>CM065805.1:54202500-56602500 GCA_033398695.1 Orobanche coerulescens | reverse complement strand
GGAGTTAATGAATCGGGTTTTCATCGAGTTTTTGGATCAGTTTGTTGTCTTCATCGATGACATTTTGATTTATTCTCGTAACCGAGAGGAACACGAGGTTCATCTTCATCAGGTTCTCGACATGTTAAGACGAGAGCAACTTTATGGAAAGTTTTCCAAGTGTGAGTTCTGGATGTCCGAAGTGACTTTTCTCGGGCATGTAATTTCATCGGATGGAGTGCGTGTTGATCCTCAGAAGACGGAGGCTATCCAAGATTGGTTACCTCCGAAGAATGTTAAGGAAATCCGAAGCTTTCTCGGATTAGCCGGTTATTATCGGCGGTTTGTGGAAGGATTTTCTAGAATCGCTCAACCCTTGATGAACCTTTTGCGAAAGGATAAGAAATACACGTGGTCCGACGCGTGTCAATGGAGTTTTGAGGAACTCAAGAGCCGGTTAATGTCAGCACCTATACTTTCCTTGCCGCAAGGGATGGAAGGATTTGTGGTTTATAGTGATGCGTCCGGATAGGGTCTCGGATGTGTGCTCATGCAGAATGGGAAGGTTATTGCCTATGCTTCACGGCAATTGAGACCTTACGAGGTTAATTATCCGACCCACGACCTGGAGCTAGCAGCCGTGGTGTTCACTTTGAAAATCTGACGTCATTACCTTTATGGCGTCACCTGTCAGATTTTCACCGATCACAAGAGTTTGAAGTATATATTTACTCAGAAGGAGTTAAATATGCGACAGAGGCGGTGGTTGGAACTAATCAAAGATTATGATATCGAGATCCTTTACCACCCGGGCAAGGCGAACATTGTCGCTGACGCCTTGAGTCGTAAGTCCGTTAAGGAGCAGATTCTTGCTCGTTTAACAGTTCAGAATGAGCTTCAGCAGGAATTCCTTAGACCCGAGATCGAGGTCTGGCTTTAGCGAGTTCAGGGACAGATTTGTATGTTAGAGATTTCATCGTCACTTGAGGAGGCAATCAGGGAGAATCAGGGTTCAGACCCAGCATTTTGTTGCGCATCCGTGAGGATGTGGCTCAGGGGAAAGCCCCTGGATTCGTGGTCCACAAGGATGGACTTTTGAGATTTAAGAATCGGTTGTGCGTACCGGCGAATGACGAGTTGAAAAACTCGATTTTGAGAGAAGCTCATGCTACCCCTTATTCTGTTCATCCGGGGTCTAGCAAGATGTACAAGGACTTGAAACAAAATTACTGGTGGAGTAATATGAAGCGAGAAGTCGCAGAATTTGTTTCGAGATGCTTAACCTGTCAACAAGTTAAGATTGAACATCAGCGACCGGCGGGTATGCTGAAACCTCTCCCTATTCCAGAATGGAAGTGGGAAGACATTTCTATAGATTTCATCATGAGTTTGCCGACGAGTCATTGTGGCATGAATACGATCTGGTAATTGTGGACTGCTTAACTAAATCAGCTCATTTCCTTGAGATTAAGGATGCTTGGGGTCCCGAGAGACTTGCCTAGTTATTCATCAAATAGATAGTGAGACTGCACGGTACTCCTAAAAGTATCGTTTCCGATCGTGGCGGACGGTTTGTGTCTCATTTTTGGAAATCAGTTCATCGTGCTATGGGAACTCAGCTTAATCTTAGTACCGCTTTTCATCCTCAGTCCGACAGACAATCAGAGAGAACGATTCAGACATTAGAGGACATGTTGAGGGCATGCGTCCTCGATTGGAAAGACGATTTGGAAGCCCAACTACCATTAATCGAGTTCACGTATAATAATAGTTGGCATGCTTCGATTAAGATGGCACCTTACGAGGCCTTGTACGGTCGTCGTTGTCGATCTCCTTTGTGTTGGGATGACCTATCCGAATTAATCGGCACCGAGCCCGATATGCTTATAGCCGCCCGTGAGAAGGTAGCTTTGATCAGGAGTCGTCTGTTGACCGCTCAGAGTCGACAGAAATCTTATGCAGACAATCGTCGCCGACCATTAGAGTTCGAGACAGGTGACCACGTATTGGTCAAGGTATCCCCGAGTCGAGGTATCTTCCATTTCGGGAAGCGGGGAAAGTTGAGTCCAAGATTTATTGGACCGTTTGAGATTTTGGAACGGGTAGGCGACCTAGCGTATCGTTTGGCCTTACCTCCGGCGTTAAGCCGAATTCATAATGTGTTTCACGTATCTCAGTTATGGAAGTATGTTGCCGACCCGAGTCACATACTTCAATTTGACGAAATCGAGATCGCCGATGATCATTCATATGAGGAGCGTCCTATACGAGTCTTAGAGCGGCGAATCAAACAGTTGAGGAACAAGATGATTCCTTTGGTAAAAATTCAGTGGTTTAGACATGGAGTCGAAGAGGCTACTTGGGAAACCGAGGATAGTATGCGGGAGAGTTATCCCGAATTGTTTGACCCTTATTTTCGGGGACGAAACTCTTTTAAGGGGGGGTGTATGTAATACCCAGTTGTAATTCAGTCATTATCATTCAGTATTTATCATTCAGTAATTGTCACTCAGTAATTTTTCACTCATTAATGATCATTCATCATTCATTTCATTCATTGTATTCACCGTTCGGAGTATATTGGTATCGCGTATCAGTGTTATTTCATCATTCAACTCGGTTGGATAGTCGGGCCGAGCATATCATCATTTTCATCTTCATGGTGGGCTGTGTGTGAGGAGTAGCGCACGCTACATACTCTCTTTAGCGCGCGCTAATTGAGTACCGGTAGCACACGCTACCACTCAGCATTAGCGCACACTAATGTTGTCCTGGCTGCAGTCCAGAAGGCACTGGACTGCAAGTGAGTTATAAGTAGCGCACGCTACGAATGGTAAGTAGCACGCGCTAGTAGGCCGGAGTAACGCACGCTATGCAGTCGGTATAGCACGCACTAAGGTCGAATCAGGTTGAGTCCAGTGGTTACTGGACTGCATTGGATTAATTCATAGCGCGCGCTATGAGTGGTTTTTAGCGTACGCAATCGATATTGTAGCGCACGCTAAATATTGATTGTAGAGCACGCTACCGCGATCAGATCAGAGGACAGAAGGTTTTGGACTCCAGTACTGGGCATCAGATAATTCGTTAGCGCACGCTAACATTTTGGGTTTAGCGCACGCTAAGTGTTCAGCCGTAGCGCACGCTACAAAAAGGTATGTAGCGCGCGCTACCGTTGTTGTCCAGTGAGTACTGGACTTACCAAAACACCCGTTAGCGCATGCTAAGAACTGGGGATAGCGCGCGCTAAACTGGAATTTCTATAAATTGGACAGTGTAGCCCAGATTTCGTCATTTGTCATTTCTTCTCATTCTCTCATTGGTTCCGGGCGATTTGGAGCGATTTGGAGAGTATTTTTCGAGGTGTAATCATCAATCATCATCTTCAAGCGTATAATCCGGAGTAATCATCATTTCACCACCTTCAAACATCAAATCTAAGGTATTAATCTCTTGGATCTAGAATTTCGGATTTTTGGGTTTTTCCTTCCGATTTGTTCGTGTAAGCTTGGATTATTGTTGGAATATGTTAGATATAGATTATATACCTTGGATAAATATATTCCTATGGATTTAATGGCTATTTTGGGGATTATTTCAAGAACCCTTGGGGTTGACTTCGGTTAATTTGGGGATTTTCCGATTGATGTTGTTGTAATCTTGAATTGTGGATTCCTATTGGATTATTAATGTCATTGATATTGTTTTGCTGGTTTGAATCAATCATTTGAAAGTTGGTTTCGATAATTTGGGTGGTTATAACCAACGGGAAGGATATTCTCAACGTATTCGTTAGAGTACATCTACGAGTTTGGATATTGTGATATCGATGTTTGAGTTGGTTATAATCGTGTTTGATACGTGTATTGAACGGATTATTGGTAATTGTGTTATTCAAGGTTGTTCAAGCGACCGGAATTTCATTTAGGACGTTGTTCATGGATGGACATTCTTCACCGGTTGTGTAAGTTGATTCTTACTCGGTTAAAAGGATATTCACTCCTTTTGTTGTTGATCATTCATAATCATACTCATTCATCATTTTATTAACCGCATTGAGACTTGTAATTGTCGAATAATCACTTCATTCACGAGGAACGACGGTTCCAATCATTTCATTGAGTTATCAATCATGTTACTATTATTTCCATCTCGGTGAGTCATTCTTGGCCTTGTTGAATTATTATTCATTGATGTTCATTGCGGTCATTCTCGTTCATATGACCATCTGGGTTCATATTGCATGGTCGGTTGTGGTTATGTGGAATTTTTAGTCGGGCACACGATGGTCATGTATTGGGTTCACCGATACATTTGGACCGTGCACACGGTAACGCTTACCTCCGTGAGACTAATTAGGTACAAGGACGGGTGTGTCCGGTCATTCGTCTTGTACACTTGCACAAAACATTACGGGCGTACTGTGAAACTCCTCTTCAGCGTAATTCATAACTAAGGATATTTCATAACTTCAGATATATCATGATTGTGTAATTTCAACCCTTGAGGATTGTTGTTCTGTGTAACTGACCCCGTTGGAGGATTTTGTTTTCAGGTCACGGCAAGGCAAAGGCAGGGGAAGAGCATGTTGACGGCGAGGAGTCCCAGTGATACTAGTAGGGGGCCCCAGTCATTCCATCTATTTCAGTCATTTCAGTCATTCTTATTTCTCTTCATTTGTATTTCCGCTGCAAATTCCGTTTGAGATGTTTAATTATTCAGGGTGGTGTATATTATCTTCATATAAAATATACTAGTATTCTATGTTGTCCTGGTGTATTGTACTTAAGCTCCTCATCGGAGTATTTGATAATATAATGTGGTTCGGTACTACAATTATATTATTTAATTCATTTGTTTTCATTCGCCTGGTGGGTCCCAGTCGGGGGACCACGGCACTGTAATATCCGCCTAGTTTGGGGTGTTACAGTTTTGCCCATTAGAGCACCGCCAGCGGCTGCATCAACAAGAGTGCGTGTAGAAGCACTCAATTCATTATAGAACGTCTGAATTTGTAGCCAGTCCGGTAGGCCATGGTGTGGGCATCTCTGTAATAAATCCTGGTATCGCTCCCAAGCTTCGTGCAGCGATTCCATATCAAATTGTCCGAAAGTAGTTATCTCGTTCCTTTGTCTCGCCGTCTTTGATGGTGGAAAGAATTTAGCCAGAAAGGCTTGTGCTAATTCTGCCCAAGTCGTGATAGAGCCCGGTGGTAATGAATTCAACCAAAACTTGGCTTTGTCCCTCAAAGAGAAAGGAAAAAGCCGTAGACGAATAGCATCATCGGTAACACTGTTATTCTTGAAGGTGTCACATATCTCGAGAAATGAAGCGATGTGCGCGTTGGGGTCATTGTTTGCCAGTCCACAAAACTGGCTTGCTTGCACCATCTGAATAATAGCCGGCTTGATTTCGAAGTTGTTCGCTTGGATGGTCGGATGCCGAATCCCCGAAAAATTTGCATTGATTTGTGGCATTGCATAATCACGGAGTGCTAATGCCGGTTGAGCTTGCTGAATGGGATTTTCTCCTCCATGATTTTCGGTATTATCGACCATGGTGTCTTTTTCCGGTAGCTCACGCTTTTCCTTCTTGGTTTTCCGAAGAGTGCGCTCGAGTTCAGTATCCAAAGGTAATAGGCCTTCGTTACCGAATTTTCTCATGCACTAACCAGAAATTCCTGAAAGGAAAACAAATAAACAAATTACACAAAAATACAAAAATTGTTCAAACTAAGACTAGAAATACTGAAATCGATATTAGTAAAATAATCAGTCCTCGGCAACGGCGCCAAAAACTTGTTGCGAAATCCGGTGAACGCAAGTGCACGTTGTCGTAAACAAGTAATAAAGGGATAAGTCAGATATCGTTCCCACGAGGACTGAGTTACTAATTACCGATTTATACGTATTCTAATTTTATTTGAACTATTGAAATTTGAGATGCAAGTAATAATTAAAGAAAATTAATACAAGCAAAAATAGTAAAATCGATTATGCAAGGGAAGAAGATCAAATATGGAATTAATCTAGGATTGTGAATCCACCTCGGTTTATCCGAATTACTATTGATTATATGAATTTAATGATGGCGAATATTGCTAAAATACTCTACCGCCTCTCCCGAGGCCAATAGAATTTTCTAAGGCGAATAACACACTCTATTCCTAGGTGAATTAATTCGACAATAGGCAAAAAGTACGAAATCTCCAAAAAGGCCACGTAATTCCTATGAGTATATTCCTATCTCACAAGATAAAACGGTTCTCACCAATTTTTCCTACCAACTCTCCTCTCCCGATTCGAGTTGCGTAATCAAAACAATTCAATTATAGGCCACACAATTGAAAGCATTAAGAATAATTGGGGAAAACTCAATAAGAAAGGGAAACTATATTTTAATAAAGCATAATCAAAAGTTAATTCGTCAAAACCTCAATTTCATCAAAATCCTAGAATAAGGTTCTAGCCTGACATACTAGAAAATAAAAATACACAAACAATTAAAGAAAGCATAGAAATCAAACGCAGACGAAGAACTTGGATTCCTCCGTTCTCTAGCTTCCGCTCTCTGCTCCTTGGTGTTTTCTGTTTCTTCTCGATTCCTCGATGATTCTCTATGCTTCGATCCCCCCTCTTTTCAGACCTTAAATCCCTATTTATAACTATCATTAGCCTTCAAAACGCATCCGGGGATTGAGTCGAAAACCGCTCCAAAAACGGCAACGAAACGCGAAAAACACATCAAAACCGCCCCGCGGGCCGCAACTCACTTAAGTTGTGCCGCGGCCCCTAATGTTCAGCGCCTATACCTGGGCACCTTTTTTTTTCATGGGCCGCGGCTCAGCATATGGGTGCCGCGGTCCCAGGCCAAAAATTGTCGTTTCAGCCCGTTTTTTGCCATTCGAGCTTCTAGACTTCAATTTCCTACAAAACATATAAGAATAGTGCATTAAAAGCTCATTTAAGCAGATTTAGACTTCAAATGGATAAAAATAATGATAAATAAGCGCATAAAAATACGCCTAACACGTTAAACCAGTTGGACATAAGTGGGTCTTTATTCATAAACGCAATGATAAGAATGAGGTCATGCGTTACACAGCGAGACTAGTTGCCCAAGGCTTCTCGCAGCGTCCTGGCATTGATTACAAGGAGACATATTCTCCCGTTATGGACATCATCACTTTCCGCTACTTAGTCAGTTTGGTAGTGTCCGAAAAATTGAATATGCAGCTTATGGATGTGGTTACAGCATATCTTTATGGGGATCTAGATACGGATATTTATATGAAAGTACCCGAAGGGATTTTGTTGCCCAAATCAAGTAGCTCTAAACCACGGAGCGCTTACGCTGTAAAATTGTGTCGTTCACTGTATGTGTTGAAACAATCCGGAAGTATATGGTACAACCGCCTACGTGAATACTTGGTTGGGAAGGGATACAAGAACAGTGATATCAGCCCATGCATTTTTGTGAAAAGAATAGATACAGGATTCGTGATTGTAGACATCTATGTAACTGACATGAATGTTATCGGTACCATAGATGAGGTTAATGAAATGGCCCGCTACCTTAAATCCGAATTCGAAATGAAAGACCTGGGTAGGACTCGATTCTGCTTGGGCTTAGAGCTAGAACATCGAGATGATGGTATACTCATTCATCAATCTGCCTATGTACAGAAAATGCTCAGGCGATTTAGTATGGACAAGGCACATCCTCTTGCTACCCCCATAGTTGATCGAAGTCTGGAAATGAACAAGGATCTGTTTCATCCTAAAGAGGAGGATGAAGAGGTCCTTGGAGCAGAAACACCTTACCTTAGCGTAACTGGTGCGTTGTTGTATCTAGCTCAATGTACTCGCCCAGACATCGCATTCTCTGTAAATATGTTAGCGAGATTTAGCTCCGCTCCCACGATAAGGCATTGGAATGGAGTAAAATACATCTTTCGATGCTTGAAAGGCTCCAGTGATCTTGGATTGTTCTTTCCCTACGCAAAAGAGAGCGATATTTCGAAAGGAATTGTTGAGGTTAAGACGATACATACCGACCGTCGATCTTCCTCTGATATTGCAGCTAAGCATGGTAGCTTGACTACCAAAAGTGCTAATGCGAGCAAGTTACCACCTATGCAGAGAATCCTAACAATACGTTAGTTGGATTTGCTGATGCCGGTTATCTCTCTGACCCGCATAAAGGACATTCCCAAACTGGTTATGTGTTCACCATTGGGAATACAGCGATATCTTGGCGATCTACCAAGCAGACCTTGGTTGCTACTTCCTCAAACCATGCAGAGACAATTGCATTGCACGAATCCGTAAGGGAGTGCATTTGGATTCGGTCAGTCATACACCATATACGAGGAACTTGTGGATTATATCCCACTACAACAACCCCTACTTGCATCTTTGAGGACAATGCTGCATGCATTGAGCAAATGAAGTTAGGTTTTATTAAGGGTGACAATACCAAGCATATCGCGCCGAAGTTCTTTATAATCAGCAGCAGCATAAATTACTGAATATCGAAGTGAAACAAGTGAGTTCCAATGAGAATATCGCAGACTTGTTCACTAAGTCTCTGCCAAAATCTACATTTGAGAAACATGTGAGAATCATCGGCATGTGTCGATTATCCGAGCTCAACTAATGATAGCTCGTTGGGATGAGCTGTTATGTATACCTCAGAGGGAGTATACTTCACATGATTCTGACATTTGTAGTTAGTGCGTTGTGCTCTTTTTCCTCACCAAGTCTTTATTTTTCCCACGGGGTTTTGTTTGACTTAGAAAGGTTTTTTTACCGAGGCGACATCTTATGCACCATGATAGTATTAGTGCTCGACAAATGGGGAGTGTTCCGGGATATTCTTCCCTTATTGGTGTCTTACCTAATACTGGTTGTAGGGGGATACAAAGATGGAAGGTTCTAGACCCTTCTAGAGGTAGTAGGATCCTATTAGATGTTTTACCTTATCTAGGAATCATATGTATGGAAGGACTCTCATTGTAATGCCTATATAAAGGCCCATCTATTCAGTGTTATGAATACAATTAATTGACTCTTGTTTACAGTCTTTTACTTTCTCCTGAAACACTCCTAGTTAAATAACCCACATCACCATTAACATTCTTTTTTTTACAAAACGTTGTGAATTTCGTTTAGAAGAAAAAATCCTTCCACAATTAAAAATTAATTAAATTCACATGATTTGTCATGTTACATCATCATTATCATTACTCTTTTACTAATTTCTATGAATTATTTTTAGGAGAAATATTTTTTGTCTTGATCCTAAGTAACTAAGTCAGATCATTATAATCATTCTTTTTTAATTTGTTTTAATTTTTTCGAACTTAATTGAACAATCCACATCATCATCGTTTGTTTTGTACTAAATCCTGTGAATTATTTTTAGAATAAAAAAATTTCGTCCCTAAATTAAAAATCAGTTGAATTTGATAGATTTACCATGTTATTGTCATCATCATCATTTTTTCTTTTACTATATTATGAGAAATATGTTTTAGAAGAATTTTTTTTGTTCCTAATTACAAAACTAATTAAATTCATAAATTTGTCATGTTACTCAATTTGGTGAATTAAAAAATCTATCAAATTTCCTGCATGGTTAGAGTCACATGGTATTTATCTTTATGAAAACGACTCCGATATTTTTTTCTAAGTCTATCAGATTTTTTTTGTGATTAGAGTCTCATATTACTTTTCATAAAAAGTCTGAGAATTTTTTTATATTCAACGATCCGAATTAAAAAATTATTTAAGTTTTTATTAATAAACATGAAGATTAAGGGGGTGTATTTAGTTAAGATTAGTGGAATTTGGTAGAGTTTAAAGTTTGATGGATTTGATAGATTTTAATAAAATTCAAGAGACTTTCATACATTATCTTTGATTTCAATGGACTTGTATCAACTTCTATAGACTTTCATGGATTTTTATGGACTTTTACGAATTTTTAATGACTTTATTTTCCTCAAAAATAGTAACCACAGGAATTTTATTTATTAGCGTTCTATCTTAATAATTACTAGATTTTTTAATTAAAAATAAATAGCTATTGCAACTAGAAATTTTACAATACTTTGATATAATTTAACGAGAAAAACTAAAAAAACTATCTCATATTAGAAAGACTAAAATATATCCAGTTATTAAAGTAATGAGTAGATATAAAATATTTAATTATAAATTGATTTTTTTTACAAGTTTTTGTAAATAATTATTTTTTACATAAAAAATTGAAGAACAAAAGATAAAAATATTTTAAGAACTTCTTTGAGGATATGATGGTAGAGGCAGTGGTGGTGGTGGTGGTGGTGGAGGCGGCATACGGCAGTGATGGTGGTGGTGAGATGGGACGATGGCAATGGTGGTGTGGAGGCGGTGGTAGTGGAGGCGGTGACGTGGTGGTGGTGGTGGTGGTGGTGGAGGCGGCATGCGGCAGTGGTGGTGACGAATAAAAATCCATCAAAATCTTAGGGGTGTACGAAAGATTTTAAAAAATATATTATATTTGTACTTTGTGCTTAAAGATGAGTACCTAGATGATTTCATTAAAATTCTTAGAATCCAAAATAAATTTGAATACCTCAAAATTTTGTAAGATTTATAAAAGTTTTTATTTAATACCTCATGATTTTAATGGACTTCTAAAAACTCCATAAAATTCTATATTGAATACCACAAAAATTTAATTGACTTTAAAAGTGTCAATTAAATACAGCTAAATTTTTCCAAATTCATCAAATTCTATAAAAGTCTTTGAAACTCATTTCAAGTCTCAATTAAATATGCCCCCTAAATAACTTATGCTCATTTTTGGCAAACTCCTTATTTGAGTAAATCGATATAAATTCAGTGAATTTAATTAATTTTTAAATTATTGACAAAAAAATTCTTTAAAAAGTAATTCACGGCATTTAGTAAAAAAGAATATTGATGATGTGGATTATTTAACTAGAAAATAAAAATCAAAAGAAAATTAAAAAAAAGGATGATGACAACGATATGAATTATTTAATTAGGACTGAAACAAATAAAAATTCCATTAAAAAGAATAGAATATATGAACAACTTAAAACCTATGGTGAATATAGTGAGAGTTTGAAAATTTTTAATGTTTCATTGATTCGAGATTTGAAGTTTATTTCAGGTAATTTTTTTTTTATGTATGATTTAATTATTCTTAAATTCTTTTCATAGCATAATATTAGATGGACCTTTATATATTATTGAATCAAGCAAAAATATGAGGAATTAATTTTCCAATCTATGTTAGGCAAACTTCGCTCGAACTGACATGAAAGACAAATAACTAGGGTTCTATTCTTTTAAATTGGATTGGTCTTAATTAATTACTGATTGACCATCTTTTGATCAATCTCGGATAATAAAAGAGGCTGATAGATAATTTTATTATTGAAGTATATTCAATTAGGGGTAGATAGAATCGGAAATGCATGAGTACAAAAGTAATTGAATTTTCTGAATTGTTGCAATTATCTTATAGAATTCATAAATACAAAAGTAATTGAGTTTTACTAATGTGTCGTGATTAGATAATTTATTGTATGTGATTTTAATTTTTTTTTCAGGCATTGAAGATTCAAGCAAATGAAGCCAAATTCATAGATATTTTTCTCCAAAATTTGAATAAAAAAATACTTGCTAGTTGGTCGAAAAATTTCTATTGATTCAATTCTTTTTATTTTTTATCGACTTTAATTTTATTTTCTTCAAATTGCCTAAAAATTAATTAGTGTATTTAGGATTATTCTCAATTTTTGTGTGAGCAATAATTATTTTTCTGGTTAAATCTTTCTTGAGAATAGACTTATTAACCTATTGCACCCTCAATTAACCTAAAACTCTTGCAAGAGACTCAAATTTTTATAGGGTACACTTAGATCCAATATATACAAGCAACTTACAACACAAATTCAAACTAGTGTGAAATTTCTGATGCTTTTATAATTTTGTGCTTCAAAAGTCATGAAAGAATTAAATATCGGACGTTATTTCTCCTTCCTTGCTAATATAAATTCCTGCATTTTACCAATACAATACCTCTCCTCTCATCAGATAAACAAAGTTTCAGAAGAGAGACGCAATTCATCTCTACATTGCTTACCAGACATCTTCTGATGACCTCAAAATTAAAGGTATACACACATGTATAAGTTTTATGAATTTAAAACTTAACAAATCTAGCAATTCCAAAAACATAAGGGTTTCGACTGAGAGCTACAAAATTTGGGATTCTCATGAACGAGCCAAAGAACAAACTTAAAGAACATTTGGGGGGGGGGGGGGGGGGGTGGAAGGAAAGATTCAGAGTGTCCACCTAAAAAACCCAAAGCACAATGCCTGAAAATTATCGCGAAACCCCAAAGGAGCAATAGAAGAGTCGAAGATTCAGTGTCTGCATATCCCTTGCTGCTGCTGGAGTCTCTCTTTACCTGCTACCTCTGCAGTAACGCTGCATCGCCAAAACTCGCTCTTTGAGGGACGGAGGGAAGGAGGGAGGATGGGAGGGAGAGTGCACGCTCTTGTAGCTATATTGATGCTAAGAAGAAGGAAAAGAACGTTTCAATTTGTTAAGCATAAAGATTATTGCTCTGCTGGAAGAAGGAAAAGAACGTTTCAATTTGTTAAGGCCCCTTCACTATCTGTAACATTAAGCATGTTTTAATTTGTCAGAGCCTTTGCTGTCTGAATAACAGAGAGATGTCATAAGCATAGCTGCGACAATTGCGAAGCCAAATGTAACAGCAGATACAACTCCAGCATGTTCCTTGATCCCACATGGCATTTCCCAGATAACAGGGCTAGCTTTCTTGTTCGCCATATGGTTACTGGGCATGAATATACAGCTCCTATTACGTATATTTCCGTCAAGATTGCAGCAGATAAATAAATCAGGTTTCTCAAACTGAACCCGCGAAAAACCAAGTCCTAGAGGCTGGAAAACAAAGAAAAAAACAAGAAACAAAGGAAAAACAAAATAAGTAAAGAAATAAAAAATTCGGACACCCATAAATGATGGATGCCTGGGCCTTATGTATTTTTACCCATGGATAAAAAACAAACATCAACTTACAAAAGTGAAGCACAATAAAATAACGCAATCACCGCGCTACATTAGAAAGTCAGACTACATGATAACTTACTGGATATCGTGCATGTAATGGGAGGTCAAGGTTGAGCTCTGAATCATCCTCGTATCCTGTCAAAACTTTATAAGCCATGCTCATGTGTATCTCAACGACTGATTGATTTGAGCGAAAAGAGGGTAGTTCCAAATTTGTATCACCAAACACAACTGCATCACTGAACACTGCAACAACAGGAAAAAAAAAACACAAAGCAGATCAATTTTCAATCTTGGTGAAGTGCTAATGAAAATTGATTTAGGATCGTACTACTCATATACCACCACGCTGGACAAGATGCTGCAGCTCAAAAGGATCAGCAAAGACTCCAGAAGGCAGTCTTTCGATGATTATGACTTCACAAATACATGCAGACAGCTGGGATTTAAGTTTATCCTGCAACTTAAATCTGATAGAAGAAGACAAGCCACGATGAGAGCCTTCACCAGTTACCTCTCGATGTACATCCGATAGTGCAGGCACAACATAGTTTTTATCTATAATTACTTGGGACAAGCCAAGTGGAATTTCATTTGCTATGTAACTGTCGAATTCTTGTTGTATCAATCTATCATGTTTCTCAAAATAATTTTTTGCTACATATTTATCTCTGTAAGCTGTATGTCCCTGCAAATGTGAAATGCGGGAATTTGACATTGATTACCAGCATTAAAGAAACATATTACAGTATTCAACTCGAGGTAACTTAATATGCTCAATTAATCTGAATGCAGAAAAAACTCGATATTTCCCCAGTTTTTTAGAAAAAAACGGTTGTTAAAGAGAACAATTGAAACAATGAAGCAAGAACAAGATGAATGTTTCACTCACATAACATGAACCACACATGGAAGATCTGATGCTTATAAGAAATATTACTACAGATCGTATCATGGTAGTTGTTTGTACTTGAAATAATCCAACTTCCTCCAGTTGCACGTCTGACCTGAAATAAAGGTAAAACAAAAGGCTACTAAACAATGCTGCAAATTTAATTGCTAAACTGTGGACAACATGTCATGAATTCCCCAAATTATATTTAAAAACCAGCTCGCTATTCATTAGCAAAAAAGAAGAAAAAAATCCGGTTGGTACAATTTTTTTGGAGATGCATTATTCACATTGGAAAACCAGATCAAGAAAAATGTTTATACCACGACCAGAGAATGAAATCCTCTGAAGAAAAAATAAAGGAAAACAATTGAGGGAGAATAAACCCAGTTCATAAAGGAAGAAGAAAGGGGTTAAAAAGACTTTTACCAGGGTGCCATGTGACTCACAAATGTTAAATGGGCTGGCCTTAATAGTTTTCCGCTGGACCTAGCTGGCTTCTGGCTATATGGTTCAGGCAAAAAAATTGATTTGATTTGGCAATACGCAAACTTAACCCCACCCAAGGGGGCTTCGTGCTAAACGGGCAACTAACGGGCTACAAGCCACCAAATTTAAAATTTTATACTTAAACCTTTGTTTTTCATTGTTTCCAATGGAGCCAAAGACTCCTTATTCTTTAGTTCTGGATTATAATGGAATAAAACAAAATGACTCACTAAACTGGCTGCACTTCTTTTTCCAATGAAGTACTAGTCATTCCATGCAATTCTCGATGCAATTTTCATTTTGGATCATCCGGAAACAGCCTCTCTGTGTTAAGACACGGGTAAGGCTGCATACATCCGATCCCCCCGACCCCGCTTTTTGCGGGGGGCGTTGAGGCGTTGGGGTAATGTTGTTGTTGAAACTTTTTTTTTTTCTATCTAAAAGTCATAGATTTGGTAAATCCTAAATTAGAAATTTAGAGAAATTACATATACTACATCATTCCAAAACCTCAACAAGTTCCAGGTTTTACTACAAAATTAAACAAAAAGGTAAAAGCCAAAAAAGCATTAATATTAAAATGTCACCACACTGAGCTTCTGAACTGAACTAAACTGCTTCCGTCAAGTTAAAATGTCGAAAGTAATTATGACACTCTAAAGTAATTGTGAACCAAAGGTACTCATACTTTCCAATGTCTTTCCTCAAAAAGCACTTCAAACATACATTAATTTCAATGAACTGATCGTCCTATGTATGAAGACTCAAAATAGTCTAAATGTCTGATTAATCGGTTGGTACTCCATGAAATTCAGCAAAAACAAGTAGATCAAGTGGAAACAAATTATACAGCATATGCGTAATACTAAAAAATTCCAGAAAACTCTATAATCAACCCAAGTCGAGCAGTACGCTATTCTATCAGAACAAGACTAAAGAGACATTTGATCCATAATAATAAAACTCACATATAATCTGCAGTTGCTTTACATAGATAAAGTCTTAAAGTTTAAAGTTCAAAAACTGAAGCACAACTCAAGCATCATATTCAATAATCACTTTTGATCCTTTCTCGGACAAGTCCTCTTCCAACTCGTAATCATCTAAAAATAAAATATAAAGAATAAAACTGAGACTTACAGGCCAGTAGTCCCAAGAAATATTAAATAATTAAGCAACAATTAACATTAAAATAGAGAAATAACAAAAGGAAAAGATACATATAAAAAAAGACTGACGAAAAACCAACAAAAGGGAAAGATACCCAGTGACAAAAACTTAAACATGAATGACATTTAGTGAATCAAATAACAGTTTTATGCTCCTTCAGTCCCAGGAATTCATGACAGACAAATTCTAATATCCTTCCTTAACTCAAATCGGAAGTGAACTCGCTATTCCTGATCCTTTAGTCAGGTTGCGAGAACTTGAAAAAAGAATTCTAATCACCAATTACTGAAACCAAATTATTCTTAAGCAAAAAAAAAAGTGTGATATCGGATTTACAGCAGTGGGCGGGGAGCGGGCGGCTGGAAGAGGCGATGGCGATTGGTGACAGCACGGCTGCGCATGGACCGAGACAGGGTTTCGATTTGGGATAATTTGAATCGTTTTAAGGGTCGTCTGTTCTAGGGATTGGAATGAAGATGCTCCTTTCGTCGTTGTTGATAGCGGCTGTAGCGCTCGCTATAGCGAGTAGCGAAGCGTAAGACTACTGGGCGTCAAGAGATGAGCAGTTCTGGGATAGGATAGCAACGCTCAGGAAAGCGTCGAATAGTGGCGCTATTTCATTCTCTGCCTTTTACATTTTTTTCTTTTTCGTTTTGATCGGTTTTTTTGGGGCGTTATTGTAAGTTGCCCTTTTCTATTCCACCAGGAAACCTGTTTTCAGGTAATAAAAACGTAAAAAAATAAAAATCAAAAAATCAAAATTTGTAACGTGTTTTTAGGTCAGATAAATCATGTGGTGTATTTTTCAAGTATTAAAATTGATGTTTTTGTTATAAACATGAGAGAAAAAGAGAGAAGTTGGAAGAGAAGAAGAATAATGTGTGTATTCTTATGAGGGCCAAAGACATTTATTTATAGGTACACATCTAGGGTTTCAGGGGTATAAAGGTCATTCATTAGTAAATACATTAATTACAACACTCTCCCTTGAATGACCTTTAATACATGCTGCCTCATTAAAATCTTGTCGGGAAAACCCAGTGGGAAAAACCCGATCGAAGGAAAAAGAGTACAGCTACTCCCCCTGAAATCGATTACATAAGATCTTTGAGTTAACGCATTCCGATCTTGTATACTAGTCTTCTGAATGTTGATGTCAGCAACGTCTTTGTGAATAAGTTCGCCAATTAATCACTTAAGTGAATATTTGATGTATCTACCTTTGAGATACAAGTGATATCATCTTCATACAATACTTCTTCGGAAAAACCCTGTGGGAAAAAACCGATAGAGAAAAAGAGTACACAGTATAAATTTGCTCATGTGTTGCATTGGTTGCCTCGTTAAAAACCTTAACTAAGAAAACCCGGTGGGAAAAAACTTAGAAAGGGAAAAAGAGTACAACCATTTGGTCTTCGGGACCTTTTGACCTTCAGGGTCGACATAATCTTCAAGCTAATTTAAAAGTTATCACTTCTCCCCCTCAAGATAACAATCTTGCACTCCAATACCATGAATATAATTTTCAGACATGGAGAGATTTAGTGGATAAATCTGCTAGATTATCATTATTGCTCTTACAAGCTCGTGTGGAAATAAGTTTCATCTTACTTGCCCAAACATTATATGCAACACATAAATGGAAAATATTTATCATCATAATAAATAGGCAGTATGAGAACAAATATGAAATCATAATCCCTAATAGCCACCAATATCGAATCTCGATCTCTTTCATGTAATAAACCAATATGGTTAACACCATTCCACATTCTCCTTCTTGGAGAAATATTAAATTTTGCTAGCATGTTAGCTTCAATTTGTATATCAGCTTGATGATGTAATGCTTCAATAGCATACAAGTACGGAACTTCTGATCCTCTTATATCTTTGTTATTTTCTTGAGATCTATATGAGTCGGTATTCACTTCAAGTGGTAAGACAACCTTTAGGTAGCTAAGTGGATAAAAACTTTCCATCATATATGCTCGATCTACAAGTCGAGACAATACTAATACTTAGTTTTATCTAAGTTTTTCATTTTGAACTTGTATTTAGACACGAGTTCAAATAATTCACATATATTCTCTTCAGGAGGAATTCACTTAGTCGGTTGATCCACCAGACTATTTCAAAATGTATAAATATTTATAACTCAAAATCGTACATGTTGCGAATTTCACGTTCTATTACTTTAGGAACCTCAAGTCCGTCAGGGACTTTCATATAGATATTCGCGTCCAATGACCCAAAAAAATGTGGTGATGACATCACTAATTGAATATCTATATTCATAATAATTGTCATATGTATATTAAATGACGAAATTTAGTGCCAACAGGAGAATATGTTTTGGATATGTGCCTAAACCCTTGATATACTAATCTCTCTTATCTTTCACCAGTTTATTTTATTTTGCGAGTTAAGCTTTGTCTCAATTGCTTATATTTTATTTAGTGCTTCAGGCACTCCACTAGCAATTGTTGAGACACAAAGTGTTGTCGACAACTATCATTCTTATAAACAATTCTCCC
The DNA here is from genome assembly GCA_033398695.1 of Orobanche coerulescens. Lineage (NCBI taxonomy): Eukaryota > Viridiplantae > Streptophyta > Magnoliopsida > Lamiales > Orobanchaceae > Orobanche > Orobanche coerulescens. Next base: position 56,584,314 of record CM065805.1, on the reverse strand, counting down.
ATATTCACAACGTCAATGACAACTTCAACAAAATCAAATATTCAACATTTCCCATAACATTTGATTTGGTCGTCCCATAATCCAATACTGTAATTATTTAGTGCACGTGCAAATTAAGGTATTGAGATTCTCATCTTCGGGACGATCCTCTTTAGGAGGTTTTTGAAGTGATGTTGTAGTTTAATCTATTTGTATTCCGCGGATTTTATCTTTAATACCAATAAAGAATACGTCTCTCACGCTTCTGGCGTCGAGGAGTATCAACAAATATATTTCGTTCACATTCGACTTTAATTCTTTATGGTACATATACAACTGGTATATGAGATTTCATCACTCATTTGGCAATCAATAACTTGTTGAACTTCGAGTTCATAGTGCGTAAATTTAAACATCCAACCCAATGAGAATTTTCCGACTTTCTCTTATTTATATTTCATATCTCCCTCTAATGTCGGAGATAGTTGGAATTGGATTATAAAATCAATCCTCTTCAGGAGGTGCACTAATAACAGAGGGCGTGACTCAAATATTGTGCCTTTGATATGGATACTTGAATTTGAAATTCATCGCAACATGATCATTGGATAAAATATTATATCGTTTATAATTAATTCCATACTCATTGAATAAAGCTCCTTTTAGAGCCGACAATAAGAATATTGCCATATGAAATTATACCAATCCTTCGGGGATTGTCTTTCCATTCCTCAAGTAGAAATTGAACGAATCAATATGACATAAAGGTATGTATTTTTCATTTGAAATAAATACATGCAACTTCAAATGTAAATTGCTCTCCAGGAGCATGTATTTTTCTTCAAAAATATTAATTGTGCTAACTCAGGAGCAACAATTTAAATCAAAGATAATCATATATTACCGAAAATATGAAGTACTCATCAAGAGTATGTGATATTTTTTCAAAAGTATCAATTATGCTACCTTGGGAGCAACAATTTATAAGCATATAACACCCAAAATATAAATTACTCTAAAGAGTATGTAAATATTAATTAAAAGTATTAATTGTGCTACGCCATGAGCAACAATTTATATCAATATGGTGATAATAAAAGCAATTCAATAACACAAGGCCATATAGAAAATATTCAAAATAATGCCTTTTTTTTGTTTAATATTCTTCAGGAATATTAACTTTAATTGATGTGTTTATCATAAATACTATCATAAAAATATGACTATATATCGTTGTGTTTTATCAAGAACATCAACAATTTCTTTTTAATAATCTTCTGGATTATTAAAATTACAAATTCATGTTTCTTCAGGAAACCATGAAAATATATTAATGTAATGTATTAAAAGAATCATTACAAATAATTTTATATCAATGATGCAAGTATCATCATCAATATAATATGTAATAACTATTGTTATTACTCTTCTTCCAGAAGAAAGTGCAATAATTATTATGCAATTAATCCAACATCTATAAGATGTTGATGAAAATTGGTCAACTCAAAATAATACAATTTTAAGTGTATAAATGTACTTCATGATATTTACTAGTAATTTGTGATATTTATCATACAATATGTGTGAATTTGTATTAATATTGTAACACCCCCAAACCATTCGGGAATATTACAGCGCCGCAGACCCCCTCCGTGAGGATGTACCAGGCTAAATACAGAAAACACATTAACACTATACATGCCGACATGGCTAACTAACGAACCATTAGACCGATTTGGTCTTTTACCACAACATACACATCGACCATACATTACTCTTTCTCGTAACTCATACCCACGCATGGGTTAACATAAATCAACAATCCCGCATAGGGGAAAGTAAACACAACGGAAAGACAAAACAAGACATCACCAAATATTCAACACCGGTCTTCATGTGATTAGTATCGCCGTCTTCCATCATCCTTCGTAACGATCCTGTGAATTGCTCCCGAACTGCAAATACCGGACGCCTTGTCTGAGACATCCACCCCCAGACTACTCGGGGTTTAGCAAAACTCCACTGTTTTGCTAGTGCAAGTATAAATACAAACACAGGCCATACAAATCATACTCCAAGAACATAGAAATCATGAATATACTTCCCGAGATAATTCACTTGATCAAAACAATTTAGATTACGAAAGATAAGAATAAAACCATTTTACAACTTACAAAACATTTTACGATCTCGGGAGTTTTTGAAAACGTTTGGGATTTAAGAATTTTCAAGCCTTTCGAAATGTTTAGGGACATAGCCCAACAATCGTTTATTTCAAAATACAAGTCCAATAGCGGATAACAGGGCCCACGACCCAATTATAACATTCCAATCACAACACAGGGGTCCACGACCCAAATCATCCACATCACATACTCGCAAGAATAACCCGGTGGAAATTACACCGTATCCAACATTACCATGACAACAGTCTCACTCAACATACCACAGAGCTACAATGCACAGAGCAACCACAGGACTCACGTACCCATACCAAATTATCACAACCAAGAGACGAATCATACACAACACATTTATTGGTGCCATTCCAGCTAAGTACCCTACCATTTGGACTGCCATTCTAATCAGACGAAATATGCGCCAAAAATCACAGTTCTCCAACAAAACATTTCAAAGTTAACCCTGGTACGAGACTCACGGCCACCGTACCCCGCAGAGCCCCGTCGGACATCCCTGGGTGGTTAACCATAGTTCGCGATACGAAACTCACGGCAACGTATCCCTAGAGGCCTCGTCAGACCGTCCCTAGGTGAACATACACATATCATCCACAACGCCACGGGAAGCCATAATTCGAATACTAGAATGTGCATACAAATGCTAGGTACTTCGCTAGAATGGCCACTTTAGTCGACGTACACTCACAACTAATGTCACACAACCACAAGTAAATACCAATACCAAGCAACACCAAGTGTCACAATCTCCTCACGAAGGAATAACAACCAATATCGCACACATTACGTTCTTACCGAACAAGTACACATAACATTACGTAATCCCCGGCAAAGGATTACGGTCTATTAAACTCACTCAAAGTGATCGTAGTATCTTTCAACATACAAAACCAACACATATATTCCGAGAACACATATATTCACGAATTACAAGAATTATTGTTGAAAGACAACATTTATCGAGAACATACCGATCCCTTTTTACGTTCATTAAACATTGGATTTCGCATAAAATCATTTATCAATAATTATGCCTACGAAACATGAAATGTATGGACAAGATACTTGCCTCGGTACCGCGAGCAACGAAACAACGAACGAACACGGTCGGATAGCCCTCGAACTTCCGAAAACGACCAAGAATTCGACAACCTTACGATCACTACGAAAATAACATCACCACGGATAAACAACGTTAAACGGAATCCGAATCAACCGGAAAAACAACAAGGATCCGAGGGTTCCTTCGAAGAAATCGGAAATCAAGCCCCGAGTGACAAAATCGATATATGAGTTACAAAATCCGAAGATCATGGCCAAGACAACAAGAATACCATAATCAAATCATCAAAATCGGACAAATCGGTGAATCACGAAGAAAACCCCCAAAAATCATACAAGTAGGGTTTTAAGCAAGGAAATACCTTGATTCGGACGAAGAACACGGATTAAATGATGATTTAATCAAAAAGGATCTTCCAAAAAGCCTTAGAAACGAGAAGAATCGGCCAAGAACTCGATTTCCCCAATCTCCCGTCCGATAGCCGCAAGAAAAGTGAAGAAATGAGTAAAAACGGCCGCCCAGGCCTTATATAGCCGGTCACTGCCGGACACTTACGGCCAGAATCGGGCCATCTGGCCGTAACTCGGCACTTACGGCCGTGCAGCCCTTACGGCCGTAATCGCATTCGTCCTAAGTCGCACAGCACCCATACGGCCATAACTCGACTCTTACGGCCAGAATCGCAATCGTCCGGAGTCGTCAGCACCGTCTGGCCGTAACTCTCGACTCTTACGGCCGTAACCGGCATTCGTCAGGCCATGCCTGCCGATCACTTACGGCCGTAACCGGCACCTTACGGCCGTAACTCGGCCAGACCAGTACCTGCTGCGGCCGTCTCGGTCGTGGCCACTCCGACGGTCCGAACGACCCCGAAACCCGAACCTGAGTAAAAACCGGAGATACGGTTACGAAGTACTCGCGAAGACGAATCCAAGCGTTAAGAGAACACACGATTCCGACCACCCGAAGTGTCGGAATTCGACGACGGAAGTAATTACCCCAAACTTTGGGAAATTACAAAAATGGCCCAAAACGTCCGAAAATCACGATACGTGATTGAATAACCAAACCGAAGTTCACAACACGTCTAACAAAGTTAAACGGACTTACGTGAAACTCGAAGCAATGATTTGAGCGAGATTCGCAAGAATCGAGCTCAAGTCTTGAAAAGTCGCTAAAAAGCTCGGAACTCAACAAAACGATACCGAAACGAACTCGGATGACAAAAAGTGCAGAATTAATCATTCTCGGAATGACGAAACGGTCATGAGAGAGTCGTCAAAACGGACTTCCGCCGAAAAAAGAAAATTACCGAAATTCGAAATTGCGGATATTACAAATATATCTTCAGGATATATATCATAAATAAACATATAGTTAAATAATATATAAAAATAATATAAATAGACTTTAACACCAAACACGTAAATTTAAATATGTAAATATTGAAAGTATTGGGATTAATAGACTTCTGGTCTAATAAGTGGTGAATATTATTTACATTGATATTTTTTCTAATACCAATTTCTTTTCTTCAGAAATTGTATATGTCATTTGTCTCACTTGTTATCGCGGAATCATACATATTTCAAGCGATAGTTTAAAAATCCATTGATTAATCGATACTTAGAAGATAATAGTGCAAAATCTTTGACCATGTAGGAAGAAATTTAGTGGTTATTCATGAACTGTCAATAAATTTAGCACTACCTTTTTTTTTTCATACGAAAAGTATCATTCTAAAGATATCATGCATATTTGCACTTTGATGAGACAATAAATTATGACCACTATTTAATCCCAATAACTTGGCATTCTATTCACAAAAAGAAGAAACAAGATAAGCGAGAATTTGAATGATACAAATATCTTGGGATATTTGACCTTTTTATCACTAATTATATAGCAACGATCAATTCAAATCATACTCCAGGTATGACATCATATCTTATATTGATAAAAACTCACAATATATCATAAGAGATAATAAAATATTAAACTACACACTATATAAGATTATATATTGACATATAATCTTAAGATTATCATTTTTCGTGTCTTTATCATTAACTGTTGATATATCAACTCCACGAGATGAAATTTATAAATAATTATCCCCTACAAGGATAAACTCTAAATTTTATTTACTTCGGGAGATAAAAAATTTGAGCCATGTAATATTGAAGTTTTTAATTTAATATTGTTCACTTCCGGGAACAACTTGATAGTAATATTCGACCACTCACTAATCTTGCTATCATTGGAGCACAGTCGGATTATGATTATGGAGTATATCATATCTTGTACAATGAGAATATTCTCAAATCATATTAATATTTTTTATTTGAGATATAAGTTATATTTTCTTTCAGGGATAATATCATGCTACATGAAGAGCATAATGATTTAATTATGCTATTATATTTATAAGTAACAAATCAATATTCTTCAGGAATATTTTATTATCACATAATTCATGTATAAATAAGAATTATTCATTCACAATAGTAATGTTCTTCAAGAATATTACAATTAATTGCGCTACTTCGGGAGCAATAATTTTAAGATCCATAATCGAATATACAAAGAGAAGAAAAAAAAATAGTACGAGAATTAATCAAGGCTCGAAATAACTAAACTAAAATAGTTGCTTCTTCAAGAGCATTTACAATATTCTTCAGGAATATTATTTTGTATTTTTCATTAGAAATTGCCCAAATTATTAGATCTCATAGTGTTCTTCATGAAAACATCATATTCAACTAGAATATGACGAGATAACATTGTCCTTCTTCAAGAACTACAACAAATCTTTTATCTTAATAATCTTCTGGATTATTAAATATTGTTGAATCGTGTTTCTTCTGGAAACAAAGATGAATATGATTTGGTAATAAAGTTTGAGGTCATCATATATATTATTTATATATGATGCACAAAAAGATATAAAATTTAATAATTAAATATAATATATTTTTCCTCAAAATCATCATATGCAAGAAAGTTTTTGAAGGAGTAAATAGAATTAATACCGTTCACCAATGTAAGAAAAGGACTATTTTTGCTCGGATTTTTTTTTTTTGCTTATTACCTTCCGCTTCGTGTTTCCCCTGGTTTGTTGATGTTCGGAAGGCTGTTGTCATTGTCCTCAAGTCAACTGCTTCAATGGTGGAACCAGCAGCAATATAGATCAATGAATCATGGCACTTGATGCCCACTGGCACACCAGGGACGGATGCCATACCCATACAGCTTGAATTACGATTAGCAGATGATATTGAGGCATCTCATACCCTAACCTTGAATAACATTCAAAACCTAACGAACATCACCAGATCTGTTACTGTTCTTCAAATCTATACTTCACAAGATCTTTATTTTATGATCCGGATCTGTTATGACAGGCGGCGCCATCAATTCAGAGAGAAACCACAATCACAACCGCCGATCATAAAGTTTTAGTGATGGTATACGAAGGTGTTTGAGGAAGTGGCTGGCGGTGCATGGAGGGGTTGGCGGCGGTGGGATTTGTGAAAGAGATCTGATGGTGGTTTTTAGGTTAAGTGTGTTGGTTTGTGTGAGGGAGAGAACCGATTATTTTGTTGAAACTCTTTATTAGAACATTCGTGCTGATAACGTGTTATAAACATGAGAGAAAAAGAGAGAAATTGGAAGAGAAGAAGAATAATGTGTGTATTCTTATGAGGGCCAAAGACCTTTATTTATAGGTACACATCTAGGGTTTCAGGGGTATAAAGGTCATTCATTAGTAAATACATTAATTACAACAGTTTTGTGCTATTTGAAGTTTATATTTGTGTAATCTTGCAGTTTATGGGTGAACTCTTGTACTGAATTTAGTAGATGATTATATTGTCCTAGCCATTCGCTGCAGCCATAAGGGATCTTGTTGCTATGGGGTGATATGTGCGATTAACAACTATGCCTATATGCCCTTGTTTTTAATTTTATGGATTGGAATTTTTTTTATTTTAGAAGTCTAGAGGTATTCAATCCGGATTTTGAAAAGTCTTTAAAAATCTTGAGATATTCAATCCGGATTTTGAAAAGTCCTTAAAAATCTTGAGGTATTCAAAACTCCATAGATTTTTAAAGATTTTAAAATCTCATGAATTTTATAGGATTTTTATTCATAAATACAAAGAAGAAAAATCCTCCAGAAATTTTACCTCATCATACGATATTTTGATGAATTTTTTTCACATTTATTCTCTCTACGCGCGACCCTCCCCTCTCCGACATTCACATCCGAATCCCCCGATACCCGATCAATTAGACTCAATTTCTTCACCTGATCAAATTTCTTATTTTCATATTTGAATTTATTTATTATTATTATTACTACTGTATTTATTATTAATTATTTATTTATTATTACTATTATTTATTATTATTATTTAAATAATTTTTATTATTATTTATTATTATTATGATTTAGTATTATTATTATTTGAGACTATCTGGTTCTTGTTTCATGACTTGAGTTGGATTTCACATTCCTACAAAGTAGATGAAAATCCATGTAATTCAATCACAAAAAGTGTGTCAAACTCTGCGTGGAGTATGTGGAATTAAAAAGTCCACAAAAATCCACATACTTTTTAAACTCCAAAAAAATTCCACAGATTCCACAACCAATACACCCCCTAAATGTCTAATCGAAAACTAACAAATCTATGAGCATCAATAGGCAATGTTTTGAAAGGCGTGAGACGTGTTTGAGTCGTTTTCAAAAGATGAGGCAAGACATAAGCCTCGATAAGGGTGTGCATGGTACGGTTTTAGAGTAAAACCGATACCATACCAAGTATATTCACTTTATTATGATTTAATACCATAAATATATGGGTTTTTTTCGGTTTGGTAGTTCGGTATTTCGGTTTGGTTTACATCGGTACGGTATTTTTTCGGTTTTTCTACTTGATACTTGATAGCATTAATAAGACAAAAATACTCGAATAAATTAATTCAACAAGGTACCACAAATAGTAGATCTAAATTAATAGCTAAACCAAAAAAATCACACTAACCTTAAGACAGTGACTAATTTAATGTTCAAGTTTTCATCCAACTATTTTGGAGTATAAAAAGGAAAAAGAACAAGTGTCTTGAAGTTCAATAAATTTATTATACTTCTATATTCATGTGAGTCTGTAACTACTCTATATATGATATATTATCATAAAAATATTTAATATAAATAATGGTACGGTACAGTTTTTTTTCGGTATTTAAGTCAAATATCGTACCGTTACCGAAATTTCGGTTTTATAAAAAATAAGAATCATATATGTCGGTTTAAGTGGTTTATCGGTTTTTCGGTACGGTTTTTACGGTGCGGTGCGGTTTTTCGGTTTAATCGGTTTTTTTGCACACCCCTAAGCCCCGAGGTGTACCAAGGAAGGTGTAAGCCTCAGTTTTTATAAAAAATATATATTTATGTATAATAGAAGCTTCATCATTAATAAAGGAACCTAGCCAAATAGTAATGTTTTGAATTAAAAATGCATAAAATAGAGTTTATCATCACAAAAAAATGAATATCAGGATGAATTTAAAATGGGATCATCCGTATCTAGTGGTTTGAAAAATGGATCATGATCGTCGTCATCATCATCATCAAATAACTCGACCATAGCATCATATTCTTAAGCATCATCGGATTCGAACTCGATTTCATCTTCTTCGTCCAATAATTGTAGCATATTTCCTCTATCTATTAAGAATATTTTTTAAAAAAAGTTAAGTGCAATACACGAAATTATAGCATATACTATATAAACATATGTATAATGACACTAACCTAGAGCATCTCTCTTTTTTTTCTCTTCCTTGCCCTCAGCCACGACCGCGCCCAATACCACGACCACGAGTATGACCACCAACTCGGCCACGACCACTAGGGTTGTTCTTGGTCCGGTTCGGTCTGGGTATTGTCTTTTCGAATTTGGACCGTTAAGGTATCGAGTATTATCGGTTTCACTCCTTACCGGTTTTGGGTCCCAACTTCAATACTTGTATCCGGATCGCTAACCTTTCAGGTGAGTACCGGTCCCGAGTATTTCGGGCGAGTTCTCGGGTATCTTGGATCGTTAAAAGTCATAATCACCAAAACTTCATAATCGAAACAAGAATGGAGGTTTTTTAAAAATGTATGCTAAAGAAATTAAGAGATAAAGTCTTTTAAACTTATTTTTCTATATGTACTAATACCTTATACAATATTTTATAAAATGTATGTTTCCAAAAAATTACCGATTTTTTTTACCGAGTTAACGGTTTCAGTGCTTATGGGTTCCGATTCTAACTTCGGTACCAGTATCCAGACCGCTAACATTTCGGGTGAGTATCGGTCCCGGATATTATCGTACGGTTCTCGGGCAGTTCTCGAGTATACTTGGACCACTAACAGCCCTAACGACCACCATCTTCATTGATCTCATGAACATGTTCATTGTGTAACACCCCCAATCCATTCAGGGATATTACACGTCGTAAACCCTTTTCTCAAGGATCTACCAGGCGGGTAACACAATTAAACATTTCAACATCACCTTTAAGGCTAAAAATGACTCAGTAGACCAATTTGGTATTTCAATTAATACATACAACTCAATCTCAATACATACACACGCAGGGGTCAAAATACAACACACTCCCGTACAACGGGGAAAATACTGCAGTGGAAAGAAAGTATAACTAAACCAACAAGACATCGTATGGATCCTCATGTGATTAGTATCGATCATCATTCATCATCCTTCGTACCAACCTTGTGTTATGCTCCCCAAGGCCCTGCACGAACCTGAATGCAATACAGACATCCACCCCCGATTACTCGGGGGTTAGCAAAATCCCACTATTTTGCTAATGCAAGTACATAATCATACGAAATGTAACAAACAAACAGAAATCACGAATCGGATACGACAATTAACTACCAAAACCTTCCCGAGAGGTTTTATTAATTAGAAAGCAATCAATGAAGTGTTTGAAAATAAATTCCTCATCTTTGGGATTTTAAAAGTAGAAACCTTGTTGGACCACAAGTCCTTAGTTGAAAAATAACCATTTCAAGACGAACGGGTCTCGGCCCAAAATCACTTTTCGTAAAAAGACCTTTACAAAAAAAAACAGTTGGGGTCTCATCCCAAATCTCATCAAATCGCAGTACATGAGAACAATAGTAAGGTCCGTTTCCAACATCAAATCCCACAACTAAAGGACTAAACACATACGACAAATATTCTAGTGCCATCCTAGCCAAGTAGGCAAATGAGCAACTTACCTTTTACACATTTAGTCAATGCATGCAATCAGGAAATCACCGTTCAAAAACACTCATTTCCAGAAATGCCATAACCCAAAACACATTTGTAAAATGCACCACAATTAACCGCGGATCCACACCTCAGTGGACCCCTACCGAGACCCCATCGGATCTAATCCGTCGTGGTTAAAATCCAAGCTCGTGGATCCACAACTATGTGGTCCCCTACCGAGACCTCTTCGGATCTAACCTATAGTGAGCATACACACACGTTACTCATGCAATACTAATATGCTAAGAATGTAAGTTCATTAAGAATACTTGCTACAAATGACCACTTACCCGACACAATTATCATACTCTTCACAATACCTCCATCATGATCAATCAATCACAACACAACAACACAATTAACACATAATACACGATTCCACAACACTAAACAAACAGGGATATCATTAAAGCCCCCAACGTTCAAAATAATCAAATCACAATCAATTCACACGAATCATGCTCACGAGGGTAAACCAACCATCGTAAATCCAACATGTAAACTCTATTTGCAGGACACAATCGTATAAGAAAAATACTTGACTCAAAACCACGATCGAAATGAGACGATGAATGGGATGCGGTCGGGCAGCCCCGAACTCCTGAACATAATCAAGAATACAATAGCACCGCGAACACTAGGAGAATAACTCCACACGAATTACCAACACAAAATGGAGATCAACTCGGAATCCCCGAGCACCTATAGTCCTCTGGAAGAAACAACAAAAACATGATTACGACGAGGATTAAGACCAAAAACAACGGAGATCACATCAAACTATCGAAGGAAAACCCATTCGAACATTTAATCGAACATTAAATGTTCACTACACCGAAATCACCCTTCGGGTTGAAACGAACCGAAGATATGGATATACAATACATAAAACATGTTTAACAACAACATCTAACACCAATCGATTCATCTAAACTGGATTGGATTCGGAATCAAGAACAAAACTCCCAAAAAGTCAACTTGAAGAAAAATGAAGAAATTACCTTGATCCGGAGAAGAAGGAAGACTAGATGATGATGACCACGAAGAAGACCCACCGAGATGATCACTATCATCAAATCCCGATGAAAACTTGTCCCACAGGTGCCCAGATCGCCAAAACTGAAGGAAGGAGGAGGAAGATAAAAATGATCCGAAATCGATCAACTCCAGGTATATAAACCAGCGGGAGGCTAACCTACGTAAGCAGTAAGCTCTTAACGTACGTTAGCAAGGTTACGTACGAAAGGTATGATCTCTTACGTATGTAAAGGTTGGTCCAGATGTTTTGTCCGAAATATTGATCGCGATAACATACGTAACGAAGGCCACGTTACGTACGTAAAGAAGCATAAATAGCATACGCTACATATGGTAGTGTGCGCTAACGGGGTACTCCAGTACCCACTGTTCTGAATCTGCTACTCGATAGCATGCGCTAAGGAAATACATTAGCGCGCGCTAATGCCCCCAGAAACTACAGCAGTAGAGTTCTCAAAACGGGTACAACGACGGACTCCTCCGATCGAAATGTCAAGTTCAAGATACGCACGAAAAAACTCCAGAATAAGATCATATTAAGAGCTTGAGCTCTAATAAAACTCACACACTGCCATAAAAAGGGTCGAGACGACAATTACGAATGCGGATACCCACAACTTTGGGAAATTAACAAAATGGCCCAAAATGCCCGAAAATCACGATACATGATCGAATAGCCAAACCAAAATTCACAACCCGTCTAACAAAGTTAAACGAACTTACGGGGAACTTGAAACAACAGTTTCGAACGAGATTTGCGAGAATCGAACTCAAGTGCGGAAAAGTCGCTAAGAAGCACGGAACTCAACAAAATGACACCGAATCGAACTCGGATGTCAAAAAGTGCAGAATTGATCATTCTCAGAATGACGAAATGGTCACAAACTAGTCGTCAAAATGGACTCCTGCCAAAAAAAAGAAATTTACCGAAAATCGAAATCGCGGATATTACGTACTACCCTCCTTAAAAGAAGTTCCGTCCCGAAACTTAAAACAAGTAGGGAGAAGCAATATCCCACCAGGAACATCTCAATGAGATATACAAGAACTGCGCAACTTACTCCCATCGTCGAAACATTACAAGAAATGCAAAGAAACATACGGCTTGAAGTCGCGCTCAACGACAAATGTCACAATGTCACAAGCAGAGACATATAACACCAACCAATGCCAAGTATCACCAAACAGATAGCACAATCAAGTCAATTGTTTGAACGATCACAAAACAAAAGTACCTATTAGAAGAAAACACGCACATTCGAAAATAGAAATTAAACACACAACGATCCGCGACAAGAAGAACTCCGACTACGCCGAAGTTCCTGAAATCCTCATTAGGCATCACTGTGTCCCTCCGGAGCAGAGACGAAAACTCTATCCCCAACTTTTCAGCTACCGTCTCGTAATGCACAGCTCGGTGTCCCAATTGGCTGCAATCGAAACAGCTGACTAACGGTGAACGACAATTCTTCGCGGTACGAGACAAACAACAACAATCGGACAACCACAATTGAATAACAATGATCGAAAAACAACTATCGAACAACAATGATCGAACAAAAACGATTGAACAACAATGATCGAACAACAACGGTCGAATAACAACGGTCGAACAACGACTCCGAAGTTCACACTTCAACTCAAGATATTAAAAGAACTTGTAGAAACTAAAAGATGTTAATTTCGAACAAGGTTCACAAGAATCGAACCTAACTCGTAAAAGTCACAACGATAAACAGATTGATCCAAAATAATATTATAACTCGTTCGAATGATAAAAACCAAAATACGGAACAAGATCAAAAAGTATCAATGAACACAAGCGAGTCGATAGAATTGAGAAAGAGAAAAAAAATATGCAGAAGTCAAAAATAATATGGGTATTACATTCAACCTCTTTTAAAAGAAGTGTCGTCCCAGAGACTCACAACAACGAAAGCAAGGTAACAACACTACAAGCAACCGACAGAAAAATCTTTCAAGGGCCTCTCAGAGCCTATCATGATATATGTGCTGAAGTTCGTGCCCCGGAAGACTCGGTAACCAACTCGCAAGACTGGATTCTGTGTCCCTCGAGTCCACACTTATAACACGTTACTGGCGAGAAGGAACAATTTGCACGTACATGTCCCAGCACATTATGGTTGAAACATCTCAGCATACCGAATAAGTAACCACTCAGCACGACAGAAAATTATAATACATAACACATATAATGATTACCATCATAAGGCAACACACATACGAAAATCACAGCAACGACGGCATCGTTCGGTGATTTCAACAGCTCGAACGATAACCAGCACACAATTACAAAACATCATGAAACAATCACATATGTACACAATCGTACAAACCCAAGCTCCAACTGTAACACCCCCGATATATTCAAGAATATTACAACGCCGTAAATCCTTTACGTAAGAATTTACAAGGCCGATGAAACGAAATGACAATAACAAATACCAACAAACGAAAGTAACTGAAATAAAATATACGGTTCTGAATCAGTACTGAAAATACAAACGTCCAACGAAGAACATTAATACATAACCAAATCCAAAATCACAAAAGACAACGTACTCAAGTAGTTAATTAAATAAACACAAACATATGACAATTAAATCCGGCCGGAACATCACTCTGCACCCTCATCGTCATGTAGCTCCAGTGGTTGTTTTCCCGCTCTCTTGGATCCTGAACATAAAATAAATATTCACCCCTGAAGGGGTTAGCACAACGATGCTAGTACAAGTACGATAATTATACAACAATGATTTATTCAACAATAATCATGACAAGTTTTTCCAACGAGAAATAATAACAACACATAACACATCATGACAGTTTCAACATACTCATGGTATTCAAACGATCCAGCGCACACAGCTATAGATTCCCATGATGATCCCGTCGAACTAACGCATGGTGGAATTACCTGTCCAATGATCCAGCGCACACAGCTATAGATTCCCATGATGATACCGTCGGACCAACGCATGGTGGACAATTAATCACAACACATATGCACAATACAACAATAACATAACCGACATTAATACGCACAACTATAATTAAAGTACTTGCCTCAAATTGACGGCAAGGATAATACTTCGACGGATAACAATACACTCGAAGGTCGCCCCATCGATCAATCACATTGCAAAGCTCGGACCTTAAATAAAAGAATAATATATGGTTCATCTTACGTCATATAACTAACGTACGAACATCTAACATCCTAAACTATGGCCGAAAATTGTCAACATTACGTATCCTGCCTGATGTCTCCATAACGTACGTTACATACCCAACGTAACGTACGTTAAGTCTGTACGTTAGCGTACGAAAGCTCCAAAGCCTAATGTACGCTAAGCATGTATTTGACAGTTCTCTTCTCTGATCAGACGACTGTCTCACCTGATGATATAACGTACGTAATGCATGATGCTTAACATACGTTATACTCATAAATACATTTCTCATGCGAAATTAAATGATCTTACGGTGTTTGACGTCTTCGAATTCAAGGATAAACATGCCATCACAACGCCATATTCCAAACTCGATTATAAATTCTCATATGAAGTTCGGTTAATCTACGGTTGATACAATTGTTATCGACATCATCATTATTTCCTTCAACCTTTCATCACGAAGGTCAGCTAATCAACCCATCCCTTACAAGACATGTCAAAAACTCTCAATGTTCATCCATCTAAGTTCGATTAACAAGGGTGACAATAATCACAAGTCTTGATCATTTCTAAAACATCAACATGAATATCATCATCTCCAAAAATCACTACGAGTCATGAATTGTGCTTGAAGAATACTTTATACTACACATGGATTATTCTTGGTGAAAATCCTAAGAATTCATCTCCTTGAATATTCCCATTCTAAGTGATGGTATTAAAAATACCTTGGTAAACAAGTGACTCAGAATCAACATCCAAAATGTTTAATAAATCTCATAAACTATATCAAAGGTTCAACTCGAAAAGTCTTGGTTAATAATCTTCTTACTCAGGGAAGGTCTCAAATAAGTTCATATTAACTTCTAACAACATGGTGTTCAACTTAAAGTGTTACTTCTGATCCAATGATCTCAGAAGCATGTTCATATCATTCCTTAAGAACAAGGATTTGAGTTTGGAAAGTATCAACATACCTTAATGTAGAAGACAATGATGAACACTTGACGAAAATCCAACACCGGAAACTTGACTACCAATCCAAGGTGCTTCCAATTCTTAATGATCAAGTAGAGATGATATACAGGTGTTTAAGTGGCAGGGGGGCTCTCTGGTCTTGAAGGAAAATGAAGGAGAAATGAAAGAAAACGAAGTGGAGTGGAATGGGTGTTGTCCCATATATATACTGTCCTAAGATTTACGTACGTTAGCCTTAGTGCTTTACATACGTTATTCACTTAGCGTGCGCTACCCGATATCCTTAGCGTACGTTATCGTTCAATGGTAGCTTAGTGCCTCAATCTTGTTCTCTCTTACATATGCTACATCAACACAGTTACGCACGTAATCGACTATACTTAGCGTACGCTAAATACATCACTTAGCGTACGTTAATCCCCGTTGACCCAAAGCTGTCCAGGTTCATGCCGCGGGAATCTTATCCGAGCCCACCACCAGCTGACCCATGTGCCCGCCGCCTTGATCAATTATTGGTTGTCTTACGTACGCTATGCTTCATTCATAGCGTACGCTATCCGTAGTACATAACGTACGTTACGCTTACTAGCTACCGTACGTTATGGCGTAGTTGCATGTGAAAAATTACAAGTTGATATTATCATGCATGTGGATATGAATACGGAAAAGATCATACTTCGATTATCGATATCACAAATTCGAATAATACAGGGTTCAAATACAGACCACGATACTCAATAATTTATCCGGATATTACACCAACAGCTCGCACAGGTGCGATAACCCATAAATCACCACGAAGTGACAACATTTAGTACCAACATCACACCTCTCACAGAGAGTAACACAACGAATTTGTGGCGAACGACTCCACGCCCACACCACCAATTCAATCACAACTCAGAGGTCCAACACCCTCACGACAATGCTAACATCATACATTCATTCTCTGACCACAAGCAGGAAATGATAGGCTTTAAGAACGAAAACCACCTTTTGCGAAAATTTGCAAACACCAGGTGAACTTAAGGATCACATTTCGAAAAAGTAATACAAACATAGTTATCGAGACAAAAAAATGTTTTGCGTTTGATAAAAATGAGGACTTCTTTCTTTTAGTTAAAAACTTTCAAAATATTCGACCTTTTTAAATTACTGAAAATATATCGAACTATTTTGGTCCTCAAAGTGGAATAATTTTTTTGAAACATATAGTGGCACTAGTAGGCATCTTAAAAATTCCGCGAGAAGATAACCCATTTTAAAAGTACGTCTCGAAATTTATTTTCTAAGATACTCAAGATTTTTAAAAATCCAATAGGGCAGAATGCCCAAAACTCACACGTATCGACATTCACTTATACATCTCATAGTACACGCATCAAATCGTTCGAATTCTAAACAAGACATGTCTTTCCCAGAAAACAAACAGTCAATTATCATAGTTGAAAACCGCCTAGGATCGGGGCGAAACCACTGATCCCATCTATGGCCTCCAAGGACCCTCCCGAACTGGCTAGCAAACAAGCTCCTGAATCCGGAGTGAAGTCACCCCCGAGGCCTCGCCGGACCCTCCCGGAGTGAGCAAAACACACACATATACATTCCCATTCCATATTAAGCACAAAGATTTCACGAGAATACTTGCAAAATGAGCAAATCATTTTGAAAATAATTAGCAGCGGACAAAAACAACAGTCGAAGAGACATAAGCAGCGACAACACTCATCATATAAACAAAATATGAGAGTCAAATAAACACATATCACGAAACCAAAAATCTACATGAAGATTCCATCACTAAACAAATAATCATACAAGTAGCTCATGTCACACGAGACACAACACAAAGAAGGGAGACTTACAACCACAGGTCGCACGAAGATGATGATCGCCCCACGATACTAATCACGACCAACAACTCAAACGACACGTCGCGACACGACTCAATCTGACAAGACCAGACAAACACGACCGAACGATACACGACTCAACCCGACAGTCTAGGTTTCCTCAACCTAAGCTCTGATACCATTTATGTAACACCCCCAATCCACACAGGGATATTGCAGGCCGTAAACCCTTCTCTCAAGGATCTACTAGGCGGGTAACATAATTAAACATCTCAACATCACCTTTAAGGCTAAAACTGACTCAGTAGACTGATTTTGTCTTTCAATTAATACATACAACTCAATCTCAATACATACCCACGCAGGGGTCAAAATACAACACACTCCCGTACAATAGGGAAAATACTGCAGTGGAAATAAAATACAACTAAACCAATACGACATTGTATGGATCCTCATGTGATTAGTATCGATCATCATTCATTACCAACCCTGTGTTATGCTCCCCAAGTCCCTGCACGAACCTGAATGCAATACAGACATCCACCCCCCAATTACTCGGGGGTTAGCAAAATACCACTATTTTTTGCTAGTGCAAGTACATAATCATAACAAACAAACAAAAATCACGAATCGTATACGACAATTAACTACCAAAGCGTTCCCGAGAGGTTTTATTAATTAGAAAGCAATCAATGAAGTGTTTGAAAATAAATTCCTCATCTCGGGGATTTTAAAAGTAGAAACCTTGTTGGACCTCGAGTCCTTAGTTGAAAAATAACCATTTCAAGACGAATAGGTCTCGGCCCAAAATAACTTTCCGTAAAACGAACTTTACAAAAAAACCGTTGGGATTGTAACACCCCCAAGATATTCGAGGTGTATTACAGCGCCGTGGACCCCTACATGGGACCCACCAGGCTAACACAAGAAAAACACCTCTCGACTAACCATCTCGGTTAGTAAGGAAACAATTGTTAACAACAAGAACATAAAACAACACGTCCGGTACAACCGGCATAATAAACATCAACCGACAAATACAGTAACTCCAACAAGGACCACCATAACTGAGAGGAAAAGCCTAAGTACTCGCGAGTACAATCTATAAGTTTACAATTTGGAAAACATCCATATCAAAAGAGACAGTAGGAAATAACAAGACTCAATTGCACATGTCAACAACCTTGGCCGACATCCTCGCACCATCCCAGTGCCCGCTCGTCTGGCTGAACATAACCTGAAATCCATAACAAGAATTTCCCCGACAACGGGTCCCCAAAGGGGTTAGCAATTACGCTAGTACAAGTATTCAAGGCAAACCAATCGCTTACACATTTCATAGTACATGCAACAATATCATTTCAAAACCAAAACAAGACATGTCTTTTCCGGAAATAAACAGTCAAACAATTTGCCTTGGGAACAGAGTCATATCATAAATTCCCGCACGAGGCCTCTAAGGACCCTCCCGCGCTGGCTATATTATAAAACAAAACACGCACATGCATCGCCTTGGGAACAGAGTAATATCATAGATTCCCGCACGAGGCCTCTAAGGACCCTCCCGCACTGGCTAGCTAAACAAACTCGTGAAATCCAGGGCGGCAGCATAGATTTCCCTCCTTGACCCCGTCGGGCCAACACGAGGTGAGTTACACACAAGTAATATACATCACCATTTCATGTTAAGCTTAAAGGTTTCCAAAAATACTTGCCTTGAATTATTGACGACGCAACGAACGGAAAGGAAAGTCACCGACGAACGCTAGGAACCAATGAAACCGAACCTAACGATTCGAAGAATACAATCACAACCATTTCTAAATGAATACGGAATTGGAATACACCCGAAAACCCGCCTACGATTCATGTATATTCGTATATAAACAACAACGAGGGCGGACCACAACCAAACCCTCTCGATTCCGTAAAAATCACGAAATATACCATGAATCCGTAGGAAACTAAGAATACCAACAAGATTAATCATATTCATCATGAATTAATCGACAAAACGGAACGAATCGGACAAAAACGCGAAAATCCCCAAATCTACCCAAAAGTAGGGTTCTAAAGATCTAACCTTGATTCGCTGGATCGAAGGATGTTATAGGATGATTGATCAACGATATAACCTCAAGAACTTCATGGATTTGTTGTTCAACAACATGGTTTCGTCTCCTCCAAACCTCACCATGACCGAAGAGAAATGAAATGAAAAATGACGGAGAAAGTCGATGGTCTCTGTCATTTATATATCGGGCCGGAACTAGCGTGCGCTAGCCTTCCCGCCTAGCGTGCGCTATCGCCAAGACGGCCGAGCACTCTCGCCATGGCCCGCATGACCCGGCACCACCGACCAATTCCGCCGACCGTGACTCGACCGCCGTCTCCGCTAGCGTGCGCTACGGCCGGAAGCTGCCGCGCGCTAATTGGCCCAAGAGCCACCGGATCGACAACTCATCTGAAACGTACGCTAGTCGGCCGGCGGCGTGCGCTACCCTGCCGTTAGCGCGCGCTCGACCGACGATGGCGTGCGCTACCCGCCGATCCCGACCGAGTCCGTAACCTCGAATACCGCCTGTGCCCGAGCGCATGGCCGCCGACTCGACAGCAGGCGCTACATCGCCGAGTTAGCGCGCCTCCGGCCAGAGCGTGCGCTACGCCGGTTCTGCCGTGCTCGCTCGGCTTGTCCAAGACTCGTCCGGCCGATCCCCGCAACCGTCCGGCTGCCGCCACCGCCACGACCCGACGCCTCGATTTCCGAAAACGCACGGAACGGACACACGACGAAAGTTCGCGGACGACGTCAACGACTCGAGATGAAAACGTAATGCAATAATTAATCATACACGACCAAGAAAAGGGTCAAGGCGACAACAGATATGGATACCCGTAACTTTCAAGAAATTACAAAATGGCCCAAAACGCCCTAAATTACGATACGTGATCGAATAACCAAACCGAAGTTCACAACACGTCTAACAAAGTTAAACGGACTTGCGGGAAACTCAAAGCAGCTTTGACGAGATTCGCAAGAATCGAGCTCAAGTGCGGAAAAGTCGCTAAAAGCACGTAACTCAACAAAACAACACCGAAACGAACTCGGATGACAAAAAGTGTAGAATTAATCATTCTCAGAATGACGAAACGGTCATGAGCGAGCCGTCAAAACGAACTCCGGCCGAAAAAAGAAATTTACCAAAAATCGAAAATTGCGGATATTACATTCTACCCTCCTTAAAAGAAGTTTCGTCCCGAAACTTAAAATAAGTAGGGAGAAGCAATATCCCTTGCCAGGAAAACTCGACGAGATACACAAAACCGAAGACTCGCGCCCGACGGCGAAACGCTGCAAGGAACGTAAAGAGACATACGGCGAGAAAATACGCTCTAGGGCGACTAACACAACGTCACCGGTAGAGACATAATAAAATAAACGAGTGACAAGCGTCATTAAACGGATAATACAATCAAGTCAATTATCCGAACAATCACAAAATACAACGAACGAAAACCAATATGATTGACCAACCCAATGGTTCATCAATCAAAATGCGAGCTAAACGCTGAACAAATACGGAATTCCACCGCCTAAAGATTGGAAGATCGAAAACGAGACTAATTTCCCGAACTTAAGGGAATTACGAAGGAGCCTGAACGCTCAACAATCACGAAACAAGAACAAAAACTGAACAAACAAACGATTGAGACAATAAAAATCGAACAATCATGTCCGAAACACGTAGGATAATAAAATTCAAACAACAACTCCCAGGATGACCTGGTGAAAACAACAAGACGTGCATTCCCACAATATCCACAGGAAAGGGAATAGCGATTGAAATGCCACAACGACAAACGAGTTATTTCGAAACAATACCACCCTCGTTCGATCAACAAAAGCAAGGGATAGGGAAAGTTCAGAAATGTTAACGAGCATAAACGAGTTGATAGAGCTAAAAATACAGAAGTTCAAAATCCGATCCACTTTGAATAAAAGAACTATTAGAATCCAAAAGATGTTACTTCCGAACAAGATTCACAAAAGTCGAACCGAATTCGGAAAAGTCACAGCGATAACCAGATCGACTCAAAACCAGATTGCAGCTCGTTCGAATGATGAAACCAAGGTATAGATCAAGTTCAGAAGGTATCAACGAACACGAGCGAATCGATAGACTGGAGAAAGAGAAGATATAGAAGTCAAAATAGTACGGGTATTACTTTTGACCTCGCTCCCGAAACTCACAACAACGGAACCAAGGTAACGATACAATAAGCAACCGACACGATGTGGAACAATCACCGATGCACACAATCATACCAACCCGAGCTCTAACAGCTCGCATATATGCGATAACGCATAAACC
This sequence comes from Orobanche coerulescens, assembly GCA_033398695.1. Lineage (NCBI taxonomy): Eukaryota > Viridiplantae > Streptophyta > Magnoliopsida > Lamiales > Orobanchaceae > Orobanche > Orobanche coerulescens. The sequence continues at coordinate 56,562,289 of CM065805.1, read as the reverse complement.
GCTACGAGGCGACAACATCCAATACCAATATCACACCCCTCGCAGAGGCTACCACAACAACTGTGTGGCGAACGACTCACGCTCACACCACCAATTCAACAACAACTCGGGGTTAACACCCCAACGAGAGCACGAACATCACACATATATTCCCGGACCACAATTAGGAATGATAGGTTTTGAAAACAAAAACCATCTTTTGAAAATAACTTGCAAGCACCAGTTGATCTTGAGTATCATATATCAAAAAGTAGTACAAACATCGTCATCGAGACTTAAAAATCACCTTGCGTTTGAAAAAAAAAAAAATGAAGACACCTTTCGTTAAATTAAAACTTGTCAGCTATATTCGACCCTCGGGTCTAAGCGAATGCATTTCTAAATCATTAGAAATATTTCAAAATATTTTGATCCTCAAAGTAGAATAATTTTGAAACATAGCGTGGCACTAGTAGGCATCTTGAGAGCACTGTGAGAAAATAATTTATTTAAAAAGTACGTCTCGAGGTTTATTTTCTAAGATACTCAAGGTTTTTCAAAAGTACAATAGGCCAAAATGCCCAAAATTCCCACGTATCAACATTCACTTAAACACATCATATCACACGCATCAAATCGCTCAAAATCACGACAATGATATACAATCCTCAGGATATGTTTAACAACATCGTTAAAACAACAATCGGTTTATCAAAACTGGATGGAAAACGATATCGAGAACAAAACTCCAAAAAGTCAACTCTAGGGATTCAAGAAAATACCTGGATTCGGCGAAGAACAATGGATTAGATGATGTTAAAAATCATCTAGGATACTCCAAAACACTTTTGGATGGAAGAAAAATCAGCCCAGATGCGAAACCGAGTCGCTACGTCTCAAACTCATGGAGGAAGAAGAAGAAATGAAGAAAAATGCAACTTAGATCGGTGTCCAAGATTTATACTGGACACAATTAGCGTGCGCTAATCATTAAGGTTAGCGTGCGCTATCACGGCACCAAACAAAACTCCCGACCAAAAATACACTGTTAGCGTGCGCTAACCCCAAGTGTTAGCGTGCGCTAACGAGAACTTCGGACCCAGTCCAGTAGCTCCTGGGCTGCCCTGAACTACCAGGTAGCGTGCGCTATCCTCCCCTTAGCGTGCTACCAACGCACTCTTGCGCGCGCTAGCCGCAAAGCATAGCGTGCGCTAATGACCCACAGAGACAACAACAGAACATATCCGAAAAGTTACATGCCGTAAACCTTTCTCACACGGGTTTACCAGGCTAAGCTCAATTTCCCATATCATTTCGAAAATGCTAAAAAGACCAATGACGGTAATATTTTTCCAAAGCTCACAAAATCATTTGTCAAACCATCATGAAATATTCAAGGCCAAAATGTCATAACTTGATTCAAGGAATCGGTTTTACGAAATAAAACTCAGTTTGCAAAATACCAAAAGCCGTTTGAAAGAACTCACGCAGCGGATAAAATACGGTACGAAAATACATCAGCAGTGACGACACTCCTCGTATAACCAAATACCAGAGTCTAATAAACACATATCAAGAAATCAAAATCCGTAAGAGGATTCCGTCATTAAGCAACAAATCATACAAATAACTCGCGTCACACGAGGCACAACACAAGGAAGGGAGTTTAACATCCATAGGTCGCACGTAAGTGACGACCACCCCTCGATACTAATCACGACCAATGATCTCAAACGACGCGTCGCGATGTGACTAAGTCAGACAAAATCCGACAAGACAAAACTCAACAAACACAACTTGACTCGACAGCCTAGGTTTCCCCAGGCTAATCTGATTTTAAAATCATATACTCTAGTTATTCGAAAATAAAGCCGATAAGTTAAAAATCGTTTTCAAGACCCTTTTAAACACGACAAGGGCTTAACAGCGGTAGCATTTTATAAAATGTCCTAAACACTTTTAGACACGACCTTTAAATACGACACAAGGTTTTATTTGAAAATACAAGGCTGGCTCGCCCAAATTCATGTCACTTTTCAAAAACCCACAATACGATCAAGTCTAAGAAATTTTCAAGCATGCACGCCGCATGTATTATTATTAATAGAAACACATTGGTTGTAAATAACAATAATTAGCCAAGTACCAACAATTTCCGAACACACGCATATACGGCATTCAAAAATCACCAGTTCACCAAGCGCAACTCGGGAATACTAATCCCAAGCATATGTCAAACTATCTCTTCAAGTTTGACAGCGTAACCAAAGATCACCGATTTGGACGTATGTCGAAACCAGCTATGTGAGTTTCTCAACAAACTCTGCCATCAATACCTATACCGGAACATATCCATGTTCAAAACTTCCACATCATACTGCACCCTTCGGTGTCCAACTCATCGGTACATTCGGCTCAACATACATTTAGTATATCGCAATTACCAAACACAGATTCCATCATACAACAAAAGACTAGAGAGTCAAGCCCTCTCACACTATACCACGGAGCAAAACTCGGATCTTTCGATCACCAACGATCCCACCAATGGTAGGAAGTCTAGCGATGGAAGGCTCGCAAAACGACAAACGGTCAAGCCCAGAACGGCGCACATACTCCAGAGAGACAAAGGACGGCGCAATACTAGAATCAAAAGTACTCAAACCGGATGGATCGAGAAACAACTCGACGATAAGTACGAGAGAGGCAATCACAGTTCAAGAAGTGGAATTTCAATACGAGAAAACAAGAGAATCGAGTAAGGAAAACTTACGAACACTGGATGTATTGAGATGCCGGCAGCGGTGTGACAATGTGCAAAACAAAACACAACTAGACCCAAATAACCAACAAGCCTAGGTATCCATAAACCTAGAGCTCTGATACCATTTTCTGTAACACCCCCAAGATATTCGAGGTGTATTACGCCGTGACCCCTACATGGGACCCACCAGGCTAACACAAGAAAAACACCTCTCGACTAACCATCTCGGTTAGCAAGGAAACAATTGTTAACAACAAGAACATAAAACAACACGTCCGGTACAACCGGCATAATAAACATCAACCGACAAATACAGTAACTCCAACAAGGACCAATTACAATCTGAGAGGAAAAGCCTAAGTACTCGCGAGTACAATCTATAAGTTTACAATTTGGAAAACATCCATATCAAAAGAGACAGTAGGAAATAACAAGACTCAATTGCACATGTCAACAACCTTGGCCGACATCCTCGCACCATCCCAAAGTGCCGCTAGTCCTGGAACATAACCGAAATCCATAACAAGAATTTCCCCGACAACGGGTCCCCAAAGGGGTTAGCAATTACGCTAGTACAAGTATTCAAGGCAAACCAATCGCTTACACATTTCATAGTACATGCAACAATATCATTTCAAAACCAAAACAAGACATGTCTTTTCCGGAAATAAACAGTCAAACAATTTGCCTTGGGAACAGAGTCATATCATAAATTCCCGCACGAGGCCTCTAAGGACCCTCCCGCGCTGGCTATATTATAAAACAAAACACGCACATGCATCGCCTTGGGAACAGAGTAATATCATAGATTCCCGCACGAGGCCTCTAAGGACCCTCCCGCATGGCTAGCTAAACAAACTCGTGAAATCCAGGGCGGCGGATAGATTTCCCTCCTTGACCCCGTCGGGCCAACACGAGGTGAGTTACACACAAGTAATATACATCACCATTTCATGTTAAGCTTAAAGGTTTCCAAAAATACTTGCCTTGAATTATTGACGACGCAACGAACGGAAAGGAAAGTCACCGACGAACGCTAGGAACCAATGAAACCGAACCTAACGATTCAAGAATACAATCACAACCATTTCTAAATGAATACGGAATTGGAATACACCCGAAAACCCGCCTACGATTCATGTATATTCGTATATAAACAACAACGAGGGCGGACCACAACCAAACCCTCTCGATTCCGTAAAAATCACGAAATATACCATGAATCCGTAGGGAAACTAAGAATACCAACAAGATTAATCATATTCATCATGAATTAATCGACAAAACGGAACGAATCGGACAAAAACGCGAAAATCCCCAAATCTACCCAAAAGTAGGGTTCTAAAGATCTAACCTTGATTCGCTGGATCGAAGGATGTTATAGGATGATTGATCAACGATATAACCTCAAGAACTTCATGGATTTGTTGTTCAACAACATGGTTTCGTCTCCTCCGAAACCCCAGCCGCGGACCGAAGAGAAATGAAATGAAAAATGACGGAGAAAGTCGATGGTCTGTCATTTATATACTGGGCCGGAACTAGCGTGCGCTAGCCTTCCCGGCCTAGCGTGCGCTATCGGCCAGTATCGGCCGAGCACTCTCGGCCATGGCCCGCATGACCCGGCACCACCGACCAATTCCGCCGACCGTGACTCGACCGCCCGTCTCCCGCTAGCGTGCGCTACGGCCGGAAGCCTGCGCGCGCTTGGCTGTCCGGTAGCCACCGGATCGACAACTCATCACGGTAACGTCGCTAGTCGGCCGCGGCGTGCGCTACCCTGCCGGTTAGCGCGCGCTCGGCCAAGCGATGGCGTGCGCTACCCGCCGATCTGGCCGAGTCGAACCTCGAATACCTGCCCGGGCCGATAGCGTCTGGCCAGCCGACTCGGCAGCGTGCGCTACAACTGCTGAGTTAGCGCGCGCGCCGTCCCGGCCGTAGCGTGCGCTACGCCGGTTCCTGCCGTGCTGCTCGGCGATGTCAAGACTCGTCCGGCCCGATCCAACCGTCGGCGGTGCTCGGCCGCCACGACCGACGCCTCGATTTCCGAAACGCACAGGCGGACACGACGAAAAGTTCGCGGACGACGTCAACGACTCGAGATGAAAACGTAATGCAATAATTAATCATACACGACCAAGAAAAGGGTCAAGACGACAAATACAGATATGGATACCCGTAACTTTCAAGAAATTACAAAATGGCCCAAAATGCCCGGAAATTACGATACGTGATCGAATAACCAAACCGAAGTTCACAACACGTCTAACAAAGTTAAACGGACTTGCGGGAAACTCGAAACAGCAGTTTCGGACGAGATTCGCAAGAATCGAGCTCAAGTGCGGAAAAGTCGCTAAAAAGCACAGAACTCAACAAAACAACACCGAAACGAACTCGGATGACAAAAAGTATAGAATTAATCATTCTCAGAATGACGAAACGGTCATGAGCGAGCCGTCAAAACGGACTCCGGCCGAAAAAAGAAATTTACCAAAAATCGAAAATTGCGGATATTACAGGGATCTCATCCCAAATCTCATCAAATCACAGTACACGAGAACAATAGCAAGGCCGTTTCCAACATCAAAACCCCACCACTAAAGGACTAAACACATACGACAAATATTCTAGTGCCATCCTAGCCAAGTAGGCCAAATGAACAACTTACCTCTTACATTTAGTCAATGCATGCAATCAGGAAATCACCGTTCAAAAATACTCATTTCCGGATATGCCATAACCCAAAACACATTTGTAAAATACACCACAATTAACCGCGGATCCACACCTCTGTGGACCCCTACCAAGACCCCGTCGGATTTAACCCGTAGTGGTTAAAAGCCAAGTTCGTGGATCCACGCCTCTGTGGACCCCTACCGAGACCCCGTCGGATCTAACCCGTAGTGAGCATACACACACACGTTACCCATGCAATACTAATATGCTAAGAATGTAAGTTCATTAAGAATACTTGCTAGAAATGGCCACTTATCCGACACAATTATCATACTCTTTACAATACCTCCATCATGAACAATCAATCACAACACAACAACACAATTAACACGGAATACACGATTCCACAACACTAAACAAACAGGGATATCATTAAAGCCCCCAATGTTAAAAATTATCAAATCACAATCAATTCACACGAATCATGCTCACGAGGGTAAACAAACCATCGTAAATCCAACATGTAAACTCTATTTGTAGGACACAAATCGTATAAGAAAAATACTTGCCTCGAAACCACGATTGAAAAGAGACGATGAATGGGATGTGGTCGGGCAGCCCCGAACTCCTGAACATAATCAAGAATACAATAGCACCGCAAACACTACGAGAATAATACCACACGAATTACCAACACAAAATAGAGATCAACTCGGAATCCTCGAGCACCTATAATCCTCCGGAAAAAACAACAAAAACATGATTACGATGAGTATCAAGACCAAAAACAATGGACATCACATCAAACAATCGAAGGAAAACCCATTCGAACATTTAATCGAACATTAAATGTTCACTACACCTCAAGAACACCAAAATCACCCTTCGGGTTGAAACGAACCGAAGATATGGATATACAATCCATAAAACATGTTTAACAACAACATCTAACACCAATCGATTCATCTAAACTAGATTGGATTCGGAATCAAGAACAAAACTCCCAAAAAGTCAACTTGAAGAAAAATCAAGAAATTACCTTGATACGGAGAAGAAGGAAGACTAGATAATGATGACCACGAAGAAGACCCAACGAGATGATCACTATCATCAAAGCCCGACGAAAACTCATCCCACAGGTGCCCAAATCGCCAAAACCGAAGGAATAAGAAGGAAGATAAAAAGAAATCGGTCAACTCCAGGTATATAAACCCGCGGGAGGCTAACGTACGTAAGCAGTAAGCTCTTAACATACGTTAGCAAGGTTACGTACGTAAGGTATGATCTCTTACGTACGTAAAAGTTGGTTCAGATGTTCTGTCCGAAATCCTGATCGCGATAATGTATGTAACGAAGGCCGCGTTACGTACGTAAAGAAGCATAAATAGCGTACACTACACATATGGTAGCGTGCGCTAACAGGGTACTCCAGTACCCACTGTTCTGAAACTGCTGCTCGATAGCGTGCGCTAAGGAAATCCATTAGCGTGCGCTAATGCCTCCAGAAACTAAAGCAGTAGAGTTCTCAAAATGGGTACAACGACGGACTCCTACGATCGAAATGTCAAGTTCAAGATATGCACGGAAAAACTCTAGAATAAGATCATATTAAGAGCTTGAGCTCTAATCAAACTCACACACAACCATGAAAAGGGCCGAGACAACAATTACAAATGCGGATATCCACAACTTTGAGAAATTACAAAAGGGCCCAAAATACCCAAAAATCACGATACGTGATCGAATAACCAAACCAAAGTTCAAAACCCGTCTAAAAAAGTTAAACGGACTTACGGGGAACTCGAAACAACAGTTTCGAATGAGATTCGCGAGAATCGAACTCAAGGGCGGAAAAGTCACTAAAAAGCATGGAACTCAACAAAAAACACCGAAACGAACTCGGATGTCAAAAAATGCAGAAGTAATCATTCTCAGAATGACGAAACGGTCACAAGCGTGTCGTCAAAACGGATTCCTGCCAAAAAAATAAATTTACTGAAATCGAAATCGCAGATATTACACATTGTCTCCACCGTCCACTTCTACTATTTCATCACCATTATTATCTGTCAAAATCGATCCGGAATTGTTCGAACCATTTTCATCAACCATCCATTCATCATCTGATGGAATCTCATCTAATACTAAAGGATCCCCATCCTCTTTGAGGGACATCTTCTTCAACCATCTAGACTTCAACCTTTTATTATACATAACAAAGACTAATTTGTTCAATGTCTTTGTATGTAAACGATTCCTCTTCTTTGTGTGTAGCTAGGAAAAATTCAAACAATATATAAATGATGATTTCTAACATGTAAATAATAGTTGCAACATAATAATTTTTTTAAGTACCTAAAAATAATACCTGATTGAAAGTGTTCCAATTATGTTCATAGGTAGATGATGAACATGTTAAACTCAATACTTTCGCTGGAAAAGTGGTTAGTTCTGGTGTCTCATCTCCGTATTGAATTCACCAATCAACTACAACAATATAAAATAAATGTATGTTTTGACAGTAAACATTTGAAAAGGAGAGCATGAAAGATGTATATGTGCAGCTATAATAATTTAAATTAAATGTACCTGGACTACGCTTCTTGGTAGTGCTTTTCGCAGCTGCAAAACCAAATAACTCCTTTTGCAGATGAAAATGGTACATTTGCAAATCAATTTTCTCTTATACTTTCGGGTCGGAAAAAAGTTTGGCCAAGCAAGTGAACAAGCCTAATTTTATCTCCGAATGAGTGGACACATCCACCTCATAATGATGATGTGGATTGAGATAATATGTTGCGGTATGCAAGTGGTGATGCATTTGAAATTCCCACTTTCTATCTATTATATCATAAATCTCTTTATATGATGCTTCTTCTCCGCCTAAAGCTTTTGCAATTGCTTCCTTAGCTTCATCCATAGAACTATAAATGAATCCCATCCCAGGTATCTTCCCCGAGTCCGTCATCCTCAACACACTAACTAAAGGCTTAGTCATCTTAATTACATAAGCCACGCTCAGCCAAAAATATTTGTCCCTAAATACTATATTTTTCACATTTTTTGCTTCATCCGACCGCGACAAATAATACTTTGGCCAAGCATGTGACATAATTAATCGCTCCAATTCGTCTTTAAAACTGTACATGCTTTGAAATGTTAAATAAAATGCAGCAAATCTTGTGGCGGTGGGTCTAATGAGATCTCTATTAGTATGTTCTCTCATTAACGCCAATGCCCATCCATGATTATATATAAAGTGACTAACCTATGAAATTAAATTCATTAATGAAATTAAAATATTCAACATTTCATCTTAAGTATATCATTTCCAAGAAGAAAAGAATACCAAAAGAGCATGTCAATTAAAGTTGCCTTTTTTGACTTAATCACGGCATTTTTGTGTTAAGGAAGATCTCCAATTTTCTCGAGCATCAAATCGATGCAATGAGCTGCACATGGTGTCCACCAAAGATGTGGCCTCCTCTTCATTAACAACTCTCCTGCCGCCTTATAGTTTGATGCATTGTCAGCAACCACTTGAACTATCATGTCTTTACCAACCTCTTGTACAACACTATCAACAAGATCACACGACATCTTTACATCTCTAACGGCATTAAATGTATCAACGGATTTTAAGAAAACCATCTCATGAGGGTTATTAACAAGAAGGTTAATCAATTGTCTCCCTCGTATATCTTTCCATACATCGGATAATATTGATAGCCCCATTTGCGTCCATGTTTTCTCCACATCATCGATAATTTCTTTAGTCATTTGCACTTCTTTTTCTACTATCCAGTGACTAAGTTCATGAGATGTTGATGGATTCAAACCACGTTCGTAATTCCTGATAGATCGACACATGCTAATGAAGGAAGGAGATCTAGCAACGTTGAAAGAAATTCCATTTGCAAAAAAAAAATCTACCAATATCCAAACAACAACGATTGCGAGCTTCCTTATCATTCTGCGGAATTGGATTTTCATCCTGATTATCAACGTCAACAACAAATCTATCCATCAGACCCCTAATTCCCCTTTGAGAAACACTCCCCCTGCTAGAACCTCCAAAATATAGATTTTGACTTTGATAATATGACCCACTATCGATCAATTCATCATTATTTCTTTGCATGTCCATTTTTGCCTTCTCGGTCGATTTCAGATAATTTTGCATCTCTTTCTTTACATCGTCAGAAAATTTAATACATGGGGCAACATCTTTTTTGTGCCCATGAAATGATGTTTCTGTCGATATTGTTGAGATTCGGTGATTAAAGACGAGATACGCGGCGGAAAATAAACCGGTTCAACCGGATAAAACCAAACCCCAAAAACTGATCGATCAACATCGTACAAACGAATATAAAATGACAAAGATAAAACTAGGAAGTCATACCCTCGTAGACCTTTGATAACATCTTCTGGAACGAAAAATTCCCGAGTCAAGCTTTGATCGTTTCTGATCACAAATCCGAACACAAATCCGATTCATTCTAGCTTGATGAATGATTAAACACCGAATAGGCCGAGTGTCTCTACATTGTCACGCGTCGGATATTGATCGAAAAAATTATATATCAATTCGTTCTAGAAAAACACGGCTAGAAATTGATATAGTATTTTTCTTCTCTTTTCTTCTTCATTTTCTTTCTTTCTAAGATGAACAAGAAGCCCTAATTGAATAAAAGAAGGGAACTTATTCGTGGAAAGCGCCTCAAATGAGAAAAGCCGATTATGCTTACAACCTAATAAGAAAAAAATTTCTCTCCTCACTTTTATGGTTCAGCCATAATACACTTGTGAAGGTGATGTGTGGTTTTATTTTATAACATGTAAATATGAGATTTCAAGATCACACAAATCATGATCTCTTTGTCCACATGTATAAAATAAATCTACTCAATCCCACACAACACCAAGAAGGCACATGAAAGGTGAGGAGGGAGATAGGGTGCGGCCCACTTTGGATTGGTGAGAAAACAAGCCGAACCACTCGGTTCATGTACCGAACGTTCGCGTGTCTAGTCCGTTAAGTACACTTTGTTTTATCTCAAATGTATTTATAGTAAATTAATTAATTCAATTAATTAATTTTATCAAACACAAAATTATAATAATATATTTCCAAGAAATAATTATTTATGAATTAAATTAATCACCCCGTAATTAATTCCAGTTCATTAGACCGCACGGTTTATCAAATAAATCAAATTAGATATCTAATATCCAATAAAGGAAGAGGTAATAAATACACATTTTATCCATCAAATATCCTTGTGCGCGACTCCATAGGTCCGTCTTAGTGGGTAATGGTAGGAACCAAGGAGTACGAGTAACACTTAGCCAGTCTAGTGCTCTATACCGTAACCCAACTAAGAACGAATGATCAAATCATTTCAAAACTATTTTGTCGTGAATTTTGTATATGTATACAACCCTTTAATCAAATGTCCCGTTCAACTATTTGTTAGGAGTATGCCCTCGAATGCCACTCAGAGGATGTTGAGTGAGGGCATTGTACTTGTAATTATGTAAATTATTATTATTATCATAAGGCAAATGGATGTTTCTTTATTTACTGTAGTTACTGGCATTCCTAACTCGTAAATATACATATAGAAACTAGTCCATGTATTTGAGAGCATAACGTTCCACCCCTTATTGGATAAGGGGGTCGGCATTGGAAAGATTTATAGCTCAAATACTTAATCATTCACAAGTGGATGAAACTTGACTGGGCGTTAAGTTTATGTGAAGACTTGTATGACGTGTTCTTTGACATGGAGAGTGCCTCTCGAACACTAATGGTTACTGGGAGCATACGTTATTGGTATGCTAATTAGATTAGTATACTCGAACTGACTCACCCTCGATTCGTCACACGGACTTCACTCCGGGACAGTCAATGACGGAATCGAAAGGTTATGATAGGTCTTCGTGAACCTTCGACTTGAGGATTTAGTAGGGATGTGCTTGTTGTTAGGAATACTTGTTAGATTTTGATGATGTCATTAATTTAAAATCAAATGTTCATTACTTGGCAAAATGTAAGGAAGAACCAAATGAGTATCTTCCATAGGCCAAAATATGTTAAGTATAAAACTTGGCAAATTGTAAAGAAGAACCAAATGAGTATCTTCTGTAGGCCAAAAGTTAGTTAGGCTGAAAATCGGCTAAGTACTAAAGTACAGCCTAGTCCATCAGAGAAGTACAGCCGACTCCAGTCAGAGTAGCTCTGGTCAACCAAATTAATCAGAGAAGTTTGACCAGACTGCAGCCTAGGTACCTCAGGGAAGTCACCTGACCAGATAAGTCTCAAACAGTGAACAGCCGAGAAGACCTACCTGCAGAGATGTAAGCTGCACATCAGCTTACTTGACTACAGCCTAGTACTCCAAGTCCACGTCATCATGCTTTGAAAAGTCAAATATTACGGAAAGCTCACATGCAACGTGAAGAGACAAATTGGAGTGATTCCCGCAAGAGATATGATTTAATTAAATCATCCTGACCCACCGTGAAGACTTTTATCCTTTTATATTAAAAAGATTCGGCGCTCACATGCAGAAGTCCTCACAACGGTCGGAAGATAAAATAAAATAATGGGAATCCAAATTTGCAACGCTCGTAAAGATTAAACAATGAAGTCTCCCTCCAACGGACGGATTTGTTCAAAAGATTTGCAACGGCTACAAGGAAGAATCTCAGAGATCGTGATCTATATATATCCAGAGATTTGAAACTGAGCAACTACCTGTGCGAACATACATTCTAGCGATCAAAGCAATCAAGCGATCTCAAGCAATCAAATAGCATCGTGAAAAGAGCAGATCTAAAAGTTCATACTTAAGGAAGCTCTTAAGTTGGAGAAGACAAACACTCTTGTCTATAATCTTAGGTACGGGGTACTTCACTGGTTGAAGTAAGAGACTGTAAAGGCATCCGAGGATCGAGGATCAAGAGGTGCAAGGCAGTCAAGTGTGTGTACAACGGCACGGAATTCCACTGGTTGGAAGCTGTTGTAGTGTGTTGTGAATCACTGTAATATTTATCACTGGTTGAAAATTATAGTGAATTCATCTCCAACTGGTTTGGAGAAAAGTGGATTAGTAGAGGATTACCCCACCTCTGAGACCACTATAATTGCCTGTGTCATTTACTGTTTTACTGCATCATACCTTAACTGCTGCATACATTGTTAAGTGTTTCATTAAGTTAATTTATATTCGTCATCAGCTGACTTCCGCACATATCCAAGAACAAACGACTCCAAGTCATTTGTTTGACCATCAGCTGAAGAAACTCACTCTTCGTGAAAAAGAGTTCAAGAGTTTCAACAAGTCTATTCACCCCCCCCCTCTAGACTTGTTCCTGGACGACTTGTGACCTACAAGTGGTATCGGAGAGGTTGGTTCATTTTTTCTCACGAACCAGATCTATACTAGATATATATCTTATCTCTCACTTTATAATGGAACACATGCACTCTAGACTCCCTGTCTTTTCAGTTGACGAGTATGATCTCTGGAAGATAAGAATGCAGGCACATTTATCTTCAATTCATGACGACATGTGGTGCATCATTGAAGATGGTCCATTCATTTTTGAGAAGGACAACACAGTCGAGGAGATCACAGCTGGGAGGCCCGAAAAGATTCCTAAGAAGAGAACGGAGCTGACCCCCGAAGAGAGAAAGCTGGCCAATCTTGACAACAGGGCCAGAGATGTGTTATACCAAACTCTTGACAAATCCACAATGGTCAAGATCAAAAACTGTAAGAATGCCAAAGAAATTTGGGACACATTAGCTCTAATGTGTGAAGGAACGGAGCTGATCAAGGAAAACAAGTTGTCAATAGCTATCCAAAAGTTTGACAACTTTAAAATGAAGAATGGTGAATCTATAGACCAAGTGGACACAAGGTTCACTGAAATTATCAATGAGATCAACTCCCTGGGCAAAACTTATGGCAACAGGGAAATGGCACTTAAGGTCCTCAGATCGCTCAATCCCGAATGGAGCATGAAGGCTGTAGCCATGAGAGAGTCCAAAGACCTGAATAAGATAAAGATTCAGGAGCTGTTCTCTGATCTAAAGGCTTATGAGTTCGAGCTTCCAAGCTCATCCTCAACTGAGCCTGCAGAGAAGGGAATCGCATTTGCAGCCGAGTCCCCTGCTAAGAGCTTATCTGATGTGAAACCTCCAAATCCACTAGATTTTGAGGAAGAAATGGCTTTCATAATGCAAAGGTTCAGCAATTTCATAAAGAACTACTCCAAGTATAAGAAAAACTACAAGGAGAATCCAAGAAGGAACCAGAAGGCTGGAAGCTGGAAAGTTGAATGCTACAACTGTCACAAAATAGGACACATCCAAATGGATTGTCCCGAGCTCAAGAAGGACGAAACCAAGAAGGAGGTGGGCAGAAAGGAAGACATAAGAAAAGCTCTCATCGGAGAAGACCAGGAGCATGTCGAATCAAGCGGCGGTTTCTTTTCTGATGAAGACGAGGAGTATGATTGCACGATGGCAAACTTAGGCGATGAAGAGGTAACCTCTAAACCTACCGGTTCAAATAATAGCTCACCATGTCACAAGATATGGATTTACATGAATCGGTAAATCGGTTATTCAAAGATTTTGAAACACTTAAATCGCACACCAAGTCAGACAATGAGAAGACTCACTGCAAGATGAGAATAGCAATTGAAAAATGATTTCAAAAACTCGGCTAGATTTAAATAAGGTTGAGACAACTACAGTGACTTTAAAAACTGTGCAAGTGTCAATACAGCTGAGATAGACCGGCTAAATATTTTACTTAAAGAAAAATCAGCTGCACTTGCTCATGCCAAAGCTGAGTTTACTAAGCTGGCACAGTTAAATAAAACTCAGGCGCAGGAAATAACCTCCCTGAAGGCGTCTTCAACTCTAGGCGAATTGTGTACTTATAAAAGGTCATTATATACCAAATCAGGCCTTGGATATGATTCTCACACTCCCTCTAGTTCTGAAACCAAGTTTATCAAGGGAGAAACAATGGTCTCGACTGTTGAGCCTGTGTATAAACCAATATTCAAAAACAAGCAACAGCCAAGTCAAACGTCTAGGCTGCAGTGAGGTTACACTGCATACCACCTAGACAGCGACTAGCAAAGGGCCTGTGCAAAAGCAAGGCCCAGACACCATGCCCACTATTACCAACAACTCCCCAAAAATAGATTTCATAATGGGAGGGGCAGATGGAAACCTCAAGGTTATCCTAATCACCAAAATGAACAAGTGTGGAGACCACAAAGGTTTAATAAATGGTCTCAGCCTAGATTTAGAAATGGCCCATACTATCAAAATTTTGAGGAATATCCGGTATACAATCCAACCAGGAGATTTAGACCTCGACCACAGACACCTTATAAGGGTTATAATAATAATTCCTATAATCCAAGGAGAAATCAATTCTCCAGGAAACCAACTAACCCCAAAGGACCCACACAAATTTGGGTACCTAAATCTCTGCTTGTTTAATTGCAGAAAAGATGGAAGGACTACAACCACATCTCCTCAAGCTCAAATTTTGGAGGAGAAGAATGGTTTGTAGACTCTGGATGCTCAAGGCATATGACCGGGAACAAGAAGATGCTGACCAAATATATCAAAGAAAGAGGTCCCGATGTAACCTTTGGAGATAGCTCTAGAGGACAGACAAAAGGCTTTGGAGAGCTACACCGAGGAAACATTGTAATATCCAAAGTTCATTATGTCAAAGGGCTCAAATACAACCTCCTGAGCATAAGCCAGTTCTGTGACGAGAAGAATCTAGTAGTCTTCACCATCTTGAAGTGTATGGTGATAGACATCTTATCTGGAGAAATAAAGCTACAAGGTTTCCGAAGAAGAGATGTATACATGATTGATTGGAACACAGGAACACCTAACTCCTGTTTTCTATCCAAGACTGTAGCTGAGAATGGATGGCTGTGGCACAAAAGACTATGTCACCTAAACTTCAAAGCCATCAACAAGATTAGCTCTCAGAAGCTGGTCAGAGGACTTCCAAATGAAGCATTCAAGAAGGAAGCACTCTGTGATGCATGTCAGAAGGGAAAGCAGACCAAGGCATCGTTCAAGCCAGTTCAGCCTACAACGCTCACAACAAGGATCTTAGATCTACTTCACATGGATCTATTTGGTCCTATCAAGCCAAGGACTTTGAGCGGCAGAAAGCATGCTCTTGTAATAGTAGATGATTATTCAAGGTACACTTGGATCATTTTTCTATACAAGAAAAGTGAAACCCTGACCAAGTTACCTGAGCTGCTGAGAAGGATCCAGAATGAGAAATCCCTCTCCATAATTAAGATCAGATCAGATAGAGGAGGAGAGTTTCTCAACAAGGCGATAACCGATTTCAATGATCGAATGGGATCCGGCATGAGCTCTCTGCGGCCCGGGACGCCCTGAGAATGGTGTTCTTTGAAAGAAGGAACAGAACCACGAAGGAAGCGGCAAGGTCCATGATTGCGAAGCGGACCTACCCGAGGTTACAGGCTCAAGTCCGCTAACACACCGCCACACCCAGAACAGGAGTATGATAGTAGGGAGACATGGCAAAACTCCATATGAGGTTTGGAATAATAGAACTCCTACTGTTGCTTACTTTCATGTTTTTGGTTGCAAGTGTTTCATCCACAACAATGGTAAAACACAGCTAAATGCCTTTGATGCTAAAACTGATGATGGTCTATTTATGGGATATTCCCAAAGAAGCAAGGCATATAGAGTTTTTAACAAAAGAACCTAAGTTGTGGAGGAAACACCCCATGTTGTTTTTGATGAATCTACCGTTGAGTACAGGAAACAACTTGAGCAAATTGAGAACAAGCTCAAGTCAGCAACCCTTGAAGAAGTCATTATACATGACACTGGAATGGTGGACTCACTGCAGATCGGCTGATGACCAGTGCGGTGATGAAGACCCAATGCAGATCGACAGATCACCAAACCTATCCGATCCGATTCTTTGCGGAAGAAGACCATGGAGTGACAAAGACTCATCTGCGATTGAACCAAGCTGCAGATGACAAGGCGGTAGCCGATCCGATTCTGGAACTGAACCAGTGATGCAGATAACCACCAGAGCAATCCAACAGGGGGAACAAACCCAGAAGAGGACGAGATTCCCAAATGGCTCAAGGATCATCCAATTTAGCAAATTATCGGAAAGTTGACTGATGGAGTCAAGACAAGACAGTCAACTCTACCAGCAGGAATGGCGATGTTCTCATGTTTCATGTCACAAATTGAACCCAAGACGACAGAACAAGCCTTGGAAGATTATTCATGGATTAATGCCATGCAAGAGGAATTGGAGCAGATGGAAAGAAACAAAGTTTGGGAACTAACAGACAGACCTGATCACAAGAAAGTTATTGGCACCAAATGGGTGTATAAAAACAAGAGTGATGAAGACGGAGCTGTTGTTAGGAATAAAGCCAGACTCGTAGCAAAAGGATATGCACAGTGTGAGGGAATAGATTTTGATGAAACTTATGCACCTGTTGCAAGATTAGAAGCCATCAGACTATTCCTCGCATATGCTGCATTCAAGGACTTTGAAGTTTATCAGATGGATGTAAAAAGTGCGTTTCTAAACGGAATCCTAGAAGAAGAAGTCTATGTAGAGCAACCCCCAGGTTTTGTCAAAGGAGACAAAGTTTATAAGCTGTTGAAGGCTCTGTATGGACTCAAGCAAGCACCGAGAGCATGGTATGAAACACTGTCTGTGTTTCTTGAGAAAAATGGATTTTTCAAGGGAAAAGTGGACAAAACCCTATTCAGAGTGGAACACGAAGGCCACATATTAATAGTTCAGAATTATGTGGATGACATCATATTCGGGTCAACCAATCCAGAACTATGCGAGAAATTCTCCAACCTCATGCAAGGAGAATTTGAGATGAGTATGATGGGAAAGCTTAACTTCTTTCTCAGATTACAAGTTAAGCAGATGGAAAAAGGAATTTTCATCAACCAAGCAAAGTATACCAGAGATCTTATCAAGAGATATGGAATGGAATCAGCCAAACCCGCAAGAATTCCAATGAGCACAAGTACTCACCTGGATGCAGACGAGGCAGGCATATCAGTGGACTCAACCCACTACAGAGGACTCATCGGATCTCTTCGTACTCTAATCGCAAGCAGGCCAGACATATCATATGTAGTTGGAGTTTGTGCAAGATTCCAGTCCAAGCCGAAGCAATCACACCTAGATGCAGCTAAGAGAATAATTAAATACCTAAAGTCTACAATTAATGTTGGACTGTGGTACCCCAAGGATGACAACTTCGAGCTATCAGGATACTCAGATGCGGATTTCGCAGGATGCAAAATCAACAGGAAGAGCACTAGTGGAACGTGTCAATTCCTAGGAACCAGGTGATATCTGGTTTAGCAAGAAGCGTGTTTCTAACTCTATCTCCACTCTGAGTCGGAATACCTAGTTGCAGTAGTTGTTGTGCAGATTCTATGGATCAGACAACAGTTAAGGGACTATAATATTATTGCCAACGAAGTTCCAATTTGGTGTGACAACAATAGTGCTATTGCAATAACCAACAATCCGGTTTTGCACTCAAGGACAAAGCACATTGACGTTAAGCACCATTTCATTAGAGACCATGTGCTTAACAAAAGGGTTAGAGTTGAAAGAGTCAGCACAGACTACCAAATAGCTGACATCTTCACCAAACCCCTGCCAGAAGAAAGATTCCTAGAGCTTAGCAGAGACCTTGGATTACTAGATTGGGAATCTAGTACTGAAGCAAGTTGAAGGAAGGACGGACCCTCAGAATCAGCCTAAGCTGATACAGGCGAGAAGACGAAGGCCAGACGAAGTAACTTAGTTGTACAGAATACCAGGCGAGAAGTCAAACTCACCTGTTGCAGAGTGGTCAACAGTCAACAAAATTAGACCAGCTAAGTTCTCTAAACTGACCTCTATATTTTTTTAATTAATATCTGCCACATTTATAAATATTATTTTGGCTAAATGGCATTTAAAATATACATCTTTATAAGCCAAGTGGCAACTTTAATACACGCGTCAAACGCCTATTTAATTAACCTCTACGGTGGCCAATCAGAATCAATCGTCAAATTTTAAATAGGGCCACCGATTCAAATTTGAAATTCAAAAGAATATCAAAAGGCGTACCACCGTTCAAATATATAATAAACTAATACAAACGTCTTTTCATCTTCTTTATAAGAAAAAAAAACCATTCACTTTACTCTTTACGCTTACAGAAACCCTAGAATTTACAGAGCAAAAATACACACTAAAAAATCCACTATTTGCAGAAATGGCAGGAGTGAATCTGAAGGCGATGAAGGACCAGGTCATCTTCTCCATGGTCGTCGACTTCGAAGGTTTATTAGAAGCAAATCTAGAGGACTTCGATATGCTCAATTTGATCCGGGCGATGAAGCTGAATGGAATCTACCCGTTTCTCGACATCAACCCGCAACATTTGTTCAAGGAAGATGTTGTTGAATTTTATCGCAATGCCTATCTAATTCAGCACGGGATTAACAGCTCAGTCGGCGGAGTTCCAGTCACCATAGATCGAGAGAAGATTCGTTCTGTATTCGGGATGAAACATCGCGGTTTGGCGGTCGAAGCTCTTAAACAATCACCCGCCGAAACCTGGAAAATGATCAAAGCCGAAAATATCCCAGAGAAATTGAAGTTTACAGCAAAGAGGAATGAGTTGAAAAAGATTTATCGAGTTGCTTTAGACATCACCAACAAGATAGTCATGGGGATGGCAGGCACCTATGACCAACTGTCATCTTCGAAATTCATGGTGTTGGGTGCGTTAATTCAAGAAGAGGAAGTCGATTGGGCGGACTATATTTTCAGGCAACTTGTGCGCGAAGTGAACAAGGTCGAGTGGCTCGACGATGAGAAGAGGTTCAAAACTAAGTTGGCGTTCGGAACGCATCTTAGTTGGTTTTTGGAGAAAACCGGAGTGGCTAAGGGAAACATTGACCCTTTCCACCCAAATAAGAGGCTAGGTCATATGGACCATGACAAGAAGAAAGTTGGAGTCACTGGGAGAGCAGCCCAGTTGTTGAAGGATTTGCCAGAGTCAAGCTATTACCCAAGATACGATTTATCAGAGGAATCGGACAGACCTGCAGCTGAGATCGGAACTGCAGCCGAGTCCGGGAATGAGTCTGACGATACACCAATTGCTATCAGATTCAAGCGACGGGGACCAGCCCCAGAAGGACCCTCTAACCTGCAGTCATCACTTGAACCCTCTCCTAAGAGGCCTAGGAAGGCTGATTCGGCGAGGAGAGCATTACGAGCATCACGCCCACCATCACCCAATCACCAATCCATCCGACCGCACTGCACGGACACCGAAACTCGGATTGTACACTGTTATCACACCTCCGGTTTACATATCCGAAGAAGAGGAAGCGGTCTTATTATCTCTATGCAGGCATTACACTTTTAATCATAGAAAATAATACTTTTAATCTCTCTATTGAACAACTTCAGCTTGTCAAACCACAAGCAGAAAAACACTCTTTTGTAAATATTTTTAAAGAGTGGAAATCTTTCAAAACCATGTCTTTTACAAATCTTCAAACCTTTGTTGAAACTAGTGGTTGGGAATATCCCCAAGCCACTGAGGATGTTCTGACTGAATTTTGCAAAGAGTCAGATTTAGCTTTAATCCTCCAGGATAAATGGTTCATGTCACATTTTAAGACAAACATGGACCACTTTATCCATTCTATAATGCTCAGTATTTTTGATGGTGTTTTTGGAGAGGAGGAGGAGGAGGAAGTAGAAAAGGAGATTAGGATTGAAGAAATTAATGGAGACAATGAAATTATTGATTTGGCTGAAGAAGATGAAGAAGAGAAAGAATCTGAAGAAAATATACCAGTTGAAAAACAGTCAGAGGAGATTGAGAAGATAGAAGAAGTGGCTGATGAAGGAGATGAAGAAGAAGGAGAAGAAGTAGATCAGGAAAAAGATGAAGATGAAAAGGAGGATGAGGATGATGAAGGAGAAAAGAAGGAGAAGGATGATGATCAGAATGATGATGATGATGATGGTGATAATGATGATGGAGGAGAAGCAGGAGCAGAAAAAGAAAAACAAAAAGATGAGGAAAAAGAAAAAGAAAAATCTGGAGAAGAAGAAGGGAAAGAGGAAGAGAGAGAAGGGGACAAGGAGCCAGAACAAGATCCGGAGCCGGAGCCTACTCATGAAGCTGCAGATAGGATTGTTGTACCTGCCCGGTACACCAGCCTAGACGCAGAGCTGACAGAAGACTCCAGGTCAGGGACCCCAGAGAAAACCCAATCTGACCTACCAGCTGCAGCCAGGAGCCTGCAGTCTAGTGGTTCTCTTGCAGAAGGTTCAGGACAGCACTCTCCATCAGCTCAGTTATCACCTACCATGACTGAGCTGATCAAGCAAATTATCAGAGACACTATTGGGGAGCTGCTATGAACTCAGGTCACTCCTGACCTTCAGACAATAAATGCCAAGATTGACACTCTTCTTCAGAGAGAGATCCCTCAGCCTCCTCCCCCTACCAACAACAGAATGCCATTTGGCATGTCTGATTGGATGAGCCGCATGGAACAACAGTTGACAACCCTTATTGATGCTGGCAAAAAGGGGGAAGAGAGAATTCAGGGGGAAGAAAGAGAAATCAGAAGCAAGAAGAAGCAGGATGTCCCTCAGATTGAAGGACCCTCCAGTCTAAAAAGAAAGGAAGCTGCAGATCCAGAAGAACAGGCTGACCAGCCTGAAGGGAAGAAAAGAAGAAGGACCAGAGGCGGCTTTGAACCTACTCTAGAATGGGAAGGGATGGAGCTATGGTATGTTGAGGATTTCATTCCATTTGAAGCACTTGAGATGTGGGGAGCTGCTAGGAAGAGGTTCATCAGAGACTATTATGTCTGGGAACTACTTCAAGATGACAAACTCTCCCCACAGGAAATTTTCATAAACTTCATGGAAGAAGTCCATCCGAAGCTTTGGGCTGTTCTGAAGAAGCACGCTAAAGAGCAAAATGCTTTTCCCATGATCCCTCCATTCAGAGCTGAAGAAGCACCAATCCGTATGGATGGTGAACTTGATGAGTTAGCACTTCAGAGGGAAATCAAGCTAGTGTGTCTTGAGAACATATTCAGATCTCAGCAAGAACAGGATTTCGCAGCACTTGTGGTGAAAAGGAAATATGGTCTTGCCCCAGTAAAGATAAGACCTATCGGAGCCAAACCATTCAAGCCTGCCAAGCAGCCTACTCGAAGAGGCAGAGGAAGAGGCAGATGACCTTAGTTATTTCTCTTACTTGTAATTTTATTTTCTGTACTTAAAACATTCTTGTAAAATTTCAATGATAAGTCAGAAAATTTTATGAACAGTCTGTTGAATGACAATTTCCAGTTGTCTCAATATTAGGCGATTTGATTTTGTCTCGCACTTAAGTGCAGACTTGGTCATTTGATTTCTTACTTAGTTTTGCCATCATCAAAATAGGGGGAATTTGTTAGGAATACTTGTTAGATTTTGATGATGTCATTAATTTAAAATCAAATGTTCATTACTTGGCAAAATGTAAGGAAGAACCAAATGAGTATCTTCCATAGGCCAAAATATGTTAAGTATAAAACTTGGCAAATTGTAAAGAAGAACCAAATGAGTATCTTTTGTAGGCCAAAAGTTAGTTAGGCTGAAAATCGGCTAAGTACTAAAGTACAGCCTAGTCCATCATAGAAGTACAGCCGACTCCAGTCAGAGTAGCTCTGGTCAACCAAATTAATCAGAGAAGTTTGACCAGACTGCAGCCTAGGTACCTCAGGGAAGTCACCTGACCAGATAAGTCTCAAACAGTGAACAGCCGAGAAGACCTACCTGCAGAGATGTAAGCTGCACATCAGCTTACTTGACTACAGCCTAGTACTCCAAGCCCACGTCAGCATGCTTTGAAAAGTCAAATATTACGGAAAGCTCACATGCAACGTGAAGAGACAAATTGGAGTGATTCCCGCAAGAGATATGATTTAATTAAATCATCCTGACCCATCTTGAAGACTTTTATCCTTTTATATTCAAAAGATTCGGCGCTCACATGCAGAAGTCCTCACAACGGTCGGAAGATAAAATAAAATAATGGGAATCCAGCCTTGCAACGTTCAGAAAGATTAAACAATGAAGTCTCCCTCCAACGGACGGATTTGTTCAAAAGATTTGCAACGGCTACAAGGAAGAAGCTCAGAGATCGTGATCTATATATATCCAGAGATTTGAAACTGAGCAACTACCGGTGCGAACATACATTCTAGCGATCAAAGCAATCAAGCAATCTCAAGCAATCAAATAGCATCGTGAAAAAAGCAGATCTAAAAGTTCATACTTAAGGAAGCTCTTAAGTTGGAGAAGACAAACACTCTTGTCTATAATCTTGAGTACGGGGTACTTCACTGGTTGAAGTAAGAGACTGTAAAGGCATCCGAGGATCGAGGATCAAGAGGTGCAAGCGATCAGTGTGTGTACAACGGCACGGAATTCCACTGGTTGGAAGTTGTTGTAGTGTGTTGTGAATCACTGTAATATTTATCACTGGTTGAAAATTATAGTGAATTCATCTCCAACTGGTTTGGAGAAAAGTGGATTAGTAGAGGATTACCCCACCTCTGAGACCACTATAATTGCCTGTGTCATTTACTGTTTTACTGCATCATACCTTAACTGCTGCATACGTTGTTAAGTGTTTCATTAAGTTAATTTATATTCGTCATCAGCTGACTTCCGCACATATCCAAGAACAAACGACTCCAAGTCATTTGTTTGACCATCAGCTGAAGAAACTCACTCTTCGTGAAAAAGAGTTCAAGAGTTTCAACAAGTCTATTCACCCCCCCCCTCTAGACTTGTTCCTGGATGACTTGTGACCTACGCTTGTGACGTCAAGATTTTCATTAGAGTAGTTCGACCTTGTAAGTCGGAAGGCGGGGGTCAACCTCGACGTGCATCTTGATGGGGAAGTAGCAGGTCCTACTGAATACCAAGATAGAATTCTTTGTCCTGTTAGTGAACGAGTTATATGTCCTATGCGGTTATTGGCAGATGAGATCATAAGTCTTTGGACAAAGCATTGGAGCTAGTTGTATTAGATACACGAGAGATCGATGATCTCGATTTATATTAGCTCATGCATAGCGTCAAGTACAAATAGGGTTTGACTGACCGTGACCCTATAACTTGATCGGGACATTTGAAAGAAGGGTTTATACGTATACTGGTATTCACAACAGAATGTTTCTTGAATGATCCCATCATTCGTTCTCAGTTGGGGCACAGTATAGGCCGCCAGGCTGGCTAGGTGGTGCTACTACTTTGGTTCCTCCCATTGCTGACTGAGACGGACCCACCGAGTCACGCAATATGATTGACGCTGGAATGAATCAAGCTTATTCTCTCATTATGAATATTTGAAATTGGATATCTAATTTGAGACATTAGATGTCTAAACCGATTTATTGGATAAATTAATTTACGACCTAATGAATTAAATAAATTACTGGGTGATTAATTTAATTCATAAATATAATTATTTCTTGGAGAAATTAATTATATTGTTATGTATTTGATATGATTAATTAATTGGATTAATTAATTAATATAAATACATTGGAACGGAATCAGAGTTTATCTGTTTGGACTCACGAGAGTCCGAAACGAACTAAACTCGTCTGGTTTTCATGATGGCCGCCACCTTACTTCCACCTACCTTCCCATTATCTTTTCCTTTCATTTATTAATGGATGATTATGACTTTGTGGGGCTAGGTATCATGTGGTATGATTTGTTCACATGAGGGTGGAAATAGAATAAGAAGAGGACTTGACAAACTCTCTCTTAACCCATTTTGATTCCACCGTGAATTAGAGAGAGGGAGGGAGAGAGAGAGATAGAGAGAGAGAGAGAGAGAATAGTTTTCTCAATTATCTCCATCTTCTTCTTCATTTCTTCTTGGTGGTTCTTGGAGAAAAATCAAGAAATCAAAGAGAGAAAGTGAGTTATACACTTAGAGTGCTATAATCACAATCAAAAGGTTCATCATCCTAGCTCTAGTTGTATCCTCGGAGGATAGCAAGGTGATCATCATTCCGTTCGTTTCTCCGGCGCATGGCAAGTAGAGACGCGGTTCTTTCGGTGTTGGATCATCCAAGAGCTTGGAGCTAATTGGAATCGTGGAAAGCAATATAAATCTTGGGGAATAGCTCAAGAGAAGGACACCATTTAATCAACGACTGTAAGGGTATGTTTCTCATATCTTTTGTGTTTCGTTTTAATATTCATGTATACGTAGCTCGATCGATCCTCGTAGGGATTTGGATCGAATTAATTTTCGTTTTACCGCTTCCGCTGGGCCTTCATTTTAGGCACCAAATCCCAACAGTGGTATCAGAGCGTAGGTCTTGAGATCATATATACGATATTGGTATTTGGAATGCTTGATTAGATGGTGAATGATTTGGAATCATGTATAGTCATAATCGTGGTGTATGTTTTTCGTTCATTGTAGTTGTATTTTTCGTAAGTTTATGTCTAAATATAAATCTTTAATTTCTAGGAAATGTGATTTATATTGTAGATATGAAAGCCGGAAAATATTGATATTGGATATCCGGTCGAAAATTTAGCCCCGAATCGTCGTTGGACGACTTTTCGGACAAAAGGTTGAAATCTGCCAGGGTGACTCAACCGTGTCATTTGACACGGCCGTGTCCGGCAGGACAGTCCAGGACATTGCCGGCACAACCCGACCGTGCCTTTTGGCACGGGCCGTGTGGGGTAGGCAGACTGCCGGCACAACTCGACCGTGCCATTCGGCACGGGCCGTGTCCGACAGGCAGATTAGCCTTGGCTCGATTTTTTTGTGTATTTCAAAAAATTAATCTCCCGCGTATTAAATTGGATTTAATATGATTAAATGATTTATGGTATTTCATTTTATAAGGGAGTATTAATTGATTAGAATACTTGTGGATGACCGAAATATTTTGAACATTTTCATATTACCAGTTGTGTGAATTGATTGGATCGATTCTCATTGTTGTTTATATGTTAGATTAATGTATCTCTACGCTTTCCGTTTATATAGTATTTATTGGATGAATGCTTTTGAATGGGGGTGTGATTCATGGACTTAGTTTTTGAATCGTTCGATTTATTTGATTGGGTTGTAAAGGCCGTTTTGAGCCTATTTATTTTACTAGAAATATTTATCTAGGATGCAATTTTTCAATGTAAAATTTATATGTAATGACGAATATCGGAGGAAGATCCATTTCGAGAAGACGAAGATTCAAGACGAAGATTTGTAATTATATTACGGAGTTTTTTGTTTACAAGAACGGTCCACGAACTACATGTTGGTAGCAACTAGGTTGTGAATCGTTGTTCATATTGTATGAATGCTACAAACACGCTTAAATGAATTAATGTGCAAAGTGTAACATTAATCGCGAAAATTCTCCCACAACAAATTATTAAGTTTATAAGGTTTCAAGGTTTTCCTTCCCTCCATCGAACTTTCGGGAAATTGAAGTCCAAACCGGATGTGCTATGCTTTAGAGTTATCAGGGTAGTCGTTCGGGGAGGATGGATAAATTACCGGGAGCGCATTGGATGCCTTCGGTTGGGGCAAATTTTATCCTTAGAAACCTGATAGGTTGCCGCATAAGATTCAATTGTGAAACTGATTTGCGTCGATGGTATAAACTTAACTTGTTCACGAACCATAGAAACCGTATAGGTTGAGGGGAGTGAACAAGGGGAAAAAGAAGATCGTATCATCCATTAGATGGGTTGGTGTTGGGCGACACTTTATGAAAATTAATAGACTAGAAACCTGTTCGGTTACCCTCTATTGAGATTTATAAAGAACACGATCACCACTATGAAGTAGTGCGAACGATACTTACGAATTTCACATGGGAGTGTGTTATTCCGATAAAAATAGTGGGAGCTGGGTAACAAGAATAGAAAAGACCTTAATTCTATACTCAGATCATAATTAAATGAGTTACTAATTAATCTGTTATACTTAATGCAGACATAACTCTTAATATGACTATGAACCCACTCGCAATTCTACTAAAAAAGAACACCTTGATCGGACCTAACTTTGTGGATTGGATCCGTAATCTGATGATTGTCCTCAGTATAGAGGTACTGGGATACGTCTTGGAGACGGACATTCCGGCACCTCCACTGCGGACAAGATCCAATCATGAAGAGATAGAAAACCACGAAAAGTGGGTTAAGGATGACGTAAAAGTCTGTGCATACATGATGGTTTCTATGTCTAATGAGCTTTAGAGAGCTCATGAGAAAATGACTTCTGCTAGGCAGATTCTATCTCAATTAACCGAGCTTTATGGTGAGCACAGTCGAATGGCTAGATATGAGATATTCAAGCAACTATTCGGTGCTCGGATGAAGGAAGGTGAGAAGGTTGGGGACCACGTCCTCGAAATGATATCTATGATTGAGATATTGGAGGCTCTTGATTTTAATATGGATACTTCTCTTCAAACCAACTTTATCCTACAGTCTCTCCCTGATTCCTTCTCACAGTTTGTTATGAACTTCATCTGCAATGAGATTGCGTGTAACTTACCTGGGGTAATGAACAAACTAGTGACCGCTCAGTCTCACATAAATACTCCGCGGATGAAGGAGTCTTCCCTTGTGATTTTTTTTGGATCTCGGAGGTCCAAGAATAAGAAGATAAAGACCAAGAAGCAGACGGGACCACAAGTCAAGGACTCCAAGGGTAAGGGCAAGGCCCCGATAGTTCTGAAGAACAAGAAGAAGAAGGATGCTTGTCTCAAGTGCGGTGAGCTGGTCCACTGGGCTAGAGACTATCCCATTCTTCATGGCACTTCAGGTACAATACTTTTAGTTTTGGAACAAATTATCCTGCTACTGTATTTTCTACTTCATGGATACTGGATTCTGGTGCTAGTTCTCATATTTGTACCGTGAATCAAGATCTGAAACAAAGTAGGAAGCTTGGAGCTGGGGAAGTGATGATCACTATCGGAAGCGGGCATAGTGTCGAGGCAACCAACATAGGATCACTGCTTTTGGGTTTAGAATCCTGTTTTGTTCTGACTTTAGAAGCTGTACTTGTTTTGCCCAAGGGGCATAAAAACATTGTATCCATTCCGGTCATCGATCGGAAAGGCTTTTCATTTTTCATTAGTGATGGTTCCTGCAAAATTTATTTTAGAAATAAACTAGTGGGCACTGCTACATTGTTAAATGGACTGTATCATCTAAACCTCAGTAACAAAGTCGTTGTGAATACTATGACTAGGAAGCGTGGTAGGGATGAAACTAATCAAGTTTTAAAATGGCATCTTAGACTTGGTCATGTTGGTCAGGCCAAGGTTTACAAAATGGAAAAAGATGGACTTATGGGTCCATTGGGATCGGATCCTTTTCCTACTTGTTAATCTTGCCTCAAAGGCAAAATGACTAAGTCCCCCTTCACGGAGACTTTTGAAAGAGCCGATGATAAACTAGGACTAATCCATACCGACATATGTGGTGCTTTGGAAGCAGCACGTGAAGGATATCAGTACTTCATTACGTTTACAGATGATCATACTAGGTATGGTTATGTATACTTGATGAAACATAAATCTAAGGCCTTTGAGAAATTCTAGGAATTCAAGGCCCTAGTCGAGAAACAAACTGGTAATGATATCAAAGCACTTCGGTCGGAACAAGGTGGCGAGTATATGAGTACGGAGTTTCAGGAGTTCCTTAAGGAACATGGAATAGTATCACAACTAACACCTCCAGGTACTCCTCAGTTAAATGGTGTGTCAGAAAGAAGGAACCGGACCTTGTTGAACATGATCCATTCCATGCTGGGCTATACTGACTTATCGATCTACCTGTGGGGGTATGAACTACTGACTGCCGCTTACATCTTGAACAGATGTCCTTCCAAATTCGTTCCTTAAACTCTACATGAGATGTGGGAGGGCAGGAAACCAAGTCTTAATCATAATAGGATTTAGGGATGTCTCGCCTATGTCAAGAAGACTAAGGTGGAAAAGTTGGAAGCGAGGTCCGCGAAGGGACGTTTCATTGGATTCCCGTCTGGGACGATGGGTAATCTATTCTACATGCCCAAAGATCGAAATATCGTTGTTGCCTTAAAATCACACTTCCTGGAAGATGAGTTCATTCAGGAAGGGTTCTTTGGAAGAATACAATGAAACTCCTCAGGAGACACCTGTGCAAGAAATTGGAACCGAACCTTCTGAAACACAAGTATAACCACCTTGTAGGTCTAGTAGGGTGTCTCATTTACCTGAGAGGTATGGCCTTGTGCACTTGGAGGAGATGGTTCTCCATGAGGTTCCAAGTGATAACCAAGAGACCGACCCAACGACATATGATCAAG
This sequence comes from Orobanche coerulescens, assembly GCA_033398695.1. Taxonomy (NCBI): domain Eukaryota; kingdom Viridiplantae; phylum Streptophyta; class Magnoliopsida; order Lamiales; family Orobanchaceae; genus Orobanche; species Orobanche coerulescens. The sequence continues at coordinate 56,533,329 of CM065805.1, read as the reverse complement.
CGATAGTGGATGTAGACTCCGCGAAATGTCGTGAATCTATGGAAGCTGAGATAGACTCGATGCATGTCAAACAGGTCTGGACTCTAGTAGACCGCCCCAAGGGCATAGTGCCTACTGGGAACAAGTGGATCTACAAGAGAAAGACTGATGGAGATGGCAAGGTTGACGCCTATAAGTCAGGATAGTGGCAAAGGGTTATACCCAAAAGGAAGGGATTGATTACCATGATACCTTCTCGCCCGTAGCTATGATCAAGTCTATTCACACGATGCTTGCTATAGCTGCCTACCACGATTATGAGATATGACAAATGGACGTAAAGACGGCTTTTCTTAATGGATTCCTCGGGGAGGAAATCTATATGGAGTATCCTTAAGGCTTTATCTCCGAGGTCGATATTCAGAAAGTGTGCAAGCTTCAGCGTTCCATTTATTGACTGAAGTAAGCGTCGCGCAGTTGGAACCTTCGTTTTGATGAGAGGGTTAGTGGAACCTTGTGTATACAAGAGGGTTAGTGGGAGCAAGATTGCATTCTTAGTACTATATATAGATGACATTCTACTAATAGGAAATGATATGGGAATGCTCAGTTTTGTGAAAGCTTGGCTTTCGAGTAATTTCTCAATGAAAGACTTGGGAGAAACAACCTATATTCTTGGTATTAGACTCTACAGGGATAGAGCAAAGAGAATAATAGGTCTTTCCAAAGCCCTCTATATATACAAGATCTTAAAGCGATTTAAGATGAATGATTCTAAAATAGGGTTCCTCCCGACGCGACATGGAATACAACTCTCCTATATGATGTGTCCTCGAAGTGAGGAACAACGAAAGGAAATGAGTAATATACCATATGCTTCGGCCGTGGGTAGCCTTATGTATGCTATATTGTGTACAAGACCTAACATTGCGCATGCTGTGGGCGTGGTAAGTAGGTTTCAGGCAAACCCAGGTAGGGAACATTGGACTGCCGTAAAGAACGTTCTCAAGTACTTAAGAAGGACTAGAAAAATGGTTCTGATGTATGGCGGTGGAGAATTGGATGTGGTGGGATTCACTGATTCGGACTTCCAATGATAGAAGGATGATTCAATGTCTACTTCTGGCTGCATATTTACTCTTAATGGAGGAGCAGTATCTTGGCGTAGCGCCAAGCAAAGAGCGACTGCTGATTCCACCTGTCAGGCTGAGTATCAAGCAGCCTCGGAGGCTTCCAAGGAAGGGTTCTGGATTAAGAAGTTTCTCGGAGAACTTCAAGTGATACCATGTGCTGAGCTGCCTATTCCGTTGTACTGCGACAATGACGGAGCTGTAGCGCAGGCCAAGGAGCCTAGGTTTCACAACAACACCAAAAACATTGAGAGGAAATATCATCTCGTAAGAGAATTCGTTCGTATTGAATACATTGTACTGCACAGTGTAGACTCAGCCGACAACGTCGCTGATCTACTGACTAAGCCACTTCCTCAGATTAGTTTGGAGCGTCATCTGGAGAACATGGGTATTAGATACCATAGTGTGTGGCATTGAGTGCAAGTGGGAGATTGTTAGGAGTATGCCCCCGAATGCCACTCAGAGGATGTTGAGTGAGGGCATTGTACTTGTAATTATGTAAATTATTATCATAAGGCAAATGGATGTTTCTTTATTTACTGGTAGTTACTGGCATTCCTAACTCGTAAATATACATATAGAAACTTATCCGTGTATTTGAGAGCAAAACGTTCCACCCCTTATTGGATAAGGGGGTCGGCACTGGAAAGGTTTATAGCTAAAATACTTAATCGTTCGCAAGTTGATGAAACTTGACTGGATGCTAAGTTTATGTGAAGACTTGTATGACGTGTTCTTTGAGATGTAGAGTGTCTGTCAAACACTAATGGTTAGTGGGAGCACAAGTTATAGGTATGCTAATTAGATTAGTATACTCGAACCGACTCACCCTCGATTCGTCACATGGACTTCACTCTGGGACAGTCAATGACGGAATCGAAAGGTTGTGATAGGTACCTTCGACTTGAGGAGTTAGTAGGGATGTGCTTGTGATGTCAAGATTTTAATTAGAGTAGTTTGACTTTATAAACCGGAAGGCGGGGTCCAACCTCGCCGTGCATCTTGATGGGCAAGTAGCACGTCGTACTGAATACCAAGATAGAATTCTTTCTCCTGTTAGTGAACGGGTTATATGTCCTATGCGGTTATTGGCAGATGTGATCATAAGTCTTTGGCCAAAGCATTGGAGCTAGTTGTATTAGATACACGAGAGCTCGATGATCTCCATTTGCATTAACTCATGCATAGCATCAAGTACATATAGGTTTTGACTGACCATGACCCTATAACTTGATCGGGACATTGGAAAGAAGGGTTTATACATATACTGGTATTCACGACAGAATGGTTCTTGAATGATCCCATCATCCGTTCTCAGTTGGGGTACAGTGTAGGCCGCCAGGCTGGCTAGGTGGTGCTACTACTCTTTGCTTCCTCCCATTGCTGACTGAGATGGACCTACCAAGTCGCGCAATAGGATTGACGACGGAATGAATCGAGCTTAATCTCTCATTATGAATATTAGATATTGGATATCTAATTTGGGACATTAGATGTCTAAATCGATTTATTGGATAAATTGATTTACGACCTAATGAATTAAATAAATTACTGGGTAATTAATTTAATTTATAAATATAATTATTTCTTGGAGAAATTAATTATGTTGTTATGTATTTGATATGATTAATTAATTGGATTAATTAATTAATATAAATACATCGGAACGGAATCAGAGTTTATCTGTTTGGACTCACGGGAGTCCGAAACGAACCGAACTCCTCCATTTTTTCATGATGGCTGCCCCCTTTACTTCCACCTACCTTCCCATTGTCTTTTCCTTCCATTTATTAATGGATGATCATGACTTTGTGGGGCTAGGTATCATGTGGTATGATTTGTTCACATGAGGGTGGAAATAGAATAAGAAGAGTTGACAAACTCTCTCTTAACCCATTTTGATTCCACCGTGAATTAGAGAGAGAGAGAGAGAGAGAGAGAGAGAGAGAGAGAGAATAGTTTTCTCAATTGTCTTCATCTTCTTCTTCATTTCTTCTAGGTTGTTCTTGGAGAAAAATCAAGAAATCAAAAATAGAAAGTGAGTTATACACTTATGGGCTGTTTACCAACTTTGCCATTAAGATCTGAGTGGAATAAGTTATCTGTTTGGATTATGCTGTCTGTTTGGATAAGGATGGAATGATGTTTACCTGCATTGATGAATCAACTGTCCAAATGGCAGAAATGACCATTTTACTCCCTCGATATATATAAAAATGTATTAAATATTTATATCCAAAATATTTCAACAGCATACAATTATAAATTGCACAACATCATAATAATATAACACAATATCTAGTTATAATAGTCATTTGGTTCCATTAAGATGATAGCTTACCGAATAAGGAGCTGGGGGATCACTGTCCCATTAAGCTGCTATCTTATTGATTAAGCTCCTGGTAAACACATTATCAGTTGTCCGAAAAAGCTATAAGAAACCAATAAGTTTCATTAAGCTGCTAGTAAACACAATGAAAAGCTTCATCATCCTAGCTCTAGCCGTATCCTCGGAGGATAGCAAGGTGATTATCGTTCCGTTCGTTTTTCCGGTGCGTGGCAAGTTGAGACGCGGTTCTTTCGGCATTGGATTATCCAAGAGCTTGGAGCGAATTCGAATCATGGAAAGCAATCTAAAGCTTGGGGAATAGCTCAAGAGAAGAACACCATTTAATCAACGACTACAAGGGTATGTTTCTCGTATCTTTTGTGTTTCGTTTTAATATTTGTGTATACGTAGCTCGATCGATCCTCGTAGGGATTCGGATCGAATTAATTTTTATTTTACCGCTTCCGCTGGGCCTTCGTTTTATGCACCAAATCCCAACAGTATTAGGGTCAGGGTAAAGTCAAAACCTATTGTAACTTGACTCTATGCATTTGTTAATGCAAACTGAGATCAACGAGCTCTTTTGTATAAAATACAACTAGATCTAACTTCTTTGGCCAAAGACTTATGATCTCATTTGCCATTAATTGTTTGGGATTAGGTGCCTAAAACGAAGTCCTAGCGGAAGCGGTAAAACGAAAATTAATTCGATCTGAATCCCTACAAGGACCGATCAAGCTACGTATATACGAATATAAATTAAACAAAGGAAGAATCGATATCATACCCTTGTAGTCCGTTGATTAAATGGCGTTCTTCTCTTGAGCGATTCCACAAGCTTTAGAGGAACTTCCCCGCGAATCCAATTCGTCAATCTTTTGAAATTCCGAGCACCAAAACACCGTGCCTCTACTTGCCACGTGCCGGAAAACGACCGAAATGACAACCACCCTATTAACCTCCAAGGTTACGGCTAGAATAGGATGATGAAGCTATTATATTTGATGAATACACTCCAAGTATATTTATCAAAAACCTCTCTTTGTGTTAACTTAGAAAGTGAATTGAAGAAGTGAATAAGAAAACTATTTTCTTTCTCTCTCTCTGCAATACGTGAGATGTACAGTGGGTGAGAGAAGTGAGTAAGTCTTCTTTATATTCGTCATCGCACATGACAAGATCCACCAACCAAATAATGACCTTGATGCTTGTCCCCACATACCATGAGATTCCACTCATATGGTGGAGATTAAAGATAAGGCTCACACGGAGGTAAGTGGGGCGGCCATCTTGAAGGAATCGGATGAGTTCGATTCATTTCGGACTCCCGTGAGTCCAAACAGATAAACTTCAATTCCGTTACGATGTATTTATATCAATTAATCCAATTAATTAATCACATAAAATACAAAATAATATAATTAATTTCTCCAAGAACTAATTATACCTATGAATTAAATTAATCACCCAGTAATTTATTTAATTCATTAGGCCGTAAACTAATTTATCCAATAAACCAATTTAGACATCTACTGTCCCAATAAATTAGATATCTAATATCCAATATTCATAATGAGAGAATACGCTCGATTCATTCCATCATCAATCTTATTGCGCGACTCGGTAGGTCCATCTCAGTTAGAAATGGGGGGAAACAAAGAGTAGTAGCACCACCTAGCTAGCCTGGCGGCTTACACTACTCCCCAACTGAGAAAGAATGATAGGGATCATTCAAAAACCATTACTTCATGAATACCATCATACATATAAACCCTTCTTTCAAATGTCCCGATCAAGTTATAGGGTCACGGTAAGTCAAACCCTATTTGTACTAAGTCTAAGGTTCATGAATACCTATCACAACCTTTCGATTTCGTCATTGACTGTCCCGGAGTGAAATTCATGTGACGAATCGAGGGTGAGTCGGTTCGAGTATACTAATCTAATTAGCATACCTATAAAGTGTGCTCTCACTAACCATTAGTGTTCGACAGGCACTCTCCATGTCAAAGAACACGTCATACAAGTCTTCACATAAACTTAACGCCCAGTCAAGTTTCATCGACTTGCGAACGATTATGTATTTGAGCTATAAACCTTTCTAGTGCCGATCTCCTCATCCAATAAAGAGTGGATCTATATATATATTTACAAGTCAGGAATGTCAGTAAAGTAAATAAAGAAACAAACAATTGTCTTATGATAATGATTTACATAATAACAAGTACAATGGCCTCACTCAACATCCTGTGAGTGGCATTCGAGGGCATACTCCTAACAATATCCCATTTGCACTCAATGCCACACACTATAGTATATAATACCCATGTTCTCCAGATGACGCTCCAAGCTAGTCTGAGAAAGTGGCTTAGTTAGTGGATCAGCGACGTTGTCGGCTGAGTCTACTATATGCAGCACAGTGTATCCTTTGCGAACAAATTCTCTTATGAGATGATACTTCCTCTCAATGTGTTTGGTACTGTTGTGAAACCTTGGCTCCTTGGCCTGTACTACAGCTTCGTCGTTGTCGCAGTACAGTGGAACAGGCAGCTCAGCACATGGTATCACTTGACGTTCTCCCAGAAACTTCTTAATCTAGAACCGTTCCTTAGAAGCCTCCGAGGCTGCTTGACACTCAGCCTGATAGGTGGAATCAGCAGTCGTTCTTTGCTTGGCGCTATGCCAAGATACCACTCCTCTATTAAGAGTAAATATGTAGCCAGAAGTAGACATCGAATTATCTTTCTGTCCTTTGAAGTCCGAATCAGTAAATCCCACCACATTTAGTTCTCCACCGCCATACATCAGAACCATATCTCTAGTCCTTCTTAAGTACTTGAGAACGTTCTTTATGGCAGTCCAATGTTCCCTACCTGGGTTTTCCTGAAACCTAGTTACCACGCTCACAGCATACGCAATATCAGATCTCATACACAACATAACATACATAAGGCTACCCACGGCCGAAGCATATGGTATATTACTCATTCCTTTCGTTCTTCCTCACTTTGAGGACACATCTTCAAGGAGAGTTTTATTCCATGTCGCATCGTTAGGAACCCTCTTCTAGAATCATCCATCTTAAATTGCTTTAAGATCTTATCTATATAAAGGGCTTGGGAAAGACCTATCGTTCTCTTCGCTCTATCCCGGTAGAGCTGAATACCAAGAATATAGGTTGCTTCTCCCAAGTCTTTCATGGAGAAATTACTCGAAAGCCAAGCTTTCACAGAATTGAGCATTCCCACATCATTTTCTATTAGTAGAATGTCATCTACATATAGTACTAAGAATGCGATCTTGCTCCCACTAACCCTCTTGTATACACAAGGTTCCTCTTCATTTTGTACGAAGTCAAACTCTTTGACTGCCTCGTCAAAATGAAGGTTCCGACTATGTGATTCTTGCTTCAGTCCATAAATAGAACGCTGAAGCTTGCACACTTTCTGAATATCGACTTTGGACATAAAGCCATTAGGATGCTCTATATAGATTTTCTCCTCGAGTAATCCATTAAGTAAAGCCGTCTTTACGTCCATTTTCCATATCTATAGCAAGCATCATGCGAATAAACTTGATCATAGCTACGGGCGAGAAGGTATCGTGGTAATCGATCCCTTCCTTTTGGGTACAACCCTTTGCCACAAGCCTGGCCTTATAGGCGTCAACCTTGCCATATCCATCAGTATTTCTCTTATAGATCCACTTGTTCCCAATGGGCACTATACCCTCATGGTGGTCTACTAGAGTCCAAATTATATTTACATGCATCGAGTCTATCTGAGCTTCCATAGCTTCAAGCCATTTCGCGGAGTCTACATCCACCATCGCTTGGTCATAGGTCCTTGGGTCGGCCTCTTGGCTATCACTTGGAACCTCATGGAGACCCAGCTCCTCCAAGTGCACACGGCCATACCTCTCAGGTAAATGAGACACCCTACTTGACCTATGAGGTTGTTGTACTTGTGTTTCAGAAGGTTTGGTTCCAATTTCTTGCACAGGTGTCTCCTGAGGAGTTTCATTGTATTCTTACAAAGAAATACTTCTACCTGTTCCGCCTTCCTGAATGAACTTATCTTCCAGGAAGTGTGCTTGTAAAGCAACAATGATCTTTCGATCTTAGGGCATCTAGAATAAATAACCCATCGTCCCAGAAGGGAATCCAATGAAACTTCCCTTCACGGACCTTGCTTCCAACTTTTCCACCTTAGTGTTCTTGACATAGGCGGGACATCCCCAAATCCTAACGTGATTAAGACTTGTTTTCCTACGCTCCCAAATCTCATGTGGAGTTTTAGGAACGGATTTGGAAGGACATCTGTTCAAAATATACGCAGCAGTCAGGAGTGCATAACCCCATAGGTAAATCGGTAAGTCAGTATAGCCTAGCATAGAACGGACCATGTTCAACAAGGTCCGGTTTCTTCTTTCTGACACACCATTTAACTGAGGAGTACCTAGAGGTGTTAGTTGTGATACTATTCCATGTCCCTTAAGGAACTCGTCAAACTCTATACTCATATACTTGCCACCTCGGTCCGACCGAAGTGCTTTGATATGATTTCCAGTTTGTTTCTCGACTAGGGCCTTAAATTCCTGGAATTTCTCAAAAGCCTCAGATTTATGTTTCATTAAGTATACATAACCATACCTAGTCTGTAAACGTAATGAAATACTGATATCCATCATGTGCTGCTTCCAAAGCACCACATACGTCGGCATGGATTAATCCTAGTTTATCAGCGGCTCTTTCAAAAGTCCTTGTGAAGGGGGACTTAGTCATTTTGCCTTTAAGGCAAGATTCACAAGTAGGAAAGGTATCCGATCCCAATGGACCCATAAGTCCATCTTTTTCCATTTTGTAAACCTTGATCTGACCAACATGAACAAGTCTAAGATGCCATTTAAAAACTTGATTAGTTTCATCCCTACCATGCTTCCTAGTCATAGTATTCACAACGACTTTGTTGCTGAGGTTTAGATGATACAGTCCATTCAACAATGTAGCAGTGCCCACTAGTTTATTTTTAAAATAAATTTTGCAGGAATCATCACCAATGAAAAATGAAAAGCCTTTCCCATCCATGACCGGAATGGATACATTGTTTTTATGCCCATTGGGCAAAACAAGTACATCTTCTAAAGTCAAAACAAAACTAGATTCTAAACCCCAAAGAAGTGATCCTATGTCAGTTGCCTCAATACTATGCCCACTTCCAATAGTAATCACCACTTCCCCAGCTCTAAGCTTTCTACTTTGTTCCAGATCCTGATTCACAGTACAAATATGAGAACTAGCACCAGAATCTAGTATCCATGAAGTAGAAAATACAGTAGGAGAATAATTTGTTTCCAAGACTAAAAGTTCTGTACCTGAAGCGCCATGAAGAATTGGACAGTCTCTATCCCAGTGGCCCAGCTCACCGCATTTGAGACAACCATCCTTCTTCTTGCTCTTTGGAACCATCGGGGCCTTGCCCTTACCCTTAAAGTCCTTGACTTGTGGTCCCATCCGCTTTTTGGTCTTTTTCTTCTTATTCTTGGACCTCCTAGATCCAGAAGAAATCACAAGGGAAGACTCCTTCATTCGCAGAGTCTTTATCTGAGACTGAGAGGTCACCAATTTGTTCATCAACCCTTCTAAGTTGCACGCAATCTCATTGCAGTTGAAATTCATAACAAACTGTGAGAAGGAATTAGGGAGAGACTATAGGATAAGGACGGTCTGAAGAGAAGTATCCATATTAAAATCAAGAGCCTCCAATCTCTCGATTATAGATATCATTTTAAGGATGTGGTCCCCAACCTTCTCACCTTCCTTCATCCTTGCATAGAACAATTGCTTAGATATCTCATATCTAGCAGTTCGACTGTGCTCACCATAAAGCTCGGTTAAGTGAGATAGAATCTGCCTAGCAGAAGTCATCTTCTCATGAGCTCTCTGAAGCTCATTAGACATAGAAGCCATCATGTAAGCACGAACTTTTATGTCATCCTTAACCCACTTTTTGTGGTTTTCAATCTCTTTCTGATTGGCTCTTGTCCACACCGGAGGCGCCGGAATGTCCGTCTCCAAGACGTATCCCGGTGCCTCTATACTGAGGACTATCATCAGATTGCAGAGCCAATCCATAAAGTTAGGTCCGTTTAGGGTGTTCTTTTCGAGTAGAATTGCGAGTGGGTTCATTATCATATTGAGAGTTATGTCTCATTAAGTATGACATATTAATTAGTGACTCGTTCAATTATGATCTGAGTATAGAACTAAGGTCTTTTCTATTCTTTAACCCAACTCCCACTATTTTTGTCGAATAACACACTCCCATGTGAAATCTGGAAGTATCATTCGCTCTACTTCATAGTGGTGATCGAGTTCTTTATAAATCTTAATAGAGGGCAACCGAACATGTTTCTAGTCTATTAATTTTCATAAAAGTGATGTCCAACACCAACCCATCTAATGGATGATTCGGCCTTGGTTTTTCCCCTTGTTCACTCCCCTCAACCTATACGGTTTCTATAGTTCGTGAACAAGTTAAGTTTATACCATTGACACAAATTAGTTTCACAATTGAATCTTATTCGGCAACCGAACAGGTTTCTAGGGATAAATTCGCTCCAACCGAAGGCATCCAATGCACTCTCGGTAATTTATCCATCCTCCCCAAACGATTACCCTGATAACTCAGAAGCATAGCACATCCGGTTTGGATTTCAATTTTCCGAAAGCTCGATGGAGGGAAGGAAAACCTTGAAATCTTTTAAACTTAATAATTTGTTGTGGGAGAATTTTCGCGATTAATGTTATACTTTGCACATTAATTCATCTAAGCTCATTTGTGCATTCATACCATATGAATAAACATTCACAACCTAGTTGCTACCAACATGTAGTTCCTGGACCGTTCCTAGAATTAAAAACTCCGTAATCTAATTACAAGTCTTCGGTCTTGAATCTTCATCTTCTCGAACGGATATTCCTCCGGTGTTTGTCATTACATATAAATTTTACATTGAAAAATTGCATCCTAGGTACAAATATTTCTAATAAAATAAATAGGCTCAAAACGGCCTTTACAACCCAATCGAATAAAATAGAACGATTCAAAACTAAGTCCATGAACCACATCCTCATTCAAAAGCATTCATCCAATAAATACTAAATAAATGGATTGCATGTAGATTACATTGATATAATCAACAATAAATAGAATTGATCTAATCAATTCAACAATAATCGACAATTTAATTTTCGTCCGTAGTAAATCCTTAAAATATTTTCTTTGAATTTTCCCTCATCAAAAATTCTAAATGAATGATTTTAATACTGGAAAAATCAATTATCGAAAATATATTGAAAAATGAGACCCAGTGCCCGAGAGTCTGGAAACTGCCAAGCAGCACCAGGCACCCTGCTCGGCACCCAATAGGACACGCTCGGCCGCCTACAGGAAACCTCTCGGCATCCTACAGGACACTCTCGTCCTCCTACAGGAAGCACTCGGCCGCCTACAGGAAGAGCTCAGCTCCCTACAGGAAGCGTTCAGCTCCCTACAGGAAGCTCTCGGCTCCCCACAGGACGCGCTCAGCCGCATACAGCAAGCGCTCGGCTGCATACAGCACGCGGTCGGCCGAATACAGCAAGCGCTCAGACGCATACAGCACGCACTCGGCCGTAGACAGGAAGCACTCAACCGAAGACAGCACGCGCTCGGCCGCAGACAGCACGCGCTCGGCCGCGACTCGGCAGTTGTATGATATATCGTCCAACGATTGCATACAACTCATTTTTGGGCATATTTCTAAAATCTTGTTATTTCTGATCTATATATTATTAATATAAATCATATTTCCAAGAAAAATCTAATTTATACCATAACATAAAATCACGGAAAACGATACTACGACGAACAATAAAATATCTACGATTATCAAAGTGATTCTAAATCATAAAACAAGCATTCCACATGCTAAATATCATATATACGATTGCAAGACCTCGCTCCGATATGACTTTTGGGATTCGGTTCCTAAAGCGAAGGCCCGACAGAAGCGGTAAAATGAAAATTAATTCGATCCGAATCCCTACGAGGATCGATCAAGCTACGTATATACGAATATAAAATAAAAAAGGAAGATTCGATATCATACCCTTGTAGTCCGTTAATTAAATGGTGTTCTTCTCTTGAGTGATTCCCCAAGCATTAGGTGAACTTCCCCATGAATCCAATTCGTCAAGCTTTTGAAATCCCGAGCATCGAAACACCGTGCCTATACTTCCCAGGCCCCGGAAAATGACCGAATGACAACCACCCTACTAACCTCCAAGGTTACGGCTAGAATAGGATAATGAAGCTATTATATTTGATGAATACACTTCAAGTATATTTATCAAAAACCTCTCTCTGTGTTAACCTAGAAAGTGAATTGAAGAAGAAAACTATTTTCTTTCTCTCTCTGCAATACGTGAGATGTACAGTGGGTGAGAGAAGTGAGTAAGTCTTCTTTATATTCTCCATCCCACATGACAAAATCCACCAACAAAATAATGACCTTGATGCTTGTCCACACATGCCATGAGATTCCACTCATAATGGTGGAGATAAAAGATAAGGCTCACATGGAGGTAAATAGGTCGGCCATCTTGAAGGAATCGGATGAGTTCGGATCGTTTCGGACTCCCGTGAGTCCAAACAGATAAACTCCAATTCCGTTCTGATGTATTTAATCCAATTAATTAATAACATCAAATACAAAATAATATAATTAATTTATCCAAGAAATAATTATATCTATGAATTAAATTAATCACCCAATAATTTATTTAATTCATTAGGATGTAAATTAATTTATCTAATAAATCAATTTAGACATCCAATGTTCCAATAGATTAGATATCCAATATCTAATATTCATAATGAGAGAATAAGCTCAATTCATTCCATCGTCAATCCTCTTGTGCGACTCGGTAGGTCCGTCTCAGTTAGCAATGGGAGGAACAAAAGAGTAGTAGCACCACCTAGTCAGCTTGACGGCCTACACTGTACCCCAACTGAGAATGAATGATAGGGATCATTCAAAAACCATTCTGTCGTGAATACCAGTATACGTATAAACCCTTCTTTCAAATGTCCCGATCTAGTTATAGGGTCACGGTAAGTCGAATCCTATCTCTACTTGACGCTATGCATGAGTTAATGCAAATCGAGATCATCGAGCTCTCGTGTATCCAATACAACTAGCTCCAGTACTTTGGCCAAAGACTTATGATCTCATCTGCCAATAACCACATATGACATACAACCCGTTCACTAACAGGAGAAAGAATTCTATCTTTGTATTCAGTAGGACCTGCTACTTGTCCGCCAAGATGCACGTCGAGGTTGACCCCCACCTTCCGATTTTCTGTGTCGAACTACTCTAATGAAAATCTTAACGTCACAAGCACATCCCTACTAAATCCTCAAGTCTAAGGTTCACGAATACCTATCACAACCTTTCGATTCCGTCATTGAGTGTCCCAGAGTGAAATTCGTGTGACGAATCGAGGGTGAGTCGGTTCGAGTATACTAATCTAATTAGCATACCTATAACGTGTGCTCCCACCAACACTTAGTGAAGATAGGCACTCTAGATGTCAAAGTACACATTATACAAGTCTTGTGTAAACTTACTGCCCAGTTAAGTTTTATCGACTTGCGAACCAATTAAAAACTCGAGCCTAAACATTTACAGTGCTTATCTCCTTATCTCCATAAAGAGTGGAATGTTTGCTCTCGAATGCAAGGACGATTATTCTATATACCAAAACACGATGCCAATGATATATAATAATATAGTAATAATAAATGCCTTTTTAAATAAATGTTCATAATTACAATATGTTGGCCACTAAGTATACAGAAAACAACTTGTAAAGAAAGAATACAGTAAGCTGTATGATTTTTGAAGTTAATTGCGTAGCGTAAGTCTGATAGTAAGTTGTTGTAAATACAACCAGGTATTCTCCTGTTTGCTTGATACTTACAAGGCTTTCGCAATGTATATTATAAATCACAGTTATAAATGAAAACAGTAAGGACGGAAAGTAAATAACACAGATTTTAGTGGTTCGAGATAAACACCTCTATGTATACTGGTCCTACACACAGGAGTAAAGAGTTTATTAAAATCACTACGTACATAACTACGTGACTTTAACTAAACCTGTCTCTATATCGTTCACACAGATTGATACAAGGACTATTGCTTGGGCTATTCACACAGATTGACTTCAGCTCTTCGACTCGCTTCTTCTCACACAGATCGAAGCTTCATATTCAATGTTATTCTTTCCACACAGGTCATAATACCCAAAGATCCTTAGTCCACACACGGCTAATGATTATCTCAAACGGTAAAAGGGTAGAACGATTCCAAACAACAACTATATCTTTTATGAGCGTTCGATGTATGATGTGCTGTTTCCATTGAGTACTTAGATATTTCATCGCTTGAATACTGCTATATGCACTCCAAATATACTGTTCTTGAATAGCTAGATTGTTAGAGTAATCCGTCAGATGTATGTGAGAGAGTGAATAATCTTGGTTTCGTGTGTGAACAATGTCCTCTTGCTTGGGCTATTTATAGATCCGTTATAAATGTAGTCGTTGGCTGGTTGGTGAGATATTGATGTCTCTGATTGGCGGCTGAGGAATGTTTGAACTAAAGAAGGTCGCATTTAATGCTCCAAATATTCTTTTTGACCTTACATTAAATGCTCTTCAGAGCGTTCAGACTCATTTTTTTCCGGCCGCATTAAATGCTGTCCTATCAGGAATAATTGCTGCTTTTAACCATGAATACTCTATTAATAAATAATATTTATCTCATAATGGTTTAAAGCTTTTTACTTTTTAGTCCTGTTGGATGTGTTTTACTTTTTCTAAGCAAAAAACACATACAGCCTGACAGCTGTATCCAACGTATTATAACTTATGCTGTATGATGTAAGCACTGTAGGATAGATTCTGTAGAAGCTCTCTTACTGTATGGATGGGCTGCACAGAGTTTCCTAACAGCTTCCGTACTTAGCGACATTCTGACTTCTTAAGACAAATTTACTGTATGTTGGCGATTATCAAAACAGGAATACTGGGCTTGACATATAGAGATTGCAGTTGCACTTTGCTTGGCACCAAGATCCTGCTCCACCATTAAGAGTAAGATATACCCTGAAGTGGACATCTTTGTGTTAGGAGTCGAATGCCACTCAGAGGATGTTAGAGTGAGTATAATACATTATCAGAAGGCAATTTGTATGTTTCTTTATTTACTAGTAGTCACTGGCATTCCTGACTCGTAAATATACATATATAAACTAGTCAGTGTATTTGAGAGTAAAACATTCCACTCCTTATTGGATAAGGGTATCGGCATTAGAAAGGTTTATGGCTCAAATACTTAATCATTCGCAAGTCGATGAAACTTGACTGGGCATCAAGTTTATGTAAAGACTTGTATGATGTGTTCTTTGACTTGGAGAGTGCCTGTCGATCACTAATGGTTAGTGGGAACACACGTTATAGGTATGCTAATGAGATTAGTATACTCGAACCGACTCACCCTCGATTCGTCACACGGATTTCACTCTGGTACAGTCAATGACGGAATCGAAAAGGCTGTGATAGGAATTCATGAACCTTCGACTTGAGGATTTAGTAGGAATGTGCTTGTGACGTTAAGATTTTCATTAGAGTAGTTTGACCCAGAAAACTGGAAGGTGTGGGTCAACCTCGACGTGTACCTTGACGGGCAAGTAGCAGGTTCTACTAAATGCCAAGATAGGATTCTTTCTCCTGTAAGTGAACGGGTATATGTCCTATGCAGTTATTGCCAGATGAGATCATAAGTCTTTGGCCAAAGCATTGGGTCTAGTTGTATTGGATACACGAGGGCTAGCTACGCCATAAGTGTTCATATGCAACGCTTCCTATTGTTGCATTATGCCCCATTTTCTGTTGCCTTAGGCCAGAAATTGATATATGCAACACTTTGTGGGTGTTGCATCTGATCGCGTGGCATTTGACCTCTAATCCAACACTTTTCCTTTCTAATGCAACAGAGGGAAAGTATTGCATTATGTACATAGTGCAACACAAAAGAAAATATATGAAATAGAAAATAATGTTAGCTTAGAGGAGAATACAGTTCAGAAAAGTGGGGCCCAAACTAATGACACATCAGCAGTGGCCCATTTGGCCACGTCAGCAGTGGGTCCCACTTCATCCATGTCAGTGATGGGACCTTTTTCCATGTCAGCAGTGAGCCCTTTTGCCACATAAACAGTGTCACTTCCTTCTCATTTTCAATTCCAGCGTTCCTTGGTTCTTTCCCAATAGCAGCTGCATTCGCTCGCAAACGGGTTCTCGGTCCCTGTGTAAATACATAATACGTTGACATAACTTACATCAGAGATGATACAATATTGGGTATATCATGAGAAGAAATATAGAATGCTACCTCTCTATCTTACCTGTGCAGCATCAGATCTTCCCCATCCAGATGACATGTTGACAATTATCCCATGCTTGTTCTCAATCATAACCGGAAGGAAGTGTCGCAGTATATTTGCTGTCCCCTTGGAAACTAATACGCATTAGTATACATGGTTTGACATAAAGACTGCAAAATCAAAACCTCCTAATGAATAAATCTTAACTCGAATACAAACCGGCACTTGTAAAGATATAAAAAAAATGTCGTACTAAACCATTTACATATGCAGTGACAGTACAATGGAAGAAGAAGAAGAAGAAGAAGAAGAAAGGAGTTTTTGTTAGCATAATCATCATAGATGCTGTCACAATGACATCATCAAACAGTCGAAAGATTTTGTTCCAAATTTAGAGAAAAAAGAAAGCAAGAAAGTTCTTCTTTATCCAGGTTGTTTCAACCTCTGACTAGTATTTGAAATTTCTTGCATCAATGCATGTGTGGCATAAACCATTCGAAACTACAAGGTTTTGCTGCAAGACTAAGCAATTCTGATCATCATTTGAAGAATACGCTTGTAAGGAAGTATGTCTAAACCACATAATCGAGATTGAGAGAGTGTTCTCAATCCATCGAATATGTTGAAGAGAATAATGAAGACATATTACAAAGCTGGCATAAGACAACAGGCAACTATGTAACTACTATTTAATCTTAGAGTGAAAACCTTGGCAGATTCACCCATGCTTTATCCATCGAATATGAATTATGAGTACACTGAGAACACTACAAGAGTTAATAATATTAGCACAATTTGAATAGTTAATAATTAAGTACATCTCATTGTACCTTAACTGCTAGCCCAAAGCATTGAACTAGAAGGTCCTGAGATTAAAAGGAGAGTACTAAAGGTAATGCTTACGGTCATAAGTGCGATGAACTAGAAGGTCCTGATCAATGCATGAATAAGAATCTCCCAGTATTTCTGCAATCCTATGATTATATAAACATATTAATATTTGTCATAAATATATGTATTAGTACACTTAAAGAGTAGGGGACAATAAAACAAGCCTCAACAAGAGTAGGTGTAAAGACCAAAAATCCATATACGAGTAAGATGGAGCATATTTACGTAAATTCAGACCTGCATATACGAATAGGTGAAGAGAGCCATTGTTAGATGTCCCAACCACTCACACACACACACACACACACACACACATATATATATATATATATATATATATATATGTTTAGTAGAAGATTCCAGTCTGCATCAACTTGAACATATAACACACATCAAAATCCATCCAAGCAAGTTGTACCCTTAGCATAATAAAATACATTAAGCAGCAAAAAAAGAAACAGATCTACTAAAATCAAACCTAAGCAAAAGACCCACATGTCATAAAACTCCTCCTAGTTGGAGTCAATCCCATCTTCTTTTTCATAACTATAATAAATATTCATTAATTTTTTTCCTAATTTACACATATTCTCTAGATTGAAATAAAAAAACACACAAAGACCGAAATAGTGACCTAAACGGCTTTGTTATTGATTTTGAGTTCGTGAACTCGATTCTTGCATTCATAAGCAGTAGATGATGCATCGACTGTTTCGAGGTTGTATACGTGACCATGTTTATACCATAAAGGAAATACATAAGGAGGTTGAGTGTTAGAAATTCAATATCTAAACAAACCTGGATAGCAACTTTGACCAGAGAACAACATAATATATCAATACCGCATGAGATGGCATGTCGAACAATCGTTTATGTGTCATCATCGAAAACATCTGTTAGTGCTGGAACAATTTCAGGTTACAACTCCAATTGCTTCAAACCAATTTCACCTCCTATAAATAGACCATTATCAAGGCATAGATGAAAAATATAAGTACCACCACTACACTTATCTTTGAGTTATTAGCTTCACTAAGTTACAGTCTATATGAGAAAGTAGACATTGGATACACAAACCCCCCATAATTATGATAACCACCTCAGACTAGAGGATAGTTAAATAACAATGACGTACAAGTTTTTACTACAAAATGGTTACATTAATCATAAGCATTGATATTATTAATTCAGTGACATAAGTAAATAATAGAAGGCTTCATCTTACATACCAGAACAATACAAAATCAAATCTAGACGAGTAAACACCAAAATAGTGACCCCTGGATCAAATCTTGATTTATATAACCAAATTGATGTTTCTTCTACAATTTCTATAAAATTGTTTACACCAAAGCCAGAACCCATGAGACGAAAACCAGCCAAAAAATTAAGGAGTTATCAATATCAGAGATCTGATTCACATCATTAATAATAAGAGGGGGAAAGCTTCCGAACTTTAGATCGGGAAAACCAAACTTCCTATCTTCGTTTTGCAGATTGATGAAAGTCCCTCGCTTCTCCTTCGATTTGTCTTTTTTTTGGCAATAGATGACAACAAATGGGTGAAGAGTGAGGTGCACCACTGTGATTATCGGTGGAAGCAATTTACTCGAATGTAGCAAGAACTTAGCAAGGATTGGCATGCCCAGCTAACTATTCCAATGGATAGGATATAAAATAAATCCACCACATAAGGCATGAAAGTTGAGAAAAGCGGCTGTCGTAATAAAGAGTTAGAAGAAGGGTCAATTAAGCGCTTAAATAGAAGATATATTCATAGACAACGGCTTGAAAAGTATCAAACGCCTTGTAAATTGAGAACGGGAAGATATATGATGAAGAAAAATAGGGTGGAAAGAGAGAAAGAAAGAGATGAGATCTGACGAAGAAAGACGGGCGATGAAGAAAACCGATTCCATTCGTGTGAAGTAGTGTGACATCGGGTACAGGGTTTTTGAGAGAGAGAGATAGAGAGAGAGAGGCGATTTGTATTCCAAGACTCAAGAACAAAAAATAGGGTTTGAGAATGAGATGCTAATCGGGTGTTGTATTGGATCAGATTAGGTGTGAGGTGTAATATGGACCCATTCAAGTTAATGGATTTATGGGTTAAATAATCTGATTTAGAGATATTAAGTATATTAGTTGGTAATTACTGTAAATATTAAAGTTGTATGAACTTTTAATTATTTATTGGCCCCATGAACTCGCCAAAAATGGAACGAGCAACTTAGAGTGGGACACCTAAAATGGAAAGATGAGCGACTTAGACTGGGACGGAGGGAGTATTTCTTATTATATTTTAAAGATTTGAATGTATAAATTCAATTTTATATTTTAATTTTAGATTATAATTTTCAAAAGAAAAATAAATGTATTCATATAATATATTTTAGTTATTATAATTTTAAGGAATTATTTTCTTTTTTAATATTTTTAAATTTATTAATTTTAGTCCGAAAATTTTTTAAGTAAAAAACTATATGTGTGCTCTTATAAAAAAAATCCATTATAAAATAACTAAACAAATTCAAATAATTTATTTTGTTTTAGTGTAAAATTTAAATTTGACGATATTTTTTTAATAATATTTAAAATATTTTTCGTAACTGTTAAGATGATTTAGTCTATTGCAACGCTTTAAGTTCACATATAATCCAACACTTTAGGTTGGTGTTGCATTACCGTCTTTTGCAACAATGCATTCTAGTCTAATGCAATACTAATTGAGTAGTATTGCAAAAAACCAAAGATCAGAGGGCTATTGCAATACTTTTCCTTGCAACACTAGAGATATGCGTTGCATATGAGCACTTATGGTGCAGTACAGTGATCACGATTTGCATTAACTCATGTATTGCGTCAAGTACAGATAGGGTTTGACTGACCGTGACCCTATAACTTGATCGGGACATTTTAAAGAAGGGTTTATACGTATACTGGTATTCACGACAGAAAGATTCTGGAATGATCCTAACCATTCGTTCTCAGTTAGGTTACAGTGTAGGCCGCGGGACTGGCTAGGTGGTGCTATCACTCTTTGGTTCCTCCCATTGCTAACTGATACGAACCTACCGAGTCACGCATTAGGATAGACGATGGATTAAGTCGAGCTCATTCTCTCTTCAGAAGTATTAAATATTGGATATTTAATTTATTGGACATTAGATGTCTAATTAATTTAGGGACATTGGATGTCTAAATTAAGTTATTGGATAAATTAATTTACGGCCTAATGAATTAAATAAATTACTGGGTGATTAATTTAATTCAAAAATATAATTATTTCTTGGAGAAATTAATTATATTATTTTATATTTAATATAATTAATTAATTAGATTAATTAATTGATATAAATACATCGGAACGGAATGAAGTTTATCTTTTTGGACACACGAGAGTTCGAAATGAATCGAACTCGTCCGGTGCTTCTAGATAGCCGCCCCCCACTTGTATTTTAATCCTCGTCTTTTGATTCCACCATATATGGAGGAAGACCAAGGATAAAATAAAGAAACATAATTTCATGTGATGAAATATAATATTGAAGTTAGACTTTGGCATGTGAGGTGTAAGTTGAAGACAAAACATAATTCCTCCTAAAAAATTGATAGGCTCGAGCCATGAGATACAATAGTGACAGAGAGAAGTCTTCATTTTGTTCTTCATCATTTCATTTCCATAATTGAGAGAGAAAGATTTTCAAAAACCACTTTGAGTGCTTAAGAAAATCAAGAGTGAAGATTTATTAGTACACTTGGAGTGTATCAATAAATCACATAGCTCCAACCACCTTGTTCTAGCCGTATCCATGGTGGATAATGAGGTGGGTGTTGTTCCGGTCATTTTTTCTGGCGCTTGGCAAGTAGAGACGCAGTACTTTCGGTGTTGGATTTTCCAAGAGCTATTGCGGATTGGATTCATAGTGGACATCATCTTCTCAATGATTAAATCAATGGACTACAAGGGTATGACATCGTATCTTCCTCTTTGTTCATTTTATATTCATATATACGTAGCTTGAATCGATCCTCTTGAGGGATTCGTGTTAAACTTCTTGTTTTCGCTTCCATTACGCCCTTCGTTTTGTATGTGAATCCCAATAGTGGTATCGGAGCGATGTCTTGCAATCGTATATACGATATTTAGTATTTGGAATGATTGATTAAATATTTTTTTGATTTGAAATCACAATCGTTTAGTTCGTTGTTTTAATTGTTCGTCGAAAATTTATTTTTCATGTTTTTATGTTACTATATAAATCTATATTTTATTTATTAAAACTAATTTATATGTGTGATATTAAAATTAGAAAAATATAATTTTTGAAATCGGGATGAAGCAATGAACGATCGCGGACCGTGATCGGAAAGCTGTCGGCGAGCGCCGACAGAAAGGCTACCGCTTGGGCGACGGTGGCCGAAAGGGTCAGGCCGTGGGACAGCTCAGGATGTTTCTGTTCGACTCTGTTTTATTTTATGTTTCGATATATTAATTTCCTGTAATTTAAATTGGATTTAATTTGACTAAAATGCTTGGTATTTTATTTTGGGAAAATTAATTATTGTGAAATATTTAAATCGTCTAGATTATACGAACGAATTAAAATTATCTTGTTTGTGAATTAATTGGATTAATTCTATTAGTTAGTTAATTTTATATATTGGTTGGATCAATATATTAAATTACTTATCTCGGTCTATTTGGTATTTATTGGATGAATGCTTGTGAATGGTTATGTAGTTCATGGACCTAATTTTGAATTGTATGTTTTATTCGATTGGGTTGTAAAGGTCGTTTTGAGCCTGTTTATTTTACTAGAAAATTTGTATTAGGATGCAATTTTTCATGTAAAATTTATATGTAATGACGAAGACCGGAGGAAGATCCGTTTCGAGAAGACGAAGATTCAAGACCAAAGACATGTAATTAGATTACGATGTTTTTATTCTAGGAATGGTCCATGAACTGCATGTTGGTAGCAACTAGGTTGTGATTGTTTTATTCATATGGTACGAATGTCGACAAACGCGCTTAAATGAATTAATGTGCAAAATATAACATTAATCGCGAAAATTCTACCACGATAAAATATTAAGTTTAAAAGGTTTCAAGGTTTTCCTTCCCTCCATCGAGCTTTCGGAAAATTGAAATCCAAACTGGACGTGCTATGCTTCCGAGTAATCAGGGTAGTCGTTCGGGGAGGGTTGATAAATACCGAGAGTGCATTGGATGCCTTCGCTTGGAGCAAATTTTATCTCTAGAAACCTATTAGGTTGCCGGATAAGATTCAATTGCGAAATTGATCAGCGTCGATGGTGTAAACTTAACTTGTTCACGAACCATAGAAACTATATATGTTGGGGGGAGTGAACAAGGGGAAAAATAAGATCGAATCATCCATTAGATTGGTTGGTGTTAGACGCCACTTTATAAAGATTAAATAGACCATAAACCTGTTCGGTTGCCCTCTATTAAAATTTATAAAGAACTCGATCACCATGTGTACTTAATGAAACACAAATTCGAGGCCTTTGATAAATTCCAGGAATTTAAGGCCCTAGTCGAAAAACAAACTGGTAATCATATCAAAGCACTTCAGTCAGACCGAGATGGCGAGTATATGAGTTCAGAGTTTGACGAGTTCCTTAAGGAGCACGGAATAGTGTCACAACTCACACCTATAGGAACTCCTCAGTTAAATGGTGTGTCGGAAAGAAGGAACTGAACCTTGTTGGACATAGTTCGTTCCATGCTTAGCTACACCGACTTACCGATTTACCTGTGGGGTTATCCTTACTGCTGCTTATATATTGAACAGATGTCCTTGCAAATCCGTTCCTAGGACTCCACATGAGATGTGGGAGGGTAGGAAACCAAGTCTTAATCATATTAGGATTTGGGGATGTCCCACATATGTCAAGAATAATAAGGTGGAGAAACTGGAAGCCAGGTCCGTAAAGGGACGTTTCATTGGATTCCCATCTGGGATGATGGGTTATCTACTCTACATGCCCGAAGCTCGAAAGATCATTGTTGCTTTGCAAGCACACTTCCTGGAAGATGAGTTCATTCAGGAAGGTAGAGCAGGTAGAAGTATTTCTTTGGAAGAATACAGTGAAACTCCTCAGGAGACACCTGTACAAGAAATCGGAACCGAACCTTCTGAAACACAAGTACAAACACCTTGTTGGTCTAGTAGGGTGTCTCATTTACCTGAGAGATATGGTTTTATGTACTTGGAGAAGCTGGGTTTCCATGAGGTTCCATGTGATAACCAAGAGACCGACCCAATGACCTATGACCAAGCGATGGTGGATGTAGACTCCGTGAAATGGCGGAAAGCTATGGAAGCTGAGATAGACTTGATGCATGTCAATCAGGTGTGGACTTTAGTAGACCGCTCCAAGGTCATAGTGCCTATTGGGAATAAGTTGATCTACAAGAGGAAGACTAATGGGGATGGCAAGGTTGACACCTATAAGGCCAGGCTTATAGCAAAGGGTTATACCCATAAAGAAGAGATCGATTACCACGATACCTTCTCGCCCGTAGCTATGATCAAGTCTATTCGCATGATGCTTGCTATAGCTGCCTACCACGATTATGAGATATGGCAGATGGACATAAAGACGGCTTTCCTTAATGGATTCCTCGAGGAGGAAATCTATATGGAGCAGCCTAAAGGCTTTGTGTCCGAGGTCGATATTCATAAGGTGTGCAAGCTTCAGCATTCCATTTATGGACTGAATCAAGCTTCGCGTAGTTGGAACCTTCATTTTGACGAGACAATCAAAGAGTTTGACTTCGTGCAAAATGAAGAGGAACCTTGTGTATACAAGAGGGTTAGTGTGAGCAAGATCGCATTCTTAGTACTATATGTAGATGACATTCTACTAATAGGAAATTATATGGGAATGCTCAGTTCTGTAAAAGCTTGGCTTTCAAGTAGGTTCTGTATGAAAGACTTGGGAGAAGCTACCTATATTATTGGAATTCGGCTCTACCAGGATAGAGCGAAGAGGATGACAGTTCTTTCCCAATCTCTCTATATAGATAAGATCTTAAAGCGATTTAAGATGAAAACTCTCCTCGAAGACGTGTCCTCAATGTGAGGAACAACAAAAGGAAATGAGTACTATACCATATGCTTTGGTCGTGGGTAGACTTATGTATGCAATGTTGTGTACGAGACCTGACATTGCGCACGCTGTGAGTGTGGTAAGTAGGTTTAAGGCAAACCCAGGGAAGGAACATTAGACTAGTGTAAAGAACGTTCTCAAGTACTTAAGAAGGACTAGAGATCTGGTTCTTATGTATGGCGGTGGAGAACTGAATGTGATGGGATTCACTGATTCAGACTTCCATGGACAGAAAGACGATGCGATGTCTACTTCTGGCTACATATTTACTCTTAATGAAGGAGTAGTATCTTAGTGTAGCGCCAATCAATGCATGATTGCTGATTCCACCTGTTAGGCTGAGTGTCAAGCAGCCTCGGAGGCTTCTAAAGAAGGGTTTTGGATTAAGAAGTTTCTGGTAGAACTTAAAGTGATACCATGAGCTGAGCTGCTTGTTCTGCTTTTCTACGACAACGACGGAGCTATAGCGAAGGCCAAGGAGCCGAGGTTTCACAATAGCACCAAACACATCAGCAAGGCCTTTACCGCCTTGGAAACCACACCGCCGAGAAATACGACGTCCATTTGGTTGAGGACTTCTACCTCAACGCTGCCGTCCACTTTCTGTCGCTGGCCCAGGGAGGCCACGTCGCTGACATAACTGCTGTCATCCGCGGAGTGGAGATCTGCATCGACTGAGATCTTCTCCAGAAAATTTACAGGCTGCCCGTTGATGGCCTGACTATGGAAGACCTTGAGACTTTTGGGTCTCAAGAGCCGTTGACCAAGTACTATGGCCTGTTCACCGGATCAACTTCAGTTGAATCTGTTCATAGTACCTGTCACAAGAAAATTTCTATTTGCCATACGTGTACTTGCATGACTTTTGTTGCCGTATCATCAAGAATCACACTGGTGCCTTTGAGATGTGCACAAATCTTAGATTTAGGATGATGGTTGCAATTTTGACCCGTGAAAAGGTCAATTGGTGTCAAATTATTCTGAAGCGTCTGCAGGAAGAAGTGTCAAAACCTGCGTCGCAAAAGAAATTGTTTGGTTTATTTCTAAACCACATTTTGACGAAGTGCGGACTTCAACAATCCACAGAGGCGAAGAAAATAAGTTCATGTATCTACTTAGGAGGCGTCAAGCCTTCGGCCTTTAACTAGAGCACCCTAACCGCCAACCAACCATCCATCCACAGTATGCCCATTTCTGAAGATCCAAGGGATGTTTCTCCGAAATCCCAGAGTGTGGAATCTTCAAGGAAAATAAAGAGATCTCACAGCAAGACACCTGTTGCTGCTGAGAAGCCGAAAAGGAAGCTTAGGAGGCTCATAAAAGCTAAATCCACCAAACCCTCCGAGGATGCTTCTATTGTGGCGCAACCCACTGGTGAAATACCCCAGGGCCCAACCCCTGTGGAAGAGATGACCGTTACTGTATCGATAGTAAATCCCGAGCCTTTGGTGGCAACGACGGATATGAGGTCATCTGCCAACTTGGAAGACTCTAGCGAGTCGGCTGTCCCTTTGGAGCCAACAGCTAATTCTCCTATGCGGGATTCCACACCCATACAAGATCCACCTTCCTTCGGGGTACCATCCCCTGTAAGGAATCCCTCTTTCATACAGGATCCCACACCTGTAGAGGAACAATTCGCTACAGCGGACTCAAACGTTGTACAAAGTCCCTCCCCGGACACTATTATCAATAAAACTCTTCTTTCTGTGCAAATTGAACAGGCTTATGAAAAAAATTCTTCAATGGAAAAGCTATAGGCTAGCTCCATACGATACCTTATACAACTGGAGCGACTGGAGCAATGAAGAAAGATTCGTGTTGGAAGTGACGGACTCCACAGAAGTTGAAGCCCTGATCCAATGGGATAATCTATACTGCAAGGAGCTAACTGAAAGCCATCTTTTGCTCAAATCAGATGCCAGAAGAAAAGGAAAGGATAAGTCCGTGGAATCTCCCAGAAGTCCAAAAGAAGACCACGACTCAGACGACGACGATGCATTTCAGGCAGGTCTGAGAATGAGCCGTGAGGAGGCTCAAGATAGAGAAGTCCCCCAAATTCACCAAAATGATAAAGGGACATCAAGCCGCAATGAGCCACCCTCGCAACAGCCAGATATTGTTCCCGACCAGGAGGAATCAGTCCCTCCTATCGCGGAGGATCAACCATCCGCTTCGTAACAGGCACCCGAGCCTGCTATCGCCGAAGAAGAAGAATCCAGCGCCTTCCAGCAAGAGGAATCAGTCCCTCTGCCGGAATAGGTGGAAGTTGAGAGACACCAAGAGGATTCAGTCCCTCCTGTACCCATGTCTTCAGAAGCCAATTCGACATAGGAGGACGTCGCACCTCCTGCCGATGAAACCGAAATAGCTGCTGCCGCACCAACCATCTTGGAATCCGACGATGGTGCTACACCTGAGGATGTCAAACTCACTTCACGCCCAAACGTGAACTTGAGAAGGTTGAATTCAGCACAAGACTTTGCCCAGACGGACTCTCCTCGCACTGCAACAAGAAAAGAGCGATTGCGAGCTCTTGGCCTACAAACTATATTCATTCAGGATGCAGTGAATGCTCTTCACTCAGTTGAAAAAGATCTTGATTGGATGCACACTTCGGCAGTTGAAGAAATGACTGAATTACAGCATGAAGTCTCTCGAGTAGTCGAAGCCTTCACTGTCCTGCCAGAAGTCTTCAAGCAAGCCTTGAAGAATCTGAAAGAGAAGCAAGAGAAACTCCTGAGAGAAGAGGAATCTAAAACTCGTGTGTCCGAGGCCAAGACAGCATCAGCCATGATCGAAACAAGTTCTCAACTGCGGATCCATTACAAGAATATCAATGATATGTCGCAGGTGCTCTCCTCCCTCGTTGAGAGAATTTCAAGTATTGAGACAAAGCAGGATACCGCTCTAGAAATCCTAGGATGTCTTGATGAAAAGGTATCATACCTTGATGATGCCAAAAAGGGGGAAGAAGCGAGAGAATCCGCAAGGAGAAAAAGGCTTCATCATGAAAGGGAATTTAATGCTGCTCAAGACAGCATTACTGCAGAATTGAATAAATTAGCTGCACCATCTCAAGGATACAGGATTTCAGGTTCTCGACCTGAGTTTCATGACCCCACTGTCCCATGGAAAAACATGATTGTAAGGCCTTCCGAAATTTGTCTGCCAACCAACCGCCATCCTACTGCTGAAGAAGTGAAGCAATGGAGGAGAAATGAACTGATGAGATATTTTTCAAAACTCGTTAGGGAATCCACCATCTTCAAAGGTTATAAAATATTAGCGGAGGCTGCAGACAAATTCACAAAGTTGTTAGAAGAAGGAAAGCTTCCTCTCCAACAAGAAATGAAGTCCAAACATAGAAGAGGAGATCGGATCACCCACCTAGAGGACCGGATTCCCACCTTCGACAAATCATATGATGGTAGAGCAATCTATTTAGATCGAGGCAATGATTCCCTACAACATTGGTGGCGTGGAACCGAGAACAATCCCGACAAGAGGCCATGGAGACACTCCGAATATAGGTGTTAAAATCCTTGTATTTTTGTTTGTTTGTAATTTTTTCTTTCAAAACAGCAATCTCTGTACTCTATTTCAGTATCAATAAAAATTTTGCCTGTCTTGAAAGATTACAACTCGTAATCTACTGTGTTATTATATGATTACGTAATTTAATTTAATTGCTGAAACGAATCCCAAGTATAGAAACTTGTTTATAAATTAAGCTGTACGAACTTGTCTGCGAACAGTTCATAGATTCAGTTGTATGCATCTAGAATACATTGTAAGATTGTGCCTGCGCGCCAATCATAAGCTCAAGCTGTAAAAACTCTTAGCTGTATCGAACTGGCTTACGAGTTGTTCATAAATTAGACTAAGTTTCTGAAAGCCAGATCATTCGACAGAAGACCAAGATATCTGCCCGAAGTCATCAAGAAAGTTATTCGCTTCATGAAGAAGGTTTTGGCATCATCAAGATGGCTTGTAAGATTTAAGTCTTAGCAAATTGTCAAAAAGGGGGAAATTGTTGGGATAACAACCTTTATCTGAAATTGTTAGGATAACAATGCCCGGTATCGAAACAGTTAGGATTAACAATCCCTGTATCGAATAGTGGTGATAAGATGTTTTGACAATATGCCAATCCAGCATACAGTAAGGAAACTATATCGAAAAGCTGATCAAATATATCAACCTGTATCGAATACCTTTCGTAGATCCAGCATACAGTAGAATCTATCATTCAGCTAAGAAGTCTCATAAAGACTAATTATGGAAGCTGTCTCGAATTGACAAAACGTAATCCTTCCATACAGCTCTCAACAGGACAAAGAAGGAGTCTTCAGTATTCGCTAGAAGTCAAGTCCCGTTGATAAACAAGTATTTAAATACTAAAGGATAAAGTATTTAAATACTGTAAGTCAAAAGATCTTCAAACAAGCGCAAAATTCGGATCGTGTTTTATTCAAACACATCATCCCATATGGAATCTTGCTCAACGGATTTATCTCAACGGATATATTTTCAGAAGACTATATATATCTTCTCAAGGCGTTGAAGATCAGTTACCAAAAACCAAAGCTTACGAAGTTATTATCATATACATCAGAGCAAAACATATCTCCATAGCTCACTGCTATTCAGATATAAGGAGATATACAGTGCTCAACTCTTGAACAACACATCATCAGCTTACAGTCCAGAAAATCATAGTTGTTGTTCAACCTTGTTCTATCTTTGAACAAACTCTTATCAGCCCTGTGTGGACTGAGGAATCTTTGCTTCTCGTGAACTGTGTGTGAAGGACTTGCATCGAAGAAGATGAAGCTTCAGAACTGTGTGTGAAGAAGCCAGTCAAGTGTTAGCTCAGACCAATCTGTGTGAACGGTTGAAGCTAAGATCTTTATATCAATCTGTGTGAACGATATATTGATTATGTGTTGTTATAATTACGTAGTTGTGTATGCAGTAATTCTAATAAACTTTTTACTCTTGTGTGGAGGACCAGTGGACGTAGAGGGGTTTACCTCGAACCACTTAAATACTGTGTTATTTACCTTCTGCTTTTACTGTTTTATTTAACTGTGATTATTTAAGTATACACTGCACATCGAGTTGCTGTATCCACAACAACTTACTGTATTTAAGACTTCCGCTACGCATTTAGATTTAAAATCAGTACAGCTTGTTGTTTAAAATACTTCCCAAGCTGTATCTAGTATACTTAGTGGTCAACACTTCCTCTCTGTTTCATTAAGGCCACGTGTTATTAGGTTGTGAGCGAATGTAAATAGTTTGATTTGACTCATATTATTCGGCTCGAAAATGCTCGGCTTGCATCTCGGTTCGCACATGCAAACGTATACGTAAATGTTTAAATTGGTAGTTCGGCGGACCGGACCAAACAGTGCGAAATAGTTCGTTCCGATCATCAAAGGGCTTATAAACCCGTTTGATCAATTATTCCTTAGATATGATGTAAAGATATGATGAAAATCTGATAAAGGTACAAACTTATCATCATTTATCTCATTTTTTTCATTTCTCAGCAACTCTCATCCATTTAATTCAGTCACTCGTAAAATTTTTGAAACATTTAGTCAAACGGTTCGACTCGATTCGAAAAAGTTCGGTTTGGTTCGAGGTGTTCAAACATATATTCAAACGTTAAATTCTAATATTCGATACTTTCAAACATGTTTGAAGCTAAGGTTCGATATTTTCAAATGTATACTCAAACGTACTATAATTTGGTATAATTCGATCTATTTACGGCCTAACATGTTATGGATATAAAGAACCTAAAGTCTCCTCCAATGGTATCATCTAAAGTAGATATCCTGGATCTGGGTCCCACACTTCGGGTATTGTTATATTCTTAATTCTTAATTGAAGACGCGAAGTGGTCGGTGGCACTTTAGGGTATGTTTGGTTCAAGACTGTAGAGGAGGAAAGGATTTTAAATGAAAGGGAGAGGGAGCTACCTGGGCTGGCCAGTGGGCCGGGTCGGCCCGGAATTTCAGGTCCACAACCCTGTCGGCAAGTCCGGCCCATGTATGTGGCCCAGACCACCGCGGTCTTGGGCTCTCTCCCCCAGTCCAAACCCAGCCGGCCCATTCCTCAGTTCACACCGGCCCAACCCCCAGCCCACACACAATTTGCCCAGCCCATCCAGCCCGCCGAGTCCGCCAACCCAGCCAACCGTCCAGCCCGGCCCGCCATTCAAATTTTGAAATTTGAATGGTATTCTCATCCTACTAAATAATATAATATATACAAATTAAGTTCAAGACCAATTTTTTTCCTTTTTTCTCCCCATTTAATTTAATGTTAACATATTTTTAAATTTAAAATGATTTTTTTTCAATTAAAATTTTAATTTAATATTAACATATTTTTTTTAAAAAATTCAAACATATTTTTGTAAATTGATTTTTTACTAATGTTATCAGATTATTTTAAAAGTTCAAAACAGATTTTTTTTAAATTCATTTTTAATTTTATCAAAACAATTTTTTTCCTTAAATACAAAAAAGTTTTTTTTTTTTATAAAGGCCTAGCCCGGCCGGCCCGGACCATCCCGGGGCAGGCGGGCTTCGGCCTTCCGGCCCAGGCCCAACCTACTCCATACATGGGTTGATCCTGCGCCACCATGTGTCAGCTCGGCCCGCTCAAGCCCGACCGGACGGCCGGCCCAGCTCGGCCCGTCACATGGCCACCTCTAGGAGCTACGTATATAAAATAAATTTTTTCCAATTTGTAATATATGCCATTCTAGTTTTATGTTTCAAAGGTTACTTCTAATAAATAATCAATATAATTTAGTTTTATGTTAATTAGGAGTAATGGTGAATTTATGAAAGGAAAAAGTTAAAATTGTTATGAAATGTAACCACAAGTATAATAGTAAACGAGGCATTATCCAACCTGTGCGATACACGGTCTTTGGTTGAATATCTACGTGTTTTGTACGTAATGTTGGGGCAGACGGTTGAATGAGCAGATGGCAGAATTTAAATGCCTTTTCGAGAAGTTTATATGTTTTTTTATTGTTATTATCCTTTTATTTTAGTCTATGAAATTATTTATATGAAATGAGGCTTTACTAACCCGTATGTTGCTCCGGGGTTGTTTTTGGTTTATTCAACCCGTGCGATGCACCGATTGTATATAAGATTTCATAGCTAAGATTTAACCATCTTATAATTTATACTATCATTTAAAAGTTCATTTTAATCAGCTTGTGAATTAGAAGGTGCATTTGCATTGTGATGTTTATCATAACTTTTGTATTTAAATTAGTTTATTTACATTAAAAGTTACAATTAAAATAGTCTCTTCATATATTTACTATTAAAAGTTACAATTAAATCCCCCTTCCACATTAAATTAAGGTGGATAAGTATTATATAGTATAGATAACTATTCCCGTGAAAGTAATGTATAGGTTATTTTATATGATGTGAATGATTGCATTTTGGATTGTGCCATCTGAAGTTTTCTTATAAATAGGACTTCAGTTATTAATCAAAATTATACATGAGAATCTTTCTCTTTAAATTATCTCTTTATAATATGCAGCTTTATAACACGTTATCAGCACGACCCTAACCATTTGAGTACTTATTTGAGTAATATGACGAAAGTATGCTCTATAGTTACATTTTATAAATGATCTTTGTATCAAAATCTAATTATTAAAAACAAAACCAAATGACCACTTATTTAGATCTATCATTTCTTCAAAATCCCAATGTAGGCATCCAAAATAATCCAACTCTATGAGACTTAATCACCATCTCAAAACACACCACCGTCACTTTTTGATTTAAAAAAAAAAACGCCGTTCTTTTTTCTTTTCTTGTACTCTCTCTCTCTCTCTCTCCTCATGGTATGATTTATACATCCATACATATAATTGAGATCCATGATGCTGCTATGATCCTGAATCCCTCAAAGATTATTCATTCCTTGAACCATACTTGCATAAAGCATTCCCATCATGTAAACTTATCTATAATCTAGTTAACGTTATTTTCATATCAAAAACCCATTAAAAAAATGCCCTGCCTTGGGAGTTAGAGGAATTCCGATAATTGACCATATCAACCAGATGGAAACCGATGCACATAACTCTTCACAACATGGCCAAGAAACACGATGATGTATTCTCCTTAAGTGTCGGATGAAGCCAGTGGTTGTGCTTCTATTCCCCCAAAGTAATCGAGGAATGTTTGAACAACATAGCAAAAATAAAGGCCAGTAAGTATATAGCAGCGGTGTCCAGCACCTGGATTATGGCAGCTGCTGTGCATCGTATGTTCTCCGATCCTATCGAGTCAAGGTTACACCATCTCTGCACTAGCTTCCTCTCCGTCTTCCTCTACTCTATACCACTGTCACGACTCCAAAAACTCGTAATCTATCGCGATGGTCGAAATAGGTGAGAGAACGGCAGCAAGAAGGACCGTGGGTAGTGCTTATAGCCCGTCCGCCTTGGCATCCACTTATGTGTGCCAACTTAACCATCCCGGTTAAGAGGACCAGAGGACAAAAGAACCGATTTCCGGGTAAACCAGCCGAGCAGAGTAACATGAAGGACCGACCGAGTACATATCAAATTTATTCCAAGGTCCCGTTAAGACTAGACCGGGCAGAACCATCGGGGCCAACCAGATGACCAGTATGGAGCAAGGACCAAAGGGCCCACCCGATCCAAAATAAATACGCTCCAAAACCCCATCATGGCATGACCGATCAAAGCAGCGGGAGACCCAAGAGCCGACCCCAGTACTGACCACAATGGATAAGCATGGCCAGAAGCATGCGGAACAGGCACACAGGACATGCGGAACAGGCACACAAGACAGTTAATGCATTCTATCCTCTCTCTTCCCAAATCAGTCCCCAAAGGCCGCCACGTGTCTAAGGTGCACTCTTCCTCTGACAAGTGTTTGGATGCATTCCTAAACATTCTCCAGCTGTCGCCCGCTGATTGGCCAAGATTTTCTATATATAGTGAGAATGTATGATAAGAAAGGACTTTTGGAATTTTCCACAAAAAGGGAGACATAGAGAGACACAAAAAAGACTTGTAATAAATAAGCAATAAATATAGACCGGCTTAAAAGTTCAGCTCGGCTCTATCACAGAATACTAAAATCAATAAAATCCAGCTATCTTACTCATTCATCTTTTTATTGTTTTCTACGTGGCTTCTATCCATGTGGTCGCAATGTTAGATAGAATCGCGAACGGGGTTTTCAGGAACGCGCTGGAAGTGGCACCCATTTCAGCGAAAGTTAGGGAAGGGATATTGAGATGGTTTGGCCACGTCCGCAGGAGGCAGGCATCTGCTCCGGTGAGGAGGGTCGAGAGTTTATTGGTTCTTGGGGAGAGGAGGAGAGGAAGACCGAGGAGGACGTGGGAGGAGCAGCTGAGATTAGATTTGAAGGCCTTAAACCTTTCCGAGACCATGACTGTTGATAGGTGCGCTTGGAGACGCCAGATCAGAGTTGTGGATTCTTTTATAGGGAGCGGTGCTGTAGTTGAGAGCCTCAAGGTTGGGTTGTATCGATTAGCTTTGACCTAGAGCATTGTATTTTTTTTACTTTTATTGTATATTTTATCCTATTGTCTTTGCGTGTGGTGTATTTTTGACAGGGAGCTATGCGTTGAGCCAACCTCTCTTCTGTTAGAGCAGCGTTCATCGGGAGTGAAGTAGCCAAAATCCGCTTAGGTAAGTCCCATGTGGATTAAGCCATGGGCTCAGGTATGGTATCGAGCTTTTTAGAATCATATGCTTTTTTTTTTATTTATTTATCACTCAATATTCTGCTTTGCACTAAGCTGGGGGTCTTCACGGAAACAGCCTCCCTATTGTAATAAGTAGGGGCATGGTCTGCGTACATCTTACCCTCCCCAGACCCTGCTCTGAGCGGGATATACTGGGTATGTTTGGTTTGGTTTGGTTTACGTGGCTTCTATCCATCTAATCCAGGTCAGCACACGTGTCGTTGGTCAAATCAATCATTAACAAATTGGCGCTAGAGGAAGGGGGGCCCACAGCTACATACGTTCTCACCAGAGTCCTGAATAGATTGTTCCAACAAAGTCATGTCTCACGGAAGTTCCAAGCACCATCAACCCACCACGGAGGAAGAAAACCTCCTCAAGGTGGCAGAGTGCTTTAAACACCCCGCGTTCATCCACGGAATGAATGCCCTAATGGCGCGAGTCACTGAAGGCGGAATTCTTCAGAAGCCCGAGGACCAGACGGAAGCCCAATATCAGACAACCTGACCGGCCATCCCTAGGCGGGATCAAAAAAGAACCGTCTCCTGAGTTGTCGAGGAAGAGGCCGAAAGCCATGGTGAAAGCCCTCACCCTTACGGAAAAGTCGGCTCTCTCACCTCATATCGGTTTTTGATCGACTGGGGAAAGGGAGGAGAACTGAAAAAATGGCACCGGCCCGGACCACTCAGAGTCGGGACCACAAAAAAGTGGAGGCTCCCCGTAAATCCTGAGTCCCGACACAACCACTACCGCAAACTCTAGGCGACAGCTTGAGCGAAATCGAGTTCCTCAAAAAATGCCTCATGGAGCTTGAGAATAAACAACTCCAGCCATCCCAAAATTCTGAATGGCTCAATAGCCAGGAGATCCCCCTTGCCTCCTGTATTTTGGCGGAGACCCTCCGAGAGAACTTTAAGGTCCCCCAAATTCCAACATATAATGGGGAGACCGACCATAATGCCTATCTCGGACACTACAACTCATGGATGTACCTACATGGGTCCCAAGATGCATTTCGATGCCGGATATTTTCCCTGACTTTGGGGAAAAGGGCTCAAAGGTGGTACCGCTCACTACCCCACCATTCTATCCAGACATGGGCTCAGCTCACTGAGGCATTTCGATCACATTTTATGGGATCTCTAGTGCGCATCACCCGTGGTCCTCCATCACCTCCATCGTGCAGGGGCCAAACGAATCCCTCAAGGATTATATATCCCGTTTCAATAAGCAGATATTGAAAATGGAACCTATGTCTGATGACGCGCTGGCCATAATTGCTTAGTCCGGCCTCCTAAAAAATTCTTTCTTCCGCTGGACGGTGTGCCAGCACATCCCCGCACATACCAAGAATTCGTGGAGCGCGCCAGCTCCCACATCGCTGCCGAGGAAACTATGCCGGCCCCAGTCCTAGTCATGTCCGCCGATCCGAAAGGACATACAAGAAGAAATAAGATAGGCATGACGCCAGGGAGACCTAACAAGAACCCCGCCGAGAGAATAAGGCCACTGGATCCTCTTTGACTGCCCAGACTACCTGGAATTTCTGGGAGAAAAGGCCCGAGCTCATGGCCAGCTACGCCGAGATATACTCTGTAGGGGCCGCGGCCATATTCGACCAGATAAAGAACAAGAATTTGCCTCCGGTCCCTCGGTCGATCTACAAATATCAGAAAGGCATGGATCAAACCCATTTCTGTAAATACCATGAATCGACGGGTCATAATACTGAGCAGTGCCAAGTCCTCGCCGCAACCTTGATCGCGGTATGAGATGATACCGGGTTGAGGCGATTTACCAGAAACCACTCCGGGATCACCAGGATCGGGCCAACCCAGCGAAAGTAAGGAATGATCGGGTGCATCCGCCCTCTAAATCTCCCCAGGAAATCCTCACTGTAATGGGGACAACCAAAGTCGACGACCATCGGTCAAAACGGCATCAAAAAGCCTTTATTCGAGAGGCTACCACCCCCTACCAGCGGACCGAAGGCTGGCCCAAAGGATTTCTATCAGTGGCGGAAGAAACCCCTAAAACCCCCAGCTGGCCGTCACTTTTGAGAAATCCGATGCTGATGGCTTGGATCATCCCCATTTTGATGCCCTCGTCATCATTCTGCCGATAATGGAAATCCCTGTACACCGATTGTTCGTGGATTCAGGGGCCTACGCTAGTATCATCTACCTTCATACCTTTCGCAGGATGAAGGTGGACCAATTCTCTGGCCATGCAAGGAGGACATCCGAGGGTTTGCCAACTGCCACACCACCCCGTTAGGGGAAATCGACCTCGCCTTGGAGTTTGGTAAGGGGCCAATCAACAGAACGATGATCATGACATTTATGATCATCGACGTGCACAATGATTATAATGCCATCATAGGCCGACCTGTTGTAATACTCGTACTTTTTATTGACTGTTTGGCCTTGCCGTTCTTCTTATTTTGTCGCTTTGTAAACTCTTGGTGATGTTGTGGATATCGTTTTTGAGTTTTGTATCTTGTTTGGGTCACGATCGTGTTGTTTAGACCTTGCGGAAGTATTCTGGGCCAGAGAAATAGCGCACACTAGGCCTAGGCTAACACACGCTAATTTTGTGAGAATAGCGCACGCTAGTTTTGAGCCGTAGTGCGCGCTAAGGGACCAGTCAGGTCACAGCCAGTAACTCGGACTGCCCTCTGGACTGGTGGTAAACGCACGCTAGGCGTTCGTTAGCGCACGCTATTCGTGGTTAGTAGCGTACGCTAACATCCGTCCGTAGCGCACGCTAACGGGCTGGTCGGCAGAGGCAGTGAGGTTGTCAGGTTTCCTGGACTATCAGGCAACGTACGCTAGGCTTCGGCTAGCGCATGCTAAAGCTGTCGCATAACGCACGCTAAGCCATAGCGGTAGCGCACGCCAAGGATTAAGCAGGGCAGAGGACAGTAGGTTCTGGACTCCAGTACTGGACACCACTTTTTAGCTAGCGTACGCTAGAGAAGGGCGATTAGCGCACGCTAACGGGGCCGGCAGAAGCCACTGTACTACCCGGTGACCACGCTAGCGCACGCTAATGAAGGAATCGTAGCGTGCGCTAGGCTGGGCGGATATATATTGGACAGTTGACTTCCATTTCATCATTTTTCATCCTCTTCACTCATTTCCGATGGGAGCAGCCGGGAGGGACGATTTTGGGCAATTGGAAGCGATCTTTCTTCTAACAACAACGTATTTGGTTGGAGAACAAGGATTTCACAACATCTAATCCATCATAACGTCCAAATCAAGGTAAAAATCCTTAGAACCCTATTTTTGGGAATGTTGTGGGTTTTTCGTAGATTCGTCCGATTTATCCGTTTTGAAGCTTGAGGACCTTGAGATTATGATGTATCTATCCCATATGCATGTTTTTCCTACGATTTTACAGATTGGATTGTGCCGTTTTTGTACTTGTGAGGGTTTGAACGATTTTCCAACCTCTAGTTGTTTATCCGTGTATTTTCATGAATCGTAGATGGGTTTCGGGAGTTCTTCATGTAATTTGAGTATGGATAATTGATTATCATATTACTTGCGAATCGTTTAGGTGTCGGAAGCGTGTTCTTGGACCTACCAAACTCATACCCTTTTTCCGTTCAATTTCTCGATGTCTCAAAGGCAAGTATATATTTATGATTATACGTTCTCAACTTTGAAAGTAAGATGTATTAATGGCATGATTATTTATATCCACTCTGGGGCGGGCCGACGGGTCCCCTGAGGGTTTCGTAGACTCTTGGTGCGATTCCACGGATGATATGAACGAACCACTCTAGGATGGATCGACGAGTCCTCTGAGGGTTCCGTAGCCTCTGGTGCGGTTCCACGACATTCATATATGTATTGATGTGATGCTATGAGATTTAGTTATTCCAGAATACTAGTCTTGAATTGATGAATTGACGGTTACATTTACTTTATTGTCGAGGAGTATTGTATTTCATACTTGATATACTTGCACTAGCTATTTGATGGCTAACCCCTTTATGGGGAAAATAATTTTTATGTATTTCAGGTTCCAGGAGAGCGGACATGTAGGTATCGGGTCGGCATGAAGATGGTGGGCAAGTGTGATACTGTGTTTCTCCTTCGGTTATGTTTTGAGTTTCCCCATTCAGTGTTGTTGTACTGGAATGGTTATTGAATACTCGAGTATTGTTTTCCATTTTCCTTGATGTTCCGGCTTGTGTTTGCCGAGGTATCGATTTGTGTTGTGATGTCTTTGGATACATTGGATATGCTTTGAATACCTTTTGTATTATTCTTTATTCCATTCTATGTAGACCTTTTCGGTCAAAAATTGTAGTTCCGCGTATGTTTAGCCTTGTGGGTCCCACGATGGGGCTTACGACGCTGTAATATTCCCTTAATAACTTGGGGGTGTTACAGAATATGGTATCAGAGCTTAGGTCTTTGGATACCTAGGCTGTCGGTCTTTTGGGTCGATTGAGTCGTCAGTTGCCCACAGTATCACTACTTTGCCATCATCGCACTGACCTCTTACTCTTCTGGTGTTTCCTTATTCGTTTTGCTTCTATTTTTGGTATTCTTGAGAATCGGTCACTTCGATGACGTGCGATTGAATTGTACTTACGTGCCTTGTGTGTTATTCAGTATGTCAGCTGGTAGGGGCCATGGTCGTGGTCGTGGTCGTGGGCGTGGAAGAGGTCATGGCGCGGCCGTTTCCATCAGTTCTGTTGCGGGGTCGACCAACCCCAGATTGTCGAACTCGGTGCATCCTGACACCGAAAGTCAGCACGACCAGTCGAATGGCCAGAGGAATAGCGCGGACGTCGGAGTTGCGAATGTACTTCAACAATTGGCTACCCAGATGACCATTTTAGCCCAAACTGTTCAGCTGAATAATCCAAACCCGAACACGGATGCCTTGCTTCAGAATGTAATCCGTATGCACCCTCCACAGTTTGGCGGTGCCACAGACCCGTTAGGTTGGGAAGATTGGCTAGCGGAATTGGAAAAGATTTTCGAAGCCGTTGATTGCCCCGAAGTGAGGAAAGTACCGATTGCCCAGTATTTCCTCACTAAGGAGGCCGCTACATGGTGGAAAGTCATCAAGCCACAGGATCGTGTTGCCATGTGGAATGAATTTAAGGAGCTTTTGGAGGCCGAGTTTTGTCCTTGGCCGGTGCTAGAAGTCCGAATCCGAGCCTTTTTCGAGGCTAAACCACAGGATATTCTCGTTTTGCAGGCGATCGTGGAATACAACCAACAATTGATCCACGTGAAGGATCAAGTGCATAACGAGCGTGATAAGATCCATTACTTTGATATGCGGATGAATATGAACTTACGGCGGTACATGGCCAGATTTGCTTGTACCACACTGAAGGAATATCAGGACGGAGCTTTTAGCCCATGATATGTTAAGCCCCGACAATGATGCCGTTGAAGAATCGAAGAAGCAGAAGGTCGCGGGAAATTTTTCCGGCTCTAAGAGTGGCAACTTTCAGAGGTCACAGACGACCAACCATTCTGCCGGACAGTCGTCACGTTCTAATAAGGGAAAGAGGGGTTACCGTTCTACTCCGGGTACCACAAATCGCATGGTGACTTGCTACAATTGTGGTCGTCCAGGCCATGTTAATTTGGAATGCAATTTTCCGCCAGTTTAGTGTCACACGTACGGACAGTTGGGTCGTAGAGCGGCTTATTGTTCCGAGCCGAATCAGACTTTGGACACTCGGGCTTCTGTGCCAGCACCACTTGACCAAGGTATAAATCAGCGACAATCTTTTGGTCAACCTCAGCAGAATTTCGGCAGGGGCCGGGGACGGGGTCAGAACGCTGGAGGGGGAAACTCTAGCGTCAGTTCGGTACAACCACGGGTTTATGAGATGCGCCGAATAGACGAACCCAATGCGGCGGTGGCTTCAGGTACCATTCATATTTTATCTCATCCAGTCCGTGTGCTTTTTGATACGGGTGCTACACATTCTTTTATTTCCTTGGAGTGTGTACGCCGTTTGAATATAACTTGTATGACTGCTTGTGTCCCTTTCATTGTGAAACTACCTAGCGGGGATAGAATTGTGGGGAACCGGGAGATTAGAGGTTTTCCGATGATTATATCCGGTATGGAATGGTTGTCAAATCTGATTGTAGTGGATATGGTAGGCGAGGACGTGATCCTCGGCGAGGATTGGCTTGATAGTCATCAAGCGATTATGAATTACCGTACTAAGGTTATCACCATGATGACTAAAGACGGATCCGAGTACTCATTTTTGGGACGTAAGTCGGGCCAATCCAAGTTACTTATCAGCGCCATGAAGTCCATAAAACTTTTGAATAAAGGTTGTACGGGCTATTGGTGTTATGCCTTGAAAACGGAAGGGAACGAAGTCGACTTCTCTTCGATTCCGGTCGTTAAAGAGTATCCCGATGTTTTTCCGGACGATCTCCCGGGATTACCACCAGATCGTGAGATAGAATATTTTTTGGACTTAGAGCCAGATGTGGCTCCAATTTCTAAGGCATCTTATCGAATGGCACCTTCCGAGATGCAAGAATTAAAGAATCAGTTGGGAGAACTTCTGGAAAGAGGGTACATCATACCGAGCGCTTCGCCTTGGGGCGCACCTGTCCTTTTTGTGAGAAAGAAAGATGGTCCACTACATTTGTGCATCAACTCGGGGTCGCGGCCGAAAAAGGGCTTGCCCCGAGGAGTTTCGGCTTCGGCGATCGCCGCGGTCTTTAGGAAGGTAGCTGATGGCCTGGACCCCTCCGCAATCGGAACAGCAGAGATAGGTGATGCGGCAACTGGCGGCTCCAAAATGGATACCTCCGTGTCAGCAGTCAGCAGGGACTCCTCCGGCCTCCACCTCTTGCGGTTGCGCTGGAGCTGTTCTTCCTCCCGAACTTCCGGCTCGACGACCGTCACCATAGTAGGTCTCACCGCAGGGACAGGACGTGTCGTCGTTGTTGGGGCATGACCCATCTTCTTGCCCTGGTGAAGACGACCCAAAAGACCGGGATTCGACATTGAGATCTCTCTTGGTGGCTCGGCGTAGCGGGGAAAATGGATCTCTGTCAAAGAAGAATTTCAGACAAGTTAGACATCTACTTCAATCAGACGATCGTCATACAGGAAAGAGGAACTAAAAATTCATACCTGGAACCTTCAGGTGGCGAGGGAAGCGAAACAATCGAGCTCCCAATCGATGAAGTTCGTGGCTGACTGAGCGAACATCGATGTAGGAGTCCGGCAGACCACAAATTCGCTCCTAGACGATCAAGAAATCAAAGGGGAGATCGCCGATCGATGGAACAAGGGAGCCTGCAAAAAAGAAACCAAATTAGATCAGTTCAAGGTGTATCCAAATAAAGGGAGAGTTAAAACCCTTACTCGGATTCCTCTCCCGAAAACTCGTGTGGATCTCCACCTCTTCCTCTGGCTTATCACTCGATGCCGACCTCCATGCTCCGCCGACCCGGCACCACTTTTCCAGGTCGCCCCGAACCTTGTTCGGCACCCCAAGGACCACCCTACCCATGCGACCCTGGATACGGTAGCCGCCGACCGATCCCTTCTGCACGGTCAGCTTGAAAAGATAGTTCATTTCCAGCGCAGAACGCAGACGGAACAACCGATGACCGCCAAACAATGCCAAGGTGCTGATAATCTGCAGCCAGGCATTCGACGTCAACTGGAGCGGCGCCACATTCCAGGCGGCCAACAAATACGACACGGCGAACGGCAAGGGAAACCGCAAACCGGCCTCCAGGATCATTTAATTGACAACGACCATACCCTCGGGAGGCTGGTCGGCACGTTCGTTCTCCGAGGGCATGTACAATGAAACATCATAAGGGATGTGGAATTTCTCCCTCTAGCGAATCAAATCTTTCCTGGTCGCTAAACTCCGGATCATAAGGAATGGTCCGCGGCCCGGAATGACGTCCGCTTCACAGGCTCATAGGGGTGGACGGCAGAATATGCTTCGAAGTCAAACTCGGGACATGGTCCAGCAATCCTCTCCATAAGCTTAGCAAAATCTAAATAGGCGGGGCCGAACACGCTGTTCTTCTCCCAGTACAGCCTTACCGCTTCATCCTTATCCACCGGCGAGCCCCTCTGCCCCGCCGTCGCTGACCTCGCCACGTCAGCTTCATTGAAAATCTCTTCAATCTCCGCGGGTTCAATCCCCGCACGAATGGCCTCGACGGCCGTTTCCATATGAAGAGCCACGGGAGTTTCTTCCCGGTCAGGCGAAGCCACGGCGGGGGAAGAGCTACCAGCCTCGTATGTTTTAGATCCTCCTCCAGACATGTTCTTAAAAGTAAAGGGGGAGAGAAAATTTTGGTTCTTACCTAGAAAGAAAGACGGTCGCCACAAGGAGCTTCAAAGAAATTCGGCAGAGTCTTCGTCTAAAAAGCAAGGGCACATAAAGAGTTGAACTGAAATGGCCCTAGCCCTTTTTATAGGCTGGAGCAGGGGCCTCTGTGCAAATAGGCGGAATCCCAGGGGCTAGAGTGCAACCGTCGGGGGGGGGGGGGGACACATTAAATGCAGCCCTCGAAACCCGTGTACACGTCGTTTCGAGGGCATGCCAGACGACAAGTCTGACAAAACCGTCGGACTCCCCCAACGGTAGCGCGACGCGTGTCCCTGCAACGTTTCAAGAGCCCGCATCTATTTCCTGCTATTTACAGCGCATAAGGAGATCGTCCGGATTCGAAATCAGATTGTCCTTGTCAAAAACAGATGAGCTAATCGTCTAGAATAGGTGATCGCCAACAGTGCCACCTCACCCCATGTTTTCAACATCGGAGCGAGCTGGGGGGCAATTATTGTGCGGCGATCTATACGCCTCAATGGCGATCGTCATGATGGTCAGGAGCCAGCCAAAGAAGACAGACGCTGGGCAAGCACCTAGCGATCGGCGTCCAAGGCAATCGTCTGTAGGCATCTGGCGATCGCCAATGATATCTGACTATAGACGATCATCCCATACTGCATGTGAATCCGACACCTGTCAAAGTCTTCGAAGACCGAATCTCAGACGTAGACCCACGTGCGGATCCACAAAAGGCGCCGCAAGATAAGGCCTTTGACCCCAGCCTG
This sequence comes from Orobanche coerulescens, assembly GCA_033398695.1. NCBI lineage: Eukaryota > Viridiplantae > Streptophyta > Magnoliopsida > Lamiales > Orobanchaceae > Orobanche > Orobanche coerulescens. The sequence goes on along the minus strand of CM065805.1, from coordinate 56,490,452 downwards.
TCACCAATCTCACACCTACCGACAGGCCCGCCGAAAGGTACAAGGTGGGTCCTCCCCAGACAGCGACTCTGGACGCGTGCAGGTTTCCCGTTAGCTCGCACAGCCTCGGACTTTAAGGGAACAACCCCACGTGACGGGACGATCGCTCACCTTATTCTAATATAGAAAACGGTGGTCGCCCGCGATCACCGGAGAGGACCATCAACCTTGTCTCCTATAAATAAGAGGCGTCCAACAGTGGCCAAAGAGAGTGAAAAAAGGGACAGAGAGAACAGTGGACTCACCTTACGAATACATACACATACACAGTGAAATCCATTGACAGTGAAACTCATTCACATATACAGAACACCAAAAGCAAGAACTCACAGAGCATCACATCTGGTTCTTCCGGCAATCTTCACGCTCTATAGCTAAGATAACTAGAATCTTTACACTCATTATAATAGATTCTAACATTAGTATTTGTACTTCAAAGTATTCATATTAATAACATCTCGCGAGAACATTCAAGCCCGGGACTAACAATCCCGGCAAACCTTGTGTTATTTATTTTCCCACGGAAGTGTTCTCACATTTGTTTGTTACTCGACCATTCCAGCCATATCATCTCCGGATAATATTTTGGGTAACAACAATAGGCAAACTCACTGACAAACTCCACGTTGAGAAAGGGATTGGCCTCGGTCGCCTCTTGCTTCCCTTTCAACTCGGCAACCGCCTGTTGCGCACCCTGGAGCTCAGCCTCCCTTGCAGCCGTCTCTCCCCTCGATGCCGCCAGCTCGCTATTCAGACGAGCGACAATCACCTTCAGTTGGTCTACCTCCTTTTCAGCGGCCGCTTGCAACCGTCGGACATCTGTCATCTGATCCCGAAATCGGTCGACCGCCGCCCGAGCTCATTCATAATTCTCTCTCATCAGCTCAATGTCATGACTCGCCCGCTTAGATGCTTCCAGGGAGTCCTTCTCCATCGCCACGATCCTGTCGGCAAACTCGGCGTTCTCTTTCCGAGTCGCCTCGAGATCCGCCTGCAGGCGTGTAGTAGAAGGACGCCCCTCGAACTTCTGCACAGTTTGGGCACCCATCGTCGCCGCCTGAAGAGAAAGAGCAAAAGCGGCTTGCATTGCATTTCCGGATCGCTGGAGAGCGATCGCATCCAAATCCATCGTCCAGGCCTTCGGCAAAGCAGAGACGGCCCGGTTGACATACAGTGGGACATCGCAGGCCACGCGAGGAGATCGACTCGCGAGGAAATCCAGCACCATCCGCGGGCAAGCTGGGTTAATGCTACGGATCCTGCATCAAACAACAAAGAGTTAGCGCATCTCCCACGCAAGTGACAAAATTCAACAAACAAACAAAGTCTACCTCTCGGCTCTCTCGGGGTTGCGACCAAAGTATGGCTTCCCGCGAGGGGTCTCAGCCTCAGCGATCGCCATATCTTGCAAGAAAGCTACAGAAGGCATAGGCTCATTCGCCGGGGGGACCGTGGTGATCGGAGGCACGGCGATCGGCACCTCACCAGCAGGGGCAGAAACTGGAGATTCCTCCGACCTTTGCCGCTTGCGGTTCGATCGGATCCCCTCCTCCCGAGTTTCCTCCTCCTCTATGATCGGACTCCACGATGGGCCTCACCTCCGGAATGATAGGTAATGCCACCGGAGGAACCCGAGATGACTTCTTCTGGCGAAGACGGCTCAGGACTCCGGGGTTCGACATAGCTATCTCCGCTGGAGGCTCCAAGAAATAAGGAAAGCGGACTTCTGCAATAAAGAACAAATCAAACCACAGTTAGACATACTCCTCCAACAGGACGATCGCCCAACAAATGGAGATCGTAGAAATTCGTACCTAAGACCAAGAGATGTCTCGGAAAACAGAATAGCCGAGCAGACAGCCAATGACTCTCCTTGTTAATCCGGTGAGCGTCTAAGTCGTCGTCCGATAGACTTCGTATCCGCTCCCAGACGACCAGAAAATCGAAAGGTAGATCGTCGATTGCCGGAATGTGGAAACCTGCAAAAGGAAGACCAAATTATATCAGTTCAGAACATATCCGAACAAAGGGAGAGTCAAAACCCTTACTCGGAGTTCTCTCCCGAAAGACTGTGGGAATGTTCAGCTCGCCCGTGGGGTTGTCACTCGCTGAGGCTTTCCAGGCACCGACGACCCAGAACCACTTCGCCGGATCGCCCCGCACCTTGTTCGGGACTCCGAGGATCACCCGACCGGATCGGCCTTGAATATGATAGCCTCCGACCGACCCTTTCTGAGCCGTCAGCTTGAATAGGTGGTTCATCTCCAACGGCGAATGAAGGTGGTACAGTCGGTGATCGCCGAACAAGGTGAGAGTGCAAATGATATGGAGCCAGGCATTCGGCGTCAACTGGAGCGGCGCCACGTTCCAAGCAGCCAGAATATGGGAGACGGAGAACGACAAAGGAAACCGCATCCCAGCCTCCATGATTGCTTCGTTCACGGCGACCATGCCCTCCAGAGGCTGATCGGCTCGTTCATTCTCGGCCAGCACAAAAAGATCCACATCTGAAGGGACATGAAACCTCATCCTCCAGACGTCCAGGTCCTTCCTGGTCGCCGAGCTCCTTATCTGGCCAAGGGACCATAGAGATCGCTGCACAGCCCGAAAAAGCGACCACTTAGGAGGTTGGTAAGGATGAGCGATCGAGTACTCCCGGTAATCGAATTTAGGAGACAGACTGGCCAACCTCTCCATAATCTCAGCAAAGGCCACATAGGCCTGGCCAAAAGCACTATGCTGCTCCCAGTAGGCCCTCACCGCCGAATCTCTCTCCATCTGCGAGCGTCTGTGCTCAACCGCTGCCTCCCTGGCAACGTCGGCTTCATTGAACAACGCCTCGACTTCCGCAGGGTCAATACCGGCCCGGATAGCCTCGGTGGCCGTCTCCAGATGGAAATCTGCGGAGGATCCTCCCCGGGCATCCGAAGCCCCAGTGGCGGAGGTACTACCCACTCCGTGCGAAGAAAATGTTCCAGACATTTTCGAAAAGAATAGGAGAAAGGGGAGTGTTTTCTTACCAAGGATCGAATCGATCGACGATCGGCAGTCAGATCTCCAGAAAAAATCTTCAGCAAAAGTCTTCTTTCTCCGGTAAAAGCGCATAAGAGTAACACTGCAACCCTGCGCCTTTTTATAGGAGATGGCAGGGACTTCTATGCAATTAAGGAGAATCTCAGGGGTCGGAGTCCAACCGTCGCTACTAATGCTCCATTGAAACCCGCGTACGCATCTTTTCAAGGACGTGCCATACGAGGAGTCATAAACGACCGTCGGTCTCCCCTAACGGGAACCCGACACGTGCCCTGGAGACTTTTCCGCATCCGCTGCCATTTCCCGCTCATTTCAGCGACCCACCAGGTCGTCCAAATTCAAAGTTATTCCGCTATGGATGATCGCCAATTTCGCAAAAGGCTAAGTCATTCGTCAAAGTTAAAGCGATCGCCAGTAGAACCACCTCACCCCACGTTTCCAACATCGGAGCGAGATGGGGGGCAATTGTTGTGTCGAGATTTATTCACCTCGACAGGCGATCGACTACAGTGCCGAGCGACCGAGTCCACGACCGAATAAGCTACGGCAAACTTGCCAAAAACGGAGATAACAGTCCACCTTCGAGTATCTAGTGATCGACTCTCAAGGCAATTGCCTTGGGCACCTAGCGATCGACTCTGGTGCCCGACCTAGGACGAGCGTCCTGTGACGCGAACAGGGATCTTCGTCTGTCAAAGTCTACGAAGACTGGATCTCAAAGCAGCGCCCATGTGCAGATCCGCGACAGGCGCCGCATTTCATGGATCATTGACCACAGCCTGTCACCACCTTATCACCTACCGACAGACCCGCTGAAAGGTACAAGGTGGGACCGCCCGTGACAGCGACTCAGACGCGTGCAGACTTCTCATTGGACCGCATAGCTGGCTGCCAGCAACTCCTGCGGACTTTAAGGTGACCAGCCCATGTGCTAAAAGACGATCGCCCGCTTATTATAATACAACAGAGGCGATCGCCCAGCATCTCCCAGTGCTATATATAGAGAACCCCCAGCAACTGGAAAAAGGCTCTCCATTCTATTTAGAGAAAACTCTCAGTTGGCAACTACGCTGGCAAATAAATACAAACATACATACTTTCAGGCTCTTGGCTTCCTCTCCCGAATCTACCTCAGGATTTCTCTCTCAGCACCTCTCAACCAGAAGACGGTCGGCAGAGGCAAGAAGTCTCCACAGCGCAGATTCGAAGAGACTCGCAAGTCCAGGAGCTCAGACACATAGCTAATACACACTGTGAGAGACCGTCGATTTCTCACAGTCGTCACAGCACCCCATCGTTGTTACCAGAACTCACAGAGCATCATATCTGGTTCTTCCGACAATCTTCACGCCCACTAAGATAACTAGGGTCTTTACACTCATTGTAATTGTACTCTAACATTAATATTTGTACTCCAAAGTATTCGTATTAATAACATCTCGTGAGAGCATTCAAGTCCGGGATTAACAACCCCAGCAAATCTTGTGTTATTTACTTTTCCCACGGAAGTGTTCTCGCATTTGTTTGCTATTTATCCATTCCAGCAATATTCATCTCCGGATAATATTTTGGGTAGCAACAGAAACTAAGACACAAGTCAAGATCCACAATTAAACACAAAATTAGAGAAAATCAAAAATTTTTGTGCCAAGAAGAGTGTCAAAAATCGCCCCCCATGTACTCCTTTTATAGGTGTTTTGGGCTACTCTAGGGACCTTAAGGAGAATAAGGTAAGGACTCCAAATAGATATCATCTTTCCAATATTAGGACTCTTCTTAATATAATGACTCCATTAATATCAACTTAGTCCACTAAAATGTTGATATTGCACTTCCTACCAAAATCCCAAATGAAATTGGGCTATCTTTTGAATTAATTATTTCCTGTGTTTAAGATATTCCATGTCCATTAATTAATTTAAGCTACTGACAGCTTTTAATTAATTAATATGTTATATATGTGTATACCACTCGACTTTTATTATTATATCGGAAAATTAATTCCACCTGCAGGGTTTAATATAATAATCCTTTTGAGTGCCTCAAGGGACATGATCAACCCGACTGGTCGGGACACGATTTCTAGCAATAATATTAATTATCATATAAAAATAATATTGCCCAAAATATTGAGAATATTGAGTCAATCTTTGTGTCTCTCACCCATGATAAATCAAAGCAATAAATATTAAATATATATAATTAACTATTAATCACTAGAAATAAGAAATAGCAATTGTCCGAGATGTACGTTCTTCTTGTAGTCAGTACAGAAGAATCTATCTCACCTCGGTCCTGTTCAATGTATACCAAATACACTAATATATGCTAATGGTCAAGACCAACCAATCTCAAGCATATATTACAACCTCTCACATAACGGTCTAATGTTATATAGGTTGTGAACTAATAATTACTATATAAGGAACCGATAATGTGATCTTCTATGTGACACGACACACCACATTATCTACAATATAAAGTAATTAGACAGCATTCGCATAACCATAGCGTGAATAAATATGCAAAACATGTGACAAATGAATTAAATATTCTCATATATAAAGACCGGAAAATTAGGTAATACAAGCATAAAGTATGCTTTGATGTATACAACCCTAACAGTCTCCCAGTTATACTCAAAGCATGCTTTTGAGTATACTATCTAGACTATGTCTATCTATCTCCCATTTATACTCAAAGCAATGCTGCCATACATCTCAACCCCATTCCTTCCACATGCCCTTCAAATGACTTTGAGGGCAACCCTTTCGTGAAAGGATCAGCTAGGTTGTCTTCAGATGCTATCTTGGAGACAATAATCTTCCCTTTCTTCACAAAATCTCGAATGATATGATATTTTCGCTTGATATGTTTGCTTGCTTTGTGGGCCCGTAGTTCCTTCGAATTTGCAACAGCACCGGTATTATCAAAATAAAGTGTAATACTCCTAGGCAAATTAGGAATCACAACCAAATCCTTCAGGAAGTATTTGAGCCATACCACCTCTTTAGCTGCCTCTGAGGCTGCTACATATTCGGCTTCCATGGTAGAGTCCGCTATGCATTTCTGCTTCACACTCCTCCAACTAATGGCTCCACCTCCCAAAGTGAAAACATATCCGGAAGTTTATTTCGACTTTTCTTTGTCCGCAATGAAATCTGAGTCAGTGTAACCCAAAGGACAAAGTGTATCTGATTGATATAAAAGCATATGCTCCCTAGTCCTTCTCAGGTACTTGAGTATATGCTTGGCAGTAATCCAATGTCCCGGTCCTGGGTTCGACTGATATCTCACCACCACACCTACAGCATGACAGATATCAGGCCTAGTGCAAAGCATAGTATACATGAGGCTTCCCATTGCCGAAGCATAAAGGACCAGCTTCATGTCATCTATCTCCTTCTGTGTCCTAGGACATATAGCTTTAGATAGCTGAATTCCATGTCTGTAAGGTAAGAAACCTTTAATGGAATTCTCCATACTAAACCGCTTTAACACCGTATCGGTATAGGATGCCTGAGATAAGCACAACATCCTTTTTTTGCGATCTCGAAAGATCCTAATACCAAGGATGTGCCCAGATTCTCCCAAATCCTTCATATCGAATTGCTCATACAACCATACCCTTACATCTGATAATACCTTCACATTGTTTCCCATTAGAAGTATATCATCCACGTACAGTACAAGAAACACTAGCACGTTTCCATCGCACTTTTTGTATACACAAACCTCACTAGGACACTGTTCAAAACCATACGATTGAATGACCTCATCAAATCGCATGTTCCAAGACCTTGATGCTTGCTTGAGACCATAAATACTAAGTACTCCTCTCCTTCAGCAATGAATCCCTCAGGTTGGCGTATATAGATTTCCTTATCAAGACTCCCATTTAAGAACGCAGTCTTGACATCCATCTGCCAAATCTCCATATCCAAATGCACATCTATAGCTAAGAGAATCCTGATCGATTTAAGCATGGCTACTGATGAGAAGGTCTCATCGTAGTCGATGCCCTCATTCTGAGTGTAACCTTTCGCAACAAGCCTTGCTTTGAAGGTTTCAACCTTCCCTTTCGATCCACTCTTACGCTTGTAGACCCACTTACTTCCAATGGGTTTTACCCTATTGGGTAGTTCTACTAGCTCCCACACTTGACTAGAATCCATAGATCCCACTTCGGATTTCATTGTTGTTTGCAAAGATTCAGCATCCTTGTCTTGAACTGCCTTCTTATACATACATGGATCCGTTTCATCCTAGTCCGAGAAGTGGTCCTAAGACGCTCCCACACCAATGAAATGATCAGGTTGATGAACAACCCTCCCACTGCGAAGAGGCGTGTCCTTAGTTTGCGTATCCACAATAGTGTCGATACGTGGTACACTAGGTGTTTGTACAATTGGTATTATCGAAATCTCGCCCCTAAGTTCCTCTAGAATGACCTCACTCCTAAGCTTGTGGCTTATTACATAGTCCTCCTCTTAGAACCGGGCATTGGTGCTAACAATGACCTTCTGATCTTTAGGACTATAAAATAAGCCACCCTTTGTTCCCTTCGGATATCCTGCAAACACTCCTACTTCTGTACGAGATGCCAACTTATCAGCTTCCTTATTCAGCACGGGTGCTGGTGAACCCCAAATCCAAACATGTCCTAGACTAGGTTTACGCCCATTCCATAGTTTTGTGGGTGTTTTTGGAACTGATTTCGAAGGCACCAAGTTTAGAATGTACGCTGTTGTTTCCAAGGCGTATCCCCAAAACTAAATAGGCAAATCAGAATAACTCATCATTGACCTAACCATCTCTAATAAAGTACGATTCCTTTGTTCAGCAACACTATTTTGTTGTGGTGTACCGGGCGCAGTGAGCTGGGAAGTAATCCCCTCGTGTGCCAAGAAATCCAAAAACTCTCCACTAAGATATTCACCACCACGATCAGATCATAGTGACTTGATACTCTGTCCATGACGTTTCTCCGTTTCAGCCTTGAATTATTTGAACTTATCAAAAGATTTAGACTTACATCGCATCAAATAGATGTATCCATATCTCGAATAATCATCTATAAATGTGATGAAGTATTCAAAACCACCCTTAGCCTGGATGTTCATTGGACCACATACATCGGTGTGTACGAATTCCAATACATTTTGTGCATGATTTCTTTTGCTTTGGAAAGCCCTTTTCGTCATTTTCCCTTCCAGACAGGATTCGCAGATTGGAAATGACTCAACTTGGAGTGAATCCAATGGGCCATCGCTCACCAATCTTTGAATCCTTCTAAGGTTAATATGAGCCAATCGTAAATGCCACAAATATGTTTGATTTATGCTCGAAGGTTCTTTTCTTTTATTAGGATTATTCAAAGAATTAAGCGATTTGTAATTATGCAAAGGAGTTGGTGCAGCATTAATGATATAAAGTCCTTCATTATAAGTACTCGTGCAAATATATTCATCATTTCTTTTAATAACTGCATTATCTCCAAAAGAAACTGAATATCCATCATAACGCAATTTAGAAACTGAAATTAAATTAATTCTAAAATCATGTACTAATAACACATTATTTTGGACTAGAATCCTATCATTAACTTTTAACTGCACGACTCCCACTGCAACAACCTAGAATAGTCGCCCCAGCTAATAGTAATCTCATCCGCACTAAGTACTTTGGTTACTTGGAACCCCAGCGAGTCATAACAAACATGACCAGTGGAGCCCGAATCTACTATCCACGAAGTGATAGAACATGCACCCAAACATGTTTTGACTACTAGTGCATGAGATGTACCTTTGTTAGGGCATTCACTCTTGAAATGCCCCTTCAGACCGCACTATAGCATTTTCCCTTCGCCTTTTTGTTTTCCTCAGACTGAGGAGTCTTGAACTGAGGAGCCTTGCCCTTAGCTTTGAAGGTTGCCACTTCCTTCTGGCAAACCTACTTTTTCTTCTTTCCCCATTTGGGTTTTGAAGAACTAGCACCAGTTACCGCAAGAATTTGATGATAACCTTGTTTGAAGAGACCTTCATCAGATTGAAGCTCTGTCAGAAGTTCCGCCAAAGTGTAAGTCCTACGATTCATATTGTAGTTAAGGCGGAACTACTCAAAGCTTCGTGGCAAGCTGTCCAAGATAATATCGACCTGCGACTCGGCATCGATAGTGACCCCCAGTATGCTCAGTTCGTTCAAATGAGACATCATTTTCAGAACATGATCCTTACTAGAGCCCCTTTCAGACATTTGGGTTGCCATCAACACCCTCATTGCATTTTGCCTAGCCGCCCGGTTCTGATGACCAAACATCTCAGTGAGATTTTTCAGCATCTCTGGGGCTAAGGCCATTGTCTGATGCTGATGCTGCAATACATTTGTCAGTGAAGCCAAAATGTAACAGCTAGCGATCTCATCAGACTTTTTCCATTTTTAGAATTCAGCCAACTCTTCAGGAGTGGCATCCGGTTCTGGTTCCAGAGGGCTCTCCTCAGTTAACACAAATTTATGCCCCTCGGCAGTCAGGACAATGTCAAGATTTCTTTTTCAGTAGGCAAAGTTAGTGCCATCAAGTTTATTTTCATTGAGAATAACAGCTAGTGGATTGAAAGACATCTGAGAATAAAATTAAAACCACCATTCATCACATAATTTGACGCAAAATATATTGAAAAACCTTAAAACACAATATATATATATGCAGTCAACCAACACCTCGAAAAAACCGCACATGCAAGCCACGTTAGTGTGGACGATTACATATACATTTCTCAAGTAGATTTTAACGTCTTTAATTTTACTATCTAGTCAAGATGCGTTTTGACAAGAAAAATTAATAGTTGGTTCCTCTTGGCCATGTATTAAATTAACAAAGACTCCGATGGGGAGCTTATTAATTAATACACCTAAGTGAACACTTTAATTTAACAAACATTTAGAATATTATTTGATAATAGTCCTACAGATGGAGAGGTCCTATCATAAAAAATATTTTCACTTTTTTGTTATCTAATTGAAGTTTAAAACTAGTGAGCCAATAATCAGCACATCTGATGTGGAGGAAGAGTCTATTGTCAACGCGCATGCTTATTATTTCATAATTTTAAACCAACTATGGAGGCCAATTTGATTTTGAAAAATCAATTATTAAAATCACTTAGTTATTTTGAAAAATTAAGGTTTTTAATTTTCTCGTCCTAACATGCAAGAAACATATCACGCATACATCCATACATGCCATTCATCAAAATAGTAAAAACCAACATAAAAAAATTGGATAATTAAATCCAATTATCATGGCTTTTATTCCTCCTTTTGAGTAACGAGGAAATCATTGGCTCTTTTGCTCCCACTGCTTCAAGCATCTCGTCACCTCCTCCCGGTTGGGGCACAAAAATTGCCAAATTTAGAAACCTTCTTCCATGCAAAATTAATTGTACAAGAAATTTCCAAATTAAAATTATTGTGCTCCAACGGACGCAACGAACGGCGGATAAACGAATAGGACCATACACCGAATGAACCTTCCCGGACAAAAGACCCGACCCGCGGCCCGGCAGCCTGCCCTGGCCAACGCGCGGCATGCCAGACTTTCGGCCGAGGCCGCCTGTTCTGGCCGAGTCCTGATCGGTAGTAGCCTGGTCTCGATCGGTTCGTCCGATCGGGACTCCTTTTCGCGCTGGACTTATTTTCCATTCCAATTCGATTACAATTTTACAAGAATTAAATTACATCGAATTTACATCAAATTTTACAAGGAAGAACAAAGTCCTATTCTACCTGTAGATTTTCTCACGGGAAAAACTTAATACATGCCTCAAAACCGGGCCAAATTACCAAAATGCGTAAATAAATAAAAAATCACATAGCCATGATAATTGGACCATATTCACCTCCAAGACGATTTCTAGCAAAAATATTCCAAACATCATACCATATGAATTTTAAAATTGCTAGCAAATTAAACACAAATTAATTAAATTGAACAGAACCTAAAGACCGTCTCCGATACCAATTGTTGGAATATAAAATGCAGCGGAAGCGATATTGAAGGTATGTGTTTTTATAAACTAACCAACGTAAACAACGGATCTATTTAGGCTTGTCAATTAATTAATTAAACAGATTAATTAACACTTTAAATATACGTATTTACGTAGTAGAATTGGTAATTCATACCTTTGAAGCGAAGTGGTAGAAAATTCCTTTCGGTTGATCAAACTCCTCCTCGTACTCCTTCTTGATCTTCTTGTATTTCTATCTCAAGATCTTCCAGAGTATATCCCGCCTATGTCCGGATGTCGTGTGGACAACAATCTACCGGACTGCTTGGACTGTGATATGGGTCGGCCGAACCACTTTTTCTTCCAAAAATTACCTTACAAATTTTCTCTCAATTTTTCTTGAATATTTGTGTACTTAGAAAATATTGTGTTAGCTAAATTGTGGAATCCAAGACACAAGTCAATATCCACAATTAAATACAAAATTAGAGAAAAATAGGAAATTTTTATGCCAAGAAGTGTGTCAAAAATCCCCCCCCCCCCCTCCATGTACTCCTTTTATAGGTGTTTTGGGCTACTCTAGGGACCTTAAGGAGGATAAGGTAAAGACTCCCAATAGATATCATCTTTCCAATGTTAGGACTCTTCTTAATATAATGACTCTATTAATATCAACTTAGTCCACTAAAAGGTTGATATTACACTTCCTACCAAAATCCCAAATTATGAAATTGGGCTATCTTTTGAATTAATTATTTCCCGTGTTTAAGATATTCCATGTCCATTAATTAATTTAAGCTACTGACAACTTTTAATTAATTAATATGTTATACATGAGTATACCACTCGACTTTTATTATTATATCGGAAAATTAATTCCACCTGCAGGGTTTAATATAATAATCCTTTCGAGTGCCTCAAGGGACATGATCAACCCGACTGGTCGGGACACAATTTCTAGCTATAATATTAATTATCATATAAATAATAATATTGCCGAAAATATCGAGCATATTGAGTCAATCATTGTGGCTCTCACCCATGATAAATCAAAGCAATAAATATTAAATATATATAATTAACTATAAATCACTAGAATTAAGAAATAATAATTGTCCGAGATGTACGTTCTTCTTATAGTCGGTACAGAAGAATCTATCTCACCTCGATCCTGTTTAATATATACCGAATACACTAAATATGCTAATGGTCAAGACCAACCAATCTCAAGCATATATTACAACCTCTTACATAACGGTCTAATGTTATATCGGTTGTGAACTAATTATTACTATATAAGGAACCGATAACATGATCTTCTGTGTGACACGACACACCACATTATCTACAATATAAAGTAATTAGACAACATTCGCATAACCATAGCGTGAATAAATATGCAAAACATGTGATAAATGAATTAAATATTCTCATAGATAAAGACCGGGAAATTTGGTAATACAAGCATAAAGTATGATTTGATGTATACAACCTTAACAAAGGGTCCTCCCGGTCCTTGTTTACCAGAAGGTAATGCCCCTCTAAATCCACGACGGCCTCCGCCCGGCCAGTACGAACAGGGCTCAGCAAGGGAGGCAGCTCAGTCACAGGCTCGGCCTCCGCCTTATTAACATTGGTCTCGGGGTCGGTGCCTTCCCTCTTTCGCTTAACCCCCGCACGCTTCCTCCACTCAGCGGCTTCAGCGCCCAATCTTTCCACCCGCTGCGCCTGAGTTTCCCTCCTCCTTGACACAACCTTGATCCGGGAAACTGAAAAAATGAGGGGAATTAAAAAAAAGAAAAAAATAGAACCTCAATCAGACATATTCGGGTCGGTGGATCGAAGACCGGCGGCCCAGATATTCTTCTCGGTGGTAAGGAGGTGGGACTTCCTTTGCTTGGGGGAAAGCTCTAAAATCTTCTCAATCCGGTCGTCAAATTCAGAGGACGTCTCTTACGCCAGAATATGATCTGCACAGGAAATAAATGATGAGCGTTAGACAAAAATGAACAGAACAGAATACACAATACTTACGCATTTTTGCAATAAAGTGCTCTGGGACCCAAAGCCACGCGTCCAAAACGCCGGGCTCAAACTCATCCACTGAGCTCCTTCAATTTCCCCCGATATAAAACCACTGCTCCTTCCATATGTGTATGGTCTTCAGCATATCCACCACCTCCTTCTGCATGGCATGCCGAGCTGTCAAATAAAACTAGCCCGAGTCGGATCTTCCGACCGACCTCCACAAGAAGAGGCTATTAAATTCCTCAAAGTTGGGCTCGAGCCAACCTTGCTGGTTGAAAAGAATGAAAAAATCCACCACCCTGAAGAGATAAGTTCACCACTAGAAGGGGGGTTGAATAATGGTAATGCGGAATATCGAACTTTCTCGCGAATAAAGGTAAAATGTGCGAAAAGTAAAAGACTCAAAGATATATAGAGGTTCGGCAACTTGCCTATATCCTCTCTCTGCCTTCTTTCTCTATTAGCTAAAGAACAACCACACACACTTGTCTCGTCTTCTATCGGTTCGAGCACAACAACCGTTACAACCGCTTGTCTTTTATTGGTCCAAGCACAACCACTCTCAAAATAAACTTTTTGTATCTAATGTTCTATCGGAACTAGAGAATCCTCACTTATGAATGTTGGAGTATAATCCTAATAATGCCGGATCAAAGATCCTAATAACATCGGATTAGTGACTCTTAATTCGTTTCTCTTACGATCGTGTATGAGTGATGCAACACTCACAACCAATGAAAAGAATACAAAGTATAATAAATGTTACAATATGTATCACTCTTGTATCTTTTCTTATCACAACGTAGAATGCAATAATAAATAGAGATCTGAGCTCAAGAATGCTTTGAATGCTTGAAGTTGTGTATTGAGATACCCAAGTGATATGAGTATTTATAGTGTCAAGTCCTTCTTCATATGCTGAAAAACGTATTATTAGCAAGTGCTAATAATTCTTCATAGCGTGCGTTATCGGCGCTTTGACTTGACTGATCTGAACGCTCAGTAAACTGTACCAACGGTAAAATACATGTCTAGCATGTGGTAGACAGTCTCTTGTAGCGTGCATTAATGTTGGTCAACAAGTCTTCACCTTTGACTTTGAATCGTGTCGGTTTATCTCACCAACATCTCTTTTCCAATGGATAAAATTGTACTTAACGTGCGCTAGTACTTATACTTAGCGTGCGCTAGTATTATTTAATATTAGCTTTCCAGATTTTCCGGATTTCCTTTTTGACCTCTGCGTTCCAATGGATAAAATGTCCAATGGTAGAAATTCGAATGCTTAACATGCGCTAACAAGTGTTCTGTAGCGTGCGCTACATATTTTCCAAATAACGTACGTTAGCTTGTATAACGTATGTAAATGTTTCCTTATTTGAGTCCAGAGGCTACTGGACCTTCAATATGTTTCCGGTAGCATGCACAAATAATTTCATATAGCGTGCGCAAAAACTTATGAATAGCGTGCATAAATATTCTTCCGTAGCGTACGCAAATAATTTCATATAGCGTGCGCAAAAATATATGAATAGCGTGCGTACATATTCTTCCATAGCGTATGCTAATGATTTCCCTTTTTCTGTCCAGACCTTACTGTCTCTCTGCCTTTTTTAAGAGGGATGCGATAGCGTGCGCTAGAGAGATGTTAGCGTGCGCTACGTTTGGTAACTTAGCGTGCGCTGATAATATAAACATTGCGTGCGCTATCCATTAGGTAGGGTTCCAACTTGACTGCAGGTGACTTGCCTGTCTGCTTAGGACCCTCGATAGCGTACGCTACTATGCATCCTGTAGCGTGCGCTAGGAACAAGTTTCTCCTTCAATGAAATAGCTTGTTGAGATAGATTTTGTTAAATGTTTTGAATAATCATCATCAAAATACTTTTGAGTCAACAATCTCCCCCTTTTTGATGATGTCAAAACATTTAATATACACCTGCAAAACCATTTAAAAAAATGTCGAATCAAAGTAATTTGTTCGATATGTTAGTATGTTCCGTTTTGGAGTGTTTCTCCCCCTTTTTGACATTAACAAAAAGGACTCCCCCTGAAATGTTGCGTATACAACATAATACAACAATTAAATACGTAGGTCAAAACAGAACATATAACTAAGGCATGAACGAATAAAAGTTCATATCAAGCAATAAGTATGGAAAATATCGAAGGGAATGCGCATTTCATTAACGAAAATAATCCAAACAATACACACAAATAACCTGTAATATCCGGAATTTCTACTGCTATTGTTCGAGATTATTTTATCCGAGTTATATTGTACAGCGTGGAATCTGTACAGTATGAATAAAATAAATGAAGGACTGAGACCTCTGTATTGGTATAATTTTCATACTTGGTCGACAATTGCAATTGAGGATATTGTGTATCATATGAGAATATTATTGAATTGAGACATCTGTTTGTGAGTGTACGTATCCAACATGTCGAGATAGATGAGGAGAGTTGAAAATGGCTAAGTATAGCCTGAATAGCGTGCGCTAATGTTCAAGTATAGCGCACTATCATTCATGGTTAGCGCACGCTAGAGGCAGAATGTAGCGCACGCTAATGCAGTCAGATCGGAAGGAATCTGCGTGTGGACCAGGCCACTTTCGGCGCATGATATGATAAGTCAACGGATGTTTGTAATGTAGTACTAGCGCACGCTAAACCCTAAAGGTTAGCGCACGCTAATGGTATATTGGACAAAAAGGAATCTTATCCTCGTCAGTACTTTCGGCATGTGGGGGCACGAGTGGTAGGTAAATACTGTAGTAAGTCAACTTCGGATAGCGCACGCTAAGGGCAAGGACTTGCGTATGCTAGACATGATGTTTTACGTACGCTAATGCATGGGCATTACGTACATAAGCACATGTACGAAGCCAGACAGTAGCCTCTGGACCGCGATAGCGCACGCTAACAAAGTCAGTTAGCGCACGCTAAGGCTGTTGCGCACGCTAAACATGAGATGTTAGCGCATGCTAGTAATGTTTATTATATAAGGGGACAGATGGGTTTTGAGATGCATTTAGTCCATTCTTTCTCCTTCAGTCGATAGAGAGAGCTTTGGAAGGTTCATGGGGTTCCCAAACATGGTGATGTAGTGATTTTTCACAAGATTAAGATAGAGAGCATGGATTCAAGCCTTGTTCTTCAAGTTACTCATGATTCTTGGAATGGAGTTCAAGTGTTCTTCTTCTTGGTTCATCTAATCCAGGTAATATTCGTATCCCTTGTTAGTTGTTCGTTTTTAAGGATGATTACATGTGAGGAACATGTTGGATAATCATGTGATGATATTTTATGAGATTTTATGGGATTATGATAAGAGTTTTCAGATGTTATTTAAGATTCTTCATGTTAATGGTGATTCGTTTGACTTGATGAGGTGGAATCATGGATTTTTGAATCATGATAATTTCAATGGTCGATTTAGATGAGTTAAATCATGATATGAGGTTGTATTCCGGATTATGTATGACATGATCCTTGTTATCGGGTTGGTTTGATTATGTGAATTGCATGATGAAGAAAATGATAAACATTATGATATATAACTCGGATTATGTTGTTTTGAACGTGATGTCGGACATTTCATGTTCTTGAAGAGCTCTGAAATTATAGGATATGATGATTATGTATAGAAGGTGTTGGTATTTTGGATACGAATATGGGATATTCGTATCTAGAGCCAAGTTATGTGTTTTAATATAATATTCGCATAAGAATACGAATATGATTTCGCGTATGATGATGAGTTCGGATCTGGAAAGTTATTGTTAATCTTGGAGTATGATTTCCCTTTTCATTCGGATTCATAGTCGCAAGGTGTTAGTTGATGCTTGGAACGCATGCCACTGTACAGCATTAGCGCACGCTAAGCTTACTGGCTAGCGCACGCTAACGGGACCAACTTAGTGCACGCTACGTTATGCGTTTAACGTGCGCTAAGTAGGCAGACAGTGCAATATTTTTGTGTTGTGATTATGAATTCGTGATGGTTTGATTTGGTTTGTTCAGACTGCGTTTATTCGAGGTTTTTGTTGAACCGTTGAGTTCGATTGGTTGGTTATGTTGGTTGTTGATTATTATCGGATGTGTTGTCATTTGATTATTGCATTAGGTTGCGATAATTGATCGTGGATTACGACCGTTGTGTTACTTTTGATCGGGGCTGAGGAGCTCGTAGACAAAGGCAATGGGTTCAGTAACAGCTTCGTGGTATCGGTATCGAGGCAAGTTATTACTTGCTCAGTTATAATATTTAATGAATGGTTTCGGTTTCATTTCATTTATAATGCATATAGCGATGATTATTATTGTGAACTCTGGGTATTTGGGTTGTATATTGTTCTTCCGATTTTGGGAGGTAAATCATAATGTATATGCTTTATCTCGGTTATTGGTATGTTCGCGTATCGAGGTTACGTTGCGATGAAAATGAGGATATGAGTATCTATAGTACAAGGTACGTTTGGATCGCCGAGCATCGAGGATAATCGTCGGCGATGATTTGACATTGAGATTTCTCTTGAAGGATTCGGGACAGTATCTTAGTTTGATTCGGTTTAGTACTGATGATGTTGATCATGCAGGTTGTCATTTATGTTGCCGAACATGAGGTCGTCCTAGTTGTTTATCATAGTGTCGTTTCATGTTTGATTCATATGTTGTTCATGTTGATGAACATATTGATTTGCATATGTGTATGCATAATTGCATTGTTATGTTGTAAATGATCCGAAGGGATCATGAGGATCTATGCTGAGGGCGCTGGATCAGATGTCCACCATGCGTTGGTTCGACGGGATCATCATGGGGATCTATGCTGAGGGCGTTGGATCGTTGGATAGGTTTTCCACCATGCGTTGGTTCGACGGGATCATCATGGGGATCTATGCTGAGGGCGCTGGATCATTGGATTACCAGTATTATGTTGATGGAATCTTATGAATTCGCATCATTGATTTTATCATGCGTTGTTGTTCATATGTGTATTGTTGGTTATCCACCTTATGATGATTTGATAGGATCATCAAGGGGATCTATGCTGAGGGCGCTGGATCGTCGGATTTCCATTGAGTATACATCATTGTTATTGTTGTGATCATATTGACGTTGTCATATGAGTATGCATATGTAGGTCTTGTGTTAGGACCGTGCTCGTATGTTGCATTGATCTGATCTGGGATTAAACTGATATGATTGTCATGGTATTGTGCATTTCGAGGTATGTTCCGTATTTTCCTTGGTATTTGTCTTTGATGGACAATCGGCTTTTGTGTTGAGACTTGATGATGTCACCCGACGGATTTGGGTTGGATAGAGTTAGTGGATTTTCGTAACAGTGAGTTATGATGATGTTTGGAGGATTTTGGGGTATTGTGTGAGTCACAGTACGAAATATGAATTTTGGTAGAGTTATGACGATAAGATTACATTGGTCGTATTCTTATTTCTTTGTATTCTCATTAGTATGTAATTATTAATGTGATGTGACGATTATCATTGTTGGATATTGTGGCTGACCCCGTCGGGGGATTTCTTTTTAGGTTCTTGGAGTATCGAGCTTGTAGCGGTCGTGGAGAGATGAGCTTCCCGGAGGATACTGGCTAGGACATGTTTTGTGCATTGAGTTTCTTAATTGGTTCTTGTATTCCGCTACTAGAGTATCTTTATGGTTGGTCTTTTTCTGCTGCGTGAGTATTTTGAAATGCTCTTTTGGTATCTGGTAACTGAGATTACTTTGGAAATCGTTTTCTAAACTTTTATGTGTCGGCTGTTTGGCCTTGCGATTTCAAATGAGTTTTTACGACGGTTTTTGCTAAATGGATTTTATAAGTCTTCGTGCAATTTTAAAGATAGTACCGTTGTTGGCCTCTTTGGCATTTGTAAATGTTTGCGAAAATTTCTTTTAGCCTTGTGGGTTTCATCTCGGGGCCCACAGCGCTGTAATATTTCCGGTTAAATCTGGGGGTGTTACATAACCAAAGCATATGACATCAAAAACACATGAAATAGAGTTTGCTACATCGAAAATCAAGATCCTAAAAACTAAGGTGCTTGGTTGGATGAGGAGGATGGTAGCGGGAAAGACGGATGAGTGAATCGGATAAAGTCTTCAATCAGCTCACGAACTCCTTGAACTTCCGAACAGAGAGAACGAACATCTTCATGAATTTCCAGCTTTGAAGTTTTGATGCTACGCATATGGGTAATGATATCACTCTCCTCTTCCTTGGTGAATGATTCTCTCATCGGTCGTTTGCCTTTAAAGGTAGGCTTCCTCACAAAGACTCCTATTTGAAGTTATCGAATGGTGTTCGGCCCACGTCTAGTAATCCATTCTTCCGGCGTCGGCATTCTAGTCCCTTTCTCCACTTCATCATCTTCCTTAAGATACAGAAAGAGAATCCAGCCCCGGTTGACGGTCCTCACATAATGCATAGCCTTGAGTGAGTAGTCGGAAATCTCATGACCGCTGGACACAGGAACAACCTTGTCTTTCGTTAAGTCCACTTCATGAAACTTAAAAATTGCCGTTAGGATGGAGCCGTATGGCATTCCAGCCTTGCGGGACCTTGAGGCGTAGTTTTTGGACCGAAAGAGATCGCCTTTGACTTTCATCCAACGCGTAACAATGTCGGCGAAATCAATCCTATCGTTGTTCAACACTCGATATACCACGTGCTTATCTATCCCAACCAATTTGTGTTGAGTGTTGACCTTAGGCATGATGCATTTGGTGAGCGCGACCAATAAGAGCTGAATGTTAATTCCGAAGTCATTATTCTCGAAGACCTCATCGGTGATATCGATGACAGCTTTCGAGCTTAAGCACTCCTTGAACTTCAAGCTTAGTCAAACCAGATTCTTCAGTAATAGACTTCTCCAAACAAGCAAAACCATCCGACGATAACCCAAACAAGTGATTCAAAATCTCCGAGGAGACTTTCACCACTGTACCACAAACCAAACTTCCCATAACTAAGGACGACGATCCTTCACTCTCATCAACATATAGATTCGCGTAAAATTTACAAACCAATTTGGGAAAAATGGGTTCTTTGCACTCAACAAAACGAGATATGCTAATTGAAGAAAAGAATTCAGAAATAGCAACGTTCGCCCGTTCCAGACTATGAAAATTGAAATAGTATCAATCCGTCAGGTGTTCTTGTGGGAGGATTTCCAAAAATACCTTGAATGCGGTAGAAGACACGAAAAGAGAAGCATCAAAATATGGACCGCGGGTACGTTTTGCACTATTGTATTGCTTTTCCTTAGCAACTCTTCCTTTGATCGACATGATTTAAGTAGGAATTTGAGAGATTTGATGAAGATTATCAGAAGTATAGGAATCAGATTTAGCTAGGGTTCTTTCTCAGAAAGGGGATCTGGAGCTTGTGTGCATTATGAAAGAATGGTGGTCTTTCTGGACTGTTCAGTGTTATATAGGGAGATGAAAGGTTTTAATTAGCGTACGCAAGGAATATGGGTTTAGCGTGCGCTATCGAAGAAAAATTCGTTCAGGAATATGAGATTAGCACGCGTTAAAGAGATAAGGCTAGCGCGCGCTAGTGAATGAAACATTTCTAATAAATTGATATCTCGAGTAGATAACTAGATTTCAAAAATTGTCAAGATGTCCCGTACCAAGTTGCAAACAAATAGTATTAAAGGATTCCTCTGGAAGAGATTTCGTAAATATATCATCAAGTTGATCTTTCGTCCCGACAAAAATTAAGCAAATGTCTTTCTTTTGCACATGATCACGTAAAAAGTTGTCTAATATCTATATGATTAGTCCTAGTATGCAACATGGGATTTTTTCTCAAATTAATTGCACTAGTGTTATCACATAAAATAGGGGTATTTTCAAATAAATGCCGTAGTCGTGGAGTTGATTTTTAATCCATAATACCTGAGCATAGGCACTCCCTGCAGCAACATATTCGGCCTCAACTGTAGACAACGCTACACTGGTTTGCTTTTTACTTCCCCAAGATATTAAACATGAGCCAATGAAGTGACACATACCACTAGTACTCTTTTTATCAAATTTACATCCGCCGAAATCGGCATCACTATATGTAATCAAATTAAAATACAAGCTATAAGGATACCATAGACCTAAACCGATAATCCCATTCAAGTAACGAAAGATACGTTTACAAGCAATTAAACGGGATTCCTTAGGATTAGACTGGAATCGAGCACATAAGCACGTAGCAAATATTATGTCTGGTCTAGAAACAGTTAAATATAGCAAAGATCCGAGCATACCTCGATATAATTTTTGATCTACGGGTTTGCCATTTTCACCTTTTTCTAATTTCAACGATAAAGTCATTGGCGTTGAAATCACTTTGCTACTCTTCATTGAATTTCTTGAGGAGATCGTGTGAGTACTTTGTTTGATGGATAAAAATTCCATCTTCGCATTGCTTAATTTGAAGCCCGAGGAAGAATGTTAATTATCCCATCATACTCATCTCAAACTCTCCCTTCATAAGATTAGAAAAATCTTGGCACAAAGATTCATTAGTAGCCCGAAAAACAATGTCATCAATGTAAATTTGGCAAACAAGTATATCATTATCCAATATTTTTACAAACAAGGTATTATCGACTTTACCTCTTTTATAATCATTAGCAATTAAGAATTGACTTAAACGATCATACCATGCTCGAGTGCTTGTTTCAAACGTAGAGCACCTTGTTGAGCTTGTAGACGTGATTCGGGAATTGGTTATCTTCGAAATCGGGAGGTTGCTTGACATATACTTCTTCTTGAATATAGCCATTCAAGAATGCACTTTTCACATCCATTTGAAATAATTTGATCTTTTTGTGAGCTGCAAAGGCACATAACAAACAGATGGCTTTGAGTCGAGCTACGGGTGCAAAACTTTCTTTAAAGTCAAGACCCTCTTCTTGACTATATTCCTATGCGACCAAATGAGATTTATTTCTTATGGGATAACCGTCTTCGTCACACTTGATTTTGTGCACCAATTTGGTTCCGATAATAGTTTTATCGTTGGGCGGGGGAACTAAATTCCATACTTTATTTCGTTCGAATTGAACGAGCTCCTCTTGCATAGCCATTACCCAACTTTCATCATCAAGAGCTTCAGATACATTTTTGGGAACAATATCGGATACGAAAGCAAATGAGCAATATATTCGGTGGTTCTCCTTCGAGATTGAACACCGTCTTAAATATTTCCAATCACGAGATCTTTTGGATGGTCTTTGATGTGCCTCCAATCTTTTGGTAAGCTCTCTATTTCTTCTTTTAGATTTTCGAAATTTTCTCCATTTCGTTTGAGGGATGAGAATCCGGAAAAATACCTGCATCATCAAAACATTCTACCTTTCTCGGGGGTGAGATCATATCATTGAATTTAACATGAATATATTCTTCAACTTTATTAGTTCTAATGTTATAGACATGATATGCTTTTCTATTTGTAGCATAACCAAGAAATATTCCGGAGTCGGATTTAGCATCAAATTTCCCCAAGTTATCCTTACCATTGTTTAAAATAAAAACATTGCAACCAAAAGGATGAAAGTAAGATATATTTGGCTTTTTGCCCTTCCATAGTTGATACGGGGTTTTAAGATGAGTTCTACGAAGATGAACTCGGTTGATGACATAACATGCCGTAAAAATTACTTCGGCCCAAAAATATTGTGGAAGAGAGTATTCATTAAGCATAGTCCTTGACATTTCCTCCAAAGAGAGATTTTTCCTTTCAACAACCCCATTTTGTTGAGGCGTTATAGGAGCCGAAAAATTGTGATAAATACCATATTTGTCACATAAAAGTTCAAATGGAGTGCTATCAAATTCACCTCCGTGATTGGTACGAATAGAAATTATAGAAAGCCTTTTCTCATTTTGCACCAAATGGCACCATTAGAGAACTCGGAAAAAGCATCATCTTTATGAGCTAGAAATATAACCCAAGTAAAACGAGAATAATCGTCAACCATAACCAAAGTGTAAGGTTTACCATTTAGACTAACATATCTAGATGATCCAATCAAATCCATATGTACAAGTTCAATAATGTGACTAGTGGAAACCTCGAATTTTGGTTTGAAAGAATCTCGAGTATGTTTCCCTTTTATGCAAGATTCACACAAATTTCCGATCAAATTTGAGTTTGGGTAATCCACGAACAAGATCATGTCTCGATAAAATAGAAATGATAGGTAGAGATGTATGCCCCAATTTACGATGCCATAAATATGCATTATCATCTAATGTAATAAGGCACTTTTCATTGAATGAGCTTTTATCATTAAGATCAACAAAATAAATGTTTCCACATCTCAAACTGATGAATGCAATTTTATTATTTCTAAATGCCGTGCAATGCGTTTGTTCAAAGAGAATATTAAAACCTTCATCGCATAGTTGAGAAACGCTAAGTAAATTATGATGCAAACCTTCAACAAATAATACTTTGTTGATAGAGGGAGAAGGTTCCTTACCGACTTTTCCGATGCCTTTAATCTTTCCCTTTTGATTGTCGCCAAAGGTCACATGTCCTTGTTCTTGATATTCGTGGTCTTCAAACAAGTCCTCGGAGCCGCACATGTGCCTTGAGCATCCGCTATCAATGTACCACTTGCTTTTCTTTGGTGCCGGTACCTACAAAAATAGTGTTTCTCGGTTGTTTCGGTACCCAAGCCCTTTTGGGTCCTCCAAAGTTAACGATACTTATAGCATTTGGAACAATTGTCCCTTTTGAAACCCATATTTGTTTAACTTTGATGGTTCTTAATTTTGAACGGTCGTTAACATTATGAACTCGTTGTTCGGGAGGAGTTTTTGAGTTCTCGGTTTCGGTTTTCTTTATTTTGTCAGGATTGATAAGAGATTTTTCTCTTTCAAAACCAAGACCATGTTTTAGCAATGGAGATTTTTGAATGGATGCTTTTCGAATTTCTCATTTCCGAGAGTAAATTTATTCAAAATATATTTAAACTCCTTTTGAGTTTTCGTCAACTCAATTTTCAAAAAAAATTCCTTCTCAAGGCATAATGTGTGATCGATTTCAATAGTTTTGCCTTTATTTTGAAGAGAGGATTTTTTGAGTTCTAAAGATTTTATTTTCCTCTTTAAAGACATATTTAATTTAACCATCTCGGCGTATTCTATGTTCAAAGATTCAAACGCACTTAATAACTCATATTTGTAATATCCGAATTTATTATTGTGTATTTTATCTGTATGTGAGCCCTGTATTATTCAAAATTGTGATCTCGATAATTGGAGTATGATATTTCTCACATTTGTATCCTTGTACATAAGTATAACAACATGCAAATTTTCTCATGCAACCTCGTGATAACGCACGCTAAGAATGTAGCTTAATGTGCGTTATCGGCTAAAACTAGCACACGCTACGAATGAAGAATTGCGTGCGTTAGGAAGTCAATTATTGAGGTAGGCGGCTAGCACATGCGCCAGCCGGACATGGGTCTGGATAAGATTCCCACGGGCGAACCTGGACAGATTTGGAGGCAACACTTGTTAGCGTGCGCTAAGGATACTGTGATAGCGTGCGCTAAATAACATACAAGCAGAAATGTTATAAAGGGACAGCACCCCATTTTACTTGGTTTACATTCCCTTCACTTGTCCTTCGTTCTTGAGAGACCAGAGAGCCTCATATCTTCCTTAAACACACTTAGACCATCTCTTTCTGATCATTAAAGATTGGATGTCACTTGTGATTGATCATTGAAGTGGAGAAACACCTTGGATTGGCATACAAACAACCAGAGTTGGATTCTACCTTTTTGACTCGGTGATTTCTTCATCTTAAGGTATGTTAATTCTTTCTCCAGACTTAGATTCGTGTTCTGAAGAATAAGATGAATAATGCTATCATGATATTGAGTTCCATTGGTGAATTATTCAAACAAATATCATTTTTAGATGTTGGAATGATTATGCTTATGATATCGTCGTTGAAACATCGTAGTTGGAATTGGTAGTTCACCTTTAAGATGAAGTCTGAATGTATTATGACAATGGAATCTATTGCATCAACCTGAGGTCATCGAACTTCACATGAGAATGATAATCGAGTTGAATATAAGAATTGTGATGATATTCATTTTCTTGAATTCAAAGATGATTGAATCTTTAAGATCATTCATAAGTTATGAATATGACATGTAGACAGATAACGTACGTTAATCACTGAGGAGTTCGTTAGTTTCATCACCGTT
The DNA here is from genome assembly GCA_033398695.1 of Orobanche coerulescens. Taxonomy (NCBI): domain Eukaryota; kingdom Viridiplantae; phylum Streptophyta; class Magnoliopsida; order Lamiales; family Orobanchaceae; genus Orobanche; species Orobanche coerulescens. The sequence goes on along the minus strand of CM065805.1, from coordinate 56,465,079 downwards.
AGAACAATCTGATGCCCAGTAGTGAAACTATGCACGCTTAGCGTACGCTAAGCAATGTAGATTAATGTACGCTATCAGGCATGTTTAGCGCACGCTACGTTCGGTACGTAATGTACGTTATATCATCAGAGAGGTCAGTCGGCTGATCAGAGAGGGACTGCCGATACTTATATATCGTACGCTAGACTTTGTTGTTTACATGCGCTAACGAGTATCCCTAACGTACACTACATAGGATATGTAGCGTGCGTTACGCAAGCCACGGAGATTACGTTTTATGAACTTCCGACCGTAATTTGGATTGTTAGATGTTCGTTCGACTTAAGATGAATTCTATATTATTTCTTTTGTTAAGGTTCGAGCATAGCAACGTGATTGATCGAAAGGGATGACCTTCGAGTATTTTGATATTCGTGGAAGATTTATTCTTGTCATCGAACCGAGGCAAGTACTTTAATTAGAATTGTTTATATTATGTCAGTAATATTGTGATTGTATTATGTACATGTGTTATGATTAAATGTCCACCATGCGTTGATCCGACGGGAATCATCATGGAAATCTATAGCTGTGTGCGCTGGATCGTTGGACAGGTAGTTCCACCATGTGTTGGTCCGACGGAATCATCATGGGAAACTATAGCTGTGTGCGCTGGATCGTTGGAATACCAACAATATGTTGAGACTGTTATGATGTGATATGTGTTGTTGTTATTTCTCGTTAAGGAAACTTGTTATGAGTATTGTTGATTACATCATTGTTGTATGATTATTGTACTTGTACTAGCATCGTTGTGCTAACCCCTTCGGGGGTGAACATTTGTTTATGTTCAGGATCCAGGAGAGCGGGAAAACAACCACTGGAGCTGCATGATGACGAGGGTGCAGAGTGATGTTTCGGCCGGGTTGATTGTCTGTTGTTGGTTATTTTAGTAAGTACTCGAGTACGTCGTAATTTGTGATGTTTAGATTTCAGTGATGTATTAATGTTCTTCATTTCGATATTTGTATTCACGGTATTGAACCAGAACTATCGTATTTTATTTCCGTGATTTCATAATTTAGTATCTGTTATTGTTTTTTCATTTATTCAGCCTTGTAAATTCTTATGTAAAGGATTTACGGTGCTGTAATATTCCTGAATATATCGGGGGTGTTACAGAATATGGTATCAAAGCTAAGATTATGGATATCTTGGCCATTGGGTTAAAATAGGGGTCATATATGTCTTTTGAGGTAAACGGCCACGAATAACATCATTGTACTGCCTACGTCTTCATGCGAGCGGTGGTTGTAAGTTCCTAAACTCTATCTCGTTATTTACATGTTGTACCTCTTTATACTCGAACATTAGAACGATATTGTTTCCTGTATATTGAGTATTTATGCTTACAGTATGTTGAGAGGTGGACGTGGACGTGGTCCCAGTCGCGGACGCGGACGAAGAAATGCCGAAAGAGAAGCTTCGCCTTCTAATCAGGCCAGTCACAGCTCAGGCGAACCACAGAGATCTATTAATAATGAACCAGAACTTGCTGTACCCGAGATCCTTCGTCAGGTGGTGAACCAGATGACTCAGTTCGCCCAGGTCGTGGATCGAATGCAGGCGGCAGTAGGGTTACAACAGGGAGATCGACAACAGGGTATCCCAGACATGGGAAATCGAGGTGACCGATGGCTGCAAGAGGTGGCGAAGATGCAACCACCTAAATTCGATGGCTTTTCTGAAACTCCCACATGGGACCATTGGTTGAAGGAATTGGAGAAAATTTTTGCCGGAATTAATTGTCCAGACAACCAGAGAGCCTCTATTGCTCAGTACTTTCTAATAAGGGAAGCATCCGAATGGTGGGAAGCCATCCGGCCTACAGATCATGATGCTGACTGGACAGAATTTAAATTGATGATGGAAGCACAGTACTGCCCTCGTCCTATGAGGGAAGCCAAAATTCGGGAATTTTTCTCCGCACAGCCGTCAGACAAACCCGTGTCCCAGACAATTAAGACGTTTAACCAGCAGCTGGCATTTGTTCGACATCTAGTCAGAACAAATGCAGAAATGATGATCCATTTTGATATGAGGATGAAACCAAAAATCCATAGGTACATGTCCAGTTTTGAATGTACCACTCTCCGTCAATACCAGGATAAGGCGTTGGTGTATGAAATCAAGGAAGCAGCAATGGAGAAGTTTGCAGAATACAAGAAGCAGAAAGTCTCTGATAGTTTTGCAGAGCACAAGAGTAGTGGGCCCCACAAGACCCAATCATCCTTTCATTCTTTCAAGAAACCTCCGCACCCATCTGAGAGCGGAAAGAATTTCGGAACAGTGTCAGCCACGACGGATACAGCTAGGAGGTGCTTTAACTATGGCCGCCCAGGCCACCTTTGGCGTGATTGTTTGCGTACTCTAGTTACATGTTTTGATTGCGGACAGGAAGGGCACCGTGTGACGTTTTGCAAGGATGCCACCAAGTTCAATGGAATCCGTACAGCACAGCCAGCTCAGAGAGAAGCCAATATCCAACACATGCAACAAAGTGTTCAGATGCCTCAGAATTTTGGCCGCGGATGAGGCAAAGGACGGTGGGACCGAAAGGTTACATCGAGTGCTGGATCTGCTCCCCCACGTCTGTATGAGATGAGGAGAACAGACGATCAGGATGCTGCTGTCGCATCAGGTACTGTTCAGATCCTTTCCCAGCCACTTAGCGTTTTATTTGATACAGGAGCTACGCATTCATTTATATCCCTGTCTTATGTAAATCATTTAAATATTTCTGGTTTTCATAATTGTGAACCTTATGTTGTGGGTTTACCAAGCGGAGAGAGGATTGTTGGAAACTTAGAAACTAGAGATTTCCCTGTATCATTTAGAGGTAGAGAGTGGCTCTCGAATCTGATTGTGATAGAAATGCGAGGAGACGACATGATACTCAGAGATGATTGGCTTAATCGATATGGAGCTGTTGTAAACTACCGAAAGAGGAATATCTCGCTGATCGCTGACGATGGTTCCGAAATACTGTTTGAAGGATGGAAACCAGGAAGCTCAGGAAAGATAATTAAGGCAATGAAAGCTATCAAATTGTTGAAACAGGGCTGTACCGGATACTGGTCCTATGCAATGAAAAAAGAAGACGGAATTGTGGAACTTTCATCCATTCCTATGGTGAACGAATTTCCGGATGTATTCCCTGACGAATTACTTGGACTACCTCCACGACGGGATGTAGAATTCACCATCGAGCTGGAACCAGGAGCTACACCAATTTCAAAGGCACCGTATCGTATGGCACCGACTGAAATGTACGAGTTGAAGAAGCAACTGGAAGAGTTACTGGACAAAGGCTATATCTAGCCAAGCGTTTTGCCCTGGGGAGCACCAGTTCTTTTTGTCCGGAAGAAGGATGGATCGCTTCGACTGTGTATTGACTATCGAGAAGTGAACAAGATGACGATTAAAAACAAATATCTGTTGCCACAGATCGATGATTTGTTTGACCAGTTGCAAGGAGCAATAGTATTTTCTAAAATCGATCTGAGATCAGGATATCATCAACTGAGGATTAAGGAATATGATGTTCTGAAATCAGCATTCAGAACTCGCTACGGACACTATGAGTTTGTCGTGATGCCGTTTGGACTCACTAATGCACCTGCTGTATTCATGCAATTGATGAACCGAGTGTTCATCAAATATTTGGATAAATTTGTGGTAGTGTTCATTGATAACAACCTGGTGTATTCTAAGAGCCCGGAAGAGCATGCACAGCATTTACGAATGGTGTTAGACCTGTTGAGAAATGAACAATTGTACGCCAAGCTTTCTAAGTGTGAATTATGGCTAAAAGAAGTAATGTTCCTCAGCCATGTGGTATCAGCTGAAGGAGTCCGAGTAGATCCTCAGAAGATCGAAGCGGTTATGGATTAGAATCCTCCAAAGAACGTGAAAGAAGTCCGGAGTTTCTTAGGACTTGCTGGGTATTATCGTCGGTTCGTGGAAGGGTTTTTCAAAATTTCCCGCCCACTTACTCGACTACTGCAGAAAACTCAAAAGTTTGAGTGGAACGAGTTGTGCCAGAAAAGCTTTGATGAATTGAAGAGGAGATTGACGATAGCACCGATTTTAACACTTCCAGAGGGAACTGGAGGATATATGGTTTACAGTGATGCTTTGAACCAAGGACTCGGATGCGTATTGATGCAGAATGATAAGGTGATCGCTTATGCATCACGACAGTTGAAGCCTTATGAAGTGAATTACCCAACGCATGATTTGGAGCTGGCAGCAGTAGTTTTCGCTTTGAAAATCTGGAGACATTATCTGTATGGGACTCACTGTCAGATCTTCATGGATCATAAGAGTCTCAACTACATCTTCAGTCAGAAAAAGTTGAACATGCGGCAAAGGAGATGGCTGGAAATTATTGAGGACTATGACTTGGAGATTCTTTATCATCCAGGCAAAGCAAATGTAGTTGCCGATGCACTTAGCCACAAGCCTGTTTCTATTCAGATGCTGGAGACTCTGACCTCCCAACTTAGCACTCAACGAGAGATAATTCGAGAAGGAATTGAAGTATGGTTACAAAGAGCCCAAGGACAACTGTGCGTGATGGAAATAACTTCATCGTTAACCAAAGAAATCAAATCTAAGCAAACAGATGATCCTCTGATGATTCAGTTACGTGAGGAAGTGATCAAGGGAAAGACCCCGGATTCGTAATTCATGATGATGGAGTTTTGAGATTTCAGAACCGACTTTGCGTTCTCGATGTTCTGAAACAGACAATTATGACGGAATCTCACAGCTCGCCCTATTCTATCCACCCGGGCACCAGTAAGATGTACAAGGGCTTGAAGCAGAATTTTTGGTGGGGCAACATGAAGAAAGATGTAGCGGATTATGTTTCGAAATGCTTGACTTATCAGCAGGTTAAGATCGAGCATCAACGACCTGCCGGAATGCTGAAGCCACTCCCGATTCCTGAGTGAAAGTGGGAGGACATATCGATGGACTTTATCACTAGTATGCCGAGAACCAAGACAAGAATGAACATGATTTGGGTGATAGTTGATCGTTTAACCAAATCAGCTTATTTTCTAGGCATTAAGGACACTTGGGGACCCGAGAGGTTAGCACGAGTATTTATTTTAGAGATAGTTCGATTGCATGGTACGCCGAAGACCATTATTTCTGATCGAGACGGTCGTTTTGTGTCTCATTTTTGGAAAGCAGTTCATAAGGCCTTGGGGACCGAATTGAACTTCAACACAACTTACCACCCGCAGACAGACGGACAATCCGAGAGGACCATTCAAATGGTGGAAGACATGCTTAGGGCCTGTGCCTTAGATTGGTCAAATAATTGGGAAATTCATCTGCCTTTGATTGAATTCACATACAACAATAGCTGGCATGCTTCCATTAAGATGGCACCGTTTGAGGCCTTATATGGGAGAAGATGCAGATCGCCCCTGTGTTGGGACGATTCATCAGACTTGATCGGAACTGAACCAGAATTGATTGTACAGACACGAGAGAAGATAGCCTTGATTCGTGAAAGGTCATTGACCGCCAGTCGGCAAATCTTATGCGATGTACGTAAATGCGTCCATTAGAGTTCAGTATTGGATATCACGTACTTTTAAAAGTTTCTCCTACTCGGGGAATCTTTCGTTTTGGGAGAAAAGGAAAGCTGAGTCCGAGATATATCGGACCATTCGAGATCCTTGAGAGAGTTGGAGAGTTGGCATACAGATTGGCATTACCGCCATCATTGAGTAATGTTCATAACGTGTTCCACATATACCAGTTACCGAGATATATACCGAATCCTAGTCATGTCATTGATTTCAGCGAGATCAAAGTCGCTCAGGATGGAACGTTTGAAGAGAGACCGGTCAGGATACTCAAGAGTCGTGTTAAGCAGTTGAGGAACAAACCAATCGCTTTGGTCAAAGTTCAGTAGTCACGCCACAGAGTAGAAGAAGCCACTTGGGAAATGGAAGATAGCATGGAGTCCAAATATCCAGAGTTATTTTTGTCTTGAGTTTCAGGACGAAACTCCTTTTTAGTAGGAGAGTATGTAATATCCGGATTTATTATTATGTATTTCATCTGTATGTGAGCCCTGTATTATTCAGAATTGTGATCTCGATAATTGGAGTATGATATTTCTCACATTTGTATCCTTGTACATAAGTATAACAACATGCAAATTTTCTCATGCAACCTCATGATAATGCACGCTAAGAATGTAGCTTAACGTGCGTTATCGGCTAAAACTAGCGCACGCTATGAATGAAGAATTGCGTGCATTAGGCAGTCAAAATTGAGGTAGGCGGCTAGCACATGCGCCATCCGGACATGGGTCCGGATAAGATTCCCGCGGGCGAACCTGGACATATTTGGAGTCAACGCTTGTTAGCATGCACTAAGGATACTGTGATAGCGTGCGCTAAATAACATACAAGCAGAAATGTTATAAAGGGACAACACCCCATTTTACTTGGTTTACATTCCCTTCACTTGTCCTTCGTTCTTGAGAGACCAAAGAGCCTCATATATTCATTAAACACACTTAGACCACCTCTTTTTGATCATTAAAGATTGGATGTCACTTGTGATAGATCATTGAAGTGGAGAAACACCTTGGATTGGCATACAAACAACCGGAGTTAGATTCTACCTTTTTGACTCGGTGATTTCTTCAATTTAAGGTATGTTAATTCTTTCTCCAGCCTTAGATTCGTGTTTTAAAGAATAAGATGAATCATGCTATCAAGATATTGAGTTCCATTGGTGAATTATTCAAACAAATATCATGTTTAGATGTTGGAATGATTATGCTTATGATATCGTCGTTGAAACATCGTAGTTGGATTTGGTAGTTCACCTTTAAGATGAAGTCTGAATGTATTATAACAATGGAATCTAGTGCATCAACCTGAGGTCACCGAACTTCACATGAGAATGATAATCGAGTTGAATATAAGAATTGTGATGATATTCATTTCCTTGAATTCAAAGATGATTGAATCCGTAAGATCATTCATAAGTTATGAATATGACATGTAGACAGATAACGTACGTTAATCACTGAGGAGTTCGTTAGTTTCATCACCGTTAGAACAGTCTGTTGTCCAGTAGTGAAACTGCCATGCACGCTTAGCGTACGCTAATCTATGTAGATTAACGTACGCTATCGAGCATGTTTAGCGCACGCTACGTTTGGTACGTAACGTACATTATATCATCAGAGAGGTCAGTCGGCTGATCAGAGAGGGACTGTCGATACTTATATAGCGTACACTAGACTTTGTTGTTTACGTGCGCTAACGAGTATCCCTAACGTACGCTACATAGGATACGTAGCATGCGTTAGGCAGGCCAGGCAGATTACGTTTTATGAACTTCCGACCATAATTTGGATTGCTAGTTGTTCGTTCGACTTGAGATGAATTCTATATTATTTATTTTGTTAAAGTTCGAGCATAGCAACGTGATTGATCGAAGGGGATGACCTTCGAGTATTTTGATATTCGTGGAAGATTTATTCTTGTCATCGAACCGAGGCAAGTACTTTAATTAGAATTGTTTATATTGTGTCAGTAATATTGTGATTGTATTATGTACATGTGTTGTGATTAAATGTCCACCATGTGTTGATCTGATGGGAATCATCATGGGAATCTATAGCTGTGTGCGCTGGATCGTTGGACAGGTAGTTCCGCCATGTGTTGGTCCGACGGGATCATCATAGGAATCTATAGCTGTGTACGCTGGATCGTTGGAATACCAACAGTATGTTGAGACTGTTATGATGTGATATGTGTTGTTGTTATTTCTCGTTAGAGAAACTTGTTATGAGTATTGTTGATTACATCACTGTTGTATGATTATTATACTTGTACTAGTATCGTTGTGCTAACCCCTTCGGGGGTGAACATTTGTTTATGTTCAGGATCTAGGAGAGCGGGAAAATAACCACTGGAGCTGCATGACGACGAGGGTGCAGAGTGATGTTCCGGCCGGGTTGATTGTCTGTTGGTTATCTTAATAAGTACTCGAGTACGTCGTAATTTGTGATGTTTGGATTTCAGTGATGTATTAATGTTCTTCATTTGGATATTTGTATTCTCGGTATTGAACCAGAACTGTCGTATTTTATTTCCGTGATTTCATAATTTAGTATCTGTTATTGTCTTTTCATTTATTCAGCCTTGTAAATTCTTATGTAAAGGATTTACGGCGTTGTAATATTCCTGAATATATCGGGGGTGTTACAATCTTCATGATGAACTTCTTGTGAATCGCAGAAATCAAATGAATCATACTCATCATCATTGAGTTTGGAACTTACCTCGATATTGATTTCCGAGTCGAGTGCCATGAATGCGAGATTTGCGTCTAGAGATCTTTCAATATTCTCCTCGTCATCACTCCAAGAAGCGATTAGGACCTCTTTCTTTTGGAATCTTTCGACTTGAGGCTTTGAATAGGATCCTCGGCATTCCTTGGCATAGTGACCGGCTTGACCGCATTTCTGAAAATTATTGTCAAACTTCTTTATAGGAACATAGCCATTCTTCTTTTGTTTCGCCTTACCATCTCGACCAAGGAAACTTCGCCTTTTTTGAATTATATTTTTATACCTTCTAAAATTCTTGGCGTAGAGAGCAAGTTTCTCGTCATCTTCATCTTCGGGAACATCTTCCTCAACATCGCTATCAACATTGAATGCGACTACTTTTTCACGAGGCTTTGGTTTAGTACCTATAGACTTGAGAACGATCTCATAGTTGATGAGTGACCCGATGAGGGCACTAAGCTCGAGTTTGTTGAGATCTTTGGACTCCATGATCGCGGTAACAGTGGCATCCCATTCACGTGGCAACTAGCGAAGAATTTTCTTAGCTTTGTCGCTACTAGATATAGGTTTTCCGAAAGATGCAAGTCCATTGGTTATAGCCGTGAACCAATCCAACATATTTGTGATCGTTTCCTCGTCCTTCATGGAGAAGAGTTCGTAGTCATGAAGAAGCATGTTGATTTTAGTCTCCTTGACTTGGGTGGTTCCTTCATGAGTTACTTCGAGGATTTCCCAAATTTCCTTTGCGCTTTCGTAGAAAGATATCCTATTGAGTTCTTCGGGATGAAGGGCGCAATATAGAAGTTGAGTAGCACGTGAATTGATGTGCGTGTTCCTGCAGTCCTCGTCGTTGAACTCATCAAACTTTTTCAACGATCCATCTTCTTTCTTGGCGAGTTTTGGACGAAGAGCAATGACTTTCCAAATTTCAATATCATAGGATTGAACAAATATAGCCATTTTCTTTTTCCATGTCATGAAATTGGAACCGTCAAAGAAAGGAGGACGGTTGAGAGCATTTCCTTCGATTTGGCCAAGAAGAGCCATTTGCAGATCTTTTTCCCTTAGGTGGTTAAACCCTTAAAAAGAGACCCGCTCCGATACCAACTGAAGAGATAAATTCACCACTAAAAGGGGGGTTGAATAGTGGTAATGCGGAATATCGAACTTTCTCGTGAATAAAGATAAAATGTGCGAAAAGTAAAAGACTCAAAAATATATAGAGGTTCGGAAACTTGCCTACGTCCTCTATCCGACTTCTTTTTCTATTGGCTAAAGAACAACCAGACACACTTGTCTCGTCTTCTATCGGTCTGAGCACAAAAACCGTTACAACTGCTTGTCTTCTATTGGTCCAAGCACAACCACTCTCAAGATAAAATTTTTGTATCTAGTGTTCTATCGAAAACAGACAATCCTCACTTACGAATGTTGGAGTATAATCCTAACAATGACGGATCAAAGATCCTAATAACACCGAATTAGTGACTCTTAATTCGTTTCCCTTACACTCGTGTCTGAGTGATGCAACACTCACAACCAATGAAAAGAATACGAAGTATGATAAATGTTACAATGTGTATCACTCTTGTATCTTTTCTTGTCACAACTTAGAATGCAATAATAAATAGAGATATGAGCTCAAGAATACTTTGAATGCTTGAATGCTTGAATGCTTGAAGTTATGTATTGAGATACCCAAGTGATATGGGTACTTATAGTGTCAAGTCCTTCTTCATATGCTGAAAAACGTATTATTAGCGTGTGCTAATAATTCTTCATAGTGTGCATTATCGGCGTTTTGACTTGGCTGATCTGAACGGTCAGTAAACTATACCAATGGTAAAATACATGTCTAGCATGTGCTAGACAGTCTCTCGTAGCGTGCGTTAATGTTGGTCAACAGGTCTTCACTTTTGACTTTGAATCGTGTCGGTTTCTCTCCCCAACGTCTCTTTTCCAACAGATAATATTGTACATAGCGTGCGCTAGTACTTATACTTACCGTGCGCTAGTATTATTTAATATTTGCTTTCCAGATTTCCGAATTTCCTTTTTGACCTCTGCGTTCCAATGGATAAAATGTCCAACGGTAGAAATGCGAACGCTTAGCTTGCGCTAACAAGTGTTCTGTAGCGTGCGCTATATATTTTCCAGATAACGTACATTAGCTTGTATAACGTACGTAAATGCTTCCTTATTTGAGTCCAGAGGCTACTGGACCTTCAATATGTTTCCGATAGCGTGCGCAAATAATTTCATATAGCGTGTGCAAAAACTTATGAATAGCGTGCGTAGATATTCTTCCGTAGCGTACACAAATAATTTCATATAGCGTGCGCAAAAACTTATGAATAGAGTGCGTACATATTCTTCCGTAGCGTACGCAAATGATTTCCCTTTTTCTGTCCAGACCTTACTGTCTCTCTGCCTTGTTTAAGAAGGACGCGATAGCGTATGCCAGAGAGATGTTAGCGTGCGCTAAGTTTGACAACTTAGCGTGCGCTGATAATATAGACATTGCGTGCGCTATCCATCAGGTAGGGTTCCAACTTGATTGCATGTGACTTGCCTGTCTGCTTAGGACCCTCGATAGCGTGCGCTACTATGTATCCTGTAGCGTGTTCTAGGAACAAGTTTCTCCTTCAATGAAAGAGCTTGTTGAGATAGATTTTGTTAAATGTTTTGAATCTAATCATCATCAAAATACTTTTGAGTCAACACACCCGATCCCAGGCGTTGGGATGAATTTGGGTAATGGGAAGGCCCCACTGCCTCAGGAATTGGGTCAAAGCCAAGAGAAGTGGGAACCTCAGCCCCGCCAACAAGGAGCGGTAATACACGATCGTGCAGCCAAACGGCGGAAGGTGAGGCCTCCCCTCAAGATACGGAACAAACATCTGCACCGCCGCCGGGATTTTGAACCGCCGCCGCCAGGCCACCATTTGCTCCTCCGTAACGACATTGCGGATCGAGGCCGAGTCCCACGCCGCCTCCACAAAAAGGGATGGCCGAGGCCGAACCCAGGCCTCTACTTCCCCTTCCTCGTCCGAAGCTCCGCCAACAGCTTCCAGCGGCACCACCACATCTGCCTCCTCAAGTCCCGGTAACCTCGCTGCCTCGCCGTCTCCCTCCTCACCACTCCAGTCGACAATTCCCGGCGACCTCGCTGCCTCGCCCCCTCCCTCCTCACCACTCCAGTCGCCGGGCGTCCCCCCTAGGGACGAATCCGCCACCCACATACGGTCCGGCGACATGACCAACTCCGCCGCCCTCACAACCCCCAGATCCGACATGTCAGTTACTTGAAATGGAAAAAAGACGCAAGGAATGAAACTCACGGGAGCTCTTTCTCTGCAAGGAATCGGAAAAAATGGCGGAAGTGAAAAGAAAGAAGAAAGAAGAAGAACGCCTCTATTTATAATCAGAGACGGGCATTGAATGCATGACGCGTAACACTGAACCATCCCGAGTACCAAGGACGCGTGGGCGGTGCCGTCAAATCAAATCCTGCCACGCGTCCTTCATTATGACACAAACGCGGAAATCGATAAGACACATCTCGCGAAGAGACTTCCCTTCGAGAATCCCATCCTCCCTAGGAAGCCGGCTCGGCCTAACAATGAATCAACTCCAGATCCAGCCACCCGGCACGGCCATGGACTCAGGGGCCCTTGTTGATAGCCTGTCTGTCTTGGCATCCACGCATGCGCTCCCCGCCAACTTAACCATCCCGGTTAAGAGGACCGGAGGACAAAGGAACCGATTTCCGGGTAAACCGGCCGAGCAGAGTAACAGGGAGGACCGACCGAGTACATATCAAATTTACTCCTGGGTCCCGTTAAGACTGGACCGGGCAGAACCATCGGAGCCGACCCGATGACCAATCCGCAGCAAGGACAAAAGGGCCGACTAGATCTAGAATAAATACGCTCCAAAATCCCATCATGGCATGACCGATCAGAGCAACGGGAGACCCAAGGACCGACCCCAGTACCGACCACAACGGATAAGCATGACCAGAAGCATGCAGAACAGGCACACAGGACAGTTAATGCATTCTGTCCTCCCTCTTCCCAAAGCAGTCCCCAAAAGCCGCCACGTGTCTAAGGCCCCCCTCTGACAAGTGTTTGGATGCATTCCCAAATATTCTCCAGTTGTGGCCCGCTGATTGGCCAAAATTTTTTATATAGAGAGAGAATGTATGATAAGAAAAGACTTTTGGAATTTTCCACAAAAAGGGAGAAATAGAGAGACAGAAAAAAGACTTGTAATAAACAAGCAATAAATATAGACCGGCTTAAAAGTTCAGCTCGACTCTATCACAGAATACTAAAATCAATAAAATCCAACTATCTTATTCATTCAGCTTTTTATTGTTTTCTACGTGGCTTCGATCCATCTAATCCAAGTTAGCATACGTGTCGTCGGTCGAATCAGTCATCAACAGGTACTGAGGGGATGCTTGGTAAAATAAGAAGGAATGGAAAGGGAATGGGAAAGAGAATGGAAAGAAATGATACTCATACCACTCAAATTGTTGGGGTATGGGGGATTCCTCATTTTGGGGGAATTAGAGTCATAGTAGTGTAATTCCAAGCACACACTATGACTTTGATTCCCATACCTTACTCCCCAAACCCCTCAACCAAGCACTCCCTGACTTGCCATTGTGGGTCTATGGTTCTTGCTTTACCGGTAATAATGGTAGCTGGGGCTCGTCGATTCAGATTCAGGGCTGAATCCGATGGCAGGTTTACGGCGGGCGTACTCTCGGCAGCGCAGAAAGACGGACACAATTTACTAAGGTATTCATCAATTCTAAATCTGACCGTCAAATTGCTGACTTTGCTTTCGTTTCTGGGATTTAGTCGGGATGTGATTCTAACTAGCAAGTATAAAGAAGAAAACAAAACGCAGAAAAAAAAGAGGAAACATAAAATGAAGAAGACGAGTAGTAAGAGAAAATGAGAAAGATATAAAAGAAAATACGTAAGAAGAAAGAAGAAGAGATTAAAAGAGGAACAGTGTCGGGGGAAGTAAAAGAAAAAACAAAATATAATACAATAAAAAAATATTGTTTTTCATTAAATTACAGATTTGGTTTTTCTCAATTATAAGAAATATAGTTATCTGAATTAAGTTTTTTTATACCATCATGACCTATTATTAAACGAGAGTTTCAATTTAACACTAATATTGATATAGATTAACAATTCTTTTCATATATATTATTATTAAATTTATTAATGTACGAAATAAAACCCCAACTCTGAAGAATTAAATGAACTTTGTAGATACATACTCTTGACAATATATAAATCGATTGTACGATTCTTCTCTGGTTAAAACAGTTAATTATTTTGCAGTTTAAATTCTGTCTCTTATGTATCTCAAATTGGTGGTTTAGAACCACACATCTATTGGGTTTATTTTCTGCAATTACAATATATCTCATGTGATGAGTTAAATTATCATCACAAGACGGATGGTTTTACATATTTATTCAATTTAAATGTTATATATCACCATCGTGATTGGTTATACCACATGAATAGTTTATAAATCCTGCTCGTGAATAAGTAGTTGATAAAAATAAACCATACACTGAAGAAGTAGTTGATCAATGATTCAAATCCTGCTCTCGAAGAAGAAATAATTGCTGAAAATAATATCCGATCTTCATGATTATTAAATACAAATAGAGAAAATTGAGCAAGTGATACTAGGAAGCTATCATCGATTAATTAAAAAAAATCGATGCAAATTACACTGCATTGTGGGATTATATGAACTCTTATTGATATGACAATGAAATGCTCATGGAAAAGCATAGAGCGCAAATATATATATATATATATATATATATATGTGTGTGTGTGTGTGTGTGTGTGTGTGTATGTATGTGTGTGTGGAAACACTATATTTGCATAAAAGCAAAAATTATCTTATTATTGCTTTGAAAGAAGTACAAAATTCGAAGTGGAAAATATTAAAACTAGCCGAAAAGGCAGTAACCACTCGACAATATAAAACGCGAAAAGACAATTCATATGGAACCCATAAAGAAGATGTGTGCCTCGAGAGTATGAAACTCTTTAACTCTGTCACCCCCTGGTATCAGGTTTTATAATGAACAATATAAAATATCTAAACTTCTTTTTCACTTGGCGTCAATAGTTTGAGGCGATGAGTTTTGACTTTTAAATTCTGAACTGAAATATATGCTTGAAACTTTATAAGTAGATCAGCAATTGTGTTGGCACATATAAGTATATCTCTCGCTGGCTCAGAGATAAACTTGTGGTCTACTCCTTGATCTAGAAAAGCAAGCAAACTACTGAAAAATTATTAATATTCAACAAACCTATAGGCTTGGTATGGAAGTCCCGCTCAGCCCATGACGTGATATTGAATATCTCATTGAGTATGTCATAGCCACCTGTAAGTAGACCTGGCAAACGGGTGGGCTCGGCCCAAACGGGCCGGGCAAAAAACGGTCGGGCCAAATCTGGGCTGGGCCAAAAAGGCCCAGTTTTTTTTTTGGCCAAAAATATTAGGCCCGTGGCCCGCCCCGGACGGGCCCGGCCCGGCCCGCGGGCCTCGACTCTTTTTTTTTTTTTGGAAGAGTGCCACAGGGGTTTTATGTGATCCCGGCATGCCTCATAGATTAAAGGGTAAATTTTACCGCACGGCAATTAGGCCTGCGCTGTTATATGGCACCGAGTGTTGGACTGTAAAACAGTGTCACGTTCAAAAGATGAATGTGGCAGAGATGCGTATGCTACGATGGATGTGTGGTCATACAAAAAAGGATCGACTCAGAAATGAGGTGATCAGAGAGAAGGTAAGAGTTGCGTCTATAGAAGACAAGATGATGGAGAATCGATTACGATGGTTTGGTCATGTGAGAAGAAGACCTATTGATGCCCCAGTGAGGAGGCTAGAAAGTTGGGGAGCAAGTAATGTTGTGAAAGGTAGAGGAAGACCCAAGAAAACTTGGATAAAGATGATTGAAAATGATATGCGGTTTCTTGGAATTGGAGAAAGTATGGCGATGGAGAGGCAAATGTGGCGGGAAAGAATACGGATGGTGGATGGAGTCTGATTTTTTTTTTTTTTTTTTTAATTCCTATTTTCTTTTATTTCATGTTATCTTTTTTTTTTTCATTCATTCTCTTTTTTTATTTGCTTTTTTCTCTACTTTTTCCCTCTTTTTTCCTTTTATGTTATTTATGTAACGATTATTGACGGTTTCAAAGTTTGATTCATGTTAGCCGACCCCAAATCATTTTGGGACTAAGGCTTAGATGTTGTTGTTGTTTGTTGTATTATTTCTGAATAAATATAGAAATATTTTTCGATCCGTAATTATTATATTATTCACTATACTATCACAATCAATTAAATAAATGTACAATTATTTTTATTTGATAATTATATTATTTACTACACTACCACAATCAAAAGACAAATATATAAATATTTTTATTTGATCATCATTTCATTTATCACTACTACTTTCTTATAAAAATCATAAAATAATATTATTATTGATATGAGATACTACAAAGTAATCACAAAGTCCCATAAAAAATAAAACTACATCAATAATTAACATATAGATGTAATCTAATCTAACAAACAAGGAAAATTTTAAATATTATAATTACATATAACATAAATATAAAAAAAAAAAATTGGGCTGGGCGGGCCGCCCGCGGGCCGGGCCTCAACGGGCGGGCCAAATCTGGGCCGGGCCAAAAAGGCCCGATTTTTTTTGGGCCAAAAATATGAAGCCCAATGCCCGAAAAGCAGGCGAGTGGCCTTGTGAACTGGGCCTATTTTGCCAGGTCTACCTGTAAGAACAATAAAAGTATCACTATTATTCACCATATGCATCATATTATCATAAATAGCTTGTGCTTGAAACATCAATCTAGTTGAACCCGTTATAATATTGGTTCTAACTGTGTCGATGTGCATGACACTTGTTACTCTTATTCCCCCATTTTGTACAGCCTTTAAAAGATAACCTAAAAACATATGGTTACTCCCTCCATATAGTATATCAATTATGTGTTTCCCCAACTCTTTTACTGGTTGATATGTCATATCTGTACACTGACCATGACCTAATAGTTTGGATCCACCAAAAATACATATAGTTCTAATTGTATGAGGTCTATATGAGGATTTTGAAAACTTCATCTCTCTACACTATACTTTTAAAATATTTTTTTGAGAGATATATTTTATGATTTGTAGATTCCAAACTTAAATAACATTTTTTTTTGCTAGAGGACGAATGAATTCACTATTTTCATTGAAAAAAGAACGGCAGATAAGTCATTACTTCTACTATTTCATTTTTGACAAAATATATGATATTATATTTTTCAATGAAAATGATATTACCAATCGACAACTGAGAAATTTAAATATCGAAAAACAACATTTATTAAAAACAATAAGAAAGCATTAACTTGCATTATTTTGTTATTTGCCTTATACCAACTTTGAAAGAACGAACTTACAAATTGGATGACTATAGCGTTTTAGTTCATCCTTAAATTGTGTAAACAGAGCCATAAGTTCACGATGAACATACCGCTGGGATATGTATCAAGAATCTGTTGGATATCACGATCCATAGATTCTTTACACAATCCGTTCTTGATGAATGCTAATTTATATTCTCGATTTCTGGCACAAACCCCACATATTTGTAATCGTGTGTCACAAGTCTATCGAGCACGTAAATAGCACCCACATAATCTTTTTGCTCTTTGTTTCTTTTGTGCAACTAATCTTGTCTATACCTGACATATACTTAAATGAATTTGAAAATTCCCTAGATAATCGATCTCGTGCTTCGATCAACTATCGAATATCTTCTGGAATACCATTTTTCATTAGCAGCCTTAATCTTTTGAGTCGAGCTTGATAAATTCTTTTTATGATATTCCATGAAAGAGATAGGTAATATTTATAAAGACTCGAGAGCATTGAATCCATTGTGATATTCAGACCCTCATTATGGGTGCTTTTTGTGAATACAATGATAATTGATAGGTTATAATTACGCGTATGAGATTTGACTACGCATTTGAATAGTTCATATCCTAAAGCGTATGAACTATGGCTCTGTATTTGATTAATGAACATAATAAGACATGTGGAACAATGACTCCACATTTCTAATGACGTGAAATAATGGCACCTAAAGATGATGTGATGTGTCAATATAATATCTATGTGGTGATATAAACACATCATATTTTCAGATGTTTGTTCTCGATTAATAGTATCACTACTAGCCAATATTAGGAATGGACCCTAAAAAATTTGGAATATATTAAGGGGGAGTATTGTTGGAATAATAGTCACATGTGTATTGTTGGAATAATTTATTCCATACATTCATATTAATGGTTTTGATGATATGCTGATGAAATAAAAACAAAACAACAAAGAAGTTGAAGACGGAAAGAGACGGACAGAAATGCAAAGAATTCTGCATTCTACACCGAAGCAGTTAGCGCGCACAAATGGGCAGGCTAACGCACGCTAATCAGATGACATAACGTACACTAAACTCTAAATATTACGTATGCTAAAGGAAGGTCAAATACATCACAACGGTCACAACAGAATGACGTATGCAGTGATGTAGCAATAGCACACGCTACGAATGATAAATAGGGCACACTAAAGAGCATTCAGATTCAAATGTAAATATATTATTATAATTTGTATTTGATAAATTTAGTTAATCATATTAATTAATTAAGTATAAATATATTTGAGATAAAACGAAGTGTACTTAACGGACTAGACACGAGAAAGTCCGATGCATGAACCGAGTGGCTCGTCTCGTTTTTTCCACCAACCCAAAGTGGGCCGCCCCTTATCCTCCCACCTCCTTCCATGTACCTTCACTTGTTTTGTCTTGATTTTGTGTGGGATGAATTTTGATTTCTTTTAATATGTTGACAAAAGAAATCAAGATTATCATGATCTTGATATCTTTTCATATCATGTTATAAAAACAAAACATCACCAACACACACAACACAATATAATTCGCCCAAGGAAAGAAGAGAGAGAGTGGAGAGAAAAACTTTCATCATATTGTTTATCTAAGAGAGAGAAAGAAGAAGAAAGGAAGAGAAGAGAAAATACTATATCAATTCCGAGTCGTCTTCTTTGAGAACGAATTGATATAATATTTTTTTCCGATCAATATTTGTCGCGTGGTAATGTAGAGACACTCGGCATCTTCGGTGTTTTGATCATTCATCAAGCTACAATGAATTAGATTCGTGTTCGTGTTGGTGACCGAAAATGATCAAAGCTTGGCTCGAAAATTTTTCTTCAAGAAGATATTATCAAAGGTCTACGAGGTATGATCTCTTAATTTTATCTTCAACATTTTATATTCATTTATATGATGCTTGATCGATCCATTTTTGGGGTTTCGTTTTATCCAGTTGGACCGATTTATTTTCCACTGCGTATCTCGATTTTAATCACACAATCCCAACAACAGCAAACAAAATGTAAGTGTTTTACTTAGGAAAAGTAAAACACAAATCCAATAGGACTGAAGAAACTTTAAAGTGTTGAGAAAGAAAACATTCTTTATTCATAAAGTATTGACGGTTAAAATAGCATTTAATGTTGATAGGACAACATTTAATGCGGCCGAAGAGACTATAGTCTGAAGAGCATTTAATACTAGTAGAATGTCGGAAGCATTAAATGCAAGTCGCCTTTAATTCGAAATATTCTGAAGCCGCCAATCAGAGCAATCTCAACCTCACCAACAGGTCAACGGCTACATTTATAATGGATCTATTTCCCAGGTTGTAAATAGCCCCAAGCAAGAGGATATTGCTCACCTGACGATTCAAACAATTGACAATCTGATTATCAAGCTTTCAAAGAGCACAATCTTCTTCAAGCATACATCTTCATCAAAAGAGAAGAAATATACAAAGTCCTCAACGCGAACATCACACTTACAGCAAACACTCATCAGGCATACCGCTGCTATTCGATCTTGTCATACCAGTCTTACCATTGAGTTTACTTAGCCCTATGTGGACTAAGCTTTGCTATCTTTGACCTGTGTAGGACGAATATCGCCAAGGACCAAGCTTCAATCTATGTGAGAAAAAGCGAGTCGAAGAAGCCAAAGCCAATCTGTGTGAACATCCCAAGCTGCTGTCGGCTATATCAATATGTGTGAACGATAAAACGATGTGTTTAGTTAAAGTCACATAGTTGGGTACGCCATGATTTTAATAAACAATTTACTCCTGTGTGGGGGACAAGTGGACGTAGAGGGGTTTACCTAGAACCACTTTAATCAAGTGTGTCTTTACTTTATGTCTTTACTGTTTTATATCTACTTGTGTGATATTAGTATATATATCGTAAAAACCCTGTACGCATCAAGCTAACAGGAGAGTATTCAGTTGCTTTACCACATCAACTTAACCTTATACTTCTGCTACGCAAACAAACTTCGAAAAAAATACAACTTATTCACCCTACTTTTAAGCTGTTTATATTGTATACTGTGAACTTCAACTTTCTAAGGAGAGTAATGATAAATGAACTGAATGGGAACATTATTTATTGGAGATTAGGAACCTTCTTTCAGTTGCAGGCAGTACGTGATACTTTTGTGAAATCTTAGTAAAATTATGTATTGCTATTTTGCGTCGGTTGATGGAATTTGTAATTGCTGAATATAAAAAATTATTGTATTGCTGAATATAATAAAATTATAGTTGTTGACTTTAGTGAAATTTGGGTTGTAGCAGTTCAGGAAACAGAATTTTCATTTTTTTTAAATAAACAAATAACAGCGGTTATAAAGCAACCGTTGTTAAAGCTGAAAAAACAACATCGATTGCACATAATCGATGTTAAATCTGTAAATTAACAGAGATTGTGCGGAACTGCTATTAAATGTTTAAACAGGTTTTTTAGCAGCGGTTCTGCTGCAACCGATGTTAAATTTCACATTTAGTATCGGTTCCATATAACTGCTGTTAAATTTAGCATCGACACATTTAACAGCGGTTCTGGAACCGCTGTTAAACGGCCTCCAGAACCACCGATAAAGGCGTTTACTGCAATAGTGATAGGCTGATGCCAGTTGTGGAAAAGCCCAGGAGCTAAACGATTGAAGTCACTTCCTCCAGTAAGGATCAAAGAAAGAGGAAAAAGTCGAGGAAGAAGTGTAACACCCCCAATCCGCTCAGGGATATTACACGCCGTAGAACCTTTCCTCAAGGATCTACCAGGCTGGTAACGACATTTAACATCTCGACAATGCCTTCGAGGCTACAATGACTCAGTAGACCGATTTGGTCTTTCCACAAATACATACAACTCAAATACAACTCATGCCCACGCAGGGGACAAAATACAACTACACCCGTACAACGGGAACAATACAACAGCGGAAAATAAAGTACAACTGAACCAACACACGATGTACGGTTCCTCATGTGATTAGTATCGATCATCATTTATCATCCTTCGTGCCGACCCTGTGTTATGCTCCAAAACCTGAATGCAAAAACAGACATCCACCCCCCGAATACTCGGGGGTTAGCAAAACCCCACTGTTTTGCTAGTGCAAGAACAAAGTGCAAATACGAGCCATACAATTCACATTCCACGAATAATAATAACCAGGAATCCTCAAGGTTCCAAACGAAACGAAAAGTACTTCCCGAGGCAAGGGTTTGAGAAAACATTTCAAAATCGAAATATCATAAATCAATGGGAGTAATTTATAAAACGGTTTAGAATGCCATCGAGAGTTTTAATAGAAAACAATTTAGGATTATCAAATCCTAATTTTCAAAATCCAAAAGACAAAAGGGGTCACCGCCCCAAAGGTTTACTTTCCGAAAAATGACATTTACCAAACCGTTGGGATTTTAGCCCCAAATCCGTAAAACGACTTTTACAAACCATTGGGATTTTAGCCCCAAATCCGTAAAACGACTTTTACAAACCATTGGGATTTTAGCCCCAAAACTCATCAACTCACAATACACAAGAACGACCACAAGGTTCGTCTACCAACATCAAAATCCACAATTAAAGGATTTAACACAAACAACAAAATACTCTATAGCCATCCTAGCCAAGTAGGCCAAACGAACAACTTACCTCTTACACACTTAGTCAATGCATGCAATCATGAAAACCGTTCAAAAGCACTCATTTCCGGAAATGCCAATGATCAAACCACATTTGTAAAATGCACCACAATTAACCGTGGACCCACAGCTTCGTGGATCCCTGCCGAGACCCCGTCGGATCTAACCCACAGTGGTTAAAAGCAAGCTCGCGGTTCCACGGCCGTGGAGCCCTACCGAGACCCCGTCGGATCTAACCCGCAGTGAGCATACACACACACACGTTACTCATGCAATACTAACATGCTAAGAATGTAAGTTCATTAAGAATACTCACTAGAGATGGCCATTAACTCGACACCATTATCAAACTCTTCAAAACACAGTAACAAGATTAAATACGGAATACACGATTCCATAACTTTAAACAATAGGAGTATCATCATCAAATCCTTCAACGTTCAAAATAATCAAATCATAATCAATTCTCAAAGTACCGTTCACAAAACACACGCGTTTTGAAAGAAAGCCTTTAACGAGGCCAAACCGAAATCCTTTGAAACTTCATTTCAAATAACCAAATAAACACATCAAGACGACCACCGATCATCATAATCATAAAACGAGAAAAGTATGGGCAAGGTACTTGCCTCGATACCATGAGCACTGAACCACGAACGGATACGGCTCAACCGGGAAGCTTCGGAACGCCCGATGCTAACGAAAAGGAAGACGACAATGAACGGAACGGAAGAATCAAGCACGACCGCGAGGAACCGACGAAAATGAACCTAACGATTCGAATAGCACAATCACAACCACTTCTAAACGATTATGGAAATGGAATACACCCGGAACCCCGCCTACGATTCATGTATATTCATACCGAAAACAACAACGAGGGCGGACTACAACCAAACCCTCTCGATTCCGTAAAAATCTACAAAATATCCATGAATCCGTAGGGAAACTAAAGATACTAACAATATTAATCGTATACATCATGAATCCACCAACAAAACGGAACGAATCGGAAGAAAAACCCAAAACCCCCAAGTTAATCGAAAATAGGGTTTTAGAATATTACCTTAGGAGATTCAAGTACCAAGATCCGTAGAACACGCGTTAGATTGATTATCCGAGCCTCACAACCGAAAAGAAATGATGAAAATCGACCCCCGGATGAAGAACTCTCCCCCTCTCTATCACTCCCTCTCGCGATGCAGGTGGAAATGGGGAAGGAGACGACCGATCTCGTCTAATAAGGACGAGTCTGCGCAATTACCGCTTCGTGTGCCGCGGCACAGGCCGAAAATTTACTCCCAGGTTTTGGCATTGTGCCGCGGCACAGCCTGCGTGTGCCGCGGCACACGGTACAGTTGGGTTTTGGTCGCGGAAGACACACGAGTGTGCCGCGGCACTGGCCTGGCACTGTGCCGCGGCACCGGATAGGTATGCCGCGGCACACGATGATTTGTTCGACATATTACATCGGCTGCTTTCGGCCGGTGCCAGACTTCCGATTACCGCACCGGTCCGTCCGCTTTCACCGCCACGACCCGATGCCTCGATTTCCGAAAACGCACGGAACAAACACGACGAAAAGTTCGCGGGCGACATCAACGACTCCAGAGGAAAACGTAATGCAATAATTAATCATACGCGACCAAGAAAAGGGTCAAGACGACAAATACAGATATGGATACCCGTAACTTTCAAGAATTACAAAATGGCCCACAACGCCCGGAAATCACGATACGTGATCGAATAATCAAACCGAAGTTCGCAACACGTCTAACAAAGTTAAACGAATTTGCGGGAAATTCGAAACAGTAGTTTCGGACGAGATTCGCAAGAATCGAACTCAAGTGCGGAAAAGTCGTTAAAAAGCACAGAACTCAACAAAACAACACCCAAACGAACTCGGATGACAAAAAGTGTAGAACTAATCATTCTCAGAATGACGAAACGGTCATGAGCGAGCCGTCAAAACGGACTCCGGTCGAAAAAAAGAAATTTACCAAAAATCGAAAATTGCGGATATTACATTCTACCCTCCTTAAAAGAAGTTTCGTCCCGAAACTTAAAATAAGTAGGGAGAAGCAATATCCCTGCCAGGAAAACTCGACGAGATACACAAAAATAGAAAACTCGCGCTAAACGGCGAAACACTGCAAGAAACGCAAAGAGACCTACGGAGTGAAAACACGCTCCACGACGACCAACACAACGTCGCCGTTAGGGATACAATAAAACCAACAAATGACAAGCGTCATCAAACGGATAATATAGCCAAGTCAATTATCCGACAATCACAAAACACAACGAACGAAAGTCAGTATGATTGACCGGCCCAACGGTACATCAATCGAAACGCGAGCCAATCGCTGAACTAATACGGAATTCCACCGCCCAAGGGTTGGAAGATCAAAAACGAGACTAATTTCCCAAACTTAAGGGAATTAGGAAGGAGCCTGAATGCTCAACGATCACGAAACGAGGACAAAAACCGAACAAACAAACGACCGAACCACAACGGTCGAGACAACAAAAAGCGAACAATCATGTTCGAATCACGAAGAATCAATAAAATCCAAACAACAACTCCAAGGTTCACATCTCGACCCGAGACAATATATGATCCGGTGAAAACAACAACGTATGCGTTTACATAAGATCCACAGGAAAGGGAATAGCAATTAAAAAGTCACAACGACAAACGAGTTATTCCGAAATGATACCACACTTGTTCGATAAACAAAAACAAGGGGCAGGACAAGCTCGAAATGTCAACAAACGTAAATGAGTCGGCAGAGTCGAAAACATAAGAGTTCCAAATCCGATCCACTTGAATAAAAGAACTAATAGCACCAGATCATGTCACTCCCGAACAAGGTTCACAAGAATCGAATCGAACCCGAAAAAGTCACAGTGATAACCAGATCGACCCACAACAAGGTCGTAGCTCGTTCGGACGATGAAACCGAATTACAGATCAAGTTCATAAAGTATCAACGAACATGAGCGAATCGATAGACTGGAGAAAGAGAAAATACAGAAGTCAAAATAGTACGGGCATTACCTCCGACCTCGTCCACGAAATTCACAAAAACAGAAGCAAGGTAACAAGACATTAAACAACCGACACATAACGAAACGATCACCGATGCGCACGGCCATACCAACCCAAGTTCTAACAGCTCGCACATGCGCGACAACACAGAAATCACCACGAGACGACAACACTCAACACCAACATTCCACCTCTCATAGAGGGCTAACACAACAAATGTGTGGAAAACAACTCAACGCTCACACTGCCAATTCGGTCATACTCGGGAGCAAACATCAAAATGACAATGTGAACATCATACATATGTACCCAGCCCTCAAACGGGAATGGATAAGTTTAAAAACGAAACCCTTGTTTTGAAAATAATTTGAAGAATACTGGTTGATCTTGAGTATCACCTTTCAAAAAGTATAAACGTGAAACATCGTTATCGAGACATTGGAGAACCATTTCGCATTTGATAAAAAAATGAGGACACTTTCTCTTAGTGAAAACTTTCAGAATATTCGACCCTCGGGTCTAAATAAAAATGTTTCTAAAACATTGAAAATATCTCAAAGCATTTTGGTCCTCGAAGTAGAAATTCTTTTTGAAATATATTGCGGCACCTTGGATGTACCACAAGAAAATAACTCATTTGGAAAGTATGTCTCGAAATTTATTTCTCTAAGACACTCAAGGTTTTCAAAATCGATAGACCGAATGCCCAAAACTCACACATATCGACGTTCACTAAAACAACTCCTAACACACGCATCAAAACGTTTAAAATCAAGACAATACATGTCTTTAAACGAAAATAAACGATAAAATACCACATTCAGAACAAAACCACTGATAAAATACCCTCCCGCACTGGCTAGTGAACAAGTCGAACGCGTATAAGCACAAAGCTTCCCCAATACGACTTGTAAAACGTGCAAATCGATTCGAAAATCATCAAAAACAAACAAAAACAACAATAAAAAGACATCACAAGCGACGACATTCCTCGTATAAATCAAATACGAGAGTCGACTAAATACATATCGTGAAATCAAAATTCACATAAGGATTCCACCACTTAACAAATAATCATAAAAATAGCTCGTGTCACACGAGGCACAACACAAAGAAGGGAGACTTACTTCCACAGGTCGCACGAAGATGATGATCGCCCCACGATACTAATCACGACCAACAAACTCAAACGACGCGTCACGACACGACTTAGTCAGACAAAATCCGACGAGACAAAAACTCAATAGACACCACTGACCCGACAGCCTAGGTTTCCACAACCTAAGCTCCGATACCATTTATGTAACACCCCCAATCCGCTCAGGGATATTACACGCCGTAGAACCTTTCCTCAAGGATCTACCAGGCTGGTAACGACATTTAACATCTCGACAATGCCTTCGAGGCTACAATGACTCGATGACCGATTTGGTCTTTCCACAAATACATACAACTCAAATACAACTCATGCCCACGCAGGGACAAAATACAACTACACCTGCATAACGGAACAATACAAAGAATGGAAAATAAAGTACAACCGAACCAACACACGATGTACGGTTCCTCATGTGATTAGTATCGATCATCTTTCATCATCCTTCGTGCCGACCACGTGTTATGCTCCAAAACACGAATGCAAAAACAGACATCCACCCCCGAATACTCGGGGTTAGCAAACTCCACTGTTTTGCTAGTGCAAGAACAAAGTGCAAATACGAGCCATACAATTCACATTCCACGAATAATAATAACCAGAATCCTCAAGGTTCCAAGCGAAGCGAAAAGTACTTCCCGAGGCAAGGGTTTGAGAAAACATTTCAAAATCGAAATATCATAAATCAATGGGAGTAATTTATAAAGCGGTTTAGAATGCCATCGAGAGTTTTAATAGAAAACAATTTAGGATTATCAAATCCTAATTTTCAAAATCGAAAGACAAAAGGGTCACCGCCCCAAATGTTTACTTTCCGAAAAATGACATTTACCAAACCGTTGGGATTTTAGCCCCAAATCCGTAAACGACTTTTACAAACCATTGGGATTTTAGCCCCAAATCCGTAAACGACTTTTACAAACCATTGGGATTTTAGCCCCAAAACTCATCAACTCACAATACACAAGAACGACCACAAGGTTCGTCTACCAACATCAAAATCCACAATTAAAGGATTTAACACAAACAACAAAATACTCTATAGCCATCCTAGCCAAGTAGGCCAAACGAACAACTTACCTCTTACACACTTAGTCAATGCATGCAATCATGAAAACCGTTCAAAAGCACTCATTTCCGAAATGCCAATGATCAAACCACATTTGTAAAATGCACCACAATTAACCGTGGACCCACAAACGTGGATCCTGCGAGACCACTGTCGGATCTAACCCACAGTGGTTAAAAGCAAGCTCGCGGTTCCACAGCTTCGTGGAGCCCTACCGAGACCCCGTGGGATCTAACCCGCAGTGAGCATACACACACACACGTTACTCATGCAATACTAACATGCTAAGAATGTAAGTTCATTAAGAATACTCACTAGAGATGGCCATTAACTCGACACCATTATCAAACTCTTCAAAACACAGTAACAAGATTAAATACGGAATACACGATTCCATAACTTTAAACAATAGGAGTATCATCATTAAATCCTTCAACGTTCAAAATAATCAAATCATAATCAATTCTCAAAGTACCATTCACAAAACACACGCGTTTTGAAAGAAAGCCTTTAACGAGGCCAAACCGAAATCCTTTGAAACTTCATTTCAAATAACCAAATAAACACATCAAGACGACCACCGATCATCATAATCATAAAACGAGAAAAGTATGGGCAAGGTACTTGCCTCGATACCACGAGCACTGAACCACGAACGGATACGGCTCAACCGGGAAGCTTCGGAACGCCCGATGCTAACGAAAAGGAAGACGACAATGAACGGAACGGAAGAATCAAGCACGACCGCGAGGAACCGACGAAAATGAACCTAACGATTCGAATAGCACAATCACAACCACTTCTAAACGATTATGGAAATGGAATACACCCGGAACCCCGCCTACGATTCATGTATATTCATACCGAAAACAACAACGAGGGCGGACTACAACCAAACCCTCTCGATTCCGTAAAAATCCACAAAATATCCATGAATCCGTAGGGAAACTAAAGATACTAACAATATTAATCGTATACATCATGAATCCACCAACAAAACGGAGCGAATCGGAAGAAAAACCCAAAACCCCAAGTTAATCGAAAATAGGGTTTTAGAATATTACCTTAGGAGATTCAAGTACCAAGATCCGTAGAACACGCGTTAGATTGATTATCCGAGCCTCACAACCGAAAAGAAATGATGAAAATCGACCCCGGATGAAGAACTCTCCCCCTCTCTATCACTCCCTCTCGCGATGCGGTGGAAATGGGGAAGGAGATGACCGATCTCGTCTAATAAGGATGAGTCTGCGCAATTACCGCTTCGTGTGCCGCGGCACGGCCGAAGTGTGCCGCGGCACAGCCGAAAATTTGCTCCCGTGTTTTAGCATTGTGCGAGGCACGGCTGCGTGCCGCGGCAGAGGCAGTCTGATTCGGTTTTGGTCGCGGAAGACACACGAGTGTGCCGCGGCACGGATAGGTGTGCCGCGGCACCGGCAACTGTGCCGCGGCACGGATAGGTGTGCGCGGCACACGCATCTGATTTGTTCGACATATTACACTGGCCTTTCGGCGATTGCCGGCTCAAGACTTCCGATGCCGCCGGTCAAATCGGTGCTTTCGGCCGCCACGACCCGATGCCTCGATTTCCGAAAACGCACGGAACAAACACGACGAAAAGTTCGCGGGCGACATCAACGACTCGAGATGAAAACGTAATGCAATAATTAATCATACGCGACCAAGAAAAGGGTCAAGACGACAAATACAGATATGGATACCCGTAACTTTCAAGAATTACAAAATGGCCCACAACACCCGGAAATCACGATACGTGATCGAATAATCAAACCGAAGTTCGCAACACGTCTAACAAAGTTAAACGGATTTGCGGGAAATTCGAAACAGTAGTTTCGGACGGGATTCGCAAGAATCGAACTCAAGTGCGGAAAAGTCGTTAAAAAGCACAGAACTCAACAAAACAACACCCAAACGAACTCGGATGACAAAAAGTGTAGAACTAATCATTCTCAGAATGACGAAACGGTCATGAGCGAGCCGTCAAAACGGACTCCGGTCAAAAAAAGAAATTTACCAAAAATCGAAAATTGCGGATATTACAAGAAGCTGACTTTACTATTTTTCAGTCTTCATTGTAACTTTTAAATTCCTGTCTTTAAAATTTTTAAGAACTGTAATGTACTCAACTGATATAAATGGTATTTACAATCGACTTGAATGACAACTACTAGTTGTCTCAAACAAACGAAGTTCTTATATGTGTGATAACTTTTACATTTGCAACAAATATTAAGTTTTACCATCATCAAAATATGGGGAGTTTGTTAGGAATACATTTAAGATTTTGATGATGTCATCCGTGAATTCATGTTAAATTCAAATGTATGTTGGCATTGTAAAAAAGAACCAAATGAGTATCTTCTATAAGTCTAATTTTTTTTTAAAGCTAAGTATAAGAACAATTGGGTTTATACAGCTAAGTCAACTGAAGAGCTAAGTACAGACTTGAGCTAAGTATGGACAACCGGGAAACTCAGCTATGATGATACAGCTAAGTATGGACAAGCAGGTAACCCAGTTATGATGAGACAACAAAGTATGACAGTCGACCCAACTGCGAAGAAGACAACCAAGTTTTTCAGACGTGTAATATCCGTACCTTTTTGTTTTTAGTAGTTTCCATTTTTAGTGTATGTCTATTTTTATTGACTCATTTGTAACCGTTTCGACATTTTGAATCTATTTTGTTCTTGGTGTTTTTCCATTTGGTGGAGTTTCGGATGTGTTTTTACGTGATTTCGCCTTATGTTATGTTTTGTTGTATGTAGGTTTGATTCCCGTAAAACTCGTTCGATTTCGTTGTTTCTTTGTTTCCCTAAGTTAGTATGGTTGAGTTTTTCATGTTGTGAGTTTCGGGTTGTGAATCCGACGTTGTATCGT
Source organism: Orobanche coerulescens (assembly GCA_033398695.1). Taxonomy (NCBI): domain Eukaryota; kingdom Viridiplantae; phylum Streptophyta; class Magnoliopsida; order Lamiales; family Orobanchaceae; genus Orobanche; species Orobanche coerulescens. Next base: position 56,435,334 of record CM065805.1, on the reverse strand, counting down.
GATTTTCGGACATTTGGGCCATTTTGTAATTTCCTATAAGTTTAGTGAATTTTATCTTCTTCATCGTATTTTGGATTCCCCAGTAGTCGGAAGTGTATTTTTTTTAGCACTTAGCTTCGTCGTCGTGAATATTACGTGTCTATGCTTCTGAGTTCTGTCCTTGTGTTGCGTTCCAACTTGTATCGTCCTGTGTAGAAAACAGTGTTCAGCAGTGTTGAACTGCTACATGCATAACGCGCGTTATGCATGCTTCTTTGTGTGCACTATCGGCACCTTCATAACGTACACTATGCCTTAGTGATAACGTACGTTATGGCCTTCAGAAGTTTGGGCAGATTGTTCTTCCGAACTATTACGTACGCTAGCACCTGTATATAACGTACGTAAAACCCTAATAGCATACGCTAACTGGATAGTGTAGCGTACGCTATTGTCCCCAGCGTTTTGGACACACTGTTCTTCCCAGCCATTATGTACGTTAATACTTGAGTGTTACGTACGTAATGAGCATAACGTACGTTAACCACCTCATGTAATGTACGTAACGAAGGGTCAGGTTTTATAAACCTGAGTTGACCTTCACTTCGTCATTTCTCCCTTCCTTCTTTCCTTGTCCGAGAGCTGCGTTCCTTAGAGATATTTGAGCGATTCTTCGAGGTTTGTCTGTGGAATTCATTGTAAGATTGATTGTTGTGTTCCAAATGGAGTTTATCATCGTCCTAATCATCTTCTTCCGTCCGAATCCAAGGTATTTTCATCTAGAACCCTACCTTTGTTCATTTTGGGGTTTTTCGGGAATTGTCTAGTTGAACTCGTGTTGTTCGGTAATGTTGTTATATTTCTTATCGATTATTGTTATTGGGTGATTGCTAATCCATTTTCATCGTGTTTATCCGTGAGTTGTTGTTTCGTGGAGGTTTTGTGAAAACTCTCGCTCGTATCGATCGAACGTATGTTGACAATAGCTTGTAATCGGGGTTGTGGGCGTATTCCATTCAATTATTGTTATCGTATAGGACTGAGTTGTGTTAATCCTTCGTTTAGGATTGGTCGTGTTCCCTCCGGATCATTCGTAGTCATTGTTCATTTCTGTTTCGTCAAAGATGTCTCAAAGGCAAGTACTTTATATTTGTTTGCATATTCTTGTATTTGGATTATGGCTTTCCGTGGATGTTGTGGATGTATATGTGTATGTTCACCCAGGGACGGTCTGATGGGACCTCTGGGAATACATTTTTCCGTGAGTGTGCGTATCAAGAACTATGGTTAACCACATAGGGATGGTCCGACGGGGCCTATGCAGGGTACAGTGGTCGTGAGTCTCGTACCAACGGTTAACATTAAAATGTTTTGTTGGAGAAATGTGTTTTGTGCTCGTGCACCGTAATATTCCGGAATATAAATGTTTTGTAAAATGATTTTTTTGGCGCATTTTTCATCTGATTAGAATGGTAGTTCAAATGGATTGTACTTGCACTAGCAATTGTCGCTAACCCCTTAAATGGGGGAAATACTTTTGTATTGTAGGTACAGGTCATGGAGGCGAACGAGCATGCGGGCCATACAAGGATGATGGGCAAAAGTGATTCTGTTCAGTGGTCGTCCATTTGGCGTCATGTCGTTTAAATTTAGTTATCATGTCATTTGCTTAAGTACTCGAGTACTTCTTTCTTAGGTTTATTATTATTGTTGTGTACCCATTTTGGGGAAGATTTGATGTTGAATGGTATTGTTGAGTTCAGTCTTTTGTTTTGAATATCTTGAATCATGAAATCGTGTGTATGTTGATGACATTTGTCTTTTGTCGAATGTCGGGTTGGTACGTTAGCCTGGTGGATTTCAATGTGAGGGGTCTACGGTGCTGTAATATGCCCTGAACATATTGGGGGTGTTACAGATATGGTATCAGAGCTTAGGTTTATGGATACCTAGGCTGTCGGTTATTTGGGTCTAGTTCAGTGTCGTTTTTGAGCAGTATCACTGCTACGCCATCGTCGCGGTACGCCGGTGCTCGTAAGTTTTTCCTAACTTGACTCGTTATGTTTGTAACACCCCCAAACCACTCGGGAATATTACAGCGCCGTAGACCCTCTCCATGAGGATTTACCAGGCTAAATACAGAAACACCACAATACAATACATACCGACATGGGTAATTAACAGACCATTAGACCGATTTGGTCTTTTGCCACAACATACACATCAACCATACATTACTCTTTCTCGTAACTCATACCCACGCAAGGGTTAACATAAATCAACGTTCCCGCATAAGGGAAAATAAACACAACAGAAGGACAAAACAAGACATCATCAAATACTCAACACCGGTCTTCATGTGATTAGTATCGCCGTCGTCCATCATCCTTCGTAAAGATCCTGTGAATTGCTCCCCAACAACCTGCAAGTACCTGGATGCAAAACAGACATCCACCCCCCGAATACTCGGGGGTTAGCAAAACTCTACTGTTTTGCTAGTGCAAGTATAAACACAAGGACGAGCCATACATATCATACTCCAAGAACATAGAAATCGTGAATATACTTCCCGAGATAATTCACTTGATCAAAACAGTTTGGATTATGAAAGATAGGAATAAAACCATTTTACATCTTACGAAATATTTTACGATCTCGGGAGTTTTGAAAGCATTTGGGGTTTAAGAATTTTGAAGCATTTCAAAACACTTAGGGACACAGCCCAAAAATCATTTATTTCCAAATACGATTCCGATAACAAAATACGGGGTCCACGACCCAATCATAACATTCCATCCACAATCACGGGGGGTCCGTGACTCAACTTATCCACATCACATACTCACAAGAATAACCCGACAGAAACTACACCGTGCCAAATATTACCGTGACAACTGAAACACCCCCAAACCACTCGGGAATATTACAGCGCCGCAGACCCTCTCCGCGAGGATCTACCAGGCTAAATACAAAATAATGCATCACTTCACATGCCGACATGGCTACATAAAGGACCATTAGACCGATATGGTCTTATATCACAACACACAGAACAATACATACAAGATCCTTGCCCAGAACACATACCCACGCAGGGGCTAGAATACAATATCACTTCCATAATTCGATAAAATAACACATCGGAGGAATAATCAACACGACTCTATCAAATACTCTATAATTGGTCTTCACGTGATTAGTATCTTCGTTTCCCATCATCCTTCGTATCGATCCTGTGATTCGCTCCCACTACTGCAAGTACCGGACGCACACAGACATCCACCCCGAATACTGGGGTTAGCAAAACTCCTTTGTTTTGCTAGTGCAAGTATAAAACTAAAAGTACAAGCCATACACAACGTGCTTCAAGAATATAATAATTTTGAATATATTTCCCGAGATAAATCACTTAATCAAAACAGTTTGATTTATAAAAGGTAGGAAAAGAACCATGAGTCTCATACAAAATATTCTACGGTCTCGGGAGTTTGAAAACATTTGGAGATAAGGAATTCTCAAGTCTTTCGAAAACACTTGGGGACACGACCCAAAATCAACTTTCCAAAATACGATTCCAATAATAAAATGCGGTTCCACAACCCAATTCACAACACACGGGGTCCAAGACCCTAATCATAAGCCACAGGGTCCACGACCCGAATCACATATCACATGTTCCTAAGGATTATTCGCGTCCCGTGCTAACAAGCCACGAACCTCAGATGCTCCCGTAGAACATACCTGAGTGAATAACCCAACAGGAATCCATACCAAAAATCACATGTCCTCGTGGCCACAACCACAGAACCATTCCAAATCACAACCATAAGTTATCCCGACATCGGGCTAACAAGCCACGAACCTCGGAGTCCCCGCAAGACATACCCGATGATAACCCCACAAGTTATCTCGGCATCGGGCTAGCAAGCCCCGAACCTCGGAGTCCCCGCAAGACATACCCGGATTGGATAACCCTACGGTCACGCCCGACCCATACTAGCAAGTATGGATCCCGGAGATTCAACAATCCTACCCGGAGGCACATCACTTTCAGCAATCACATCACAATGAGCAGAACATCAAGCCAAGCAACACTTAAACATCACAACCTCCTTTCAAAGGAGTAACAACTAATATCCCACGTAATACATTCTTAACGAACAAGTACACATAACATTACGTAATCCCCGGCAAGGGATTACGGTCTAATAAACTCATTCAAAGTGATCATATCATTGTGTCAACATACAAATCCAACACACATATTCCGAGAACACATATATTCACGAAGTACATAAATTATCGTTGAAAGACAACATTTATCGAATATATACCGATCCCTTTTTACGTTCATTAAACATTGGGTTTATACGAATTCCTTTACCATTAATTACGCCTACGAAACATGTAATGTATTGACAAGATAGTTTCCTAGTTATCACGAGCAACGAAATGACGAACGGGCACGATCGGGCAACCTTCGAACCTCAACGATCAAGACTTGACACCCACGAATACTACGAAAATAGCATCACCACGAATCAATAACACTAATCGAAATCCAAACGATCCTAAAACGACAAGGATCTAAGTATTCTCAAAGAAATCAAGAATCGTTGATCCGGCGATAAAAATCGATGAGCGGTTAACAAAATCAAGATTACGGTCAAGACAAACAAGAACAAATAACCGATCGGATGAGATCGGTCAAGAATCACAAATCCAAGCAAAAATCCCAAATTTAAGAAAATAGGGTTCTAACAAGAGATTACCTTGATTTGGACCAAGAAGACGATTAGATGTTGTTAAACATCTACAAATCCGCTCAAGGATGAAGCTAGAAGAAAAGGATCGGTCCTACTCACCTGGATCTCACTCGTCGGAAGGGATGAAGAAAAGTGGGAAATGACGACTTAATCTTTGTCGATATTTATCTTTGGGCCGATTATTAGCGTGCGCTAATCACCCTTCATTAGCGTGCGCTAACGGGTCAACGCTCCAGAGAAACCGCGTATAACATAGTTAGCGTCGCTAGCCAGCGTAGCGCTAACGGGTCACAAAACCATCCGGTAGCCCTGGGCGAAGCGCACCTACCGAGTAGCGTGCACTAGAAAGAAGAGGGAGCGTGCGCTAAGCGGCCGATAGCGTGCGCTAGCTATCGGCCTTAGCGTGCGCTAACAAAGCTCGGTCCCGATCCGGTAGCTCTTTGGATCCTCTGCGCGATTAGCGTGCGCTACACATTCAGTAGCGTGCGCTAAACACCACGCAGTAGCGTGCGCTATGCTTCAAGCATTAGCGTGCGCTACACCACAAAATCTCAAAAACTCACAAAGCGATCCGAAATGCCTCCAAAAACATGTCCCAACAAGTCACAACCAAACATGGCACGAAATTCCAACTATGAGGACAATGACAATCCGATAAAACCCAGAAAACCCAACGAATCCGGAATAAAGATCTCGGGTATTACATTCTACCCCTCTCAAAAGAAGTTTCGTCCTCGAAACTTGAAACATAGAACGAACGACGCAAAACAACTCAGATAACACACGATATCCGTTGCCGAAATAACAAAACACAACGAATGAAAATCGATACGGTCGAACAATTCAACCGTACATCTACCAAAACACGAGCTATACGCTGGACCAATACGAAATTCCACAGCCTAAGGGTTGGAAGATCGAACACAAAACAGATTTCCTGAACTTAAGGAAATTACGAAGGAGTCCTAACGCTCAACAATTACGAAACGAGATCAACAAACACTGAACCATCAAACGATTGAGTTACAACGATCGAGACAACAACAGTCGATCAATCATGTTCGAATCACGACGAACAATAATACTCAAACAACAACCCCAAAGTTCACATCTCGACTAGAGATAATATACGATCCGGTGAAGACAACAAGGTGTGCATTCACATAAGATCCACAGGAAAGGGATTAGCAATCTGGAGAGTCATAACGACAAACGGGTCATTCTGAAACAATACCACAACTCGTTCGATCAATAAAAGCACAGGACAGGACAAGATCAGAAAATATCAACGAATATAAACGATTCGATAGAGTCGAGAGTACAGAGTTCAAAATCCGATCCACTTCAAATAAAAGAAGTCAATCTCTGAATTTCGAAACAACAAAACAAGGGAAATAATTCAACATGCAACTGATAGACCACGCCCCTCCGGGACTACTCGGAGACGATCCTGATATCAAAGTTCAAGTCCCTGCCTCGGAATGCTCGGTAACCATCTCGCAAAACTGAACCCGGTGTCCCTCGAGTCCACTTTGTAACACGTTGCGGTGGGGAAGGACAATGTGCACGAACATGTCCCGCCACATTACGATTAAAACATCTCCGGCTTTGCAGAGTCGAGCAGAGGACTTGGAACTCTCAGTTCCACGCATCGAACGATGGAGCTTCACAGCGGAAAGGCTACGACATTGAAAACTAGAAACACCAACTCCTGTACCATCCACACGGTCATCGGACTTCTTCTGCTTCTTCGACTCGGACACACGCTCCGATGATAACGAAGCTAGTTCAAGGGCTAATGCTCGATCTTGATAGTCCCTCAACGAAGTGCAATTGAATCCCGACATATATACGCGAATATCCGGCTTCATCCGTCTGTCAAAGTGAAGGATCCTCTCTTCCTCGGTTCTCACCCGATCTCGCACATAACTGAGTTGTTTGCTATAATCGATGATAGCCTGCGACACCGATATATCTTGCGGTTACGCCAAGTAGAATTCGCGAATCCTCTGCTCTCTAATCGGTTTCGGACGAACTCGGCTTCCATAAGTGCTTGGAACTCCGCCCACGTGACATCACGATCACGAGGTTTAACAGCTTCCCACCAATTAGCGGCATCTTTGTCGAGAAGGTGCGAGCGATAGGTACCTTCCGTTCTTCAGACATCCAATGACCTCGAAAATCTTTCCCTACTGGAAAATCCAACCATCCCACCCAACGCATCCGCAGACCGGCGAATCGAGGGGATTCATACGAACTACCTCGCGAAGCCATTGATTCACACCGACGTTCGACTCGCGTCAATGCTACGTTGAACCACCAGGTCAATCGAGTCATCTGAGTCGCTACTTGTTGCAATATAGTAGCAACACCCAAACTAAGATCATTCCCGGTGCATTCTCTCGATTCGCGTCGATCCGTGACCATCGGCGCCACGGTTACGACCACGACCTCGCCTCGGCATACTAACAAACAACAACCTAGGGTAACGAAAGATCATAACTCATAGCAAGATATTCACATCTCTGTCTCTAATTCAACATCATTAAATCATATACATATTACCATTTAATTCGGCTAGAGCACAATATACAAACTATTATACCAACAATCTTCATTTATAATGCCGTTGTTATGCGATTTATAAATGCAATGAAATTGAAATCATCCATTATATCAAAATCACTTTCTGTACGGTTTCCGCGCCGGAACTCACCAAGTTGAAAACCATTTTCGAAAACGTTCCAAAATGCCAGAAAGGCCGATGACGGTAATACTTTCCAAATACTCCCCAAAAGTCATTTTCCAAATACCAAATACCGTCACCAAATACCGTTTAAAATTACAAGGCGTAGACGCGAAAACTCACTAGTTTCAAAATATATGTTAAATCACCCAACAAAAGAGTTAGGAAAAAGGGTCAACGAAATAATTCAAATCTACAAACGCAAAAGGTCATTTTGAAACACACACTATTTGGTAAAAGTACCCAAAAAGTCACTTTGGACTTTACACACGCAGCGGATAAGAACACAGTTCAAGTTACACATAACCACACACAACAATTGTTATTCATGAACATATACCAAATAATGCCGAAAGTCGAAGGTTACAAACAACAACAACATACGAATCCAAACGCCAACAATTTACATTCTCACTACATATCGTTTAACCGGAAAAGTTGAAGGCGAAAGTGACGTCTCAAGTAAACTATTGGTAGACCTCGTTTAAGCATTTAAAATATTTTGAAAATTTTCAATGCAAGATGAAAATATAATATGTGTAGTTTGAATTCTCAAAATCTTTGGTCTCGAGGTCATCATACGAAAATCAAATCATTTTTCCTTCTCATAGGATATTTTTAAATAGAATTTACGTGACTTCCCCAAAACATTTGAAATTGAAATACCATATTGATAAACTTTTATTGAGTAACCAATCCAAAACATCACTCCTGTAAAAACGATTTTACACAAAGATGTAAATATATATATACATGCATACCGGTACTACTCTTTATTCCAACACAATACGAGAATCAAACAAGTATGGAGTAAGTATTCATGAGGCACAATTAAACTCCACATAATAACATATAATCACGTAAACTCGTATAATACGAGACACAACAAGGTAGGGAGACTTACATCCACAGATCGCACGAAGATGATGGTTGCACCTCGATACTAATCACGACCGACAACTCAGACGACGCGTCGCGACACCACTCAGTCAGACCAAATCTGACAAGACAAGACCCGACAACACTCAACTCAACCCGACAGCCTAGGTTTCCTCAAACTAATCTCCGATACCATATTCTGTAACACCCCCAAACCACTCGGGAATATTACAGCACCGCAGACCCTCTCCGCGAGGATCTACCAGGCTAAATACAAAATAATGCATCACTTCACATGCCGACATGGCTACATAAATGACCATTAGACCGATATGGTCTTATATCACAACACACAGAACAATACATACAAGATCCTTGCCCAGAACACATACCCACGCAGGGGCTAGAATACAATATCACTTCCATAATTCGATAAAATAACACATCGGAGGAATAATCAACACGACTCTACCAAATACTCTATAATTGGTCTTCACGTGATTAGTATCTTCGTTTCCCATCATCCTTCGTATCGATCCTGTGATTCGCTCCCCAGCTACCTGCAAGTACCTGGACGCAATACAGACATCCACCCCCCGAATACTCGGGGGTTAGCAAAACTCCACTATTTTGCTAGTGCAAGTATAAAACTAAAAGTACAACCATACACAACGTGCTTCAAGAATATAATAATTTTGAATATATTTCCCGAGATAAATCACTTAATCAAAACAGTTTGATTTATAAAAGGTAGGAAAAGAACCATGAGTCTCATACAAAATATTCTACGGTCTCGGGAGTTTGAAAACATTTGGAAATAAGGAATTCTCAAGTCTTTCGAAAACACTTGGGGACACGGCCCAAAATCAACTTTCCAAAATACGATTCCAATAATAAAATGCGGTTCCACAACCCAATTCACAACACACGGGGTCCAAGACCCTAATCATAAGCCACAGGGTCCACGACCCGAATCACATATCACATGTTCCTAAGGATTATTCGCGTCCCGTGCTAACAAGCCACGAACCTCAGATGCTCCCATAGAACATACCTGAGTAAATAACCCAACAGGAAGCCATACCAAAAATCACATGTCCTCGTGGCCACAACCACAGAACCATTCCAAATCACAACCATAAGTTATCCCGGCATTGGGCTAACAAGCCACGAACCTCGGAGTCCCCGCAAGACATACCCGATGATAACCCCACAAGTTATCTCGGCATCGGGCTAGCAAGCCCCGAACCTCGGAGTCCCCGCAAGACATACCCGGATTGGATAACCCTACGGTCACGCCCGACCCATACTAGCAAGTATGGATCCCGGAGATTCAACAATCCTACCCGGAGGCACATCACTTTCAGCAATCACATCACAATGAGCAGAACATCAAGCCAAGCAACACTTAAACATCATAATCTTCTTTCAAAGGAGTAACAACTAATATCCCACGTAATACATTCTTAACGAACAAGTACACATAACATTACGTAATCCCCGGAAAGGGATTACGGTCTAATAAACTCATTCAAAGTGATCATATCATTGTTTCAACATACAAATCCAACACACATATTCCGAGAACACATATATTCACGAAGTACATAAATTATCGTTGAAAGACAACATTTATCGAATATATACCGATCCCTTTTTACGTTCATTAAACATTGGGTTTCGCACGAATTCCTTTACCATTAATTACGCCTACGAAACATGAAATGTATGGACAAGATACTTGCCTCGATATCACGAGCAACGAAATGACGAACGGGCACGATCGGGCAACCTTCGAACCTCCAAAAACGATCAAGACTTCGACAGCCCACGAATACTACGAAAATAGCATCACCACGAATCAATAACACTAATCGAAATCCGAAACGATCCTAAAAACGACAAGGATCTAAGTATTCTCAAAGAAATCAAGAATCGTTGATCCGGGCGATAAAAATCGATGAACGGTTAACAAAATCTGAAGATTACGGTCAAGACAAACAAGAACAAATAACCGATCGGATGAGATCGGTCAAGAATCACAAATCCAAGCAAAAATCCCAAATTTAAGAAAATAGGGTTCTAACAAGAGATTACCTTGATTTGGACCAAGAAGACGATTAGATGTTGTTAAACATCTACAAATCCGCTCAAGGATGAAGCTAGAAGAAAAGGATCGGTCCTACTCACCTCTGGATCTCACTCCCGTCGGAAGGGATGAAGAAAAGTGGGAAATGACGACTTAATGCTGCTGTCCAGTATTTATACTGGACAGTTATTAGCGTGCGCTAATCACCCTTCATTAGCGTGCGCTAACGGGGTCAACGCTCCAGAGAAACCGCGTATAACATAGTTAGCGTGCGCTAGCCAACAGCCGTAGCGCGCGCTAACGGGTCACAAACACCAGTCCAGTAGCCCCTGGACAGAACTGCACCTACCGAGTAGCGTGCGCTAGAAAGAAGAGGGAGCGTGCGCTAAGCAGTCGATAGCGTGCGCTAGCTATCGGCCTTAGCGTGCGCTAACAAAGCTCGATCCCGATCCGGTAGCTACCGGATCGCTGCCGATTAGCGTGCGCTACACATTCAGTAGCGTGCGCTAAACACCACGCAGTAGCGTGCGCTATGCTTCAAGCATTAGCGTGCGCTACACCACAAAATCTCAAAAACTCACAAAGCGATCCGAAATGCCTCCAAAAACATGTCCCAACAAGTCACAACCAAACATGGCACGAAATTCCAACTATGAGGACAATGACAATCCGATAAAACCCAGAAAACCCAACGAATCCGGAATAAAGGTCTCGGGTATTACAACAACAGTCTCACAGAACGACAACAGAGAGCACAACTTTGCAACTTAACCATACGGTCGAACTCGACACACCACAGAGCTAAAATACACAGAGCAACCACAAGACTCACGTACCCATACCAAATTATCACAGCCAAGGTACACATCACACACAACACATTTACTGGTGCCATTCCAGCCAAGTACGATACCATTTGGACTGCCATTCTAATCAGACGAAATATGCGCCAAAAATCACAGCTCCCCAACAAAACATTTCAAAGTTAACCGTTGGTACGAGACTCACGGCCGCCGTACCCCGCAGAGCCCCGTCGGACATCCCTGGGTGGTTAACCCTAGTTCGCGATACGCACACACACGACAGTACGTATCCCTAGAGGCCCCGTCAGACCGTCCCTAGGTGAATATACACATATCATCCACAACGCCACGGAAAGCCATAATCCGAATACTAGAATATGCATAAAAATGCTAAGTACTTCGCTAGAATGGCCACTTTAGTCGACGTATACTCACGCCTAATGTCACACAACCACAAGCAATTATCAGTACCAAACAACACCAAGCGCCACAACCTCCTTACGAATGAATAACAACTAATATCACACAACGTCACATATGTACCGAACATTTACACATATCAATACACAATCCTCGGCAAATAATTTCGGTCTACTAACATCATTAAATATTATCGTAACATCACCAAACATATGCAACCAACACACATATACCGAAACACATTTGTTTACGAAGTATACGAGTTATCTTTTGAAAGACAACATTTATCGAGAACATACTGATACTTTTTAAAGTTCATTTAAACATTCGGATTGCTCATAAAATCATTTATCAATGATTCCATCTACGAAACATGAAAAGTATGGGCAAGATACTTGCCTCGAAGCCACGAGCAATGAGAAACAACGAATGGATACAGTCGGTTAGCCTTCGAACTTCCAAAAACGACCAAGAATTCAATAGCCCATGAATACTACGAAAACAATACCACCACGAATCAACAATACATCGAAAATATAGGGATCATCCTAATTCCTACCCAATGGAGCAATTCGTCGGACATCTCAAAGGCTCACATCAACATAACCGATGAACATATGAATTTATGAAGTTCAATCCACAATATCTCAAGATTAACAAAGGATCTCGAGTATACAACGAAGATCTCACAACAATCTGGGCTATATCGGCCTAAATCGGCCGAAACCTCACAAACCCCCAAAATTCAAGAACTAGGGTTCTAAGAAGAGATTACCTTGATTTGGACCAAGAAGATGATTAGATATTGTTAAACACCTACAAATCCACTCTAAGATGAAGCTTGATGAAGAAGATCGCTCAAAATCGCCTTTGGAGCTCACTCCCGTCAGAAGGGATGAAGAAGGGAGAGAAAATGACGAACCAACGTTGTTGTCCAGTATTTACACTGGACAGCTATTAGCGTGCGCTAAGAACAAACGTTAGCGCGCGCTAACGGGGTCAACGCCACAGAACACTCCGCATGTAACACGGTTAGCGTGCGCTAGCCAATAAGCGTAGCGTGCGCTAACGGGTCACGAAACCAGTCTAGTAGCCCTGGACAGATCTGCACCTACCAGGTAGCGTGCACTAGAAAGAAAGATTAGCGTGTGCTAAGCAGTCGATAGCGTGCGCTAGCTACCAACCTTAGCGTGCGCTAACGAGACCCCGATCCGGTAGCTCTGATCGCCATTGATCGCCGATTAGCGTGCGCTACACATCCGATAGCGTGCGCTAACCAAAACACAGTAGCGTGCGCTATGCCACAAGAATTAGCGTGTGCTACACCACAAAAACCCAAAAAACTCGCATAGTGATCCGAAACGCCTCCAAACACATGTCCCAAAAGGCACACCCAAAACATGGCACAATATTCAAATGATGAAGAAAATACCAATCCGGTAAAACCCAGAAAACTTGACGAATCCGGAACAAGGATCTCGGGTATTACATTCTACCCCTCTTAAAAGAAGTTTCATCCCCGAAACTTAAAACATAAAACGATCGACGCAAAACACTCTCAGAAACAGCACGTGGCTGCTAACATCCACATCAGCATTTCAGAATGATAGCAAAACGCACATGCAAAAATCAGTATGGTTGAACAACCCAAACAGTACATCGATCAAAACGCGAGTTAATCGCTGAATAAATATGAAATTCTACAACACGAGGATTGGAAGATCGAAAATGAAGTTAATTTCCCAAACTTAAGGAAATTACGAAGGAATCTGAATGCTCAAAAGTTTCGATACAAGACCAACAAGACTGGACAACAAGCGATCGAACCACAACGATCGAGACGCATCGGTCGAAGAATCATATTCGAATCATGACGGATGACAAAATCAAATAACCATTATGAAGTCCACACCTCGACCCGGGACAATAGATGGTCTGGTAAAAACGACAAGATATGCATTTGCATAAGATTCACAGGAGCGGAACCGAATTCAGAAAAAGTCACAAAGACAAACGGATTAACCCGAAATAATACCGCAACTCGTTCGAACAACAAAAAGTGAAGAGTAGAACAAGTCTAGAAAATATCGACGAACACAATGAGTCAATAGAGTCGAACAAAATGAAAATGAAAAATATGGGTATTACACCATATCACCTTTAAAAGAGGGTTCGTCCCCGAAACCTAAACAACGAGAACGAAGTGCTATAATAGCAACCTTCCCGGAAATCTTCTCTCGGTCCCTCATCTTATCTCCATGACTATCTGTACCACGGTCACGACCGCATCCTTTGCCCCTCGGCATACTAAGCAGATACTCACTCAATACCACGGCACGACATCGCAAAATAATATACCAAATTGCCAACTTGGCTTGACATATCACATAAGACATCTAATAGCAACTCGATAAGAAGATCCCCAAGGTATCCTTTTAAATGATATCATTTGAAAATCCTTGGATTTGCATTTTTATTTAAAATAAAACTTTGTAAGTGTTTTTGGTACCTCGGGCTTTTTGTCAAAACTTGTAAACAAAAGACTTTAACCGTTTCCTTTTGAAATTATTTGCAAAACAATATATCCTTGCAACCGCCACTATTAAAATAACTATGCCACTACACATCATCATCACCGTTAATAACAAACAAGGTAACCACGCAAGATCCTCAAACCATTCGTACAAGCACTAAATATTCCCACCAATCATCAATCATTTTGGGGTGATTCAAGATCACGCACGATAACTTGCTCAGTATAGAAAACTTTTCCAAATCCGAGTTTGAAGTTTAAATCGAGTAAGATCCTTCATCTTTCACAATATATTTTTGCAGATAAAAATTGTATTGATTTTTGAAAATAAAAAATTTTGATAATGTGAAAGATTTTCTGAAAATTATGTACTCGAATCATTTGAAAATACATCAGTACGTCAAAAATCAATTTTGAAAATCTTCTCAACACTACACAATAATCAACGACGGTAACATTTTACAAAATGTTCGAAGATACTTTAAAATGACTCTTTCAATACTGTCGGGATTCCTTTAGGAAATTCAAGGTCGGCTCGCCAATTTTAAACAATTTTCAAAGTCCACACGAAGTCGCCGATTGAGCGAACCGTCAAAACTTTATGAAATTTAATTTTCCACAACTTGCTCAAGTTTATAAAATTTTCAGAAAAGCGTTTTCGAATACACATACAACAGACATAATTTACCACTTTATCAAAATACGATCCATTATCATCAAATCCAATCACACGTAAACATTATATGTCCACATAATTACAGTATCACACAAGCGACTGTTAAAAGATAATTAACATCTAAAATTGAAATCCTACCTCTCAGTAATGAGGATTCCCACAACAAGTGCATTCAGGACGACTTAACGTTCACACCACCAACTTAGTCACAATTTTGAGCATTATTGACCAAACAATAATGCCAACATCAATACATATCCCCGAACCGACGATCATGAAATCAAAAAGTCGAAAGGAAGAGCCACATTTCGAGTAAATTTTTGACAGACCTCATTTGGGTTCTTAAAATCAAATTTTGAAAACTTACAATGCAAGAGGAAAAATATCTCATTGACAAACTTTCCTTGCGGGATCACACCAAGCCATTACTTCAATAAAAAGATTCACACAATATATACACACATACACTGGTACCACTTTTCATTCTAGCACAATACGAGAATCAAACAAGTATGGAGTACGTATTCACGAGGCACATTTAAACTCCACATAATAACATATAATCACACAAGCTCGTATAACACGAGACGCAACAAAGTAGGGAGACTTACATCCACAGATCGCATGAAGATGATGGCTGCACCTCGATACTAATCCCGACCGACACCTCAGACGACGCGTCGCGACACGACTCAGTCAGACAAAATCTGACAAGACAAGACAAGACAAGACCCGACAACACACAACTCGACCCGACAACCTAGGTTTCCGCAACCTAAGCTCTGATACCATATTCTGTAACACCCCCAAACCACTCGGGAATATTACAGCGACATAGACCCTCTCCATGAGGATCTACCAGGCTAAATACAGAAACACCACAATACAATACATACCTACATGGGTAATTAACAGACCATTAGACTGATTTGGTATTTTGCCACAACATACACATCAACCATACATTACTCTTTCTCGTAACTCATACCCACGCAGGGGTTAACATAAATCAACGTTCCCGCATAAGGGAAAATAAACACAACAGAAGGACAAAACAAGACATCATCAAATACTCAACACCGGTCTTCATGTGATTAGTATCGCCGTCGTCCATCATCCTTCGTAACGATCCTGTGAATTGCTCCCCAGCAACCTGCAAGTACCTGGATGCAAAACAGACATCCACCCCCCGAATACTCGGGGGTTAGCAAAACTCCACTGTTTTGCTAGTGCAAGTATAAACACAAGGACGAGCCATACATATCATACTCCAAGAACATAGAAATCGTGAATATACTTCCGGAGATAATTCACTTGATCAAAACAGTTTGAATTATGAAAGATAGGAATAAAACCATTTTACATCTTACGAAATATTTTACGATCTCGGGAGTTTCGAAAGCATTTGGGGTTTAAGAATTTTGAAGCCTTTCGAAACACTTAGGGACACATCCCAAAAATCATTTATTTCCAAATACGATTCCGATAACAAAATACGGGGTCCACGACCCAATCATAACATTCCATCCACAATCACGGGGGGTCCGTGACTCAACTTATCCACATCACATACTCACAAGAATAACCCGACAGGAACTACACCGTGCCAAACATTACCGTGACAACAGTCTCACAGAACGACAACAGAGAGCACAACTTTGCAACTTAACCATACGGTCGAACTCGACACACCACAGAGCTACAATACACAGAGCAACCACAAGACTCACGTACCCATACCAAATTATCACAGCCAAGGTACACATCACACACAACACATTTACTGGTGTCATTCTAGCCAAGTACGATACCATTTGGACTACCATTCTAATCAGACGAAATATGCGCCAAAAATCACAGCTCTCCAACAAAACATTTCAGAGTTAACCGTTGGTGCGAGACTCACGGCTGTCGTACCCCGCAGAGCCCCGTCGGACATCCCTGGGTGGTTAACCCTAGTTCGCGATACGCACACACACGGCAATACGTATCCCTAGAGGCCCCGTCAGACCATCCCTAGGTCAACATACACATATCATCCACAACGCCACGGAAAGCCATAATTCGAATACTAGAATATGCATACAAATGCTAAGTACTTCGCTAGAATGGCCACTTTAGTCGACGTATACTCACGACTAATGTCACACAACCACAAGCAATTATCAGTACCAAACAACACCAAGCGCCACAACCTCCTTACGAATGAATAACAACTAATATCACACAACGTCACATATTCACCGAACATTTACACATATCAATACACAATCCTCGGCAAATAATTTCGGTCTACTAACATCATTAAATATTATCGTAACATCACCAAACATATGCAACCAACACATATACTGAAAACACATTTGTTTACGAAGTATACGAGTTATCTTTTGAAAGACAACATTTACCAAGAACATACCGATCATTTTCAAAGTTCATTTAAACATTTGGATTGCTCATAAAATCATTTATCAATGATTCCATCTACGAAACATGAAAAGTATGGGCAAGATACTTGCCTCGATGCCACGAGCAATGGGAAACAACGAACGGATACGGTCGGTTAGCCTTCGAACTTTCAAAAACGACCAAGAATTCGACAGCCCATGAATACTACGAAAACAATACCACCACGAATCAACAATACATCGAAAATATAGGGATCATCCTAATTCCTACCCAATGGAGCAATTTGTCGGACATCTCAAAGGCTCACATCAACATAACCGATGAACATATGAATTTATGAAGTTCAATCCACAAAATCTCAAGATTAACAAAAGATCTCGAGTATACAACGAAGATCTCACAACAATCTGGGCTATATCAGCCTAAATCGGCCAAAACCTCACAAACCCCCAAAATTCAAGAACTAGGGTTCTAAGAAGAGATTACCTTGATTTGGACCAAGAAGATGATTAGATGTTGTTATACACCTACAAATACACTCTAAGATGAAGCTTGATGAAGAAGATAGCTCAAAATCGCCTCTGGAGCTCTCTCCTGTCGAAAGGGATGAAGAAGGGAGAGAAAATGACGAACCAACGCTGTTGTCCAGTATTTATACTGGACAGCTATTAGCGTGCGCTAAGAACAATGTTAGCGCGCGCTAACGGGGTCAACGCCCCAGAACACTCCGCATGTAACACGGTTAGCGTGCGCTAGCCAATAAGCGTAGCGTGCGCTTACTGGTCACGAAACCAGTCCAGTAGCCCCTGGACAGATCTGCACCTACCAGGTAGCGTGCGCTAGAAAGAACGATTAGTGTGCGCTAAGCAGTCGATTGCGTGTGCTAGCTACCAACCTTAGCGTGCGCTAACGAGACCCCAGTACTAGTCCAGTAGCTCCTGGACTGCCGCTGGACTGCCAGTTAGCGTGCGCTACACATCCGGTAGCGTGCACTAACCAAAACACAGTAGCGTGCGTTATGCCACAAGCATTAGCGTGCTCTACACCACAAAAACCCAAAAAACTCGCATAGTGATCCGAAACACCTCCAAACACATATCCCAAAAGGCACTCCCAAAACATGGCACAACATTCAAATGATGAGGAAAATACCAATCCGGTAAAACCCAGAAAACTTGACGAATCCGGAAGAAGGATCTCGGGTATTACAATGTTGTCCTGTTCTGTTCCTTTCTTAGTATCGTGTTGTGCTTTGCATTTGAATTGTACTTACCCATTACTTCTTCAGAATGCCTGTCGGTAGAGAACGCGGACGCGGTAGGAGACGTGGCGCAGCCGGTGGGGCGGCCATGTTCGATAACTCAGGAACTGATTCGGCAAAGCCTTCCTTGTCGAACATTATTCCACCTAGTGCCGGGGGCTAACAGGATCAGTCTTCTAGCTCCGGCAATGCTCATGAGGATATCGGAGTAGCGAATATTTTACAGCAAGTAGCGAATCAAATGATGCTACTGACTCAGGCAGTCTTGGTCGGCCAAGCTAATGCTAACCCGCTTCCACCTACTGGATCCGGCACCGATACGTTACTTCAAGATGTGATTCGTATGCGCCCTCCACAGTTTGACGGTACTTCTGACCCTTCTGGTTGGGAGAGTTGGTTATTCGAGATGGAGAAGGTGTTCGAGGCGGCTAACTGCTCTGAGGAGCGGATAGTGCCAATCGCTCAGTACTTCCTCGCCAAGGAGGCGGCAACGTGGTGGCAATCAGTGAAACCACGTGACCAGGCAGCGACGTGGGAAGAGTTCCGAGAGTTGATAGAGGACGAATATTGCCCATGGCTAGTAAAAGAGGGGAAGATCCAAGCCTTCTTTGAGGCTAAGCCCCAGAATGTTCCTATTTTTCAGGCGATCAAGGACTACAATTAGTAACTACATTATGTAAGGAATCAGGTCCGAGATGAGCTAGATAAGATCTGCCATTTCGACATGCGGATGAAGCCGAGGGTTTGTCACTATATGTCTGGTCTCAGGTGCACAACTTTGAAGGATTATCAGAACAAAGCGATGGCTTATGATATGTCTTTTTCTGCGACAGAGACGGCAACCGAGGGTAAGAAACAAAATACCTCTGGTCAGTTTTCGGGAGGTAAGTCTGGTGGGTATCAGAAGGCCCAGTCTGGTTCGCGAGTTGACACATCATTAGTGTAACTATCGCAAGTGCATGATATCGTATCAAGTAGTAAGTAGACTTTTTTTGAGTCCGGTTTATCGATCCCACGAGGAAGTTAGGATATATATTGAATTATACACTTTATCTATTTGTTATAGAGATTTATATGAGTGAAACACACAATTTAAGAGTTTGGTTTGACAATTGCAATGAAAATGCAATAATAGTTCTAAAATTCAAGGAAATGAAAGATTGCACTAATAATAGATTAATAAAATATAAAATGAAATAGTTGGGATTACAAACTTAGTTCATCATTAGTTATAGAAGATGTATAGGAGATCATAAGATGTATATACTTATTATGTTGTGTAGATTCGTTTTTCTTTAAAAAGACGGTTCCGCTTTCGAATGTCAAAATGCCCCTTATATATTGAATCAATCCACTATATTTCTATGTTGATTGGCTTCAATATATAACATTAGGTTTTATGAAAATAACTCAAAGAATCATCTAAGGTCTAGAGGTATATTTCTATCCCCTAGAACAACTTAGAGTGAAGATCACTTGATCTAATCAAACATATTTTCTTTCGAAACATATGAAGACCATAAATATCATCATTTATTGGCCAAATAAATAAAGATTGGTAAAACAATGAAAATCACACACAATAATAAGTAATCCATAACAAATCTTTATACAAACTTAAATAACACGATTAGCCCATGAAGGGTTTATTCAACATATTACAAGCTTGAGTGGTCATTAATAGTTGAAAAAGGAAAAGAATTGATCCTAACTCCCTTAGTAGATAAAGGAAAAAGAAGCAATAAACTCCCTCAACAACATAAGCTAAACCACACTTACACAAATCACTCAAGAACACAAGTGTGTTCTTCACACAAAAAGAAAAAAGTATTACAAAGTGAGAAAATATAAGATGAATGATGCTTAATGATGGATCTAACGGGTCTATTTATACACCTAAAGTCATCTAATAGCTCCAAAACTCCAGCATTATTACATTAGACCGGATCAATGCCAGTCATCCCCTCAATAATAGACCAAAAGTATAAAAAAATAGACAATGATCAATAATCTGTCAAGAGTTACGGCCGTAACTTGCAGATGTTACGGCCGTAACATTGAGGTCTTACGGCCGTAACTTTCAGATGTTACGGCCGTAACATTGCTTCGGCTTTTTGTACACTGGTTGCTTTGTGAGTTACATTTTCAGCCCAGAATTTCTTAGACTTTGCATTTTTCCCCAAATCTTCTTCGGATGATAACTTTTGATATATAACTCTCCGGAAATACTGCCAAACTCGTCTCGGAAAGCCCCACAACATGAATACATAAAAATTCAACAAAGAGAATATTTTATACACATGTTATTTCTTGAGTAAATCAGTAATTTAATCCGATTAAGACTAAATTTACATCTTCATCCTATAAAAATAAAAGTATTAAAAATTAATTAATTCAAAGCAAAAACGAGTAGACTAGCTCATAATTATGGTGAAATATATCAATACTAATCACAGATAAGTGTATAAAATTGACACTTATCACACCCCAAACTTGAATTCTTGCTAGTCCCGAGCAAGACTCTTTATTATTCACGCCCAAAATAAAATGAAATAAGACACAAAATAAGAAAAATAATACACACACAAATTAAGAAAAATAATTATATATATAAAGAGGATAATAGATCAAAATGCCATTATTACACAATAACCAGCTTTATACAGTAGATATAAATGAATCAAGATTCAAAATAAATCTACTAATGATTTTGAAGTTAAAACACGGTTTTATTTTTGTAATTCCAAAATACAAGGTTACCCCCCAAAAGGTTGATTATTTCTTTCCCACTCGTGATATACACGACTCCCTTTAATGGTTGCTCTCGATCACTCGTTTATTTTTCGACTCAATATGAAAAAGAATTTCATCGGCGTCATCAAATATTGTGATTGTTCACGAAATTGAGTGTATTGAAATTTAGCCACCAATTAATTCAAATCTGCTTATAATCTACATCCCTTTTAGTGACAGCTTTCACACCGTTATTTGCTAACGTGTAGCTCTTTTCACCAATACATTTTTCATCTCTTTTTTAGGTGATAGCTTTCACACCGTTATTTGCTACCGTGTAGCTCTTTTCACCAACACATTTTCCATCTTTTTTTTAGGTGATAGCTTTCACACCGTTATTTGCTAACGTGTAGCTCTTTTCACCAATACATTTTTTTTGGGAATAGAATTTTTGCAGAAAAATAATTTATTAGTTAAGCATGAAAAATCAAAAACTCCACAAATTAAGTAAATTTCAGTTCTATTTTTCATCAACCGACTGATTCTTCTTTTCTCAAGGTAACGAATGACTCGATTTTATATGATAACTACAAGGCTTGGAAAGAGGGATTATGTAACACCCCCAGAACCATATGGGAATATTACACGCCGTAGACCCCTTTTCGCGAGGATCTACTAGGCTATACCTTACAAAACGACCAAATGCTTGCCCAGCCAGAGTCAAACAATAAAATAATACAGACCGTTATGGTCACTTACACGTGAATGCACACACCGATGAGGTCACACAACTCCATCAACAGAACTGACTTAAACAACATTACCCACACAGGGGTCGAAACACAATACAGCGGAAGACTGAAATCAACTCTAACAATACAACCAAACTCTACCAACTCTCGACTCTTGATTTGTATCGCAGCTCGTCATCCTCTTGTGCCAATCCTGTGACTGCTCCCCTGAACCTGCATGTACCTGGACGCAAAACAGATATCCACCCCCGATTACTCGGGGGTTAGTAAAACTCCACTGTTTTACTAGTGCAAGTATAATATGATACGAAATGCAACAAGTAAATAGCAACTATGAATTTAATATGAAAATCAGTTATCAAAATGTTCCCGAGAAGTTTTAGAATTTCGAACTCAAGCAAGAGAATTTTGAAAAGAAACACATCATCTCGGGGATTCTTAAAGCAGAAATTCTTTTGGACCTCGAGTCCCAATTTACAAAACCTTTTCGTAAACATTAGGGCCTTAGCCCGATTCTCATTTCAAAACACACTAGATAAGATATCATTATGAGTCCGAGACCCATATTTAAAATGTTATCCAAACAATCACTATTATACGATCGTTGTTCGTACACATCATGTATCGAACTCCGGAGGCCTCAACGGACCCTACCCGGCCACAAACATCATTCGTACACATCATGTACCGAACTCCAGAGGCCTCATCGGACCCTACCCGGCCACAAACATCGTTCGTACACATCATGTACCGAACTCCAGAGGCCTCGTCAGACCCTACCTGGATCACACACCTTGTTCGTACACATCATGTACCAAACTTCAGAGGCCTCGTCACACCTTACCTGGAACACACACATCATCACGACACAACTCATAATCATCAAATGTCAAGCCATTCCGCATTACACCGAAATGTATAATCAAGTAAGTAAATCAACACGACACTCAACAATGATCAAGCATGGCCGGCACATACTTAGATGATTAACATGACCAACTCAATTCCACGACGTTAGCTAAGTGAGAGTATTATCGCTACCATCAATCGTTCATAATAATTAATTCATACAAAGCATATTCACGAAAGTAAACCAAATTCATCACAACCATAACATGACGTCCCTTTTCACAAGACACAATTCGTATAGTAAAATATTTGCCTTAATAACCGCTACCGAATACTCCGAAGAACACGGTTCGACCGGGAAGCTCGTACCCCAAAGAAGACAGCGAACGGAAGGGTTCCGACTCGAGTTCTTCACAAGAATTTCGTCCCTAAGTCATATCAACAATAAATCAAAAATCGTACGATGAATAATAATCGCACAACGCCCAATACCCCCTCTAAGACCTTTTG
Organism: Orobanche coerulescens; assembly: GCA_033398695.1. NCBI lineage: Eukaryota > Viridiplantae > Streptophyta > Magnoliopsida > Lamiales > Orobanchaceae > Orobanche > Orobanche coerulescens. The sequence continues at coordinate 56,411,929 of CM065805.1, read as the reverse complement.
TCGGACACCTTCAAGGCGTCGACTAAGAACTCAACCAAAACGACGAATCAATACAATCCAACCGTGGAATAACAATGGAAATGCTAGAATACACCTAAATAATCATCAATCCATCACAATTCTAAGTTATTACAGTTAAATCGGACGAAAACGAACAAAACCCCCAATTTACCCAAACTAGGATTTCCAGGAAATCTGACCTGATTCGCTCGATCAAATGACATTATAGGATGTATAATAGATGATATGAACTCCAAGACATCATGGATTCATTGTATGACAACACGCCTCCACGCACAACAAGTCTCCAGCCGAGGAAGAGGGAGAATGAAGTGAGAAAAATGAGTGCAGAACACGTCCGCTGGCCTTATATAGGCAGCCTGTCGCCCGCCTTACGTACGTAATCGGCCATGGCTTACGGCCGTAACCGGCCATGGCCACACTTTCTGTCCAGTTCTGCCGGATGCGTTACGTACGTTACCATCTAGGGCTTACGTACATAACGCTCCTTACGGCCGTAACTGCCGGCCTATTGCGGCCGTTACTTGGCCAGGTCTTGCCAGTCAGGACTCAGTCGATCCGACAGCCCGAACAACCTCGAAACCCGGACCTGAATATAAACCAAAAATACGATTACGAAGTACTCGCGAAGACGAATCTACATACTAAGAGAATACAAGATTCCGACCACCCGAGGGTTCATAATTCGACAACGGAAGTAAGTACCCCAAACTTTGGGAAATTACGAAAACGGCCCAAAACGCCCGAAATACACGATAAACGATCGAAACAATAATCCAAAGCTCGCAACATGAATAATAACATTAAATGAACTTACGAGAAACTCGAAACAACAGTTTCGGATGAGATTCGCAGGAATCGACTCAAGTGCGGAAAAGTCGTTTAAGAACACGGAACTCAACAAAACGATATCGAAACTAACTCGGATGACAAAAAGTGCAGAATTAAATATTCTCATAATGACGAAACGGTCATGACAAACTCGCTAAGATGGACTTCCGCCCAAAATAGAAATTTACCAGAAATCAAAATTGCGGATATTACATACTACCCTCCTTAAAAGAAGTTTCGTCCCGAAACTTAAAACAAGTAGGGAGAAACAATATCCCGACAGGAAAACTCAACGAGATACACAATAAACGCATAACTTTCGCCCATCGGCGAAACGTTACAAGCAACGCAAAGGAATATACAGCGTGAAAACACGCCCCACGACGACCAACACAACGCCACCGACTATGATTCAAAACAATAAAGAGAAATTAATGACATATCACATGCACACATTTAATTTAAGAAATGCACGCGACAACAAGTCGCACCCGACTAAAATGGTTATGCGGTAGAAACAAATAGAATATCACGATAGAAATCACTCCGATTCTCATCAACAAGAAAATGTCCGACGTCAAAACACAAACAATTCAAGATAACGGAAAATGAGGATACCGGATATTACATTCTATCCTACTAAAAATAAGTTTCGTCCCGAAACTTAAACTAAGGACAACACAGTGATACGAAACAAAACATAACGACACATAATAAAATACCATAATCATGACCCCACGGTCCACTGTCACGCCTCCGTAGGTTCAACAACTATATGGGAACTCATTCAAAACAAAATATCATTTAACAAGTTCCAAATGTAAAAACGTCACAAAATACATCTCTACACGAGAAACAATCCGCGCAACGAGTACCAAAAACACCATCACTGGACATCACTGGGCCCTCCGGAAGTAGCAATGGAACTCCAGTTCCTTATCATCTCGGCAAAAATCTCGCAGTACTCAACTCGATGCCCCTCATGTCCACAATTATAACAAGTCACTGGCGGTTTCTTACAATGCGCGCGTTCATGGACCAGAACGTTACAATTGAAACACCTAGGAGCATTACCAGAACTCAAAGACATCGGCTTGGGTCTTTTAGGTTCCACAGTTGACCGAACAAGCCCCATATTCGACTGATACAAGGGTTGAGGTGTGGCAATCCCAATTCCCTCACTTCCCGATGCGTCATCGGAGATCTTCTGCTTCTACGCTACCGATACGGACTCGGTAGACATTATAGCCATCTCAAATGCCAAGGCTCGATCCTGATAATCCTTCAAGGTTGTACACATGAAAAGAGCCATACACTGCCGAACCTAAGGTTTCATACGCATATCGAAATAACAAACTTTATCTGCCTCACTTTTCACCTGATCCCGAACATAACACAGATGTCGATTGTAATTGACTACTGCTTGAGATACCTACATGTATCGGGGCGCAGCCGAGAATAACTCGACAATCCTATGCTCTTTAACTGGCGACGGACAATACTCGGCCTCCATGGCATTTTTGAATTCAGCCCAAGTAGCGGTACGATCACTAGGCGGCCTCCCACCAGTGTACATCTTCCCTGTCGAGCAGGTATTGGGCGTTGGGTACTCTTCTTTCATCGGGACAACCTACAACATCGAATGTTCTGTCCAACTGGAAGAGCCAGTTCTCCCAGCCTAAAGAGTCCGAAGAACCTACGAAATGGGGCGGTTGCATTCTAATCACATCTCATAACCACTTACTAGCTCCGTTATCCTCATCCGGAATCGTGTCTCGGTGTACGGTCTGATTCATATGCGCCAACTGGTCAGCCACCTGACGAAGGATGGTGGCGGCGCCAATGTCAACATTGCCTCTGGATGATTGTCGATGATCACGTGATTGGTCATCATGACCGTCTGTACTAAGCTGATTGGCACTCGAAAACGAGCGAGTCACCCTCTCACGCTCCTGATCACGACCACGACTATGACCACGTCCTCGGCCTTGACCTATCGGCATACTGAACGAATGACCAATCAGAATAACACAACCAAACAAACATCAGGACGTCAACATAAGATAATAAATGGCAGCACGATAAAACATCAACTCCAAGTTATCACACAAGTGCTCGAACTAACACTGTAATTTTTAGAACTTCATTCAAAAATAATTCACACAGTCTCATCAACAGAGATGTTTGGGTTTCACCAAAACAAACACGGTCAAAACCACACACGTATCGTAGGGATCAAACACTAGCAACCAAAAATAAAATGTTTCCGGGGTATTGTTCAAATGATAAAATTTTAAAATTCGCGAGTTTGAAAGATTTGATGAAATGAAGTTTTTGAAAACTTTTAATACCTCAGTCGTTTAATCAAAACTATGTATCTCATTATCAGAACTGTTTTGATTCGAGATCACTTGCAAAATAACACTTTGAAACACCAATCTACTCGATAGACATTATCATCAAAGTGACCTTATCAATATATTATTATCATTACTAGCGATATACAAGGTAACAATATGTTACCACGCCAACCATCGCGAATATATCAACATAGATTAAATAATCAGTAAAAGGGCACATATACAAAAGTAACAACAAATTACTACCTGTCAGTCAAAAGTTTACGGCCGTAACAACATGCAGTTTACGGTCGTAACAACTCTGAGCTTACGGCCGTAATGGAAAACATCTTACGGCCGTAACAACTAGCTGTAGGACTACAGAATTGTCACAGCAGCCCCCCCTCCCCCCCCAACAGGGCTCCGAGAGTTAGGGAACGATACCTAACAATGTATTGCAATATTCAGAAAACACTGAAACATTCTCCGGCGAGCACAACAATACCACAAACTTATCGCAAGCACTTAGCCCCATCACGTGAACATATGAAGTTTAAAATTCCAAAAACCAAAATTCGTTTTGCAAAATAAAAATTTTCCAAAATCCTTTCGTTCATAACCAAAACGATGGTAATATTTTACAATGTCCGAAGTACTTCAAAACATATTTTCCAGATACCGTCTGATGGTGTCATTTGAAAATACACGACCAATTTGTCAAAAATTTAATCGATTTTAAAATCCATATAAACCGTGGTTTTAACAACACCATCAAAATATTTAAACAATAGCAAACAATTCCCACAAAAATGTTCAAACTCGTAAAGTCCTCCAGGAAGAACATTCTAAAACCTACCCGTAACGGCATAAACATAACAATCTAAAAACAATCAAACTAAAAATCACATGCCCAAACGGAAAACAGGATCGCCAATCCAATTGAATACATCTCACACCATCAAGTTTAAACATACAACAAAACCATTCTTCGGAGTTTCTCACGAACTCAATCGTCGATACCTTATTCGAAACCCATCAAGGTTCTCAATTTTTACACCATACCACCCCATATGGTGGTTCAAAGGTAAAACAACAATACGCCCAATTTTTATACATATACTATGTGTCACAAGTATTATATACAACTATATTACACAACACCGTGCTAATAAAATTATGCACCGCAATTATCTCACTTAGATAAAATCACGATACACAGGTACCTCGCATAAAAGAGGAGACTTACGTCCACAGGCCGCACGGAGATGACGGTTGCCTACGATACTAATCTCACCCGACAACATATCCGAAACGTTGTGACTACGCACAACTCAACTTGTCACCCAACATCTCGAATGTCAAAACCACACAATACTCGACAAATCACGACTCGACTTGACCCGACAGCCTAGGTTTCCGCAACCTAAGCTCTGATACCATAAATGTAACACCCCCAGGACCATATGGGAATATTACATGCCATAGACCCCTTTTCGTGAGGATCTACCAGGCTATACCTTACAAAACGACCAAATGCTTGCCCAGCCAGGGTCAAACAATAAAATAATACAGACCGTTATGATCACTTACACGTGAATGCACAGACCGGTGAGGTCACACAACTCCATCAACAGAACTGACTTAAACAACATTACCCACACAGGGGTCGAAACACAATACAGCGGAAGAGTGAAATCAACTCTAACAGTACAACCAAACTCTACCAACTCTCGATTCTTAATTAGTATCGCAGCTCGTCATTCTCTTGTGCCAATCTGCTCCCCTGAACCTGCATGTACCTGGACGCAAAACAGAGATTCACCCCCCGATTACTCGGGGGTTAGTAAAACTCCACTTTTTTACTAGTGCAAGTATAATACGATACGAAATGCAACAAGTAAATAGCAACTACGAATTTAATACGGAAATCAATTATCAAAATGTTCACGAGAAGTTTTAAAATTTCGAACTCAAGCAAGAGATATTTTAAAAGGAACACATCATCTCGGGGATTCTTAAAGCAGAAATTCTTTTGGACCTCGAGTCCCAATTTACAAAACCTTTTCGTAAACATTAGGGCCTTAGCCCGATTCTCGTTTCAAAACACACTAGATAAGATATCATTATGAGTCCGAGACCCATATGTAAAATGTTATCCAAACAATCACTCTTATACGATCGTTGTTCATACACATCATGTACCGAACTCCGGAGGCCTCAACGGACCGTACCCAGCCACAAACATCGTTCGTACACATCATGTACCGAACTCCGGAGGCCTCATCGGACCCTACCCGGCCACAAACATCGTTCGTACACATCATGTACCGAACTCCAGAGGCCTCGTCAGACCCTACCTGGATCACACACCTTGTTTGTACACATCATGTACCAAACTTCAGAGGCCTCGTCAGACCTTACCTGGAACACACACATCGTCACGACATAACTCATAATCATTAAATGTCAAGCCATTCCGCATTACACCAAAATTTATAATCAAGTTAGTAAATCAATACGACACTCAACAATGATCAAGCACGCCCGGCATATACTTATATGATTAACACGACCAATTCAATTCCAGGACGTTAGCTAAGTGAGAGTATTATCGCTACCATCAATCGTTCATAATAATTAATTCTTACGAAGCATATTCACGAAAGTAAACCAAATTCATCACAACTATAACACGACATCCCTATTCACAAGACATAATTCGTATAGTAAAATACTTGCCTTAATAACCGCTACCGAATACTCTAAAGAACACGGTTCGACCGGGAAGCTCGTACCCCGAAGAAGACAACGAACGGAAAGGTTCCGACTCGAGTTCTTCACAAGAATTTCGTCCCTAAGTCATATCAACAATAAATCAACAATCGTACGATGAATAATAATCACACAACGCCCAATCCCCCTCTAAGACCTTTTGTCGGACACCTTCAAGGCATCGACTAAGAACTCAACCAAAACGACGAATCAATACAATCCAACCGTGGAATAACAATGGAAATGATAGAATACACCTAAATAATCATCAATCCATCACAATTGTAAGTTATTACGGTTAAATCGGACGAAAACGAACAAAACCCCCAATTTACCAAAACTAGGATTTCTAGGAAATCTGGCCTGATTCGCTCGATCAAAGGACGTTATAAGATGGATAATAGATGATATGAACTCCAAGACTTCATGGATTCATTGTATGACAGCATGACTCCACGCACAACAAGTCTCCAGCCGCGGAAGAGGAAGAATGAAGTGAGAAAAATGAGTGCAGAACACGTCCGCTGGCCTTATATAGGCAGCCTGCCGCCCGCCTTACGTACGTAATCGGCCATGGCTTACGGCCGTAACCGGCCATGGCCGAACTTTCTGCCCAAATCTTCCGGTAGCGTTACGTACGTTACCGGCCAGGGCTTACGTATGTAACGCGCCTTACGGCCGTAACTGCCGACCCATTGCGGCCGTTACTCGGTTAGGTCTTGCCAGTCAGGACTCGGTCGATCCGACGGCCCGACCAACCTCGAAACCCGGACCTAAATATAAACCAAAAATACGGTTATGAAGTACTCGCGAAGATAAATCTAAACACTATGAGAATACACGATTCCGACCACCCGAGAGTTCAAAATTCGACAACGGAAGTAATTACCCCAAACTTTGGGAAATTACGAAAACGGCCCAAAACGTCCGAAATACACGATATACGATCAAAATACTAAACCAAAGCTCGCAACATTAATAATAACATAAAATGAACTTAAGATAAACTCGAAACAACAGTTTCGGACGAGATTCGCAAGAATTCACTCAAGTGCGGAAAAGTCATTGAAGAACACGGAAGTCAACAAAATGATACCGAAACGAGATCGGATGACAAAAAGTGCAGAATTAAATATTCTCAGAATGACGAAATAGTCACGACAGAGTCGCTAAGATGGACTTCCGCCCAAAAGAGAAATTTACCGGAAATTAAAATTGCGGATATTACAGATTAAGGCTCAAAAAATTTTGGAATATACAAATTTTTAACCGGTTAAAACGATTTTAGAAACTTGTGTATAGCTAACTTATTGGTGTTATGGTCAGATCTAGAAATCTCACAAAACAAAATAAATATATATATATAAATATACACTAAAAATAATATATATATATATATATATATATATCAAATCCAAATAACAAAAATAATCAAAACACACCACAATAATTAAAGCTAAACACACCAAAATAATCAAAATACATCACCCCCAAACTTGAAAAAGAAACTATCCCCAGTTTAAAAAAAAATAAAAAAATAAAATAAAAAGCAAGGGAACAGAATACTCCCTGTTATGAAAGTTGATGCTTGAGCTAACGCCTTTTTGGATCTGCAAGAGAGAAAAAAATATACGAGGCAAACAACAAAATAAAAAACAAAAAAAAATATACCCGGAAGTATAACACAATTTTTAAGATGCGCTTCAGGAAAGTCTGAAGAGTCACCTTACGGTGCCATCAATACTTTTAAAAAAACAATAAAAATTACAGCAATAAAATAACAATACATAAATCACGAATAGATGCGCGTCAAGAGATCAAGAAGAAACTCCTTAAGCTGCCATCATTTAGCACGATTTTTACATACGACAGAAAGTAAAAATACAAGAGGTCCGACATGGGTTATCAAAGGGACAAGAATGAATCCATTTTTCATTTTCTCACGGTAAAATCCTCCATCCAGACAATATTAGTTAGAGCTGGATCTGGTTGAGGAACAAATTCAATGAGTTTATTGATTAGTTCTTCTGGTGTTGTTGCAACGACTATGATTCGTTTAGCACGCTCGGAAATAAAATCTTTTTCAGCAGAGTAGTCGATTAAAGATAGTAAACCATCAAAGAAACCATTGACATTAAGCAGACCTATTGGTTTTTTATGAATATTTAGCTGGGCTCTGGTAACCACATGAAAAAGTTCCTCAAGAGTGCCAAAACCACCGGGAAGGGTGATAAAGGCGCCAAAATTATTCATCATGTGAGTTATGCGATCTTGCATATTTACAGCTCTAAACTCATCTCCAATAGTTGCCCCGGTGATTTTACTTTCAGCCAGAGGTTTTGGAATTACTCCCAACACTTTTACTTCTTCCATATAGGCAGAAGCAGCAGCGCGTCCTATTAATCCTAGACTTCCTCCTCCGTAAACTACATGAATGCATTTTTCTCCTAAGGTACGACCCAAGTTGTGGGCTTCTTCAGTAAAGCATGCCTCTGTTCCATAACTAGCTCCACCAAAAATGCAGACTGAGTTAAATCTTTTTGTGGAAGAAGATGACTCCATTTTTGAAAAGAAACTTATTTGAGAGAAAGAAAGAAAAGTACAAGTTTGAGGGATGAATAAAAGAAACAAGCACAATGTTTATTTATAGAAGAAAAATAAGGTAATTTAACAAATCTGTGATTGCGTTAATTGCGCTTCAACTACTCAATAGAATAATGAATGCATTTATCGCGTATCATATTTTTTATTCAGAAAATCTCACCATACGACAAAAATAAAAGACACTTACGTGTATGTACAGTACTTGTGATTGTGTCTCACATCTTCCTCTGATTTTACATTCAGAAATGGCTTAAACGCCTTCTAAGAGTCGGGGAGAAGCTTCCCATCCAATTTTCTTACAAATTGGCAAACAGGGTCTTTTAACGTCAGATTCCCAAGACATTGTTCATATTCTGGTTTGAATTTATTCCACAAACATCGAATTCCGTAATGTACAAGTCCACTAGGATGCGTGTCAAGAGAAATTTTGATATCATCTAAATTCTCTTTATTCAGACCATCCTTAATGAACTGAATTTTATCTTCTCTGTTTGTAGATGGAATTCCTAAAGATCGATATTTTAAATTACAGTTCCATCTAGCACATTTATAGCAAACGGCTATTATCTTTACTCGTCATTTCTTGCCATATGAACTTTTTCCAAGCCCTGGTAAAAATCTAGTAGGTATTTCTGTGAATTCACATGCTATTCTCACTTTGGCTTCAATAATGAATCTAATGTCAAAAGGTATGCTTTTATCCATAAGCAACCTCATCCTTTCAAGTCTTGTCTTGTAAATTTTTAAATTTACTTTTTTACTAAGAAAGGGAAATCTCTTTTCAATACTATTCAAAGTTTCTTCCATGATAAAAAAATAAAATAAAAATAAAAGAAAAAAATATCTAAAAATATTAGTTGTTGTGGGAAACTGAAAAATCCAACTTTAATAGTCATGGAGTACCGTTATCCGCCACTTGACCGGACAAACACAATTGAGTACTAAGTTACAACGTCGAGAAATTGTATCTATAACAATAGTTTACAATGTAAGATTTCAAAATAACACTTATACTTCCCCGGCAACGGCGCCAAAAACTTGACACGTCTTTAGTATAACTATCGCAAGTGCACGATATCGTATCAAGTAGTAAGTGGACTTTTTTTTAGTCCGGTTTATCGATCCCACGAGGAAGTTAGGTTATATATTGAATTATATACTTTATCTATTTGTTATAGAGATTTATATGAGTGAAAGACACAATTTAAGAGTTTGGTTTGACAATTGCAATGAAAATGCAATAATAGTTCTAAAACTCAAGGAAATGAAAGATTGCACTAATAATATATTAATAAAAGATAAAATAAAATAGGTGGGATTACAAACTTAGTTCATCATTAGTTATAGAAGATGTATAAGAGAGCATAATATGTATATACTTATTATGTTGTGTAGATTCGATTTTCCTTAAAAAGACGGTTCCTCTTTCTAATGTCAAAACGCCCCTTATATATTGAATCAATCCACTATATTTCTATCTTGATTGGCTTCAATATATAGCATTAAGTTTTATGAAAATAACTCAAAGAATCATCTAAGGTCTAGAGGTACATTTCTATCCCCTAGAACAACTTAGAGTGAAGATCATTTGATCTAATCAAACATATTTTCTTTCAAAACATATGAAGATCATAAATATCATTATTTATTGGCCAAATAAATAAAGATTGGTAAAGCAATGAAAATCACACACAATAATAAGTAATCCATAATAAATCTTTATACAAACTTAAATAACATGACAAACCTTGTTTATAATCCCAACTAAGGATAACTTAGCCCATGAAGGGTTTATTCAACATATTACAAGCTTGGGTTATCATTAATAGTTGAAAAAGGGAAAGAATTGATCCTAACTCCCTTAGTAGATAAAGGAGAAAGAAGCAATAAACTCCCTCAACAATATAAGCTAAACCACACTTACACAAATCACTCAAGAACACAAGTGTGTTCTTCACACAAAAAGAAAAAAGTATTACAAAGTGAGAAAATATAAGATGAATGATGATTAATGATGGATCTAAGGGGTCTATTTATACACCTAAAGTCACCTAATAGATCCAAAACTCCAGCATTATTACATTAGATCGGATTATTGCCAGCCATCCCCTCAATAATAGACCAAAAGTATAAAAAATTAGACAATGATCAATAATCTATCAAGAGTTACGGCCGTAACTTGCAGATGTTACGGCCGTAACATTGAGGTCTTACGGCCGTAACTTGCAGATATTACAGCCGTAACATTGAGGTCTTATGGCCGTAACTTTCAGATGTTACGGATGTAACATTGCTTCAGCTTTTTGTACACTGGTTGCTTTGTGAGTTACGTTTTCAGCCCAGAATTTTTTAGACTTTGCGTTTTTGCCCCAAATCTTCTCCGGATGATAACTTTTGATATATAACTCTGATTTTGAATCTGGAAAGACTGCCGAACTCGTCTCGGAAAGCCCTACAACAAGAATATATAAAAATTCAAAAAATATAATATTTTATTCACATGTTATTTCTTGAGTAAATCAGTAATTTAATCCGATTAAGACTAAATTTACATCTTCATCCTATAAAAATAAAATTATTAAAAATTAATTAATTCAAAGCAAAAACAAGTAGACTATATCATAATTATGGGTGAAATATATCAATACTAATCACAGATAAGTGTATAAAACTGACACTTATCACGAGTCTTCGGGAATCAGTCCCCGTCATTTGGGCGAGGGAATGGTTCTAAATCTGCTCCGACTGTTTCCGTTCATGGTCCTACTTGCTTTAACTGTGGTTGTCCTGGACCCATGATAAGTAAGTGTGACAGGCCTTCGATTCAGTGTCTTACTTGCGGTCGGATGGGGCATCGTGCTAAGCATTTTATAGATGCGGGTCGGGCACCAGTTACTCATATGTCAGCCCCGGCTGCAGGAGAATCGAGTGTGAATCAGGCACCGATGGCTTATCATCCTCAGCAGAGTTTTGGTAGAGGTCGAGGATGTGGGCAGCCTTCTAGAGGGGAGCTTTTAGTGCGAGGTCTATTCCGCCCCGTGTGTATGAAATGAGACGAGCTGGAGATCCCGACGCGACGGTGGCTACAGGTACCGTTCACATCCTTGACCATCCTATTTCCGTGTTATTCGATTCTGGTGCTATGCATTCTTTCATTTCTCTGGATTGTGTGTGTTGTCTGCATCTTGATTGCCTAGTTGCATGTGAACCATGTATTGTTAAACTGCCTAGTGGGGATAGCATTATGGGGGATCGTGAGATTAGAGATTTTCCTGTGAGTATCGCCGGGAGGGATTGGCCTTGTAATCTGATTGCGGTAGATATTAAGGATGAGGATTTGATTCTTGGTGAGGATTGGCTAGACCGGCATGGGGCGATCATGAGTTATAGAGCGAGAACCATTTCGATGTTAGCCTCTGACGGTACCGAGTATTCTTTTGTGGGACGTAGGCGGAGTAGTTAGAGATTTCTAATCAGCGGTATGAAAGCTGTGAGACTTCTTCGAGGAGGTTGCACTGGTTACTGGTGTTATGCTTTGAGATCGGAAGAAGGGGGAGTCGAGCTCTCGTCTATTTTGATAGTGAGTGAGTATTCTGACGTCTTTCCAAATGAGTTGTCGGGTTTGCCACCAGACCGTGAGGTGGAGTTCACTGTTGATTTAGAGCTGGGAGTGGCTCCGATTTAGAAGATGCCGTACCACATGGCGCCTGCCGAGATGCTTGAGTTGAAGAAACAGTTGAGAGAGTTGCTAGACATGGGGTATATTCGACCGAGCGCTTCGCCTTGGGGCGCACCGGTCTTGTTTGTAAAGAAGAAGGATGGGTCACTTCATCTATGTATCGACTATCGAGAGTTGAACAAAGTGACTATCAAAAATAAGTATCCGCTCCCGAGGATTGATGACTTGTTTGACTAATTTCAAGGGGCAACCACGTTTTCGAAGATTGATTTGAAATCGGGGTATTATCAGTTCCAAGTTAAGGATTCCGATATACCAAAGACGGCCTTTTGGACGAGATACGGCCACTACGAGTTTGTGGTTATGCCTTTTGGGCTAACCAATGCCCCAGCCGTGTTCATGCAGCTAATGAATAAAGTCTTTATCGAATACCTCGATAACTGCGTAGTCGTTTTTATCGATGATATTTGTAATATCCGGATTTATTACAGTGTATTTCATCTGTATTCAAACCATGTATTATTTTGGATTGGTGATTTTGATTATTGGAGTATGATATTTAGTGCATTAATATCATTATGCATAAGTATAGAAACATGCAAAATTGCTCAAGCAACCTTGTGATAGCGCACGCTAAGAATGTATCTTAACGCGCGCTATCGGGCCATTATTAGCGCACGCTATGCAGGTAGGAGTAACGTGCGCTAAGGACTCAATTATTGAGCGGGACGGCTAACACATGCGCCAGCCGGGACATGGGACCGGATAAGATTCCCGCTGACGCACCCGGACAAAATCTGAAGTCAACCATTATTAGCGCACGCTAAGGGATGCTTAGTAGCGTGCGCTAACTTGTCAATAATGCAGAATATTATAAATGGGACATCAACCGTGTTGGCTTGCATTTCTTTCGCACTTTCCTCAATCTTGGGAGTTCAGAGAGTTGTAGTCATACTCCTATACACTTGGAACACATATTGTTGGTATTATACATTGGTTATCACTTGAGAATGCTCATGGAAGTGGAATAGCACCTTGGAGTGGCATACAACCAACCGGAGTGGGATTCTACCTTACGGTTCAGTGATTTTCGTCATATTAAGGTATGTTCAACCTATCACCAGTCTTAGATTTGGATTTCCAATGGATATGATAATCATGTTAACGAGATATTGAATTTCATTAGTGAATTATTTCAACAACATCATGTTTAGAAGATTGGGATGTCTACAATTACGATATTATTGTTGGAACCTTGAAGTTGGAATCCTCGTACTTCAAATGATGAGAGAAATATTCGGAAGTTAACAATCCGTATGATTTATGTTATCTTTGTGATCATGATTTGGAAAAGATGTTATAAGAACTTAAAGGGAGAATCATCTTAGGAAATATTCTTTCGTATAAATCGGAATTGTTAGTTCACCTCAAGATGAAGTCTGAATATGTATAATGATAGTAGAATCTAATACATCAACCGGAGATCACCAACTTTGCATGAGAATGGTAATCAAGATGGATTATGGTGTCATGATGATTATACATATATTTGCATCTTGAAGTTGATATCATCCTGGAGATCATTCATAAGAGTAAGAACTTGGTATTCATGGAAGTAACATGAATTATCACGAAGGATTTCATTGTTTCGTTCATGGCAAGAACAGTTTACTGCTCAGCAGTAAACTGCCATGCAGAGATAGCGCACGCTATGCTCTGCATGTTTAACGTGCGCTATCGAGCACTAGTTAGCGTGCGCTACGTTTGGTACGTAACGTACGCTTGACCATCAGACGAGTCAGTTGGCTGGTCAGTGAAGTACTGACCATGCGTCGTTAGCGTGCGCTAGGCTCTGTTGTTTGCGTGCGCTATCGGGCAGACGTAACACACACTACACAGAGTACTTAGCGTGCGCTAAGCTATTCGGGCAGATTGCAGTTTATGAACTTTTGACCGTTAATCGAATTGTTAAACATTCATACGACGTGAGATAAATCCTATATCATTTCTTTTGTTAAGGTTTGGTCTCGTTACGTGATTGATTGAGGAGGACGATCTTCGAGTGTTCATTTTCGTGGAAGTATTGTTATTGTCTTCAAATCGAGGCAAGTACCTTAATTGTTTTATGTATTGTTGTTATACATATTGTCGTGCATGTATGTCGTTATTGTGTGTCCACTTCGTGTTGGTCCGACGGGATCATCGGGGGATCTATGCTAGCGTGCGCTGGATCATCGGACGGGTTTTTCCACCACGGGTTGGTCTGACGGGATCATCGTGGGTTCTAGGCAGTGAACGCTGGATCGATGGAATTACCATGTGTATGTGTTGATATCATGTTGTGATTATCGATTGTGTATGTTATGTTTGAGTTTCGTAGGAGAAGACTCGTTGGTATTTTGTCGTTTACGTTATTATTATTCACCGTGAGATATGAATAATATTTTGTGGTACTTGTACTAGCATCGTTGTGCTAACCCCTTCGGGGTGAACATTTTGTTTGTGTTCGGGATCCAGAGAGCGGGAAACAACCACTGGAACTGTATGATGACGAGGGTGCAGAGTGATGTCCCGACCGGGTTTATTTATCTTTCGTTTATTCGTTATTTCAATAAAGTACTCGAGTACGAAGTCGTTTGTGATGATTTGAATTTGGTGATGTAATATTGAGTTCTGTTGAACAAATGTACTGTTTCTGTATTTGGTCAGAACTGATGTATTGTAATTCCGTTATTTCCATTCGTCAGTACTTTTTATACTTGTTTAATTCTTCAGCCTTGTAAATCCTTATGTAAAGGATTTACGGCGCTGTAATATTCCCGAACATATTGGGGGTGTTACAGAATATGGTATCAGAGCTAAGATTATGGATATCTTGGCCGTTGGGTTAAAATAGGGGTCATTTATGTCTTTTGGGGCAACCGGCCGTGAATGACATCACTGCACTGCCTACGTCTTCATGCGAACAGTGGTTGTAAGTTCCTAAACTCTATCTCGTTCTTTACATATTGTATCTCTTTATACTCGAATATTAGAACGATGTTGTTTCCTGTATATTGAGTGTTTATGCTTACAGTATGTTGAGAGGCGGACGTGGACGTGGTCGCGGTCGTGGACGCGACGAAGAAATGCCGAAAGGAGGCGTCGCCTTCTAACCGAGCGATCATAGCTCGGGAGCCGCAGCAATCTATTAATAATGAACCGGATCCTGCTGTACTGCAGATCCTTCGTCAAGTGGTGAACCGGATGACTCGGTTCGCCTGTGTCGTGGACCGAATGCAAGTGGCGGTGGGACTACAGCAGGGAGAGAGGCAGCAAGGGATCCCAGATATGGGAAATCGAGGTGACCGGTGGCTGCAAGAAGTGGCGAAGATGCAACCACCCAAATTCGACGGTATTTCTGAGACTCCAACCTGGGATCATTGGTTAAAGGAGCTGGAGAAAATCTTTGCCGGAATCAACTGCCCAGACGACCGGAGAGCCTCTATCGCTCAATATTTTCTGATAGGGGAAGCGTCCGAATGGTGGGAAGCCATCCGGCCGGTAGACCATGATGCCGATTGGATAGAGTTTAGAATGATGATGGAAGCTCAGTATTGCCCTCGTCCTGTGAGGGAAGCCAAAGTTCGGGAGTTTTTCTCCGCTCAGCCTTCTGATGTGCCGCATCCTGTGCGATCAAGACGTTTAACCAAGAAATGGCATTTGTTCGACATCTGGTCGAGCAGATGCGTAAATGATGATTCATTTGGATATGAGAATGAAACCAGAAGTTCGCAGGTACATGTCCGATTCGAATGTACCACACTCCGCCAATACCGAGATAAGGCGTTGGCATATGAGATCAAGGAAGCGGCCATGGAGAAATTTTGAGAATCCAAGAAACAGAAAGTCTGGTACTTTTACGAGCACAAGAACAAGTGGGGCCCGTAAGGCCCAGTCATCCTTTCACTCTTTCAAGAAACCTCCGCACCCGGCTAGGAGCGGAAAGAATTTCGAGGCAACATCAACTATTACCGATGTTACCAGAAATGCTTTAACCGCGCCAGACGGGCACTATCGACGGAATTGCCCCCTTCTGCCGTGACTTGTTTGGCTTGGACGAGAGGGACATCGGGCGGTGTTTTGTGAAGAGGTGCAAAGTCTTTAGAGCCCGTACACCACGGCCCGTCAGGAGGCCAAGATTCCACGACGCAGCAAAGTGTTCGGATGCCTCGGAATTTTGGCCGCGGGCGAGGCAGAGGACAATGGGACCGAAAGGGGACATCGAGTCCGGATCTGCTCCCCACGTGCATGCGAGATGAGGAGGACAGACGATCGTGATGCCGCCGTCGCATCGTAGTCGTCGAGATCCTTTCCCGGCCATTAGCGTTTTATTCGATACAGAGCTACACATTCTTTCATATCTTTGTCTTGTGTAAATCGTTTGAATATTTCCGGTTTTCATGCTTGTGAACCTTATGTTGTTGGTTTACCGAGTGGAGAGAGGATTGTCGGAAATTTAGAAACTAGAAATTTCCTTGTATCATTTGGAGTCAGAGAGTGGCTCTCAAACCTGATCGTGATAGAAATGCAAGGAGATGACCTGATACTCGGAGACGATTGGATTAATCGATATGGAGCAATTGTGAACTACCGAAGGAGGAATATCTCGCTGATCGCTGACGATGGTTCCGAGATTCTGTTTGAGGGATGGAAGCCGGGAAGCTCAGGAAAATTGATCAAGGCAATGAAGGCTGTCAAATTGTTGAAACAGGGCTGTACCGGGTACTGGTGTTACGCAATGAAGAAAGAAGACGAAATTGTGGAACTCTCATCCATTCCTGTTGTGAACGAATTTCCAGATGTGTTTCCTGACGAGTTACCTGGACTACCTCCACGAAGGGATGTGGAATTTACCATTGAGCTGGAACCTGGAGCTACGCCAATTTCCAAGGCGCCGTATCGTATGGCACCTACTGAGATGTACGAACTGAAGAAGCAGCTGGAGGAGTTACTGGACAAGGGCTATATTCAGCCAAGCGTTTCACCCTGGGGAGCGCCAGTTCTTTTCGTCCGAAAGAAGGATGGATCGCTCCGACTGTGTATTGACTATCGAGAGCTGAACAAGATGACGATTAAGTACAAGTATCCGTTACCACGGATTGATGATCTATTTGACCAGTTGCAAGGGGCAACGGTATTTTCTAAAATTGATCTGAGATCAGGATACCATCAGCTGAGGATTAAGGAGTCTGATGTTCCGAAATCAGCGTTCAGAACTCGCTACGGGCATTATGAGTTTGTAGTGATGCCGTTTGGTCTCACTAACACACCTGTTGTATTTATGCAATTGATGAACCGTGTGTTCATTGAATTTTTGGATAAATTTGTGGTCGTATTTATTGATGACATTCTGGTGTATTCTAAGAGTCCGGAAGAACATGCGCAGCATTTGCGGATTGTATTGGGACTTTTGAGAAACGAACAATTGTACGCCAAACTTTCTAAGTGTGAATTTTGGCTAAAAGAAGTAATGTTCCTCGGTCATGTGGTGTCAGCTAGAGGAGTCCGAGTAGATCCTCATAAGAACGAAGCAATATTGGATTGGAAGCCTCCAAAGAACGTGAAAGAGGTCCGAAGCTTCTTAGGACTTGCTGGATACTATCGTCGATTCGTGGAAGGGTTTTCTAAAGTCTCCCTCCCACTTACTCGACTTCTGCATAAAACTCAAAAGTTTGAGTGGAATGAATTATGCCAGATTAGCTTTGATGAATTGAAGAAGAGATTGACGACGGCACGGATTCTATCACTTCCGCAAGGAACTGAAGGATTCATAGTTTACAGTGATGCTTCGAACCAAGGACTTGGGTGCGTGTTGATGCAGAATGATAAGGTGATCACTTATGCATCGCGACAACTGAAACCTTATTAAGTGAATTACCCGACACATGATTTGGAGCTAGCAGCAGTGGTTTTTGCCTTGAAGATTTGGAGGCATTATCTCAGACGGACTCACCGCGATCTTTACGGATCATAAGAGTCTCAAGTACATATTCGATGTAAAGAGTTGAACATGCGGCAAAGAAGATGGTAGGCTGATTAAGGACTATGACTTGGAGATTTTATATCATCCGAGCAAAGCAAATGTAGTGGCCGATGCACTTAGCCGCAAGCCTGTCTCTATTCGAATCTGGAGACACCGACCTCCCAACTTAGCCTTGGCGAGAGATGATTCGTGAAGGGATTGAAGTGTGGTTACAGAGAGTCCAGGACAATCATGTGTGATGGAGATAACCGTCATTAACCGAAGAAATCAAATCTAGACAGCAGATGATCCTCGATGATTCGGTTACATGATGAAGTGATCAAGGAAAGGCCCCGGATTCATAATTCATGACGATGGAGTTTTGAGATTTGAGAACCGACTCTGCGTTCCCGATGTTGATGTTCTCAAAGCAGACGATTATGAAGGAAGCTCATCGTTCGCCCTATTCTATCCACCCGTGCACCAAGAAATGTATAAGGACTTGAAGCGTAACTTCCGGTGGGGCAACATGAAGAAAGACGTAGCGGATTATGTTTGAAATGCTTGACTTGTCGGCGAGTTAAGATCGAGCATCAACGGCTGTAGGAATGTTGAAGCCGCTCCGATTCCCGAATGGAAGTGGGAGGACATATCGATGGACTTTATCACTAATATGCCAAAACCGTGACAGAATGAACATGATTTGGGTGATAGTTGATCGTTTAACCAAATCGGCTCATTTTCTAGGCATTAAGGATACGTGGGGACCAGAGAGGTTGGCACGAGTCTTTATTTCGGAGATAGTTCGATTGCATGGTACGCCGAAGACCATTGTTTCTGATCGAGACGGCCGTTTTGTGTCTCACTTTTGGAAAGCGATTCATAAGGCCTTGGGGACCGAATTGAACTTCGATGTGACTTATCACCCATGATCGACGGACAATCTGAGAGAACTATACAAACGGTGGAAGACATGCTAAGGGCCTGTGCCTTAGATTGGTCAAACGATTGGGAAGTTCATCTACCGTTGATTGAATTTACATACAACAATAGTTGGCATGCTTCTATTAAAATGGCACCGTTTGAGGCATTATACGGAAGGAGATGCAGATCGCCCCTATGCTGGGATGATTCATCGGACTTGATCAGAACAGAACCAGAGTTGATCGAGCAGACTCGAGAGAAGATAGCCTTGATTCGTGAAAGGCTGTTGACTGCCCAGAGTCGCCAGAAATCCTATGCGGACGTACGCCGCCGCCCATTGGAGTTCATTACTGGGGATCACGTACTTTTGAAGGTTTCTCCTACTCGAGGAATTTTTCGTTTCGGAAGGAAAGGAAAGCTGAGTCCGAGATTTATCGGACCATTTGAGATCCTCGAGAGAGTTGGGGAGTTAGCATACAGATTAGCATTGCCGCCGTCATTGTGCCATGTTCATAACGTGTTCTACGTGTCCCAGTTACGGAGATATATACCAGATCCCAGTCATATCATTGATTTCGGCGAGATCGAAGTCGAGCAGGATGGGACGTTTGAAGAAAGACCAGTCAAGATACTCGAGAGTCGAGTTAAGCAACTGAGGAACAAGCCAATCGTTTTGGTCAAAGTTCAATGGTCACGTCACGGAATGGAAGAAGCCACTTGGGAAACAGAAGCTGATATGAAGTCTAGATATCCCGAGTTATTTTCGTCTTGAGTTTCGGGACGAAACTCCTTTTTAGTAGGAGAGTATGTAATATCCGGATTTATTACAGTGTATTTCATCTGTATTCAAACCATGTATTATTTTGGATTGGTGATTTTGATTATTGGAGTATGATATTTAGTGCATTAATATCATTATGCATAAGTATAGAAACATGCAAAATTGCTCAAGCAACCTTGTGATAGCGCACGCTAAGAATGTTTCTTAACGCGCGCTATCGGGCCATTATTAGCGCACGCTATGCAGGTAGGAGTAACGTGCGCTAAGGACTCAATTATTGAGCGGGACGGCTAACACATGCGCCAGCCGGGACATGGGACCGGATAAGATTCCCGCTGACGCACCCGGACAAAATCTGAAGTCAACCATTATTAGCGCACGCTAAGGGATGCTTAGTAGCGTGCGCTAACTTGTCAATAATGCAGAATATTATAAATGGGACATCAACCGTGTTGGCTTGCATTTCTTTCGCACTTTCCTCAATCTTGAGAGTTCAGAGAGTTGTAGTCATACTCCTATACACTTAGAACACATATTGTTGGTATTATACATTGGTTATCACTTGAGAATGCTCATGGAAGTGGAATATCACCTTGGAGTGGCATACAACCAACCAGAGTGGGATTCTACCTTACGGTTCAGTGATTTTCGTCATATTAAGGTATGTTCAACCTATCACCAGTCTTAGATTTGGATTTCCAATGGATTTGATAATCATGTTAACGAGATATTGAATTTCATTAGTGAATTATTTCAACAACATCATGTTTAGAAGATTGGGATGTCTACAATTACGATATTATTGTTGGAACCTTGAAGTTGGAATCCTAGTACTTCAAATGATGAGAGAAATATTCGGAAGTTAACAATCCGTATGATTTATGTTATCTTTGTGATCATGATTTGGAAAAGATGTTATAAGAACTTAAAGGGAGAATCATCTTAGGAAATATTCTTTCGTATAAATCGGAATTGTTAGTTCACCTCAAGATGAAGTCTGAATATGTATAATGATAGTAGAATCTAATACATCAACCGGAGATCACCAACTTTGCATGAGAATGGTAATCAAGATGGATTATGGTGTCATGATGATTATACGTATATTTGCATCTTGAAGTTGATATCATCCTGGAGATCATTCATAAGAGTAAGAACTTGGTATTCATGGAAGTAACATGAATTATCACGAAGGATTTCATTGTTTCGTTCATGGCAAGAAACGATTCTTGCCGTGATGGCGCCATGCAGATAGCGCACGCTATGCTATGCATGTTTAACGTCTTCTCGAGCACTAGTTAGCGTCGCTACGTTTGGTACGTAACGTCGCTAGACCATCGACGAAGTCGATTGGTGATCGGTGAAGTATCGACCATGCGTCGTTAGCGTGCGCTAGGCTCGTTGTTTGCGTGCGCTATCGGGCGCACGTAACGCACGCTACGCAGTACTTAGCGTGCGCTAAGCTATTCGGGCATTGCAGTTTATGAACTTTTGACCGTTAATCGAATTGTTAAACATTCATACGACGTGAGATAAATCCTATATCATTTCTTTTGTTAAGGTTTGGTCTCGTTACGTGATTGATTGAGGAGGACGATCTTCGAGTGTTCATTTTCGTGGAAGTATTGTTATTGTCTTCAAATCGAGGCAAGTACCTTAATTGTTTTATGTATTGTTGTTATACATATTGTCGTGCATGTATGTCGTTATTGTGTGTCCACCTCGTGTTGGTCCGACGGGATCATCGGGGGATCTATGCTAGCGTGCGCTGGATCATCGGACGGGTTTTTCCACCACGGGTTGGTCTGACGGGATCATCGTGGGTTCTAGGCAGTGAACGCTGGATCGATGGAATTACCATGTGTATGTATTGATATCATGTTGTGATTATCAGTTGTGTATGTTATGTTTGAGTTTCTCGTAGGAGAAGACTCGTTGGTATTTTGTCGTTTACGTTATTATTATTCACCGTGAGATATGAATAATATTTTGTGGTACTTGTACTAGCATCGTTGTGCTAACCCCTTCGGGGGTGAACATTTTGTTTGTGTTCAGGATCCAGGAGAGCGGGGAAACAACCACTGGAACTGTATGATGACGAGGGTGCAGAGTGATGTCCCGACCGGGTTTATTTATCTTTCGTTTATTCGTTATTTCAATAAAGTACTCGAGTACGAAGTCGTTTGTGATGATTTGAATTTGGTTTTTGTAATATTGAGTTCTGTTGAACAAATGTACTGTTTCTGTATTTGGTCAGAACTGATGTATTGTAATTCCGTTATTTCCATTCGTCAGTACTTTTTATACTTGTTCAATTCTTCAGCCTTGTAAATCCTTATGTAAAGGATTTACGGCGCTGTAATATTCCCGAACATATTGGGGGTGTTACAATATTATGATTTACTCGAGGAACAAGGAGGAGAATGCATGTCATCTGCACATCGTGTTGGGAATCTTGAGAACTCAGCGCCTTTTTGTGAAGTTCTCAAAGTGTGAGTTCTGGTTGAGGGAGGTTATGTTTCTTGGCCACGTGATCTTGACCGAGGGAGTTCGTGTGGACCCACATAAGATAGAGGCGGTTCTGGATTGGGCGCCGCCCAAGAACGTGATGGAGGTCCGTAGTTTTCTGGGTTTGTCCGGATATTATCTTAGATTTGTGAAGGGGTTCTCTAAGCTCACTCGACCGCTTACTCAGTTGTTGCAGAAGTCAGAAAAGTTTGTGTGGACCGAAGAGAGGCATAAGAGTTTCGAGGAGTTAAAGAAGCGGTTGATGACCGCTCCCATCTTAGCCTTACCGAGTGTTAATGAGGGTTTCTCAGTTTATAGCAATGCTTCGGGCCAAGGGCTTGGATGTGTACTCATGTAGCATGGGAAGACGATTGCCTATGCTTCCCGTCAGTTGAAACCGTGCGAGTTGAATTACCCTACCCACGATCTTGAGTTGGCCGCAGTTGTGTTTGCATTGAAGATTTGGCATCATTACTTGTATAGCTCGTTGTGTCAGAGAAGGTGGTTGAAGTTAATTAAGGATTTCGACCTTGAGATCTTTTATCATCCGGGTAAGGCAAATGTGGTGGCAGATGCCTTGAGCCGGAAATCGGTATCGCTTCTTGCACTTGAGTTACTCACGGTCCAACCAGGGCTCCAGCGAGAGTTGATGAGGTTGAGCATTGAGGTTGTGCTACCAGGGAGTGCCGGGCAGTTGCACACTCTTGAGATCTCTTCGTCTATAGTCGACGACATTAAATCGAGGCAGTTGGAAGATCCAATGTTTATTCATCTCTTCGAGAATGTGGTGAAGGGGAAAGTCCCGGGATTCTTGATACATGAGGATGGTGTGTTAAGATTCCAAGGTCGGTTGTGTGTTTCGAACGACTTGGAATTGAGACAGAGTATTATGCGTGAGGCTTATGCGTCACCTTACTCAGTCCACCCGGGCTAGAGTAAAATGTATAAGGATTTGAGGAAGAATTTCTGGTGGAATGACATGAAGAATGAGGTAGTTCAGTTTGTGGCTAAGTGTTTGACTTGTCAACAAGTCAAAATCGAGCATCAGCGGCCACCCGGATTGTTGAAACGACTACCCGTCCCGGAATGGAAGTGGAAAGATATCTCAATGGATTTTATCACGATGACGAGGACGAAGACCGGAATGAATATGGTGTTAGGAATATGCCCTCGAATGCCACTCAGGGGATGAGAGAGTAGGGGCATTGTACTTGTAATTATGGAATAATTAATAAAAACGCAATACGATTCATTCACTATTTATTGTATTTCAATTGCATTCTTGATTTGGTGAACATTGAAGTGAAGTCTATGTAAATAAATCGAACATTCCATAGGATAAGAGAAAATGCACTGGAAGTGTTTAAAGTGTATTTACGTAAATCGTTCGTAAGTCAATAAACTTAAATGGGCATTAAGATTTAATAAGACTTGTATAACTGATGCTAGGACATGTGCACGTCTTGATAGCATAGTTATAAGTATATTGGTGGGACCAGTATACTCGAATACGACTCATACTCGATTTAGTCACACGGTATTCACTCTCGAAGAGTTGATGACGAATCGAAAGGTTTAGATAGTATATGTGGACCTTTGACTTGAGGGTTCAGTAGAGATGTGCATGTGACGTTTAGTTTGTCATTAGAGTAGTTATACTCAATTGCTTAATTGCTGAGTCAACCTCGAAGTGCAGACTATACGGGCAGGTAGCAGTATTTCCTGTACGCCAAGAAAGGATTCTATCTCCTGTTAGTGAGCAGGTGAATGTCCTATACGGTTAATGGCAAATAAGATCATAAGTTTTTGGCCAAAGCATTCTGATATAGTCGTATTAGAGACACTATTAATCAGTCGGTCTTGATTTGCATTAATACATGTATAGAGTCTAGTAAAAAGTAGGGTTTGACTTTATCGTGACCCGAAGACTTGACCGGGACATCTGATGAAGGGTCTATACGTATATGGTATTCACGACATAATGGTTCTGGAATGATCCCTTCATTCGTTCTCAATCGAGGTTCACAGTGCGGCCCGCTAGGCTGGCTAAGTGCTGCCCGCACTCATTGGTTCCTCCCAATGCCTGCTGAGACGGACCTACGGAGTCGCGCATCAGGAACATTGACGGATAAATGTGAATTTATTATCTCTCTCTTAATATTAGATATTGGATATCTAAATTATGATTTATTAGATAAATCAAAAAAATTGCGGTCTCATGAATTGAAATTAAGTTACCGGGTAATTAATTTAATTCATAAATTATATATCTTAGAGAAATATATTTGTATTTGATATAATTAATTAATTGGATTAATTAATTTATATAAATACATTGGTGATAAATGGAGTGTTTTTAACAGAGTCGTTTGACGAACGTCTGGTACACGAGCCGAGTGGCTCGGCTCGTTTTTTAGGAAACTTCCTTGAGCCGCCCCCCTCTCCCCACCTCACATGGTTTGATCTTGTGATAATATGGTGAGTTGGTGTATGATAATGATGAGATTCCATATTTATTTTCTATCTCAATTATGAGATTGGTGTGACCATTTTATATATTGATATCTCATCATTTTATTATCAATCATCATTTTTACTCACACACACATACCTTGTTTTTCAGCTCATTTCTAGCCGAGAGAGTTTGAGGGAGGAGAGAGAATTTTTTCTTTTCAATAATTCATCTTTGAGGTGTTATAAAAGTTAAGAAAAAATTAAGATATAAATTCCTATAGTAATTCTTAGCCATGTTCTTGGAGAACGGATTGCTATCGAATTTTTCCGAGCAACTTCTGACTTGTGTGAAGTAGAGGCTTCGAATTTTCGATGCTTGGAATGAAGGGATTTCATGTTCGGGACGGATTCGTGATCGTCATCCATTTTTACGAAGATTTTTTCAAAGGCTTCAAGGGTATGATCTTTATCTTCGTATTTATATTTTTCGTATATAAGTTACTTGATCGATCCTGTTTGCGATTCGTTTTTATTTTCCGCTGCGTATATCGTTTTTTATTTTCGAAATCCCAACAGTGGTATCGGAGCGAGGTCAATGATACCGTATATACGATTATTTGTGCATTTTGAATGCTTATGGTTGATGTTTATGATTTAGAATCATGTTTGGTATAATCTTAGATTTTTAAATTGTTCGTTGTAGCATCACGTTTTTGGAAACGAGTCGAAAAACGAAGAAACGGGGCTGCCGGCAGTGGTGCTGGGAGCACTGCCTCGGCTGCCTGCCCAGGTTGCCGAGCATGCTCAGCCATGCTCGGTCATGACTCAGCCATGACTGCCGAGGGAGCTGCCTGCCTGTCGAGCAGGGCTCGGCCAGGCAGCCCTTGGGTTTTTGGCCCGATTTTGAATCGGGCCGCGGGCTGGGCCTAAAACCGGATTGTCCGGGACTCCGTTTTAAGTTTATATTTCGTTGTAATTATTTTCCAAGATTTAAATTGGATTTTAAATTGACTAAATTAATATTTGGAATATTTTTGAGTTAAGGAAAATAAATTAAACGTGAATATTATTTTTGGCCGGATTACTTCGAACGAATTAACATGACGATTATTAGTATTAATTGGATTAATACCATTAAAATTGAATAGATTAGTTTTATATTGACTGGATTAATATATTAATTGATTATTTAATTTTAATGCCACTTTATATTAATTGGATTAATATAGCAAAAATTGAATAGATTAATTTTATAGATTAATTGGATTAATTTATATTAAAATTAATTGTTTAATTTCGTTGTCATTGCATGTTGTATGGAATCCTTATATGATGGTGATATAGCTCGTGGACTTAGTTTTTGATTTGTTCGATTCGATTAGGTTGTAAAGGCCGTTTTGAGCCTATTTATATTTACTAGAAAAATTTGTATAGGATGCAATTTTTCAATGATGTAATTTGGGTATGACGAAGACCGAAGACAACCGACCGAGAAGACGAAGAATCGAAGACTGTATTTTTTTTATTTATTGGGTCATTCGCTTGGCCCAGTACTTAGGAATTAGGTCCATGAGCTATATGTTGGTAGTAACTAGGTTACTATTTTCTGTTTTTCATTTTGAATGATTGACAACAAACAAACGCGCGTATGAATGAATTAATGTGCAAAGTGTAACATTAATCGTGAAATTCTCCCAACAACAAATAAACTAAGTTTGAAAAAGGTTACGAGGTTTCCTACCCTCCATCAAACTCGTAGAAAATTGATACCCGAGCTGGTGTGCTATGCTTCCGAGTTATCGGGGTAGTACATTTGGTAGAGGTTGAAAAATTCTTGAGTGCATTAGATTCCTTCAGTTAGTGATAAATTTCGCCCCTAGAAACCTGATAGGTTGCCGGGTGAGATTCAATAGTCAAACCGATAGACGTTGATGGTCAAAAACTTAGATAGTCTGGATTGCCAAGAAACCTGATAGGTTGAGGGCATGAAGACTAGGGGTCAAATAAGATCAAATCATCCGTTAGACGGGTTGGTGTTGTAACACCCCCAATCCACTCAGGAATATTACACGCCGTAGACCCCTTTCCATAAGGAGCTACCAGGCGGGAGACTACAAATCAATACCCACATGCGGTTAACTTGACCAAAACATAATACCGTAGACCGATTAAGTCTCTCAAAACACAGCATAACCGTACATCTGATGAAACTAGAATACAACTCGATCACATAGTACATAAAATGTCCATCCCCTAAAGGATGACAAGAACTCAAACCGACATATCACTGACAGACGACAGACTACAACTGTGACTAGTATCGCTGCATTGCATCATCCTCCGAGCCAATCCTGTGGTTGCTCACTCTCCAGTCAGAACACCTGGAATAAATAACAAAATCCCCAACGAGGGGTTAGCGATGGAATCGCTAGCAAGTAACCAAGCTATCCAATTATACATCAAGAATACAACCCTTATGAAAATAACATTTCGACAAGGTAGTAACACGATCCCCGAATCTAAAGTCTTTTGAAAATTTATTCCTTTAAAACAAACCATGGGGATTACTCCATAAATCACTATAAGAGATTATTTAGAGACTTCGGGGGTCTCAGTGTAAAATCCTAAAATGTGAATGTTTTTCCTTTTCAAAAGGTTTTCTTTCAAAATCATACAAATGATTTTATTCTCAACTCAAACCTCAAGACCAAAACCATATTCACCAATATAATCGGGATTCAAGATTCAAACATAAACAATTCAGAGATATCAAATCAACAGTCAAAACGTCTCAGTGGCCCCGAAGGGTCCCACCCGGATTAGCTCATCAAGAATAAACTCAAACACACCCATAAGTTATCTTGACATCGCACTCGCAAGTGACGATTCTCGGAGCCCTCTCCACACCTACCCGATTAGATAACCTTATGGTCAAATTGTAACATCTGGCCGTACTCGCAAGCACCCGCCTCCGGAGACCTCGACGGACCCTACCCAGATAACATCATTCAAGTACGCCCATAAGTTATAATGACATCGCACTCGCAAGTGCCGATTCTCGGAGCCCTCCCCAGACCTACCCGAATTGATAACCTTATGGTCACAACGCACGTCTGGCCGTACTCGCAAGCACGCGCCTCCGGAGGCCTCGACGGGACCCCTACCCCGATAACATCTCAACTCTCTACTATACACAATAACAAAGGTATAGTATTCACCACAACCGCAACCACGTAACACATAGGTTAACGCATCATAACTTCAACAAGGGCACAACATTAACAGCACACCATCATTCAGGAAAAAGGCCAACGAGCAAATAATACAAGTATTACGCGATTCCACAATTCTTCGGTTAACTACTCATTTCTAGTATTTATTTTAAGCACAAAATAACATGAAGAGGTAGTTATCATTCTTCTTGAAACTAAAGTTTACGTTCGTAATTACCTTCATAAAATCACATCTTCATTTAAAGTAAGTTACGGTTAAATATACCATCACTAACGAGTCCACATTAAATTCACAACACATCACATTCTCAAAGTATAAAGAATATAGACGAGATACTCGCCTCAAGTCCAACGCACGCGGAGCAACGGGAAAGATCGACTTAATGACCGCTACTGAACACTCCGAAGAACACGATTCAACTGGGAAGCTCGGACCCCGAAGAAGACAACGAACGGGAGGGTTCCGACTCGAGTTCTTTACAAGTATTTCGTCCCTAAGTCATACCATTGATAAATCAACAATCGTACGATGGATAATAATCATTCAACGCCCAATTCCCCCCTAAGACCTTTTGCCGGACACCTTCAAGGCGTCGACTAAGAACTCGACCAAAACAACGAATCGATACGATCCAACCATGGAATAACAAGAGAAATGATATAATACATCTAAATAATCATCTATCCATCACAATCCTAAGTTAAATCGGATTAAACGGATGAAAACCACCAAAACACCCAAATTCCCCAAAACTAGATTTCTACGATATCTGACCTGATTCGCTCGATCAAAGGATGTTATAGGATGGATGATTGATGATATGAACTCCAAGACTTCATGTATTTAACACCTGACAACATCCCTCCATGATTATCAAAGATCCAGCCGCGGAAGAGGATGAAACGAGTGAGAAAAATGATGAAAAACCCGTCTGCAGGGCCTTAAATAGGCTGTCTGCCGGCCGCCTTACGTACGTAACCGGCCATGGCTTGCGTACGTAACCGGCCATGGCCGACTCACTGCCTAGAAATGCCGGCAGCGTTACGTACGCAACCGGCCAAGACTTACATACGTAACCGGCCTTACGTACGTAACTGCCGAGCACTACCGACCGTAACTCGGCCTGGCCCAGACTGCCCGGCCATGACTCGGCCAGGGCCCACTCCGACGGCTTGAACGACCCCGAAACCCGAACCTGAATACGAATCGAAGATACAGTTACGAAGTACTCGCAAAGACGAAATAGAGCACTAAGAGAACACATGATTCCGACCACCCGAAGGCTCGAAATTCGACAACGGAAAGTAATTACCCCAAACTTTGGGAAATTACGAAAATGGCCCAAAACGTCCGAAATACACGATACACGATCGAAACACTAAGATGAAGATCGCAACATGAATAATAACATCAAATGAACTTACAAGAAACTCGAAACAACAGTTTCGGACGAGATTCGCAAGAATCGAACTCAAGTGCGGAAAAGCCGCTTAAGAACACGAAACTCAACAAAACGATATCGAAACGAACTCGGATGACCAAACACGAAGAACAAAACATTATCAAAATGTCAAAATGGTCATAAGCGAGTTCTGGAAACTAGAAAAATGCCAAAAACGAAAAATTACCGAAAAAGAAAATCACGGGTATTACATTCTACCCCTCTAAAAAAAAGTTTCGTCCCGAAACTTAAAAAAAAGTGAAGTCACAAACAACAAAGCACGACCGACAAAATCTCAACGGTCCCGACAAACCGATCCCGATACCGATGCCGAAACACGATTCTGGGAAACCTCATGGAATAATTCACAATACTGAACTCTGTGGCCCTCGAGTCCACAATTATAACAAGTAATCCGTTGCGAAGGACAATTAGCTTACACATGACCCACAATGTTGCAATTGAAACACCTCCCAGTCTGACTAGGAGTCAAAGAAGACGATGTAAAACCCGTAATTTTCGATTCCCAGTAATTTTTTTTTCGGCGGAAGTCCGTTTTGATGACTCGCTCATGACCGTTTCATTATTCTGAGAATGATTAATTCTACACTTTTTGACATCCGAGTTCGTTTCGATGTCGTTTTGTTGAGTTCCGTGCTTTTTAGCGACTTTTCCGCGCTTGAGTTCGATTCTTGCGAATCTCGCTCGTTGGCTGCTTCGAAGTTTCGTAAGTCCGTTTAACTTTGTTAGACGTGTTGTGAACTTCGGTTTGGTTATTCGATCACGTATCGTGATTTTCGGGCGTTTTGGGCCATTTTGTAATTTCTTAAAAGTTACGAGTATCCGTATTTGTAATTGTTGTCTCGACCCGTTTCTTGGTCGCGTATGATTAATTATGGTATTACGTTTTCATTTCGGGTCGTTGATATTGTCCGCGAACTTTTCGTCGTGTTCATTCCGTACGTTTTCGGAAATCGGGTCATCGAGCCACAGTGGTCGCATCGCCGGACGATTCTTGGATCGCCGGACGATTGCGGGCACCGGCCGGACAGGTGCGGAAGGAACCGGCGTAGCGCACGCTATGGCCGCAAGACTGCGCGCGCTAACCGGCAGGTATAGCGCACGCTAGCTTGGTCGACCAACGCACGCTATCGGACCGGACAATGGGGTTTCTGGGGTTCTGGACTCGGGAAGGATCGGCAGGTAGCGCACGCTACGCCGAGCGTAGTGCGCGCTAGTCGGCAGGCGTAGCGCACGCTGTCGGCCGGCTAGCGTACGTTACAGGTCTGGCGATTCGATCGAAGGGTTACAGGACAGATCGGCTAGCGCACGCTAGCGTCACAGCCAGCGCTTATCGCGATCGGCGAGCAAAATCCGGCCGTGATTGAGTCTTCAAGATGTGGCCTTGCGGGCCCCGACCGAGGGTTATCGGCCGAGGCTGCCCGTTAGCGCGCGCTAGTCCAGAAGGTGTAGCGCACGCTAGGCCGTGCCTGTATAAATATGACAGAGTAGCCATATTTTCACCCGTTTTTCATTTCCATCTTTTCCTCTCCGCGGCTGGAGACTTGGCGATCCAGGAGACATGTTGTCAAGCAACTAATCCACGAAGATTGGGACTTAAAATCATCGATTAATCCATCCATAACCTCCTTTGATCCAGCGAATCAAGGTGAGGTTTCCTAGAACCCTATTTTGCGAAAATTTGGGGTTTTTGCGTTTTTGTCCGATTCGTTCCGTGTTGTTGATTAATACACGATGGGTATGATTAATCATGGTAGTATTCTTGTGTTTAACATCATTTAATCCATTGTTCTTCGTCGAATCGAAGTATATTTCTTGATTTCCTTCGAATTGACTTTTTGGGGGATTTGTCCTCGATCTCGTTTTTCATCCGTTTTCGATGGATCGATTATGGTTAAATGATGTTGTTAAACATATTCTATGGATTTTATATCCATATTTCAACTTGGAATTCCGTTTTCGTGATTTGACGGGACGAATCGTGTTCTTGGCCGTTTTGGGGGAAATCCTTGAACCTTCGTCATTTGTTCTTTGAATTCAGCGGCTTTGGGTCGTACTTTGGAATTCATTTTCGTTGTTATTGTTTTCGTTCGTAGTTCATTGTTGTGGATTGTCGTTTGGTGGAGTCGGCGAGTTCGTAGTCGGTTCGTGCCAACCTACTTCGGTCGATTCTCCGCGTTGTGGCTATTCGAGGCAAGTATCTTGCCCATACATTTCATATTTCTTAGGCATAATTATTGATAAATGATTTTATGCGAAATCCAATGTTTAATGAACGTTAAAAAGGATCGGTATGTTCTCGATAAATATTGTCTTTCAACGATAATTCGTATACTTCGTGAATGGATATGTTCTCGGAATGTGGGTGTTAGTTTCGTATGTTGAGAGACGTTATGATCACATTGAGTGAATATAATAGACCATAATTGTTTTCCGAGGATTGTGCATTGAATTGTATATTTGTTCGGTGGGTATTCGACATGATGTGATGTTAGTCGTTACTCCTTTGAAAGGAGGTTGTGATGCTTAGTGTTGCTTGTCTTGATAATCGGTTATTGTTGTGTGCTTGTTGTATGTGATGTGCCTCCGGGTAGGATTGTTGAATCTCCGGGATCCATACTTGCTAGTATGGGTCGGGCGAAACCGTAGGGTTATCCAATACGGGTATGTCTTGCGGGGACTCCGAGGTTCGGGTCTTGCTAGCCCGATGCCGAGATAACTTGTGGGGTTATCATCGGGTATGTCTTGCGGGGACTCCGAGGTTCGTGGCTTGTTAGCACGATGCCGGGATAACTTATGGTTGTGGTTTGATCATGTAAGTATATGTGCTTTTAGTCACGTGACTGCGGTTACGGTGACATGTGATTTGATATAGTTTCCCTGTGGGTTATTCACTCGGGTTTGTTCTACGGGAGCATCTGAGGTCCGTGGCTTGCTAGCACGGGACGCGAATAATCTGTGGAAACAGGTTGTTATGGTATGATCGGGTCGTGGACCCCACTTGTTGTTATCGAATTTATGTTTTGGAAAAATGACTTTTGGGTTGTGTCCCTAAACGTTTTCGAAAGGCCTTAAATTTTTTAAATCCCAATGTATTCAAAACTCCCGAGGTCGTAAAATGTTTTTCACAAGATGTTTATCGGGTTTACCCTATCTTTCGATTTAATTGTTTGATTTAGTGAATCAACTCGGGAAGTATGGTTATGATTAACATGTTTCATGGAGTATGATATGTATGGCTCGTTTTCGTATTTTATACTTGCACTAGCAAAACAGTGGAGTTTTGCTAACCCCCGAGTATTCGGGGGGTGGATGTCTATTTTTGCATTCAGGTTTTGGAGCATAACACAGGGTCGGCACGAAGGATGATGAAAGATGAACGATACTAATCACACGAGGATCCGTTGATGTCGTATTGGTCTAGTTGTATTTTCTTTTCCGCTGCAGTATCTTTTCCCCGTTGTACGGGAGTTTATTGTATTTTGACCCCTGCGTGGGTATGTATTTGTAATCGAGTTGTATATTTTATTGAAAGACCAAATCGGTCTACTGAGTCATTTTAGCCTTGAAGGCATTTTCGAGATGTTAAATGTTGTTACCAGCCTGGTAGATCCTCGAGGAGAGGGTCTACGACGTGTAATATCCCTGAGTGGATTGGGGGTGTTACAGACGACTTGGAACTCTTGGTTCCACCGAACGAAGAAAATGAAGGTTTCACCGAAGGACTACGCGAAACTCGACGAGAAGAAGTTCTGACTCCCACACAATCTGAAAAATCTCCAGACATCCTATGCCTCTTCGTCTCATGCAAAGGCCCAGTAGATAATTATGCCATCTCGTACGCCATAGCTCGATTCTGATACTCTCTCAAAGTATCACAAGTGAAACCCGACATGTACTGTCGAATCTCTGGTTTCATCCGCATATCAAAATGACGGATTTTGCCTTCCTCGGTCCTCACCTGCCCCTTCACGTAAGCGAGTTGTCGACTATAATCGATAATAGCCTGTGACATGGGTACATCCTGCGGATCGGCTAGATAAAAATCTCGGATCCTCTGCTCTCGGATCGGCTCCGGACAGAACTCTGCTTCCATCAACTTTTTGAACTCATCCCAAGTAATGGCACGATCCTGAGGCTCAACGGCCTCCCACCAATTAGCAGCGTCACTATCGAGAAGAAACTGAGCGATAGGAATCCTCCGTTCCTCTGGAAAACCAACCGCCTTGAAAATCTTTTCCGATTGGAAAAGCCAACCATCCCAGCCCAAAGTATCACTTACGCCCGCAAAACGGGGAGGACGCATACGAACCACTTCTCTAAGCCACTGAGTCGATCCGAAGTTCTCGGTCACGGCAGTGTTACGCTGAACCGCCTGGGTCAAATGAGTCATCTGGTCTACCACTTGCTGAAGTATGGTAGCAACACCAATACTGACGCCATCACCGGCAGCATGATCCTGATCGCGTAACTGATTGCCACGGCCCCATCCCCTGGCCCGCGACATACTAAACTGAACAACCGTTCGTTAAAAACGAGACATAACAACACATAACATCAATCACAAAAGAGGGTCCATACAAGACACACTGCGAAGCACAGAAATATTCTTGCTAGTAAGAGTTATCAATGAGTGTTCACACAATAAACTCATATCTGATAATTCTCATATATATTCGGAAAAGAATATTTCCGACAACAACATTTATCAAGTCATCACACACTAGAATCAAGCACATGAGTAAACCACTCAAAACATTCAACACATGCCCGAGGTATCAAGCGCAGCTATCACCGCATACACGACAATATCATCAAATTTCGAACCATTCTCACCATTATCACTATTTTTGAAACAAAACCAAACTCTCATAAAATAGTCATAAAACTTCACACTAAAGTTGACCAAGCTCATCGATTTACCAATAACCAAGAACATCCCAATTCAGTTGAACTTTTGAAATTCTCATGTCAAAATTTTCGAGTTAAAGCACTGAATTTCCCGAAGTTTATCAAAGTTCAAACCTTTTAACAAGAGTCACGAAAAATGGTTTAATGACCACAAATTCGAATACCATCAACATGAGAAATGATATTAGTCAACACACGTATCTCTCAAACATAAGTGCCGAACATAATTAAAATGAAATTTCCTTCTCAAACAATAAAATGTTTGTAATTGTCGCTTCTTCGTGAAACGGATCAAGGATTTCTTATTTTGAAATTTTTGAAAATGTGTGAAAAATATTTTTAGAAGACTTGTCGTTCCTCATAGAGTGGAAAGGACTCACTGAATTTTTTTTTTTGAAATCATCAAGATCCCATTCCGTTTGACGAAACTTTCGAATCTTAGCAAAAATTTCACAAAATCCTTTAAATCATAAACACAATGACGGTAATAATTTACAATGTCCAAATCACTTTAAAACGCTTACTTCAGATACCGTCTGAAGGTGTCAATTGAAAATACAAGACTAACTTGTCAAAGTTTAACTGTTTTCAAAATCCATGCAAAACTATTGATTGACCGCACCATCAAAATATTTTCAAAAATCGGTTCTTTACAAACATACTTAGGCTCATAAATAAAATCAAGAAAATCGTTTTCAAACCTACACGCAGGGGATATAATTACAACTATTTAAAAGCAATCGAACCTGAAACTACCTGCCCAATCGGCAAACGAGATTATAAATCCAACCAAATATAATTCGCGAACACCAAGTTCAAACATACGTCAAAACTCCCCATCTGTATTCCTCATGAACTCTACCGACAATACATTCTCTGTAACACGTCAAAATTCACAGTTTTCATATTGCACCAACCGATATCCAACCGTCAATACATTCAATTCAATATACATACGATACAACATAAGTATCAAACACAAATTTCACCTTACATCATTACACAAACAAAATTAGGAACCACAATGACCGCACATGCAGGAAATCATGAAATACCAATACCTCACATAAAGGAGGAGACTTATGTCCACAGGCCGCACGGAGATGATGGCTGCACTACGATACTAATCACAGCGAATCACAATTGATCACAACGGATCACAATGATCACGCTTGTTCACAATTGCTCACCCGGGTGACACGACAAGACACGACTCCGACAAGACACGACTCGACAAGACCCAACTAGACCCAACTGCCTAGGTTTTCGCAAACCTAAGCTCCGATACCATTTATGTAACACCCCCAATCCACTCAGGGATATTACACGCCATAGACCCCTTTCCATAAGGAGCTACCAGGCGGGAGACTACAAATCAAAACCCATATGCGGTCAACTTGACCAAAACATAATATCGTAGACCGATTAAGTCTCTCAAAACACAGCATAACCGTACATCTGATGAAACTAGAATACAACTCGATCACATAGTACATAAATTGTCCATCCCCTCAAGGATGACAAGAACTCAAACCGACATATCACTGACAGACGACAGACTACAACTGTGACTAGTATCGCTGCATTGCATCATCCTCCGAGCCAATCCTGTGGTTGCTCACTCTCCAGTCAGAACACCTGGAATAAATAACAAAATCCCCAATGAAAGGTTAGCGATGGAATTGCTAGCAGGTAACCAAGCTATACAATTATACATCAACAATACAACCGTTATGAAAATAACATTTTGACAAGGTAGTAACACGATTCCCGAATCTAAAGTCTTTTGAAAATTTATTCCTTTAAAACAAACCATGGGAATTACTCCAGAAATCACTGTAAGAGATTATTTAGAGACTTCGGGGGTCTCACTGTAAAATCCTGAAATATGAATGTTTTTCCTTTTCAAAAGGTTTTCTTTCAAAATCATACAAATGATTTTATTCTCAACTCAAACCTCAAGACCAAAACCATATTCACCAATATAATCGGGATTCAAGATTCAAACATAAACAATTCAGAGATATCAAATCAACAGTCAAAACGTCTCCATGGCCCCGAAGGGTCCCACCCGGATTAGCTCATCAAGAATAAAATCAAACACACCCATAAGTTATCTTGACATCGCACTCGCAAGTGACGATTCTCGGAGCCCTCTCCAGACCTACCCGATTAGATAACCTTATGGTCAAATCGTAACATCTGGCCATACTCGCAAGCACCCGCCTCCGGAGGCCTCGACGGACCCTACCCGGATAACATCATTCAAGTACGT
The DNA here is from genome assembly GCA_033398695.1 of Orobanche coerulescens. NCBI lineage: Eukaryota > Viridiplantae > Streptophyta > Magnoliopsida > Lamiales > Orobanchaceae > Orobanche > Orobanche coerulescens. The sequence continues at coordinate 56,375,130 of CM065805.1, read as the reverse complement.
CCATAAGTTATCATGACATCGCACTCGCAAGTGCCGATTCTCGGAGCCCTCCCCAGACCTACCCGAATTGATAACCTTATGGTCACAACGTACGTCTGGCCGTACTCGCAAGCACGTGCCTTCGGAGGCCTCGACGGGACCCCTACCCGGATAACATCTCAACTCTCTACTATACACAATAACAAAGGTATAATATTCACCACAACCGCAACCACGTAACACATAGGTTAACGCATCATAACTTCAACAAGGGCACAACATTAACAGCACACCATCATTCAGGAAAAAGGCTAACGAGCAAATAATACAAGTATTACATGATTCCACAATTCTTCGGTTAACTACTCATTTCTAGTATTTATTTTAAGCACAAAATAACATGAAGAGGTAGTTATCATACTTCTTGAAACTAAAGTTTACGTTCGTAATTACCTTCATTAAATCACATCTTCATTTAAAGTAAGTTACGGTTAAATATACCGTCACTAACGAGTCCACGTTAAATTCACGACACATCACATTCTCAAAGTATAAAGAATATAGACGAGATACTCGCCTCAAGTCCAACGCACGCGGAGCAACGGGAAAGCTCGACTTAATGACTGCTACCGAACACTCCGAAGAACACGATTCAACTGGGAAGCTCGGACCCAGAAGAAGACAACGAACGGGAGGGTTCCGACTCGAGCTCTTTACAAGGATTTCGTCCCTAAGTCATACTAATGATAAATCAACAATCGTACGATGGATAATAATCATTCAACTCCCAATTCCCCCTCTAAGACCTTTTGTCGGACACCTTCAAGGCGTCGACTAAGAACTCGACCAAAACAACAAATCGATACGATCCAACCATGGAATAACAAGAGAAATGATATAATACATCTAAATAATCATCAATCCATCACAATCCTAAGTTAAATCGGATTAAACGGATGAAAACCACCAAAACACCCAAATTCCCCAAAACTAGATTTCTAGGATATCTGACCTGATTCGCTCGATCAAAGGATGTTATAGGATGGATGATTGATGATATGAACTTCAAGAATTCATGGATTTAACACCTGACAACATCCCTCCATGATTATCAAAGATCCAACAGCGAAAGAGGATGAAACGAGTGAGAAAAATGATGAAAAACCCGTGTGCAGGGCCTTAAATAGACTACCTGCCGGCCGCCTTACGCACGTAACCGGCCATGGCTTGCGTACGTAACCGGCCATGGCCGACTCACTGCCTAGAAATGCCGGCAGCGTTACGTACGTAACCGGACAAGACTTACGTACGTAACCGGCCTTACGTACGTAACTGCCGAGCACTACCGGCCGTAACTCGGCCTGGGCCCAGACTGCCCGGCCATGACTCGGCCGGGGCCCACTCCGACGGCCCGAACGACCCCGAAACCCGAACCTGAATACGAATCGAAGATACGGTTACGAAGTACTCGCAAAGACGAAATCGAGCACTAAGAGAACACATGATTCCGACCACCCGAAGGCTCGAAATTCGACAACGGAATGTAATTACCCCAAACTTTGGGAAATTATGAAAATGGCCCAAAACGTCCGAAATACACGATACACGATCGAAACACTAATATGAAGATAGCAACATGAATAATAACATCAAATGAACTTACAAGAAACTCGAAACAACAGTTTCGGACGAGATTCGCAAGAATCGAACTCAAGTGCGGAAATTCCGCTTAAGAACACGAAACTCAACAAAACGATATCGAAGCGAAACGTTTCCTTGATCACCCCTAAGAAGTCGATCTGATCATGATTCCCGGATTATAACATGGGAGTGTATAATTCCGATAAAATTAGTGGGAGCCGAGACAAGAATTATACAAGCCCTTAAATTCTATACTCGGTTATAATAAAACAAGTCACTAATTTAATCTTGTCTAAATCTTTGCAGAAAACGAAACTGAATCTCTCTAAAATGGCTAAAAACGCACTTGCAATACTACTTGAAACGAATATCCTAACTGGCCCCAACTTTGTTGACTGGTTGCGGAATCTGATGATTGTACTAAGTATGGAGTCTCTGGGACACGTCTTGGAGGCGGACTATCCACCGACTCCAATCCGGACTAGAGGTAATCAGGAAGATATTGACGTCCATGAAAAATGGGTCAAGGATGACGTGCTAGTCCGTGGCTTTATGATGGGCTCAATGACAAATGAGCTGCAGAGAGCGCACGAGAAAATGACTTCTTCTAGGCAGATTCTCGCACACTTGACCGAACTTTATGGAGAGCACAGTAAGACTGCTAGTATGAGATATCGAAGCAGTTGTTCAGTTCTAAGATGAAAGAAGGGGAAAAGGTGGGAGACCACATCCTCAAGATGATCTCTACGATTGAGAGGCTTGAGGTGCTCAACATTAATATGGATTTATCCCTTCAAATTGATCTCATCCTTCAATATCTCCCTGACTGTTTCACGCAGTTTGTAGTGAATTTCAACTGTAATAAAATTTCATGCACATTAGCTGGGCTAATGAATAAACTGGTGACGGCACAGTCAAACATGAAGACTAAAATGAAATAGGCTGCTCTTGTGATTTCTTCTGGGCCTCGAAGGTCCAAGAACAAGAAGAAAAAGACCTATGAGCAGTACAAACCCAAGAAAGGGGTGCAGAAAGGAAAGGGCAAGGCCCGAAAGGTTCAAAGGGAAGGCGGTCCAAAACCGACAGACAAATGCCTTGAATGCGGTGAGCTGGGCTACTGGCAAAGGACTTGTCCAAAGATTAATGGCGCATCAGGTACAGAACTTTTTCTTTTTGAAACTAATTGTTCCACTACTGTGTATTCGGCTTCATGGATTCTGGATTCAGGTGCCACTTCTCATATTTGTACTATGAATCAGGATCTAGAACGAAGTAGGAAACTTGAATCCGGGGAAGTTATGATCACTGTCGGAAGCAGACAAAGTGTCGAGGCAACCGATATTGGATCAATCCAACTGGGTTTAGAATCCGGTTTTATTTTGACATAAGATGAAGTACTTGTTTTGCCCAAGGGGCATAAAAATATTGTATCCATTCCAGTCTTGGACCGGAAATGATTTTATTTCTTCATTGGCAATGGTAGTTGTGAAATTTATTTTCGAAATAAATTGGTTGGCACAACTACATTGTTGAATGGTTATATCATCTGAACATACAAAATAAAACAGCAGTGAACACTATAACAAGGAAACGTGGTAGGCAAGATACTAGTCAAGCTCTTAAATGGCACCTTAGACTTGGTCATGTTGGTCAGACCAAGGTTTAGAAAATGGACAAAGATGGACTTTTAAGTCCATTGGGTGTAGAACCCTATCCAACTTGTGAATCTTGACTTAGAGGCAAAATGACTAAGTCCCCCTTCACAGGGACTTTTGAAAGGGCTGCCTATAAACTTGGATTGGTACATACCAACGTTTGTGGTGGTTTAGAAGTGGCCCGAGACGGATATCAATATTTCATAACGTTCACAGATGATCATACTAGGTATGGAATTGTGTACGTAATGAAACATAAATCCGAAGCCTTCACAAAATTCAAAGAATTTAAGGCTCTAGTTGAAAAACATACTGGATGCCATATCAAAGCACTTTGGTCGGACCGAGGTGGTGAATATATGAGCACAGAGTTTGCTTAGTTCCTCAAGAAACATGGAATAGTTTCACAATTCACGCCGCCAGGAACCCCACAGTTAAATGGTGTTTCAGAAAGGAGAAATCGGACTTTGTTGGACATGGTTCGCTCCATGTTAATTTACACTGATTTACCAATTTACCTGTGGGGGTATGCCTTACTAACTGCTGCCTATATCCTTAATAGATGTCCTTCTAAATTTGTTCATTCCGCATGAGATGTGGAAGGGTAAAAAACCAAGCCTTAATCACATAAGGATTTCGGGATGTCCAGTCTATGTCAAGAAGGCTAAGGTGGACAAACTGGAAGCGAGGTCCATAAAAGGATGTTTCATTGGATACCCAGAGGACTCGATGGGTTATCTATTCTACATGCCAGAAGACTACAGGGTCGTTGTGGCATTATAAGCGCACTTTCTTGAGGATGAATTCATTCAGGAAGGTGGCTCTAGTAGAAATATCTCTTTGGAAGAGCATAATGAAAGTCCTAAGGAGACATCTGATCAGGGATCACGAACCGAACCTATTGTAACAAAACCTCCACTTGGAAGGTCTGATAGGGTGTCTCACTTACCTGAGAGGTATGTCTATACACATGTCGAGGAACTGGGTCTCCATGACACACCTGATAGCAGTGAAAACAACCCTGTCACCTATGACCAAGCGATAGTGGATGTAGACTCCGATAAATGGCAAGAAGCAATAGAAGCTGAGATAGACTCGATGCATACCAATCAGGTCTGGACTCTAGTAGACCTTCCAAATGGCATGAGGACTATTGGCAATTATTGGAATATTTATTCCACATATTCATAAATAATGTTTTGATGATTAAGTTGCTAAACAAAACAAAACAACAAAGGCGAAGCAAAACGACGAAGTGATCGAAGACGCAAAAAGCTAGACAAAATATAAAGCTAGCGCACGCTAGACATATAAGTTAGCGCACGCTAACGGGAGTTAGATGCAGATCAGTCGAGTTCGTAGTAACCTGAAGTGAAGTTACCTGATGAGGATAGTGCACGCTACACCATGTTTACTAACGCACGCTATCGAGCGAATATTACCGTTGTGAAGAGATTCAAACACAAAATGACGTATGCACTGAAGTAAGCTTAGCGCACACAAGAGATGATATTTAGCGCACGCTAAATATCAGTTTGAATCAAGTCAATCAATCCGTTGGGGAGAATCTGCTACAAGTCAAAAAGTATTAATGGATATATGACGCATGCAATGATGCATGATTAGCACACGCTACAATGGAAGTGTTAGCGCACGCTAACTGTGAAGGAACAGAAGCCACTGGACTAAAACTGGAAGAACGTTAACGTACGTAAAAGTATATAACATACGCTAAAGGCAAAAACATGTGATAAAGCACGCTAAGGAAGTCAGCCTAGCGCACGCTAATAACAACTGGCAGTAACGGCTAGTTTGTGGAAGAAGGCTATAAATACCAAATGAGTTGGTATCATTCCACACAACAACATTGAGCAATACACATACACTTGAGATATCATTGTAAACATTATATTTGTTGATCTTGAGCTTAAATTAGAGTGATTGAGTGTTATACACAAAATCATACATGAGTGAGAAAAAGAAAAGATACGATTGGATTCGGTGTTATTAGGATCAAGGATCTGGCATTGTTAGAATCGCAATCGCTATCTTAGTGAGGTTTATCTAGTACCAATAGAAAGCTAGAGTGGTTGATTCTTTATCCAATAGAAAAGGAAAAACGGTTTAACTCAGACCGATAGAAGACGAGCTTGTAACGGTAATCCCTCGACCGATAGAAGAGAGGCGTAGAGGTTTTGATCTTAAGCCTAAGGAAAAAGATACATCAAGAGAGGACGTAGGCACATTTGGCCGAACCTCTATAAATCCTTGTGTGATTTTTTTTCCGCAATTTATATTTACGCTTCCGCACAAACGGCGGTAATATCGATATCACTCCAACAATTGGTATCGGAGCGGTACTCCTATTAGCGGCTTTACATCCAAGGAGAAAAGATCCAATGGCGTTTCAACTTGCTCCCTTCGAAGGCCTTGCTCTCAACCCACCACCATTTTTTGATGGCTCAAACTTCATGACATGGAAGAAGAAGATGTCTATATTCATCCGAGCATATGACACCGGGCTTTGGAAGGTGATTTGTCTTGGTCCGAAAATTCCGACGAATTCCAACGGTACGCTTAAAACTTTCGAAGAATATGACGATTCCGATTGGAAAAATAACCACTACAATTGTAAGGCAACTCAACTTCTTTATTGTGCCTTAAATTCTGAAGAACACAACTAGATATCATCGTGTGATAGTGCCAAAGAAATTTGGAAAATGCTTGAGGTAACACACAAAGGTACGTCTCAAGTCAAGGAGATGAAGATAAACATGCTCCTTGACGAGTACGAATTATTCCAAATGAAGGACGATGAATCTATCACGATAATGCTTGACCGTTTTTCTGTTATTACTAATGGATTAACATGTTTCGGGAAACCACTTTCGAGTAGTGAGAAAGTAAAGAAAATTCTCCGATCACTACCTCGAGAATGGGACGGTACGGTCACGTCTATAATGGAATCAAAGGATTTAAATACTCTTAATTTTAGTGCTCTCGTTGGTTCTCTTATCAACTACGAGATTGTTCTAAAATCTCGGAATGCCAAACCGAAACCGAAGGAGAGGTCGATAGCCATGAAGGATAAAATGTCGAGAAAGAAAGAAGAAATCCCGGTGGACGAAAGCGATGAAGACTCGGCATAATATGCCAAGAATATTAATAAGTTCCAACACTTATTAAACCGGAGGAAGCAGGACATCCAGAAGGGCGAATCTAAGAAATTCGACAACACTTGTCGATTATGTGGTAAATCTGGCCACTTTGCTAAGAATTGTTGGGTAAAACAAAAAGAGGTCTTAGTTGCAATATGGAGCGACGAATATCCTGATGATTATTTCATCGATCAAAATAATCTAACGCTCATGGCCCGGAATTCATTCGAAGATAGCGACGTCGAAAGTCAAGTAAGTAATTCTTATGACGAACTTTTTGAAGCATTTGAGTTATTACATACCGATTATCAAAATGCTTTAAAAGAAATTAAATCTCTTCAATTTAAAAATAAATCATTGGAAAATGAGATTTCCAAAATTCTTCAAAAGGGAAAATCTGTTGAGATCGATCATTCAAAATGCATTGAAAACGAGAATACTTTAAAGAATGATCTTGTTAAAATTCAAATCGAGCTCAAAAACTTAACGAAGAGATTTTCTCTCGGAAACGAGAAATTTGAAAACATGCTCTCGGTTCAAAAATACACATTAAATAAAGAGGGGTTCGGATTCAAACCATGTTCCAAAAACGAATCCGTAAATTTCAAAATACCCCGGTGTGAAAAATGTTTGAAAATTGGGCACTATATTTCAAACTGTAAGAGCCCAAGATGGACGATTAAAGTTAAGAAAATTTGGGTTCCTAAACGAACAATTGTTTCAAACATCGTCTACGTCTCGAAAGAAAAACCGACTTTCAGTTGGATCCCTAAAAATTAATTTTTGATATTTTACAAAGGGGGAGATAATATTTTCAGGGGGAAATATTCCCTATATTATTGCATATTTTATATTCGTGCATATTCTTTTATATTCAAATTGGTATCCTCTATATTTTACACTTTTTGCTGAATACAAAAAGGGGGAGAAGAAGTTGAATCAGATAAAAGCGTCATGAAAGATATGACGAGAAAAATAAAGAATAAAAAGGAGAAGAAAGCATAAAAAAGGGGGAGAAACGAAGGAGTTGAAAAATGAAAAACGAAGAAGTCGAAAATGAAAAGAAAAAGAAAAAGGATTGGTGAAACTAACGAAATGATCAAAGTCGAAAACTTTGAAACGTACATATATATATAATTTTATTTTGCAGGTTTTTTCCAATTCAAGAGTTGTTTTGTAATCATCAAAAAGGCGGAGATTGTTGGAATATTTATTCCACATATTCATAAATAATGTTTTGATGATTAAGTTGCTAAACAAAACAAAACAACAAAGGCGAAGCAAAACGACGAAGGAATCGAAGACGCAAAAAGTTAGACAAAATACAAAGCTAGCACACGCTAGACATATAAGTTAGCGCACGCTAACGGGAGTTAGCTGCAGATCAGTCGAGTTCGAAGTAACCTGAAGTAAAGTTACCTGATGAGGATAGCGCACGGTACACCATGTTTACTAATGCGCGCTAACGAGCCAATATTACCATTGTGAAGAGAATCAAACACAGAATGACGTATGCACTGAAGTAATCTTAGCGCACGCAAGAGATGATATTTAGCGCACGCTAAATATCAGTTTGAATCAAGTCAATTAATCTGTTGGGGAGAATCTGCTACAAGTCAAAAAGTATTAACGGATATATGACGCATGCAATGATGCATGATTAGCGCACGCTACAATGGAAGTGTTAGCGCACGCTAACTGTGAAGGAACAGAAGCCATTGGACTAAAACTGGAAGAACGTTAACGTACATAAAAGTATATAACGTACGCTAAAGGCAAAAACATGTGATAGCGCACGCTAAGGAAGTCAGCCTAGCGCACGCTAATAACAACTGGCAGTAACGACTAGTTTGTGGGAAAAGGCTATAAATACCAAATTAGTTGGTATCATTCCACACAACAACATTGAGCAATACACATACACTTGAGATATCATTGTAAACATTATAGTTGTTGTTCTTGAGCTTAAATTAGAGTAATTGAGTGTTATACACAAAATCATACACGAGTGAGAAAAAGAAAATATATGATTGGATTCGGTGTTATTAGGATCAAAGATCCAACATTGTTAGAATCGCAATCGCTATCTTAATGAGGTTTAACTAGTACCAATAGAAAGCTAAAGTGGTTGATTCCTTATCCAATAGAAAAGGAAAAACGGTTTTACTCGGACCGATAGAAGACGAGCTTGTACGGTAATCCCTCGACCGATAGAAGAGAGGCGTAGAGGTTTTGATCTTAAGCCTACGTAAAAAGATACCTCAAGAGAGGACGTAGGCACGTTTGGCCTAACCTCTATAAATCCTTGTTTTATTTTTTTCCGCAATTTATATTTACGCTTCCGCACAAACGACGCTAATTTCGATATCACTCCAACAGAAATAAATGGATCTATAAGTGTAACGCCCCAAAAATTACAATAAATTTGAACTTTTTATAAATGCTATTTTATTAGATAAAAACATAAGTGTTGAGAGCCAAGTAAATGTTTTATCACAACCATTAAGTTTAACAACCAACCCCAAATAACACATCGGAAAATGTAATAATTCTAAACTCGAGTCTCAAAATAAATAATAACAAAGATCTTCTCAACGCGCTAGTGTGTACCGTCACGCCTTACTGCCACTCGCACCTGAAACAATTATTTATAGGAAAAGGGTAAGCACGGAGCTTAGTATATTCAAACACCACATAGGATAGCAATCATATGAACACTACCCCTAACCACAGATAGATACAAATAATCCACATATGCCAGTTTGAGAACATATCCTAAACAGGTAAACTCATGCAAGAACAACTGTTTATATAACCATAGATCTCCCCGAATTCATACAACACCGTGTACGTGATCCTCGGTCCCCCCGAGTTTATACGACACCCGTATACGTATTTCTCGATTTATAGGAACTCTCGGTCTCCCCGAGTTTAAACAACACCCGTATAGGTATTTCTCGGTCTCCTCGAGCTCTCGATCTCCCCAAGTTTTATACGGAACCTACGTCCATACTAGACGCTACATCTTAGTACCACATACAACAAAATTAATTGGCACACACACGAGCTACACTAATGCACATATAAACCATAACCTACACAGTGAGAGAACTCACCTCGATTAGAAGCGTATCACCATGAAACTATATCAAGATCCAGGAAATGTTACCACCTCTCTTCCTTCTCTAAAATGGGATTACATTGCATAAATAAGCATTCCTAGCTAAAAACTTATAACAAAAGCCCAACTATATAATTCCAGATTTTACTCCAAATATGTAGGTCTGTTCGGAACCTGTTTTACCCCTCATAAACCCACTAAATTACCAATATTATTCCATTTACAGGTAACTCAATACTATACCTTTCCAGGTCATATTATACAAGGTCTAATTATTTTCCTACGATTTATGGTGAATTTTCCAAATGACATATCAAGGCTGTTAAATTCTAGATAGACCTTGGAAATGACCAATTACACCCAAATTAAGAATATAATCAGGTCCTAAATTTTTATAGGAACTTAAATGACTTAAAATGTGATCATTTTCAACTGGTCTTGCCCTAAACTCATTCTCCAATGATTTTATACAATTAAATGAAATCAGCACTTCAAATCCGTCAATTTCGGGACAGCCTGTGAAACATTGCACTTTTAAGTCTAGCTAAGGCTATTTCTAGGCTTAGATTTCTTCTATTGAAACGTAGTCCATTCAAGTACTAAACTATGGGCACTGATCTTGCCCCAATCCGACTTACATAAAATTAATTACGAATTAATGAAGTTCTAGACAGAACAACACTCAACACATTAGTACATTTCGGACCAGTCAAGAAAGATTGCATTTTTCACCATAGATACGATCCGATTCAGGCTTAGGGACCTTCCAACGAAAGAAATTATACTAAATTTCAGAACTTGGGGCACTGGCCTTGCCCTAATCCGATTTTTCTAGAATTAAATATGATTTTTGCAATACAATGTCAGATTACTTGCCTAAACTCGCAAGATTGAGAGCTCCATAGCAAAACCCTAGCGACCCGTCACGTCCATCCTCTTCTCCTCCTCTGATAAGCAAAAATGAGGACTTAGGGTTAGAATTTAGCTTATATATTAAGTCATCTTTCCCATTTTGGCTCCTTAGGTCCTCTTTGTTTAAACCCTAAGTTTTATAATTAACCATTCACTCGGAATATTTAAAATGATTAAATAATCATATCCGGAACTTGGGGTGTTACAATAAGAGAAAGACTGATGGGGATGGCAAGGTTGATGCCTATAAGGCCAGGCTTGTGGCAAAAGGCTATACCCAAAGGTAAGGGATCGATTATCATGATACCTTCTCGCCCGTAGCTATGATCAAGTCGATTCGCATGATGCTTGCCATTGCTGCCTATTACGATTATGAACTATGGCAAATGGACGTAAAAATAGCTTTTTTAAATGGATACCACGAGGAGGAAATTTATATGGAACAACGTAAGGGTTTTGTGTCCAAAGCTAATATTCATAAGGTGTGTAAGCTGCAACGAGCCATTTATGGGCTGAAGCAAGCTTCTCGGAGTTGGAACCTTCGATTTGACGAAGCAGTCAAGGACTTTGACTTCGTACGAAATGAAGAGGAACCATGTGTTTACAAAAAGGTTAGTGGGAGCAACATTGCGTTCTTAGTACTATATGTAGATGATATTCTACTTATAGGAAATAACGTAGCAATGCTCAGCACTGTGAAAGCTTGACTTTCTAAAACGTTCTCCATGAAAGACTTGGGAGAAGCTTCCTATATTCTAGAGATCCGTATTTACAGAGATAGACCGCAAAGAATGATAGGACTTTCCCAAGCCCTTTATATAGATAAAATCCTGAGAAGATTCAAGATGGATGAATCTAAAAGAGGGTTCCTTCCCATGCGACATGGAATTCATCTAACCACAAAAATGTGTCCTCAAAGTGAGGAAGACAAGTGAGAGATGAGTAATGTACCATATGCCTCGGCAGTGGGTAGCCTCGTGTACGCTATGTTGTGTACGAAACCAGATTTAACCTATGATGTGAGTATGGTAAGTCGATTTCAAGCAAACCCGAGAAGGGAACATTGGACTGCCGTAAAGAACATTCTTAAGTACTTGAGAAGAACTAGAGATTTGGTTCTTACTTACGGTGGTGGAGAACTGAAGGTGATTCGATTCACCGATTCTGATTTTCAAGGAGACAATGACGACCTTAAGTCGGCATCTGGGTATTTGTTTACTCTCAATAGAGGAGCAGTATCTTGGAAAAGCTCTAAACAAACCGCTACTGCAGATTCCACCTGCCAAGCAGAGTATCAAGCTGCCTCAGAGGCTAGCAAAGAAGCATTTTGGATGCAGAAGTTTATAAAAGAACTTCAAGTGGTGCCTAACGCGGAGTTGTCTATATCACTATTCTGTGATAATGATGGAGCTGTCTCCCAAGCCAAGAAGCTTAGGGCTCACCACAACACCAAGCATATAGAGAGAAAGTACCACATCGTTCAAGAGATGGTAGAAAAATGATATGTTTCATTGCAAATAGTAGACTCAGAAGACAATGTCTCTGATCCGCTAACTAAGCCATTATCTCAGGCCATCTTAGAAAGATATCTGAAGAACATGGGTATTGGATACCATGATTTGTGGCATTGAATGCAAGTGGGAGATTGATAGGAATATGCCCTCGAATTCCACTCACGGGATGAGAGAGTAGGGGCATTGTACTTCTAATTATGTAATAATTAATAAAAAGGCAATACGATTCATTCACTGTTTATTGTATTTCAATTGCATTCTTGATTTGGTAAACATTGAAGTGAAGTCCATGTAAATAAATCGAACATTCCATTCTCGTTATGGGATAAGAGAAAATGCACTGGAAGTGTTTAAAGTTTATTTACGTAAATCGTTCGCAAGTTAATAAACTTAAATGGGCATTAAGTTTTAATAAGACTTGTATAACTGATGCTAGGACGTGTGCACGTCTTGATAGCATAGTTATAAGTATATTGGTGGGACCAGTGTACTCGAACACGACTCATACTCAATTCAGTCACACGGTATTCACTCTCGGAGAGTCGATGACGAATCGAAAGGTTGTGATAGTATACGTGGACCTTTGACTTGAGGGTTCAGTAGAAGATGTGCATGTGACGTTTAGTTTATCCTTAGAGTAGTTAGACTCAATTTCTTAATTGCTGAGTCAACCTCGAAGTGCGGACTATACGGGTAGGTAGCAGCCTTTACTGTATGCCAAGAAAGGATTCTATCTCCTGTTAGTGAGCAGGTGAATGTCCTATACGGTTAATGGCAAATAAGATCATAAGTCTTTGGCCAAAGCATTCTAATATAGTAGTATTAGATACCCTATACAGTCGGTCTTGATTTGCATTAACACATGTATAGAGTCTAGTCAAAAGTAGGGTTTGACTTTACCGTGACCCGAAGACTTGACCGGGACATCTGATAAAGGGTATATACGTATATGGTATTCACGACATAATGGTTCTGGAATGATCCATTCATTCGTTCTCAGTCGAGGTTTACAGTGCGGCCCGCTAGGCTGGCTAAGTACTGCCCGCACTCATTGGTTCCTCCCAATGCCGGCTGAGACGGACCTACGGAGTCGCGTATCAGGAACGTTGATGGATAAATGTTATTATCTCTCTATTAATATTAGATATTGGATATCTAAATTATGATTTATTGGGTAAATCAAAAAAATTGCGGTCTTATGAATTGAAATTAAGTTACCAGGTAATTAATTTAATTCATTAATTATATTTCTTAGAGAAACATATTTGTATTTGATATAATTAATTAATTGGAGTAATTAATTTATATAAATACATTGGTGATTAAACGAAGTGTTTTTAACGGAGTCGTTTGACGAACGTCCGGTACACGAGCCGAGTGGCTCGACTCGTTTTCTAGGAAATTTCATTGGGCCGCCCCCCTCTCCCCACCCCACTGTAATACCCATACTTTTTATTAACTGCTTGACCTTGCCGTTTTTCCTATTTTGTCACTCTGAAAACTCTTTGTGAAGTTGTCGATGTTGTTATAGAGTTTTATACCTTGTTTGGATCATGATCGTGTTGTTTAGACCTTTCGGAAGTGTTGTGGGTCAGAGAGATAGCACACGCTAGGCCTATGCTAACTCACACTGATTCTTCTTGAGTAGCGCATGCTAGCTTTGAGCCTTAGCGCGCGCTAAGGGACCAGACAGGCAGAGGCAGTAGCTAATTATGCTCTCTAGACTAGCAGTTAGCGCAGGCTAGGAGTTAGCTAGCGCAGGCTATTCGTGGTCAGTAGCGCGCGCTAACACGTCTGTAGCGCGCGCTAACAGGCTGGGTCGGCAGAGGCAGTGAGGTTGTCAGGCTGTCTGGACTATCAGGTAACGTATGCTAGGCTTCGGCTAGCGCACACTATAAGTGCTGCGTAGCGCACGCTAAGATATCACAGCAACGCACGCTAAGACTCGAGCAGGGCAGAGTACAGTAGGTTCTGGACTCCAATTTCTAGACATCAACTCCCACGTAGCGCACGCTAACTATCGGCTAGCGCACGCTAAAGGAAGGTGATTAGCGCACGCAACGGTATACCTAACGCATGCTAATAACGAGGCTGGCAGAAGCCACTAGACTACCCGGTGACCCCGCTAGCGCATGCTAATATTGAGGCGTAGCGTGTGCTAGACCAGGCGCAATATATATTGGACAGTTGACTTGCACTCGTCATTATTTTCATCTTTTCACATTTCCGATCGGGAGTAGCGGGATTTGGGCGATTCTGGGAGTTTGGAGGCGATCCTTCTTCAGATATCAACATCTTTGATTGGAGAACAATGATTTCACAACATCTAATCCATTCTATCTTCCAAATCAAGGTAAAAAATCCTTAGAACCCTAATTTTGGGAATTTTGGGGTTTTTCTTAGATTCGTCCGATTTATCCATTTGGAACTTGAGAACCTTGAGATTATGATGTATCTACCTCGTATACATGCTTTCCCTATAATTTTATGAATTGGTTTGTGCCGTGTTCGGACTTGTGAGGGTTTGGGTGATTTTTCCATCCTCTAGTTGTTTACCCTTGTAGTTTCGTGAATCGTAGATGGGTTTCGGGAGTTTCTTCGTGAGTTATACGTATGGATTATTGATTATCATATCCCTTGCGAATCGTTTAGGTACTGGAAGTGCGCTCTTGGACCTACCGAACTCATACTCTTTTCCGTTCGATTTCTCGATGTCTCAAAGGCAAGTATATATTTATGATTGTACGTTCTCGACTTTGAAAGTAAGATATATGAATGGCATGATTGTTTATATCCACTCTGGGATGGGTCGACGGGTCCTCTGAGGGTTTCGTAGCCTCTGATGCGATTCCATGGATAATATGAGTTAACCACTCTGGGACGGACCGACGGGTCCTCTGAGGTTCCGTAGCTCTGGTGCGGTTCCACAGTTGATCATGTATGTATTGATATGATGCTATGAGATTTAGTTATTCCGGAATACTAGTCTTGAAATGACGAATTGACGGTTACTTTTACTTTATTGTCGAGGAGTATTGTATTTCATATTCGATATACTTGCACTAGGTATTCGACGGCCAACCCCTTTATGGGGGAAATACTTTTTATGTATTTCAGGTTCCAAGAGAGCGGACAGGCAGGTATCGGATCGGCATGAAGATGATGGGCAAGCGTGATACTGTGTCTTATCTCCGGTTATATTTTGTATTCCTCCATTCAGTGTTGTTGTACTGGAATGATTATTGAATACTCTAGTATTGTTTTTCAGTTTCCTTGATGTTCCGGCTTGTGTTGCCGAGGTATTGATTTTGTGTTGTGATGTATTTGGATACATTGGATATGGTTTGAATACCCTTTGTATTGTCCTTAATTTCATTGTATTTGGACCTTCTCGGTCAAGATTTATAGTTCCGCGTATGATTAGCCTTCTGGGTCCCACGGAGGGGCTCACGACGCTGTAATATACCCTGAATAACTTGGGGGTGTTATAGAATATGATATCGGAGCTTAGGTCTATAGATACCTAGGCTATCGGTCTTTTAGGTCGATTGAGTCATCGTTTGTCTACAGTATCATTACTTTGCCATCATCACAGTGCGACCGATACTTCTAAGACCTCTTACTCTTCTGGTGTTTCCTTAATCGTTTGCTTCTATTTTGGTATTTTTGAGAATTGATCACTTTAATGACGTGCGATTTAATTGTACTTATATGCCTTGTGTGTTCTTCAGTATGTCAGCTGGTAGGGGACGAGGCTGTGGTCGTGGCCGTGGACGTGGATGAGGACGTGGCGCGGCTGTTTCCCTCAGTTCCGTTGCGGGATCGACCAACCCCAGCCTATCTAACTCGGTGCATCCTGACATCGAAAGTCGCACGACCAGTCGACTGGCCAGGGGAATAGCGCGGATGTTGGAGTTGTGAATGTATTTCAACAATTGGCTAACCAGATGACCATTTTGGCCCAAGCCATTCAGTTGAACAATCCGAACCCAACAACGGATGCCTTACTGCAAAATGTAATCCGTATACACCCTCCACAGTTTGGCAGTGCCACAGACCCGTTAGGTTGGGAGGATTGGCTAGTGGAGTTAGAGAAAATTTTCGATGCGGTTGATTGTCCCGAAGCGAGGAAAGTACCGATTGCTCAGTATTTCCTCACCAATGAGTCCGCTATGTGGTGGAAAGTCATCAAGCCGCAGGACCGTGTTGCTACGTGGGAAGAGTTTAAAGAGCTTTTGGAGGCCGAGTTTTGTCCTTGGCTAGTGCAAGAAGGCCGAATTCGAGCCTTTTTTGAGGCTAAGCCATATAATATTTCCGTTTCGCATGCAATCGTGGAGTATAACCAACAATTGATCCACGTGAAGGATCAAGTGTGAAACGAGCATGATAAGATCCGTTACTTTGATATGAAGATGAATATGGACTTACGGCGGTACGTGGCCGGATTTGCTTGCACCATGTTGAAGGAATATCAGGACAGAGCTTTAGCCCATGATTTGTTAAGCCCAGACGACGATACCAATGAAGAACCGAAGAAGCAGAAGATCGCAGGAAATTTTTCTAGCTCTAAGAGTGGCAACTTCCAGAGACCTCATACGACTAACTGTTCTGCCGGACAGTCGTCACATTCGGCTAAAGGAAAGAGGAGTTTCCGTTCTTCTCCGGGCAACTCAGCTCGCCCGGTGACTTGCTATAATTATGGTCAACCAGGCCACATTAATTTGGAATGCAATTTCCCATCTTTGAAGTGTCACACTTGCGGACAGATGGGACATAGAGCGGCTTATTGTTCCGAACCAAATCAGACTCTGGACACTCGGGTTTCTGTCCCAGCGCCACTAGATCAAGGTTTGAATAAGCGGCAATCTTTTGGTCAGTCTCAGCAGAGTTACGGCAGGGGCCGGGGACGGGGTCAGAACGGTGGAGGGGGAAACTCTAGCATTGGTTCGGTACAACCACAAATCTATGAGATGCATCGAACAAACGAACCCGACACGGCAGTGGCCTCAGGTACCATTCATATTTTATCTCATCCAGTTCGTGTACTTTTTGATACGGGTGCTACACATTCTTTCATTTCCTTGGAGTGTGTACGCCGTTTGAATATAACTTGTATGACTTCTTGCGATCCCTTCATTATGAAACTACCTAGCGGAGATAGAATTGTGGGAAACCCGGAGATTAGAAATTTTCCGGTGATTATAGCCGGTATAGTTTGGTTATCGAATTTGATTGTAGTTGATATGAAAGGCGAGGATGTGAACCTCGGTGAGGATTGGCCCGATAGTCACCAAGCGATTATGAATTACCGTACTAAGGTTATCACCATGATGACTGAAGACGGATCCGATTACTCATTTTTGGGATGTAAGATGGCCCAATAGAAGTTGGTTATCAGCGCCATGAAGACCGTAAAACTTTTGAATAAAGGTTGCACGGGCTATTGGTGTTATGCTTTGAAGACGAAAGGGAACAAAGTCGACTTCTCTTCGATTCCGGTTGTTAATGAGTATCTCGATGTTTTTTCGGACGACCTTTTGAGATTACCGCCAGATCGAGAGATAGAATTTTCTGTGGATTTAGAGCCTGATGCGGCTCCAATTTCTAAGGCACTTTATCGGATGGCACCTTCCGAGATGCAAGAATTAAAGAATCAGTTGGGAGAACTTCTGGAGAGAGGGTACATCAGACCGAGCGCTTCGCCTTGGGGCGCGCCTGTTTTTTTTGTGAAAGAAGGATGGTTCACTACGTTTGTGCATCGACTACGGTGAGCTGAACAAAGTGACCATCAAGAACAAGTATCCTTTGCCTCGTATAAACGATTTATTTGATCAGTTGCAGGGGGCTGCAGTTTTCTCGAAAAATGATTTGAGATCAGGGTACTATCAACTCAGGGTGAGAGAGTCCGATGTTCCAAAGACTGCATTTCAGACGAGATACGGATATTATGAATTTGTAGTTATGCCTTTTCGATTGACTAATGCACCGGCAGTATTCATGCAGTTAATGAACAAGATATTCATCGAGTACCTCGACAGGTGTGTAGTCGTCTTTATTGATGACATTTTGCTCTATTCTCAAGTTAAGGAGGAACATGCCCGACACTTGTGTTTGGTACTAGATATTTTGAGAACCGAGCACCTCTATGCAAAATTATCGAAATGTGAGTTCTGGTTGGAAGAAGTTATGTTTCTCGGCCATGTGATTTCGGCCGAAGGGGTTAGTGTAGACCCGCAGAAGATTGCGGCAGTGCTAGATTGGGAATCGCCTAAAAACATTAAGGAAGTTCGTAGCTTTTTGGGCCTTGCTGGGTATTACCGTCGGTTTGTCAAGGGGTTCTTGAAACTAGCTCGGCCGCTTACGAAATTACTCCAGAAGATAGAAAAGTTTGTTTGGACAGATGAGAGACAACAGAGCTTCGATGAGCTAAAGAGACGTTTGGCTTCAGCGCCGATTCTAGCTTTACCGCATGGTAGTGAGGGATTTGCGGTTTATAGTGACGCTTCGGGTCAAGGTCTTGGTTGTGTGCTTATGCAGCATGATAAGACGATAGCTTTTGCGTCATGACAACTAAAGCCGTATGAGATGAACTATCCTACCCACGATTTGGAGTTGGCCATAATCGTCTT
Organism: Orobanche coerulescens; assembly: GCA_033398695.1. Taxonomy (NCBI): domain Eukaryota; kingdom Viridiplantae; phylum Streptophyta; class Magnoliopsida; order Lamiales; family Orobanchaceae; genus Orobanche; species Orobanche coerulescens. The sequence continues at coordinate 56,356,521 of CM065805.1, read as the reverse complement.
CTCACTCAAGATTTGGCGACACTATTTGTATGGTTCTCCATGTCGGATTTATACCGATCACAAGAGCCTGAAGTATATTTTCAGTCAGAAAGAGCTGAATAGGAGACAAAGATGTTGGTTAGAGTTGATAAAGGATTACGATTTGGAAATTATATACCACATAGGAAAAGCCAATGTCGTCGCGGATGCTTGCTCGAGGTTCTTACTTCTCAGATGAAGATTCGTCAGGATTTTATCGAGCAAGGAATAGAAGTTTGGCTTCAGCAAGTACAAGGACAGTTGTGCACTCTCGAAATTACTTCGTCCTTGGTTGACGTCATCAAAGGGAAATAGTGGAGTGACCCGATGATTTTTAAACTGAAGGAAGATGTAATTAAAGGAAAATCCCCTGGCTTTATGGTTACGAGAATAGTATGCTGAGATTCCAGGGCAGACTTTGTGTTTCGAATGATCTAGAGTTGAGGTAGAGAATTCTCCGAGAAGCTCATGCTACGCCTTACTCAATCCACGCAGGAACGAGTAAAATGTAAAAAGACTTGAAGCGAAATTTTTGGTGGAATAACATGAAGAAGGATGTCACGAAATTTGTACTACGGTGCTTGACATGTCAGCAAGTCAAGATCGAATATCAACGATAGGCGGGGTTGTTGAAGCCGCTTCCTATTCCCGAGTGGAAGTGGGAAGACATATCTATGGACTTTATCACTAGCATGCCGAGAACTAGAGCCGGAATGAATATGATTTGGGTAATCGTCGAGCGGTTGACCAAATCTGCACACTCCTTGGGTATTAAGGATACTTAGGGACTGGAGAGATTGGCTCAAACTTATATAGCTGAGATTGTAAGATTGCACGGTTCCCCCAAGACCATTGTTTCTGATCGAGACGGTCATTTCGTATCGCATTTTTGGCAGGCTGTTCATCAGGCTTTGGGTACCGAGTTGAGATTGAGCACGTCCTTTCATCCTCAGTCATACGATCAGACAGAGAGTACAATTCATACGTTAGAGGACATGTTGCGGGCTTGTGCCCTAGACTGGAGTAATGATTGGGAGCTTCATTTTCCGTTGATCGAGTTTGCCTACAATAATAGTTGGCATGCGTCGATCAAAATGGCACCATTCGAGGCACTTTATGCTAGGCGGTGTAGGTCGCCATTATGTTGGGACGAGGCTTCGGAGCTAATCGGAATGGAACCGGATATGTTGATGGAGACTAAGGAAAAGATTTCTATTATCCGGGACCGGTTGCTGACTGCCCAGAGCCGTCAGAAATCTTATGCTGATACTCGTCATTGACCTTTGGAGTTCGAAGTGGGGGATCATGTTCTACTCAAGGTGTCGCCGACCAGAAGGGTTTTCCGCTTTGTGAAAAAGGGGAAACTTATTCCGAGGAATATCGGACCTTTCCAGATTTTGGACAGGGTTGGAGATTTAGCTTATCGCTTGGCGTTGCCTCCAGCTTTGAGTCACATCCATAGTGTTTTTTATGTGTCTTAGTTGAGAAAGTACGTGCTGGATCTGAGTCATGTTATCGACTATAGTGAGATTGACGTAGCCGAGGACATTGCCTTTCTGGAGAGACCAGTGAAGATCCTTGAACGTCGTGAGAAACAACTTTGGCATAAAACCATTCTGTTGGTTAAAGTGCAATGGTCGAGACATGGAGTCGAAGAGGCGACTTGGGAGACGAAAGAGAAGATGTGGTCGGAGTACCCCGAACATTTTATTTCTTAAGTTTCGGGACGAAACTTCTTTTTAGAGAGGGGGAATGTAATACCCGTACTTTTTATTAACTGTTTGACCTTGCCGTTCTTCCTATTTTGTCGCTCTGTAAACTCTTTGGGAAGTTGTCGATGTTGTTATAGAGTTTTGTACCTTGTTTGGATCATGATTGTGTTGTTTAGACCTTTCGGAAGTGTTTTGGGTCAGAGAGATAGCGCATGCTAGGCCTAGGCTAACGCACGCTAATTCTTCTTGAGTAGCGCACGCTAGCTTTGAGCCTTAGCGCGCACTAAGGGACCAGACAGGGTAGAGGTAGTAACTAATTCTGCTCTCTGGACTAGCAGATAGCGCATGCTATTCGTGGTCCGTAGCGCACACTAACGGGCTGGGTCGGAAGAGAAGTGAGGTTGTTAGGCTGTCTGGACTATCAGGTAACGTACGCTAGGCTTCGACTAGCGCACGTTATAACTACTGCATAGCACACGCTAAGCTATCACAACAACGCATGCTAAGACTCGAGCAAGGCAGAGTACAGTAGGTTCTGGACTCCAATTTCTGGACACCAACTCCTAGGTAGCGCATGCTAAAGGAAGGCAATTAGCACAAGCAATGGTATACCTAACGCACGCTAACGAGGCTGGCAGAAGCCACTGGACTACCCATGTAACACCCCCGATATATTCAGGAATATTACAGCGCAGTAAATCCTTTACATAGGGATTTACAAGGCTGAAGAAATGAAAAGACAATAACAGATACCAACGTATGAAAGTAACTGAAATAAAATACAATAGTTCTGACCAATACTGAAAATACAAATGTCCAAAGGAAAAGTATTAATACATCACCAAATCCAAATCATCACAAACGACGACGTACTCGAGTACTTATTAGAACGATAGAAACAACAGACAAATAAACCCGGCCGGAACATCACTCTGCACCCTCGTCGTCATGCAACTCCAGTGATTGTTTCCCCACTCTCCTGGATCCTGAACATAAACAAATATTCACCCCCGAAGGGATTAGCACAACGATGCTAGTATAAGTACCACAACATATTATTCAACATCTCACGAAGAATAATAATAACATAAATGACAAAGAACCCAAGAGTCTTCTCCTGCGAGAAACTCAATAATAACATACACACATGATAATCACAACATGATATCACAACATAATATCACAACATATACATGGTAATTCCGATGATCTAGCGTTCAGTGCCTAGACCCCCCGATGATTCCGTCAAACCAAGCCGAGGTGGAAAAACCCGTTCGATGATCGAGCGCATGCTAGCATAGATCCCCCGATGATCCCATCGGACCAACACGAGGTGGACATACAACAACGACATACATGTACTACATTATGTATAACATCAATACATAAAACAATTAAGGTACTTGCCTCGATTCAAAGACAAGAATAATACTTCCACGAAAAATGAAACACTCGGCGACCTTTGATCAATCACGTAGCAAGCTCTAACCTTAAACAAAAGAAATAATATAGAGTTCATCTCATGTCGTACAGACATCTAACAATCCAAATTACGATCGGAAGTTCATAAAACATAACCTGCCTGGCTTGCTTAACGCACGCTACGTATCCTATGTAGCGTACGTTAAGACTACTTGTTAGCGCACGCAATAATACAAAGTATAGCGTACGCTAACCATGCACTGTCAGTAGCTCATTGATCAGTCGATTGACTCGTCTGATGATATAACGCACGTTACGTTCTAAGCGTAGCGTACGTTAACTTATGCCCGATAGAGCACGTTAACTATAAAGCTTAGCGCACGCTAAACATGTATGACAGTTCTTCCCTGGGCAGTCGACTATTCTAACTTTGATGAAACTTATGAAATCCTCAGTGTTTAATATACGTTATCTCCATACATATTACGTTCATCTCATTACAAATGATCTCACGGATTTAATCATCTTCGAGATACAAGGATACTTATAATCATCACAACACCATATTCCATCTTGATTACAATTCTCATGCGAAGTTTGGTATTCTTAAGGTCGATGCACTAGATTCCAATATCATCATTACATCCCGATTTAACCATGAAGATGAACTAATAATTCCAACTTATAAGAAAGGACGCAAATCTTCTATGATTCTTTCCTAAGTCCCTTTAACAAAAGTGATAACAACTTTACGTCTACGACCAATATGGTAACGTCATCAATACGGATAATCAATCTCAGAATATTTCTCTCATCATTCGACGTGGTAAGATGTTAATCATGATGTTTCCAACGATGATATCTTAAGCATAAACATTCCAACTTATAAACATGATGTTGTTTGGATAATTCATCAATGGAACTCAATATCTTGATATCATAATCCTCATATCCTTAATAACATGAATCCAAGGTAGGAGATAGTATTAACATACCTTGAGATGAAGAAAACACTGAAACAATAGGTAGTGACCATGGCGTGACCACTGAACTTTGACCAAAGCGATTGGTTTGTTCCTCAACTTCTTAACTCGACTCTCGAGTATCCTGACCGGTCTCTCTTCAAACGTTCCATCCTGAGCGACTTCAATCTCGCCGAAATCAATGACACGACTAGGATCTGGTATATACCTCCGTAACCGGGATACATGGAACACGTTATGAACATGGCCAATCTGTATGCTAACTCTCTAACTCTTTCAAGAATCTCGAAAGGTCTGATATACCTAGGACTCAACTTTCCCTTCCTTCCAAAACGAAAGATTCCCCGAGTAGGATAAACCTTTAAACGTACGTGGTCTCCAGTACTGAACTCTAATGGGCGACGGCGTACGTCTGCATAAGATTTCTGTCGACTCTGGGCAGTCAACAGCCTTTCACGAATCAAGGATATCTTCTCTCGTGTCTGTAATATCAACTCTGGTTCTGTACCGATCAAGTTTGATGAATTGTCCCAACATAGGGGCGATCTGCAGCTCCTCCCGTATAATGCTCAAACGGTGCCATCTTAATGGAAGCATGACAACTATTGTTGTAAGTGAATTCAATCAACGGTAGATGAACTTCCCAATCAGTTGACCAATCTAAGGCACAAGCCCTCAACATATCTTCCACCGTTTGAATAGTCCTCTCAGATTGTCTGTCTGTCTGCGGGTGATAAACTGTGCTGAAGTTCAATTCGGTCCCCAAGTCCTTATGAACTGCTTTCCAAAAATGCGATACAAAGCGACCGTCGCGGTCAGAAATAATAGTCTTCAACGTACCATGCAATCGGACTATCTCTATAATAAACACTCGTGCCAACTTCTCGGGTCCCCAAGTGTCCTTAATGCCTAGAAAATGAGCTGATTTGGTTAAACGATCAACTATCACCCACATCATGTTCATTCCTATATTGGTTCTCGGCATATTAGTGATAAAGTCCATCGATGTCCTCCCACTTCCATTCAAGAATTGGGAGTGGCTTCAGCATTCCGGCAGGTCATTGATGCTCGATCTTAACCTGCTGACAAGTCAAACATTTTGAAACATAATCCGCTACATCTTTCTTCATGTTGCCCCACCAAAAGTTCTGCGTCAAGTCCTTATACATCTTACTGGTGCCCGGGTGGATAGAATAGGGCGTGCTGTGAGCTTCCTTCATAATCGTCTATTTCAGAACATCGACATCGGGAACGCAAAGTCGGTTCTGAAATCTCATAACTCCATCATCATGAATTACGAATCCAGGGGCCTTTCCCTTGATCACTTCATCACGTAACCGAATCATCAGATGATCATCTACTTGCTTAGATTTGATTTCTTTGGTTAACGATGAAGTTATTTCCATCACGCACAGTTGTCCTTGGACTCTTTGCAACCACACTTCTATTCCTTCTCGAATCATCTCTCGTTGAATGCTGAGCTGGGAGGTCAGAGTCTCCAGCATCTGAATAGAAACAGGCTTGCGGCTAAGTGCATCGGCCACTACATTTGCTTTTCCTGGGTGATAAAGAATCTCCAAGTCATAGTCCTTAATAAGTTCCAGCCATATTCTTTGCCGCATGTTCAACTCTTACTGACTGAAGATGTATTTGAGACTCTTGTGATCCGTAAATATCTGACAGTGAGTCCCGTACAGGTAATGTCTCCAGATTTTCAAACCGAAAACTACTGCTGCTAGCTCCAAATCATGCGTTGGGTAATTCACTTCATAAGGTTTCAGCTGTCGTGACGCATAAGCGATCACCTTAACATTCTGCATCAATACGCATCTGAGTCCTTGGTTCGAAGCATCACTGTATACTATAAATCCTCCAGTTCCCTGTGGGAGTGCTAAAATCGGTGCCGTCGTCAATCTCTTCTTCAATTCATCAAAGCTATTCTGGCACAACTCATTCCACTCAAACTTTTGAGTTTTCTGCAGTAATCGAGTAAGTGGGCGTGTAATTTTGGAAAACCCTTCCACGAACCGACGATAATATCCAGCAAGTCCGAAGAATCTCCGGACTTCTTTCATGTTCTTTGGAGGCTTCCAATCCATAACTGCTTCGATCTTCTGAGGATCTACTTGGACTCCTTCGGCTGATACCACATGGCCGAGGAACATTACTTCATTTAGCCAGAATTCACACTTAGAAAGTTTGGCGTACAATTTTTCATTTCTCAACAGGTCTAACACAATCCGTAAATGCTGCGTATGCTCTTCCGGGCTCTTAGAATACACCAGAATGTCATCAATAAACACAACCACAAATTTATCCAAATACTCGATGAACACTCGGTTCATCAATTACATGAATACAGCAGGTGTGTTAGTGAGACCAAACGGAATCACTACAAACTCATAGTGTCCGTAGCGAGTTCTGAACGCTGATTTCGGAACATCAGATTCCTTAATCCTCAGCTGATGATATCCTGATCTCAGATCGATTTTAGAAAACACAGTTGCTCCTTGTAACTGGTCAAACAAATCATTAATCTGTGGCAGTGGATACTTGTTCTTAATTGTCATCTTGTTCATCTCTCGATAGTCAATATACAGTCGAAACGATCCATCCTTCTTCCGGACAAAAATAACTGGTGCTCCCCAGGGCGAAACGCTTGGCTGGATATAGCCTTTGTCCAGTAACAATCAGATTTGAGAGCCACTCTCTGCCTCCAAATGATACAGGGAAATCTCTAGTTTCTATGTTTCCAACAATCCTCTCTTCGGTTGGTAAACCCACAACATAAGGTTCACAGTCATGAAAACCAGAAATATTCAAACGATTTACACAAGACAAGGATATAAATGAATGCGTAGCTCCTGTATCGAATAAAATGCTAACTGGCTGGGAAAGGATCTGAACAGTACCTGATGCGACAGCAGCATCTTGATCGTCTGTTCTCCTCATCTTGTACAGACGTGTGGGAACAGATCCGGCACTCGATGTACCCTTTCGGTCCCATTGTACCCTGCCTCGTCTGCGGCCAAAATTCTGAGGCATCTGAACACTTTGCTGCGTCTGTTGGATACTGGCTTCCTTCTGATCTGGCTGTGGTGTACGGGCTCTAAAATACTTTGCAGTCTATTCACAAAACACCGCACGATGTCCCTCTCGACCACAATCAAAACAAGTCACGGCAGGTAGGGGGCAATTTCGTCGATAGTGCCTCGTCTGGGCACAGTTAAATCATTTCCTGGTGACATCCGTCGTGGTTGATGCTGCTCCGAAGTTCTTTCCGCTCCTAGATGGGTGCGGAGGTTTATTGAAAGAATGAATGGATGATTGGCCCTTGCGGGGCCCACTACTCTTGTGCTCCGTGAAACTACCGGAGACTTTATACTTCTTGGACTCTGCCAACTTCTCCATTGCTGCTTCCTTGATTTCATACGCCAATGCTTTATCTTGGTATTGACGGAGAGTGGTACATTCAAAACCGGACATGTACCTCTGGATTTCTGGTTTCATTCTCACATCAAAATGGATCATCATTTCTGCATTTGTTCTGACCAGATGTCGAACATGCCAGCTGCTGGTTAAACGTCTTAATTGCCTGAGATATTGGCACATCTGAAGGCTGGGCGTAGAAAAACTCCTGAACTTTGGCTTCTCTCACAGGACGAGGGCAGTACTGAGCTTCCATGATCAATTTAAATTCTGTCCAGTCCGCATCATGATCTGCAGGCCGGATGGCTTCCCACCACTTGGATGCTTCCCCTATCAGAAAGTACTGAGCAATAGAGGCTCTCTGGTCGTCTGGGCAATTAATCCCGGCAAAAATTTCTCCAATTCCTTTAACCAATGATCCCAGGTGGGAGTCACAGAAATACCGTCGAATTTAGGTGGTTGCATCTTTGCCACCTCTTGCAGCCATCGATCGCCTCGATTTCCCATGTCTGGGATACCCTGTTGTCGATCTCCCTATTGTAACCCTACTTCCACCTGCATTCGGTCCACGACCTGGGCGAACTGAGTCATCTGATTCACCACCTGACGAAGGATTTTGGGCACAGCAGGTTCCAGTTCATTATTAATAGATCTCTGTGGCTGGCCTGAGCTGTGGCTGGCCTGAGCTGTGGCTGGCCTGATTAGAAGGCGAAGCTTCTCTTTCGGCATTCCTTCGTCCACGTCCACGACCGCAACCACGTCCACGTCCACCTCTCAACATACTGTAAACATAAATACTCAATATACAGGAAACAATATCGTTCAATGTTCAAGTATAAAGAGATACAACATGTAAAGGATGAGATAGAGTTTAGGAATTACAACCACCATTCGCAAGAAGACGTAGGCAGTACAGTGATGTTATTCACGGCCGGTTACCTCAAAAGACATATACGACCCCTATTTTAACCCAATGGACAAGATATCCATAATCTTAGCTCCGATACCATATTCTGTAACACCCGCGATATATTCAGGAATATTACAGCGCCGTAAATCCTTTACATAGGGATTTACAAGGCTGAAGAAATGAAAAGACAATAACAGATACCAACGTACGAAAGTAACTGAAATAAAATACAACAGTTCTGACCAATACTGAAAATACAAATGTCCAAAGGAAAAGTATTAATACATCACCAAATCCAAATCATCACAAACGATGGCGTACTCGAGTACTTATTAAAACGATACAAACAACAGACAAATAAACCCGGCCGAAACATCACTCTGCACCCTCGTCGTCATGCAACTCCAATGGTTGTTTCCCCACTCTCCTGGATCCTGAACATAAACAAATGTTCACCCCCGAAGGGATTAGCACAACGATGCTAGTATAAGTACCACAACATATTATTCAACATCTCACGAAGAATAATAATAACATAAATGACAAAGAACCCAAGAGTCTTCTCCTGCGAGAAACTCGATAATAACATACACACATGATAATCACAACATGATATCACAACATAATATCACAATATACACATGGTAATTACGATGATCCAGCGTTCACTGCCTAGACCCCCCGATGATTCCATCAAACCAACCCGAGGTGGAAAAATCCGCCCGATAATCCAGCGCATGCTAGCATAGATCCCCCGATGATCCCGTCGGACCAACACGAGGTGGACATACAACAATGACATACATGTACAACAATATGTATAACATCAATACATAAAACAATTAAGGTACTTGCCTCGATTCGAAGACAAGAATAATACTTCCACGAAAAATGAAACACTCGAAAGTCGCCCCTTCGATCAATCACGTAGCAAGCTCTAACCTTAAACAAAAGAAATAATATAGAGTTCATCTCACGTCGTACGGACATCTAACAATCCAAATTACGGTCGGAAGATCATAAAACGTAACCTGCCTAGTTTGCTTAATGCACGCTACGTATCCTATGTAGCATACGTTAAGGCTACTTGTTAGCGCACGCAATAATATGAAGTCTAGCGTACGCTAACCATGCACTATCAGTACCTCACTGATCAGTCGATTGACTCTTCTGATGATATAATGCACGTTACGTTCTAAGCGTAGCGTACGTTAACTTATGCCCGATAGCGCACGTTAACTATAAAGCTTAGCGCACGCTAAACATGTATGACAGTTCTTCCCTGAGCAGTCGACTGTTCTAACTGTGATGAAACTTACGAAATCCTCAGGGTTTAATATTGTAATATCCGCAATTTTGATTTCCGGTAATTTTTCTTTTTTGGCGAGAGTCCGTTTTTGACGACTCACTTGTGACCGTTTGGTCATTTCAAGAATGAATGATTCTACACTTTTTGACATTTGAGTTTGTTTCAGTGTCGTTCTGTTGAGTTCCGTGTTTCTTAGCAACTTTTCCGCACTTAAGTTCGATTCTTGCGAATCTCATTCGAAACTGCTGTTTCGAGTTTCCCGTAAGTCCGCTTAACTTTGTTATACATGTTGTGAACTTCGGTTTGGTTATTCGATCACGTATCGTGATTTTCGGGAGTTTTGGGCCATTTTGTAATTTCCTAAAAGTTATGGATATCCGTATCTGTATTTGTTGTCTCGACTCTTTTCTTGGTCGCGTATGATTAATTATTGCATTATGTTTTCATTTTTGGTCGTTGATGCTGTCCGCGAGCATTTCGTCGTGTTTGTTCCGTACGTTTTCGGAAATCAAGTCGTCGGGTCATGGCGGCTGAGCACTGGCCGGACAGGTGCGGCACTGTCGGAAGTGTTGGGCACTGGCCGAGCAGGCACGGCAGGAACCGGCGTAGCGCACGCTACGACCGGAAGGCTGCGCGCGCTAACTCGGCAGGTGTAGCGCATGCTGCCGACCGGCTAACGTACGTTATCGGGCTTGGCAGAGGGGTTACTGGAGTACTGGACTCGGGGAGGATCGGGAGGTAGCACACGCTACTGTCGGTCGTGGCACGCGCTAATCGGCATGTGTAGCGCACGCTGCCGGCTGACTAGCGTACGTTACCTGGGCGAGCTGTTTAGTCCAGAGGTTACTGGACAGGTCGGCTAGCGCGCGCTAGCGTCCGCGCAGCGCATGCTATCGGGGTCGGGCGGGCAGGTCGCGGTCGACAGGTTTAGTCAGTAGTGCCGGGTCGTGCGGGCCCTAGCCGAGGGTTCTGGCTGATAGCGCACGCTAGTCTGGGAAGGCTAGCGCACGCTTGTCCGGCCCAGTATATATATGACATAGCAACCTCATTTTCACTCATTTTTCATTTTCTTTCTTTTCTGTCCGCGGCTGGAGGTTCGGAGGAGGCGAAACCATGTTCTTAAACAACGAATCCATGAAGTTCTAGAGGTTATATCATGGATCAATCATCCTATAACATCCCTTGATCCAGCGAATCAAGGTTACATCTTTAGAACCCTAATTTTGGGAAGATTTGGGGGTTTTCGCGTTTTTGTCCGATTCGTTCCGTTTTGTTGATTAATTCATGTTGAATATGATTAATCTTGTTGGTATTCTTAGTTTCCCTATAGATTCATGGTATATTTTGTACGGAATCGATAGAGTTTGGTTGTGGTCTGCCCTCGTTGTCGTTTTTATACGAATATACATGAATCGTAGGCGGGTTTTCGGGTGTATTCCAATTCCGTATTCGTTTAGAAATGATTGTGATTGTATTCTTCGAATCGTTAGGTTCGGTTTCGTTGGTTCCAAACGTTCGTCGGTGACTTTCCTTTCCGTTCGTTGCGTCGTCAATTATTCAAGGCAAGTATTTTTGGAAACCTTTATGCTTAACGTGAAATGGTAATGTATATTGTGTGTGATTGCTCAGATCGGAAGGGTCCGACGGGATCACGGAGGGAATCCAATGGTTTGAGCCCTGGATTCATGAGTTTGTTTAGCTAGCCAGCTCGGGAGGGTTCTTAGAGGCCTCGAGTGGGATTTGTGGCTTCGTCCCGGTCCTAGGCGATGCATGTGCGTGATTTGTTTTATGATATGGCTAGCTCGGGAGGGTCCTTAGAGGCCTCGAGTGGGATTTGTGGCTTCATCCCGGTCCTACGCCAATGTGATTGACTGTTTGTTTCCAGAAAACAGATGTCTGGTTTTGGTTTTGAAATGATTTGGTGCATTGTACTATGAAATGTGTAAGCGAATGGTTTGCCTTGAATACTTGTACTAGCGTAATTTCTAACCCCTTTGGGGACCCGTTTTGGGGAAATTCTTGTTATGGATTTCAGGTTATGTTCAGACAGACGAGCGGGCACTGGGATGTTACGAGGACCCGGCCAAGGATGTTGACATGTGCAATTGAGTCTTATTATTTCTACTATCTCTTTTGATATGGTTGTTTTCCAAATTGTAAACTTATAGATTGTACTCGCGAGTACTTAGACTTTTCCTTTCGGATTGTGATTGGTCTTCGTTGAAGTTACTATATTTGTCGGTTGATGTTCATTATGCCGGTTGTACCGGACGTGTTATTTTATGTTCTTATTGTTAACAATTGTTTCCTTGCTAACCGAGACGATTAGTCGAGTGGTGTTTTCTTGTTTTAGCCTGGTGGGTCCCACGTAGGGGTCCACGGCGCTGTAATACACCTCGAATATCTCGGGGGTGTTACAGAAAATGGTATCAGAGCTCTAGGTTTATGGATACCTAGGCTTGTCGGTTATTTGGGTCTAGTTGTGTTTTGTTTTGTACATTGTCACACCGCTGCCGGCATCTCAATACATCCAGTGCTCGTAAGTTTTCCTTACTCGATTCTCTTGTTTTCTCATATTATATTTCCACTTCTGGAACTGTAATTGTCTCTATCGTACTTATTGTCGAGGTGTTTTTTCAATCCATCCGGTCCGTGTACTTTTGATTATAGTATTGCGCAGTCGTTTATCTCTCTGGAGTATGTGCGCCGTTCTGGGCTTGACCGTTTGTCGTCTTGTGAGCCTTCCATCTCTAAACTTCTTAGCGTTGGTAGGATCGTTGGTGATCGAAAGATCCGAGATTTGCTCCGTGGTATATTGTGAGAGGGCTTGACTCTCTAGTCTTTTGTTGTATGATGGAATCTGTGTTTGGTAATTACGATATACTAAATGCATGTTGAGCCGAATGTACTGATAGTTTGGACACCGAGGGGTGCAGTATGATGTGGAATTTTTTAACATGATATGTTCCGGGAAAGGTATCGATGGCATAGTTTGTTGAGAAACTCACATAGATGGTTTCGACATGTGTTCGAATCGGTGTTCATTAGTTATGCTGTTAAACTTGAAGAGATAGTTTGACATATGCTTGAAATTAGTGTTTCCGAGTTGCGCTTGTTGAACTGGTGATTTTTGAATGCCGTATATGCGTGTGTTCGGGAATTAATGGTACTTGGCTAATTGTTGTTATTTACAACCAATGTGTTTCTATTAATAATAATACATGCGACGTGCATGCTTGAAAATTTCTTAGACTTGATCGTATTGTGGTTTTTGAAAAGTGACATGAATTTGGGCGAGCCAGCCTTGTATTTTCAAATAAAACCTTGTGTCGGCATTTGAAAGTCGTGTTTAAAAGCGTTTTAGGACATTTTATAAAATGCTACTGTTGTTAAACCCTTGTCGTGTTTGAAAGGGTCTTGAAAACAATTTTTAACTTATCGGTTTTATTTTCAAATAACTAGAGTATACGATTTTAAAAATCAGATTAGCTTGGGGAAACCTAGGCTGTCGAGTCAAGTTGTGTTTGTTGAGTTTTGTCTTGTCGGATCTTGTCTGACTTAGTCGCGTCGCGACGCGTCGTACGAATTCATTGGTCGTGATTAGTATCGAGGGGCGATCGTCATTTACGTGCGACCTATGGATGTAAGACTCTTTTCTTTGTGTTGTGCCTCGTGTGACACGAGTTATTTGTATGATTAGTTGTTAAATGATGGAATCCTTCTATGGATTTTGATTACACGATATGTGTTTATTCGACTCTCGTATTTGGTTTATACGAGGAGTGTCGTCACTGCTGATGTATTTTCGAACCGCATTTTATTCGCTGCGTGAATTCTTTCAAAATGACTTTCGATATTTTGCAAACTGAGTTTTATTTCGTAAAACCGATTCCCTAAATCGAGTTTTGGCATTTTGGCCTTGAACATTTTATGACGGTTTGACAAACGATTTTGTGAGGTTTGGAAAATATTACCGTCATCGGTCTTTTTGGCATTTTTGAAATGACGTGGAAAATTTTGCTTAGCCTGGTAAATCCTTGTGAGGAGGGTTTACGGCGTGTAATATTCCCAGGAGGATCTGCGGGTGTTAGAAGGGTTTACGGCGTGTAATATCACTGAGTCGTTAGCGTACGCTACGCTTTGCGGCTAGCGCGCGCGAGAGTACGTTGGTAGCATGCTAAGGGGAGGATAGCGCACGCTACCTGGTAGTTCAGGGCAGTCCAGGAGCTACTGGACTGGGTCTGAAGTTCTCGATAGCGCACGCTAACACTAGGGGTTAGCGCACACTAACAGTGTATTTTTGGTCAGGAGTTTTGTCTGGTGCCGTAATAGGGCACGCTAACCTTAATGATTAGCGCACACTAATTGTGTCCAGTATAAATATTGGACACCAGTCTAGAATCTGCATTTTTCTTCATTTCTTCTTCTTCCTCCGTGAGTTTGAGACGTAGCGACTAGGGTTCACATCTGGGCTTATTTTCTTCCATCCAAAGGTGTTTTGGAGTATCCTAGGTGATTATAACATCATCTAATCCATTGTTCTTCTCCGGATCTAGGTATTTGTTCCTGATTTCGTTTTCCATCCGGTTTTGATAAATTGATTGTTGTTTAATGATGTTGTTAAACATATCCTAGGGATTGTATATCACTGTCTTGATTCTGAACGATTTGATGGGTGTGATATGATGTGATTAAGTGAATGTTGATACGTGTGAATTTTGAGCATTTTGGCCTATTGTACATCTGAAAAACCTTGAGTATCTTAGAAAATAAACCTCGAGACGTACTTTTAAAATGAATTAATTTTCTCGCAGTGTTCTCAAGGTGCCTACTAGCGCCACGCTATGTTTCAAAATTATTCTACTTTGAGGATCAAAATATTTTGAGATATTTCTAATGATTTAGAAACGCATTTGCTTAGACCTGAAGGTCGAATATTGCTGAAAAGTTTTAATTTAAAGAAAGGTGTCCTCATTTTTTTATCAAACGCAAGATGATTTTTTTTCAAAGGCTCGATGACGATGTTTGTACTACTTTTTTTTGATATATGATACTCAAGATCAACTGGTGCTTCCAAATTATTTTCAAAAGGTGGCTTTCGTTTTTAAAACCTATCGTTCCTGTTTGCGGTCTAGGAATAGATGTGTGATGTTCGTACTCTCGTTAGGGTGTTAACCCCCGAGTTGTGATTGAATTGGTGGTGTGAGCGTTGAGTCGTTCGCCACGCAGTTGTTGTGGTAGCCTCTGTGAGAGGTGTGATGTTGGTATTGGATGTTGTCGCCTCATAGTGATTTATGCGTTATCGCATATATGCAAGCTGTTAGAGCTTGGGTTGGTATGGTTGTGTGCATCGGTGATTGTTCCGCGTTGTGTCGGTTGCTTGTTGTATTGTTACCCTGGTTCCGTTGTTGTGAGTTTCGGGGGCGAGGTCGAAGGTAATACATGTATTATTTTTGACTTCTGCATTTTCTCTTTCCCAATTCTATCGACTCGCTCGTGTTCGTTGATACTCTCCGAACTTGTTCTGTATTTCGGTTTTTATCGTTCGAACAATCCGTGATCTTGTTTTGGTTTGATCTGGTTATTGCTGTGACTTTTCCGAGTTTGGTTCGATTCTTGTGAACCTTGTTCGAAAGTAACATCTTTTAGTTCCGACCAACTCTTTTAACGTCTTGAGTTGAAGTGTGAACTTCGGAGTTGTTGTTCGATCATTGTTTTTCGATCGTTGTTGTCCAATCGTTGTTGTTGGATCATTGTTGTTCGATCATTGTTTTTCGATCGTTGTTGTCCAATCATTGTTGTTGGATCATTGTTGTTCGATCATTGTTGATTCAATCGTGGTCACCTTTGCAGATTGTTGTACGCATCATTTCTATTTTTCGAATGTTCGTGTTTTCTTGTAATAGGTGCCTTGTGTTTTGCGACTCTTCAGATAATTGACTTGATGATATTACCTATTTGATGACGCTTGTCAATTGTTGGTTTTATTATGTCTCTACCTGTAGCGTTGTGTTGGTCGTCGTGGAGCGCGTTTTCACGCCGTATGTTTCTTTGCGTTATTCGTAACGTTTCGCCGTTTGGGCGTGATTTTTCGGTTCTTGTGTACCTCGTTGAGTTTTCTTGGCGGGATATTGCTTCACCCTACTTGTTTTAAGTTTCGGGATAAAACTTCTTTTAAGGAGGGTAGTATGTAATATCCGCAATTTCGATTTCCGGTAATTTTCTTTTTTTGGCGAGAGTCCTTTTTGACGACTCGCTTGTGACTGTTTTGTCATTTCGAGAAAGATTAATTCTACACTTTTTGACATTCGAGTTCGTTTCGGTGTCGTTCTGTTGAGTTCCGTGTTTCTTAGCGACTTTTCCGCACTTGAGTTCGATTCTTGCGAATCTCATTCGAAACTGCTGTTTCGAGTTTCGTAAGTCCGTTTAACTTTGTTATACGTGTTGTGAACTTCGGTTTGGTTATTCGATCACGTATCGTGATTTTCGGGCGTTTTGGGCCATTTTGTAATTTCCTAAAAGTTATGGGTATTCGTATCTGTATTTGTTGTCTCGACTCTTTTCTTGCTCGCGTATGATTAATTATTGCATTATGTTTTCATTTCGGGTTGTTGATGCTGTCCACGAGCATTTCGTCGTGTTCGTTCCGTACGTTTTTGGAAATCGAGTCGTCGGGTCATGGCGGCTGAGCACTGGCCGGATAGGTGCGGCAGTGTCGAAAGTGTTGGGCACTGGCCGAGCAGGCACGGCAGGAACCGGCGTAGCGCACGCTACGACCGAAAGGCAGCGCGCGCTAACTCGGCAGGTGTAGCGCACGCTGCCGACCGACTAGAGTACGCTATCGGGCTGGGCAGAGGGGTTACTGGAGTACTGGACTCGGGGAGGATCGGCAGGTAGCGCATGCTACTGTCGGTCGTGGCGCGCGCTAATCGGCATGTGTAGCGCACGCTGCCGGCCGACTAGCGTACGTTACCTGGGCGAGCTATTTAGTCCAGAGGTTACTGGACAGGTCGGCTAGCGCGCGCTAGCGTCCGCACAGCGCACGCTATCGGGGTCGGGCGGGCAGGTCGCGGTCGGCAGGTTTGGTCGGTAGTGCCGGGTCATGCGGGCCCTGGCCGAGGGTTCTGGCTGATACTGGCCGATAGCGCACGCTAGTCCGGGAAGGCTAGCGCACGCTAGTCCGGCCCAGTATATATATGGCAGAGCAGCCTCATTTTCACTCATTTTTCATTTCCTTTCTTTTCTGTCCGCGGCTGGAGGTTCGGAGGAGGCGAAGCCATGTTGTTAAACAACGAATCCACGAAGTTCTAGAGGTTATATCATGGATCAATCATCCTATAACATCACTTGATCCAGCGAATCAAGGTTAGATCTTTAGAACCCTACTTTTGGGAAGATTTGGGGGTTTTCAGGTTTTTTGTCTGATTCGTTCCGTTTTGTTGATTAATTCATGATGAATATGATTAATCTTGTTGGTATTCTTAGTTTCCCTACGGATTCATGGTATATTTCGTGGGTTTTACGGAATCGAGAGGGTTTGGTTGTGGTCCGCCCTCGTTGTCGTTTTTATATGAATATACATGAATCGTAGGCGGGTTTTAAGGTGTATTCGAATTCCGTATTCGTTTAGAAATGTTTGTGATTGTATTCTTCGAATCGTTAGGTTCGGTTTCGTTGGTTCCTAGCATTCGTCGGTGATTTTCCTTTCTGTTCATTGTGTCGTTAATTATTCAAGGCAAGTATTTTTAGAAACCTTTATGCTTAACGTGAAATGGTAATGTATATTTTGTGAGATTGCTCACCTTGTAAGGGTCCGACGGGATCACGGAGGGAGTCCAATGGTTTGAGCCCTGGATTCATGAGTTTGTTTAGCTAGCCAGCTCGAGAGGGTCCTTAGAGGCCTCGACTGGTATTTGTGGCTTCGTCCCGGTCCTAGGCGATGCATGTGCGTGATTTATTTTATGAAATGGCCAGCTCGGGAGGGTCCTTAGAGGCCTCGAGTGGGATTTGTGGCTTCGTCCCGGTCCTGGGCAAATGTGATTGATTGTTTGTTTCCGGAAAAGACATGCCTGGTTTTGGTTTTGAAATGATTTGGTGCATTGTACTATGAAACGTGTAAGTGAATGGTTTGCTTTGAATACTTGTACTAGCGTAATTGCTAACCCCTTTGGGGACCCGTTTTGGGGAAATTCTTGTTATGGATTTCAGGTTATGTTCAAACAGACGAGCGGGCGCTGGGATGGTACGAGGATGTCAGCCAAGGATGTTGACATATGCAATTGAGTCTTATTATTTCTACTGTCTCTTTTGATATGGTTGTTTTCCAAATTGTAAACTTATAGTTTGTACTCGCGAGTACTTAGGCTTTTCCTTTCGAATTGTGATTGGTCTTCGTTGAAGTTACTATATTTGTCGGTTGATGTTTATTATGCCGGTTGTACCGGACGTGTTATTTTATGTTTTTGTTGTTAACAATTGTATCCTTGCTAACCGAGACGGTTAGTCGAGTGGTGTTTTCTTGTTTTAGCCTGGTGGGTCCCACGTAGGGGTCCACGGCGCTGTAATACACCTCGAATATCTATGGGGTGTTACAAATATAAGTTATCTCCATGCATATTATGTTCATCTCATTACAAATGATCTCACGGATTCAAACATCTTCGAGATACAAGGATACGTATAATCATCACAACACCATATTCCATCTTCATTACAATTCTCATGCGAAGTTTGGTGTTCTTAAGGACGATGCACTAGATTCCAATATCATCATTACATCCCTATTTAACCATGAAGATGAACTAACAATTCCAACTTATAAGAAAGGATGCAAATCTTCTATGATTCTTTCCTAAGTTCCTTTAACAAAAGTGATAACAACTTTACGTCTACGACCAATATAGTAACGTCATCAATACGGATAATCAATCTCAGAATATTTCTCTCATCATTCGACGTGGTAAGATGTTAATCATGATGTTTCCAATGATGATATCTTAAGCATAAACATTCCAACTTATAAACATGATGTTGTTTGGATAATTCATCAATGGAACTTAATATCTTGATAGCATAATCCTCAAATCCTTAATAACATGAATCCAAGGTAGGAGATAGTATTAACATACCTTAAGATGAAGAAAACACTGAAACAATAGGTAGACGTCAACCCCGGTTGCTTGTGTGTCACTCCAAAGTGAGTTTCTTTTTCAATGATCAAGTGTAAGTACTCTCCAATCTTGAATGATCATGTAAGGAGGGTTTATATGTGTTTAATAAGTAGGGAAGGCTCTCTGGACTTTCCAAGATATGAAGGAGTCATAGAATTGTAAACCAAATGAAATGGGGTGTTGTCCCTTATATAAAGTTTCTGTACGATAGCTGTTTAGCGCACGCTATCGTACTGTCCTTAGCGCATGCTAATTAGCGTTGACTCCAAAATTGTCCAGGTTCACCCGCGGGAATCTTATCCTGACCCATATCTGGACGGCGCATGTGCTAGCCGCCTAGCTCAATAATTGATGGGTTAACGCATGCTACGCTATATTCGTAGCGTACGCTAACTCCGACAGATAACGTACGTTAAGCTATCCTTGTTAATGTACGTTAAGCTATCCTTGTTAACGTACGTTATCACGTATTTGCATGGAAAAATTTACATGTTACCATACTCATGTACAAGGATACAAATACGAGAAATATCACACTTCAATTATCGATATCACAATTCTGAATAATACAGGGTTCAAATATTGAGGCATAGCGTGCGCTAGACTGGGCACAGTATATATTGGACAGTTGACTTGCACTCGTCATTATTTTCATCTTTTCACATTTCCGATTGGGAGCAGTGGGATTTGGGCGATTCGGGGAGTTTGGAGGCGATCCTTATTCAGATCTCAATATATTTGATTGGAGAACAAGGATTTCACAACATCTAATCCATTCTATCTTCCAAATCAAGGTAAAAATCCTTAGAACCCTAATTTTGGGAATTTTGGGGTTTTTCTTAGATTCGTCCAATTTATTCATTTTGAAACTTGAGAACCTTGAGATTATGATGTATCTACCCCATATACATGCTTTCCCTACGATTTTACGGATTTGTTTGTGCCGTGTTCGGACTTGTGAGGGTTTGGGTGATTTTTCCAACCTCTAGTTGTTTACCCTTGTAGTTTCGTGAATCGTAGATGGGTTTCGGGAGTTTCTTCATGAGTTATGCGTATGGATTATTGATTATCATATCCCTTGCGAATCGTTTAGGTACCGGAAGTGCGTTCTTAGACCTACCGAACTCATACTCTTTTCCATTCGATTTCTCGATGTCTCAAAGGCAAGTATATATTTATGATTGTATGTTCTTGACTTTGAAAGTAAGATATATGAATGTCATGATTGTTTATATCCACTATGTGACGGGCCGACGGGTCCTCTGAGGGTTTCGTAGCCTCTGGTGCGATTCCACGGATAATATGAGTTAACCACTCTGGGACGGACCGACGGGTCCTCTGAGGGTTCCGTAGCCTCTGGTGCGGTTCCACGGTTGATCATGTATGTATTGATGTGGTGCTATGAGATTTAGTTATTCCGGAATACTAGTCTTGAAATGACGAATTGACGGTTACTTTTACTTTATTGTCGAGGAGTATTGTATTTCATATTCGATATACTTGCACTAGCTATTCGACGGCTAACCCCTTTGTGGGGGAAATACTTTTTATGTATTTCAGGTTCCAAGAGAGTGGACAGGCAGGTATCGGGTCGTCATGAAGATGATGGGCAAGCTTGATACTGTGTCTTATCTCCGGTTATATTCTGTATTCCTCCATTCAGTGTTGTTGTACCGGAATGATTATTGAATACTCGAGTATTATTTTTCAGTTTCCTTGATGTTCCGGCCTGTGTTGCCGAGGTATTGATTTTGTGTTGTGATGTATTTGGATACATTGGATATGGTTTGAACACCCTTTGTATTGTCCTTCATTTCATTGTATTTGGACCTTATCGGTCAAGATTTATAGTTCCGCGTATGCTTAGCTTTGTGGGCCCCACGGCGGGGCTCACGGTGCTATAATATACCCTGAATAACTTGGGGGTGTTACACTCACATGGTTTGGTCTTATGATAACATGGTGATTTTGTGTATGATAATGATGAGATTCCATATTTATTTTCTATCTCAATTATGAGATTGGTGTGACCATTTTATATATTGATATCTCATCATTTCATTGTCACTCATCATCATTTTTACTCAAACACACATACCTTGTTTTTCATCTCATTTCTGGCCGAGAGAGTTTGAGGTGGAGAGAATTTTTTCTTTTCAATATTTCATCTTGAGGTGTTATAAAAGTTAAGAAAAAATTGAGATATAGATTCCTATAGTAATTCTTAGCCGTGTTCTTGGAGAACGGATTGCTATCGATTTTTTGGGCAACTTCCGATGCGTGTGAAGTAGAGGCCTCGAAGTTTCGGTGCTTGGAACGAAGGAATTTCGTGTTCGGGACGAGGTTCGTGATCGTCATCCATTTTTATGAAGATTTTTCCAAAGGCTTCAAGGGTATGATCTTTATCTTCGTATTTATAGTTTTCGTATATACGTTACTTGATCGATCATGTTTGGGATTCTTTTTTATTTTCCACTGCGTGTTTCGTTTTTTATTTTCGGAATCCCAACATATGGTATGGGTGATCATGGACCGACTGACTAAGTCGGCATATTTTCTGGGCATCAAGGACACTTGGGGTCCAGATAGCCTGTATTTTTATCGCGCAAATCGTGAGACTTCATGGGACGCCGAAGACTATTATTTCGGACAGAGATGGCCGGTTTGTATCGTATTTTTGGCAGGTGATACATAAGGCATTGGGGACACATTTGCGTTTGGGTACATCGTTCCATCCTTAGACTGACGGACAGTCCGAGCGTACCATTCAGACGTTCGAGGATATGCTGCGCGCGTGTGCGCTAGACTGGAGTAACAATTGGGAGGAGCATCTGGCCTTGATTGAGTTTACTTATAACAATAGCTGGAACGCGTCGATTAAGATGGCACCGTATGAGGCGATTTATGGCCGACGATGTCGATCACTGATATGTTGGGATGAGCCGTCCGGTTTAGTTGGCACCCAGCCGGATCTTGTGTTAGAGACGAGGGAGAAAGTTGAATTGATTAGAGAGAGGATGCTGGCAGCTCAGAGTCGACAAAAGTCTTATGCGGATGTGAGGCGTCGACCATTGGAGTTTGAGGTAGGGGATCATGTTTTGTTGAGAGTATCTCCGTCGAAGGGAGTTTTCCATTTTGGGAAAAGGGGGAAGCTCAGTCCAAGGTATATTGGACCTTTCGAGATATTAGAGAGAGTTGGCGAGTTAGCGTACCATTTGGCATTGCCTCCGTCGTTGAGTCATGTGCAGTGTATTTCACGTTTCATAGTTGAGGAAGTATGTTCCGGACCCGACCCATGTTATTGATTTTGGGGACGTGTAGATCGAGAAGAATGTTATGTTTGAGGAGAGGCCGATGAGGATTATGGAACGTCGGGACAAACAGTTAAGGCACAAAACCATTGCTTTGGTTAAAGCGCAATGGTCGAGGCACGGAGTGGAAGAATCAACATGGGAATTGGAGGAGGATATGCATGCGAGATACCCCGATCTTTTTGATTCTTAAGTCTCGGGACGAAACTTCTTTTTAGAGGGGGATAATGTAATATCTGTATCTTTCTGTTTTTAGTAGTTTCCATTTTTGGTGTATGTCTATTTTTATCAACTCGCTTGTAACCGTTTCGACGTTTTGAATCTATTTTGTTCTTGGCGTTTTTCCATTTAGTGGAGTTTTGGATGTGTTTTTACGTGATTTCGCCTTATGTTATGTTTTGTCGTATGTACATTCGATTCTCGTAAAACTCGTTCGATTTCGTTGTTTCTTTGTTTCCCTAAGTTAGTATGGTTGAGTTGTTCATGTTGTGAGTTTCGGGTTGTGAATCCGACGTTGTATCGTGATTTTCGGACGTTTGGGCCATTTTGTAATTTCTTATAAGTTTAGAAAATTTTATCTTCTTCATCGTATTTCGAATTCCCCGGTAGTCGGAAGTGTATTTTTTTTCAGCACTTAGCTTCGTCGTCGTGAATATTACGTGTCTACGCTTCTGAGTTCTGTCCTTGTGTTGCATTCTAACTTGTATCGTCCTGTGCAAAAAACGGTGTTCAGCAGTGTTGAATTGCTGCATGCATAACGCGCGTTATGCATGCTTTCTTGCGTGCACTATCGGCACCTTCATAACATATGCTATGCCTTAGTGATAACATATATTATGGCCTTCAGCAGTTTGGGCAGATTGTTCTGCCGAACTATTACGTACGCTAGCACCTGCATATAACGTAGGTAAAACCCTAATAGCATACGCTAACTGGATAGTGTAGCGTACGCTATTGTCCCCAGCGTTTTGGACAGACTGTTCTGCGCAGCCATTACGTACGTTAATACTTGAGTATTACGTACGTAATGAGCATAATGTACGTAACCAGCTCATGTAACGTACGTAACGAAGGGTCAGGTTTTATAAACCTGAGTTGACCTTCACTTCGTCATATCTCCCTTCCTTCTTTCCTTGTCTGCGAGTTGCATTCCTTAGAGAGATTTGAGCGATTCTTCGAGGTTTGTCCATGGAATTCATTGTAAGATTTATTTTTGTGTTTCAAGTGGAGTTTATCATTGTCCTAATCATGTTCCTCCGTCCTAATCCAAGGTATTTTCGTCTAGAAACCTACCTTTGTTCATTTGGGGGGGGGGGGTGTTTCGGGAATTGTCTAGTTTGAACTCGTGTTGTTCGATTATGTTGTTATATTTCTTATCGATTATTGTTATTGGGTGATTCCCAATCCATTTCCGTCGTGTTTATCCGTGAGTTGTTGTTTCGGGGAGGTTTTGTGAAAACTCTCGCCCGTATCAATCGAACATATGTTGTTATAGCTTGTAATCGGGGTTGTGGGCATATTCCATTCGATTATTGTTATCGTATAGGACTGAGTTGTGTTAATCCTTCATTTAGGATCAGTCGTGTTCCCTCCGGATCATTCGTAGTCGTTGTCTATTTCCGTTTCGTCGAAGATTTCTCAAAAGCATGTACTTTACATTTGTTTGCATATTCTAGTATTTGGATTATGGCTTTCCGTGGATGTTGTGGATGTATATGTGTATGTTCACCCAGGGGCGGTCTGACGGGGTCTCTGGGGATACGTATTGCCGTGAGTGTGCGTATTACGAACTAGGGTTAACCCCCCAGGGATGGTCCGACGGGGCCTCTGCGGGGTACGGTGGCCGTGAGTCTCGTACCAACGGTTAACATTGAAATGTTTTGTTGGGGAAATGTGTTGTGTGCTCGTACACCGTAATATTCCGGAATATAAATGTTTTCTAAAATGATTTTTTTGGTGCATTTTTCATCTGATTAGAATGGTAGTTCAAATGGATTGTACTTTCACTAGTAATTGTTACTAACCCCTTAAATGGGGGAAATACTTTTGTATTTCAGGTACAAGTCATGGAGGCGAACGAGCATGCGGGCCGTACGAGGATGATGGGAAAAAGTGATTCTATTCAGTGGTCATCCGTTTGGTGTCATGTCGTTTAAATTTAGTTATCATGTCATTTGCTTAAGAACTCGAGCACTTCTTCCTTGGGTTTATTATTATTGTTGTGTACCCATTTTGGGGAAGATTTGATGTTGAATGGTATTGTTGAGTTCAGTCTTTTGTTTTGAATGTCTTGAATCATGAAATCGTGTGTATGTTTATGACGTTTGTCTTTTGTCGAGTGTCGGTTTGGTACGTTAGCCTGGTGGATTCTAATGTGTGGGGTCCACGACGCTGTAATATGCCCTGAACGTCTTGGGGGTGTTACAAGACGGATATGGACAACCGAGTTAGTCAACCAAATATGGCTGCAAGGAAGTTTCAATACTTAGAGAATTATCAAGTACCAGTCACCCATGTCCACGTCAGTAAAGTTGAAAAGTAAACAAGGGGGGAAAGACATATGCGGACGTGAATAAAACAAAAAAGAGACAAATTGAGTGATTCATGCAAGCTTGCATGAAAAGTGGGAATAAAATATTCCTCCAGATTCATGCCCAAGGAAGGTATTGATTAGGGAAATCAAAGATTGCGGCGGTGACATTTAATATTGACGGAAGATCTTTCAAACATGCAGATTTGAAGAAAACAACAAAACCTTGTAAAGGAAGATAATACTAAGCAAAGAAGTCTCTCTCTAACGGACTAATTTGGTCAAGAGTTGCAACAGTTATGAGAAAAGCTCAAGGATCGTACTATAAATGTCTGAAGATTTGATGAGTATAAGTACGATCGATTAACTCTTACAAAGCAAACAAGCAAGCAAAGAATTATATTTGTTAGAAATTATAAAAACCTACATCATAATTCTGATTCGTAACACAAAGAACTTTTTGTAAATGAGGCAGAATGAATAAGTGGGGGGAAAGCCTCATTACCTTTTCCAATCATTGAGACAAGGGGATTAAGATGGCTCTGAACCACTTGCTTGGCAATGACATTCAGTTTATAGAAACTATGAATTCCAAAAATCAATTCTCCAAATTTATAGCTATCGGGATTGGATGTTGCATCATGATCAAATGCAATCAAAACTCCAAGATCCCGAAAAAATGAATGGATGGACGAAGATATTTAACAAGGCCCACGACACAAGGTGGCGACTAAGGAGGATGAAAAGAGAATTATTGGAGCAAGCCACCACTGCCAACGAAAAGTTATGGGATAACCCTAGCCGGAGCTATATTTTCAGGGAGATGGCAGAGGAAATTACTAGAAATAGAGCAATTTTTTCGCCTGATACTAGTTATAATGATTAATCCGTAACAAAATTAGGACTGATTATTTAAATTGAAAGCCTATTTTTTTCCTTGCTTAATATGAAAGTGCAGCCACACTAGGTGAACGACATGTAATTATCTATGTTTTTACTTGGTCTAAGAGGCTCGAATTTAAATGGGCTAGCCAAAATTGAAACTTAAATTTACTTGTTCGATTTAAGCGAGCCAACGGATCTTAGCCAATTTAGCAACTCTACCTATGATAATGAAAATCAACAGTTTTAAATAACCCTTAATTTGAAATCAAATACGCCAAGGTGCATTCCCAAATTTTTTTGATCCGTCTATAAATACCTATACTTCTAATTTTAGTAGGTATACCATGCACAACTAATCATCATTATATTACTATAATAAAATTGGAATCTTATTTGGTAGGTAATAAGACGCCACATATAAGTCTAGGGAGGTAAATAGACTTATAAAATCTTTTGCTAAATAACTGTTTTGAAAAACACAGCAGGTATAAAATGCAGCTAAGGTTACTCGGCTGCGATTTGTGCAGTTAACTTTTGTTAGCTGTAAAATTATTGTGGAAGGACAGCTTACTTTGAATGGAATAGTTAATATGAATGCAGCAGTTAAGTATGATGATAAAGATAGTAAATCACACAGAACTTTGTAGTGGTTTCATAGGTGGGGTAATCCTCTACTAGTCCACTTATCTCCAACCAGTTGGAGATATATTCACTATAACTTTCAACCAGTAGAAATCTTGTTACAAAGAATTTAGTTACAACAGCTTCCAACCAGTGGAAACCCATGCCCGTTGTAACTCCTTCCCTTGGTTGCCTAACACCTCTTGATCGAAAACACGTGGATGTCTCAACAACTCGCAAGCTGCCTATCACCTTTCAATCAAGAACCCATGGATGTCTTACAACCTCTTACTTTCAAGAATCTCGTTCAAGAAAGTACCCGTTACTCAAACTCAAAGGCAAGACTGTTGTCTTCTCCAGCTTTAAGAGCTTATCTATATTTGCTTTATAATCTAGCTCTTCACGATGATATAGATGTATATCGCTTATGTTTGCTTTGATTGCTTTGTAAGTGTAGTTCGCATCGTACTTCTGCTCAGGTGTTCTTCAGATATTTATAATATGATATTTGAGCTCCTCATAGCCATTGCATCTTGGAACAAATATGTTCATTGTAGAGTGGACTTATTTGTTTATCTTTTTATCTTTTTGCAACGCTTTCCTTCATTCTTCAAATCCGACCATTTGGAATGTATGTTGCCGTTGCACCGCTTTTCTTCGATTACTATAATTAGTAAGACTTCTCGGTGTGAATCTTTAGGAATAAAATATTCCTTAACTTCCGGGAATCAATCACTTTGTCCCCTTTCTTTAATTAATCTGCACGTGACTTTCTGTCATTGTTGACTTTTCAATGTTTGCTGACGTGGACTTAGTTGATGTCCAAAACTTGGCTGATATTCCGTCTTTGATAAAGCTCAGTTGATATTTTTTTGGTCAAACCTGGCTGATGTGTTGGTCAAACCTGGCTGATGTTCCTTTGACCAAACTCGACTAATATATTAGTTGCTTTGTACTTGGCCAAAATTGTCTTCAGTGACATTCAACTGTACTTCTGACCTGGTCAAACCCGACCGACTGATGTTTATCGGTCAATCTTAGCTGATATTTTGCATGGACCAAAACCCAGCTGCTTTTTTAACTGGTCAAGCTCATCTGATATTTGCCTGTTCTATACTTAGCCAAATTTCTACCTGATCAATATGATCAATACTTGGCCTAATTTTTAAAGGCCTATAGAAGATACTCATTTGGTTCTTCTTTACAATACAAGTACATACATTTGAAATAATCTTTTAATATAGGGATGACATCATCCAAATCTTAAAATTATATTCCTAACAAATTCCCCCTATTTTGATGATGGCAAAACTTGATGTTCAAATGTAATAAAATCATCACACAGACAATTAAGATAACTGAAATGTAAAGACTTAGTCTGTTTGAGACAACTAGAGGTTGTCATTTAGGTCGACTATTCTAAACTTTTAATATTTTTGGGAATACAATACAGTCCTTAAAAAAATTTACAGGTAAAATGAAAAATACAAGTGATTAAGACCAAAAAAATTAAGTTCTCTATCTTCCTCTTTTCCTTGATGGAGGGAGAGACTTAAATGGCTTTGCTACAATTGGCTTTTGTACTACTAGGATTTGCCCATACTTCTTCTTGACTACATTGGATGCGAATCTCTGATCTTTAGGGAAGGTATACTTGTTCTTTATGCATAGTTCCTTTATTTCATCCTGAAGTGGATCATCATCCAACTTTCCATACATGTTAGTTGGAGGGTCCTGTGGTCTGAAATCATGGATTCTTATTGAAGACCTCTTCAGCAACCTTCTTCAGAATTTCCAATAGATTTGGCCAGTTCATCTCCGTGTAGTCAATGAAGATTAGCTGAGGAGTGCAGTTAGAGTCTTGAAGGATTTCCCAAAGATAATATTTTTCAATGAAATCCTTCTTGGCAATCCCCCATTTATTTCCAGCTTCCTCTGGAATAAAATCCCCAACATAGTATAGCTCTTTGCCTTCCCAGCATAGTGGCACATCTGATTCCTGCATAGTTCTCTTCTTCTTTGCTGCATGAGCTTCTGAAGGTGCACCGGTACTTTTTCTTTTGAGAGAACTTGAGGTTCCAGCTTCAGGATAGTGAATGATTTTAGGAGGGGCAAGTGTACTTTTGGGAACCACAGTCAATACCTCTTCATTTCGACCTCATTTCTTCTCTTTTTGCCAGTATCAATAATTTATGCCAGCTATTCCTCCACCTTGTTCATAAAATCTTGCATGCCAAGTGGCATCTTAGAAGATGTTGATGGTGGAGAGGGATCCTTTTTGTTAAGCAAGGAGTCCATTTTGCTTTTAAGGGACAACAGGTGTGGTTCAACTTTTGTTGCCAGAAGTTTTGCAACTGACTCCTCCACCATTGTTCGGATCAACTCAGAGATGTTAGATGGTAGCTGAAATTCAGGTGCCTTTATCTGAGGGATATTTTCTGTTGTGACTTCATTTGCAGCTGACTTTTGAGCAATTGATTTTTCAGTTGATATCCTTTGGTCAGCTGACTTTTTAGCAGAAGGAGATTTTCTAGATTGTTCCCCCTGCTTCTCTGATTTTCCAGCCCGTGATGGTTGAGCTGAACTTGAGCCTTGATCAGATGCATCCTGATCATGATCAGAATCATCCTGATTATCATTCTCTTTCATTTCTTCCTCTTCTTCCTATTCAACTTCTTCTTTTCTTCTTTTTTTTTTCTTCTACTTATTCCTTTTCAACATTTTCTTTTCCTTCTTATTCTTCCTCTCTCGCTTCAGTATCTTTTTCAACTACATTCTCTTCAGTTTCTTTTCCAGCTTCAGCAATCTCCATGTTCTCATCTTCATCATCAAACTTCTTGTCTTGGGATACCTCTGTCATGATCATCATAATGAATTGGTCCATTTTTAATTTGAAGTTTTGTATGAACCAATTCTCATCCAACAGTAGGATCATATCGGTTTCCTTACAAAAAATTTGAATGAGTTGTTCTATTGTAAGGGGGTAGTCCCATCCACTCCTTTCCACCATTTCTTTAAGAGCATTGAAGCTAAGAGCCTTCAATCTCTTCCAGTCTTTGTAAACAGCAAAATTGAAATTTTACCGATGTGCTGCTTTACTGACCTGGGCTATGTTTTGTCGAGGTTAAAAGGGTTATTTTCCTTTAGGTTGAAGTTGTATTTAACTTCTGGTTCCTCAAGGACTTCTTCTGTAACACCCCCAAGTTATTCAGGGTATATTACAGCGCCGTGAGCCCCGCCGTGGGACCCACAAGGCTAAACATACACGGAACTATAAACTTGACCGATAAGGTCTACATACAATAGAAAGAAAGACGATACAAATGGTATTCGAAACCATAAACAATGAAACAATATACATCACTACACAAATCAATACATCGGCAACACAGGCCGGAACATCAAGGAAACTGAAATACAATACTTGAGTATTTAAAAATCCATTCCAGTACAACAACACTGAATGGAGGAAACCAAAAGAGATAACCGGAGACAAGACACAGTATCACACTTTCCCATCATCTTCATGCCGACCCGGTACCCGCCTGTCCGCTCTCGTGGAACCTGAAATACATGAAACGTATTTCCCCCATAAAGGGGTTAGCCGTCGAATAGCTAGTGCAAGTATAACAATATGAAACATAATACTTCTCGACAATAAAGTAAATGTAATCCGTCAATTCATCAATATCCGTCAATTCATCAATATTTGTCAATTCATCAATTCAAGACTAGTATTCCGGAATGACTAAAATCTCAAGACGTATGTGAATGCCGTAGAAACGGTTCGTTCATATCATACGCCGTTACATGTAGGAATGCCGTCAAAACGGTTCGTTCATTACATGCCAACATTATTTCATATGAATGCCGTAGAAACGGTTCGTTCATATCAACCATGGAATCGCACCAGAGGCTACGAAACCCTCAGAGGACCATAGGCCCGTCCCGGAGTGGCTAGAAATAATCATATCATCAATATTTCATACTTTCAAAGTCGAGAACGTACAATCATAAATGTATACTTGCCTTTGAGACATCGAGAAATCGAACGGAGGAAAGGTATGAGTTCGGTAGGTCCGAGAACGCGCTTCCGGCACCTAAACGATTCGCAAGGAATATGACAATTAATTATCCATACTCAAATTACACGAAGAGACTCCCGAAACTCGCCTACGATTCATGTATATTCGTATATAAACAACAACGAGGGCGGACCACAACCAAACCCTCTCGATTCCGTAAAAATCACGAAATATACCATGAGTCCGTAGGGAAACTAAGAATACCAACAAGATTAATCATATTCATCATGAATTAATCGACAAAACGAAACGAATCGGACAAAAACGTGAAAACCCCCAATTTTACCAAAAGTAGGGTTCTAAAGATCTAACCTTGATTCATTTGGATCAAGGGATGATATCGGACGAACGATTGATGATATAACCCAAAGAACTCCATGGATATGTTGTTAAACAACATGGCTTCAAGCTTAGAACACGCCCGGTGCGGAAGAGGAGAAGAAGAAGGTGAAAAATGGCGATAAAAACGTCTGCGGGGCCTTTTATAGGGGTTGATCGCCTGCCGGACACGGCCCGTGCCGATCGGCACGGTCGTGTCGCATACCGCCGACAGGGACTCGACCGTGTCCTTCTTGACACGGTCGCGGCGCGGAGGGCCTTCCGATAGTGACCCGTCCGACAGCGACTCGGCATGACTCGACCGTGTCCCGGAACACGGTCGGGCGTGTCGGCAGTCGGTTCTGGCTTATCTGGAAGAGTACGGCACGGGCCGTGTCGGACGACACGACCGAGTCCGGTCGGCGGTGATCGGCCAAAAGCTGAAAAATGAGCGGGTGAGCTAAAACGACCATAACTCTCTCGTCCGGACTCCGATTGACTCACCGTTTAAACCATTGGAAAGCTAACTCGATTCTCTATAATATTGCAAAGATTTAGAATTTTTGGAGTTACCAAAAGTTAATGGTGATCTAACAAAGTCGAACTCATACGTGGAAAAGTCGCTAAAGAACACGGAATTCAACAGAACGATACCGGAACGAACTCGGATGACAAAAAGTGTAGAATTAATCATTCTCAGGATGACGAAACGGTCCCAAGAAAGTCGTCAAAATAGACTTCCGCCAAAAATAGAAAATTTCCGGGGATCAAAATTACGGGTATTACATTCTACCCTCCTTAAAAGAAGTTTCGTCCCGAAACTTAAAACAGGTAGGGAGAAGAAATATTTTGCCAGGAAAAACTCAACGAGATGCACAAGAACCGAAACTTACGCCCAAACGGCGAATCATCAATATAGAACACCACAATACATTACCCGAAGGCAAACCAAACCAATGCCGAAAAAGATACGAATTCACAATGCCCGAAGGCTCCAACGGCAATACCGATACATCACAATGGCCTGAAAGCCGAACAGCCCAAAGGTGTAAATCATCACAATATAGATCTCAAAGAAGCAAACCTGACTGTCGGACATAACCCTCGGCGTATGAACAAGCAGTCGCAAATCGTCGGACATATCCAATACAACATCGACTACGAACGATCAATCAATAAATCTCAAGAGGGACATCACAGTACGCCCGATCCGGAAATGTGTCCATGCACATGTCCACCCCGTATACGGAATCCAGAATATACGTGTGACAATGTACCTAATTAGCCTCAAGAACTACGTCTCGTGTGCACGGTCCAATGCGGAAATATCCACGCATGACCATCGAGTGCCTGGCTAAAAATTCTACACATAACCAATCGGCACGCAGACATGATTCCGGATATGCCACGATACAACATGACAACGAAACTCAAGGGATAAAACATCTAATATGGATCATACGACTCACCAAGTGAACGATGACACACGAATAATGAAAGATCGACACGACCAACGATATTCAAAACAACCATCCCGGGATCAGAATTTCCCTAAGGACCGATTAACACGAGCAACGATCACAACACAACAGTTCGGGAAATCCTCAACTCTCAACGATCACAAAATTACCGAGTTCACAAGAATAATAGTGTGCTGCCTTGAGTCGGCCAACACGGCAATAATAATTCAACGGATGGAACTATCCTCGACAGTCCCAATTCAATGCTTCGATTACCGCAGAATGGCCAATCGATAACAATGATACAACGGATGAGAGTATCTTCGACAACGGATGGGAATTATCTTCGATAATCCCAATTCAATAACTCGATTACCTTAGAACGGTCAATCGATAATCAATGATACGATAGAATAGATGTCCCGGTGTCTTAAACTGACCACCGAAATGGAGATGACAAAAGGATATATCAAACGTCCCCAATCGGTTAACGCAATCATCATAGCAACAGTTCCAATTCGACGACAAAGATTCAACGATGTCTCAGAACGACATTAATCACGAACAATAATAATCGATACATCGATACCGCGAACCGGCTATCGATAGCAACTTTACCAACAAGTATCGTAATGCCTTGAACCGGCCATTTACAAACAACAGTAACATTTGGCATAATTTGCCGACGGCATCGTGTCAACCAATCGCTTGATATCAATACAATCATAAAGAGGCCAAGTCCCAAAATGATACACACAATCGTACGCCTACACGATAACATTAGTCTCATTGATTAGTACGAGTATAAAACTTGTCTCGATATCAATACAACGTACTGTTACCAATTCAGTTGATTTCGTCTTACGAATTCCCTCAGTCTCGACCAAGTTAATCTACGAACCCTTCAACCTTAACCGCAACACAACAGTCATAATTCACGATCAAACATCATACCTTATTGTAAAACGAAGGATTGATAATCAACCGGTTCGATGTCGACCAATATCAATACCACCAAACCACGAACTCAATCGTTTTACCATATCTCGACTAATCACAGTCTGAACAATCCAACTCAGACACTTACAAATCCTGTCCACAATACGAGTCGAAATATGATGATCATATCAGCAACCAATTCGGACCAATAATAAGGGTCTAAATGTTCCAAACTCAATTCTTAAATACGAATTGACAAGGTTCCCTTCTCGTAAATCCATCGTTAAAATTTACTTATGACCGTCATCAATTCGAATCATCCGACTGGTTCAAAACAATAGATAATCATATTAAAAGGTTATCAAACAATCCAATCATTCGATTTGAATATTTGCTCCATACGTATGGGCTTCCAAATTCAGAGATGAATAATAGTCTCATCAAACTCGTAATCACATTCTTATTCCTATACGAATATTATTTCCAACACATAGTTTAGCTCTAGATATGAATATTCCATATTCATTTTCAAAACATCAACACTTCTAAAAAAAATTTTTTTTTTTTATCACCTCGTATAATTCAAGAGTTCTTCAAGAACATGAAATATCCGAAATCACGTTCAGAACAACATATCCGAGGTATATATCTGCATGTTACCATTTTCTTCATCATGTCATTCATACAATCTCAAGAATCGCAACAAAACCCTTATCACCATATGAAGAAGATCTCAATGATCATATCAACATCCGAAATCTCTTATTACAATTCCAATAAATCTCGTATAACATTATCACATGATACCATAATTGTAACACCCCAGATCCTCCTGGGAATATTACACGCCGTAAACCCTTCTCACAAGGATTTACCAGGCTAAGCACAATTTTCCACGTTATTTCAAAAATGTCAAAAAGACTGATGACGGTAATATTTTTCAAATACTAAAAAAAATCATTTTCCAAATACCGTCAAAACGATCAAGGTTAAAATGCCAAAAAAAACTCAGTTTAGGGAATCGGTTTTACAAAATAAAATTTCAGTTGGCAAAATACCAAAATCCATTTCAAAAATACTCACGCAGCGGATAAAAGTACAGTCCAATTTATGCATTTTCATTGAAATAAGACGAACATCAAAATACACGATTCCCAACATACTCCCTCCCAAGTAGTAATCCAAAAAGAAAAAAAAATGAGCCACTATCAAAGGGATATGAGGATTACCTTGTATGGACGAACCACGAAGAAAGAATAATTGAACTCCATTCCAAGAATCATTAAATCATCATAGTCATCATATGGCCTCAAGAACATCAAGATCTCTATGATTCCATAATCATAATCAACATATTCAAAGCATATCATTATCTTCCTTCAACATAAACCTCATAGAATATGGATAACACAAGGAATCACTTCAAGAATCAACAATAGTTCCATAACCAAGCTCTAATTCCATGATTCCAAGTTCACAATCATGTTAAAAATGCTTAGAACACTCTTAAAAGTGAAGAGGGACGAGTTTTGGAGAGAAATATCTCAAAGGATCGTGAGAGAAATGAAAGGCAACACTTCAATATATAAATTGCACTCTCATTACGCATTTAGGTGTCCTTTCTTAACGACGTAACAACTTTAACGTCGTAATCCAAAATCCATAACGTCGTAACCAACTCACTGTCTCATTCCGGCGATCCATTACGTCGTAACCCATACCATACAACGTCGTAATATACCGATTAACTTGCTACAAGATAATGGTTGTGCCACGTCGTAACACGTCTTGTATAACGCACGTAACACGACGTTGACTCACCACAACATCCTCCGCCGAAAGTTAAGGTTCCATTAATAGCGATCTGGTGTTAGCGTGCGCTAACCAACATGCGTTAGCGTGCGCTAACTGAATATAAAAATCAACCTGGGCCTACCTGTCGGTCGCCTTCCGAACTAACCCAGCAAGTCGTTACGTACGTTAGGGGTCCTCCTTAGCGTACGTAACCGAACCTCTTAGCGTGCGCTAAGTATGCACCGTAGCGTACGCTAAATATATATCTTAGCGCGCGCTAGGCATACCTTGTAGCGTGCGCTAACGTAGCTGTACTTAGCCATTTTTCGCTATTCTCGACCAACATCTCGACATACCAAACGATCATACGGCACAATGAATACATAAACACATTCAATAACATTGTCATACGTTCACATCATCCTCAAGAACAATTATCCATCAACGACATCCAACATATAAACGATCCAAAAATATATCCGAAAAATCGGGGTATTACACTCTACCCCCCTTAAAAACAAGTTTCGT
The DNA here is from genome assembly GCA_033398695.1 of Orobanche coerulescens. Taxonomy (NCBI): domain Eukaryota; kingdom Viridiplantae; phylum Streptophyta; class Magnoliopsida; order Lamiales; family Orobanchaceae; genus Orobanche; species Orobanche coerulescens. The sequence continues at coordinate 56,321,097 of CM065805.1, read as the reverse complement.
CCTCGAAACTCGCAATCACTCGCACAAACAACATTTCAACGGGAATTCAAATTCACCAAGAATTATCGAATAATCCGAACAACATACTTACAAGTCTGTGAAGTCGAAGATCTCCCGTGATACTAGCATGCGACTCCTAAACAAAGTCTCAACATAATACCGATACACACCAATATCGCAATTAGCAATTTAACAAAATCTCAAGGAAGAGTTCACGTCCGTGACCACGGCCACGATTCTTCCTACTTTCAGCCAACATTCTGAAAGGCACACACGTGCGTAAGTATAATCTGAATCGCACATTCTCGAAGTGACCAATTCCCAAGAATACCAAGCTATAAACGAAACGATTAAGAAAAATACGAGAAGAGTGAGAGGACTTACAAGTACCGGTCGCACTTTGATGATGGCAGAGTAGTGATACTGTGGGCAAATGCCGACTCAATCGACCCAAAAGACCGACAACTTAGGTATCCATAAACCTAAAGCTCCGATACCATATTCTGTAACACCCCCAAGTTATTCAGGGTATATTACAGCGCCGCGAGCCCCGCCGTAGGACCCACAAGGCTAAACATACGCGGAACTATAAACTTGACCGATAAGGTCTACATACAATAGAAAGAAAGACGATACAAATGGTATTCGAAACCATAAACAATGAAACAATATACATCACTACACAAATCAATACCTCGGCAACACAGGCCAGAACATCAAGGAAACTGAAATACAATACTTGAGTATTTAAAAATCCATTCCAGTACAACAACACTGAATGGAGGAAACCAAAAGAGATAACTGGAGACAAGACACAGTATCACACTTGCCCATCATCTTCATGCCGACCCGGTACCCGCCTGTCCGCTCTCCTGGAACCTGAAATACATGAAACGTATTTCCCCCATAAAGGGGTTAGCCGTCGAATAGCTAGTGCAAGTATAACAATATGAAACATAATACTTCTCGACAATAAAGTAAATGTAATCCGTCAATTCATCAATATCCGTCAATTCATCAATATCCGTCAATTCATCAATTCAAGACTAGTATTCCGGAATGACTAAAATCTCAAGACGTATGTGAATGCCGTAGAAACGGTTCGTTCATATCATACGCCGTTACATGTAGGAATGCCGTCAAAACGGTTCGTTCATTACATGCCAACATTATTTCATATGAATGCCGTAGAAACGGTTCGTTCATATCAACCATGGAATCGCACCAGAGGCTACGAAACCCTCAGAGGACCATAGGCCCGTCCCGGAGTGGCTAGAAATAATCATACCATCAATATTTCATACTTTCAAAGTCGAGAACGTACAATCATAAATGTATACTTGCCTTTGAGACATCGAGAAATCGAACGGAGGAAAGGTATGAGTTCGGTAGGTCCGAGAACGCGCTTCCGGCACCTAAACGATTCGCAAGGAATATGACAATTAATTATCCATACTCAAATTACACGAAGAGACTCCCGAAACTCGCCTACGATTCATGTATATTCGTATATAAACAACAACGAGGGCGGACCACAACCAAACCCTCTCGATTCCGTAAAAATCACGAAATATACCATGAGTCCGTAGGGAAACTAAGAATACCAACAAGATTAATCATATTCATCATGAATTAATTGACAAAACAGAACGAATCGGACAAAAACGTGAAAACCCCCCAATTTTACCAAAAGTAGGGTTCTAAAGATCTAACCTTGATTCGCTGGATCAAGGGATGATATCGGACGAACGATTGATGATATAACCCAAAGAACTCCATGGATATGTTGTTAAACAACATGGCTTCAAGCTTAGAACACGCCCAGCTGCGGAAGAGGAGAAGAAGAAGGTGAAAAATGGTGATAAAAACGTCTGCAGGGCCTTTTATAGGGGTTGACTGCCCTGCCGGAAACGGCCCGTGCCGATCGGCACGGTCGTGTCGCACAGCTGGACGACAGGGACTCGACCGTGTCCTGCTTGACACGGTCGCGGCGTGGAGGGCCTTCCGATAGTGACCCGTCCGACAGCGACTCGGCATGACTCGACTGTGTCCCGGAACACGGTCGGGCGTGTCGGCAGTCGGTTCTGGCTTATCCGGAAGAGTACGGCACGGGCCGTGTCGGACGACACGGCCGATTTCGGTAGGCAGAAACTTCGCCATTTCCGGACGAGTACGGCACGGGCCGTGTCGGACGACACGACCGAGTCCGGTCGGAGGTGATCGGCCAAAAGCTGAAAAATGAGCGGGTGAGCTAAAACGACCATAACTCTCTCGTCCGGACTCCGATTGACTCACCGTTTGAACCTTTGGAAAGCTAAATCGATGCTCTATAATATTGAAAAGATTTAGAATTTTTGAAGTTACCAAAAATTAATGGTGATCTAACAAAGTCGAACTCATACGTGGAAAAGTCGCTAAAGAACACGGAATTCAACAGAACGATACCGGAACGAACTCGGATGACAAAAAGTGTAGAATTAATCATTCTCAGGATGACGAAACGGTCCCAATCAAGTCGTCAAAATATACTTCCGCCAAAAATAGAAAATTTCCGGGGATCAAAATTACGGGTATTACATCTTCAAATTCTTCTTCATCTGGGATGCTTGCGAGCTCAGGTAATGGTTCTTCAACCACCTCTTCTTCTTGAATGATGATCATTTCCTTGGACTGATCTGCAGGAGCTGTGAGAGGTGGTGTTGCAGGTGCAACTAATGATACTTCAGGTGCATGATCTTCAGGTTTGATCTATTCTGAAGATTCAGATGACTAGTCCACCAAACCTTTATGTCTTTTGGTGGATACAGGTGTTGAAGGTCGTCTGATCTCCTTTTCAGGTGACTTCCTCTTTCTGAAGTTCCTGGCAAGAGGAAGGTCATCACTGTCTTTGCTAACTTCAATTATGGGTGCAACTTTGTTTTCTTCAGGTTCAGCTATGGTTTCTTCAGCTGTAGTTGTGCTTTCCTCAGCTGAAGCTAACTTTTATGACACAACGTTAGTTGCGGTTATTTCATCCAGGGTCAGAGCAAGTGGGGAGATCTCAGTTGTAGTTGTGATGGCTGCAACTGATTGAACTTCAGATTCTTCTTCTGACTTTGTTGCTCCTTTGTAGGATGAGGTTCCATACTTCATCCTCTTAAGTAACTCCAAAGCTCTTGGTTGATTGTTTGCATACTTCTCCAATGCAGCTTGGTCTAAGTGACTGAGTCTTTTACTACTATGAAATGGTTCTGCCTTTCCTTTGGCCTTGTCCAGGAATTCCAGAATCCAGCTTATCTGGGTGCCATTGGCAAGTTTTTGTGTAAACTTTTTGTTCTCGAAGTCCCAGTTAACCTTGTTGACTTCTCTGACTAATTGCTATAGATGTAACTAGGCTAGTTAATCCTCTCTTTTCGTATCATGGTCCCCATGACAATGTATTTGTAGGAGGACATCTGGTCATAGCTTCCTGACATGCCTATAACAATCTTGTTGGTGATGTCCATCATGTATCTAAATTCTTTCTGGACATCTGACTTTATGGCTGTGAGCTTCATATTCATTGGTTGTTCAGGTAGCTTTATCAACTGCCATATGTCCACAGTGTTCTGCTTTAGGGTTTCAACTGGAATACCCCGGTTCTCTAGCTTGAAAGCATTTGCAATAGTTTGTTTGGTTATGAAGACTAGTTCTCTAAAGATTGAGCTTTGAATTCCCCTCTATATAACTGAGGATTCCTTGTAGAAACAAACTACGGCCTCCTTAAACAGTTCTGATATGTTAATGTCTAGGAAGTGATAGATGCCATTCTTCTTCATATGCAATATCAAGTCCGTCATCAACTGAGAGCTGTTTGCCTCCAGTAGCCCGAGGAAATCAACTATGATACTGAAGATGATTTGTTCTTTCACCATCCTTATGTTGATGTTCTTGAAGTAGGTAGCTGTGTCTATCTATGCAATTTTTAAAGATTTTTAGTGCAGTGAAATTGTTGATTTTGCTTTTCTGGAAAAATTAGGGTTCTTGTTTTGAAAGACTTTGAAGACGATAAGTTTTGATGAAGGAATTTCAATCGTCTTAAATAGTTATTCTGGGAGTCGGTTTTAAAAAGAAAATAATTAACTGCAAGAATGGTGATTCGTGTGTCATGATTGGACAACGTGATGTAGACGTGGAGTTAGTGGGGATGTGCGTTTTAATCCACGTGTGATATAAATATTCAAAATAAATTAGAAACTTAGCTGGTTGACTGTTTGAATTCTGATACAGCTGTAATTTTGATTACTTGCTTCAGATGTATAATCTTAGCTGTGATTATGAGCAACTAACTTTCTGCATCATGGCTATGGTTTTGATCAGCTAACATTTCTCGTCTGTGTTTCTGATCAGCTGACCTTTCTCGTCTATGCTCCTGATCAGCTGACCATTCTTGTCTGCGTTACTGATCAACTAACATTTTTCGTTCGTGGTTCTGATCAGCTGACATTTCTCGTATGTGCTTTTGATCAGCTGACCTTTCTCGTCTGTGCTGAGTTTTACATCAGCTATCTTTTTCTGATCAGCTAACTTTCTTGATCTTCAGATTTTCAGCTAGGTACTAGATTTCCAGTCAAAAAGTCCAAGATCCGTGCTTAGTTCGAGAAACCTTTCCTTTGGTAATGGTTTTGGGAATATATCACCAATCTGGTACTCTGTGCTGACTCTTTCCACCCTTACTCTTTTGTTGAGCGCATGGTCTCTGACGAAATGATGCTTGACATCTATGTGCTCTGTTCTCGAATGTAAGACTGGATTATTTGTTATAGCAATTGCGCTATTGTTGTCACATCATATTGGGACTTCATTTGCAATGATATTGTTGTCCCTTAGTTGTTGTATGATCCATAGGATTTAAGCACAACAACTACCTGTAGCTAGGTATTCTGACTCAATTGTGGATATTGAGTTGGACATATGCTTCTTACTGAATCATGATATTAGTCTGGTTCCAAGGAATTGACATGTTCCACTAGTGCTTTTCCTGTTGATTTTGCATCCTCCAAAGTCAGCATCCGAATATCGTGATAATTCAAAGTTGTCATCTTTTGGATATAATAATCCAACATTGATTGTGGATTTTATGTACCTGATTATCCTTTTAGCTGATTCCTGATGAGACTGTTTTGGCTTGAACAGAAATCTTGCACACACTCCTACTGCATATGAAATGTCAGGTCTGCTTGCAGTGAGGTATAGTAATTATACAATTAGTCCTCTGTAGTATGTTGGATCCACTGGAATGCCTCCATTATCTGCATAGAGATGTGCTTATTGGTCCTCTCAGGGATTTGGTTGACTCCGTGATAAATCTTTTGATCACCTCCCTTGGGTATTTTGCTTGGTTGATGAATATTCCAGTTTCAACTTGTTTGACTTGTAAACCAAGAAAGAAGTTCACTTTACCCATAATGCTATTTCAAATTCTCCTTGCATGAGGTTTGAAATTTTTTCACAAAGCTCAGGATTTGTTGAGTCAAATATGATATCATCCACATATAATTGAACTAGTAGTATGTCGTCTTCATTTTCAATTCGAATAGAGTCTTGTCCACCTTTCACTTGCAGAATCCATTCTTCTCAAGAAATATGGATATAGTCTCATACCAGGCTCTTGGTGCCTGTTTGAGTCCATATAAGGCTTTTAACAGTTTGTAAACTTTGTCTCCTTTGACAAATCCAGGGGGTTACTCAACATAAACTTCTTCTTCTAATACTCCATTGAGGAATGCACTTTTCACGGTCCATTTGGTATATTTCAAAATTCTTGAAGGCTGTATATGCAAGAAATAGTCTGATAGCTTCTAGTATCGCTACTGGTGCATATGTTTCATCAAAATCTATTCCTTCACATTGAGAATATCCCTTTGCAACCAATCGATATTTATTCCTAACAACTCCATCTTCATCACACTTATTTTTGTAAATTCATTTGGTGCCAATGACCTTCTTGTGATTTGGTTTCTCTATCAGCTACCATACATTGTTCCTCTCCATTTGGTTTAACTATTCTTGCATTGCAATCAGCCATGCGTAGTCATCCAAGGCTTGTTCTGTTGTTTTGGGCTCCATTTGGGACATGAAGCAAGAGAGCATTGCCATTTATGTTTGTTCTCTTGATTTCCTGGTTTTGACTCCATCAGTTAGGTTCCCAATAATTTGTTGAATGGGGTGATACTTTATCCATTTGAGAGTATCATCTTCATCTTCTGCTTTTATTTGTTTATCATCATGGTTTGTTACCTTTGGGAGTGAGCTGAGGATTTGTTGAGTCTGTCTGTCCTTCAGCTAGGTTTTGTTGATTTGCAACTGTGTTTGGTTTAGCTGTGATTGGATCAACTTCGGCTGTGATTAGATCAATTTCAGCTATGGTTGGATCAGCTATGGTAGGTGATACTAGCTGATCTGCAGTTGGGTCTTCATCAGCTTGATCCAGCAACCTTGTGTCATTGATGATGACTTATTTTAAAGAGGTGGCTTTGAGCTTTTTCTCAATTTGTTCCACCTATTTTATGTACTCAACAGTAGATTCATCAAAGACAACATGAGGTGTTTCTTCCACAACTACTGTTCTTTTATTAAAGACTCTATATGCCTTGCTTATCTGTGAGTATCCCATAAAGAGACCATAATCAGTTTGCATCAAAGGCACTCAGTTGGATTTTGCCATTGTTGTGGATGAAACACTTGCAACCAAAGATATGAAAATATTAAAATTCTGCCATTCCAAACCCCATAGGGAGTTTTACTATGTCGCCCTACAATCATACTTTTGTTCTGAGTATGACATGCTGTGTTGGAAACTTCAGCGCAGAACTTTTTTGGAAGATCAGTTCAGCAATCATTGTCATGGTTGCTTACTTGATGGTTATGTTCTTTCTTTCAGCTACACCATTTTGTTGTGGTGTTCTTGCAGCTGATACTTCATGCTGAATCCCATTCTAATACTCAGTTATGGCTTTGTTGAGAAATTCCCCTACTTTGTCTGATCTGATCTTTATGACTGATAAGGATCTCTCATTCTGAATTTTTCTTAGCAGCTCAAGTAGCTTGGTTAGGGTTTCACTTTTCTTGTATAGAAACATTATCCAAGTGTATCTTGAGTAGTCATCCACAACTACTAAGGCATGCTTCCTTCCACTCAGAGTTCTTGGCTTGATAGGACCAAATAAATCTATGTGAAGTAGGTCCAAAATTCTGTTGGTAAGAGTGGTAGGTTGAACTGATATGAAATATACTTTTATTTGCTGTCCCTTCTGGCATGCATCACAGAGAGTCTCCTTCTTGAATACTTCTCCTAGAAGCCCTCTAACCAACTTTTTTGAGCTTATGAGAGCTTTGAAGTTCAGATGACAGTCTCTTGTGCTAGAGCCATCCATTTTCACCGATTGTTTTGTATATAAGACATGTATTGGGAGTGCATGTATTCCAATCTATCATGTAGACATACCTTCTTCTGTAGCCTTGTAGCTTCACTTCTCCAGATATGAGATCAATTACCATACATTTCCATATAGTGAAAACTACTAGGTTTTTCTCATCAAAGAACTGGCTTATGCTCAACTGGTTGTATTAGAGTCCTTTGACATACTACACTTTTGAGATGATAATGTTCTCTTTGTGCAACTTCCTATATCCTTTTATTTGTCCACAAGACCTATCCCCAAAGGTTACATCTGGACCTATTTATTTGATGTAGTTTGACATAACCTTCTTGTTTCCTGTCATGTGTCTTGAGCACCCTGAGTCCACAAACCATTATTCATATCCTACTATTGAACTTGAGGTGACTTTATGGTAGTCCTTCCACCTTTTCCACAATTAGACAAGCAGACCCAAATTTGAGTGGGTCCTTTAGGGTTAGTGGATTTCCTGGAGAATTTATTTCTCCTGATGTTTTGAAAATGGTGTTGGTTATTCCTATAAGGTGCATAGTGTCTTGGTGTATATCTTTGATTTGGACTGTATATAGGGTATGACTGATAGTGATTTTGATGTGAGCCATTCCTAAATCTTGGCTGAGACTAGTTATTGAAATTTTGAGGTCTCCACACCTGGTAATTTTAAAAACTTGGATTACCTTGAGGTTTCCATTTTCCTCTCCCATTTTGAAATCTATTCTTGGGGAGTCTTTGATAATAAGCATAATAATGTCTTGACTGCTAATGCTGTTTTGGCCATTGCGTAATCTTCTGTGTAGGTTGCTGCCTTGAAAATCTTGGTTGATGCCGAAACTGTTGACTGTGTTGCTGCCTATTTTTAAATACAGGTTTGTTTATAGGCTCAGCAGTCTGGACAAGTGTTTCTCCCTTAATGAAAGTAGTTTTTGAATTTGAGGGAGTGTTGAGGTCATATCCAAGGCCTGATTTCAAATAAAATGGCCTATGATTTATACACAATCCAAGGTTATAGAAGCTTTTAGAGACGTTATCTTCTTAGCATGTGTGTTGCTCAACTATTTTGGTTTTGAAAACTCAGTTTTAATATGAGCGAGTGCAGCTGGTTTTTCACTCTTTTAAATAGTCATCCTGTTAATATCAGTTGTGGTAATTTGAGCTGAGTTTTTTTAATTATTCTCAGAAAGTTTTTCAAACTCAGCTCTGACATTTTCAAGTTTGGCCGACTCTTGGCTGAGTTTGTCCAAGTAATTTTTCAGCTGCCTTTTCTCATTTTTCAGTTGTGTGTTCTAAACTATGACAGTCAGGTGTGCGATTTTCAAAGTTTCAAAATTTTTTAACAGCTGATCTAAATAATTCTATAAGTGAATGTCTCCAGACATATCTAAGATGTTACATTCTGAAGTCTGAGGTTTAGATGTTACCTCTTCACCATCTAGGTTGGCCATCAAGCAGTTGTAGTTGTCATCATCATCATAAAAGAATCCACCGCTTGATTCTGCTCTCTCTTGTATTTGATCTTCTCCATTGAGAGTTTTCCTCTTGTCTTCTTTTCTGCCCATGTCTTTCTTTTCCTCATCCTTCTTGTGATCAGGGCAGTCAAACTGGATGTGCCCTATCTTATGACAGTTATAGCATTCTACTTTCCAGTTTCCAGCTTCTTGGTTCCTCCTTGAATTCTCCTTGTAGTTATTTTTATACTTTGAGTAATTCTTCCTGAAATTGATGAACCTTTGCATGATGAATGCCATTTCTTCCTCAAAGTTTAGAGGACTTGGAGGATTGACTTTAGCTTGTGCAGAGGACTTAGTTGCAAATGCAATCCCTTTTTCTGCTGGCTCACTGGATGATGAGCAGGGAAACTCGAACTCAAATGCCTTGAGGTCTGAAAATAGTTCTTGGATCTTTATCTTGTTGAGATCCTTTGATTCCCTCATGGCTACTGCCTTCATACTCCATTCTGGGGTAAGGGATCTTAGGACTTTTAGAGCCATCTCTCGGTTGTCATAGGTTTTATCAAAAGAGTTGATTCCATTGATGATCTTAGTGAATCTGGTATCCACTTTATCAATTGTCTCTACATTCTTCATTTGGAGTTGTCAAATTTTTGGGTGGCAATTGACAACTTATTTTCTTTGATCAGCTCAGTTCCCTCACACATTACAACTAATGTGTCCCATATCTCTTTGGCATTTTTGCAATTCTTGATCTTTACCATGGTGGCTTTATCAAGAGTCTGATACAAAATATCTCTGGCCCGGTTGTCAAGGTTGGACATCTTCCTTTCTTCTGTGGTCATCTCTGTTCTTCTCTTGGAAATCTGCTTTGGTTTCCCAACTGCAATTTTTTCATCTGAATTTTCCTTCAGGAAGGTGAAGGGTCCATCCTCTATAATACACCACATATCGTCATGTATAGATGATAAATGTGCCTGCATTCTTATCTTCAATAAATCATATTCATCAACATAGAAAATGGGTAATCTAGAGTGTATGTATGTGTTCCATTCAAATGAGAGATTAGATATATATACTCAAGTATATGGATCTGATTCGGTGAAATTGAACCAACCTCTCTCATACCACTTGTAGGTCACAATACGTCACGTATAAGTCTATAAGGGGGGTGATAGACTTATAAAATCTTTTGCTAAATAAATATTTTGAAAAACACAGCAGATATAAAATGCAGCTAAGGTTACTCGGATGAGATTTGTGCCGTTAACTTTTGTCAGCTGTAAAATTATTTTGCGGAAGGACAACTGACTTTGAATGGAACAATTAATATGAATGCAACAGTTAAGTATGATGATAAAGATAGTAAATCACGCAGCACTTTATAGTGGTTTTAGAGGTGGATGTAATCCTCTACTAGTCCACTTCTCTCCAAACCAGTTGGACATGAATTCACAATAACTTTCAACCAGTGAAAATCGTGTTACAATTAATTTAGTTACAACAGCTTCCAACCAGTGAAAACCTGTGGTCGTTGTAACTCCTTCCCATGGTTGCCCAACACTCTTGGTCTAAAACCCGTGGATGCCTCAACAACTCGCAACCTACCTATCAACTTCCAATTAAGAACCCGTTGATGTCTTACAACCTCTTACTTTCAAGAACCTCGTTCAAAAAAGTACCCATACTCAAACTTAAAGACAAGAGTGTTGTCTTCTCCAACATTAAGAGCTTCTCTGTATTTGCTTTATGATCTAGCTCTTCACGATGATATTGATGTATATCGCTATGTTTGCTTTGATTGCTTCGTAAGTGTAGTTCGCATTGTACTTCTGCTCAAGTGTTTTTTATATATTATAGTACGATCTTTGAGCTCTTCATAGCCGTTGCATCTTGGAACAAATATGTCCGTTGGAGAATGGACTCCACTGTTTATCTTTTTATCTCTTTGTAACGCTTTCCTTCGTTCTACAAATCTGACTGTTTGAAGATGTATGTTGCTGTTGCGCCGCTTTTATTTGATTACTATAATTAATAAGACTTCTGGGCGCGAATCTTTAGGAATAAAATATTCTTTAACTTTCAGGAATCAATCACTTTGTCCCCTTGCTTTAATTATGTCTGCACGTGACTTTCCGTCATTGTTGACTTTTCAACGTTTGCTGACGTGGACTTAGTTGATGTCCAAAACTTGACTGATATTCCGTCTTTGATAAAGCTCAACTGATATTTTCTTTTGGTCAAACCTTGCTGATGTGTTGGTCAAACCCGACTGATGTTCTGCCTAGATAAGAGCTGGCTAATATTTGATCTTGATGAAAGTTGGCTGATATTTGCCTTGGTCAAACTCAGTTGGTATTTTGCTTTTACCAAACTCGGCTGATGTCTGTCCGGTCAACCTTAACTGATATTCTTCTTTGATCGAACCCTGCTGATATATTAGTTGTTTTGTACTTACCAAAATTATCTTTGGTGACATTCAACTGTACTTCTGACTTGGTCAAACCCGACTGATAAACACCACGAGGAGGGACTCAATCCCACACTTTATATTTTTAACACTCAAATTCGAATCCCTAACTCTAGCAACCGTCACCTTAACCTTCATACCCTTCACAAGTACTTGGGAGCTGGTAGACGGGTCAAGTTTTTAATGAAATAGGAGATGCAAACTACTTTGGGCTCCTACCTGCTGCAGAACTACTTTCTCTCGCCGTCGATTTCCCTGTCAGCTCCCGCCGCCGGTTCATGGCTAGAAAGAGAGGGAAATCTAAAGGGCATCGGGATGCCCATAGCCTTATCTCCGATGGGTTACAGGCCGCACCTCGGTCAGGGAGTCCATTGCAAGGTAGTATGATTGTTCCGATTCAAGAGGTGGTTGGTGGAGATGTGGAAAATCAAAAATTGGTTGAGGGTGGATCCTCCATTTGCAGGGACGAGGACTCCTCGCCATTTCTGATTTCCATTTCGAGTGTTTGTACTTTACAGGCTTCTTCTTCCCAAATACAGGCCACAGCTGCACTAAAGGTGTTTGATAAAAGTCCCAGCCGAGAATTTCCTTCTGTGAAGAAGAATTCCAATGGTATGGCTGCGGACCTGGGCTGCTCGGAGCCTCCTAAAACTCGTCCTGCACCTAGCTATGCAGACATTGTTAGGAATCTGAAGTCACCAGATTCCATCCCAAACGCCCGAATCTCATGCCAACGTCTAACATATTTTTCGGTGATCCAAACACAGATTTAAAGAAGAGTTTTTATGATGGTTGCTCGGATAATGCATTTGGTCAAATCCGTGAAGTTGATGGTCTCAAACATATCTTCTTTTCGGCAAAAGAACTTGAGGAACTTGTTGCTCCTTTTGAATTCTCATTGGTTGGTAAATTTTCACATGGTTTTCCTACCATGAGAACTCTCAAATCGATAATGGGAAACCTTAATCTCAAATGAGACTTCTCGGTCTCGCTTCTTGAACATAAACATGTTCTTATTCATTTATCTTGTGAGGAAGATTACATTCGATTATGGTGTCGCCAAATTTGGTATATGGTTGGCTTTCCGATGAGAGTTTTCAAATGGACTCCTGATTTTGCACCTCAAGTCGAATCCCCTTTCGCTCCGGTTTGGGTGAAATTCCCGTATCTTCATGTCCACTTATTTGATCGACGGAGTCTTTTCATCATTGTTTCAATGATTGGGAAACCTCTACATATTGATAGTACAACGACTGAATTAACTCGTGCTTCTACTCCGCGTGTGTGCATTGAAATTGACTTAACTAAAACTCATTTGCCAAAAAATTGAAATCCGACTTGATGGATGCAAAATGATTCAAGCTGTGGAGTACGAGAACATCCCATACTTTTGCTGCTCATGCAAACATCTCAGGCATGAACTTAAGGAATGCAAATCTCCTATAAAGCAGACTGAAATGTTTGTGGGTGGCATGTCTAAAGTCGACACTATTCAGGGCACTCCGCAGCAGCCCCTTACGGTTGACGGCTTAGACATCAAGGAAGTCGCCCCCAACACTTTGCTGGAACTCCCAAAGCTCCGATCAGATTCAACCTCACCTCAATTGGAGAATGTCACCAAGCCCAAAATGTGTCCCGCCTCTTATGAAATGGGTAGGACAAAAAATACTCAGATTTTGGAAAAATGTCTTGTGGCAATTGAAGAGAAAGATCAGCTCCAAAATGTTTCTTACCCGATCGTACAGCAACCGATCTTTTCAGACCGCCCAGCCAGTCCAGCCTTGAGGTTACCCTCAGAGTTCGATGAAGACTCAGTTTTTCGATCGAATCAGGGACCCCACTTTCGCAAGCTTCATCTAATGCTCGAGCGGTCTATTGTTCAAAAGATTAGAGATGATATCTTTCAATCATATGAAATCTTACCTGCCAACAACATAGAAGAATGTTTCGAGGCATATGATCGAGCATGGGAACCAGGAAAAGAAATCATAAACGTGGAAGAAGATTTCAAGGCAAATTATCGAGCAATAGGTCCACAAAATGAAATCATTAGCACATCCGAAGAGGTTGAGGGTTACATTGAAGTCGTGAACAAAAATAAAAAGAAAAAAGTCAAAGAGAAGAAAAACCCGAACTAATGGGTTTCTGTGTTGTAATATGAATTGGCGTTGGTGGCGGCGGACCTCAATATAATCTCCTCCATTCAAGATCGCGAAGATCAGGCCCTTCTTGGTCAGTCATTCATGCGTGTACCTGTTGTAATTTGTCCTCTCTTCCTAAAATTACTACTTTTTGATCACTTATTTCTCTTATGAGATTATCGAGTTGCAATATAGATGTATAAATGATGTCCAGGCGGAAGTGCAGCCATCAAACTTTTTAAAACCTCACCCTAAAATTTGCATTTTGCACGATAAAAGCCCGTGTATTAGTATTTTTCTCCCCTTCTTGGCCTTATAAACCGATCTTATAACTCATGAACTCAAAAGGATTAAAACCCCTACCTCTACCTTCCAGGAGAAGCTTCAATATCACTAGACTGTGCCTTAGTGACAAGCCCCTGCATTAGGTTTCCTATCCATTCCCTAAATTCACATTGGTTGAAATAATGCTCCCATTTTCTAAAAATGGTTGACATGTTTTCACTAAACTTAAAATTTAGGGATCTTTGAATTTTTTTGTTATTTGATAAAATAATTGGCAGCTTTTAAGTAAAACATGTCACCATTTTGGGAAATTTAAAAAGGTAAACCTGCCTAAAACACAAATTTCTCGTTTGATTGGCGTTTCGTGGAGGTTTCAACTTCATCATGCATCTAAGCTTGCTTGCCCGTGACATGACTAGCATCTGTTGTGCGGCAATTAATATGCCTCGATGGCGATCGGCATAACGATCTGAGGGACAACCATAGAAGACATACTCTGGACAAACACCCAGCAGTCGGCACCCACGGCGATCGTCTTTTGGTATCCGACGATCGTCTTTTGGTATCCAGCGATCGTCTTTTGGTATCTGGCGATCGTCTATGATGTCCAACCAGAGACGATCGTCTCGTGCCACGTATAAATCCAACATCCGTCAAAGTCAGGACTGAATCTTGGACGGTGACCCACGTGCAGATCCACAAAAGGCGCCAACCGATAAGACCTTTGACCCCAGCCTGTCACCTACCTCACCTACCGAAAGGGCCGCCGAAAGGTACAAAGTGGGTCCTCCCCGGACAGCGACTCAGGACGTGTGCAGGCTTCCCATTGGCTCACACAGCTGGCCGCCAGCAGCAGCCCCAGAACTTAAGGGAACAGCCCCATGTGACGGGACGATCGGCCATCTTATTATAATATAAAAAATGGCGGTCGCCCGCGATTGCCGGAGAGGTCCCAGCAACCTTGTCTCCTATAAATAGGAGGCTCATAACATGGCAGCAGGAAGAGAAGGACATCATTGTGAATACAGTGGAAGATAAACAGAGAGAGAGATACATTCTCATACACTGAACATCATTAGCAAGAACTCACAGAGCTTCATATCTGGTTCTTCCAGCAATCTACACGCTCTACAGCTTAGATAACTAGAAGTCTTTACACTCATTGTAATAGATTCTAACATTAATATTTGTACTCATAGTATACTTATTAATAACATCTTGCGAGAGCATTCAAGCCCGGGATTAACAACCCCGGCAAATCTTGTGTTATTTATTTTCTCATGGAAGTGTTCTCGCATTTGTTTGTTACTCGATCATTCCAGCAATACTATCTCCGGATAATATTTTGAGTAACAACAATTGGCGCTAGAAGGAGGGCATCTTAACCCTCATTTTTATTCCTACCGTCTCGAAGAACACTCACTGTTCTCTGGGGCATATACTTGAAGAAACACTCACTGTTCTTCAAAGAAAAGCCTTCAAAAACATGACATCTGCCACGACGTCCAAAAGAGCCACCCTACGATCTGCCGGAAATCTCACTCCGGACCGGACCGAATCCCAGCCCACGGCGGAAGGTGACCGCGGCGACGCTAGGCTCTCACTCCCGCCCACGAGGGACGGCCCTAGCCTCTCACTCGATCAGTTCCAGACCGCGGAACAGATTGAGGAGGCCATAGCCATCCTCAGGGAGCGACGGAGGGCATGCGACTTGCCCACCTTCACTCCGTCAACCATCCGCCGAGCTGGCAAGCGGAAACTCAAGGGGATATATGTTGAGAAATCGACAGAAAGCCCCGAGCCACAGGCAAAGTCTCTCGTAAGGCGGGATGACTCCGTCTTCAGCCGTCTAGGGAGTGATCCCTCGTGGTGACCCGGGCGTTCAGGCCCCAGCCGGGAGGCATCGGAGTCCGAATCCGTCACCAGGAGTTCGGCATATCCGACTCCCAGAAGATAGGCCGGTCAACGGGCCCCCACTCGCCCAAGAAATGAGCCTGCTGGCAGAGAACTCGTCATCCACCATGGGGCCAGGGGATCAGTGCATGATCGCCTTGGTTCGCGCTCCGGGAGCCAACCAGCGAGCAGTCAGGCTACGGCGATGGCCGCCATGCAGCGCAAGCTCGACGAAATGAAGGCGCTCCTAGAAACTAGGGCAGGCGTTAGGAGATCGATCTCTGGACTGAGTGAACCACTCGCGGTCCAGATCGAGCTCGCCCCAGTTCAACCAACGATCGCTCCCCCTCAAACACCTTTATATGAGGGGAGATCAGATCCAGAGACCCATTTGAGCAAATTCCGGATTTACATGACCGGATGTGGAGCATCGGACGCGACGAAATGTCGGATGTTCCCACTGACATTGAGCGACCTCACCCACAGGTGGTACATCTCACTACCACCTCGCTCAATCAATTGATTTGAGAAGCTGGCGAACGAATTCACGTTGCATTTCGCTGCCAAAGTCACTCGGCCAGAAGGCCCCCACCACATGATGAAGATCAGGCAAGGGAAGGACGAGCCTGACGAAGACTACATCGACCGGGTGGACGAAATAGTCCTCACCGGCGAGCCCATTAGCGACGAGCTTGCTCTCTTCATGGCCCTAGGGGGATTCCATGGCCACTCACCCATGTTCAGGCATCTTACGAAGGACATCCCCTCGACCTACCCGGTCTTCCGTGTCAGGGCCGCCGATTTTCTGGCTAGGCAGAGGATGCTCACCCTCCACTTAGGCGAGGGATCTACCGGAGAAGGGAAGGCGCCGGCCCAGATTCAGAAGAAGGCAGTCGCTAAGCCCAGAAAGGCGGTCGCAAAGCCGCCTGGTGAGTTCAAAGCCTTCTAGGATGTGGAGGTTCACCTCCTCCGCAACCTCAACTTATCTCCGGCCCACATCTTTAATGCCATCAAGGGGCGCGAATGGCTCAATAAACCAAAGCCGATAAGGGACAACAGTCACCTAGACCGCAGCAAATTTTGTGCCTACCACAAAAGTCCCGGCCACAACACCAGCCAATGCTGCGACCTCCTCAGACAACTCTGGAGATTGTTTGAGGAAGGCAAATTGGATAACTTGGTCACCAGGCCAGAGCCCCGATCAGAGAGGGCCGGAGGGAGCAAGCGCCGACAAAGCGATGGGATCCCTCCCAATGCGGTCGCAAGGATTGAGCATAACGAGCCGGAGTACTCTGACGAATCGATCCCTCCGATCAACCCTGGCGGCCGGATTAATATGCTTCAGGCAGGAGGTGGAAACCTCGGAGGCCTTTCCCCGGTTTCCACTCTGTCGAACAGAAAGCGAAGGGCCGAACTGAGGGCGTTCGCCGGGGCCCATGTCGTGGTCCCACCGGAGCCGACCATCTCCAAAGACGCGCTCATCACCTTCTCCAACAAAGATAGGGAGGGGGTGCAGTGCCCCAAAGAGGACGCATTGGTGATCTCTGCATGTATCCTTGGAAAGATGGTCGATCGCGGGCTGGTTGACAATGAGAGCTTTTGCAATATCATATTCAAATATGCTCTTGACCAGCTCGGCAACTTAACTCTGTTCATCAAGCCATTCGACACTGTGCTCCAAGGATTCGGCGACAGCACAGTCCAAGCCTATGGAAGGATCAAGCTCTCTGTCGAGCTAATATGCTACTACGATCCCAAGGTTAAGATTACTAGGAATCTAAATTTTGTAATCATAGATAGGCCCAGCATCTATGATGGGTTCCTAGGTCGTCCATTTATAGAAACCTTTGAGGCGGTCGCCTCTTCTTTCTTTTACTGTATCAAATTCCCCACTGCCGATGGGACGGTCGGTACTGTAAAAGGAGATCAGCTAATGGCAAAGAAATGTTTGAATTACTCCTGTGTTGTAACTTCTTTCAATACTTCCCATGCAATTTGTAACATCGAGACGATCGACAATCAACCGATGGAGATCGACGAGCCAAGCACATCGTACCAACCCGACTCAGAGGACGCCATCTCACAACGATTGACGGGCGACATCGAGACAAGGATCGGTTTCGAGCCAAGCCTCGACATCGATCCCAGGATCGAGTCCGAAAATCATTCCAAACGAGAGGCGACCATCCCCATTGAAGAGTTGGAAAGTGTAAAGATAGATCCGGCTCGCCCGGAGCGGGAAGTACAGATCGGCACAAGCGTTGACCTCGAATTAAAGAAGGATCTGATCAATTTACTACGTAAGAACATTGGAGTCTTTGCCTGGTCGCATCAAGATATGGTTGGCATAAGTCCTGAACACGCTTGCCACAATCTAAAGATCGACCCGGCATGGAAGCCTGTTCACTAGAAACGTAGGAAATTCGGCCCTGAGAAGTACGCAGCGCTCGACGTAGAGGCCAAAAAGCTACTCAACAACAAACTAATCGGAGTAGCTACAGACGAACCGCAGTGGGTCGCCAATGCCGTGCTCGTTAAAAAGCCGAACAGCTCCTGGAGGTTATGCATCGACTTCACTGAACTCAACACGGCATGCCCAAAAGACCACTTTCCGATGCCTCATATTGATCACTTGGTTGATAGCACAGCAGGTTGCAAAATAATGTCATTCATGGATGCCTTCGCTGGATACCATCAAATCCCAATGGCGGAGAAAGACATAAAGCACACATCTTTCCACACGAAAAAAGACATATACTTTTGGGTCCGAATGTCGTTCGGATTGAAGAACACAGAGGCAACCTACCAGTGACTAGTCAACGGGATGTTCGCCAATCAGATCGGCAAGACCATGGAGGTCTACATTGACGACATCGTGGTCAAAAGCCTCAAGAAGGAAGACCACCTCAATGACCTTGCCGAGACGTTCTCCATCCTCGAGAAGTTCAACATGAAGCTTAACCCCAAGAAATGCAACTTCGGGGTGAGCTCCGGAAAGTTCCTGGGGCACATCGTGAGCTAAAGGGGGATCAAGGCGAACCCCACCAAGATCCAGGCGATCCTCGACATGCAGGAGCCACGGAATATCAAGCAAGTGCAACGCCTCACAAGTTGTTTGGCTGCCCTCAGCTGTTTCATATCTCGACTCGGGGATAAAAGCAAGCCTTTCTTCACGACCATAAAGAACAAGAAGTTCGCATGGACGAAGGAGAGTCAAATAGCGTTCGCCAAAATCAAGGAGTACCTATCTAACCCCCAGATCTTGGCAATGCCGATCCCCGGCGAGAAATTATTCCTTTACCTGGCGTCCTCAGAGGTCACACTGAGTGCCGTTTTGGTGCGAGCGGAGGGACAAGTCCACTTGCCGATCTACTTCGTTAGTCAAGAGCTCCACGACGCGGAAACGCGATACACACCTATGGAGAAGATCGCCTACGCTCTAGTCATGAGTGTTCGCAAGCTAAGAGCCTACTTATTCGAACATCAAGTGGAGGTTCTGACAACTCTCCCTCTAAGGCAAGTCCTGCACCGGCCAGACACTAACGGGCGACTCCTCAAGTGGTCACTGGAGATCTCCCAGTACGGTATCACATGTGCTCCTCGCACGGCGATCAAAGGCTAGGCTCTGGCAGACTTCGTGGTGGAATTAACATTCCCTCACAGTCCGACCCAGATCGGCCGCCCTTCCTGGAAGATGTACGTGGATGGCTCGGCGACCAACTCGCGAGCAGGGGCAGGGATTGTCCTCATCAGCCCCGACGGACAAAGTTTCACAAATATTGTGCGTTTCGGGTTTCGTGCGACCAACAATGAAGCTGAATATGAAGCCTTGGTAGGCGGGCTCGATCTAGCCCTCGCCCTAGATGTTCGTCGCCTCCATATCTTCATGGACTCCCTCTTGGTCGTGAACCAAGTCAAGGGAGAATATGAGGCGCGCGGCGAACAGATGGTCAAATACCAAGAATTGGTCGCCGAGATGTGCATGAAATTTGAGGAAGTGCTAATCGAACAAGTCCCGAGAGAGCACAACTCCCAGGCTGATGCCCTATTCAAGCTAGCGTCGTCAGATGGGGCAGCCGATTTCTCTAATATCCAAATTACAAAATCAGCAAGGCCGGCGATCGACAGAAACCTGGTTACCACAGTTGCCGTTGCCGAGGAGAACTGGATGACTCCGTTCATCAAATACTTAAAAGACGGAACGGTCCCTAACGACCATATCAAAGCTCGCCAACTCCAGCTCCGTGCGACCAGATACACCCTATTGGACGACCGGCTTTACAAACGAGCTTTCAGCCTTCCCCTCCTCAAGTGTATTACACCGGAGGAAGGTCGGCTAGTTTTAGCCGAGATCCATGACGGGATCTGCCGAAACCATGCTGGCGGGCGAGCTCTCATCCATAAAACAACCAGGCAAGGTTTTTTCTGGCCTTCACTTCAGAAGGATGCGATCGCCTACGCCAGATCATGTCACAGGTGTCAAGTAATGGGCCCAAACATCAAGCTCTCCCCCGAGCAGCTCACTTCAGTGTACAGCCCATGGCCTTTCGCCCAATGGGGGATCGACCTTATAGGTCCCTTGCCGACGGCGCCAGGGGGATGTAAGTTTGCCATCGTAGGGTTCGATTATTTCACTAAATGGGCTGAGGCCGAACCGCTCAACAAGATCGGACAAGAGCAAGTAATCAAGTTCATCTGGAAAAACATCATATGCCGATTCGGTCTACCCCAGGCCATCATCTCCGACAACGAAAAGCAGTTTGACGGCTTAGAAGTCATGCAATTCTACGATAAGTGGGGAATCAAAAAGTTGTTCTCGGCCCCCTACCACCCTCAGACGAACGGGCAGGTAGAAGCCGTAAACAAAATCCTCAAACAAACGATTAAAGCACGACTCGAATCCAGGCAAGGACGATGGGCGAGCGAGCTCCCAGACGTTTTGTGGTCTTATCGAACGATGACCCGAAATTCAACCGGTGAAACCCCATTCGCCCTCGCCTTCGGAATAGAAGCGGTGATCCCCTCAGAGATCGCCGTCCTCAGCCATCGAACCAAACAAGAGATGACGACAGACAATGATGTGGCCCGGCGGATCGACCTTGACATGCTCGAAGAACGACTGACCTCAGAAATGAAGAACACAATCCATAAAAGGAGATCCGAGAAGTTCTTCAATTTGAAGGTCAAAGAAAGAAGGTTCCAAGTGGGAGATCTCGTCCTCAAAAAGATCCAGACCCACACAGGTGTCTTTGGTCCGAACTGGGAAGGCCCCTTCAGGATATCGAAGTGGCTAACTAAGGGAGCTTACGAACTTGAACACCCTGACGGTACTCCGGACCAATATCCCTGGAACGCCATACATCTGAAGAAATACTACCAGTGAAAATTGTTGTATTCAGTTTCAACTACCCAATGTACAAAGAATATAATGATATTTTTTCTATCCCATCTATTCGAGCGATCGCCCCACCAGGCACATCGTATACCATCAAGGATCGTCGTTCAACATGGCGATCCAAGGTAGAAACTGTGCAGCCATGGTCCTGGAGGTCGATGGAACCGACAAGCTTCGCCCATGCAAGGTTTCTTTGGGCTGCGATCGCTCGCCCTTCGTTTAAATACGAGGCGGGCGTAGCCGAAGGACCCTCCAAACTAATCTGTGGACACGTTCGCACGCCCTCAAGGTACATCATCTAACATGATGTACCCAGACAAGGCGTCCCTACCCCATCACAACGTATGCCGTCTAGGGTCGCCATCTAACATGCCGACCCGAGGTAGAAAAGTACTAACAAAGCCGCGGACGTGGAGTCGAACAAACCGACGACGCCCCGTGCAAGGACTCCTCCAGACCAAGACCGCCCACCTTTCGTTTAATTACAAGGCGGGCGCAGCCTAATGGAGGACCCTCACAATAAAGTGAGTCGCGGGAATATCCCTCGCACACAAATACACGGTTGTGGAGGTCGGTCCATCGAACTCGGCGACCGTGCACGGTTCCTCAAAATCAGCAAAACTGAAGATAGCTCACCAGACATACTATTTTTGTTCCCTTACTTACAATAAGTAAACAAAAACAAGGGGGCAAAGGATGGGAGCTAATCCTAAATGCGATCGGAAAGAAGGAACCGTACCCGATCGGCTTCGTTCAAACACACGCAGGACGATCGGAATTGTTCAACAATATTTACAAGTAAGAATTTCCAAACATATCAATACATTCAACATTCAAACAATCGATCGGGCGAACAAGACATTGGAAGCAATCATACACACACTTGTAAAAATTCGCATGGAAACATTCAAAGGCGATCGTACATAAAAAGAAACAGGTGCGAAAAAAACGTCTATTTTATTCATTATCAAGGAGTTCGTACAATACAAAGCCCGAAGGCAATACAAAGAAAAAGCAAAAAGTTACAAGCAAAGGAAGACAAAGAAATCTCTCAGGGTCCCTCCGGCTGGTCTTCACCCCCAGGTGGCGGATCGGCACGCGCTCCCCCATCAGCCTCAGGATAAATGAGTCTATTCGGGAAAGGATACCAACTCAAGTCGATCCCCAAGTCGACGAGGTCAAGGATCGGCAGGGAAAACTCCGGATGCAAAGGGTGTTCGAGTGCATAGGCCTTGAAGCTCTCCATCATAGGACCAATCTCGATCCCTACCTTTTTGGCGGCTCGGATAGCATCGGCGCAGGCCACATAATAGGCGAACTCACCGACGAGTGCCACATTGAGGTAGGGATCGGTATCGATCGCCTTTAGCTTCCCTCTCAGCTCCGTGGTCGTCTTCTCAGCTTCCGCTAGCTCGACCACCTTGGCGGTCATTTCTCCCTTAGCCTTCTCAAGCTCTCCCTTTGCCTTATCCAGCTCGCTGTTGAGCCGATCCACCGTCGCCTTCAGCCCGATCGCCTCCTCCTGCGAGGCCACATGCATCCGGAGAGCTTCCTTCTCCTGGTCGCGGATCCGATCGGCCACTTCCTTGGAGCGGCTCAGCTCCTGCTTCATCCGGTCGATATCCTGCTTAGCTCGTTTGGCCGTCTCTAAGTACTCCTTCTCCATAGCCTGGATCCGGTTAGCAAAATCGATGTTTGTATTCCGAGCGGCCTCAAGATCTTGATGGAGGCGAGCATTAGAGGGTCGCCCCTCGTAATCCTTGGCAGATTGGATGGCCATCGTCGCCGTCTGGAGAGCCAGGGCAATGGTCTCCTGCATGGCATCTCCAGACCGCCGACGAGCGATCGCATCGAGATCGGTCGTCCAAGACTTAGGCAGAGAGGTGATGGCCTTAGATACATAGGAAGGGACATCGAGGGACTTCTTTGGAGACTTGCTCGCCAGGAAGTCCAGCACCATCGGCGAGACGTCCGGATCAGCAAGACGGACCCTGCAGCACAAACAAAAAAGAAAACAAAGGAGTTAGTATATACCTTACTCAAATTGCCTAAACTCGGAAAGATCAATCCGGTCATACCTGTTGACCAACTCGGGGTCGCGGCCAAAATAGGGCTTGCCCCGAGAAGTTTCAGCTTCGGCGATCGCCGCATTCTTCATGAAGCCGCCCGAGGACCTGGAGCCAGATGCCGAGGGCCTAGGACCAGACCCCTCCACCATCGGAACAGCAGAGAGAGGTGGAGCGGCAAGTGGCGGCTCCAAGATGGATACGTCCGCCTCAGCTGTCGGCAAGGACCCCTCCAGCCTCCGCCTCTTGCGGGTGCGCTGGAGTTGTTCTTCCTTCTGAATTTCCGGCTCGGCGATCGGCACCACAGCGGGCCTCACCGCAGGTACGGGGCGAGACATCGTCGCAGGAACGCGACCCGTCTTCTTTCCCTGGTGAAGACGACCGATGAGACCAGGGTTATACATGACGATCTCTTGCGGTGGCTCGGCGAAGCGGGGAAAATGAATCTCTGCCCAAGAAAAAATTCAGACAAGTTAAGCACCTCTTTCGATCAGACGATCGTCAAGCAAGGAAGAAGAAGTAAAATTTATACCTGGAAGTTTCAGATGACGTGGGAAGTGAAACAATCGAGCCCCCAACTGATGAAGTTCGTGACCGAGTGAGCGAACGTCTATGTAGGAATCCGGCAAGGCACGAATTTGCTCCCAAACGATCAAGAAATCAAAGGGGAGATCGCCGATTGCTGGAACAAAGGATCCTGCAAAAAGGAAACGAAATTAGATCAGTCCAAGACGTATCCGATCAAAGGGAGAGTTAAAACCTTACTCAGATTCCTCTCCCGAACATTGGTGGGAACCTCCAACTCTTCCGCCGGCCTATCACTCGACGCCGACCTCCACGCTCCGCCGACCCAGCACCACTTTGCCAGGTCGCCCCGGGTCTTGTTCGGCACACCAAGGACCACTCTTCCCATTCGACCTTGGATATGATTACCGCCGACCGACCCTTTCTGCGTAACCAGTTTGAAGAGATAGTTCATTTCCATCGCAGAAAGGAGACGAACAACCGGTGACCGCCGAAAAGTGTCAGAGTACAGATGATCTGTAGCCAGGCATTCGGTGTCAGTTGGAGCGGCGCCAAATTCCAGGCAACGAACAAATAGGATACGGCGAACGGCAAGGGGAACCGCAGGCCAGCCTCCATAATCATCTCATTCACGGTGACCAGACCCTCGGGAGGTTGATCGGCACATTCGTTTTCCGAGGGCACGTGCAATGAAACATCAGAAGGAATGTGATATTTCGCCCTCCAGCGTCTCAAGTCTTTCCGGGTCGCCGAACTCCGGATCTGACCAAGAGTCCACTGAGATGGGTCAGAGGCCCGGAACGCCGTCCGCTTCACATGTTCGTAGGGATGAGCGGCGGGATACGCTTCGAAATCAAATTCTGGACAGGGTCCGGCGATTCCCTCCATGAGCCTAGCAAAATCCATATAGGCGGGGCCGAATACGCTATCCTTTTCCCAAGACAACCACACCAGTTCATCTTCATCCACCGGCGAACCCCCTCGCTCCGCCGTCGCCGCAGATCTCGCCACTTCGGCCTCGTTGAAGAGCTCCTCAAGTTCTGCGGGTGCAATCCCCGCACGAATAGCCTCAAAGGCTGTTTCCATATGGAGTTCCACGGGAGTTTCCTCCCGGTCCGACGAAGCCGCGGCGGCGGAGGTGCTTCCTGTAACACCCCAAACTAGGCGGATATTACAGTGCCGTGAATCCCCGACTGGGACCCACCAGGCAAATGAAAATGATGAATTAAATAATATAATTGTAGTACCGAACCACATTATATTACCAAACACTCCGATGAGGAGTTTAAGTACAACACACCAGGACATTACCGAATACTAGTGTATTTTATATGAAGATAAAATACACCACCCTGAATAAATAAACATTACAAACGGAATTTGCAATGAAAATACAAATGACGAAATAATCAAATGATCAAAATGATCGAACAAACGGAATGATCGGGGCCCCTACTAGTATCATCGACTCGCCGCCAACATGCTCTTCCTGCCTTTGCCTTGCCGTGACTGAAAACAAAATCCCCAACGGGCCGCCATACGTAACAACAATCCTCAAGGGTTGAAAATACACAAACATGATTTAATCAAGTTATGAAATATCCTTAGTTATGAATTACGCCAAGAGGAGCATCATAGTACGCCCGTAGTGTTCTCGTGCAAGTGTACAAGACGGATGACCGGACACACCCGCCTTGTACCTAATTAGTCTCACGGAGGTAATCGTTACCGTGTGCACACCCAATGTATCACTCCCAATACATGGCCATCACGTGCCCGACTAAAAATTCCACACATCCGCACCCGCCACGCAATATGAACCTGAAGGTCATATGAACAAGAATGACCATAATGAATATCAATGAATAATACTAATCCGACAAAGTCAAGAATGACTCACCGATACAAAAGTGATAATGAAGTGATTGATAGTTTTCAATGAAATGATTGGAACCGCTCCTCGCTAATGAAATGATTATCCGACAATTACAAGTCTCAAAATGATTAATACAATGATGAATGAGTTATGATTATGAATGATCAACAACAAAAGGAATGAATATCCTTTTAACCGAGTAAGATTTAACTTACACAATACCGATGAAGAATGTCCGTCCACGAACAACGTCCTAAGTGAAATACCGGTCGCTCGAACAACCTTGAATAACAATAATTACCAACAATCGTTCAATACACGCATCAAACAACAAAACACGACTAACCCAAAGGTCGAAACAACGATAATCGAACTCATTGGGGCATTCTAACGAATACGTAACCAACCACACGACTTCGAAAATATCCAATCCCGAATATGTCGAAACCAACACTAAAATGAGTATTTCGAACTAACAAAACGCTTCAATGATATCAATAATCCATTAGGAATCCATAACTCATGATTACAACAACATCAATCGGAAAATCCCCAATTAACCGAAGTCAACTCCAAGGGTTCTTGAAATAATTCCGAAATAACCATTAAACCCAAAGGAATATGTTTATACAAGTTAGATAATCCATAACTAACCTATTCCAATGACAATCCAATCTTACACGAAGAAATCGGAAGGAAAACCCCAAAAATCCGAAATTCTAGATCCAAGAGATTAATACCTTAGATTCGATGTGATGAAGATGATGAAATGATGATCAATCCGAAAGATGAGCTTGAAGATGATGATTGATGATTACACCTCGAAGAATCCTCTCCGAAACGCTCGAAATCGCCCAAAACTACCGAAGGAATGAAATGAGATGAAAAATGACGAACTCTGACTAAACTGTCCAATTTATACTACCCGTGTTAGCGTGCGCTAGCCCTTGTGCATAGCGTGCGCTAACGTATAATTTGGGTAGCCCGGCACCCACGTCCGAACACGGTAGCGCGCGCTACGTACCTATTTGTAGCGTGCGCTACGACCATACTACTAGCGTGCGCTAAGATCCATTATTAGCGTGCGCTAACGAAATATTGATGCCCGATCGAGTCCGTAAAACTGTCGCCTCTCGATTCGACTCGAGAAGCGTGCGCTACAACCATAGTTTAGCGTGCGCTAATATATCGGTTGCGACGCTAACAACAACACATAGCGTGCGCTATGAAATAATCAAAGGCACCAAAGAGCCACCGGACTCAACTTGATCTCGCCTAGCGCGCTTACTCCACACATATAGCGTGCGCTACTACAACCCGTTAGCGCGCTACTTACCACTCGTAGCGTGCGCTACAAATATCTCACCGCACCAAGACCTTCCGGATCGCAGCCAGACAACCTTAGCGTGCGCTAAAGCCGAGTGGTAGCGTGCGCTACCTATACCCAATTAGCGTACGCTAAAAGGATTATGTAGCGTGCGCTACTCCTCACGCATACCGCAACGAAATGACAATGATGATAAACGCGTACGAAACTCCAATCCGATTAGTGATGAATGCCGATTGATATACGATACAATTACTCAATGATGAATACCATGACTGAATCGAGTGACAATTGATTAATAATGAGTGAAAATTACCGAGTATCAATTCTTCAATGATAAATACCGAATGATAATTATCAATTACAACCGGTATTACATACACCCCCTTAAAAGAGTTTCGTCTCGAAACTAAGGGTAAACAACTCGGGACATGAACTATCCATCACGATCTGCAAACAATAATGTCCAAATAGTTCTCGGGACCAAATCAATCGCACGCCCAAGTCCCCAAGTCTTGACGTCTCGGATCACAATGAACGATTTCCCAAAAATATCACGAAGTCTCGGTATGACACCAAAAGGAATGCATCAAACGATCTCAAAATCTCAAGATTCTCAAATACGATCATTATAAGATAGATCAACAATAAATGATCCACAACCATGACACATTAATACGGATTGAGTTATATAGTCATCTGAAAGACAAGGCTATATATATCAAATGTACCCAACATCGATATCCTCCATACCATCGATCTCCTCGATCCCAACGATTCGACGAAGACTCAAACCTGAACTCACCGCTGAATATGACCCCGAAAGGTTACCAAAACGAGAGTGACTAAGATGAATGATAAATGATTAGATATCCGACAAGGATCAAGAATAACTCGCCGAGGTGAACTAATAACGAATTGAGTGATAACTCAAATGAAATTATTGGAACCATTGTTCCCCGTGAGGTGAATGATTGGTTGATAAAATATAAGTCTTAACGTGATTGATATATGATGAATGACCTATGCGAACAATTGAACGACGATGAAATGAATGATTATCCTATTACTGAGCAAGAATTAACTTGCTCAACACCGGTGATGAATGTCCCGATGTATCACTGTTTAAGCAAACAACAGTCGAACTCGTTGTCTGAGATGAAGATGCTCTCCCAGCATGAATACGACTAGAAACGATCTCTTGGACGTCGGAGTCCGATGTCCCTCGGAACTCCTTCCATACCGAGGCAGGAAAGTCACGTGATAATTACAGATCTCGTATGAAGATTGCACTATGATTACGAGATGAAATGATAACAATGAGCATACATGCTCTAACAAAATGGATGCATTAATAATGCAATAAAACGATCGTCGACATGACGCCGTAATATGAGAAGATCGCCTGAAAAGTCAAGTGAGGTGACAAGCCTATCTGATGAAATTCCTGAAATGATTACCTTGAACAAGTTCACAAGATTGAAAAATTTGATTCACAAGATCAACAACTGAACCGTGAGATGGACTGGATGGTTAATAAATTAATCGAACAATGAGATTGACTCCGTGATGAATGAATTAATTGGACAATGAGATTAACTGAGTGATGAATGAATTGACTGAACAATGAGATTGACTGAGTGATGAATGAATTGACTGAACAATGAGATTGACTGAGTGATGAATGAATTGACTGAACAATGAGATTGACTGAGTGATGAATGAATTGACTGAACAATGAGATTGAGTGAGTGATGAATGAATTGACTGAACAATTTATAGAAAATCCTTCCACAAACCGCCGATATTAGCCGGCTAATCCGAGAAAGCTTCGGATTTGCTTAACATTCTTTGGAGGTGACCAATCTTGGATAGCCTTCGTCTTCCGAGGATCAACACGCACTCCATCTGATGAAATTACAGGTCCGAGAAAAGTCACTTCGGACATCCAGCACTCACCTTTGGAAAACTTCCCATAAAGTTGCTCTCGTCTTAACACGTCGGAAACCTGATGAAAATGAACCTCGTGTTCCTCCCGGTCACGAGAATAATCAAAATGTCATCGATGAAGACAACAACAAAACTGATCCAAAAGTCGATGAAAACCTGATTCATTAACTCCATGAATACCGCAGGTGCAATAATCAACCCAACCGGCATAACCGCAAACTCATAGCGACCATAGCGTGTTCGAAAAGCCGTCCTCGTGATATCCGACTCTCGAATCCGCAACTGATGATATCCAGATCTTAAGTCGATCTTGGAAAATCAAGCTCCCTGAAGTTGATCCAAAAGATCGTCGATACGGGATAGAGGATACTAATCTTGATCCTCACCCTGTTCAACTCCTGATAATAATACACACACGAACGAACCATACCTCTCCTTGACAGATAACACTGGTGCTCCCCACGGGAACACACTCGGTCGGAGATAACCTTTCTCGAACTAATCCTCAAGTTGAATCTTCAACTCCTGCACTTGGTCGGGGCCATCTGATACGGTGTCTTCGATAATGGGGACGTACCGGCTCCAACTCACTCCTGAATTCCACTACTCTATGAGAAAGCAACCAGATAACTCGTCTGGAATACATCGTCAAACGATGACAGTGATACCACGAATGATTGAACATTTCGATTGCCCGAGAATGGTCATTCGATAAAAAGTGATACAATGAATGATTGAATAGCTCGATTGCCTTAGAAAGGTCAATCGATGAAAACGATACAATGAATGATGAAATAGCTCGATTGCCTTAGAAAGACCAATCGATGAAAGTGATACAATGAATGATTAAATAGCTCGATTGCCTTAGAAAGGCCAATCGATGAAAATGATACAATGAATGATTAAATAGCTCGATTGCCTTAGAAAGGTCAATCGATGAAAACGATACAATGAATGATGAAATAGCTCGATTTCCTTAGAAAGGTCAATCGATGAAAACGATACAATGAATGATGAAATAGCTCGATTGCCTTAGAAAGGCCAATCGATGAAAATGATATAATGAATGATTAAATAGCTCGATTGCCTTAGAAAGGCCAATCGATGAAAATGATACAATGAATGATTAAATAGCTCGATTGCCTTAGAAAGGCCAATCGATGAAAATGATACAATGAATGATTGAATAACTCGATTGCCTTAGAAAGGCCAATCGATGAAAATGATAGTGACCATGCGCTTTACGAACATTGAGAACGGCATCATGACAATCCATCTAATTAACACTCAATAATACATCGTCCTTAGATAAATTCACCACGATTAGGTCCACTGACCAATTGCGGTCATTAAGCTTACCTTGGTATGATTTCCGAAAATCTTCTATCGTCAGGTACACCGATGGTATGAGGCCTGAGATCGTTCGGGCCACCGGATCGTCGATCCTCTTCATCACATGAATCCGGGACCTGCCGGCCCCCGAACCGGACGCTCCCGTCTGATAAATACGAGCTCCCACTCTATTTGCTTCCATTGTCTTAAACGGCGTTGACAAAGCAGTCTGATTCTGAAACGCTGGTTGCTCCGGGGCCTGAGATGCCACCGGAGCCGACTTGGAGTTCTTTCGGCAAAAACGGGCCTTATGCCCAAAATTCCCACAATTATGACATGTGATAGACGGCGTCGTACACCTAGTATCGAATGGCCCGGCGCCCACGCTGAAACAGATGATGGCCGAATCGCCGCCGGGAGTGAGATCCCGCAGATTAGGTGCCATAGGAGGACGCTCGAACGGTAGGACCCGCACGAGGTTTCTTGGAGGTTGACCAACCGCCTTCGACCGATTACGCCGTTGATTTCTTGCCGAAAGATGAAGGTTGTTGTTCAGCACTTTCCTTAGTAGCCATCTCATACGGGAGAGTTCTCTCGATTAATCCGGCCGAGTGGCGCAATGATGATTGAGCAACCGCACATGGGTCATCATGGCCTGCATAAAAGTGAGTGGATCAACCCGAACATCTTCTCGTCGAGCCGAGTCCCGGCACGATTTCGGCAGCGAGTGATTATTTCTTGGGTTTCGGTCCGCACCGCGGCCTCTCCCCGTGCATCCCGATAGCTCTCTCCATACCGAAGTAGGAAGGTCGCATAATGATTATATTTCCGCATGATTAGCACGTTATGATTATGTCATGAGATGATGAAAATGAGTATACATGCTCTAACTTAGTGGTTATATGAATGATTTATCAAGTTACATGATTATCTCGATGAAATTCTTGAAATGATTATCTTGAATAACTTAACAAGATTGATAATATGATCATCCGATTGACAATCGAGTAATGAAATGAATTGAGTAATTAACGAGTTAACATGATCGTCCGATTATTAATCGAGTAATGAAATGAATTGAGTGATTGATGAGTTAATATGATCGTGCGATCATAATGAATGATGATATTTGAGGATTGTCAAATGATGAATGATGAATGAATGACTATTGCCGTAAATTATACCATGGCGTTAGAAGTCTTACGCTTCTTTCGGTCGATTGGCTCGGATTCGCACAGTCACACGTGACGCGAAAGTCCAATGATACTAGTCCGATGACGATGATTTCAAATGAGACATGACTTGGAGGGTAGTATTCAAAACCACGCTCCGATACCAACTCGTAACACCCCAAACTAGGCGGATATTACGGCCGTGAATCCCCGATCGGGACCCACTGTGCAAATGAAAATGATGAATTAAATAATATAATTGTAGTACCGAACCACATTATATTACCAAACACTCCGATGAGGAGTTTAAGTACAACACACCAGACAATACTGAATACTAGTGTATTTTATATGAAGATAAAATACACCACCCAGAATAAATAAACATTACAAACTAATTTGCAAATGAAAATACAAATGACAAATAATCAAATGATCAAAATGATGAACAAACGGAATGACTGGGGCCCCTACTAGTATCACCGGGACTCGCCGACGCCAACATGCTCTTCCCGTGCCTTTGCCTTGCCGTGACTAAAACAAAATCCCAACGGGCCGGGCCATACGTAACAACAATCCTCAAGGGTTGAATATACACAAACATGATTTAATCAAGTTATGAAATATCCTTAGTTATGAATTACGCCAAGAGGAGCATCATAGTACGCCCGTAGTGTTCTCGTGCAAGTGTACAAGACGGATGACCGGACACACCCGTCCTTGTACCTAATTAGTCTCACGGAGGTAATCGTTACCGTGTGCACACCCAATGTATCACTCCCAATACATGGCCATCACGTGCCCGACTAAAAATTCCACACATCCGCACCCGCCACGCAATATGAACCCGTAAGGTCATATGAACAAGAATGACCATAATGAATATCAATGAATAATACTAATCCGACAAAGTCAAGAATGACTCACCGATACAAAAGTGATAATGAAGTGATTGATAGTTTTCAATGAAATGATTGGAACCGCCGTTCCTCGCTAATGAAATGATTATCCGACAATTACAAGTCTCAAAATGATTAATACAATGATGAATGAGTTATGATTATGAATGATCAACAACAAAAGGAATGAATATCCTTTTAACCGAGTAAGATTTAACTTACACAATACCGATGAAGAATGTCCGTCCATGAACAACGTCCTAAGTGAAATACCGGTCGCTCGAACAACCTTGAATAACAATAATTACCAACAACCGTTCAATACACGCATCAAACAACAAAACACGACTAACCCAAAGGTTGAAACAACGATAATCGAACTCATTGGGGCATTCTAACGAATACGTAACCAACCACACGACTTCGAAAATATCCAATCCCGAATATGTCGAAACCAACACTAAAATGAGTATTTCGAACTAACAAAACGCTTCAATGATATCAATAATCCATTAGGAATCCATAACTCATGATTACAACAACATCAATCGGAAAATCCCCAATTAACCGAAGTCAACTCCAAGGGTTCTTGAAATAATTCTGAAATAACCATTAAACCCGAAGGAATATGTTTATACAAGTTAGATAATCCATAACTAACCTATTCCAATGACAATCCAATCTTACACGAAGAAATCGGAAGGAAAACCCCAAAAATCCGAAATTCTAGATCCAAGAGATTAATACCTTAGATTCGATGTGATGAAGATGATGAAATGATGATCAATCCGAAAGATGAGCTTGAAGATGATGATTGATGATTACACCTCGAAGAATCCTCTCCGAAACGCTCGAAATCGCCCAAAACTACCGAAGGAATGAAATGAGATGAAAAATGACGAACTCTGACTAAACTGTCCAATTTATACTCAGTCCGGGTTAGCGTGCGCTAGCCCTTGTGCATAGCGTGCGCTAACGTATAATTTGGGTAGTCCAGTACCCACTGTCCGAACACGGTAGCGCGCGCTACGTACCTATTTGTAGCGTGCGCTACGACCATACTACTAGCATGCGCTAAGATCCATTATTAGCGTGCACTAACGAAATATTGATGCCCGATCGAGTCCGTAAAACTGCGCCTTCTCGATTCGACTCGATAGCGTGCGCTACAACCATAGTTTAGCGTGCGCTAATATATCGGTTGCGTACGCTAACAACAACACATAGCGTGCGCTATGAAATAATCCAGTGCAGTCCAGTAGCCACTGGACTCAACTTGATCTGCCCCTAGCGCGCGCTACTCCACACATATAGCGTGCGCTACTACAACCCGTTAGCGCGCGCTACTTACCACTCGTAGCGTGCGCTACAAATAATCTCACCTGCAGTCCAGTACCTTCTGGACTGCAGCCAGGACAACCTTAGCGTGCGCTAAAGCTGAGTGGTAGCGTGCGCTACCTATACCCAATTAGCGTACGCTAAAAGGATTATGTAGCGTGCGCTACTCCTCACGCACAGCTCGCAACGAAATGACAATGATGATAAACGCGGCACGAAACTCCAATCCGATTAGTGATGAATGACGATTGATATACGATACAATTACTCTGAATGATGAATACCATGACTGAATCTGAGTGACAATTGATTAATAATGAGTGAAAATTACTGAGTATCAATTACTGAATGATAAATACTGAATGATAATTACTGAATTACAACCGGGTATTACACTTCCGGTCTCGAAGGTCTTAGATCCTCCAGACATATTATAAAAAGTAAAGGGGGAGATAAGATTTGTGTTCTTACCTAAAAAATGAGGACGATCGGCACAAGGATCTTCAGAAATTTCTGCAGAGTCTCGGCTAGAAAACAAGGGTGCGTGAAGAGTGAAAATGAAGAATCCCTAGCCCCTTTTATAGGCAGGAGCAGGGGTCTTTGTGGAAATAGGCGAAATCCCGAGGGCTGGAGTGCAACCGTCGGAGGGAGACACATTAAATGCAGCCCTCGAATCCCGCGTATGCGTCTTTTCGATGGCACGCCAGGCGACAAGTCTGACAAACCGTCGGACTCCCCCAATAGTAGCGCGACGCGTGTTCTTGCAATGTTTCGAGAGCCCACCTTCATTTCCCGCTGATTCCAGTGCAAAAAGAGATCGTCCAAATTTGGAATCAGAT
Organism: Orobanche coerulescens; assembly: GCA_033398695.1. Taxonomy (NCBI): domain Eukaryota; kingdom Viridiplantae; phylum Streptophyta; class Magnoliopsida; order Lamiales; family Orobanchaceae; genus Orobanche; species Orobanche coerulescens. The sequence goes on along the minus strand of CM065805.1, from coordinate 56,286,723 downwards.
CGTCTGATCGTCTAAACATTGGCGATCGCCAATAGTGCCACCTCACCCCGTGTTTTCAACTTCGAAGCGAGCTGGGGGGTAATTGTTGTGTGGAAATTAATACGCCTCGATGGCGATCGGCATAACGATCTGAGGGCCAACCATAGAAGACATACTTTGGGCAAACACCCAGCAGTCGGCACCCTCGGCGATCGTATTTTGGTATCCGGCGATCATCTTTTGGTATCCGGCGATCGTCTTTTGGTATCTGGCGATCGTCTATGATGTCCAACCAGAGATGATCGTCTCGTGCCACGTATAAATCCAACATCCGTCAAAGTCGTCGAAGACCGAATCTTGGACGGTGACCCACGTGCAGATCCACAAAAGGCGCCGACAGATAAGACCTTTGACCCCAGCCTGTCACCTACCTCACCTACCGACAGGGCCGCCGAAAGGTACAAAGTGGGTCCTCCCCGGATAGCGACTCAGGACGCGTGCAGGCTTCCCATTGGCTCACACAGCTGGCCGCCAGCAGCAGCCCCAGACTTTAAGGGAACAGCCCCACATGACGGGACGATCGGCCATCTTATTCTATTATAAAAAACGGCGGTCGCCCGCAATTGCCGGAGAGGTCCCAGCAACCTTGTCTCCTATAAATAGGAGGCTCATAACACGGCAGCAGGAAGAGAAGGACATCATTGTGAATACAGTAGAATATAAACAGAGAGAGAGAGATACATTCTCATACACTGAACATCAATAGCAAGAACTCACAGAGCTTCATATCTGGTTCTTCCGGCAATCTACACGCTCTACAGCTTAGATAACTAGAAGTCTTTACACTCATTGTAATATATTCTAACATTAATATTTGTACTCAACAGTATACTTATTAATAACATCTCGCGATAGCATTCAAGCCCGGGATTAACAACCCCGGCAAATCTTGTGTTAGTTATTTTCTCACGGAAGTATTCTCGCATTTGTTTGTTACTCGATCACTCCAGCAATACTATCTCCGGATAATATTTTGGGTAACAACAGCATCAACATTGTCTACTTTGTTCACTGACTTCGAGATTTGAGTCCTCTTCAACATGATTTGTTAGTCCCTCAATGGCTCTAGTTAGATTGCAAGACTTGCAATCTGCTCTTAGAGTTGTAGCATCAGTCACCGTGGCGGGTGTTATATTTGAGCTTGATGTTGAGTGGGAGGTTTGATAGGTTGCATCATCCCTTAGGTCCATTATCTTGATTTGTGATATGTGGCGGATCTTTCTCTACTTGCACAAGGATCACTATAGCCGACACATGCATCTTCTTGGACATGCTTCTTGTAGTGATGTCGACACTTTTACTTGCAGCACTTGAAGATTTCGAAATATTTGTGTTCTTTTGCGTAGTCATTTAGATGCTTCAAATTTTGGTGAATAAAAGAGATGAGAGGTAGAGATTCTCCCACCCTGCATGCCAGAAATTTGTAACACAAACTTCGTATATTTAAATAAACAACAACAACAACATCAGAGTCTTAGTCCCAAAATGTTTTGGGGTCGGCTAACATGATTCAATCTCTGAAAACGTCAAGTCGTCTCCAATAAAATAGTCCTATGAAAAGGCAAAAGTGATAGGTGAAAAGTTTAATACGAAAAAAAAGTAATAATAAATATGCACAAATAAATAAATAATAAAAAGTAAATAAAAAATAGTAATAATCATTATGCAAAAAAAACTCAAACATAATCAACCATCTGAATTATCTCCCTCCACGTCGTCCTATCCAACGCCATAACTTCTCCAATCTCGAGAAACCTCATATCATTCTCAATCACTCTTATCCATATCTGTTTAGGTCTTCCTCTACCCCTCACAGGCCTATGCGCTCCCCATTCTTCAAGACTCCGCACCGGTGCATCAATCGGCCTCCGTCTCACATGTCCGAACCATCTTAACCGATTCTCCAACAGCTTATCCTTTATAGGGGCCGCTCGTACTTCTTTCCTAATTACATCATTTCCAAGTCGATTACCATCTCTAGTTCTTCCTTTGATTCTTTTCTCAAGAACAATCTTCTTGAAATTTGGTTTGAAGACAAAACCTTAAGTTTAATCTCATACGGTCTTGAACTTGGACTTGAATAGCGTTTGCTCGACGACTTGACAGCTTGATCTCAACGTTAGAGTTTAACTTTGGCATTTGGGGACTTCTTGGTGAAATTGGTTTTTGATCTTCCTCCAGGAAAATTTGGCCTCCAATAATGTTTATTCGAGGGCTTGCCAGCTTAATCCTTAACCAAACGCTACAACTTGAATTTGACTTTTGGTGGATTCTATGTGGAATTGACGTTTGATCTTTCTCCGAGATGAATTTGGACTTCAATCACGTTTATTTGAAGACTTGATGGCTAAATCTCGAACCAAATGCTGGAACTCGACTTTGACTCTTCCTGGCTTCCTTGTGGAAGGGGCTTTTGATCTTCCTCCAATTTTAATTTGGCTTCCAATAACGTTAATTCAAAACTTTGTACCTCTAATCTAAATTAAACGCTAGACTGGATGGAAATCCGCTATGAACGCCTTGAACTTCCCTTTGAATGTCGTTGATTTCCTTTGATTTGACCTTTTGAGTTGAGATAATTTAATCCACTCGCTTGAAATTATTCTCTTCAACTTGCTCCAGCTTGTGCTTCATTCGTGTTTTAAACTATCTTCAAGTTGTGCTTCGATTCGTGCTTCGAAGTGTTCTTCAAGTAGTGCTTCAACTTGTGCTTCAAAAATTGTGATTTGACCCATGGCCCCTATTTATACTTGTAGGAGAGGGACTTATAGAGTTGAAGAACTTCAACTTGATGGGTTCTTCATAAATTTGGTATTATCCCTTTAATCAAGTATATAAAGAGATAATAATAAATCTTCTTCCCTAAATAATTGGCATGTGGCATTCTTTAATTGGCCAGTGATGTATTTTACATATCAATTTATTTAACTATTTATTTTAGGTATTAAAATTTAATTAAATTCCTAAACATAAATAGAAAATATAAAATTGATTTATGATATCAAAAACTACATATGGCGCCATTTAGTTGGTGCAAATTTAATTTGTCTACAAATACCCCCTCAAGACCTGTTCACGGACTATTTGACTTGAAGTGAATAAGTCACGACCCTTTTTTAATTGGGCTTTTGCAAACTCATGGCTGAACTTAAAATATTTAAGCCGCTTACATATCCAACAAAGGAATCAAGTTACTATATAGTCAAAAGAAGGCATCTCATTCTTTTTTTCGTTTCATTTACGTGTGTGTATATATATATATATGGGAGAAGTGTGTGTGGGGCTGTCACACACCCAAGTTGGGTGAAAAACCCCTCACATTTAATTTTTTAACATTAAATTCCGGGGGGCCCATTTTGTTTTAAATTAATATTAAAAAATTAGATGTGAGGGGTTTTTCACCCAACTTGGGTGTGTGACAGCCCCACACACACTTTTCCCTATATATATATTGTAGCTTATAATAGAATCACAGATTCTTCGTCGTCCTTCTCCTGCTTCAGTTGCCCGCCTCACCTCTTCTATTCACCTCCTTGAAACGTGTCGCCTTCTTTTTTTCTCTCATAGTTTCGCTTCTTGGTGTGCTGTTTTTTGCATACTTTCGTTTCCCGTTTCACCTTCTTCCTCGTTTGTTGATTCACATGTGACGCTTTTTTTTCTTCATTTTGTTTTCTGTTTTTCTTTATTGATTTCTTGATTCCAACGAGTGAAAATTCTTGTGAGGGGTTGTCGATCGATGCAAGGCTTGTTTGCGGTTAGGTTTTGAGCCCCCCCCCCTCCCCGACGGGTTTTCGTTGTTCTCGCCCTTTTTCTCACCCACCACTGACGCCCAAAAGGCCTGCTACAAAAATTACCCGTAGGTTAAAGAAAATCAGGAATTTAGTCAGGGTGAGGAGCTTTTTCTCTTTTTCTTTCAACTATTTTTTCTTAATGAACTAAATGAATTTAGTTTGGCAAGACATTGAATTCCCTGTTTTGTTGTCTGCTCTTTAGTTTTCATTTTTTTTGTGATTTGTGTGTCTCTGTGTATGAGAGAGTAGTGCCATTGGCATTCAGAATTAAACTGCTCCGCTCTTTCTGACTCTTTTTTGCTTCGGTTTGTTCAGGAGGGTATTTTTTTTCTTGTATTCTTTGTGTGTTGCGGATTTTTTGGTTCTTTCTTGTTCTGTATTTTTTATCGTCTTTGCTTAGGTAAGTTCCTGCCTATATTTTCTGTTTCCTATGTTCTTGTGTTGTTGAGGGATATTTTTTTGATTTTTTTTCTTTGTTCTTTCTTGTTCTGTACTTTCTTTTCCGCCTTTTTCTGGCTATGGTCAGTCTTCATATATCTCAATCATAAGATAACATAGTTAATTCAGTTTTGGGGGTTTTCATCGCTTCCTATCACACAGCAGGTATAGAGGTTTCTTGAATTGCACTGCAGTTTTTTTAATTAAACGATGATTGACTTGCAGAGCTTGCTTTGATCGACCCCAAAAAATCAAAAAGGTTTGAATTCTTTCAGTGCGATTCTTTTTTTTGTGTGTGATAATAGTTATATTTGAATTGGGGTTTTCAGATTTTTCTATGGTGCCTTCTGAAATTAGGGTTTCTCCCCCACTTTGTGTTTCTATTGAGTTTTAGTTTGTATTATGTGTATTATGTTTCACTCATGTTCCACTATGTGCATGTTGATTTACAATGTTAGACGTGGCTATAGCAATTATATCAACTCGTGATGTCTTATGATACTTTTTTTTATGCAGGTGGATTTGGAATTTCATTTCATATCTCCATCATGTGAAGGTTGCAGCATAAAGGTCATTTGTCGTTATTGGAGCTCTTTGTTTCATTGTTTCGATGGGAACTCCTAGCATGTCCGTCCTATGACTGCAGCCCAGTCGCAATTTGTAAATTCGTACATGTTTGTGTGTTTATTCATGGTATTGTTGATTAGGTAAATATTCAATCGACAGTATTGCAGGAATTACTCTTTTGTAGGATACTAGCGAATAGACAATCTGCTGCACGATCGAAAGAGAGAAAAACACGCTACACGGGTGAGCTGGAGAGGAAAGTTCAAACTATGCAGAACGAAGCAACCACACTGTCGGCTCAAATCACAGTGTTGCAGGTATATATGTGATTATACTGTTATAGCTGATTTAGATGCCTGGAATCTTTTTTAATTAATTGGAAATTGAAATAGAAGTTTTAGCTTCTTAACAAGTTAACTTGAAATCATTTTAATACTTAACGGTGAAGGAAATTGGTAGTTAAATTTCCCATGAAGAACTACGGCAGAAAGTACGACTATGACCGGCATTGTGTGTGAATTATGTCTTTACAAAAGCAGAAATCCTGCAAATACATCACTAATGTTGCAAAAAAAAAAAAGGAATTGAATTCATGGATTATATTGACATGCATTGGATCATGTGTCTAATTGGTTGCAATGGATCATAGTGAACTATGTCATCCTGGTCAGTAGTTTCTTGTGCCGATAATTTTGACATGAAAGGAAGTATCTAATGGCATATATTCTAGATTATTAGAAGGAAAAATGTAAAAAAGCTGCAAATGTTAGGTTAAAAAGCATATATAATCATAACAATATTGTAGCCATATAATAGAGGCAGCGATGTTTCGTCGCTCGGGTGCTGTTTCACCTCTCTTCTTCACCTTCTTCCTCTTCGCTGCCCCTTCTTCCTTTAATAATTGACAGCACCTTCTTTCATCTTCTTTGTGTTTATCTCTTCGTTTTCTGAGGTCTGGTTGTTTCAAATTAGGGTTTTTTTCCTGGTGTTCGCGTTGTCTTCTCCGCTCTTTTTGTCTCTTTTTTTGCTTCGATTTGTTTCAGGAGGGTATTTTTTTCTTGTATTCTAGTTTTCTGATTTGTAATAATTTGTGAAATTTTGCTAAGAATCTAATATGGTCTTTTAATTATTGAGAAAAATTGATATTATTTTGTAGAATAGATCTTTGGTAATCCCCTGGTTGTTATTTTTTGTGTTTGTTTCTACCAATTGTTCGGCTATTTGATTTTTTACAAACCTTATATTACCGTGTGTTGGCCACTAAGTATACTGGATACAGTTTGGAAAATGGTGTAAACAACAAACTGTACGGATTCTAAATCTGAGTGCGTAGCGGAAGTCTTGGATACAGTAGGTTGCTGTGGATACAGCAACAAGTGTATAGTGTATACTTAATATATCACAGTAATTTAAAACAGTAAAAGCTGAAGGTAAATAACACAGTAATTAAAGTGGTTCGAGGTAAACCCCTCTACGTCCACTGGTCCTCCACACAGGAGTAAAAAGTTTATTATAATTACTGCGTACACAACTACGTAATTATAATCAAACCTATCCTTGTATCGTTCACACAGATTGATACAAAGAATGTTGCTTTCAACCGCTCACACAGATTGGTTAAAGCTTCCTTCTTGACTAGCTTCTTCACACACGCCTAAAGCTTCGTCCTTATTCGTCCCACACAGGTCAGAATAACTTGTTGAGTTCACACAGAGCTCAGTTTTTACACAGAGGTAAAAGGTAGATAACCAGGTAAGAACAACAGCTTTGAATATGAAGTTCTTGAGCTGATGATGGCTGTTCTTGATGTTTGAGCACTGTATATCTCTTTCGTTCTTAAATGCAGTAAGCATTGGAGATATGTTTGCTCTGATGATAACTTTGGATAGCTTGAGAGTTAGGTTACTTGGGTAACTGATCTTCAATGTCTTCATAAGATATATATAGTCTCTGAAGAATGTATCCGTTGAGATGTATCCGTTTGAATGAGATTCCGTTCCAACGGGATTATGACACGATCCGGATTTCGCGGGATTCTGAAGATCTGAAGACTGGCAGTATTTAAATACCTTATCCTTGAGTATTTAAATACTTCTTTATTCAACGGGACTTGACTTGTGTTCCTTCTTTGTCCTGTTGTGAGTTGTATGGAAGATAACTGTATTTTGAGTTTCGAGACAGTTTCCATACTTGGTCTTTTTACTAGACTACTTGCTGTACTGACGAGCTTCACTATATGCTGATTCGAGGCAGGTCTTCGATACAGGATAAAGCCTCAAAGCTTCGATATAGTTTCCTTCTGTATTCGGATTGGCATATATGTCAAAACCTCTTTATCACATAACATTCGATACAGGGATCGGGTATCCCGGCTGTTTCGATACAGGGCTTTTGTTTTCCCAACAATTTCCCCCTTTTTGACAATTTGCCAAGACTTTCTTTCTTAACTTTTCAAGTCTTCTTGATGATGCCAAAACCTTCTTCATGAGACGATCTTCTTTGATGACTTCTGGCAGATTTCTTGGTCTTTCATCAAAAGGTTCGACTTAGTGACTTTGTCTATAAAAATGAACTGCTCGCAGGCAAGTTCGATACAGGTTTAAGGATTTATTACAACTTAAGCTTATGATTGGCGCGCAGGCACAATCTTACAATGTATTCTAAGCTTACAACTGAAATTATGAACTGTTCGTAGACTAGTTCGTACAGCTTATTTTTCAATCAAGTTTATCTAACTTGAGATTTCTATCATACAAGTTAAGTAATCATACATTAACACAGTAGATTACGAGTTGTAATCTTTCAAGACAAACAAACGTTTTTATTGATATTCAAAATGAATTGAGTACAGAGTTTGCTGTTTCAAATAGAAATTACAAAATAAAAATGTACATAGATTTCATCTCCTTATCTATAATCTGCATGCCTCCATGGTCTTTTTCCGGGTTCGTTCTCGGTACCACGCCACCAGTTCTGAAGTGAATCATTGCCTCGATCCTGGTATATCGCTCTTCCTTCATAAGATCGATCAAAGGCAAGTATCCAGTCTTCTTGATGGGTGACCCGATCTCCTCTTCTGTGTTTGGATTTCATTTCGACTTGGAGAGGGAGTTTCCCTTCTTCTAGCATCTTCGTAAATTTATCTGCGGCCTCCGCTAACGTTTTATAGTTTTTGAAGATGGCGGATTCCCTGATGAGTCTGACAAAGTATCTCATCAGTTCGTTCTTCCTCCAAAGGTTTCACTTCGCTTCGGTTGGGTTGTGGTTGGTCGGCAGACGAATTTCCGAAGGTCTCTGAATAAGAGTTTGCCAAGGGACATTGGGATCATGAAATTCCGGTCTGGAGCCTGAAATTTTAAAACATTGGGATGGAGGTGCTATCTTGTTCAATTCGGTGGTGATACTGTTCTGAGCAGCCTCAAATTCCCTTTCTTGTTGCAGCCTAATTCTCCTGCAGCTTCTCGTGCCTCTTCCCCCTTTTTGGCTTCATCAAGACTTTGCAGGATTTCTAGAGCAGCGTCCTGTTTTGTCTCGATGCTGGTCATTCTCTCTACAAGGGAGGAAAGAGTCTGCGACATTTCCTGAATGCATTTGTCGTGAGCACGCAGTTGAGAGCTGTTTTGAATCATAGCACAAGCCGTCTTGGCTTCAGCTATCTTCGTTTTTGTAGCTTCCTCCTTCAGCAGTTGCTCCTGCTTATCTTCCATGATCTTCAAGGCTTGCTTGAAAACCTCTGGCAAAAGAATGAATGCGTCGACAACACGAGATACTTCATGTTGAAGAGTGGTCATTTCTTCGACGGCAGAAGTATGCATCCAATTCAGTGCTTTTTCAACGGAACATAGAGCATTTACTGCATCCTGGATGAATACAGTCTGAAGGCCAAGAGCACGCAGGCGCTCTTTTCGTGCGGCAGAGATCGGAGAATCTGGTTGGGCAAGGTCTGCAGCGCTGTTCAACCTTCTTACATTCACGGATGGGCGTGAAGTAAGTTGGACATCCTCAGGTTCGATACCGTCCTCGGATTCCACGGTTGAAGGGGCGGGAGCAGCTTCCTGTGGTTTGGCGACAGTGGGTTGAGAAGCGTCCTGTTGCGAAGGTTCTTCAACAATCATGGATGCAGGAGGGACTGAATCCTCCTGTTGGCTTTCAGGAATGGCTTCTTCTTCGGTCGCAGCAGGCTCAGGTGCCTGTTCCAAAACTTCTTGTACTTCATCGACTGGAGGGACTGATTCCTCTTGGTCGGGAATGTTCTCAGGCTGTGGCGAAGGGGGATTGGCCTGGGTAGAAGGCCCTTCATTGTTTCTGGGTGGAGAGGCGTCTCGAGCTTCAGCCTCTTCACGACTCATTCTCAGACCTGCTTGTAGAGCATCGTCGTCGTCGTCTGAGTCATGATCTTCGTCATCTTTTGGATTGGTGGGAGAATCCTCTGACTTTTTCTTTCCTTTCCTCCTGGCATCAGATTTGTGCAGAAGATGGCTTTCAATTAGATCCTTGCAAGAGGGGTTGTCCCATCGAAGCAGGGCCTCAATTTCAGTTGAGTCTGTTACTTCGGAGATGAATCTCTCTTCGTGGCTCCAATCGCTCCAATTGTACAGTGTATCGTACGGAGCTAGCCTGTAGCCTTTCCATTGCAGAAATCTTTCATATGCGTGTTCAATCTGAACCGAAAGAAGGGTCTGATTAATGATTGAGTCAGGGGAGGGACTTCGAATAATGTCTGGAGACGCTGTTTCGAGGGATTCCTGTACAGGTATGGGATCCTGTACGGAAGAGGGACTCCTTACAGGGGATGGTGCCCTTAAGGAAGATGGATCTTGTACGGGTGTGGGATCCCGCAGAGGAGAAGTAGCTTTTGGCTCCAAGTGGGCAGCCGACTCGCTAAAGTCTTGAATGTTGGCAGATGTCTTAATATCCGTCCTAGCCGCCAAAGGCTCGGGATCTACTGTCGATACAGTAGGAGACACCTCTTCCACAGGGGTTGGGACCTGGGGTTCGTCATCAGTGGGTTGAGCCACGGGGGAGACTTCCTTAGAGTGCTTGGCAGATTTGATTTTCGAAAGCCTCCTGAGTCTCTTCTTGGGCTTCTCACCAGCAGACTGTTTCTTGCTGTGAGATCTCTTTCGCTTCTTTGAAGATTCCACTTTTGGGACCTTCAAGGTTTCATCTCTTGGATTGTCAGAAATTGGCATGTGCCTGGTTCTCGGGTGGTTGCAGTGCATGGTGCTCTGGTTATACGCAGTGGGTTTGACGCCTCCTAAGTATATCCTCGAGCTATTCTTCTTCGCATCGGCGGATTGCGTCAGTCCGCACTTCGTCAGAATATAATTCAGCATTAAACCAAAGGATTTCTTCTGGGTGGCAGGTTTGCACACCTCCTCTTGTAGGCGTTTCAGAATTATTTGGCACCAATTGACCTTTTCACAGGTAAAAATAGCTACCATCATTCTGAACCTTAAGTTCGTGCACATCTCGAACGCACCGGTTCGGTTTTCAATAATCCTGGAGCAAAAGTCATGAAGATACACAAAATGAAGAAGAAAGTTTTTCTTGTGACAAGTAGTTGTCACCATATCAACAACTTTGGACCCTGTAAATAGTCCATAAAACTTAGTAATGAGCTCGTGAGACCCGAACGTCTCAAGTTGGTCCATGGTCAGGCCATCAGCGGGTAGCCTGTAGATTCTCTGGAGCAGATCGCGATCGATACAGATCTCCACTCCCTGGACTATTGCAGTGATGTCAGCAACATGACCTCCCTGGGCCAATGACAGAAAATGGACGGCGGCGTTGAGGTAGAATTCCTCAACCAGATGGGCGTCGAATTTGTCGGCGGTCTTGCTTCCAAGGCGATAGAGGCCTTGTTTTTGAAGACGAGTAATGATATATTCCATAGGTTCTTCGTCGTTGGTTTCTGAGAGAATACGCTCAACGATGACAGGTTTGGAGAAGATCCGGCCATCAATGATGTTGGAGGATTTCTTCAGAACAGGGGAAGAAGATTGACCAGCCATTGATGTTTTCTTAAGAAAAAGGTGGAAGAAAACAATCGAGATATGCAGTAAAATGCAGAAAAATATGTAGGCTGTTTGCTTGAGAACTCTTGTAATTGCAGAAAGCGTAAAAGAGTCTCTAATGGCAGATTCAGTCCTTTTATAGTTGGGCGGCGAAATAGGGTTTTGCAGAGTACGAATGGTCAGATTTTAAGGGATGGGAACCGGTTTTGAAATCAACGGTTAAGATGGAGTGAGTGTAACTGGTACGCTAATCCATTAAAAAGTTTAAAAATAGAGCGGGTCCCACTTCTGACATAGGTTGATACCCTAAATGCCTAAAACGGCGGTTTAAAAATAATAAACAATTTAAAAACATCGCGACTTTTGAGATTCAGTTGTCCAGATGTCGTGTAAGGCATTTAATGAACATGACGTTTGACATAAAAACAGGGCACGTGGACAAAAATTATTTTAAAAGGAAATAATATTATATTATATACTGAATCGAAATCTTATAGCATGTGCTATTTTCCGCGTCGATACAGCATTCCCCCTCAAAAAGGTGCTTATAGGTTTTGAATTCCATACAGCAATATTTGGATTAATGCTGTATTCATGGGTCCTACAGTATTCCCCCTTAATTATTGCACACACCAGCTGTAGGATTCATATGTCTTCGCTCGCTACTGATCTTGCATTGATGATTCTGAGTGTACGGATAATTAATGTTGAATACCGTATTCACGGGTCTTACTGAGATTCCCCTCAATTGTTGAGTAAAAACAGTAAATTACTTACAGGGAGTCTGGCTGTAGCATTCCCAATTCTTGTCTGAGCATGTTGAATCTTGCTGTGTCGAGAGGCTTGGTGAAAATGTCGGCCAGCTGAATGTCTGTATGAACTTTTTCCAGGCGAACATCCTTGTTCTCGACGTGATTCCTGATAAAATGATGCTTCATGTTGATATGCTTAGTGCGCGAGTGCAGAACAGGATTGTGCGTGATTGCAATTGCACTCGTGCTATCACACATGATTGGAGTCTCTCTAGCATCGATTCCATAGTCGGCGATTGTTGCTGCATCCAAAGGATCTGCATACAGCAGCTACCAGCAGCATAGTACTCTGATTCAGCCGTGGAAAGAGAGTTAGCCAATTGCTTCTTACTGAACCAAGAAACGAGTCTAGGTCCGAGAAAGTGACAAGTTCCACTTGTACTCTTCCTATCTAGCTTGCAGCCTCCGAGATCCGAGTCGCTGTATCCAACTAAATCGAATCCGCCTTCCTTAGGATACCATAGTCCTGCATCGACTGTTCCTTTAATGTACTTCAGGATTCGTTTAGCTGTATTGAAGTGTGATTCCTTAGGTGCAACTTGGTATCTCGCACACACTCCAACAAAGAAATCGAATATCGGCTCGCTAGCCGTTAGTACAGGAGCGAACCAATGAGCTTCCTGTAGAGTGATTGGTCAAACGGCTTTCCGGCTTCATCAGCACTAATTTGCACGGAAGTGCTCATAGGGGTTGGCGAGGATTTGGAATTGTTCATTCCAAATTTGTTGAGAAGCTCCTTGCTGTATTTCTCCTGGTTGATGAATATACCTGTAGGCAACTGCTTTACCTACAAACCTAGGAAATAACTAAGTTCCCCCATCATACTCATTTCAAATTTACTTTGCATGAGATGAGAGAACCTTTGACATAGAGCAAGGTTAGTTGAACCAAAAATAATATCATCCACATAGATTTGTACCATTAGAAGGTCATCACCTTCCTGTATCTTAAACAAGGTTTTGTCCACGGCCCCCTTCTCAAATCCGTTGTTGGTTAGAAACTGGGACAGGGTTTCGTACCAAGCTCTAGGGGCTTTTTTAAGTCCGTACAGGGCTTTCCTTAGCCTGTAAACTAGATCGATACCGTCTGTGTTGGCAAACCCTGGTGGTTGTTCAACATAAACTTCTTCTGCAAGATCTCCATTCAGGAAAGCACTCTTGACGTCCATTTGGTATACGATAAAACTCTTATGGGCGGCAAAGGCTAAAAATATCCTAATGGCTTCTAGTCTCGCTACAGGGGCAAAGGTTTCATCATAGTCGATTCCTTCTTCCTGACAATAGCCTTGTGCTACTAGTCTGGATTTGTTCCTTATGATAAGTCCATTTCGATCCTTTTTGTTTCGAAATACCCATTTGGTTCCTATAACCGATTAGTGTGTCGGTCTGGGTACAAGATACCATACATTGTTTCTTTCGAAACCGTTAAGCTCTTCTTCCATAGATGTTATCCAATGAGAATTGTTAAGAGCGTCTATGGTCGAAACAGGTTCGGACTGGGCTAAGAATACAGCGATAGTGCACATATTGAGTCTCCTAAGTTCAGATTGAGATTTCCATTCAGGAAACTGTGAAACTTCAGCATTAGATTCTTCTTGTGCACAAAGTACATTTCCTTGTGTACCCTGTATTCTCCTACGAGTAGAAACACCGGCATTGATGTTTCCAATGATCAGCTCTTGCGGGTGATATCTCAACCATCTTCGGTCGGGTTCTAATTCAGGATCCGTACTGTATCGAAAGTCTCTGTGGATAGAGCTTCAGCTTGTACAGCGTCGGCTTCATCCATATCGATTCTTACAGCTGCGGGGTTGATTTCTAAATCAACAACAGGTTCTATGGGTGTAGGTGGATCCAAGATAGATAGATGGTGAATGTTCTGAGTGATATCATCAACTCCTGTAGGGTCATGGTGTGGTTCGTCGAACACTACATGAACTGATTCCTCGATCGTCAGCTTCCTTTTATTAAAGATTCTGAAAGCTTTGCTGACGGAGGAGTATCCTACGAATATTCCTTCATCTGATTTTTCATCAAAGGTTCTAAGTTGGTCCTTCCCATTGTTCAATACATAACACCTGCATCCAAAAATGTGAAAGTACGAAACTAACGGAGTTTTGTTATTCCATACCTCATAAGCTGTTTTGTTGTGGTGCTTGTTGACGATACAGCGGTTTTGAGTGTAGCACGCTGTATTGGTTGCTTCACCCCAGAAACGCTGTGGCAATTTGCTTGCTGCAATCATTGTCCTTGTTGCTTCTTTCAACGTCCTATTCTTTCGCTCGGCAACACCATTTTGTTGAGGTGTACGGGCAGCTGAGTATTCGTGCTGTATTCCATTCTCCGAACAGTATTGCTCTATAAAGCGGTTAGTAAATTCAATACCTCTGTCGGAACGAATGCACACGATACTCGATGCTTTTTCATTTTGCAACTTTCTCAGGAGCTCGGGCAGCCTTGATGTTGTTTCCTTCTTCTTGCTAAGAAAGATCGTCCAAGCATACCTGGAATAATCATCAACAACAACCATGCAGTATTTCTTACCTCCCAAACTTCGGGTCTACGGGACCATAGAGATCCATGTGTAGCATTTCCAACACTCTTTGGGTTGAAAGGTAGGATTTGCTTTTCGGGGTTGACTTGATTTGCTTGCCTTTCTGGCATGGTCCGCAGACGCCGTCTTTCTTGAATGACACATCGGCAAACCTCTAACCATACCCTGTCTTGAAAGCTTGTTGATCGTCTTGAAGTTGACGTGAGACATCCTCTTGTGCCATAACCACTAATATCTGCAGTGCCTTTGGCAACAAAACATGGAATTGAGGAGCTCATAGGCTTCCGATCGAGAATGTACATATTACGATCTGCTTCTGTAAGCACAACTTCCTTAGTTTGGGTGTTCTTGACTCTCTGATGATCTATATAGAACTTCACCGAGAAGCTGTTTATCACATAAGCGGCTAATACTAAGTAGATTATCTGTAAGCCTTCAACATATGCAACATCGGTGACCTTGAATTTCCGACAAGTAGGTTTCCTTTCCTCTTGTTCTTCCTTTAGACTTATCACCGAAGCGAACTTTTGGACCGCGACCTTCTACAAAATCGGATAGCTTGCTCCTATCTCCGGTCATGGGGACGAGCATCCACTATCAAAGTACCGGGTATCCTCCTCTAGAATGTCCCTGTAACAAAGAAATTAGGTAGATTTAGGTCCCCTTTGATTTTGGGTCCATGTACGTTAGTTCCTTTAGGTACCCAAGCTTTCTGACGGACAATTGGTTTCTTGTAGGACATACTCGGTGCAGGTGTTGCGATATCTACGGGGCATATCCGTAGTCGTTATAATCATGATAATTACTATGCATGAAAAATTCGGGGTTATTATTATTATTCGATGAGTGCCGTCTAGGAGGTGAAGCCATTTTCTTAGGCCTAACACTTGTCTTGGGTCTCGGTTGGATTCCCAATCCGTTGTTGATCTTCGAATCGGCATCTGCTGTCTTGAGGGATAACGGGGCTCCGTATCCGATTACTGGCGTATTTATCTTGAAATCTTGCAGTGCGGGCCTTTGGTGGTTGGATACCGCCTTCTTTCCGAATGACTGCCGTCGTTTATGATATGCTTGTGGAGCATGCTGTTGAGTACGCCTTCTGAGTGGCTGTTGGTCCCACTGTCTCGAATAGTAGAGTTGCGGGGGCGGAATTGCAGCCTTCGGTTTTCTCGGTACAGCAGGTTCCTTTATGGGACTAGGGGTATCTTCCGATTCTGGAATGTGTTCCACACTCTTGACGAACACTGTACTAGTTTTCCCTTTATTTGAACATGAGTTGTATCCTAAGCCACTTTTATCATGAGCATGTTGCCCAGTGCTCAGAATTTCTTCCATTCTTTTGGACGATTTTTCAAAAGACTTCAAAATGGTCTCAAGTTCAGTTTCTCGCTTTTCGAGAGTTGTGATTTTGGTTTGTAGTAGAGTCAAATCATTTGTCTTGCTCTCATTGTGGGTTTTAACCTCATTTAGTTCATGAGCAAGTTGATGATTGCTCTCCATGAGTTTTTCAAAATCGACCTTGCTGGTTTCACAATCAAGAGACATATTTTCATAGTTTATTTTCAGCAAGTCATTTTCATCTTTCAGCTCTAAATTTGTTAATTGAAGCTGTATATTCTCAGTTTTTAGAGTCTCATGGGCCTTTTTAATGTTTTTAAATTCATTCATCATATTTTCGAAAGTATGAGATGCATTAGATGGAATAGCAGAGGTTGAACTTACCTCATCGTCATCTTCACCTTGGAACATCTTTGGCCATAAAGCACATGTATGCTTTATCATCGAACTCATCGTCGGATGAATCACTTTCATGACCACCAAGACATTCTGCCGATTTAGATGGTGTGGGGGAGGCTTCGATTCTCCAATCGGGGCCTTGAGCTTGTCTTTCCAAGCACGTCTTCTTTCATCTCTCTCTTGTTGCTCGGCCTCAAGCAATCTTTGGACTTTGGGATGAGGACATTTGTTTGCATAATGGCACGGTTTCCTGCAGATTATAGCACGAGTTAGCATCACCGGATGATGTTTGGTACTTACCTTGTTGATGTGTTTGGGCACAGTAGGAGTCTTTCAGTGTTTGATGAACTTTTGAATTTATGCATTAGAAGCGCCATTTCATCTTGGGACGGGATGTAAATCGTCCTTGTCGGCATTCTTGTGGCCAGGGCCCGGCAGGCTAGGCATCTTTGTGTCGGCGGTTCGATACTGGCGGTGAGCCTGTGACCTTTGAAGGAGATTCTTGACTTTCTCTCTTCACAATGTCATACTCAAAGGCTTTGAGGTCAGAGAAGAGATCAAAAGTGGATATTTCATTAAGATTACAGGATACACGCATAGCTGTGGTCTTAATGTCCCATCGGGCTGGGAGAGATCTGAAAATTTTTAAGTTCTTCTCCTTTTGGGTGTAAATCTTGCCCAACGCTTCAAGTTCACCAACAATACCAGTAAATCTGAGGTCAAGTTCCTCAAGTGTTTCAATTGGTTTCATTTCAAAAGATTCAAATTGCTGAGTTAGATTTGAAATCTTGTTTTCTTTTGAGAGCTCAGTTCCCTCACAAATTAACTTGAGTTTATCCCAGATTTCTTTGGCTGTTTTGCAGCTCTTTACCTTTGAGAACGTGCCTTTGTCAAGAGTGACAAATAACGTGTTCTTAGCCACGTTGTCGAGATTGGCTCGCTTCCTTTCATCTGTTGTCCATTGCTCGCGTTCCTTCTCGAGCATTTCAGCATGGGCTTGGCCCTCAATCCTTGCGGCCGGATTGACCTTCATGATCTTGATAGGACCATCCTGTATAACAAAAATCATCTCTTCGTGCATTGATGCAAGATGAGCTTCCATTCTAATTCTCCAGTCGTCAAATTCGTTAATAGAGAACATAGGGACTTTGTTAATCATAGAAGTATCTATACTGATAATATAGGAATGAAAGAGACTGTTTTGAAAATAAGTGATATGAATCTGATTCGGTTAAAAAGGAATACGACTGATTCTTTTTAGAATCAACCGCTCCGATACCACTTGTTGGCCACTAAGTATACTGGATACAGTTTGGAAAATGGTTTAAACAACAAACTGTAGGGATTCTAAATCTGAGTGCGTAGCGGAAGTCTTGGATACAGCAACTAAGTGTATAGTGTATACTTAATATATCACAGTAATTTAAAACAGTAAAAGCTGAAGGTAAGTAACACAGTAATTAAAGTGGTTCGAGGTAAACCCCTCTACGTCCAATGGTCCTCCACACAGGAGTAAAAAGTTTATTATAATTACTGCGTACACAACTACGTAATTATAATCAAACCTATCCTTGTATCGTTCACACAGATTGATAGAAAGAATGTTGCTTTCAACCGTTCACACAGATTGGTTAAAGCTTCCTTCTTGACTAGCTTCTTCACACACAGTTCCAAAGCTTCGTCCTTATTCGTCCCACACAGGTCAGAATAACTTGTTGAGTTCACACAGAGCTCAGTTTTTACACAGAGGTAAAAGGTAGGTAACCAGGTAAGAACAGCAGCTTTGAATATGAAGTTCTTGAGCTGATGATGGCTGTTCTTGATGTTTGACCACTGTATATCTCTTTCGTTCTTAAATGCAGTAAGCATTGGAGATATGTTTGCTCTGATGATAACTTTTGATAGCTTGAGAGTTAGGTTACTTGGGTAACTGATCTTCAATGTCTTCATAAGATATATATAGTCTCTGAAGAATGTATCCGTTGAGATGTATCCGTTTGAATGAGATTCCGTTCCAACGGGATTATGACACGATCCGAATTTCGCGGGATTCTGAAGATCTGAAGACTGGCAGTATTTAAATACCTTATCCTTGAGTATTTAAATACTTCTTTATTCAACGGGACTTGACTTGTGTTCCTTCTTTGTCCTGTTGTGAGCTGTATGGAAGATAACTGTATTTTGAGTTTCGAGACAGTTTCCATACTTGGTCTTTTTACTAGACTACTTGCTGTACTGACGAGCTTCACTATATGCTGATTCGAGGCAGGTCTTCGATACAGGATAAAGCCTCAAAGCTTCGATATAGTTTCCTTCTGTATTCGGATTGGCATATATGTCAAAACCTCTTTATCACATAACATTCGATACAGGGATCGGGTATCCCGGCTGTTTCGATACAGGGCTTTTGTTTTCCCAACACCGTGAATGCGTTATTATGTACTTGTGCTCACTATGGTTGTGTGTGTTTGTGTTCCCTGTATGCCAATTATATTAATGTATAAGAGGTACTGACCTTTCGTTGTGTGCTACCTGCTTCTTTTTTATTTTGATTTTATAGATGCCTCTCCCTTTTTGGATTCGCATCGCCTTCAACTGATGCCACTTGCAACTGTTTCTTTGCTACTCTCAACAACACGCTTCTCTCGGTTTTCTTTACTTTTGGGGTGATGATCGTTTTCTCCTTTTGCTTATGGTTCGGTTTCTATGTGTTTGCGTCTTTCTATGTGTTTGTCTGTACCATCAAAGGGTTCCGCCTGCCCGAGATCTATACATGTGCAACCCTTTTTTATTTCCGAGTAAATAACTGTTCTGCCAGGGTTCGTTCTATTTACAAAAACGCATACTTGTGTACGCCAACTATTTTATATTGCTCATTCTTTCTTGCAATGATCTAGCTTGTGTTTTTACCAACCTGTTTACTAGGCTGGTTGTCTTTTATTTCGTGCCTTCAATTCATTGTAGCGTTAACAGATTGTTACCTGTGTATATATCATGGGCGCTGAATTTTACATCAGAAATTTTGCTTCTGCACCACCCACTGTTTCGGTTGAAAGTTTTTTGTGCCAATTTGGTCTTGTTGTTTTTCTAGGTGTCAGGACTGCTCTTTTATCGTATGGCTTGTGTGATAGTTAGTAGCCCATGTGAGATTCTTTAGTGATTTTTTTACAGGGAGTTTTTGGATGTGCGCCTGCTACAGCTTACATTGAGTTTGCTTACTATCTCTTTCAATTTGGCGCATTTTGCCTTTACTAATGCCTGATTTTATTAAATGTCTCATTCAATTTTGGGTGCACGTATATCTCTTCAGTTGTTGATTGAACATAAATAGATTATATTTGGTTTTTTTCCAAACTACGTTGCTGTCGTGGTATTTTGTGATATGTTCATGCTTTCTCATGGGAAGACTGCTTCTTTCCTCCTGTCTTTCTTCTTTTATCCCTTTCATTTTGGAAAACAACTGAATATCATTCTTACATATTTCCTAATCTTTAACATTGTGTGGTTCTATATTACGAAGGATCCCCTTTGCTATGGAAAAACAAACAGCTAAATATCATTTTTACACCTTCCTTATTCTTTAGTTGAAATGCGGGACCTTTTTTTTTTGGTGGCCTGCTATTATTTCAATAGAGACGCACAACTAGGAAATAATAATCAGATAGGCCTCGACTTTAGTATGCACCTCAAACGAGGGGAATCTGCAGCATAGGCCTCGAACGATATTTAAAACCATGGGTTATATTCTTATATTGAGTTTAACAATCTTTCCATCTAATTCTTTCCACCTTTTATTTTTTTCTCTCCGTCACACACACTCGAGCACTTACACTCGGCCCTGCACAGCCCCCCACCCCCATGTTTGTTTCTATATCTACTTCCCTTTGTTTGTTCATAATAATTTTTACGCCTCCGTCAAAAACTATTGATGGTAATAAATGTTTATGTTTTGTAGTTCATGTAAAGCAAATAAGATGTTGGAAATTGTGAACTTATCTTATTTCTATATTTCATAGTTGTGAAGGTTGGATTCATTTCTCAACATCTCACTGCTTTGATTCCTTGATATTGACTTTGGATATTCTCCTGCAAATACTTGGTGCCTTTCCAGAGATAGAACCCTTGGTGTAAGGTGTGATTTATGCATCTTTGACCCGATTCATACTCTGCAAAGAGTGGCCTCTGTATACCTCAACAGTTTTGTTTATTTTTTGGTTTCTGTATATCTCAGCAGCTTTGATTTGCTTTGAGTTATTTTTTCCAATGCTGCATGCGTTCGTTTATTTTGGTTTCTGTATACCTCAACAGTTGTGGTTTGCTTTAATTTCTGTATACCTCAACAGTTTTGGTGAATGCGTTCGTTTATTTTGATTTCTGTATACCTCAACAGCTTTGGTTTGCTTTGGTTTTTGTATTCCTCAATAGGTGAAATATGAACGTTGCATGCGTTCGTTTATTTTAGTTTTTGTGTGATTTATTTTGGTTTACTTTGGTTTATTTTTTTCACTCCATCGGACGGTTCACTTCATCCACCATGTATTTTTCCATATAGTGCATGGCATACAAACCAGTCATTTTTAGTATCAGGGTCTCGGAGTTTTCAATCTCATTGCCTGCTTAGTTTCATCGAGATCCTCATTGCGAATGATGAGTAAGAAGTACTAGATAAGGAATAAAAAATGCACATTAATATAAAACACAAAGAGAAATAAAAACTGGCCAAAAATAAAGTATCCGCAGGAAAAATAATATTCGAATACAAATATTGTGTTTCTTTCTATTTAGTAAATTAACAGTGACATATCTTAGATAACATTATATTTTCCGCTCTTCGTTGCATTTTTCGCTCTTCGTTTAATTGTTACTTTTGAAAATATCGAGCCATATTACAAAAAAATTGCTCTCAACTTTGCCTTCATTATGAATTTAGCACCTCTATAAGACTATTTTTGAATTTATGTAACATGACTATATTTCATATATTTTGAAAATCTATGATATTCATGAATTTGAGATTTATAAACTCTTTCAAAAAAATAAACAATTGGCTCGATATATCACCATCCCATAATATATTTCATATATTTTATAGGTTTATAATTTTGTTGGTTTCAAAATTTCACCCTATTTTTCTTTCTTAAAAAAAATTATGAAACCTAAATTCCAAAATATACGTTATATAATTGATTCTAAGTTATTAAATATAAAAAGGGTCTCAAACAAACCACACAGATTGAATAAAGTGTAAAAACGAAAATAAATAATACTGAAAATATTAGATAATCAGTATAAAAAAGTTTTACTTTAAATATAAATAATAATATATATAAACTTACTAAAAAAATGTACGACACGGATTAAAAAGTGGAAGAACATTGTTTTGCCATATTTATAAACAATAATATATAAATGTAAAACCTCAAACGGGACAGAGTAAACATAACACAATATATATTTAGTAAGTATTTTTATTACTAAATAAACTCATTATATAATTAAATTTATATTCAATAATGAAATGTGTCTTTATTGATATTTTTAAAAAAAAACAAATAGCTATAATAGAATACATGTAATATAACATTAGCTCTTTTTTCCTCACATATTGAGTTTATAAAATCTGGCTCATTTCAACAATAGTAGTATTTACTAAAAAAATATAGCATATAAGAAAATATACTTCTTAAAAAACTTTTTCTTAATAATATTAAACAATATTGGAAAGGAAACCTAAATTCCAAAATATACGTTACATAATTGATTCTAAGTTATTAAATATAAAAAAGGGTCTCAAACAAATCACACAAAATGAATAAAGTGTAAAAACGAAAATAAATAATATTGAAAATATTAGATAATCAGTAAAGTTTTACTTTAAATATAAATAATAATATATATATAAACTTACTAAAAAAATGTACGACATGGATTAAAAAGTGGAAGAACATTGTTTTGCCATATTTATAAACAATACTATATAAACGTAAAACCTCAAACGGGACAGAGTAAACATAATACAATATATATTTAGTAAGTATTTTGATTACAAAATAAACTCATTATATAAATTTTTATTCAATAATGAAATGTGTCTTTATTGACCTTTTTTAAAATTTGAGATTTATAAACTCTTTCAAAAAAATAAACAATTGGCTCGATATATCACCATCCCATAATATATTTCATATATTTTATAGGTTTATAATTTTGTTGGTTTCAAAATTTCACCCTATTTTTCTTTCTTAAAAAAAATTATGAAACCTAAATTCCAAAATATACGTTATATAATTGATTCTAAGTTATTAAATATAAAAAGGATCTCAAACAAACCACACAGATTGAATAAAGTGTAAAAACAAAAATAAATAATATTGAAAATATTAGATAATCAGTATAAAAAAGTTTTACTTTAAATATAAATAATCATATATATAAACTTACTAAAAAAATGTACGACACGGATTAAAAAGTGGAAGAATATTGTTTTGCCATATTTATAAACAATAATATATAAACGTAAAACCTCAAACGGGACAGAGTAAACATAACACAATATATATTTAGTAAGTATTTTAATTACTAAATAAACTCATTATATAATTAAATTTATATTCAATATTGAAATGTGTCTTTGTTGACATTTTAAAAAAAAATAGCTATAATAGAATACATGTAATATAACATTAGCTCTTTTTTCCTCAGATATTGAGTTTATAAAATCTGCCTCATTTCAACAATAGTAGTATTTACTAAACAAATATAGCATATAAGAAAACATACTTTTTAAAAAACTTTTTCTTAATAATATTAAACAATATTGGAAAGGAAACCTAAATTCCAAAATATACGTTATATAATTGATTCTAAGTTATTAAATATAAAAAGGGTCTCAAACAAATCACACAGAATGAATAAAGTGTAAAAACGAAAATAAATAATATTGAAAATATTAGATAATCAGTAAAGTTTTACTTTAAATATAAATAATAATATATATAAACTTACTAAAAAAATGTACGACATGGATTAAAAAGTGGAAGAACATTGTTTTGCCATATTTATAAATAATAATATATAAACGTAAAACCTCAAACGGGACAGAGTAAACATAATACAATATATATTTAGTAAGTATTTTGATTACAAAATAAACTCATTATATAAATTTTTATTCAATAATGAAATGTGTCTTTATTGACCTTTTTTAAAAAAAAGCAAATAGCTATAATAGAATACATGTAATATAACATCAGCTCTTTTTTCCTCAGATATTGAGTTTATAAAATCTGGCTCATTGCAACAATAGTAGTATTTACTAAATAAAAAATATAGCATATAAGAAAACATACTTCTTAAAAAATCTTCTATTTAATAATATAAAACAATACTGGAAATAACAAACACAAAACATCTATGGGCAACCCCATGCGTTGCTGTAAACATTTATTTTGATATTTATCCACTTTGGAACCATTTTCGAAATTTATAGCTTATTTAAATAATTGTCCAATTTCATCCTATTTTTTTGGTTGCCTCTTTGATATATTCCGATTGCTATTTTGCATTTTGTTGTTGTTGTGCTCAATGACGGAGTGTTTGCTAATCAACCTTGTGCTCTCGAAATTGATTTGTAGGAATCCGAATACCGACAAAGATTCGAAGAACGACAACATCTAAAACAAGAAAGAATAGAAATGAGAGTAAGAAGAAGAGGCAGACGCCTGAGGTGCAAAGTATATTTTGTCTAGGACCTGCAGAATATATTTTTTATTTGTGTATTCTTTTTATTTTTAAAAACTTACTTAAGTGAAAAGTATTGATTTCCGTTTCGAATATATACTTTGAACTACTTATTTACCTAACTGGATTTTTTTTAGAAGCATTTACTTAACTTCATATTATTCAAACACAACTAAATACATGTGTGTTTCTACTTTAAAATGTGATTAAATAAAAATGACGTTCAAATAAAACATGGAATACAATGACAACCGACAAATATAATAATGAGGCGAATGTGTGTCATTTAATATAACATCATATCTTTTTTTCTCAAATATTGATTTCATAAAATCTGGTTCATTCCAATAATAGTAGTTTTTTTGCAAGGGGGCTATGCCAACCTTATGTGGACCAGCATGGCCAATGCTATTAGGAGGGTGGGCGAGAAGGTGGTGGGGGTTTCTTCGGGTAGGTCTAGTGGACCTAGGGAGGCATGGTGGTGGAATGAGGAGGTCCAAAAGAAGGTTAAAGCTAAACAAGCGCTATTTAAGGAGCTTTTGTCGGTTAGTGCTGGGGAGGAGAGAATCTTGAAGATTGTAGCGTACAAGGTGGCGAAAAGAGAGGCTAAGAAGGCAGTGGCTAAGGCTAAAGGGGAGGCTTACAAGGAGATGTACAAGCGCCTAGACACCAAAGAAGGAGCGAATGCTATTTTTAAACTAGCGAAAGCTGGGGATAGAGGGCGGCGCGACCTGGGTCCCGTTAAGTTTATTAAGGATGATTTGGGCCAAGTATTAGTGAACGATGTGGTTATTAAGGAGAGGTGGAATAGGTATTTTTTTAACTTTTCAATGAGGCTAGGGGTAGTGACTCGGTGGTGCAAAGAGTTAGTCTATCTTCTGCCCGTTCGTTTAGTTCCTGTGTAAGCATCAGCAAGGAGGAAGTAAAGGGTGCTCTAATGAAAATGGGTAGAGCTAAGTGTAACACCCCCAGATCCGAACGGGAATATTACAGTGCCGTGGGCCCCGAGATGGAACCCACAAGGCTGAAGGAAATTTTCGCAAACATTTACAAACGCCCAAGAGGCTAACGACGGTATTATCTATTAAAAACATTCGAAGATTTATAAAACTCGTTTATCAAACCGTCGTAAAAACTCATTTGAAACCACAAGGCCCAAAATGCCAAAACTCAACAGTTTAAAAACACATACGTTAAGCTATCGCTTACACGTACCGACAGAATATATTTAGAAAATGATTGCCAAAGTAACCTAAGTTACCAGATACCAAAAAGGTCATTTAAAAATATTCACGCAGCGGATAAAGACAAACAATTAAAATACTCTAGCAGCGGAATACAACAACTGATCAGAAACTCAAAACACAAATACATGCCCTTGCCAGTATCCTCCGGGAAGTTCATCTATCCACGACCGCTACAAGCTTGATAATCCAAGAACCTAAAAAGAAAGCCCACGACGGGGTCAGCCATAATATCCAACAATGATAACCATCACATCTCATCAATAATTACATATCAATGGAAATACTAAGTAAGAATACGACCAATGTAATCTTACCGTCGTAACTTTATGAGAATCCACGACTCATATCCTTAAAAACACATTAAAATAATACCGAAATATCTGTACGGTATCTCAACAATACTCAAGGTTCTCAAAACATTATCATAACTCGCGATACGGAAATTATACCAACTCTGGCCAATTCAATCCATCGGATAACATCGACAATTCCAATACGACAATCGATTGTCCATCAAAGACAAGTACCAAGGAAATACGGAACATACCTCAAGATACGAAATACCATTACCATCACGTCAGTCTAATCCGAGATCATATCAACACAACATACGGACATGGTCCTAACACAAGACCTACAAATGCATACTCATATGACAACGTCAATATGATCACAACAATAACGACAATGTATACTTATGGCCACCCATAATATACATATGCACAATAACAACAACATATGATAATCCAACGATCCAGCGCACACAGTTATAGATTCCCATGATGATCCCATCGGACCAGCGCATGGTGGCATTACCTGTCCAGCGATCCAGCGCACACAGCTATATATTCCCATGATGATCCCGTCGGACCAACGCATGGTGGACATATGACAACAATGCACAACTGCACAAAACAACAGTGCACAATACACGACAACAACAATGCACAAATGCATGACAACAACGATACACTAATGTATCACAACATGATCGACTCAAATGATAAAAATGATTAGAGTACTTGCCCTGAGTCCTTCAAGAACGATCTCAATGCCTAAACCATCACGAACCATTATCCTCAATACTCGACGGTCCAAAGTATCATGGATTGCAGATAATTCATATCTCCATTTTTATCACGATATATCCTCGATATACAAGTATACCAATAACAAAAGCAAATCATATACATTATGATTTAGATTCCCAAAACTCGAATATGATTTATAATCTCAAGTCTCCTGTGATTACGATTATAAACATTGTTATACGAATTATAAACGAATGAAACGGAAACCATTCATTAAATACTATAAACTGAGTAAGTAATAACTTACTTCGATACCGATACAATGACGAGGAAGCTGTTACCAAATCCATTGCCGTCATCTACAAGTTCCTCGGTCCCGACCAAAGCAATCAACGAACATTCTCGAGCTTGACCGCAACACACGGTTGTAATCACTGATCAATATTCTCAACCTATTACAGTAATCGATAGACAACAAGTTCGACAACAATTAACAATCGATAAAACCAATTTACAAACCCAACGGCTCGACAATATCTCGATTAAACACTAGTCAGATCAACCCTACTCAAACCAGCACGAATTTACAACCACAACACGAAAATACTGCACTTTCTGCCTTCTTAGCGCACGTTAATCACCTAACGTAGCGTGCGCTAAGTTGCTCCCGTTAGCGCGCTAGGCGAGAACGTAGCGTGCGCTAATGCTGTACAGATGCATGTTTTTCAGATACCGATCAACTTATCGCGATTTCAAGAACACCAAGTGATTCTGAATCATGTTCAAAGCTATCAAAACAACGAAATCCGATATCCTTTAACATATAAACAATCATCCAACTTATAATCCAAGTTCTATATCCATATATCATCTTCCTCAATATCAACATCATGAAACATTAAGAACGTAACAACACTTTCATAATCTATCATTACAGGGAGTAATCATCGACAATAACATCAACATCCGAAACTGAGGAGAAGGATTAATCTACTTATCTCAAGAAAACAAACAACACTATTCAAACCACAAGAATCATATCAATATCTTCATGTCAACAATAACATCATCATAATCCGGTAATCCATCTCATAATCATGCTTATCAACTTGTTTATGTAATAATCATCAACTCAAGAACATCAACATTCAATCCAAAACGAAATCCAAAGATGAAGAGTAATTACCTCTTTGAAGGAATGGATTGAATCCCAAGGTTGAATCCGTTTTCAATCACTTCCAAGTTTCAAATGTTGTTAGGAATGATCAACTCAAGTGTTTGGGACCTCAACTTCTCTCTAAGACCTCTCTCTATCGTCTGAAGGTGAAAGAATGGACGAAATGCTTCATAATACCCGTTTGTCCCTTATATAGAATACATTACTAGCGTGCGCTAAACCTTATGTTTAGCGTGCGCTACGGCCTTAGCGTGCGCTAACTGACCTTTGTTAGCGTGCGCTATCGTAGTCCAGAGGCAACTGTCTTAGTGCATGAAGTGATTTACGTACGCAATGCCCATGCAATAGCGTACGTAAATGCCTCTATTTAGTGTACGCAAGTGTCTTACCTTAGCGTGCGCTACTCATAGTTGACTCGTTTGTCTGTATGCTCCGAAGACTGGTCCACATGCCGAAAGTGCTGACGAGGATAAGATTCCTTTTTGTCCGATATACAGTTAGCGTGCGCTAATCAACATGCATTAGCGTGCGCTAACACTACATTACAACATCCGTTGACTTATCAGAACGTGCGGCGAAAGTGGCCTGGTCCACACGCAGATTCCTTCCGATCTGACTGCATTAGCGTGCGTTATCTTATATCCGTAGCGTCGCTAAACCTGCACGATAGCGTGCGCTACCCCTGATTATTAGCGTGCGCTAATAATGTTACACTTAGCCATTTTCAGCTATTCTTGTCCAATCGTCTCAACATACAGAATATGAACATACGGCATACTGAATACATATACTTCTTACATCCAATTGTCGACAAAGTACGACAATTATACCAATACAGATGTCTTGATCCTTCAATTATTTTACCCATACTGTACAAATTCCACGCTGTACAACATAACTCGGATAAAATAATTTTAAACAACAGTAGTGGAAATTCCGGATATTACATACTACACCACTTAAAATAAGTTTCGTCCTCGAAACTTGCAATCCGTCATAAAAACAAACAAATCGTTCAACCAAAATATCCCGAAACCATCACGACAACGATCAATCATCATTATTACCGAATAACCAAAATAGCATACTTACATATGCGCCAAGTCGACGCTCTCCTGAGATGCTAGCAAGTGACTTCACTGTAAAGCTTCAACACGCTTACGATCACAATTCCATGGATCTCAACAAAAATATAACATCTTCGGAAGAAATAATCTATCCGTTTCAAATTCTGTCTGCTTGATTACACAATCAAGTCCAAATCCTGATACAAATCAATAATACATGATACATCTGTGAAACAACTGCCCAACACAATGGCAACGAATCCCGAAATATCAACACAAAATCTGAACGCTCAGGTGATCACTAGCAATAATCAACTCATAAATTAATCGAGAATATCATTGACATGATGAACTCTAATATGACCAATCCAAAGGTCGAAACGCAATCGAGAATATCATCACCATGATAAACTCCAACACGGTCAACACATAACCACGGAAACCGATATAGAGTTCTCAAAATGACACACCAATCACATACAGTGGATCTCAACGAAACACAACCGACTGGTGAACATTCCCCTCGGCATACGAACAACGAATCGCAAATCGACGAACATACCAATTCATACAAGGAGTGGGAACGACCACTCAATATCCAAAACAACCAGCATGGGGTCACCATCCCCAAATTTACACTTACAAAGAAATCAATCAAAGATCACTATGTTAAAATTGCGCTACTACCGCACCAATGGAATCACATAGCACATATGTTCCGGTTTCACAATATCCCAAGTTTCCAAAATAATATTATGTGCATGAATCTACAACACGCAACATATTTCTCTTATCCGATAACTCAACCGATCATCACCGGATAATCAAACTGCCATACTAAAGTTCGAATCTCTTTTCCTCGTACCATACTGATGTCTTATCCAGTTCGTGAATCTCATTCAGAACTTCACCATGATATGCATTATGTATTAAATGCGTATGTACATCAATCACATTTTCAAAACCAGTTTGAAATCATATAATCTTGTCAAGGAGACAAATTTTCGAAAGTTCTTTCAAAAATTTCAAAACTCAAAACATAAATTTTGGTAAGACCACCAAATCAATTCTCGAAAAATAAACTGGCTCACTGGTGCCAAGTATTTGATAACAGTTTTCTTCGAATCCACACGATTTCGAAGTTTTAAAATGAAAACTATGCAAATGATTGACCACATCCGTACTCCTATATACCAATCCGGCTCGTCACAAATCCCACTGATATTCCATCAGAAAATTACACGATAGAATCCAAAATCTCAATGTATAAACTTCGACAAAACTCCTTTTCCACATATGACTGCAACGCCAATCATTTTCCATCCTAGATCACCTCAATTATGCTATGACAATGCATTGAAACAAATCAACACAGCGAAAGACTTCCCGAGAAGTTTATTTTGAACAAGTAATCCAGAACCCCGAAAGGCAGGAACGACATAGATAAACGATTGATAAAGTGTTTTACAAGTCTCGGGAGTTTTTAAGAAAACAGAAAAGTCTTTTGAAATATTAGGGTCTCAGCCCATATCTCGTTCCGCATTACAAGAAGTTTAAAAAGTAGGAAACTCTTTTTCGGACCCCAAGTCCTGAGTTATAAAACAATTTCAAAAATCTATTGGGTCTCGGCCCAAAAATCATTTACGGTAAAACATCTGTAAAACATTCATTTTGAAAAGTATCATTTTCAAATGCTCAAAAACAGTTCATATATCTCAAGATGAACTAACATGAGTACATGTTCTCCTGAACAATCCACAATATTTCTCTCAAATGCAAAACTCCGTTCCAAAACTTAATCGACATATTGATTTCCAAAATCATAACTTCTCAAGATCATCAATCCTGTCCCAACTCTGTCATCTTATACTGTAACGCATAATATCTTTCTGAACCTCAGAACATATCAACTTAGAACGACAATAAATCTCAATGCAATTCAAAAATCCAATACTTACAGTTCGTGAAGCCGACGATTCCCCGTGATACTGGCACATGTCTCGACTCAAGAAAATACTCGACACAGATATTTTCAAAACACACTATTTGAAAACTCAGTTCAACTCGAGAAAACAACACAGCTCTATCTGATGAAACACGTTAATACTATTTGTAAAAGTTTATAACAAGACCAGTACTACACTGGCAAATCGCACAACGCATAAGCCCGAGTGAACAACAAAACTCACGGCTCCAATATTTTTCAATCGACAACTCAAATGACGCGACAGAAACACGACCCAACTCAACCCGACTGCCTAGGTTTTCTCAACCTAAGCTCCGATACCATATTCTGTAACACCCCCAGATCCGAACGGGAATATTATAGCGCCGTGGGCCCCGAGATGGAACCCACAAGGCTGAAGGAAATTTTCGCAAACATTTACAAACGCCCAAGAGGCTAACGACGGTATTATCTATTAAAAACATTCGAAGATTTATAAAACTTGTTTATCAAACCGCCGTAAAAACTAATTTGAAACCACAAGGCCCAAAATGCCAAAACTCAACAGTTTAAAAACACATACGTTAAGCTATCGCTTACACGTACCGACAGAATATATTTAGAAAATGATTGCCAAAGTAACCTAAGTTACCAGATACCAAAAAGGTCATTTAAAAATACTCACGCAGCGGATAAAGACAAACAATTAAAATACTCTAGCAGCGGAATACAACAACTGATCAGAAACTCAAAACACAAATACATGCCCTTGCCAGTATCCTCCGGGAAGTTCATCTATCCACGACCGCTACAAGCTTGATAATCCAAGAACCTAAAAAGAAAGCCCACGTTGGGGTCAGCCATAATATCCAACAATGATAACCATCACATCTCATCAATAATTACATATCAATGGAAATACTAAGTAAGAATACGACCAATGTAATCTTACCGTCAGAATTTTTATGAGAATCCACGATACGTATCCTAAACAACACATTAAAAAAAAACCGAAATATCTCATGCGGTATCTCAACAATACTCAAGGTTCTCAAAACATTATCATAACTCGCGATACGGAAATTATACCAACTCTGGCCAATTCAATCCATCGGATAACATCGACAATTCCAATACGATAATCGATTGTCTATCAAAGACAAGTACCAAGGAAATACGGAACATACCTCAAGATACGAAATACCATTACCATCACGTCAGTCTAATCCGAGATCAGATCAACACAACATACGGACATGGTCCTAACACAAGACCTACAAATGCATACTCATATGACAACGTCAATATGATCACAACAATAACGACAATGTATACTTATGGCCACCCATAATATACATATGCACAATAACAACAACATATGATAATTCAACGATCCAGTACACAGACACAAATATAGATTCCCATGATGATCCCGTCGGACCAACGCATGGTGGACATATGACAACAATGCACAACCGCACAAAACAACGATTGCACAATACCACGACAACAACAATGCACAAATGCATGACAACAACGATACGAATGTATCACAACATGATCGACTCAAATGATAAAAATGATTAGAGTACTTGCCCCGAGTCCTTCAAGAACGATCTCAATGCCTAAACCATCACGAACCATTATCCTCAATACTCGACGGTCAAAATATCATGGATTGCGGATAATTCATATCTCCATTTTTATCACGATATATCCTCGATATACAAGTATACCAATAACAAAAGCAAATCATATACATTATGATTTAGATTCAAAACTTCGAATATGATTTATAATCTCAAGTCTCCTGTGATTACGATTATAAACATTGTTATACGAATTATAAACGAATGAAACGGAAACCATTCATTAAATACTATAAACCGAGTAAGTAATAACTTACTTGATACCGATACAATGACGAGGAAGTCATTACCAAATCCATTGCCGTCATCTACAAGTTCCTCGGTCCCGACCAAAGCAATCAACGAACATTCTCGAGCTTGACCGCAACACACGGTTGTAATCAGCGATCAATATTCTCAACCTATTACGATGTCGATAGACAACAAGTTCGACAACAATTAACAATCGATAAAACCAATTTACAAACCCAACGGCTCGACAATATCTCGATTAAACACTAGTCGGATCAACCTACTCAAACCAAAGACGAATTTACAACCACAACACGAAAATCGCACTTTACGCCTTCTTAGCGCACGTTAATCACCTAACGTAGTGTGCGCTAAGTTGCTCCCGTTAGCGCGCGCTAGGCGATAAGCGTAGCGTGCGCTAATGCCGTCTGAGATGCATGTTTTTGAATACCGATCAACTTATCGCGATTTCAAGAACACCAAGTGATTGAATCATGTTCAAAGATATAATAACAACTAAATACGATATAAATAAACATATAAAAAATCATCAAAATTATAATACAAGTTATATTGCCATATATCATCTTCCTAAATAAAAACATCATAAAACAATAATAAAGTAACAAAAATTTCATAATCTATCATTACGAGGAGTAATCATCGACAATAACATCAACATCCGATCGAGGAGAAGGATTAATCCACTTATCTCAAGAAAACAAACAACACTATTCAAACCACAAGAATCATATCAATATCTTCATGTCAACAATAACATCATCATAATCCGGTAATCCATCTCATAATCATGCTTATCAACTTGTTTATGTAATAATCATCAACTCAAGAACATCAACATTCAATCCAAAACGAAATCCAAAGATGAAGAGTAATTACCTCTTTGAAGGAATGGATTGAATCCCAAGGTTGAATCCGTTTTCAATCACTTCCAAGTTTCAAATGTTGTTAGGAATGATCAACTCAAGTGTTTGGGACCTCAACTTCTCTCTAAGACCTCTCTCTATCGTCTGAAGGTGAAAGAATGGACGAAATGCTTCATAATACCCGTTTGTCCCTTATATAGAATACATTACTAGCGTGCGCTAAACCTTATGTTTAGCGTGCGCTGCTGACTTAGCGTGCGCTAACTGACCTTTGTTAGCGTGCGCTATCGCAGTCCAGAGGCAACTGTCTTAGTGCATGAAGTGATTTACGTACGCAATGCCCATGCAATAGCGTACGTAAATGCCTCTATTTAGCGTACGCAAGTGTCTTACCTTAGCGTGCGCTACTCATAGTTGACTCGTTTGTCTGTATGCTCCGAAGACTGGTCCACACGCCGAAAGTCTTGTGAGGATAAGATTCCTTTTTGTCCGATATACAGTTAGCGTGCGCTAATCAACATGCATTAGCGTGCGCTAACACTACATTACAACATTCGTTGACTTATCAGAACGTGCGGCGAAAGTGGCCTGGTCCACACGCAGATTCCTTCCGATCTGACTGCATTAGCATGTGTTATCTTATATCCGTAGCGTGCGCTAAACCTGCACGATAGCGTGCGCTACCCCTGATTATTAGCGTGCGCTAATAATGTTACACTTAGCCATTTTCAGCTATTCTTGTCCAATCGTCTCAACATACAGAATATGAACATACGGCATACTGAATACATATACTTCTTACATCCAATTGTCGACCAAGTACGACAATTATACCAATACAGATGTCTTGATCCTTCAATTATTTTACCCATACTGTACAAATTCCACGCTGTACAACATAACTCGGATAAAATAATTTTAAACAACAGTAGTGGAAATTCCGGATATTACACTAAGGCGGTAGGCCCGGATCAGATCCCTATTGAAGTTTGGCTTTGTCTGGGGAAAGTCGAAGTTCAGTGGCTAGCAGAGCTGTTCAACATCCTCCTTAGAGGTTCTAAGATGCCGACGGAGTGGAGGCATAGTATTGTCATGCCGTTTTTCAAGAACAAAGGCGATGCTCAGAGTTGTAGTAACTACAGGGGTATTAAACTCCTCAGTCATACTATGAAACTTTGGGAAAGAGTGGTGGAATGCAGGGTTAGAAGAGAAGTTGAGATCTCTGAGAACCAATTTGGCTTCATGCCGGGGAGGTCCACGACTGAGGCCATTCATCTCGTCAGACGCCTTATGGAGAAGTTTAGAGAGTGGCGTAAGGACCTCCATATGGTGTTCATATATCTAGAGAAAGCTTATGATAGCATTCCGCGCGATGTTATTTGGAGGAGCCTAGTAGAGAGGAGGGTGTCGTTGTCGTTCGTTAGGGCGATCCAAGACATGTATTCCCAAGCTAGGACGTGCGTTAGGACCCCATCTGGTGAAACCCAGTATTTTTCGGTTGAGATAGGGCTACACCAGGGGTCGGCGCTAAGCCCTCTTCTCTTCGCTCTGATCCTTGACGTCATTTTGTGGGGGATACAAGATGGCGTCCCGTGGTGCATGCTTTTTGCTGACGACATTGTGTTAGTGGCAGAGTCGAGGAGGGAGGTGAACTCGAAGTTGGAGCTATGGAGGTCTAAGTTAGAATCCCAGGGCTTGTGTGTGAGCCGGTCTAAGACAGAGTATTTCTGGTGTAACTTTAGTGGTTAGGCCAACGAGGAAGATGTAGAGGTAATGTTTGTGGATCAGATCGTTCCCCGTACAGATAAGTTCAAGTATTTGGGTTAGATCATTCAGAAGTAAGGTGAGTGTGAAGATGATGTCACTCATTGGATCAAGGCGGTGTGGCTAAGGTGGAGAGCAGCGACAGGGGTCCTGTGCGACAAGAAAGTCCCTCTAAAGTTGAAGGGTAAATTCTATAGAGCGGCAATCCGACCTGCAATGTTGTATGGCTCTGAATGTTGGGCGATGAAGAAGTCGCTTGAGAGCAAGTTGGAAGCGGCTGAAATGAGAATGTTATGTTGGTCGTGTGGTCGTACAATGTTAGATAGAATCTCGAACGGGGTCTTCAGGAACGCGCTAGAAGTGGCGCCCATTTCAGCGAAAGTTAGGGAAGGGAGATTGAGATGGTTTGGCCACGTCCGCAGGAGACAGGCTTCTGCTCCGGTGAGGAGGGTCGAGAGTTTAGTACTTGTCGTGGAGAGGAGGAGAGGCAGACCGAGGAGGACGTGGGAGGAGCAGCTGAGATTAGATTTGAAGGCCTTAAACCTTTCCGAGACCATGAGTGTTGATAGGTGCCCTTGGAGACGCCAGATCAGAGTTGTGGATTCTTTAGTTGGGAGTGGTGCTGTAGTTGAGAGCCTCAGGGTTGGGTTGTCTAGGTTAGATTTGACCTAGAGCATTGCATTTTTACATTTATTGTATATTTTATCCTTTTGCCTTTTGCGTATGGTGTATTTTTGACAGGGAGCTGTGCGCGGAGTCAACCTCTCTTCTGTTTGAGCAGCGTTCATCGGGAGTGAAGTAGCCAAATTCCTCTTAGGTAAGTCCCATGTGGATTAAGCCATGGGCTCAGGTATGGTATTGAGTTTTTTCGTATCATATGCTTCCCTTTGTATTTTTCACTTAATATGTTGTTGTACACTAAGCTGAGGGTCTTCACGGAAACAGTCTCCCTACCGTAATAAGTAGGGGCATGGTCTGCGTACATCTTACCCTCCCCTGCTCTGAGCGGGATATACTGGGTATGTTTGGTTTTGGTTTGGTTTTTATTTAAACAATATAAAACAATACTGGAAATAACAAACAGAAAACAACACCCGTGGGCAACCCCGTGCAGCGCACGGGGTCTCAAAACTAGTACTCCCTTCGTCCCATACTTAACTGCTACCTTTCTATTTTGCTCCGTCTCATACTTAACTGCTACTTACTATAATAGAAAGTAAATCAATCATTCCCTCTAAATATACACCCACAATGATCATATATTTACCATAAAATGACATTATGGACCCACCCAATTAAACACACAATACTAATAAATAATACTAATATTATTTCAGATTTCCATTATTACCCCGCTTAAAATATCACTTTATCACACGTAATACTAATAAACAACTCTAACATTAATATTCGTGCCCAGAAAAAAGTAGCAATTAAATTTAGGACGGATGGAATATATATATATATATATATATATATATATATATATATATATACGCGTAATAGCGTTTAAAAATTTCCACTTGAAGAGGCCAATGCTCAATCTATCTCCAGCGACCAACTTGTCGGCGCTATTGGTGTAGACTTCTTTAACTTTTGTAGGAGCATCCCTAACATCTTCTTCCTCCATTGGAGTATTGAAGCAAACTGATTCTCAGAATGATAGAATAGTGTGCTAGTAAATTATTCCTAACAACGTTGGAGCTAAGATTTTGTAAGAGGAATATGGAAAAACCTTAAAGGAAAAGAACCCTGAAGATAACTTAATAATTTTACTGCAAAAAGTGATTGTAGACTGATCACAGCTGGACCCTATTGATACTAGAATTCTTATGTAATGCATACTGGAATCCGATGTGATCAAACTAATTCAAGATATCGACCATACTCTTAATCTCCTCAAAGATTGACTAACTGTCAACTCCAATGCTTAATTAGTTTCCATGACTCGACTCCTCCTCTTTTTAACAAAAGACTGATTGCATCAATGCTTTCCACTTAAAAGAAACTCGTCCTTGAGGTTAACATCATACCCATATTTGCCTTCTCCACGGTATTCATAAAGATCCGAGACGATGAAGATTAAAATTCCATATGCTTGGGCAAATCAACCTGATAAGCATTTTCTTCAATTTTCTCGATGACCTTAAATGGACCAATCTTCTTTTTGCTTAACTTGGAGTAATTCCGAGCCGGAAATCTTTCCTTTCGTAGGAAAACCATCACCACCGTCTCCTTCTTTGAATATTTTAGCAAGCCTCTTCAAGTCTGCATGCTACTTGTACCTCGCGTTCGATTGATCAATTTTCAACCTGATGCCCTCACGTAATTTTTGCATTTTTCGAGTCATTTCTTCAGCTTTGATATGACACTTCTCTGATTGTTGTATAAGGAGTAATTCATAGAAGTACAAGCTGCTTCCTATAAACAATCTCAAAAGGACTCCTTCCTGTAGTTGGATTTTTGGAGTAGTTAAGCAAATTGAGCTTGTGCTATTGTCACGCCCCACACCGGGTTGGACGAGAACGCGACGGTTAACGTAATAAATAACGTTTGTGATAATACATTCCACAGATCTTAGCCCGGTGAACTAAGACTGGTTATTCCATAGAAAAGAAATAT
The DNA here is from genome assembly GCA_033398695.1 of Orobanche coerulescens. Taxonomy (NCBI): domain Eukaryota; kingdom Viridiplantae; phylum Streptophyta; class Magnoliopsida; order Lamiales; family Orobanchaceae; genus Orobanche; species Orobanche coerulescens. Next base: position 56,249,409 of record CM065805.1, on the reverse strand, counting down.
TCAAGAGTACAACGGTATTATTACATCAAGTACAAAAGCGTACAGCGGAAATCAGAATACAGTTTTGACACAGGAAATAAAGAAATACTAAACGCAGCATCATGAGTCCTATGTCTTGGTAGTGTCCAAGGTAAGTCTTCACTCCATACCAGCATTTGCCACTTCTTCCTCTTCGTCTTCTTCATCTAGTGGGGTTTTAGAAAAATCAAAGTGGGGTAAAAGATTCTCAACGAGCTGAGGTTTGGTATTTAATGAGTTTACTATTTAATAAACATAATATATTTCTCACTTTAAAAAAATAGTATCGTTTAGAAATTAGTGCAAGTTTTCAAGAAAAATATTATAAATTATGACATGAATGTACAGTCAATCTCGCCCAATGAGTATTTAGCTTCGGGAGGTCGTCTACATGACTAATCCCTTAGCCTCCTTATAACGTCTTAGACCGTTATCAGTGTTTGGCCTTTGGCTATCGCCACGACCTTTAGTTTGATAACCGTAGCCTTGGGCGTTTGTCGGACCGTCACTATAACTTTGGCCTTTAAGCTTTATCGCTCTCACGCTTGGTGACGTGCTGCCTTATCTCTTATTTGGGCTCGATATGTCCTTAGCTTTGGTCTATGCCTGGATCATATCATAATCGCGACTATACCCGAATTCTATGACACAGTCACCTTAGAATCACTCCGTCCTTTGGCTTCAGGGGAATATGATACGATGGTAGCTTTGTCTAGAACTGCAACCACGCTGCTTGATTCATGACTTAGACTAACCGCCCCTCATGCATATAAATAGAAAAAGGGACTCTAGAGGTACTCGTGCGGACTCTAGCGGTGGCTCCCGCCCGAAGGTCGTAGCACTTAGCTCCGCACAGCACTTACTCCCGATTTCTATTGAATAACAATTATTGTCGTGATTAACGACGATTATGTATATTATAAGATATCAATATGATTATTTGATAATAAATGGACTTGAGTAAACTAGAGAAATTAGTTCAACCGGTTGATGATCAGATTGCTATTGTGCGAGTCTTAGCGTATTCTTATGATAAACTCATAAACTTGAATAGTTCGGTACGGAATATTTATACGTTCGAAAATTATGTACTTTATTGTGAAAGGTTCGTTATGATGTGAGGATTGAAGGTCGGAAGTTGCATGAAAGTTTTACCTTTCGAAAATTACAGTTCTGCCCTTCTGTCTTTAAAGTACTATTATTAGTTTTGTCTTATAAGTTTGATTAATTCGTTTGGATTCATTTTAACTCCGAAAATTATGAATCCAGTTGCAATTTGAACTTTATGACTTGTGCTTTTAGATTACGTTCAGTTTTGATTTTTATTCTCTTAGAAATTATAATTTCACCCATTCATTTTACCTTAATCGGTATTTTAGTATTCTTGTCATATCTTTTTCATTTCTTGTCGGATTGACCTCAAATTTTTGGGGTAAGCTCTTTATGTTATTATGAGTGCAGAGAGATCAAATTTTCTGGAAATTTGTTTTTGAAATAGTAAATTTATGTAAATTACAGTTTTGGCTCGGAATTCTTGAAATTTATATTTTTGCCCCGACTTTCTATTTTAATAAATTCCGATTTAGGTGAAATTTTATAGAGAACTTATTTTTGATATATTAAGACTTACTTTCAGGATATAAGACCCGAATTATGTCTTTAAACAATTTTATCCCAAAATTTATCTTAATTAAATTATTTTAGTTATCCTTCAAATTTAGGTTCGAATTATGAAATCTTCCGGTGACTAATTATCCTCTTACCATAGTCCAGTATATACTTATATATTTTTGGGATTTTAATCACCAAAGGTCAGATTTGCCATATTCAACCAAAATTTCCATCAATGAATTAATTTGCACATATAATCAAAATATGACAAACTAAAATTCAACAATTACCAAGATCATTACATGCATGGTAATGAATGTCATTTTTTAATCAAGTATAGATAACTAAAGTTATAAAAATACTTGCATGCACCATATATATTTAACTTGTAATAATTTTGAATAAGAGAAAAGAAAGAAAACAATTTTACCCACTTTGAATGTTTCTTGTAGTTTGAAAGAATCCTTCTTCCTCTTCCTCTACATTTTGGCCAAAGCATCATCACCATTCGGATGATTGCATGTTAAGATTTATATTAGAATGAGAAGAAGAATAAGATAGAAAATTAATGCATAGGGTGTAGTTTTTACCTTTCTCCGTTTTTCTTTTTCCTCCTCTTCTCTCTCTCTCTCTCTCTCTCTCTCTCTCTCTCTCTCTCTCTCTCTCTCTCTCTCTCTATCTATCTATCTATCTATCTATATATATATATATAGGGAAAAGGGAAAGTGTGGTTGTCATGTAGTAAGGTTAGGTACAATACACCCCAAAACTACGTAGTTTTGATTAAAACACAAAATAAAATAAAATAAAACAAAAAATCTCAGCTTAGCCATCTTCATCCAGAACTGATACGAATTAACGTATTAAGATGTACGTAAATTCGCCGGAAAATGCAGCGGTTATATTTGTTACCTCACAACACTCGTATATGTGTAACACTCGTATGAATTAACCGAGAGTAGGGCAATTCGGTTTACGTAAACAAGATAATATGAAAGTAAATTATCAAACTAGACCTATAGTTTGATAAAACAATCTCTCCTCAAGACCTATTGAGAATCGGTTAAAATTACAACTCGAAGACGCGTCGAATTATAATCAAGTTGTGCTGAAAATCATTCAACAAGCATACATGTACAATGTATTTCATTTTTTCAAGCTTCAAAAGTGTTTATTAAAGGTTGAGGATGAGGCTAATATATAGCCATAACAACTACTAATAAGTTTAAACAAGATCACACAAAATCAAGCTAAAAGACAAGCAAATAATAAACTAAACTATCAAGACTTTTGACAAAGATTGAAAACAACACATGCTTGGCTTCTTCCTCCTTCATTTTGTCCGTGGGGTACTTGAAGGGATGAGATAATCATCTTTCTCATGTGATATCTTTGTAAGATAAGGACTTGAACATGAAAGGGACTTCCTGGCATCTTCTTCTCCAAGTGGTTCGGCCGATTTGTCTTCAAAGGAGTGAAGTGAATCAAATCTCTATTCTTGATCTTGATATGGTGGACTTTGAAAATGAAAGCAAATATTAAAGTAGTGGGGACAAAAGATCCTTCATGGATGCATGTCACAATCGGCCGAAATCTCCCCCAAATGGCCGATTTTGTATGCATGAACATGCATACGGATGCATGTTTTGATACGTCTAAGTTATCCCGGTTCCGATTATTAAGATCGTTCTCATTTCCGCATTTGTTTTCTCACCGAAGTACGTAGGTGCATGTGCATGCAACGTGGAATCGTCAGCTGCGTAAATTCTTACTTCGCCTACTTCGTTTGGAGATGTCGCAATCGCATCATCCCCTCCCCCTTTGAAAGGAATTGACCTCAATTCAGTGATTCCCTCGTCGTCAAGGTAAGAAGATAGATCGCCCACGTTAAAAGTGGCGTGTACCCCATAATCGCCCGGAAGTTCTACTTTATACGCATTGTCGTTCACCTTTCCCATGATTTTGTAAGGTCCCTCGGCCCTCGGCATGAGCTTGTTCTTGTGTTTGCTAGGAAATCTCTCTTTTCTTAAGTGTACCCAAACCAAGTCGCCTACTTCGAATAGTCTTGGTTTTCTGTGATTGTTGGATTTCCTTTTGTATGTGTCATTCACCTCTTTGATTCGATCATGTATTTGTCCGTGCAACTTGATCATCGATTTAAGTTTAGATTCCGCATCTTTGAGTACCAACTCGTCTTTCGGCAACAGAATCAAGTCTAAGGGTATATAAGGATTTAACCCGTAAACGACTTCAAAAGGAGAATGTGCCGTAGCAGGTGTACGGGATCGGTTATAGGCAAATTCCGCATGAGCAAGTTTCATGTCCCAATCCTTTTGCGTTTTATTCACAAGTCCTCGCAACAACGTTCCTAACGTTCGATTTGTGACTTCGGTTTGACCATCGGTTTGAGGATGGTGTGAAGTGCTAAATAATAGCTTTGTACCCACTTTCCTCCATAAAGTATTCCAAAAATAGCTAAGGAATTTCGAATCCCGATCCGAAACAATAGTCTTTGGAACCCCATGTAAACGAACCACCTCTCAAAAGTATAAATCGGCCACGTTGCTTGCGTCGTCGGTTTTGTGGCAAGCCACGAAATGAGCCATTTTTTAGAATCGATCAACAACCACCATAATAGCATCTTTACCTCGTTGAGTACGGGGTAAAGCGACGATAAAATCCATGGAAACATCTTCCCACGGTCTCTCTGGAATCGGTAGAGGCATATACGATCCCGGTTTAAACGAACTCTTTGAGATGTGACACGTTACGCATTTACTTAAAACATTGTAAACGTCTTTTAGCATTTTTGGCCAAAAGAAATGTTCTTTTAGTATTTCCAATGTTTTAGCCGTGCCAAAATGACCCGCTAAGCCTCCCCCGTGAGCTTCCCGAACTAATAATTCCCGAACCGCCTGTTTTGGAACACATTGCCTATTCCCTTTAAATAGGAAATCATCTTGTAACATGAACTCCCCGAACGGACCAGATTTGCAACTTGTAAAAATTTCTCCAAAATCCGCATCATTTTCATAACACTCCTTCAACATTTCGAAACCATGTAACTGAACCTCCAGCCTGGAAAGTAAAGCATACCTCCTAGATAACGCATCTGCAACGGCATTGCTTTTACCGTCTTTGTACTTGGATGAAAAGTGAAATGATTGTAGGAATTCCACCCACTTGGCATGCCTCGGACTCAGTTTATGTTGCCCGTTAATGTACTTCAATGATTCGTGGTCCGAGTGTAGAATAAAATGCTTCGTCCGTAAGTAATGACTCCAATGATCAAGGGCCCATACGATAGCATAGAATTCTTTATCGTAAGTACAATAATTCAACCGAGCTCCGTTCAGCTTCTCCGAAAAGTAAGCGATAGGTCGTTTACCTTGAATAAGAACCGTTGTAATTCCAACTCCACTAGCATCACATTCAACTTCGAATGGTTGAGAAAAATCGGGTAGTGTAAGAATCAGTGCTTCGCATAATTTGGCCTTTAACTTCTCGAAAGCTCCTTGGGCAACCCCGTTCCATACAAATGGTCCCTTTTTTAAACACTCCGTTATCGGACTTGAAATGGTGCTGAAGTCTCGAATAAACCTCCGGTAAAAAGAAGCAAGTCCGTGAAATGATCTCACTTCCGTCACGGTCGTAGGGGTCGGCCAAGACTTAATTGCTTCGATTTTTGTTTGATCAACCGCCACCCCGTCCTTCGAAACGACATAGCCAAGAAAGACTATACTTTTGACTAGGAACGAACACTTCTCTTTTTTTTCCATACAATTTTTGGTCCCTCAAGGTTTTGAAGATTAGCCTTAAGTGCCCGAAATGTTCTTGTAGTGATTGACTATAGATTAGATGTCATCCAGATATACAACCATGAACTTCCCCAGAAAGGGTTTAAGCACTTCGTTCATCAACCTCATGAAGGTACTAGGCGCATTTGTAAGACCGAACGGCATAACGGTCCATTCATATAATCCATTTTTCGTTTTGAAGGCCATCTTCCACTCGTCACCTTCTCGCATTCGGATTTGATGATATCCGCTTCGTAAATCAACTTTTGAAAAGATCACCGAACCATGTAGTTTGTCTTACATATCATCAAGTCTCGGGATAGGGAACCGATACTTGACGGTGATATTGTTCATGGCCCGACTGTAACACCCCCAAGTTATTCAGGGTATATTACAGCGCCGTGAGCCCCGCCGTGGGACCCACAAGGCTAAACATACGCGGAACTATAAACTTGACCGATAAGGTCTACATACAATAGAAAGAAAGACGATACAAATGGTATTCAAAACCATAACCAATGAAAACATTTACATCACTGTACAAATCAATACCTCGGCAACATAGGCCGGAACATCAAGGAAACTGAAATACAATACTCGAGTATTTAAAAATCCATTCCAGTACAACAACACTGAATGGAGGAATCCAAGAAAATAACCGGAGACAAAACACAGTATCACACTTGCCCATCTTCTTCATGCCGACCCGATACCCGTCTGTCCGCTCTCCTGGAACCTGAAATACATGAAATGTATTTCCCCCATAAAGGGGTTAGCCGTCGAATAGCTAGTGCAAGTATAACAATATGAAACATAATACTCCTCGACAATAAAGTAAATGTAATCCGTCAATTCATCAATTTAAGACTAGTATTCCGGAATGACTAAAATCTCAAGACGTATGTGAATGCCGTAGAAACGGTTCGTTCATATCATACGCCGTTACATGTAGGAATGCCGTCAAAACGGTTCGTTCATTACATGCCAACATTATTTCATATGAATGCCGTAGAAACGGTTCGTTCATATCAACCATGGAATCGCACCAGAGGCTACGAAACCCTCAGAGGACCATAGGCCCGTCCCGGAGTGGCTAGAAATAATCATACCATCAATATTTCATACTTTCAAAGTCGAGAACGTACAATCATAAATGTATACTTGCCTTTGAGACATCGAGAAATCGAACGGAGGAAAGGTATGAGTTTGGTAGGTGCGAGAACGCGCTTCCGGCACCTAACGATTCGCAAGGAATATTACAATTAATTATCCATACTCAATTTATACGAAGAGACTCCCGAAACTCGTCTACGATTCAAGAAAAAATACGGGTGGATAACTAAAGGTTGGGAAATCGCCCAAACTCCCCACAAGTCCGAAAACGGCACAATCCAACCCGTAAAATCGGAAGAAAACACTCATACGGTATAGATATATCAAAATCTCAAGGTTCTCAAGCTTCAATCGGATAAAACGGGCGAGTCTACGAAAACCCCCAAAAACCAACACAAAATCAAAGTGTTCTTGAATAAACTTTCAATAATTCGATGAATACCCAATCATGTCCATAATCACGCATATATCACATCATACACCATGATTTTATCATCCAAAACGTCAAAACCCACACAAAATCGAGAAGTCAAGATGTCGAAGAAATTACCTCTTGAATATTCAAGCGCTATGATCCAAAGAATACGCGATAGATCGACTATCCGGGCTTCCCAACCGAGTGAAAGTGGTAAATCTTCAACACACAAGTGATAGATATGAAAAGAACTCCTCCCTCAACTCTCTCTCTCGCGCGCGATGGAAGAAGGAAATGGAGGAAAATGGCTGAAATCTCGCTTAAAAAGCCGAATTATTCAGTTGACCGCATTGTGTGCCGCGGCTCAGCATAGGTGTGCCGCGGCACAGCCTAAAATTGTTCCCGTGTTTCGGCGGTGTGCCGCGGCTCATTCAGTGTGCGCGGCACCGGGTCTGACGGAGTTTTGGCTGAGAATGCCACACCAGTGTGCCGCGGCTCAGCCCAGGTGTGCCGCGGCACCGGGTACAGGCGGGTTTTGGCTGAGAATGCCACACCAGTGTGCCGCGGCTCAGCCCAGGTGTGCCGCGGCACCGGGTACAGGCGGTTTTCGCCGAATCTGGAGAATGAGAGTGACTTAGCTATTTCGACCATAACTCCCTTGTCCGGACTCCGATTGACTCACCGTTTGAACCATTGGAAAGATAACTCGATGCTTTATAATATTGCCAAGATTCAGAATTTTTGGAGTTTCCAAGAATTTATGATGATTTAACAAAGTCGAACTCATACGTGGAAAAGTCGCTAAAGAACACGGAATTCAACAGAACGATACCGAAACGAACTCGGATGGCAAAAAGTGTAGAATTAATCATTCTCAGGATGACGAAATGGTCACAAGCAAGTCGTCAAAATAGACTTCCGCCAAAAATAGAAAATTTCTGGGGAACAAAATTACGGGTATTACATTCTACCCTCCTTAAAAGAAGTTTCGTCCCGAAACTTAAAACAGGTAGGGAGAAGAAATATTTCACCAGGAAAAACTCAGCGAGATACACAAGAACCGAAACTTACGCCCAAACGGCGAATTATCTATATAGAACACAACAATACATTACCCGAAGGTAAACCAAACCAATGCCGAAAAGATACGAATTCACAATGCCCGAAGGCTCCAACGGAAATACCGATACATCACAATGGCCTGAAAGCCGAACAGCCCAAAGCTGCAAATCATCACAAAATAGATCTCAAAGAGACCAACCTGACTGTCGGACATACCCCTCGGCGTATGAACAACCATAAATCGTCGGACATATCCAATACAACATGGACTACGAACGATCAATCAATAAAGCTCAAGAGGGACATCACAGTACGCCCGATCCGGAAATGTGTCCGTGCACATGTCCACCCCATATACGGAATCCAGAATATACGGGTGACAATGTACCTAATTAGCCTCAAGAACTACGTCTCGTGTGCACGGTCCAATGCAGAAATATCCACGCATGACCATCGAGTGCCTGGCTAAGAATCCTACACATAACCAATCGGCACGCAGACATGATTCCAGATATGCCACGATACAACATGACAACAAAACTCAAGGGATAAAACATCCAATACGGATCATACGACTCACCAAGTGAACGATGACACACGAATAATGAAAGATCGACACGACCAGCGATATTCAAAACAACCATCCTGGGATCAGAATTCCCTAAGGACCGATTAACACGAGCAACGATCACCACACAACAGTTCGGGAAGTCCTCAACTCTCAACGATCACAAAATTACCGAGTTCACAAGAATAATAGTGTGTTGCCTTGAGTCGGCCAACACGGCAATAATAATTCAATGGATGGGAACTATCCTCGACAGTCCCAAATCAATGCTTCGATTATCGTAGAATGGCCAATCGATAATCAATGATACGATAGAATAGATGTCCCGGTGTCTTAAACCGACCACCGAAACGGACATGACAACAGGATATATCAAACGTCCCCAATCGGTTAACGCAACATCATAGCAACGGTTCCAATTCGACAACAAAGATTCGACGATGTCTCAGAACGACATTAATTGCGAACAATAATAATCGATACATCGATACATGAACCGACTATCGGCAACTTTACCAACAAGTATCGTAATGCCTTGAACCGCCATTTACAAATAACGGTAACATTTGGCATAATTTGCCGACGCGTCGTGTCAACCAATCCCTTGACATCAATACAATCATAAAGAGGCCAAGTCCCGAAATGATACACACATTAAATGCGCCTACATAATAACATTAGTCTCATTGACTAGTGCGAGTATAAAACTTGCCTCGATATCAATACAACGAATCATTACCAATTCGGTTGATTTCGTCTTACAATTTCCCTCGATCTCGACCAAGTTAATCTACGAAACCTTCAACCTTAACCGCAACACAACCGTCATAATCTATGATCAAACATCACATCTTATTGTAAAACGAAGGATTGATAATCAACCGGTTCGATGACGACCAATATCAATACCACCAAACCACAAACTCAATCGTTTCACCATATCTCGACCAATCACGATGCAGGCCCAACTCAGACCCTCACGAATCCATGTCCACAATACGAGCCGAAATCCGATGATCATATCAGCAACCAATTCGGACCAATAATAAGGGTCTAAATATTATCGGTTCCAAAATCAGTTCTTAAATACGAATTGACAAGGTTCCCTTCTCGTAAATCCGTAGTTAAAATTTTCCGATGATCATCGTTAATTCTAACCATCCAATTAGTTCAACATTATAGATAATCATATTTTAAGGTTATCAAACAATCCAATCATTCGATTTGAATATTTGCTCCGTACGTATGGGCTTCCAAATTCAGAGATGAATAATAGTCTCATCAAGCTCATAATCACATTCGTATTTCCTATACGAATATTATTTCCAACACATAGTTTAGCTCTAGATATGAATATTCCATATTCATATTCAAAGTATCAACACTTCTTAAAAATTTTCATCACCTCAGATAATTCAAGAGTTCTGCAAGAACATGAAATATCCGAAATCACGTTCAGAACAACATATCCGAGGTATATATCTCCATGTTATCATTTTCTTCATCATGTCATTCATACAACCTCAAGAATCGCAACAAACCCTTATCATCATATGAAGAAGATCTCAATAATCATATCAACATCTGAAATCTCTTATTACAATTCCAATAAATCTCGTATAACATTATCACATGATACCATAATTGTAACACCCCAGATCCTCCTGGGAGTATTACACGCCGTAAACCCTTCTCACAAGGATTTACCAGGCTAAGCACAATTTTCCACGTTATTTCAAAAAATGTCAAAAAGACTGATGACGGTAATATTTTTCAAATACTAAAAAAAATCATTTTCCAAATACCGTCAAAACGATCAAGGTTAAAAATGCCAAAAACTCAGTTTAGGGAATCGGTTTCTGAAATAAAAATTCGATTGGCAAAATACCAAAAGCAAATTTCAAAATACTCACGCACTGGATAAAAGTACAGTCCAATTTATGCATTTACATTGAAATAAGACAAACATCAAAATACACAATTCCCAACATACTCCCTCCCAAGTAGTAATCCTTAAAAAAACGAACCACTATAAAAGGGATACGAGGATTACCTTTTATGGACGGACCACGAAGAAAGAATAATTGAACTCCATTCCAATAATCATTAAATCATCATAGTCATCATATGGCCTCAAGAACATCAAGATCTCTATGATTCCATAATCATAATCAACATATTCAAAGCATATCATTATCTTCCTTCAACATAAACCTCATAGAATATGGATAACACAAGAAATCACTTCAAGAATCAACAATAGTTCCATAACCAAGCTCTAATTCCATGATTCCAAGCTCACAATCATGTTAAAAGTGTTTAGAACACTCTTAAAAGTGAAGAGGGACGAGTTTTGGAGAGAAATATCTCAAAGGATCGTGAGAGAAATGAAAGGCAACACTTGATATATAAATTGCACTCTCATTAAATGCGTAAGTGTCCTTTCTTAACGTCGTAGCAACTTTAACGTCGTAATCCAAAATCCATAACGTCGTAACCAACTCCTGTCTCATTCCGTGCGATCCATTACGTCGTAACCCATACCATATAACGTCGTAATATACCGATTGACTTGCTCTGATCTGATGGTTGTGTTACGTCGTAACACGTCTGTATAACGTCGTAACACGTCGTTGACTCACTGTCAACATCCTCCGCCGAAAGTTGCGAAGCAGGGTCCCACCGCCCGGCCAGGACTCGGTTACGTCTGATGCCTTCGTTACGTACGTAATACCTTAGCCTTAACGTACGTAACCATGCCAATCTTACGTACGTAATCTCACCTTATTAACGTACGTAATAATTCCATACTTAGCCAATTTCAACAATTCCTGTCCAAAGTCATGACATACCAAATACGAGCATACGGCAAAATCAATACATATACTCAATTCAATAACATTTTCAAACGTTCACAACGTCCTCGAGCATAATTAACCATCCACGATATCCAATATATAAATGAAAAAAATATATCCGAAAAATCGGGGTATTACACTCTACCCCTCTTAAAAATAAGTTTCGTCCTCGAACTTACAATCACTCGTACAAACAACATTTCAACGGAAAATCCAAAATCACCAAGATAACCAAGAATTATCGAATAATCCGAACAATATACTTCAGGTCAGTGAAGTCGAAGATCTCCCGTGATACTAGCATGCGACTCCTAAACAAAGTCTCAACATAATACCGATACACACCACTATCGCAATTAGCAACTTAACAAAATCTCAAGGAAGAGTTCACGTCCGTGACCACGGCCACGATTCTTCCTACTTTCAGCCAACATTCTGAAAGGCACACACGTGCGTAAGTATAATCCGAATCGCACATTCTCGAAGTGACCAATTCCCAAGAATACCAAGCTATAAACGAAACGATTAAGAAAATACAAGAAGAGTGAGAGGACTTACAAGTACCGGTCGCCTTGTGATGATGGCGGAGTAGTGATCTTGTGGGCAAATGCCGACTCGATCGACCCAAAAGACCGATAGCCTAGGTATCCATAAACCTAAGCTCCGATACCATGATACGTAACACCCCAAGTTATTCGGGGTATATTACAAGACCGTGAGCCCCGCCGTGGGACCCACAAGGCTAAACATACGCGGAACTATAAACTTGACCGATAAGGTCTACATACAATAGAAAGAAAGACGATACAAATGGTATTCAAAACCATAACCAATGAAAACATTTACATCACTGTACAAATCAATACCTCGGCAACACAGGCCGGAACATCAAGGAAACTGAAATACAATACTCGAGTATTTAAAAATCCATTCGATAACAACAACCTTTGAATGGAGGAATCCAAGAAAATAACCGGAGACAAAACACAGTATCACACTTGCCCATCATCTTCATGCCGACCCGATACCCGTCTGTCCGCTCTCCTGGAACCTGAAATACATGAAACGTATTTCCCCCATAAAGGGGTTAGCCGTCGAATAGCTAGTGCAAGTATAACAATATGAAACATAATACTCCTCGACAATAAAGTAAATGTAATCCGTCAATTCATCAATTTAAGACTAGTATTCCTGAATGACTAAAATCTCAAGACGTATGTGAATGCCGTAGAAACGGTTCGTTCATATCATACGCCGTTACATGTAGGAATGCCGTCAAAACGGTTCGTTCATTACATGCCAACATTATTTCATATGAATGCCGTAGAAACGGTTCGTTCATATCAACCATGGAATCGCACCAGAGGCTACGAAACCCTCAGAGGACCATAGGCCCGTCCCGGAGTGGCTAGAAATAATCATACCATCAATATTTCATACTTTCAAAGTCGAGAACGTACAATCATAAATGTATACTTGCCTTTGAGACATCGAGAAATCGAACGGAGGAAAGGTATGAGTTCGGTATGTTCGAGAACGCGCTTCCGGCACCTAAACGATTCGCAAGGAATATTACAATTAATTATCTATACTCAATTTATACGAAGAGACTCCCGAAACTCGTCTACGATTCAAGAAAATATACGGGTGGATAACTAAAGGTTGGGAAATCGCCCAAACTCCCCACAAGTCCGAAAACGGCACAATCCAACCCGTAAAGTCGGAAGAAAACACTCATACGGTATAGATATATCAAAATCTCAAGGTTCTCAAGCTTCAATCGGATAAAACGGGCGAGTCTACGAAAACCCCCAAAAACCAACACAAAATCAAAGTGTTCTTGAATAAACTTTCAATAATCCGATGAATACCCAATCATGTCCATAATCACGCATATATCACATCATACACCATGATTTTATCATCCAAAACGTCAAAACCCACACAAAATCGAGAAGTCAAGATGTCGAAGAAATTACCTCTTGAATATTCAAGCGCTATGATCCAAAGAATACGCGATAGATCGACTATCCGGGCTTCCCAACCGAGTGAAAGTAGTAAATCTTCAACACACAAGTGATAGATATGAAAAGAACTCCTCCCTCAACTCTCTCTCTCGCGATGGAAGAAGGAAATGGAGGAAAATGGCTGAAATCTCGCTTAAAAAGCCGAATTATGCAGTTGACCGCATTGTGTGCCGCGGCTCAGCATAGGTGTGCCGCGGCACAGGCCTAAAAATTGTTCCCAGGTTTCGGCAGTGTGCCGCGGCTCAGCTCAGGTGTGCCGCGGCACCGGGTACAGGCGGGTTTTGGCTGAGAATGCCACACCAGTGTGCCGCGGCTCAGCCCAGGTGTGCCGCGGCACCGGGTACAGGCGGGTTTGGGCTGAGAATGCCACACCAGTGTGCCGCGGCTCAGCCCAGGTGTGCCGCGGCACCGGGTACAGGCGGTTTTCGCCGAATCTGGAGAATGAGAGTGACTTAGCTATTTCGACCATAATCCCTTGTCCGGACTCCGATTGACTCACCGTTTGAACCATTGGAAAGCTAACTCGATGCTTTATAATATTGCCAAGATTCAGAATTTTTGGAGTTTCCAAGAATTTATGATGATTTAACAAAGTCGAACTCATACGTGGAAAAGTCGCTAAAGAACACGGAATTCAACAGAACGATACCGAAACGAACTCGGATGGCAAAAAGTGTAGAATTAATCATTCTCAGGATGACGAAATGGTCCCAAGCAAGTCGTCGAAATAGACTTCTGCCAAAAATAGAAAATTTCCGGGAAACAAAATTACGGGTATTACACCGACTATCCACACACATCCGCCAAGAACCATCTTTCTTAGGGACAAGTAAGACCGGAACCACACACGGACTCAAACTCTCCCGGACATACCCGCAGTCCAAAAGCTCTTTGACTTGTATTTGTAACTCCTTCGTCTCCTCGGGATTACATCTATAAGTGGCTTTATTAGGAAGTGGTGCTCCCGGTATAAGATCGATTTGGTGTTCGATAACGCAAATAGGTGGTAAACCCGACGGTAATTCTTCGGGAAAAACATCCTCAAATTCGTGTAACAACACATCTAACTCTCCTCCGTTTTGTACTCCCATGTTCTCGTCTCGTGTCTCTTTAAACATCACCAAATATACTCGCTCCCCGTCATTAATGGCATGTTTCATTTCTCCTTCGCTGGCAAGCATGGTAAGTTTCGGTTTCTCCACTCGACTAGAACTCATCGAACGGACAGCTTGTGGGGACATTGGTTTGAGCACAATCTTCTTTCCTTTGTCTTGTAATTCATATTCATTACTCCGACCTCGATGTAAAACATCTCAGTCGAACATCCATGGTCGTCCCAAAAGTACGTGGCATGCGTCCATTGGGAGTACGTCACATAACACATCGTCTCCGTATGATCCCATAGTTAAGTTGACCCGTACTTGTCTTGACACCTTCACTTTACTTCCGTTATCGAGCCAGTGTAAAGCATACGGTCTCGGGTGAGCCGCAGTAGTTAGCCCGAGTTTGGTAACCATTTCGTTTGAAGCTACATTCGTGCAACTCCCTCCGTCTATTATCATGCTACACCACTTTTCTCCGACTTTGCATTTGGAATGAAAAATTTGGTCTCTTTGCTCCGTATCACTTGGAATGATTTTGGTATGTAGTGATCGAAGCACTAAAGCAGTATCATATTCTGGAGTGTCATAAGTCTCGCAATCCTCATTCTCTTCCTCGGCCTCCATGTTAAACACGTCACCAAGGCATTCCTTCTCGTCCTCGACTAAAAGTTCGTCTTGGACCGCAAGAGCTTCTCTTAAAGTGACCACCCTTTTATTTGGACATGCATTTTGATAGTGACCAAAGCCTTGACATTTAAAACTTCGTACTTTAGCCAAGCTCGTTTCCTTGGAAACGTGAGGAACCTTCGGGGCCGAGGTAGGGACTTGAAAAGGTACGGTAGGTTTCGTAGTCGAACTTGAGCAGGCACTTGCATTTCCGAAATTTGTATGGGAATTCGGGTTTGGTAAACTTCAACTTGTTTTGAGCTTTAATCTTTATGCATAGTCCGCATAAAGTGTCAAAATCTCCATATGGGTATAATTCCACCGTATTTGCAATGTTTCGGTTTAGGCCACGTAAGAAACGTGACATTCTTTGTTCTTCATTTTCTTCAAGTTCTCCCATTAAGGCCAAGCCTTCAAATTCTTTGATGTATTCTTCCACACTTAGTTTCCCTTGTACGAACTCCGCAATTTTTCGGTATAAGGTTAACCGATGTGATGTCGGGACATACCTTTTACATAGTTTTTTCTTCAAAGAATCCCAAGAACGGATTTTCTCTTTTCCCGCACGAGCTCGTTGTGTTTTCACACCCTCGAACCATAAGAAAGCGCCCTTCCCTAACTTCAGAATCGCATATTTGCAACGTTTCTCATCGTTAAGGTGCTTGAAGTCGAACATACGTTCAATCTTCCTCTCCCACTCCAAGTAAACTTCGGGATTAGTACCTCCGACAAATTCCGGAAGTTCATTTACTTTGAATTCATCCACATGACGCGGTGAATGTGCGTCATAGCCTCCTCTTCTAGCCTGAAAACGTGGTTCTTGTAAGTTTTGTAGTGCTTCACGTAGTTTCTCCATGAAATCGTCGGAAAAATCCATGATAAGATAGCTTTGACAAGAAAATCGCCAAGAGAATTTCGTCAAGGAAATAACCTTGGGCTCCGATGCCACTAATGATACGAATTAACATATTAAGATGCAGCGGTTATATTTGTTACCTCACAACACTCGTATATGTGTACCACTCGTATGAATTAACCGAAAGTAGGGCAATTCGGTTTACGTAAACAAGATAATATGAAAGTAAATTATGAAACTAGACCTATAGTTTGATAAAATAATCTCTCCTCAAAACCTATTGAGAATCGATTAAAATTACAACTCGAAGACGCGTCGAATTATAATCAAGTTGTGATGAAAATCATTCAACAAGCATACATGTACAATGTATTTCGTTTTTTCAAGCTTCAAAAGTGTTTATTAAAGGTTTAGGATGAGGCTAATATATAGCCATAACAACTACTAATAAGTTCAAACAAGATCACACAAAATCAAGCTAAAAGACAAGCAAATAATAAACTAAACTATCAAGACTTTTGACAAAGATTGAAAACAACACATGCTTGGCTTCTTCCTCCTTCATTATGGCCGTGGGGTACTTGAAGGGATGACATAATCATCTTTCTCATGTGATATCTTTGTAAGATAAGGACTTGAACATGAAAAGGACTTCTTGGTATCTTTTTCTCCAAGTGGTTCGGCCGATTTGTCTTCAAAGGAGTGGAGTGAATCAAATCTCTATTCTTGATCTTGATATGGTGGACTTTGAAAATGAAAGCAAATATTAAAGTAGTGGGGACAAAAGATCCTTTATGGATGCATGTCACAATCAGCCGAAATCTCCCCCAAATGGCCGATTTTGTATGCATGAACATGCATACATATGCATGTTTTGATACGTCTAAGTTATCCCGGTTCCGATTATTAAGATCATTCTCATTTCCGCATTTGTTTTCTCACCGAAGTACGTAGGTGCATGTGCACGCAACGTGGTATCGTCACCTACGTCAATTCTTACTTCGCTTACTTCGTTTGGAGATGTCGCAATCACATCAAGAACAGCCGACCTCTCGATTCCATAATCGACATCCCCCGAAATAACCATGTGGATATGTGAGAAAGAATCACGATCTGTTCTCTTTTGAACCTTGGCATAGAGTTTTTTTTTTCACACAACCAAAGAACTCAAAAAAAAGGACAAAACTATGTAATGAAGCCCATGAGACCGAAAGGAGAGGAAAAACGTTACCCCAATGATAGAGACTGTATTTAATATTAAAGCAATAAGTCACATATCAGAAACTGAATAATTAATCACAAGAGAATAATCCAGTTACCAAATGAACTCTCGTATTCAAGATAACTTGAACAGTAAGAAAATGTCCTTTCCTAATAATGCCAAGTTCTGCTACATCACCAGTATATATGACATCGAGAACATCAGAAAAAACAGTAATACAATGATACAAACATTGGTGACCAAATAATATTGCCATCAGACACTAAAAAAAACATGTCAGATAAATGAAAGTTTTCGCTTGACTTGAAACTGGATTTCTTTTAGCTGCTGATGCCCAAGCAGGAACAACCCAAGATATGCCATGGAGTAGGCTTGAACAAACATACAGAAACAGAAAACAGAAATAGACACTTCAGAAAACATATAGAAACAGAAACATAGCAAGTCCCACTTCAGAAACAGAAATAGACAATCACTTTCATAAAATCAGTACCAATTGCATCGAGATAATGAAGTACATTTAGCAAAAAAAATCTACAAGTTCAGACCCAAATAATCAGTCTTTGCCTCTACACACATCTCATTCAGCTACTAGTTACTCCAGCAAAATATCACTCTTTTCCTTTCAAGGAATCCTCTACCTGATTCAATAGAAAAAAGAGCCTTAAATATAAGAGTGCAAATGAAAATGAACAAGTAACAAAATTAGCTATCACAAATACCTTTTTTTTGGGACACCCGGTGATGTAGTGACCTAATTCTTTACAGTGAGAACAAGCCTTCTTTTTCTTCACTTCTAAAGAAGATTTGATCCTGCTTGCGCTCTTTGGACGTCCTTTAGTCTTCGTATGAACAATAGGATCTCGAATTGATATTTGAGGCATCATGTCTACTTGAGAAATCATAGAAGAATCTTCGTATGCATTCTGAAGCTCTGTTGGCTTTTTTCGGATCATTTAATCTTCTAAAAATTTGACTAATAAACTATTTAGTCTCTTAATCTCCGCAGGTGAGTCCTTTGCTTCTTCGATTGCTTTAGTACAATTAACATGAACACACCATAAGTTTAATGCACTAACTCCACTTTCACCACTCATTTCTTCGAGTCCGATACCTCTGTTACCAACCTTGTAGCTAGCATTAAGTGTCCACCTAGGTAAAATATAGTGATCAGGAAGGGTTTCAACATGTTTCTTCTTCATAACATATAGGATATGTTTGCATAAAATCCCGTAGGTTTCAAACTTTGTACACGAACAAGTGGCAACAATCTCATTCAAGAAACAAAATTTAACGATCCTCCAAAATTTTTTCTCAACATTCACTTGCCCAACCCTATAACTGCTTTGTTCTGTACTCTTACTCAAAGTTTTATGTGTTAGGTTATTGGTTGCTTCATTCCATTCCTTCTTGAAAAGCTCAAAAATCTTTCTAGTATAAAATTTACCTGCAAAAATTAGTATATGCAAAATTAATATATGAACAAATGTATAAAGATAAACAAAATTAATATACCTGCTTTTGCTTCTATTGGATGAACAGACGAAAGAATAGGCATCGAGTTCATAGTCTTGAAATCTTCATCTTCTTCGGCGGCCCTTCGGCAATCAACCGCTCTATCATACTAAATTACAAATTCATTCAACATGGTGTGTGAATTAACATATCTATCAAAAAACGAATGAATACTCTCATTTCGTCCACTTGTTGTCATGCCATCAAGAAACACATCTTTCAAGAAAGCTTTAACCCAAAATCTTCGTT
Source organism: Orobanche coerulescens (assembly GCA_033398695.1). Lineage (NCBI taxonomy): Eukaryota > Viridiplantae > Streptophyta > Magnoliopsida > Lamiales > Orobanchaceae > Orobanche > Orobanche coerulescens. Next base: position 56,230,329 of record CM065805.1, on the reverse strand, counting down.
GGTTATACATGTTCATCATCCATTCACTACTTTGTAAATTATACTTATGACATAGAACTTCCCACTGGCTTTCAAATTCTTCAATCGTGTCACTTTTGACCCATTTCCTATAAGTTTCTTCAAAATCATCATAACGGGCTATAAACGATCCAAGATGCTCCAACTCATGTTTTCTAATGTGCCACGCACAGTATCGATGTCGAGTGCTTGAAAAAACTTTCTTTATTGCATTACCCATAGCTTTATCTTGATCGGTTATAATTGCTTTTGGATACTTGCTAAACATGCATTTCAAGAAATTCTCAAATAACCATTCAAATGTTTCTTCCTTTTCATTTTCTAGCAATGCTCCTCCAAAAAGTATTGATTGACCATGGTGATTAACCCCAACAAATGGAGCAAATGGCATCTTAAATTTATTAGTCATGTATGTCACATCAAAAACAACAACATCTCCAAATTTCATATATGAATCTCTCGACCTCCCATCAGCCCAAAAAATATTTCTAGGAGACCCATCCTCAAACAAATCAACAACAAAGTACTGGTTAATTTATACTGATGCTTTATCCTGAAAATGTTTGATAAGCCCATAGAACTTTTTTCCTTTGTATTGTTTTCGTTGTTCAGCTAAGATATCGGCACATTGCTTCGAAGTCACATCAGCTTCAAATGGAGATTTAATTGCATTTTACAACTTTTTTGATCTGTGAAGGTCTCAATCTAGATTGCCCAAGTTTTACCATAAGAGATTTGCAAGCCATTGGACGGTGAAATTTCGCGTGAGAACGATGTTTCATCACTTTTGTTGGTGTGGTGGTGAAATCATGATTGTGTATATCACTAAATTTGTCAACGAGTCATTTCCCATCTTTCATTTTTGAAACTTGAAGCTCTGCTTCACACCCGGTCCTTGAATCTCTTCCACATTTCTTCGTATCCACACCAGAACTGTCAACTTTCACTCTTTTAAAGCCTTATTTGTTGCATACATAGGTTTTTCGATAAGGCTCATTAGTTATCCTATTTTTATGCTCCCCATGAATCCGTATACCAAATCCATGTAAAAAAGCATATCGGTTGTAAAACGTATACATATCCTCAAGCTTATCAAATACTTTTCCAACAATAGTTTCACGGGTTATTATACAAACATGTTACTAAAGTTTACTAAAAAATGCAATTTTGTTACTAAAGTTTTTTTTGTTACAAAGAGGTTACTAAAGTTTTGTAACCGGTTACTTAAGTAACTAAAGATGTTTTAACCCATTGATACCGGTTACATTGCCAACGTGGATTTTTTTTTTTTTTTAAAATTTTTTGACTTAGGGTTTGACTTATACCTAGGGGTGAAAACGGATCGTTTGGAAGTGATTGCAGCATATAAAAAAACTACCTACATAATATTTCATAAAAAAAGTGTTTGGCTAATACATTTCTTTTAAAAAATATATTTTTTCAAAATAATTTTTTTCAAATATTATTTTTTCTAGAAAATATTTTTTTATTTTTGCAAAAAGTATTTTTTTAAAATATAAAAAATCCAGAAAATAATTTTATTTTTTCAAAAATAATATATTTTTTCCAGAAAATAAATTTTTTTCGAAAAGTATTTTTTTGCCAAAAAATAATATTTCTCCAGAAAATAATTTTATTTTTCGAAAAAATAATATATTTTTTCCAGAAAATAAATTTTTTTCGAAAAATATTTTTTTGCCAAAAAATAATATTTCTCCAGAAAATAATTTTATTTTTTCGAAAAAATAATATATTTTTTCCAGAAAATAAATTTTTTTCGAAAAATCTTTTTTTGCCAAAAAAAATATTTCTCCAGATGTTTTCATTTTCAAATGTTTTTTTTCTGTTTTTCTTACGTTTTTTTTCCATTTTCATACGTTTTTGTGTGTTTTTACACGTACAAAAATAGACAAAAACGTACGAAACTGGATAAAAGCGTACATAAACGTAAAACAATATAAAGAAAGTACGACAAGAGAGAAAAACGTACATAAACGTATAAAAACGGATAGAAATGTATGAAAATATACAAAGACATGCGAAAAAGAAAACTTAAAAGTAAAAAAAATAATAATTAAAAAAAAAAGAAAAAAGAAAAAAAGAAAAAAAACATGCATAGTAACTTTTTGTAAAGTTCAGTAACCTATTTAATAACCCCGTAAACTATAGTAACTTCTTTGTAACATTTAAAACTATGGTGCTGACATGGACAAGGGGAACCGGTAATCATCCGGTTGCCCACTCTCGCAGTTACATTTGTGTAAGATTTTAATCTTTGAGTAACCCAGTTGACAAACCCGAAAACTTGAGTAACCTCTTTGTAACAAAAAAAACTTTAGTCAGAAAATTGTCATTTTGGGTAAACTTTAGTAACCTGTTTGTATAATAACCCATAGTTTCACCATCAAATTCATTTTCATCAAAATCAAAGTTAACATCAACCTGACTATGGTTCTCGTATTCATTGTCTGAATCCTCATGGATGACCAAATAACCATTTGCATCAATGTCTTCGATTAAACATGTTGTTTCAGTTGTCTCCTGTAAACCGATGTTATCCTAAGGAAAAAAAACAAGTGTTGATTCTAAAGTTTACTAAAAACAGATTTCAAATCCGAAAGTTTAATAATCTTTAATTCCTACTGTAACACCCCCAAAACCATCCGGGATATTACAGCACCGTGGGTCCCATGCCGGAACCCACCAGGCTAAAAACCATTTACAAAACTATTTCAAAAACGTTTAAAAACGCCAAAAGGCCGATGACGGTAATATTTTACAAATACTCAAATATTTTCAAAAACATAATTCTGAAATATTGTCATAGAATACCATTTGAAAATACAAGGCGAAGTGCCAAATCTCAACAGTTTAAAATGTACGTTAAGCCACCACTTAAACGTACCGATAAAATAGTTTAGGAAAAGGTTTAACGAAATAACCCAAGTTCGCAAAGTGCCAAAAAGCCCTTTTGAAATATACACACGCAGCGGATAAATGCAGTTCAAAATACATATTTGCAGCGAAAATGAATAACCAGAAAAGAAATACTCGATACTCCAAAATATGCCACCGCTAGTATCACATCGGGAAGCTCATCCCTTCACGACCGCTACTAGCTCAATCTCTGAGTAGCTAAAAATAAAGCCCACGACGGGGTCAGCCACAATACTCAACAATGATATCGATCACATCATCATAAATAATTACATACCAATGTAATAATATAGTAAGAATACTACCAAAGTAATCTTACTGTCATAATCTTACCAATCCACAACAATCCATAACAGATTAATCCTTACCATAATTCACATTTCGCATTCTCAAATGACGAAATGAACTCAACAACAATTATCTGTACTGTATTCCAAAAATACCAACAATCCTCAAAACATCATCATAACTCATAAGTGCGAAAATAAACCAATCTGTGCCAAATCCTGTCCGTCGGATTACACAATCAAATCTCAACCTGGATAAACCAATAATACACAACATACTGTAGATCAGCTATCACATGATAATGATAACAAATCCCGAACATCGACGTACAATCCGAATGCTCATACGATCAATAACAATGATCAACCGATACATCACTGAAAATATCATCGACATGATAACTCCAATACAACCAATAAAGGATCAACGATAATCGAGAGTACCCTCAACATGGTAAACTCCCAACACGATCAACAAAGGATCAACAATAACCGAGAATACCATCAACAAGGTAAACTCCAAATGATCAACAAAGGACCAACGATAACCGAGAATACCATCAATAAGGTAAACTCCAAATGATCAACAATAATGGATCTCAAAGAAATAACCCCGACTGTCGAAACATACCCCTCGGGTGTATGAACAACCAGTCGCAAACCGTCAAATATACCCAACCATAAATGGTGGATGAACGACCAAACAATATGGCTCAAAGATGGAAGTCATAGTACGCCCGATCCGGAAATGTGTCCGTGCACAAGCCACCCTGGGTATTGATCAAATACACGTGTGGTATTGTACCTAATTAGCCTCACGAACTACGTATTGTGTGCACGGTTCAATGTGGAAATATCAACACATAACCATCATGTGCCCGGCTAAAAATCCTACATAATAACCAATCGGCACGCAGATATAACTCCAGATATGTCACGATGCAACATGACAACGAAACTCAAAAAAACACATATCCAATAAGGATCAAAAGACTTACCGAAGTGAACAACTGTAACAACCCCAAACCAATTGGGAATATTACAGAGCCGTAGACCCTCTCTGTGAGGATCTACCAGGCTAAATACAAAAACGATAAGTCAATCATATGCCGACATGGCTACATAAAGGACCATCAGACTGATTTGATCTTTACCTCAACACACACAACATTACATACAAGATTCTTGCCCAGAACACATACCCACGCAGGGGCTAGAATACAATAACACTCCCATAAATCGAGAAAATAACGCATCGGAGGGATAACCAACACGACTCTACCAAATACTCTACAATTGGTCTTCACGTGATTAGTATATTCGTCTTCCATCATCCTTCGTATCGATCCTGTGATTCGCTCCCCAGCTACCTGTAAGTACCTGGACGCAATACATACATCCACCCCCCGAATACTCGGGGGTTAGCAAAACTCCACTGTTTTGCTCGTGCAAGTATAAAACAGAAGTACAAGCCATACACAACATACTTCAAGAACATAAAAATCTTGAATATACTTCCCGAGATAACTCACTTGATCAAAACCATTGAATTATAAAAAGGGTAGGAAATAATACCATGTATCTCTTACAAAACATTTTATAATCTCGGGAGTTTTGAAGACATTTGGAAATAATAAATTCTCAAGTCTTTCGAAAACACTTAGGGACACGGCCCAAATATCATTTTCCAAAATACAAGTTCCGATATCAAATCACGGGGTCCACAACCCATTTCACGAAACACAGGGTCCACGACCCAAATCACAAAACACGGGGTCCACGACCCAAATCACAAAACACATGGTCCACGACCCGAATCACATGACACAGGGTCCACGACCCAAATCACATAACACATATTCCTAAGGATTATTCGTGTTCCGTGCTAACAAGCCACGAACCTCAGATGCTCCCGTAGAACATACCCGAGTGAATAACCCAATAGGAAACCATACCAAATCACATGTATTCGTGACGATGGTCACGGAACCATTCCAAACCACAACCATAAGTTATCCCGGCATCGCGCTAACAAGCCACGAACCTCGGAGTCCCCGCAAGACATACCCGATGATAACCCCACAAGTTATCCCGGCATCAGGCTAGCAAGCCCCGAACCTCGGAGTCCCCGCAAGACATACCCGGACTGGATAACCCTACGGTCACGCCTGACCCATACTAACAAGTATGGATCCCGGAGATTCAACAGTTCTACCCGGAGGCACATCACTTTCAACGATCACATAATAATGAGCAGAACATCAAGCCAAGCAACACTCAAACATCACAATCCTTCTTTCGAAGGAATAACAACTAATATCACACACATTACATTCTTACCGAACAAGTACACACGACATTACGTAATCCCCGGCAAAGGATTACGGTCTATTAAACTCACTCCAAGTGATCATAGCATCTTTCAACATACAAAACCAACACATATATTCCGAGAACACATATATTCACGAAGTACACAAATTATCGTTGAAAGACAATATTTATCGAAAACATACCGATCCCTTTTTACGTTCATTAAACATTGGGTTTCGCATAAAATCATTTATCAATAATTATGCCTACGAAACATGAAACGTATGGACAAGATACTTGCCTCGATACCACGAGCAAGTACTCCGACGAACACGGCTCGACCGGGACACTCCGAAAACCTACAACTTCTGGAAGACACAACAAAAACACTATCACAACGAGAACCAAGACCAAGAACAACGAAAAACCCATCAATCTATTGAAGGAAAACTCAATGGGACATTTAATCGAACATTAAATGTTCAATAATTCCCAAGAACACTCGAACCATCAATCGAGTTAAACAAACTCGATATATGGATATACAATCCATGAAACACGGTTAATAACATCATAATACACCAACTGATGCATCAAATTCGGACTAGAATCGAAATCAAGAACAAATCTCCAAGAAAGTCAACTCGAAGAAAAATCAAGAATTACCTCAATCCAACGAAGAACAAGGGGTTAGATGATGTTACAATCACCTAGAGATCTCCAAAACACCTTGGAATTGAGTAGAACCGACCAAGAAGTCGAACCCTAGCCTCACCCGTCTGACAGCCGCGAAGAGAAGAGAAGAAGGGAAGGAAATGGGGTGAGAAACCCGTCTGTCCCCTTATATAGTTCCTCGGTCACGTAGTGTCAGCAGAAGGAGTCCAAGTAGACCCCCAGAAAGTCAAAGCAATTTTGGATTGGAAGCCTCCTAAGAACGTGAAGGAAGTCAGAAGTTTTCTAGGACTTGCTGGGTACTATCGACGATTCATGGAAGGTTTTTCCAAAATTACCCGACCACTTACTCGATTACTGCAGAAAACCCAAAAGTTCGAATGGAACAAGAAGTATTAGGCCAGTTTTGATGAATTGAAGAAGAAATTGACGACGACACCAATTTTACCACTACCACAGGGGATTGTAGGATTAACGGTTTACATTGACGCTTCAAACCAAGGTCTCGGATGTGTATTGATGCAAAATGAGAAGGTGATCGTCTATGCGTCACGACAACTGAAGCCTTATGAAGTAAATTACCCAACGCATGATTTGGAGTTGGCAGCGGTGGTTTTTGCTTTGAAAATCTGGAGACATTATCTGTACGGGACTCACTATCAAATCTTTACGGATCACAAGATTCTCAAATACATCTTCAGTCAGAAGGAGTTAAACATGCGGCAGAGGAGATGGCTGGAATTGATTAAAGATTACGACTTGGAAATTCTTTATCATCTCGGCAAAGCAAACGTGGTGGCTGATGCACTGAGTCGCAAACCCGTTTCTATTTGGATGCTGGAGACCCTCACCTCCCAGCCCAGCATTCAATGAGAAATGATTCGCGAAGGAATTGAAGTATGGTTGCAGAGAATCCAAGGAAAATTGTTCGTGATGGAACTAACTTCATCATTAACCGAAGAAATCAAATCTAAGCAATTAGATGATCCTCTGATGATTCGGTTATGTGATAAAGTGAGTAAAGGTAAGGCCCCAGGATTCTTAATTCACGATGATGGGGTTTTGAGATTTCAGAGCCAACTTTGTGTTCCAGATATCGATGTTTTGAAGCAGATAATTATGAAGGAAGCTCACAGCATGCCCTATTCTATCCACCAGGGCACCAGTAAGATGTATAGGGACCTGAAGCAGAACTTCTGGTGGGGCAACATGAAGAAAGATGTAATGGATTATGTCTCGAAATGTTTGACTTGTCAGCAGGTTAAGATCGAACATCAACGAGCAGCTGGAATGCTGAAGCCGCTCCCGATCCCTGAATGTAAATGGGAAGATGTGTTGATGGACTTTATCACTAGTATGCCAAGAACCAAGACAGGAATGAACATGATTTGGGTGATAGTTGACCGTATAACCAAATCGGCCCATTTTCTGGGCATTAAGGACACTTGGGGACAGAGAAGTTGGCACGAGTGTTTATTGCATAGATAGTCCGATTGCATAGAACTCTGAAGACCATTATTTCTGATCCAGACGGTCGTTTCATGTCTCATTTTTAGAAAACAGTTCATAAGGCCTTGGGAACCGAATTGAACTTCAGTACGTATTATCATCCACAAACAGACAGACAGTCCGAGAGGACTATTCAAACAGTGGAAGACATGTTGAGAGCTTGTTCCTTAGATTGGTCGACTGATTGGGAAATTCATCTACCGTTGATTGAATTTACCTACAATAATAGTTGGCATGCTGCCATTAAGATGGCACCATTTGAGGCTTTATAAAGGAGGAGATGTAAATCGCCACTGTGTTGGGATGATTCATCAGACTTGATCGGAACAGAACCAGAACTGATCGTACAGACACGAGAAAAGATAGCCTTGATTTGCGAAAGACTGTTGACCACCCAGAGTTGATAGAAATCTTATACAGATGAGTGCCGTCGCCTATTAGAGTTCAGTAATGGAGATCACGTACTTTTAAAAGTTTCTCCTAATCGGGAAATCTTTCGTTTTAGGAGAAAGGGAAAGCTGAGTCTGAGATATATTGGACCGTTCGAGATTCTTGAGATAGTTGGAGAGTTGGCATACAGGTTGGCATTACCGCCGTCGTTGAGCCATGTTCATAACGTGTTCCACGTATCCCAGTTGCGGAAGTATATACCAGATCCTAGTCATGTCATTGATTTCGGCGGGATCGAAGTCGCTCAGGATGACACATTTGAAGAGAGACCGATCAGGATACTCGAGAGTCGAGTTAAACAATTGAGAAACAAATCGATCACTTTGGTTAAGGTTCAGTGGTTGTGCCACGGAATGGACGAAGCCACTTGGGAAACAGAAGATAGCATAAGGTCTATATATCCATAGTTATTTTCATCTTGAGTTTCGGGACGAAACTCCTTTTTAGAAGGAGAGTATGTAATATCCAGATTAATTATTGAGTATTTCATCTGTAATTGAACCTTGTATTATTTGGATTTGTGATATCGATAATCAAAGTATGATATTTCTCGTATTCTTATCCATCTGCATGATAATATCAACATATGTATTTTTTCATGCAAACACGTGATAACGTACACTACGAAATGAGCATAGCGTACGTTATGTGCCAAGATTAACGTACGCTATGAATGAAGCGTAGCGTACGTGAGGCAGTCAATAATTGAGCAGGGCGGATAGCACATGAGCCAGATGGTGGTGGGCTCGGCCAGATTCTCATAGCACGAACCTGGATGATTTGGAAGTCAACGGATATTAACGTACGCTAAGGAAAGTATGTAGCGTAAGCTAATCGTATTGGTTACGTACGTAACATGATGGTGTAGCGTACGTAATGAAGTTCAGAAACAAGGCAGTAAGCTATCTCTGGACGATAGCGTATGCTAAGGATAATCGATAGCGTACGTTAAGTAAATAACGTACGCTATGATCAAAGGCTAGCGTACATTATGCTCAGAAAGTTATAAATGGGATAGCACCCCATTTCAATTCATTTCGTTTCTTTTCACTTGGCCATCGACTTATCTCATTCCAGAGAGTTCCCAACCTCCTTAAACACATATAGACAATCTATATTTGACCATTAGAGATTAGATATCACTTATACTTGATCATTGAAGTGGAGAATCATCTTGAATTGGCATACAAGCAACCGGAGTTGGATTCTACCTATTGTCTCGGTGTTTTCTTCATCTTGAGGTATGTTAATGCTATCTCCAACCTTGGATTCGTGTTCTTAAGGATGTTATAATCATGCTATCAAGATATTAAGTTCCATAGATGATTTATTCAACCAAACATCATGTCTAGGAAGTTGAGATGATGTTTTAAGTACCTTCGTTAGGAACATCATAGTTTGAATCTTGTTACGATGAACAAATAAAGGAAGTTTTCTGAAATTGATAATCCACATTTGGAAGGTGTCTTCGTAGTAATCACGGACTTGGTATTAATATCACTTTTGTTATACGAGCCTAGGAGGATGATCATGGAAGGATTTATTGTATCTTGTAAAGGTGAATTGTTAACCAATCTTCAAGATGATAGTTTGAATGTAATAATGATATTGGTAAACAACCATAGACCTTCTGAACTACATTTGAGGATTTATCATCAAGATTGGAGTATAGTATTATGATGGCATGTTTATCCTAAAAATTCAAAGACATCAAACACTTTAGGACCAGTCTTGTTTCATGGGGCTCTTTATCCTAAAACTCAGCCTACAGTAGCTCTTTAAACTCTCCCCACGTAGCAACATGATCATGTGGCTTGATAACTTTCCACCAAGTCGTGGCTTCCTTGGAAAGGAAGTATTGAGAAATCGGTACCTTCCTCACTTCCGGACAATCAACCGCTTCAAACACTTTCTCTAACTCTGCCAACCAATACTCCCAACCTATCGGATCTGTAGCACCGCTGAACTGCGAAGGGCGCATATGAATCACGTTCTAAAGCAGGGCATCCGAGTTCGGGTTCGAATTGTTCGATTGAACGGATTGGGATAGGATAGCCATCTGGTCAGCCAAATGCTGAAGGACATTGGTAACTCCAATATCCGCATTATTCCCTTGGCTGGTCGACTGGTTGTACTGACCCTCGGTGTCAGGATGCACTGAGTTAGATAAACTATGGGTGGTCGACCCCACAACGGAACTGAGGGAAGCGGCCGCGCCACATCCTCGTCCGCATCCACGACCACGGCCTCGCCTCTGTACCCTATCAGCAGACATTCTGAAGGATACACAAAGCACGTAAGTACAATTCAAATCGCACGTCATCGAAGTGACTGATTCCCAAAATACTAATTCAAAAGTAAAATGATTACGGAAACACTAGGAGAGTAAGAGGTCTTACAAGTACCGGTCGCACTCTGATGATGGCAAGGTAGTGATACTGTAGACAAACGATGACTCAATCGACCCAAAATACCGACAGCCTAGGTATCCATAGACCTAAGCTCTGATACCATATTCTGTAACACCCCCAAGTTATTCAAGGTATATTACAGCGCCATTAGCCCCGTCGTGGGACCCACAAGGCTATTCTTACACGGAACTATAAAATTTGATCGAGAAGGTCCAAGTACAATGTAATGGAAGGCAATAAAAATGGTATTAAAAAACATATCCAATACATCCAAATACAACAACACTTAATGGAGGAAACACACAATATAACCGGAGACAAGACACAGTATCACACTTGTCCATCATCTTCATGCTGACCCGATACATGCCCATCCGCTCTCCTGGAACCTGAAAAACATGAAAAGTATTTCCCTTATAAAGGGGTTAGCTGTCGAATAGCTACTGCAAGTATATCGAATATGAAACATAATACTCCTCGATAATAAAGTAAAAGTAATCATCATCTCATCATTACAAGACTAGTATTCCGGAATAACTAAATCTCAAAACATCACATTCATTACATACATGATCAACCGCGGAACCGCACCAGAGGCGACGGAACCCTCAGAGGACCCGTCGGTCCATCCCGGAGTGGTTAACCCAAAATATCCGTGGAACCGCACAGAGGCTATGGAACCCTCATAGGACCCGTCGGTCCGTCCCAGAGTAGATACATATCATCATACAATTCATATATCTTACTTATGAGAACGCACAATCGTAAACATATACATGCCTTTGAGACATCGAGAAATCGGAAGGAAAAGAGTATAAGTTCGGTAAGTCCAAGAACGCACTTCCAGCACCTAAATGATTCGCAAGGAATACGATAATCAATAATTCATACTCAAATCACACGAAAAAACTCCCGAAACCCGCCAATGATTCACGAAACTACAAGGGTCAACATCTAGAGGTTGGAAAATCACCCAAACCCTCTCACATCCGAACAAGGTACAAAACAATCCATATAATCATAGGGGAAACATGGATACGGGGTAGATACATCATAATTTCAAGGTTCTCAATCTCCAAAATGGATAAATCGGACGAATCTAAGAAAATCCCCAAAATTTCCAAAATTAGGGTTCTAAGGACTTTTACCTTGATTTGGAAGATGGAAATAGATTAAATGTTGTGAAATATTTGTTATCCAACTCAAGACGATGATTGTTGAAGAAGGACCGCCTCAATCGCCCCAAATCGCCTCTCCCGAGCTCTCCCGATTGGAAAAAAAATGAAAATGATGTGAAATGACAAGTGCAGGGGTTGACTGTCCCCTTATATACTGCGTCGGCTTAGCGTGCTCTAAGCTTCAAGATTAGCATGCACTAACGGGGTCCTCCAGTAGTCCAGTGGCTACTGACCTGCAATGTTAGCGTGCGCTAACTGGTGTCCAGACAAAGTCCCAGTTCACTGACCCACTCCGCTAGCGTGCGTTACTATAGGGCACTAGCGCGTGCTACTCAACACTTATAGCGTGCACTAGCCGCTGCCTAGCGTACGTTACCTGATAGTCCAAAAAGTCTGAATACCTCACTGCCTCTGCCAACCCATCTCGTTAACGTGCGCTACGGATGATGTTAGCACATGCTACTAAACACGAATAGCGTGCACTAGTGAACTCCTAGCGTGCGTTAATTGCTAGTCCAGAGGGAAGAAATAGATACTGCCTCTGTCATGCTCCGCACACTAGCGTGCGCTAAGACTCAAAGCTAGCGTGTGCTATTCAAGTAGAATTAGCGTGTGTTAGCCTAGGCCTAGCGTGAGCTATCTCCCTGACCCAGGACACTGTCGGAAGGTCCAAACAACACGGTCATGATTCAAACAAGGTACGAAACTCTAAATCAACATCGACAACATCTCAAAGTGTTTACAGAGCGAGAAAATAGAAAGAAAGGCAAGGTCAGACAATCAATAAAAGTACGGGTATCATAGCTATACTATTAGTTAATGTACGTTAAAGGCAGCTGGTAGCGTACGTAATGTATGATAGCGTACGCAAGACTGAAGGCAGATTGAGGCAGTGAGCTTCGTAACCCATTAGCATACGCCAAGTGTAAGGGGTATCTCACGTTAATTACTAGTTTCTATAAATAGGACATCACCCCCATTTCATTCTTCACTCGTTTTGTCTGAACCTTACCTCTATCCATACATGTAACACCCCCAAGTTATTCAGGGTATATTACAGCGCTGTGAGCCACTCCATGGGACCCACAAGGCTATACATACGCGGAACCATAAAATTTGACCGATAAGGTCTAAATATAATCCAGTGGAAGGCAATAAAAATGACACTAAGGTAATAATCAATTCGACAGAATACAATACATCGGGAATTAAAACCCAGGGCAAAACAGGCCAAAACATCAAGAGCATATGAAGCACTACTCGAGTGTTCATAACCATTCCACGTACAACAAAACCGAATAGATAAAGTACAAAATACAGACAAAGACAAGACACAACAACACTCTTGCCCATCGTCTTTGTGCCGACCCGGTACATGTCTATCCACTCTCGTGGATCCTGAAATACATGAAAGGTATTTCCCCCAGAAGGGATTATCCATCGAATAGATAGTACAAGTATATCGAATATGAAACACAATACTTCTCGACAATAAACTAAACGTAATCCTCATTTCATCAAACTCAAGACTAGTATTCCGGAATATATAAATCCCATAGCATTTCATTTCAATACATACGTGATTAACCATGTAACCGTGTCAAAGGCAACGGAACCCTTTGGGGCCCCATCGGACCCTCCCAGAGTGGTTAACCCAAAAATATTTGTGGAACCGCACCAAAGGCAACAGGACCCTCTGAGGACCTATCGGTCCATCCCAGAGTGAATATATACAATCACACAATTCATATACTTCACTTTCAAAGTCGAGAACGTACAATCATAAACATATATTTGCCTTTGAGACATTAGAACCGAAGTAAAAATGATATTCAAGCTCGGGAGGTCCAAGAACGCACTTCCGGGCCTAAACGATTTGTAAAGAAATACTATAATCAATCATCAATACTCAATTCTCAAGGAAGACTCCTGAAACCACCCTTTTTAGGATTCATAAATCTTAAAAGTATTCACATAGATTTTGGAAATCGCCCAAACCCTCTCCACTTCAAGTAATACACAAAACATTCGTATAATCGTAAGGGAAACGTGGGTATGGGGTATATACATCATAATCTAAAAGATTTCAAGCTTCAAAATGGATTAGCCGAACGAATCTAAGAAAATCCCCAAAAATTCCCCAAACTAGGTTTCTAAGGAATTTACCTCGATTCGGAGAGAAGAAACGGATTAGATGTTGTATAATACTTGGTATCCAACCAAAGATGATGATGGATGATGAAAGGTTGTCCCAAATCACCTCAAGATCGCCTCTCTCATGTGCCCTCATCGAAATTGAAAGAAATGAGAAGAAAATGATGAAGAACATGCCTGACCGACCTTATATAGTGGGTCTAATTAGCGTGCGGTAATTCATAAGGATATCGCGCACTAACGGGGTCACCCAGTAGTCCAGTACACTTTTTCCCTTTGATGTCATCAACCAAGGACGAAGTAATTTTGAGGGTACACAACTGTCCCTGCACTCTTTGAAGCCAAACTTTTATACCTTGCTTGATCAAATCCTGACGAATCTTCGTCTGGGGTGTAAGAACCTCTAGCATCTGAAGTGATACCGGTTTGCGGCTCAAAGTGTCCGCGACGACATTGGGCTTCCCCGGATGGTAAAGAATTTCCAAATCATAATCCTTAATCCAACCAACGTCGTTGCCTCATTTTCAACTCTTTCTGACTGAAAATGTACTTCAAACTCTTGTGATCGGTATAAATCCGACATGAAGAGTCATATAAATAATGCCGCCAAATCTTAAGTGCGAAAACAATTGCGGCCAATTCCAAGTTATAAGTAGGATAGTTCATCTCATACGGCTTCAACTGCCGTGATGCAAAGGCTATTATTTTATCGTGATGCATAAGCACACATCCAAGCCCTATCTTGAAGCGTCACTATAAACTGCAAATCCTTCACCACCCTGTGGTAAGTCTAAGATCGGCGCTGAAGTCAAATGTCTCTTCAGTTCATCGAGTCTCTGCTATCTCCCAGCAGTCTAAACAAACTTTTATGTATTTTGAAGTAATTTCGTAAGTGGCCGAGCGAGTTTCGAGAACCCCTCAAGAAACCGACGGTAATACCCAGCAAGACCCAAAAAGCTACGAACTTCCTTAACATTATAGGGCGGTGCCCAGTCTAGCACTGCCTCAATCTTCTGCGGGTCCACACGAACCCCTTCGGACGAAACTACATGGCCGAGAAACATAACTCCCTTCAGCCAGAACTCACATTTTAAGAATTTCGCATAAAGGTGTTCGACTCTCCAAACATCTAGTATCAACGCAATTGTTGGGCATGCTCCTCCTCATCTCGAGAATAAATCAAGATATTGTCAATAAAGACGACCACACATTTGTCAAGGTATTTAATAAATATCTTGTTCATTAACTGCATGAATATTGTCGGTACATTAGTCGGTCCAAAAGGCATGACCACGAATTCATAATGTTTGTATCTCGTCTGAAAAGTAGTTTTCCAAACGTCGAACTCTTTCACTCGAAGCTGGTAGTACCCTGATCTCAAATAAATTTTTGAGAATACTGTGGCTCCCTGCAACTGATCAAATAAATCATCTATATGAGGCAATTGATACTTGTTCTTGATGGTCACTTTGTTTAGATCACGGTAATCAATGCATAAACATAGTGAACCATCCTTCTTTCTCACAAAAAAAACGGGTGCGCCCCAAGGCGAAGCGCTCAGTCTAATGTACCCTTTCTCCAATAGTTCTCCCAACTGATTATTCAATTCTTGCATTTCTGAAGGTGCCATACGATAAGACGCCTAAGAAATCGGAGCCGCCTCAGGCTCTAAATCAACAGAAAATTCTATCTCTCGATCTGGCAGTAATCCCGGAAGATCGTCTAGAAAAACGTCTGGATACTCATTAACAACTGGAATCGAAGAGAAATCGACACCATTCCCTTCCGACTTCAAGGCATTTCACCAATAGCCCGTGCAACCTTTATTCAAGAGTTTTACGGTCTTCATGGCACTGATAAGCAACTTAGGTTGGCCCGATTTACGTCCCATAAATGAGTACTCAGAACCATCTTCGGTCATCATGACCTTAGTGAGGTAATTAATAATGGCTTGGCGACTCTCAAGCCAGTCCTCATCGAGGATCAAATCCTCGCCCTCTATATCAACCACAATCAAATTCGATAACCAATAAATACCTTCTATGCTCACTGGATAATTTCCAATCTCCCGATTCCCCACGATTCTATCCCCGCTAGGCAGTTTCACAATGAAAGGATCACAAGAAGTCATACAATTTATATTCAAACGGCGCACACAATCCAAGGAGATGAAAGAATGTGTAGCACCAGAATCAAAAAGTACTCGAAGTGGATGAGATAGAATATGAATGGTACCTAAGGCCACTGCCGCATTATGTTCATCTGCTCGACGCATCTCGTAAACTCATGGGTGTGCCGAACCGATGCTAGAATCTCCCTCTCTAACAGTCTGACCCCATCACCGGACTCTTCCGTAATGCTGTTGTGACAGGATAACTAATTGTCTCTGATTCATACTCCGATCTTTACGTTCTGGGGAAGAAGCCCGAGTATCCAAAGTCTGATCTTGTTCAGGGCAATAAACTATCTTGTGTCCCATCTGACCACAAGTGTGACATTTCACAGGAGGGAAGTTGCACTCCAGATTGATGTGGCCTAGATGACCATAATTAAAACAGGTCACCGGGCAAGTTGAGGTGCCCGAAGCAGAATGAAAACTCTTCTTCCCTTTAAAAGAACGCGACGACTGCTCGACAAAATGGTTAGCCGACTGAGGTCTCTGAAAGTTGCTGCCCTTACAGCTAGAAAAATTATTGGTGGTCTTTTGCTTCTTCGGCTCGTCTGTGGTGTTATTGTTGGAACACAACATGTCATATGCCAAAGCTTTGTCTTGGTATTCTTTCAGAGAAGTGCAAGCAAATCCGGCCATATAATGCCGTAAATCCATACTCATTCGCATGTCGAAATGGCGGAGCTTGTCACGCTCATCACGCACCTGATTCTTCACATGAATCAGCTGTTGGTTGTATTCCACTATCGCCTGTGAGACTGGAATGTTCTGTGGCTTAGCTTCGAAAAAGGCTCGGATCCTGCTTTCTTGCACTGGATAAGGACAAAACTCTACCTCTAACAGATCTTTAAATTCGTGCCATGTAGCAGCATGATCTTGCAGTTTAATAGCTTTTCACCAAGTCGCAGCTTCCTTAGAAAGGAAGTACTGAGCAATAGGTAGCTTCCTCATTTCCGGACAGTCAACCGCTTCAAACAGTTTCTCCAATTCAAATAGCCAACTTTCCCAACCCGCTGAGTCGGTAACACCGCTAAACTGCGGAGAATGCATACGGACCACATTTTGGAGCAAAACATCGTTGTCTGATTAGGATTATTCAGTTCAACAGCTTGGGCTAGGATAGTCATCTGATTTGCCAATTGTTGAAGAACATCGCATCATTCCCTTGACCGGTCGACTGGTCATGTTGACTTTTGGTATTGGGATGCACTGAATTAGATAAACTAGGGGTAGCCAACCCCGCAACGGAACTAAGAGAAGCGGATGCGCCACGTCCTCGCCCGCGTCCACATCCTCGTCCTCGTCCCCTGTCAGCAGACATTCTGAAGGACACAAAGTACATAAGTACAATTTAAATCGCCCATCATCGAGGTGATCGATTCCCAAGAATACCAAATCAAAAGGGGAGCGATTAGGAAAAATACAAGAAGAGTAAAAGGACTTACTAGTACTGGTCGCACCAAGATGATGGCAATATAGTGATACTTTATTCGAACGATAACTCAGTTCGACCCAAAAAGACCGACAGCCTAGGTATCCATAAACCTAAGATCTGCTACCATATTCTATAACACCCCCAAGTTATTAAGAGTATATTATAGCGTTGTAAGCCCCTCCGTGGGACCCACAAGGCTATACATACACGGAACCATGAATTTCGACCGATAAGGTCTAAACATAATCCAGTAAAAGGCAATAAAAATGACACCAAGGTAATAAGCAATTCGACGGAATACAATATATCGGGAATTAAAACCCAGGGCAACACAGGACAAAACATCAAGAGCATCTGAAGCACTACTCGAGTGTTCATAACCATTCCAAGTACAATAATATCGAATGGATAAAGTACAAAATACAGACAGAGACAAGACACATCATCACTCTTGCCCATCATCTTCGTGCCGACCAGGTACATGCCTATCCACTATCCTGGATCCTGAAATACATGAAAGGTATTTCCCCCAAAAGGAGTTAGCCACCGAATATCTAGTACAAGTATATCAAATATGAAACACAATACTTCTCGACAATAAAGTAAACATAATCCTCATTTCATCAAACCCAAGACTAGTATTCCTGAATAACTAAATCCCATAGCATTTCATTTCAATACATACGTGATTAACCATGGAACAACACCAAAGGCAACGAAACCCTCTGAGGCCCCATCGGACCCTCCCAGAGTGGTTAACCCAAACATATTCATGGAACCGCACCAAACGCAGTGGAACCCTCTAAGGACCCATCGGTCCATCCCAGAGTGAACATATATAATCACACAATTCATATACCTCACTTTTAAAGTCGAGAACATACAATCATAAACATATACTTTCCTTTGAGACATTAGAACCGAAGTGAGAATGGTATTCATGATCGGGAGGTCCAAGAACGCATTTTCGGGCCTAAACAATTCGTAAGAAAATACGATAATCAATCATCAATATTCAATTCTCAAGGAAGACTCCCGAAACCCCCCCCCCCCCTTTTTTTTACGATTCATAAATCTTCAAAGTATTCACATAGAGTTTTGAAATCATCCAAATCCCCTCCACTTCAAGTAATACACAAAACATTCATATAATTTGTAAGGTAAACATGGGTACGGGGTAGATACATCATAATATCAAGGATTTCAAGCTTCAAAATGGATTAACTGGACGAATCTAAGAAAAATCCCCAAAAATTCCCCAAACTAGGGTTCTAAGGAATTTACCTTGATTCGGAGAGAAAAAATGGATTAGATGTTGTATAATCCTTGTTGTCCGACCAAAGATGATGATGGATGATGAAAGGTTGTCCCAAATCGCCTCAAGATTGCCTCTCTCGTGTGCCCTCGTCGGAAGTGTAAGAAATGAGAAGAAAATGATGAAGAACATGGCTGACCAACCTTATATACTGGGTCTAATTAGCGTGCGCTAATTCATAAGGGTAGCACACGCTAACGGGGTCACCCAGTAGTCAAGTAGCTTCTGACCTGCGTCATTAGCGTGCACTACCAACAGCATTGCGTGTGCTAACTGGTGCACCTATTAGACGCCTTTTTACATGCTCATACCATCTCAGATGGTTCTCCCTCAGTTTTTCCTCAATTTGGGCCACCCCGACTTTCTCCCGGATTACTTCATTTCTAATTCTATCTATGCGCGTCATGCCATACAATCCCTTTAGCATCCTCATCTCTGTTACTGAGATCCTTTGGATATGTTGATATTTCAGTAGCCGCCAACATTATGATCCATATAACATCGCTGGTCTTATTGCCATTTTGTAATATTTACCCTTAATCTGTTGAGGGACCTTCTTATCACACAACACCCCAGTAGCACTATGATATTTATTTCATCCTACTTGAATCGTATATCTAATATCATCATCTACATCCTCAGTATTTTGAATCATTGACCCTAAATATTTGAAAGACTTCTTTTCCACTATTTTGTGCATGCCTAGCATCACATGCTCAGTACTGGCCCTTCTCGTTTTACCGAATCTACACTCCATATACTCAATCTTACTACGACTTTAACTTAAAACCTTTATTCTCCAAAGTTTCTCTCCACAATTCCAACTTCGCATTTACTCCTTGTTTTGACTCATCCACGAAGACAATATCGTCTGCAAACAACATGCATCATGGTACGACATCTTAAATATCCCTGTTAAGTTCATCTATCACCATTGCAAACAAAAGTGCGCTCAGAGCTGATCCCTGGTGGAGCTCGATTGAAATTGGAAACTCACTGCTCTCCCCTCCACATGTCCTGACTGTCATCGTAGCTCCAACATACATATCCTTTATCACTTCTATATAGGCCACACCAACTCCTTTCTTTTTCAATACCTTCCAAAGAATATCTCCTGGGACCCGATCATTTGTCTTCTCTAAATCTATGAACACCATATGAAGATCTTTTTGTTTGTCCCTATGTAGCTCCATCAATATTCTCAACAAGAAGATGGCATCCATGGTTGATTGTCCGGGCATAAAGCCAAGCTGGTTCTCAGAAATTTTGGTAGTCTTCCTCAACCTTCTCTCGATCACCTTTCTCAATGTTTCAAACTATGACTCATCAACTTAAACCCTCGATAATTTGAACAGTCTTGAATATCTCCTAACTTGACACAAAAAAAAATATATTTTTATCTCGAGCCTTAGCGAGTCTGAGCATTTCCTTTTCTCCTTCTTTCATATCTAGTCGTTTATACAAGTCTTCAAGCCTTTGTCTTTGCCTCAGCCACCGCCTTCTTCCCTGCATGCTTAGATGTCTTATATCCCTCTAAGCTTACTAAAGTTTGCTCCTTCTCCCACCTTTTGAAACATTCGTTTTTATGTTTCAGCTTATCTTGGACTTCATCAGACCACCACAATGCTTCTTTTTGTGCAGGAGCCCCTCCTTTTGATTCTCCTAAGATTCTTTTTTCATTTCTTCTATGCATTCCGCTACCCGGTCCCACATTTCATTAGCACTATCAGAAGTTCTCCACACATCCTCGTTAACCACATTATCTCTAAAACTGCTAAGTTTATCCTCTTTAAGGTTCCACCATTTTGTCTTGTGCCATCTCGAAACCTTACATTTTCTTTTCCATTTTTGTAATCTCACCTCTACGACTAGTACCCTATGTTGTGTGGCTAAGTTCTCTCCTGGAATTACCTTACAATTTGTACAACTTTGACAGAGAGCTTTTAGCCAGACGCAAGGGGGTGGTCACTTTTCCTATAAAGAAAGAAATCGATTTGCGTCTTATTAGTCCCACTCCTATAGGTGATCAAGTGTTCCTCTCTCTTCTTAAACATGGTGTTGGCTGTGATAAGATCATACGCCATCGAAAAGTCTAAGATTGTTTTCCCCTCGTTATTTCTGCACCCGAAACCATAGCCCCCATGCACCCTCTCATAACCGGATGCCTCTCTTCCCACATGACCATTAAAATCCCCACCTATAAATAATTTTTCCTCCTGAGGTATTCTCGTTATCATGTCTTCAAGAACTTCCCAAAATTTCTCTTCTCTTTCACTGTCTCCCTTAAGCCCACTTGAGGAGCATAAGCACTTATTATATTAATAGTCTCCTCACCAAGTACTAACTTAATTGAGATCAACCTATCCCGTGTTTGTTTCACATTAACTACGTCACCCGTGAGATCCCTCTAAACAATGATTCGTACCCCATTTCTACCACTCTCTACTCCCGTATACCACAACTTATATCCAGTTTTCTCAATCGTTTTGGCTTTTGCTCCCTTCCATCTAGTTTCTTGCACACACATTATGTCGATCATTCTCCTCTCCATAGTATCAACAATTTCCCTAAGTTTGCTTGTGAGACTACCAATGTTCCATGATCCCATCTTAAGTCTATTGTTCTTGCACGTATTCTTGACACCAACACTCACTTGCTTTTTGACTAACTTCTTTACCCAAACCGGTCCATAAAGACCCGGGAACCCTTGGTTTTCTTGAGGCACTGCACCCGGGCGCCAATGCAGCAGTCCTTGCTCACTTAACACTGTACTCGGACCATACAGCGCGTCGCTTTGTAACTAATATAAGTATATATTTTAATTTTTTATGGTTTTATGATAATTATCTCATTAATTTACGAATATAATAATATATGTAATCAATATAAAAAACTAATAATTGACAAGTTCGAATAGCTTACACTATGCACTACGCTGCGACGGAACAAAAATACTTCACATATAAAAATGCCATTTAAAAACTGATCTCTCCTAGTATACGACACATGCAATGAATCATGTACATCTCCGCTACACTCATCTTGTGTATGTGACTTTTCTTTGGTGCCCAATATTTTATGCAACTAATATAAGTATATATTTAAATTTTTTATGGTTTTATGGTTAATTATCTCATTAATTTACGAATATAATAATATTTGTAATCAATAAAAAACTAATAAATTGACAAGCTCGAATAGCTTACACTATGCACTACGCTACGACGGAACAAAAATGCTTCAAATATAAAAATGCCATTTAAAACACCGATCTCTCCTAGTATACGACACATGCAATGAAGCATGTACATGTCCGCTACACTCATCTTGTGTATGTGACTTCTCTTTGGTGCCCAATATTTTCTCTATGGCAATCCAGTAGAACTTCCCTCTCAGTCATAGTGATATGTTGTGATCACATAACACTTCCAGTTCAACCAAATAGCTTGTATTTTATGATGGATGTCACTATCTATTTTCTCCAACTTTGCTTACTTTGAACGGATGGAAAGGTCCTTTTCTTTCAGGGCCTATGTTCTTGTTTTTCCTTATGTATGCACAAGTAAAGGCATGCAACTTTTATCTTTGACCGATTACAGTAATAGGGGATGATGCCACCCCTTCATATCAAGGAAGGAGTACTTGATTCTTCAATATCCGGCTCCTAAAAGAACTTTTGTCACGATGGGAATGAAGGTGATAAGGATCCAGATACCACCCCCTCGTTGGGTCAACCCAACAAGCCCCATATTTGGAAAGTTTATGAGAGGAGACCCAAGCCACGTGTCGGGCGGTAGTGGAATGAGTTTGTTAGAATATTCCTATATAGTGGTGTGAGAGGTAGTTGCGTGCCTATATTTTTTCTTTTCCAGAAATATCCTTATACGGCCTTGAGGCTTGGGCAGTGAGACACCATTGTTGGTTCTCATCTGATTTCCTTTGAGTTTTCATTAAGAATTTAGGAATCATTTAGTCAATTTGTTCTTGTTTGCTCATTTAATCCTTTACAATTTGTTATTCCTATCATTTGGTTCCGTTGCCAGGATTCCATACCATGGTGCAACCCGATACCCAGGCCACTACTCGTTTACAAGCTCTGTGGGGGAAGATTGAGCAGCTTACCTCCCAGCTTCAAGAACTTTCTTCTGCAATCCACACCCTGAAAGACCTCGTTGCTGAACTACCCAAAGCCATAGAGAAAATGATTCCCCCGCAACGAAACCCAGAGAAACAACCATAACGGAGACCGACACTGATTCTTCAAACTTGGATTCCGATCTTACCCATCCCGCCACCTCACTGTTCTGCTCCGACATCCACCACTTCCTCCACCCTAATCACTCCGACTCTTCACTTTTCTCCATGCCGAAAGTAAACAGTCGCTGCAAGGAGGTCGACTGGACTTGGCGACTTGTTATTTGTAGGTTAGTCGGGCGACTGGGAGCGACTGGATCGACTGAGTCGACTAGTTGGTCCGACTCGGTCGACCAGGTCACGACTGGTTGACCCGACCCATTTTTAAAAAAAAACGATCCATACGCGTATGACTGTTGACCCAGCACCTAATTACATAAATCGCGACCAAATTCAAACCATAATTTCCTAACACGAGCAACGACGAGCAGCCAGAGAACGACGAGCTACGATAAACTCCAGTGTCAGGCTTTGAGGTAAGCTCTCGTTTCTTCGTCATCAGTATATATATACAATATATACATACAGACGACGACGTCACTGTTTACGACGTCGTTATATACATACAATATACACACAGTTACACACACACTGTCTTCTTCTTCAGTTCTTTTCTTACTTATTCTTCTTCAGTTCTTCTCTTCTTATTCGTTTCTTATATATATACATATATACATACATATAGTATATATAGTTAATAGTTTATATTTTATACATTATAATTTATATATACACTAAATACACTTATACAGTAGTGTTGTTACCCAAAATATTATACGGAATGGACTGCTGGATATGGTTATGGGTGAGTAACAAACAAAATGCGAGAGCACGTCCGAGAGAATATAAATAACACAAGATTTGTCGGGTTTGTTAGGCCTGGGCTTGAATGCTCTCGCGAGATATTATTAATACGAATACTTGGGAGTACAAATATTAATGTTAGAGTACAATTACAATGAGTGTAAAGACCCTAGTTATCTAGCTCTTGAGTACTGATGATTTCCAGAAGAACCAAAATTGAAGCTCTGTGCGTTCTTGTTCTCGTTTCTGCCGACCGTCTTTAGGTTAAGAGGTTTTGAGAGTGAGAGAGGGATGTCCGAAGTCTAGAGCGCAATCAAGAGAGAGAAACCCTTTTACGAAAGCTGGAAGTCCTCTATTTATAGGAGGAGTTGGGATGTATTAATCTTGATGGGCGATCGCCTTTCCTGTATTATAATAAGGGGGCGATCGTCTTTAGCACATGGGTTGGTTGCCTTAAAGTCCGCGGCTGCTGCTGGCAGCCAGCTATGTGAACCAATGAGAGTACAACACGCATCTCTTGTCGCTGTCTCGGGAGGTCCCACCTTGGACCTTTCGGCGGGTCTGTCGGTAGGTGAGAAGCTGGTGACAAGCTAGGGTCAAAGGGCTTTATCCTACGGCGCCTTTTACGGATCTGCACGTGGGCCTCTATCCCAAGATTCGGCCTTCGCAGACTTGGCGGATGTTGGCTTTACACATGGCATGAGGCGGTCGTCCATGGTCGGGCACTTGGGACGACCGCTAGTTGCCGGGAGACGATCGCCTTGGCAGTCGATCGCTCGGCGCTGGGTCCTGATCTAGGTCATTCGATCGGCAAGTCTGCCTTGGTCTATTTGACTCTGGTTTGGTCGCTCGGTCCTTATGTCGGTCGCCTGTTTAGGCGTATAAATCGCGACACAACAAGTAGTTAATATGTTTTAATGTATATAATATATATTTATTTGTATCTAATATATATTTATTTATAATTATGTAGTTACTTAATTTTTTTCAGTAGTCACAGTGGAGTCACAGACTCACAGTAGAGTCACAGACTCACTGGATAGTGACTCCAGTCCAACACCACTGTCCTAATTATGCAGAAGATGATTAATAATGATTAATCTTATATTGTAGATAGCAATGAATAAGGTTGGCCCTAATTATGATCCGTTTAAGGATCCTAAACGAATGAGGCGGACCCTAATTATGTTAGAACTTAGAACACACACACACACACACACACACACACACACACACACACACATATATATATATATTATAATAATTTTATTGTCGACTAGTGTCGAATAGTCTACGACTAGTCTCGACTAGTCACGACTCGACTTGTCGGACAACCCTGTCGACTCGACTCGACTTACCGACGTAACAACCATGCCCGAAACTTCTAAAATCCATCCCGTTTTCCACGTCTACTTATTGAAACGTGCTGTGGGCGACCTCTAGTAGAAGCCGAACTCCCTAAGGGCATGGAAATTGATTCCGCTGAAGTACCCTCTCCTGTGAAATGTTGGGACATCCGTACAGTCTTCAAAAATGGAACCCACATTACTCAGTGGCTCATACAGTGGCAACCGAGAACACGAAAAGACTCCACTTGGGAAGATGCTGCTACTTTTCAAGCACAGTACCCAAAATTCCGGCTTGAGGACAACCATTTTCTTCAGGAGGCGGCCATTGATAAGGATCCAGATACCACCCCCTCTTTGAGTCAGCCCAGCAAGCCCCACATTTGGAAAGTTTATGAGAGGAGGCCCAAGCCACGTGTCCGGCGGTAGTGGAATGAGTTTGTTAGAATATTCATATATAGTGGTGTGGAGAGGTAGTTGCATGCATTTATTTTTTCTTTTCCAGTGACATCCTTCTAACGGCCTTGAAGCTTGGGCAGTGAGACACCATTATTGGTTCTCATCTGATTTCCTTTGAATTTTCATTAAGAATTTAGGAATCATTCAGTCAATTTGTTCTTGTTTGCTCATTTAATCCTTTACAATTTGTTATTCCTATCAAGGGCAGTTCATTGGGCCTGTATTTGTTCCCAAAGGTGATTTCTCAAGGGCAGCTTGGTTTGCATGTCTCTTGTCAGCTCATCTATCATAATATCAAGCAGGTTTTGGCTTCGCGCAAGTCTTTAATATAATGCAATGGTGATAGCAGTGTTCTAAAAAGTAAAAATCGGCGAATCACTCCGATTTCTCAAGCATATGTCGCTGCTCGACGGGCAGCCGACTTGGTAACACTTGGTACTACTCGTGGAGTTTCCGATAGTACACGACTCGCCAAGTATCTCTACAAGTTCTGACATTTGTTGTTGCTGCATGGTACACATCCTTGATTAATAGGCACTCATTTCTTTTCCGGGGTCCTAAGAAGCACCAAAACCAGGAGGAGAATGTGACACAATATGGCTCGGGGACGGCGATATGGCAATTCTCAAAAAACCATGATATGGGGACGTCAATAATATGTTTATTTTTTATTTTTAAATATTATTAGTATTTACTAAAATTATGAAAAAACATAGAAACATTTCAAAATAAATAGCAAATAAAGAACATATATAAAATAGCCTACTGATTGTTCCATAAAGCAAAATTGAATCCATAAAACTAAAAATCAAAAAGACCAAAATCAAAAATCAAAAATCAAAACTGAATTCATAAAAATGAATAACAGTAACACGGGGAGAGGAGCAGCGGGCTGAATTCATAAAAACGATTAACAAAAAAAGAAATGGAGAAGAGGTTGAACTGGTGCAAATAACCTGGAAAACAAAGGATAGATAGCGGCCTTATGAGGTCGCATTGTGCGACGGCAGCCTCTTGCACAATGGTGCCGACGAATTGAGAGGAGTGAGAACTCGAGCGCGATGAATTGTGAAATGTAGGCGCCAGGTTTTCTTTAACCAGGTCAACGTATTTAATATGTATTAGGACCGTGTTTTCTGCCTTTTCTATTTAAATAACAAAAAATCCCATAACATTTTCTCGCCGTCCGCGGGCGTATCCGTCTCCGAGACGTACCCGGGGCTGATGCTCGGCATTTTGGTGTACCGTGCTTGAGATTCAGGGTATACCATAATATACTTCTGAGAACTTTACTGTATGCTATTTCCCAAATTAATGAAGATTTTATGTAGATTTGTACTCCTATCTTGATAGTGTTCCATGAGTTGTCAAAGTAAATGGATAGATTCTGTTGTCGATCGTCCTGGCTTAAACCCCGACTGAGTTTTTGAAATATTAATCAGTTTTCTTAACCTAGGGTCAGTTACCTTTTCCCTTAGCTTCATTATGTGACACATAAGCTTTACTATACCACGATAGTCCGTACAACACTGGAGTCACCTTGTTTTTGTGAAGTGGTAAAAATAACTTCTAATCTACCCCACCACCATGAGGTTTTCTGTAAGAGACGCAACACGAGGACCTCTCTCCAGGGTCACCCGTCTTTGTTCTACAAGATGTTCTACTCTCTCCCAAGCATGCACAACTTCATCTTACGGTGATACTTCATTGTGTGAGATAGAGAAGTTTGCTAACATAATATTAGCCGCTTAGCACGTCAAAATGCACATAGCCCTATGTATAAGTTTCAATTTGATATCAGCTACTGTAAAATACTTTTATCTTACCCCTTGTCCACGTAGTTAATATGCTCCCTAGATTCTGGTCCGTGAAGGACCTAGTGTTGCCGTCTTTCTTATAGTAAATTGATCTGTAGACGATGATCATTATTACGAAGATAAAATAAATCCGCTACCTATAATGACTTCGAACAGTTCTATACATTTTTTTTTCTCGAATTGCAAATTTGGTTCCATACCTCTTTGTAGTAGTTTCATTTTTCAAATATGGCCTGATTTGCAGGAATCTAAAAGTATATACGAGCTCAGTGAAGTGAGCACAGGTGGAAAATTGAGCAGACACAATCTCCATGTGCAGCAAGTGGGGGCAGATACAGTAACAAAATTATCAACATTTCACTTGTCAATTGGTGATCAGTTACAAGATTTGCATAGTAAACTTGTTTTAGACTATCCACCAGGGGTTTCACGGCAACTTCACAAGTGTATTGTAGCACATTCACAAGGGCAGGCAGTTTTTGATGGCAATGTTCAAGTCAGTAGGTATTTAAAGGTTTCTCTTGTCCTTTCTAGTTATCTGATACCTTGGTATACAGAGAATCAAAAAACGTCTGTTCGTCCTATTTATATTCTGTACTTCCTTGTTTTATCCTGATGCTTGTCCTAGATCTATCCTGGGGTAGTCTCTTGTGGGTTTTTTAATTGTCAAACTTATCATGTAAAAAACTGACAATTTCCTTATCGAGTTAAGCCAAGGGTGTGTGTGTGTATATATATATATATATATATATATATATATATAATGTAAGACAACAATTTGTGTTAGCATAATTCTGCATCTATGGTGAAGGAAACAAATTAGGGATAACTACAAAAGGTAGCCCCTGGGTCTGGGATATTTACCAAAAAAAAAAAGGCAACTTTGGTTTTGTCTTAAATTTGGCCCCAACTGTTGTTGACCTGGTGGGATTTGTTGCCGTAATTGAATATTTACTATTACACCCTCAACTTTTAAAAATAATTCAAATAGCCGAACTTTTGTCTTGCTATTTGCAATAATTAGAAAACTTAAAGGACAGAATGTAATATGTAAGACAGAAGGTCGGGTTCTCTGTAATATTATAAGAAGTTATAGGATGTAAGTGTAAAACTTTTGATGACATGAGCAGTTTCTGTTAGCTTCATTAGTGGCAGGTGCAAAATTTAAGTTGGATGTAACCTCTAGGGTGGGTTTTTGTAATTTTTAACGGTTTTTGAAAAAAAAAAATGGATGCTTAAACAGAATGAGGAAGACTACAATATAAGCCTAGTGTTTTACTCATATCACCAATTGGTTTTTAGGATAGAACGTAAAGTTGCTAGCGTGTGTTTCATGTGTGGGATCATAGCAAGCCCCCAAATTTAACAATATAGATTCGCAATGTAGGTTGGCAGACAGAGAAAACTCATTTAAGATTCATGTGTAGAAGCCATAGAAAGAGTTTTTTATCCCCAGGCTGATGCGCACAAGAATTTCCATACAAGTGCCCAGCCTAGTTACGAAGAGACCTATTTATTTTCGAAATTACAGATGATCCCTTGAGATTTTGTTTCTATTTACAATTTGCACCTTCTGGGATATTCGTAATACCTCTAGGCAATATTTATAATTTGTAAAATAACTGGATTTCTTTGTAATTTGGTTAAACCTAGGGGTAGTGTTTGTAATATTTGTAATCTGACCCTTAGTTCTCAGATATGGGAACACAATTTCATTGAACTAGATACTGCTTCATGTCCATAGTGGAGATATAGTAATCCCTTCGAAGTAGCATAAGTCTTGAGATATAGTAATATTTTTCTTGTACGATTCTCACTTATTGTCAGAGTTGTGATTTTTATATAATGATAATTTTTATATTATTACACAGATGCTCAGCAGACGGATGCGGGACAACTTACAAGGAGCCTCCTTTTGCAACCTCGAGCAACGGTCAATGTGAAACCTAATCTCCAAATAATTGCAGATGATGTTAAGTGTTCCCATGGAGCTGCAATTAGTGATTTAGAAGAGAATCAACTATTTTACTTCCAAGCCCGCGGGATTGACTTAGAAGCTGCAAGAAGAGCTCTGATTTTTTCCTTTGCTGCTGAGGTGATCGAACGTCTTCCTGACCTTCCTATCCGAAAGAAAGTTGAGTCTCTTATAAGAACATTGCTTGGTACGGCACTTGCTTTATTAAGAAAAAAGAAGAAAATGGGAGCTGGGGAATCTTCATTCATTGTGCCCAAAGTAAAAAATCTGTTTCCTTTACTTATACAAAGAGATGAAAGAAAAGATGACATGGTACAACCAGTCACAACATGACACCTCAGATGTATAACCAGTCACAACATGACACTTCATCTAAGCTGATACACCTAATAAATGCTAATAAAGAAAATACGATTTATTATCCTTATACTTTTATCAGCCCCCCTCAAGATGGAACGTAGATGCTAGAAAAACCCATCTTGCCAAGAATATGATGAAGAGCTGGAGCATTGATAGGCTTGGTCAACACATCAGCAAGCTGCAACTGTATGACAATCAATCTCTATATGTTTGGTTCTCTCATGGAATACCGGATTATTGCAGATATAGATAGCTGCTTTATTGTCACAATATAAGGGAGGGGCCTTAAATTGTGAAACACCAAAATCCTGCAACAAATTTCTGATCCAAACAATCTCACAACTGGTTTGAGCCATTGCTCTATATTCAGCTTCGGCTGAGGATCTAGAGACGGTTACTTGCTTTTTAGATCGCCAAGAAATCAAAGAAGACCCAAGAAAAACAGCAAAGCCTGTTACTGATCTTCTAGTTGGACAAGCAGCCCAATCTGCATCACAGAAGGCACTCAAATCAAGTGAAGACTGACTATCAAAGAACAAGCCATGTCCCAAATTTCCCTTGAGATATTTTAGAACCCTGTGAGCAGCTACCATGTGACCCTCACACGGTTTAGAAAGAAACTGACTTAGGTTATGCACTGCAAAAGTAATGTCTGGTCTTGTGATGCAAAGATATAGAAGCCTGCCAATCAATCTCCTATATGATGTGAAATCACTAAGCTCAGCCTTTTCATCAACACTGAGATGCTTCCCAGATTCCATAAGGGTAGTACAAGGCCTGCATTCCAGTAAACCTGCTTCTCTCACCAAGTCCATAGCATACTTTCTCTGGCAAAGATGAATGCCCTTTGTATTCCTTGCTATCTCAATGCCGAGGAAGTAAGAAGGTTTCCCCAAGTCTTTGTATTTGAACTTGGTGTGTAGGAAAGCCTTAAAAGACTTAACTAGCTCAGCATCATTACTGGCCAGTAAAATATCATCAACATATACCACCAATTCAAGAAATTTGTTACCATCTTTCTTATAAAAGAATGAATGGTCAAAAACTGATTGTAGCAAACCAAAATCCGCAAGTACTTCTGAAAATTTTAAGTACCACTGTCTTGATGCCTGCTTTAAACCATAAAGAGATTTGTTCAACTTACAAACTGAACCAGGTGGATAGGGCTTTCCATTCTTATCAACAAGACCAAGAGGAAGTTCCATGTATATGTCTTCATCTAACTCCCCATACAAGAAGGCATTATTGATATCTAAATGACATAGTTCCCAACCTTGAGCAGCAGCTAGTGACAACATCAGTTTAACTGTCACTAGCTTAGTTACTGGTGAGAAAGTGTCCAAATAATCAACTCCTCCTTGTTGTGTGTAACCTTTTGCCACCAATCGAGCCTTATATCTGTCAAGGCTTCCATCAGCAAAAAAATTGGTTTTATACACCCATTTACACCCAATAGCTATCTTGTGTGCTGGTAGCTGTGTAATAAACCAAGTATTGTTTTGAATTAGAGCTTCAAGCTCCGCTTGCATTGCTTTTCTCCATTCATCATACTTAGATGCTTGGTGATAAAAAGAAGGTTCAGGAATAGAAGATAAAGAACAGATGAGCCTATAATAGGCAGATGAGAGTCTATTATATGAAATGTATTTGTGTATGGGGTATTCTGTATGTATTATGGAGTTACACTCATAGGCAGAAAGATGGGATGGAGGTTTCACTACTCTTCCTGACTTTGTTGTTGGCAATGATGATGCACCTATCTCAGTAGAAGCAGGAGAAACAACAGCTACAGGCCAAGATTCACCTGGAATAGATTTTTCAACAGGAAAAGTAAACTGAGGTTCTGGAAAATGTGAGGAAGCCAGATGAGAAAAAGGAAAAACAGATTCATGGAAAATAACATCTCTGCTGATAGTAACTTGATGTGTCTCAACATTTAGAATCTTGTACCCTTTGTAACCTGGTGGATATCCCAGAAATACACATTTCACAGCTCTGGGAGAGAACTTTGTCCTGTTCCTATCTAAGGTAGAGGCAAAGCACAAACAACCAAACACCTTGAGATGGGAATAGGCAGGAGGTTTGTTAAATAAAAGTTCAAAGGGTTTGATGTTATGAGGGAGAACAGATGAGGGAATTCTATTTATCAGGTAAGATGCAATAAGGACACAATCCCCCCAATACTCTACAGGCAAATGTGATTGAAAGAGAAGACTTCGAGCAACATTGAGAAGGTGCTGATGTTTCCTTTCAACTCTGGCATTTTGCTGAGGAGTAGAGACACAAGAGTGGTGAACCAAAGTACCATATTGAGTGTACAACTCCCCTAGAGTAAATTCTGGGCCATTATCACACCCAAGCACTTTGATTCTTTTAGAAAATTGAGTGAGAACAGTGCTGAAAAAATTAGTGAGAATACTTTGGACATCAGATTTATGCTTCATGAGAAAGATCCAAACAAATCTAGAATAATCATCTACAATGGTCAAGAAGTAGGAAAAACCATCAACAATTTGTACGGAATAAGGTCCCCAAACATCACAATGTATTAAATCAAAAGTAGCATTGGATACATGGGTAGAATCTGGAAATGACAAACGTTTTTGTTTGGCTAAAGGACATATCTCACACAGATTCTGCTTACAAGAAGAAAGACACAAAGTCTTAGCTAACAGTTATAATTTATTTGGAGATGGATGTCCTAATCTATGGTGCCAAACATCAGCACTTATTACAGCAGATATACTAGGAGGTAAGCAAATGCTAGAAGAGCTTGATGAAGAACTGGAGACTTCTAAGGCATACAGATTGCCAACTCTTCTACCCTTTCCAATCACAGTTTCCTGAATGACAAAATGAGAAGAAGTAAAAGTCACTTTACTATGAAGAGAATCAGTAATAGCACTGACAGAGATGAGATTATAAGAAAAAGAAGGAACACAAAGGACGTTATGCAGTTGGAGAGTGGGAGTAAGAGTGATGGTTCCTACACAACTGACTGGAGCACTATGACCATTAGGAAGATTGACATGATCATACAGAGGTACAGATGTGTTAGAAAACAAGGATGGATCATGACACACATGATGTGTGGCGCCAGTATCCATTAACCACACAGAATGCTTAACAGAAATAGAACAAATAAGGGGATAAGACGAGACAGTACCACTGAATGGAGATGAAGTTACGGATGAACCAAAAGAAGTCTCATTCACACCATGATGAGCTGAACAACCTGCAGTTACTTGTGATGAATTCTGCATCTGCGTTTAGAAAAACTGGAACATCTGAGCAAGTTGTGTTTGAGATAAAACACCAGTCTCGCTAGACTTCATTCCAGTGTTATCATACACAGCTCCAACACCCCGAGCACTCACTTGGTTGACTGATCTCTGACCACCATTTGAACCATGACCTCTACCTCTTCCATATCCAGGTGGATAGCCGATAATCTCAAAACACTTATCTATTATGTGGTTTGTCCTTCCACATTTTGTGCAAAGAAATCTTTCTCTCCCTGCTCTGCCACGACCTCCAGAAGTGGCATTAATCACGGATCCAGTGTTCTCAGGCAAAGGAGCTGCAGGTGGAGTTAATACAGACTCAATTGATCTCTGTCTTTCTTCCTGCAAAACCAGGGCAAAAATCTTTGGCAGTGACATCAATGGAGTTATGGAGAGTATATGTGAACTAGTGGAGAATAGGATGGGTGCAATCCCTGCAGAAATTGCATAGCACACTCCTGTGCTTGAAAACAGTTCCACCTCTTGGCACTGTCACAAGTGCAAGCATCACAAGTGCACAAGGTATTAGGCTGGAAATCACGGTATTCATCCCACAAAATACGAAGTTTAGTGTAGTATGATCCAACATCATCACTACCTTGCCTCAAAGTCACCAGTTGTTGCCTCAATTGATAGATCCGCGCTAAATTTCCCTGCGAGAATCGGTCCTTCAGATCTGCCCAGATTTGATCCGCATCTTCAAGATACATGATGCTGGAGCTAATTTCTGGAACAACAGCGTTCCTCAGTCAAGAGATCACCATACTATTGCAGCGAATCCACTGCGAATAGAGCAGATCTGAGGTTTTAGGTCGAGAAAGTGTCCCGTTGACAAAATCCAATTTGTTCTTCGCCATCAGTGCAGTTGTCATCGATCGATACCAGCTATTGTAGTTGGATCCGTTGAGCTGCTGTGTGACGAGCTGAATGCCGGGATTATCACTCGGAGAAAGAAAGTAAGGGCTGCTATGATCTTCATAGACAGCCATGGCGTTTTCACCAGATTTGGTGTTTTTTGCAGTCATGACAACAACAACAACAACAACATCTAAGCCTTAGTCCCAAAATGATTTGGGGTCGGCTAACATGAATCAAACTTTGAAACCGTCAATAATCGTTACATAAATAACATAAAACGAAAAAAGAGGGAAAAAGTAGAGAAAAAAGCAAATAAAAAAAGAGAATGAATGAAAAAATAAAAAAGAATCAGACTCCATCCACCATCAGTCATGAGTTGCAAAAAAAAAAAGAGAGAAGGAAAAACGGAAGGATTATTGCTCCGATACCATATTAAGAAAAAAGAAGAAAATGGGAGCTGGGGAATCTTCATTCATTGTGCCGAAAGTAAAAAATCTGTTTCCTATGACAAAGGAAACAGTACTTATACAAAGAGATGAAAGAAAAGATGACATGGTACAACCAGTCACAACATGACACCTCAGCTGTATAACCAGTCACAACATGACACTTCATCTAAGCTGATACACCTAATAAATGCTAATAAAGAAAATACGATTTATTATCCTTATACTTTTATCATGCTTCAAGGTAAGGATCGATTAATATTGCTTAAAATTTGATCTTTTTTCCCCTTCAGAGCTGTAATACTGTACGTTGAATTTGTTTTCAGAAGCTAGTATTAGTTTTCAGGGCAGAGGAAAAGTGAGGAAGATTTGTCTTGCGAATAGAGAGATCCAATCATGGCAGCAGCAGTGAGGAGAATAATTAATATGATACATTGATACTCTATAGTAACTGCAATTTATTCTCTCACTCAATTTCTACTCTATTTTTGGTTCCTATATTTTTATCGTTATTAAAGTAGATTGTTTGGAAATTGGAAATTGGAAAATGGAGTTGATATTACATTTTTCCAGCTTGGCTGAAATCCAAGACCAATTGTATATTTATACTCCCTACGGTCCTTCTTTCAAGTCTCTTTTTAAGAAATTGAAAAGGATTTAAAATATAACTCATTTGTCTAGTTTCAACAATTATTCAAGACCATTTATAAAAATGTCCTTTCATTTTAGTCCAATACATTTTACTCTCTTTCTTTCTTCATGAATACTCTCCATATATCTATATTAAGGGGCAAACTAGTAAATTGATTTTCTCAAAATATTTTTTTGCACTTTTAACTAACTTACTTTGATCTTGTTGAATTAGTTAAAAGAGACTTATAGTATGTACTATAAAGACTTTTATAAATTATGTTGAAATCTACTGAAATCTCTTAAACCAAATAAAAGTATAGTAAATCGATTAAGATTATAAAAAATTGATTTTTGGTGTAGAAATTGTAATCGATTTTTTAGTAATATGATTATGATAATAAAAAAATCTGATTTTAGGTGTACAAATTGCAAACAATACCCGACTGATATGATTCAACTTATTGTGGTGATACGAATTTGTTGTTGAGGTTCATGAAGAACTAGAGTAATTTGATTTTTGTAGTGTTTGTAAGAAGGGTGCATAATTTTAATTATGATTATAAAAAATCGATTTTAGGTGTAGAAATGACGGGGGGAGCACTAAAGTCCCTATTGGGGTAGGTACTAGGTATTGCTATTATCAGGATAGCTAATTGAAGAAAACAAATTTTGTATATAATCCACGGTTTATTTATTCCATATTTTATAGTGAATGTTTTAAATTTTATTATATTATGAAATGTTTAGAAATGACGGAGGAGAGCAGCAAAGTGCCTATTGGGGTAGGTATTGTTATTATCAAGGATAGCTAATTGAAGAAGTAAGCGCGGGCATGTAATTCAAGCGGGAGATCACGAGGCGAACAGGTAATGCTGGAAAACTTACCTCTAGAATAGAGGTGGCCACGGTTCCGGTTCCGGTTCCGGTTCGAACTGCAACCGAACTGTCGGTTCCACGGTTTCGGAAACGGGAACCGGAACCGAACCTTTAACATAGTGTCAAGGTTTCGGTTCGAACCGGAAACCGGCGGTTCTGGTTCCGGTTCCTAACCGACGGTTCTCGGTTCGAACCGTCTGAACCGTTTTTTTTAATCTTCACTTTAATTGTTTTTGTTGTTTAAATGTATTTTTGTATAAGTTAATGAAATAATCAATAATAAAATAAAAGAAACAATAACCTTAATGGGCAACTATTTCTTATTATTTCCTAAGATAATAGTTTGTGGTATTTATAACTAAGCCCTGTCGGTTCAATAGAGGCGTCATGGGAAAGAACCGAAAAGAAAACCCATTAAGGAGTATTAAACTCTTTTAAAAATACATTAAAACAACATAAATTACTTCAATTCAAATCCTAGTTACTACAAGTTGAAGTCGAAGTCATCCTCAAAGTCTTCGCCTTCGGTGCATTGAGATGACTCGCTCGCATCGGTGGTCTCGGATTCGGTCGTGGTTATTGGGTATTCTTGGAACAAATCATCCCATTTGTTTTCTTGCTCTCTCGTTTTGGCCAATGTATCTTCACTACCGACGTAGGTTGATTCTTCGGGATCCTCTCGAATAAAAACACCACGTAGACGATAAGGGCCTCGTTGTCTATTTCCAATGGTAGAACCTTACTACATAACGTTTTTGCCCTTACCACTACGACTCGAGCCGGAATCGGAAGAAGCCATTTGTAGGGAGAATGAGTAATAGTAATAAAAATGATTAAGAGTAGAAAATGCTTAGTAGAGGTGAAAGTTGATGTGAAAAACGGTGAGGATTGAGTGGTATTTATAGGGAGAAAGTAGAGGTAAAATTGGGAGAAATTTGAATTTGAAATTCAAATTTGAAATTCAAAACTTTGGGAACCAAATCTAAAAAAATTAAAAAAGAAATCTGTAAAAGTGGGAATCAAATCTGCCACAATATGCCAACGTGGGTCTGACCAGTTCCATTTTTTTTACGGTTCCCGGATTGAACCGTGGGAACCGGCGGTTCCGGACGGTTCGCGGTTCCACGGTTCAGTTACGGTTCTGAACCGGGAACCGCCGGTTATATTTTTTGGAACCAAAACTGAACCGTCTGGGCACGGTTCCGGTTCCGTTCGGAACCGCCTAACACAGTTCCGGTTCCAGAACCGTCCCATATGATTCGGTTTCACGGTTCGATTCCCGGTTCTAGTTTTTTTGGCCACCTCTACTCTAGATCGGGGTGAGGTTGAGTCTCGGGGTACTCATGACATGTGACAATCCCCCTCTTTCCTGGAAAAAAATTTAAAGAAAACAAATTTTGTATATAATTCACGGTTTATTTAAATTATGCTTGAACTTGGCATTTTATGTTTATTTTTTGTTATATTATGAAATGTCACATGTTTGCTCCATTTGGAGGAAAGTAGACGATATTTATGCATAACTGAGACTTGAGCGTATGTAATGAATTTAAATTATCCTTATAGGAGGTTTGGAGCATGAATGAGAAGAATAATTGAGCTAAAATAAGGGTCATATCGAAAAACAAGTGAAAAATGAGCTAACGTACCAATAGTGTAATAGACGGTGCAATAAAATGCTCAAAAAGTATTAAATTTTTGGAATCTGATAATTGTTAGGCGTATTTTTATGCGCTTATTTATCATTAGTTTATATCCATTTTGAGCCTAAAAGTGCATAAATGAGCTTTTAATGCACTATTCTTATATGTTTGGCAGGAAATTGGAGTCCGGAAGCTCGAACGGTGAAAAACGGGCGAAAACGGAAAATTTTGGCCAGGGGCCGCGGCACGAACCAAGTGAGCTGCAGCACACGAAGGCAACCAGCAAATGCCGAACCAACTGTACTGTGAGCCGCGGCACAAGGAGAGTGAGCCGCGGCCTAGGAAGAAAACATGCGCCCAGGCATCCGGCGCTGAGCAGTAGGGGCCGCGGCACAGATTAAGTGAGCCGCGGCCCACGAGGCGGTTTTGATATGTTGGCCGCGGTTCTGGGCCGTTTTTGGAGCCGGTTCCCAACCTAATTCCCGGACGCGTTTTGGAGGCTGATGATAGTTATAAATAGGGGTTTTAAGGGCTGAAGACATGATCATCAAATCGGAGGAAGACATCGCGGGATCGAAGAACACAAGGAGGAGATTTGTGGGCGACGACAAGACCGCGGATTCCTTACGGTTTTCTTAATTTTTCCGCATCTTAGCTTCTAGATCTATTCGAGTAGGATTGTGATTGTATCTGATTACATGACAGTTTGAATTATTTATTTTTATTTCAATTTACTCGTTATTCGTATTGGGTTGGATTTTTCTCATTGTTCTTAATGCTTTTTAATTGTCTGGCCAACAGTTGAATTGTTTTGAATGTCTTTATGGATTCGGGAGATGAAATTTAGGCATAGTTCTTGTGAGAATAATCATGATTTTCGTGAGATAGGGATATACTCATGGGAATTGTGAAGCCTATTTATTGTGGGAATTCTTGAACTGTTTTAGCTATTAATTATCTAATTCGAATAGGGATATATCGAGTTAATAATTCGTAATATTTTCTATCGACCTTGGGAAAGGCTTTAGAATAATTTAGGAATTCCTGGCTTACAATCAATTGAATAAAAGTGAATTGAATTGAATAAAAATCATTCCTGATTGTTTGAGGTGAAAATCATAATCCTACACCCTTATTATTATTATTATTAGTAGTATTACTACTATTATTATTTATTTTTCTGCAATTAGTTTAGATATAAATTCCATATAATTGTTCTTCAAATAAAATTACGAATCGATTATATTTTGGTACTTAGTGAAATCAGTCCTCGAGGGAACGATATCTTACTTATCACTTTATTACTTGTTGACACCATGCACTTGCAGCATAGTGTGAGGGATTTCCTCACAACAAGTTTTTGGCGCCGTTGCCGGTGATTGATTTTTCGCTAATATCAATACCAAGCGACTCTAATTTTAATTTGAAGTTTTTTTTTTAGTCTCTATATTTTTATTCATTATGTTTTCCTTTGATTATAGTGACCCTTGGCATTTCATAAATTTCGATGATCTCAATAATTTGCCTAATAGGGTCAGTGAGCCCTCTCCCCCAAAATAAAAGACCATGCTTGAATAATGTGTAGACGCTCTCAAAAATCCTGATAGTACCCCTCTTGAGCGAGAATGTGCACGTCGTGGTCTTGAGATTCACTATGGTTATTTTCCAGCTCATATATTTTGTAGTGAAGTTGAGGGGGAGGTTGAGAAGAAAGACATGTTGAGTTTTAGGGTCGATCCCCCAGCACCTGATAATTACATAAAGTGTGATGAGCTTGTAGAAGAAGTTACCATTGATGATGTTTCCAAAGAAATTTCATTAAATTGTCATCAAACTTCGACTAATAAGGTGAACACTTATGTGCCTAAAATTTTATTAACGGTGCCACGCATAATTTTTCCTAAATCCATAATG
The DNA here is from genome assembly GCA_033398695.1 of Orobanche coerulescens. Lineage (NCBI taxonomy): Eukaryota > Viridiplantae > Streptophyta > Magnoliopsida > Lamiales > Orobanchaceae > Orobanche > Orobanche coerulescens. The sequence continues at coordinate 56,190,871 of CM065805.1, read as the reverse complement.
GGAGAGATTGACCCCATTACTTTTGATTTTGTTGAGGCTGATTCTTTGAGTTCTAATGAGGTTGTTCATGATAAGTCTTTATTATTTACCCATTCGAACTCTGCTTATTTTTTCGTGCCTTATAATTATTATATTCTTCCATTATTGTTTTGTTGTCCGCTTAATTATTCTTACTCATTATTTTTGGCAACCAGGCATGAACCAAAGCCTCCCTTGTGGAATAAGAGGCTTATAGATTGTAAGAAGGGGGCATTTGGCAATCTCCCTAGAAAGAAGCCACGTTAAATTTTTTTGCCACGTCGTGCTCAAGACGTAAAATAGAGCGCTTGATAGGAGGCAACCCATCATTTTTACTTGCTTTCTAGTTAGTTGTTTTTATTTCATTTTTTTTATTAATAATTTTCTTTTCTTTGTTTTGTTATTTCGTTTGGATTCCCCTGATTTCTCTAATATTTTTTTAACCCCAATGAGTTATTATTCTTCATATTCTAGTCTTTCTTGACTTAATATCTATTGTTATTTCATGACTAGAGACTAAGTTTGGGGATCCCTGGTGATGTTGAGCGTTATTTGAAGTATGGATTGCTTGACGATTCCACTCAGACATGTGCTGGCTTTCAAGAAGACATTTGGAATAAGATTCACTTTTCCTTATCTCTTTTATTTTCACATGAGTTTTATTGTTGATGATTTTAGATGTAGTGGAATAAATTGAAGCATGCGGCATTCTCTTAAATTTTCTTGGTTATAAATTGCGATTTCATCATTGCTTTATTTTTCGTGAATTTTTCGTGCTTCCGTGTGTAAAACTGATGTTACGATACTGATTTCTCTCTGAAGAAACGGTTGAGTTTTAGTCGAGTTGCAGTCAGCGATATCTGTTTCCGTAGAGTATTCATTTAGGTCCGAAATTTTTTCGTTTTTGTAGAAATCTTAGCAGATAAGAAAGGAGACATACGTGTTTTCAAATCACCGTCTATACGTTTGGTTACTTTTCGCGTAGCTAGTCGTTCAGTAACATGAGTCTTGTTGGCACTTGGATTGAGTTTAGAGTCGGACAGTTTCTCCCAAAAGTCGAGAAATTATATGTGTTCTATGATGGGAAGTCTAGTAACCGAGGGTATTCACGTGACCCGTTGTTTACTCTCGCGTAAAACGACAACCCTGAATAGACTAATGATTTAGAAATATCGCATTACCGATGATGGGAAGCCTAGTAACCGGGGGTATTCACGTGACCCGTAGTTTAGTCTCGCGTAAAACGGCAACCTTGACATGCGGGACTTGCTATTCGAGTTTTTTCTCCGCTGTAGAGGGGGACTAGTGACTAGAAGCATCCATGTGCCCCATGAGTATCTTTTACGTCAAACGATTCCCCAATACATGAGAATGGAAATCCACCCTAGGATTATCCCGATGAACCATCTCGAGATCCGAACTTAGTGGTTAACTCGAATCTTTGTTATGATCATACATAAGGGAATGCTGTCCGAGGAGTAATTTTGATGATGAAACTCTTAAATTTTGCCACTAGACCGTGGGACTGGGCGAGTTTGCTTGTTTAATCTAACCCTTCATATTGCGGTCGGTTAAATTCACGCTTGTTAATCTTTGAGCTTGATTTTCCTCATTAACGATTGGTTAGGACTGAAAATGATTACTTCTTGGAATCAGTGTCCGTGGATGTGACTCACTATTACGACACTCGTATTATTCTTTGAGATTTTCAGGGTAGTATTGATTAAGTTGAACACTATGGATTTGCACGAGTATTCACGATACTTTTTGTTTAAAATTGATTTTTGCTTGAGGACAAGCAAAGGCTCAAGTTTGGGGGTATTTGTTAGGCGTATTTTTATGCGCTTATTTATCATTAGTTTATATCCATTTTGAGCCTAAAAGTGCATAAATGAGCTTTTAATGCACTATTCTTATATGTTTGGCAGGAAATTGGAGTCCGGAAGCTCGAACGATGAAAAAAAGCGAAACGGAAAATTTTGGCCGGGGCCGCAGACGAACCAAGTGAGTCGGCAGACACGAAGGCAACCAAAGAAATGCCGAACTAATCAGATCTGTGAGCCGCGGCACAAGGAGAGTGAGCCGCGGCCTAGAAGAAAACATGCGCCTGTGCATCCTGGCTGAGCAAGAGGGCCGCGGCACAGATTAAGTGAGCCGCGGCCCACGAGGCGGTTTTGATATGTTGGCCGCGGTTCTGGGCCGTTTTTGGAGCCGGTTCCCAACCTAATTCCCGGACGCGTTTTGGAGGCTGATGATAGTTATAAATAGGGGTTTTAAGGGCTGAAGACATGATCATCAAATCGGAGGAAGACATCGCGGGATCGAAGAACACAAGGAGGAGATTTGTGGGCGACGACAAGACCGCGGATTCCTTACGGTTTTCTTAATTTTTCCGCATCTTAGCTTCTAGATCTATTCGAGTAGGATTGTGATTGTATCTGATTACATGACAGTTTGAATTATTTATTTTTATTTCAATTTACTCGTTATTCGTATTGGGTTGGATTTTTCTCATTGTTCTTAATGCTTTTAATTGTCTCTACAATGATTGAATTGTTTTGAATGTCTTTATGGATTCGGAGATGAAATTTAGGCATAGTTCTTGTGAGAATAATCATGATTTTCGTGAGATAGGGATATACTCATGGGAATTGTAGCCTATTTATTGTGGGAATTCTTGAACTGCTTTAGCTATTAATTATCTAATTCGAATAGGGATATATCGAGTTAATAATTCGTAATATTTTCTATCGACCTTGGGAAAGGCTTTAGAATAATTTAGGAATTCCTGGCTTACAATCAATTGAATAAAAGTGAATTGAATTGAATAAAAATCATTCCTGATTGTTTGAGGTGAAAATCATAATCCTACACCCTTATTATTATTATTATTAGTAGTATTACTACTATTATTATTTATTTTTCTGCAATTAGTTTAGATATAAATTCCATATAATTGTTCTTCAAATAAAATTACGAGTCGACTATATTTTGGTACTTAGTGAAATCAGTCCTCGAGGGAACGATATCTTACTTATCACTTTATTACTTGTTGACACCATGCACTTGCAGCATAGTTTGAGGGATTTCCTCACAACAGAAAAATACAAAGTTGGAAAGATATCAGTTGACTTTTAAATGCCGCTGACAACTTCTAAATTGGATTTTTCAGTAAAAGTTCTGACAAAAATGATTGAAATGCGCAGTGTAGTCCAGCAGTGCGAGGTCACGCATTGTAGAAGGCAGTTTGTGGGGGTTGCGTGCCTACCGTTTTGACCCAATTTATGTCGGCTATATATACTCAACGCTATGGGACAAAAGCCAGATATTCTAGTACGCGACAAGTAAAAGCACGAATAAGTGGCTAAAACTGAAGATCACAAAGATTGAAGACTCGACATAAGTGTATCTTTGTCAATTTTTCTTTCTTATTTCTTTCTAAATTCTAGGAAACATGTCCTTTCATGGGATCAAAAGCCACGATTCTTTTGACTAATTTATTCTATATTTTCTAGATAATTGTTAGTACCTAAAAATGTTAATATTTTATAATAAATTAATTTATTTTATCTTGTCCAGTGCTTTGATTGTTCATGTGTGAATAAATGATCCTTACTTATGCATACCTAAGTAGTTGATTTGAGTTTGAAATGAGATAATTGACTACATGATTGCTGGAGTTCCCGACATAAATGAGTGTTAGTTATTCAACATAAATGAGTGTTGGTTATAATTGGATAGTATACGTTGATGAGCATAATCTAATCCTATTAACGTGAGAGGTAATTATTAATTCTTAAGTTGAGAGATTGATTATTACTCCCTCCACTTTTAAATAGATGTCACTTTGCTTTTGTACACACAAATTAAGAAAATTATTTTATGCCAAAATTTGTCCCTAATAAATGATATTTTGTAATTAATGAAGAGTGAAAAGATGAATTTTGAGATAAATTAATTAGGGGTAATAATGGAATAAAGAGAAGAATAAATTTAAAGTGACATTTATTTTGAAAAAGTTACAAAAGTCTAAAATGACATCTATTTAAAAGTGAAGGGAGTAATAGTTAATCTACATTAATTGCTCTAATGATAGGATTGGAATATTGAAGTGATTAATCTTATGAATAGAAGAATTAAACTTGGTTTTAATTATCACATGAATAAATTAGGGAAACACATATCATAGGATCATGTTCTTGATTGCTTGTTTCTCGTGATTCTTTTCATAGTTATTTGTTATATTGCCTCACTGTTAGTTTGGTTTATTTATTTCATCTTATAAATCAATTCTTAAACTCAAGAACCGTCTAGATAAATTTAAAATATCACGATTGCAATAGTCGTGGAATTCCTCCCAAGATTATTCTCTATGGGATACGACCTTATCTTGCCGCTTGGTATAACTACACCATACACTTGCGATTAGTAAAAATATTTAGCGAATAAGTTTTTGGCACCGTTGTTGGGGACTAATTGAATGAATTTTGTGATATTGTGTTATATATTTAGATTTAGTTTAGACATTTTTTTTATTTCTTGTATTTTTTTTTTGTTTGTCCGATTGATTGATAAATCAGTGATTATATGAACAAGCAAATTCAGCTACTACAACATCAAATAGCCATATTACAACTCAAAGTTGAAGTGGCTAATCTATGAGGGTTTGAATTACGATGCTTATCAGGGACCCAACCAAGGATGAAATTATTATTATTCTCCCAATTCGTACTATTATAATCCAACCGGTGCATACCAAGAACCCAAGCCGAGTCTTGAGGGAGCGTTCAACTCTTTTATGGAAAAAGTGAAAAAGCTGAGGAACATGACTGAGTCTCGATATGAAGAGATAATGATTCGGTTTAATGGGCCAATTGGAACTCAAATAGACATGCTTGAGAAATGAACAAATCCAATAGTTTGCATGATTGGAAATCAACATCTAATAGATAAATTTTTCGAGTAGGGCTGAACTAACCCCGAGTGAGTATTGCCACGCCATTGATGTGCAAAGTAACATGGGGTATGAAGGATCAAAATTTCCAAGTGATAGAGTTGAGAAAGTTGAAGTTCAGGCTGAAAATGAAAAAGAGGTAGAGATTACGAGAGAATGAGAGGGAAAAAGAATCGGATGTTAATAGGAACTGTCGAGGTCTATGTTGATAACGTCATGCTTGTTTCTTTTTATCAAGTATCTTTTATAGTGCTATTTTTATGAGTTCATTTCATATATTTGAAGATGTGTATGTCTTATAGTTTTTAGGTTATTGATATGAGAAGTGTGAAATCCAATGAGTTGGTAAACATTGCTGAGAATTTGAAAAGGACGCAACGAGCGCTCTGTATGCTAGCGAGAATAATGTATCATCATGGTGTATATGGATTGTCGCGTGGATTTTCATTTTGTGAATTTATCCAAGATAACCGACTATTCTTATTTTCAAACTTAACCTTCCTTGATTTAGAGTTTGGGTTGGGAGGTGACGTGGTTTTTATTGGATAACTTACATTTACTTGCTTTCTTGCATTTATATAGGATTTGTATTGGTCTAATTATTATTTTTTTTAGTTGGTAGTGTACATTTGCTTGCTTCCCTAATTGTTTTTCTTTTTGTTGTTAAAAATTGAAAAAACCGTTCTTGAATTAGAATTTTGATTGTCAATAAGGAATTAATAGTTGTCAATAATAAATTATTATTTGCTTTTGAAAAATGAATAAAAAATATTTTTACTGGTAATTATTTTATTAAATCAAAGAGAATAGTTAATTAAAAATATGGAAAACAAGGACAGATCACTGAATGAAGATAGGGTTAAAGGAAAAATATCCCATCACTTTACAAAGACAACAAAAAGCCATTTTATTTTACTATTATTATATAGCCAGGCGTAGATATTTTTCTAAATTTCACTAATCATTTCAAATCCCAAATCCACAGTGTTCTTTCTGCCCAATCCAAATTTTCCCATGGCAACAAATCTCTCAATAGCTTCAGTCCCATATCACCACCACTCAGATACCACACACCACCGCCCACGTCACTTAACCACTCCATATTTTCTTTTCCCCACCAAGAAAAGATTCACCATTAACTCATCGAAAGAAGCGCCGCCGCCGCCACCACCACCACCACCACCTTCCGCCGTTGCCGAAGAGCAAAAGAACCCCTCTCTAGCCGAGCAGCTGAAACCCTTGTCCACCACCATTCTTTCAGACCAACCGAACGAAACCCATCTCTTGTCCAAGCCAAAATCCACATGGGTCAACCCCACTAAGCCCAAACCATCCATTCTTTCTCTCCAGCGCCATAAGCGCTCATCTTCCTATTCACACAACCCGTATATCAAAGACCTTATGCAATTTGCCAAGGAATTTAATGACTGTGAGGAATCCGATTTCTTGGCTGTTATTGAGGGTATCCCTCACCCACCCACCAGAGAAAATGCGCTCCTGGTGCTAAATAGCTTGAGGCCGTGGCAGAAATCTCTCCTTTTCTTCAATTGGGTTAAGGCCCAGAACGTGTTTCCCGTGGAAACCATCTTTTATAATGTCATAATGAAGTCTTTGAGGTTTGGAAGGCAGTTTCAGCATATAGAGAACCTTGCTTTTGAGATGATAGAAAAAGGAATTGCGCTTGATAACATTACATATTCGACTATAATTACTTGCGCGAAAAGGTGTAATCTTTTCGATAAAGCAGTGGAGTGGTTTGAGAGGATGTACAAAACTGGACTCATGCCTGATGAGGTTACTTATTCTGCTTTGTTGGATGTGTATTCTAAGCTCGGTAAGGTGGAGGAGGTCATGATTTTGTATGAAAGAGGCAGAGCAAGTGGATGGAAACCTGATCTCTATGCTTTTTCCATGTTGGCTAAGATGTTTGGTGAGGCAGGGGATTATGATGGTATTAGGTATGTTATGCAAGAAATGAAGTCTCTAGGCATCCACCCCAACTTGGTTGTCTACAACACTTTGTTAGAGGCATTGGGTAAAGTCGGGAAGCCCGGATTGGCTAGGAGTTTATTCGAGGTGATGGTGGATTCGGGGATTGCCCCTAATGAGAAGACTCTAACGGCATTGATCAAGATTTATGGGCGGGCTAGGTGGGCCCGAGATGCTTTAGAACTTTGGGAACGCATTTAGGCAAACAGGTGGCCCATGGATTTCATATTGTATAACACATTGTTGAGCATGTGTGCTGATCTTGGATTGGTGGACGAGGCGGAAAGACTGTTTGAGGACATGAAGGGTTTGGAAAAACGTAAACCGGATAGTTGGAGTTACACAGCTATGTTAAATATATATGGGAGTGGGGGTAATGTTGAAAAGGCCATGGATTTGTTTAAAGAAATATCCGAGACGGGTGTGGAACTTAATGTCATGGGATGTACTTGTTTAATTCAGTGTTTGGGCCGGGCGAAGAAAATAGATGATTTGGTGAAAGTGTACGACATCTCCACTAGAAAAGGTGGAGTTGAGGCGGACGATAGGTTATGCGGCTGTTTGCTTTCGGTTGTATCTTATTGTGAGGGTGGTGATGATGCTAATAAGGTACTTTCTTGTTTAGAGCAAGCAAATCCGAAATTGGCTGCATTCGTAAAGATGTTGTGTGGTGATGAGATTAATCCTGGAAATGTGAAAGAAGAGTTCAAGATTGTGCTTAGTAACACGGAAGTTGAGGCTAGGAGACCGTTCTGTAACTGTTTGATTGATATTTGTCGGAGTAGGAATTTCCATGAGAGGGCTCATGAGCTTTTGCATTTGGGGACTATATATGGATTGTATCCGGGTTTGCACACAAAGAGCGACGAAGAGTGGAGGTTGAATTTGAGATCACTATCGATTGGTGCAGCTCATACTGCGTTTGAGGAATGGATGGGCATGCTCGCTAAAATTGTTCGTCGCCAAGAAAGTTTGCCGGCTTTGTTTTATGCAAACACCGGGTCTGGGGCTTATAAGTTTTCACAAGGATTGGGGAATGCTCTTGTGTGCAGAAGCTTTCGGCTCCGTTTATCGAGAGTGAGGGAAAGTCTGGTTTCTTTGTTGCGACACGGGAACTACTAACTTTTGTTATGACCTGATTTTTTTTTTTTTATAACTCAGTTTCTAGGCTTATACCTAACTATATCTGAGGGTAACAGCTCCGCTTTCTCATTACTGCCATCAAGTTAAACATGAAGTCTTCCCCCGAAGCGAACCCACACGGATGATATTCAGTATGAGGTCCTGTCAAATGCGTATATGCTTCGGGAAAGATTTTTGAAATGGAGGCAAGAGGGATAGAATCCCTGACCTCCACCCCACCTGAATTTTTACACTCATGTGGTGGCCAATTGGGCTAAGCCAGTTGGTTCTGAATTTTATTTTATTTTTTACTTGTGAAAGTAATTCAAGTCTATTATGTCACTGAGAATGTTGTTAGACTTTGTGTAAGTTCTTGTGTAAGCTGCAATGTTGTGATTGTAGCCGATGGAATAATCATCTAACGTATAAGGATCCCCCCTCCCCATGTGTGCCCTATTTTGTAATTCTTAAGAATTTTATGTCCGAGAATGCAAAATTTTGAAGGAGATCTGAAACGACCACATATTGTGCAGGATATGCTAGGATCCACAAGTACATGTTGAAGCAGCTTGGGATTTTAATTATTTTTATTATTATTATTATTATTATTATTATTATTATTATCCTGTGTGCTGAGATTGATGGAATAATATGGATGAAGAGTCGGTGGAGGTGGCTACTTCTCATGCCTTATGTCGTGGATCATAAATTTCACTATTGTGGAAAAGAGAACGAACATAGTGCTGGCACCAGAGATTGTTGCCTCCTAACTAAGAGTAATATTATGAAACAAGAGCAAAATGTCTTCATTACCCTATTGTTTCTTAAGGGATGTAAAATTGACACAGTAATATCGACAAGATCAACAGCATACTGGTGAAATTTGCCCAGAAATGAGATTAATACATATATATTAATCTGTATGATTTGAATCTAATATGGGAACTGAGTAAATATCCGCTGGCTCGTCTGCATTAATCTCTCAAGACTTGGAGTGATGAGAATACCCATATGGATTCTGACTTGCCCACTTCCATTGATCCCTACACATTTCATCTATACCATATTTTGCCCTGAAAAAACGATCCATGGAAATTATCAGAAAACTTTTCTTACATACTTGGTTTATATCAGAGAGGTTTAATCCGTGGTTTGAAATACTCACTTCCAACCAAGTTCTCTCCCAGCTTTCTCTATTGATGCATAAACAGCCGTTGCATCTCCAGGCCTTCTCGGACACAGCTTAATCGGGATTTTCTGTATAAAGGAAATAAACTCAATAGCTGATATTACAGCTAGTTGTGCTCTGAATGTTCTCAAATCAAAGAGTAAGAAACAAACAAACAAAAAAAAAAATAATAATAATAAACAGAGAGGAAAAAGGATTCACTTTTTTCGATGCCTTTTCAAAAGCAGCTACCATCTCAAGGACAGATGTGCCATGACCTGTCCCCAAATTGTAGGCAACACAACCTTCAAACAAAATATTCGTCATATATGAATACAAAGAAAAACATTCTCAAATCGACTATTAGTCAGAGGAGCTTGGCATCCATAGCCTGCATTATCCTGTAACGAAAGCATTATATTGATTCAAAAAAAGGAAAAAAAGTTCAATCACCTATGTCCTTGCATTCCAGAAGCTTCTCGAGTGCAGCTACATGTCCATCTGCTAAATCCATAACATGAATGTAGTCTCGAATCTGTTAAATGAAAACTCGTCAACCGATTCTATATAAATTGTAGTAGCATGACTTACAATGACTAATCCAGTATGATATTACATAAAAGTGTTGTTTAAGATTGACCAATTCATCTAAGGCCCGCTTACTTTGCCGCCATGTCTCATCATCAACATCATCAACAGCACCTTAATCCCAACTATGTTGGGGTCGGTGGCATGAAGATTATAGTGTCGTTTAATTGTCTAAAATTAGTTAAAACCATAACTCATGCAAATAACAAAGCGGCAAAGTTTTACGCCGGATACCCTTCCTATCGCAACCTTCATATGAAGGAGAAATAGAACGAAATTCCAAAACCGTCAACATCATAGGTTTTTTCATTTATATGGAAAATATCATCAGACGGCGATGAGTTTGAGATAATTGCTATTATCATGTCACAATACGTGATTGATATTGTAAAATCAACCGGGTTATCCATGTCACCTGGGATAAAAGCAAAAAAAAAAGAAAAAAAAACAGATAACTTGGTGGATAATATCCACCCGGTCCCCCCAACCTCAAGATAGCTGAGCACAACCTCAAGATAGCTCAACCTCAAGATAACTTTGTATATGAGACTTAAACAGCCCCTCCCCCTCCTTTTTTTTTTTTTTTGCAAAAAAGGGGAATTTTACTAGGTAAATGGATATGTGGGTTGAAGTATACATCGGATATGGCTAACGTATATCCTTATCCTCGATTGTACAGATAAGTAAATATTGGAACTTTTCCACAATACTATTCCTATCCAATATAATTATCCGATATATTGGATAAAAACTAGGAAGCACCGGCACGAGTACTCATACAGATACGGGTGCGGGTGTGGATATGGCAAACTACATTTTTGAAAAGTATGAAACACAGCTATGGCAGGGACATGGGAGATTTATATATAATTATATATATGGCATATATATTTATATAAACCATAAATAACATTCGTAAGCCATTGTAAGCTATAAATAACATTCATAATAAGTCATTTATTCATCAGAAAAACATTTAATTCTTCAAACTATTTAGACTACCTAACGACTATTCTAAGATATTTATTTAATTATTCTATTTATTTCAATATTTTTTATATCAACCCCTCATATTTTGTAAAATTAGTAGACAAAACCCTCGTGAAAAAAAAAAAGAAAAAAAAAACTTATAAGCCATGTCCCCGAGGTGTCTCCAAAGTGTCCCCGCGTTTCCCCATGTTAAAAAAGGGGACACTTATTTTGGCGTGTGGGGTGCGTATCATCGCGTGTCCCTGTGTCTGGAGTGCCCAATACTCATACGTTAACCTCCTAGAAGTGTCGGTGCTTCATAGATAAAAACACCTAATTTTTTTCTTCAAAGTAAACAGACTAGGAAAAAGCAACAACAATTAGAAGGGGAATTTCTACTATATTATATGCAGAATTAATCTGGAATTAACATCCAAATTTTTGTACCGCGCTTCCATCATGTGTGGGATAATCATGGCCATAAACATTTAACTCAGGTAATCTACCAAGAGCCACTTGTGTTATATAAGGCATTAGATTGTTGGGAATTCCTTTTGGATCTTCTCCAAGCATCCCACTCTCGTGGGCCCCGACCGGGTTGAAATATCTCAGCAAAATAATCGTCCACTCTGGGTCAGCCGTCTGAATATCTCGAGCAATTTCTTCAAGAAAGAGCTAATCAAATGAGAAGAAAAAAGTTAATAAAAATACCAACAGCATTAAAGAATGAAAATACAAAAATATGATGCGTATTAACCTTTGTGCGACCGTAAGGATTCATAACCTTCAATTCCGAGTATTCCAGACAAGGAATTTTTTCAGGTTGGCCGTACACCGTAGCAGACGAAGAGAAAACCAACTGCAAACAAGTAACAAAAAAATTCATATTTTGTACGTCAGCAATTGAGTGAATAAACATAAGTTTGTCATAATCATATGGTTGCCTTGCCTAAAGAGAAATATGTAAAGGATCAGAGTAAATTAAATACGAGATACTTGCGTCCAGAGAATCGATCATTTAAACACGAGAATTCAATTTATTGCTGCTGAAACGAATTATATGTAAATTCACAAGAAAACTGAATATATTATAGAAAAATAGGAGAATTATTTTGAACCAACATCCACTTAAGATATTACTTCTTCTCTATTAAGCTTATGTAATGTGCATATATGAAGCTAAAAAAACAAGGAAATCAAGCAAAAGAAGACACACACACACACACACACACCTTCTTGCAATTATATTTTGCCATTACTTTGTACAAATTAATTGATCCAACTAAATTGTTGTCGAAATATCTCATGGGATGAGCAACACTTTCACCGACAGCTTTAAGCCCAGCAAAATGGATAACTGCATCAAACCTGTCAAAATGTTCCAAGAAAATTAGATTTAGACCTGATACATATCAAACTAAAAAACCAAAAGTACATATATTAGGAATAATTACATATTCCACCCTTGCTAAGTGACTACCCATAATCACAAATTCGTCCAGAAGTCAGTGTTGGATGTGAAATTGGGGTGTGAATGTAATTGTTTAAACAAGCATCCACGTTAGTAAGCAGTTTGAACAATTACAAATTCGTCCAAAAGATCGCTCAAAGTGAAATTTGTATGTAGATGTAATTATTCAAACGGTGGGTACTAATATGTGATTGAACCAAACAAACAATGAGGGTACTTTAAGTAATTTGCCTATATATTATATAGAACAAACGTTAAAACCAAAACATAATTTGGTTGGTTTAAATAGATTACGGAAACACGTCCTTTTCAGGGAAAAAAGAAACAGTAAATGAAGATCAATTTAAACTTATATTACTTGCTCTGTGAAAATAATTTCTCCAAATCCTCCACATTTCTGATGTCTCCCTGTAAACCAAGGCAAAGAATTCAGCTATTCAGAATGCTTGCCAAATAACATCAACTCCGTTTTTAACAATCATTTTGACCAACATATATGAATATGATCATGCCGGTGATCTCCAATACCCGTCTCACAAAAATTTAAAAGAAACCGGATTAACTACAGAAAAAAACTCTGAGAATTACCCTTTTGTTTTGTCTCGAAATTAAGAGGAAAATATAAGACAAAATCAAGATTTTTTTTAAAATTTAAAAATCACCCCCAAAAACTAGAAAAATATAACAATAGTCTATCAAAAGTGTGTGTGTATATACAACACGTATTGTATCGGTCTGGTTATACCTAAGAGAGAGAGAGAGAGAGAGCATTTCCTGAAACATATTGAAATCTGAAAATAAAAAATAAACTTGTGTATACCAAATGGAAGTCGAGATTCTGGGAGAGTTGGGGTCCAACTAACTGTCTCAGCTGGTGAACTGCTTCTTCAACTGCATTATCAAGGTTGTCGATGATGGAAACCTCATACCCCTGCTTCAGAAGTTGCACCACCGTATGGGTGCCTATAAAACCGGCTCCCCCGGTTACCAACATCCTCCCCGTCTTGCCCATTGCAAATTGTGTGAGTGGGGATGGATGGGTCGTGAGGGATAGTGTGATTAATATAGAGCAAATCAAGAAAGCGTACGGTTTTCTGTTTTTTTTTTTTTTTTTTTTCAGAGTAGACAGAAGATAACTAGATAAGCATAATCAGAAATGATTCAGCAATAAACTTATTTTAATTAAGTATAGAGAAAAATCAGATTTTATCATCAATTATTGCCCATTTGCCACTTGACGTTCTAAACTATCGTTTTTATCAACCTTTTTCCAGCTTATTTAAGAAATTAAAAACAATTAAATCAGTTAGTATTTAAAACCTAAAAATAATTAAAATACCTTTTCAGAATCTTGAAATTATCAAATATTTATAAATATGTTTAAAAATATTGAAAATAAATCTTGACCATTGAATCTATTTTTGTTCTCTTGAAAATAGATTATTTTCTTAAAATCCGGACACTACTTTCATTTTTTTATTATTAAATTACATTACGAAATTAAAAAAAAAATGTGTAGATAATCTGATTATTTAAAATCTAATAACTAATGTACAAAATCTGAGAGTTATTCTTAAATTTGGATTTTTTTAAATCATATTTACATTAATTTTCAGATTTTATAGAAATTGATATATGGTACATAGGGCTTTTTCGCAAAATTCAAATTAATCGAATCAATCGAATCAATCAAAAAAATCGAATCGAATCAATTGAATCAAAATCGAATCAATGCAATGTAATCAAAATCAATCGAATCGAATCGAAAGAATTCAATAATTTAAAAAGGAGTAATAATAATAATAATATAAATGATATTATTATAATAAATAATTATAAATAATAATCTAATATAATAATACTTATTAAACAATAGGAATATTTTAAAAAGTATATTATTAATTTTGATAAATAGTATGAGGAGATGCTTGTTGATAAATATATTATTAATTTTTTTTCACTTTCTAGTTTACCTCTTCTTCTTTATTAATTATTTTCCCCTACTGTATTTATGTAGCTAGGGGTGGACATTCGAGTCGGGTGGTTTGGGTACCCAATCGGATACCCCGAAAAAATTTGGGTACGCTTCACAATTTTATTCGTTTACATGATCTAGGGATTGCTTTCACACACCAAGTTGAAGTAATGGAATCAAGATCTGATCATAACATGTACGATGATGCGAGAAAAAAAGTCATGGATAGTGTACGACTTACAATAACCGATGAAATATGGAAGTCAGTCAAGGATAATGTGGAGTTGATAGAGCAAATTTATGAAGAAGAAGAGGAACAACAATTAACCGATTATGAAGATGATGATAATATTTAATGTTTTATAGTATTATTATTTTGCTCCATACTTCAACCATTAAAATGTTCGTGTCCAATACTTTAATTATTCAAATGTTTGATTTATTGTTGTTATTGTTCTTGTTGTTTTTTTAATCACTAACTTTTTCAATATAATAATAATAATTACCAATAATAATTAGCAATAATAGGAATAATAATAATAATAATTAGGGGTGGGCATTCGGGTTGGGTAGTTTGGGTACCCTATCGAAAAATTCTGCACGGATCATGTATTTTTTAAAGAAAATTCGTAACTGTACTTAATCCGATTAAAAGTTCGGGTTTGGGATCCGAGTATTCCAATTTGAATTTCGGGAACCCGATCAGGTACCCGACTATTTTTATGTGAAGTTCTAATAATTATTAGGGAATTAAATTATTTAAATTTCAAAATAAAAAATTCGGTACGGGTTCGGGTAGTTTAAAATGTCACCCGATCCCGAACATCCCGAAACACCCGATTCTGACCCGAACGTCCACCCCTATAATATCAACAAAGATAATAATAATAATAATAATAATAATAATATCAACTAAAATAATTAAATAATAATTAATAATAATCCTAAAACAAAACAAAATCGAATCGAATCAAAAAATCGAATCAATTGAAAAAATCAATCGAATCAAAATCAATTGAATCGAATCAACTTCAATCAATTGAACTGAAATGAAAATAAGCTGGAGAGAACATGCCCATAGTACCATATTCAACAAATAACTTGAAAACGTTCATAATTAATTTTCTATTAAAGGAATAATACTTTGTTTGTCTTAGTCTGCAAGTTTTGGGATTTTCTGGTTAGGGTAAGATTAATCATGCTGTATTGTAACCTCTCCCTATATATAGGGGTACCCTTAATGAGAATAATACACATCTTTTGCCCTATTTCTTGTATACTTTATTTTTCTTTCAACACGTTATCAGCATGTAGCTACCAATTGAGAGCAGGAAAATCAGAAATTCTAAATTTTTTTTTACGAAAAGTGAAAAGAAAATCGAATTTTCTGAAAACCCTAGCTTTTGGCTGCATCGTATTCTCCCCCACGTCGGCGCTGCTCCCTGGCGTCATATTTGTAGCCTCCATCCTGCACCAGATCGGATCCTTTCTGTAACACCCCCAAGATATTCAGTGTAAATTACAACGTCGTGAACCCTACGTGGGACCCACCAGGCTAAATAATTAATACCGCTCGTCTAACCATCTCGGTTAGCGAGAAAACACACATCACTAAGACAAAAATTAAATAAAATGCCCGGTACGACTGGTAAACCATACATCACCGAAAATCATAAATAACATTTAGTAATACAAACTTTTTCCAAATCAAAACGCCTAAGTACTCACGAGTACTATCTATCAGTTTACAAGTCTGAAAATGAACATTTAAAATGGACAACTAAAATAAAAGACATCGTTTGCACACGTCAACAACCCTGACCAGCATCCTCGTACTGCTCCAGTGCCCGCTCGACCGGCTGAACGCAACCTGAAATTCGTAACACAAATTCCCCCAAAATGGGTCACCAAATGGGTTAGCAATTACGCTAGTACAAGTAATCAACGCAAACCATTCGCTTACACATTTCATAGTACATGCATCAAGTCATTTCAAAATCCAAAACCAGGCATGTCTTTTTTCGGAAAACAAACAGTCAATAATCAATTTGCCTAGGACCAGGGTGAAGCCATTGGTCCCATTCGAGGCCTCTAAGGACCCTCCTGAACTGGCCATAATCATAAATAAAATCACGCACAGGCATCGCCTAGGACTGGGATGAAGCCACTGGTCCCATTCGAGGCCACTAAGGACCCTCCCGAACTGGCTAGCGAACAAGTTCGTGAATCCGGAGTGAAGTCACAGATTCCCCCGAGGCCCTGTCGGACCCTCCTGGGGTGAGCAACGCACACACATATTATACATCACCATTTCATGTTAAGCATAAAGGCTTCCAAGAATACTTGCCTTGAGTAATTAACGACGAAACGAATGGAACGGAGAATCAACCACGATCGCTAGGAAACGACAATCCCGAACCTAACGATTCGAAGAATACAATCACAACCATTTCTACACGAGCACGAAAATAGAATACACTCGAAAACCCACATACGGTTCATGTAAATTCGTACAAAAACAACAACGAGGGCGGGTCATAACCGAACCCTCTCGATTTCACAAATACCACGAAATTTACCATGAACGCGTAGGGAAAATATGAATACTACTAATATTAATCACATACATCATGGATTAATCAACAATACGGAACGAATCGGACATTAAATCGAAAATCCCCAAATTTCCCAAAAGTAGGGTTCGCAGAGATTTTACCTTGATTCAATCAGTAAAAGATGTTTAGATGATGTTAACTTGGTGCTAGGAACTCAAAACCGTGGATGGAGGATGATATACGATCAAAATATAAGCTTCCATATGCCCCATGTCGCATAACCCTCAGAGAAGATGAAGGAGAGAAGAAAAATGAGTCTGAAAATGCGACTGTCCCCTTAAATACATCAGGGACGCACGACCATCACGCACGACCAAGTGTTCATGCGTTTGGTCATGCGCTAGGCCACTGCCCGACTACTGTCATAACGCACGAGCAACTGCTCGTGTGTCCTGATTGTGCGTCCCTGGGAGTTACTGCCGAGCATTGGTTGCGCACAAGCATCATGCACGATCAAATGCTCGTGTGTTTGGTTGTGCGCTAGGCCAGTGCCCAGCTTCTGACCAACACGCACGAGCACCGCGCACGAGCAGCTGCTCGTTTGGCCTGCTCATGTGCTAGAATCAAAGGCTAACATCGAGCCCGACATGACTCCGAAAGCATCCAGAACATAACCAACTCGAAAGGGAACGACAACAAGAGCTCACAACGTCCTCAAAGAGACAAATCGACAATGGAATACAATATGTCATGTCACACGTGCATACACACGATTTGTACGACTTACACAACAACAAGTCGTACCCGACGACCGCAACAACGTAGTACATTATACCATACACAACATAGGGAAAATCCTAATTAATCATCAACGAAACAAAAACCGGCACCACCGACAATTAATTCAAAGTAACCAGAAATAGAAATCTCGGGTATTACATTTTACCTCCTTAAAAGAAGTTTCGTCCCGAAACTTAAGGAATAAAAGTTTGGGGTAACTCGAGCGTGCCTTCTCTATACAAGTAACATCTCGGTTACAACGATCTCATCATATTCGGCAATACGACTCGGATCCGATACACGAATCTAAGCAACAAATATACTTACGAACACGACGAATCAAAGTTGAGGAAATGGGTTTGAAAACAAATGCCCCAGAAGTTAGGAAAACACAAAATGGCCCAAAATATCTGAAATACACGATACGCGATCGAAACACCAAACAAAGGCTCACAAAATCCATAATGACATAAGATGGATTTACGGCAACCCCGAAATGGCAGTTGCAAACAACGATTACGAGAATCGAACCAAATAGCGACGGAAAGTGACATTAAACACGGAATTGAGTAAAACAAGTTCGAAACAAGCTCGGATGACAAAAGTCCAGTATTAAATGTTCTCGAAATATCGATACGGTTGCAAACGAGTCACTAAAAACGAAAAAATACACCAAAATGAAAAATACCGGAAAAAAGAAAATGCGGATATTACATCCTCCCCCTCTAAAAACAAGTTTCATCGCGAAACTTAAGAAACAAACAACTCGAGGTACCTAGCACGCATGCTATCCTCGGTTTCCCAAGTTGCCTCCTCGACACCATGCTTCGACCACTGCACCTTGACCAATGGAATGGTCTTATGCCTCAGTTGCTTCTCACGGTGCTCCAAGATCTTCAAGGGACACTCCTCAAAGGTAGTATCCTCAGCGATATCGATCTCACCACAGTCGATGACATGACTATGATCCGGAACATATTTCCTCAGTTTGTAAACATGGAAAACACTATGGACGTGACTCAATGACGGAGGCAACGCCAGACAATATGCCAACTCGCCGACCCTCTTAAGAATCTCAAAGGGGCCAAAAATCTCGGACTCAACTTTCCCTTCTTTCCGAAACGGAAAACTCCCCTCGTCGGCGACGCCTTTAGCAAAATGTGGTCTCCCACCTTGAATTCCAAAGGTTGACGATGAACATTAGCATAGGGTTTCTGCCGACTCTGAGCTGTCAACATCCTCTCCTGAATCAAACCCACCTTTTTCCTCGTTTCCAAAGCGATATCCGGTTCGGTCCCGACCAAATCGGATGTCTCGTTCCAGCAAATCGGCGATCTCAAACACCAACGATCGAACAATAATGATAGAACAACAACGGTCGAACAACAATGATCGAACAACAACTCCGAAGTTCACACTTCAACTCAAGACATTAAAAGGACTTGTGGAGACTAAAAGACGTTAATTTCGAACAAGGTTCACAAGAATCGAAGCGAACTCGAAAAAGTCAGAACGATGAACAGATTGATCCGAAACAATATTACAACCCATTCAGACGATACAATCGAATAACGGGACAAGTTCAAAAAGTATCAACGAACACGAGTGAGTCGATAGAATTGAAAGAAAAAAATGCATAAGTAAAAAATAATGCGGGTATTACATTCAACCTCTTTTAAAAAAAAGAAGTGTCGACCTCGAGACTCACAACAACGAAAGCAAGGTAATAACATAACAAGAAACTGACAGAAACATCTTTCAAGGACCTCTCAGAGTCGATCCTGATATCTGAGCTAGAGTCCGTGCCCCGGAAGACTCGGTAACCAACTCACAAAACTGGATTCTATGTCCCTCGAGTCTACCCTTGTAACACGTTACCGGCGAGAAGGACAATTTGCACGTACATGCCCCGACACATTACAGTTGAAACACCTCGGCATGTCGAATATACCACTGCTAGGTACAATGGAACATAACATCGCAAAACAACATACCAGAGATACCAACTCAGCACAACATATCAAAGTAAGGCAACGAATAGTAACACGACAAAATATCCACTCCGGGTAATTGCACGAATATAAAAACTGCCACTGCAACTAACGAAACTTGCAGTCATAAATGAATCACATAACCATAACAACGGAACTTACGATCTTTACCAATACAAATAAGGCCAAAACAATGTACACACCACATTGGTCAACCACTGGTAACATTCTTTAAAAATACAATTTTCTGAGGTATTCGTTCAAATGATATATTTTAAAACTCTCAAATTTGAACATTTTTGCTGAAATGAAATCTTTGAGAAAATTACTTTTAATACCTCGGCCGTTTAATCAAAACCATAAACCCATTTTCATAACCGTTTTGTTTTGAAATCATTTGCAAAACAACGTTCCGAAATGTCAATTCATTCAGAAACAACATCATCAAGATATCCACGTCATCACGTATCCTCATCACAATAATGAACACACAAGGTTACCACTTGTTACCATTCAACATCATCACAATTTGCAACACGTAGGGTATCCTGTGGCCATGCTTTCTTAGCATAGACCGCCATAGGTTTCACCGAACCGTCCCTAGGTGGACAACCCATTCATACTCGTACTAACCATCTCTACGGCTCCTCAATCACAACGAAATAACATTATACAAGTTACAAAGCAAATCCAGCGCATACAACACAACAATTGGGCACCCACCCAAAATTCTTCAACAAGAACAGTAATATGACAAATATGTCACAACGGCTTGACACCTCACGATTCAACTCTGACCGATCGCCTTAAGCGATAAATTCACATCACGCACATACAGCTGCTTAACGCGCTCTAAACCTACGATTAGCGTGCGTTAATAAGCTGAAACAATCAAATACTCTGTCCAGGTTCATTAGTGTGCGCTAATGACGAAATTAGCGTGCACTAACTGATTCGTCTCATAAAATATTCCAAGTTGAATTTAGAGTTTTAAATCGAGTAAGATTCTTCATCTTTCACTATTTATTTTCCAAAAATAAAAATCACATTTTTGTTTTAAAATACAAAAATTTTATGAAGATTCTTCATATTTCACTATTTATTTTCCAAAAATAAAAATCACATATTTGTTTTAAAATACAAAAATTTTATGGCGTGAAAGATTTTTAAAATAGTATACTCAAGTTATTTGAAAATAAAACCGATAAGTTAAAATCATTTTCAAAATCCTTTCAAACACGACACGGGATTAACGGCGGTAGCATTTTATAAAATGCCCCAAAACACTTTTAAACACATCTTTCAAATACCGCCACAAGGTTTTTGTTGGGATAACAATCCCTGTATCGAAAGTTTTGATAGAATGTTTTGACAATGTGCCAATCCAGCATACAACAAACAGCTGTATCGAAAAGCTGATCAAAGGTGTCAACTTGTATCAAAGACTTCTCGTAGTCCCAGCATACAGTGAACCTGTAACACCCCAAACTAGGCGACTATTACAGTGCCGTGGACCCCCGACTGGGACCCACCAGGCGAATGAAAATTAATGACTTAAGTAATATAATCGTAGCACCAAACCACATTATATCATCCATTACTCCGATGAGGAGTTTCATTACAATACACCCAAGATAATACCGAATACAGGTATATTTTATATGGAGATAAAATATACAACACTAAATAAAATGAGTATTCAAACGGAAGTCTGCAACGGAAATAAAATGAAGAACACGAATGACTGAAAAGAACTGGGTCCCCCTACTAGTATCACTGGGACTCCTCGCCGTCAACGTTCTCTTCCCGTTCTTTAGCCTTTCCATGACCTGAAAACAACATCCCCCAACGGGGTCAGTTACACAGAACAAAAATCCTCAAGAGTTGAATAAACACAATCATGATATATCTTAATTATGAAATTAAGCTGAAGAGGGGCATCGTAGTACGCCTGTAATGGTATGTGCACGTGCACAAGACGAGTGTCCAGACACACCATCCCTTGTACCTAATTAGTCTCACGGAGATACATTACCGTGTGCACAGTCCATTGTGTCGGTGAATCCGAACACATGACTATCATGTGCCCGACTAAAAATTCCACACATCCCTACCCGGCCACGCAATACGAACCCAGAAGGTCATATGAACGAGAATGACCATGATGAATATTAATGAATAACAATCCGACAAAGTCAAGAATGACTCACCGAGATGAAATAATAGTGAAGTGAATGATAGCTCAATGAAATGATTGGAACCGTCGTTCCTCGTGAATGAAGTGATTATTCGACAATTACAAGTCTAAATACGGTTAATACATTATCAATGAGTTATGATTATGAATGAACAACAACGAAAGGAATGAGTATCCTTTTAATCGAGTAAGAATTAACTTACACAATACCGGTGAAGAATGTCCTTCCTCGAACAAACGTCCTACAATGAGGTGTCGGTCGCTCGAACAACCTTGAATAACACAATTACCAACAATCCGCTCAATATACGCATCTAACACGATTAATACAAATTCGAAACATCGATATGACAAAACCAAGTTCATTGGGGCTTTATGACAAACACGTTGTAAACAATCTTCGATTGTTTACAACCAATTCTCAATTAATCGATACCAAACTTCCAAAGAGTGATACAATCCAACAAAACATCTTCAATACCATCAATAATACGATATGAATATCCAATTCGAGATTTCAACAACATCTAATTGAAAACCTCCAAATCCAAATCAATATTCAAAGTGTTCTACAAACAATCCTTCCATAATCCGATAAATATTCATACCAACTCACAATCATATGTATATATCTTCATATAACATGATTTTAACATCCCAAAACATCATATTCCATCATAGATTTGGAATCTAGGGTGTTGAAGAATATTACCTTTGAAGATCCAACCTCTTTGATCCGATGAATACGTGTTAAATCAACTATCCAAGCTTCACAAACGAATGAAGATGATGAAAACCGAACACTCAAGTGAATGATGATGAAAAATCTCTCCCAAGAACTTCTCTCTCGGAAGTCAAGTGAAGAAATGAGAAAAATGAGCTCAAAACCCCGTACAGGTACTTAAGTACTGCCATGGTTACGACCGTAACATCCCCAAGTCAACGGCCTTACGGCCGTAACCAACCATCTCATACGGGCGTAACTCGCCCTCGTCGAAACATATGCCGACAGACATACGGACGTACCCGCACATGCCTTACGGGCGTAACTAGACTGATACGGCCGTACTTGGCAAGGCTTACGGGTGTATGAAACCTTCCTCGAAACTGACCGGGCACCCTGCTCGAAATGTAGGCCTTACGGCCATACCTGCCTCATCTTACGGCCGTATGCCGCAACCCTTACGGCCGTAAGCCCTCTTCATCCGACATGTCCTGAAAACCACGAATGCATGTTACGGCCGTAGCCTGCCTATCCTCACGGCCATAACTCACCTTCGGTCAAAATATCCTTAATCCAACAAATGCATGTTACGGCCGTAATGCATGATCAGTTACGGTCGTAACTCACTGCTGAAACTGACACAGTCCGACAACTCCGTCTTCTCGTTATGAAAGGTGAATGATCCAACATACAATACTTGTATGAATGTAATTAAGTCCAATAACACGCGATGGATGATACTTCCAACACAAGACTACCATTCACGATGATTATGATAATACTCTCGTCTCGATCCTCAGACGGAGATGAATGACGATCGGTAACTGATACACGGTTAAAATATGCCAACGATGAAAATAAATGAATCAATCATGAATGATGAGTGATTATTAATGAGTGAAAATTACTGATTGACAATTACTGACTGATAATTACTGAATGATAATGAATGAATTACAACCGGGTATTACATACTCCCCCCTTAAATGACTTTCGTCCCTGAAACTAAGGGTCAAACAACTCGTGATAACTCTCCCGCATGCTATCTTCGGTTTCCCAAGTAGCCTCTTCGACTCCGTGTCTAGACCACTGAATCTTGACCAAAGGAATCATCTTGTTCCTCAACTATTTGATTCGCCGCTCTAAAACTCGTATAGGACGCTCCTCATATGAATGATCAGCCGCGATCTCGATTTCGTCGAACTGAAGTACGTGATTCGGGTCGGCAACATACTTCCGCAACTGAGAGATGTGAAACACATTATGAATTAGGCTCAACGCCGGAGGTAAAGCCAATCGATAAGCCAGACTACCTACTCGATCCAAAATCTCAAACGGTCCGATGAATCTCGGACTCAACTTTCCCCTCTTCCCAAAGCGGAATATACCTCGACTCGGGGATACCTTGACCAAAACATGGTCACGTTCCTCGAACTCTAGTGGTCGACGACGACTATCTGCATATGATTTCTGTCGACTCTAAGCGGTCAACAAACGACTCCTGATCAAAGCTACCTTCTCACGGGCGGCTATAAGCATATCGGGCTCGGTGCCGATTGATTCTGATAAGTCATCCCAACACAAAGGAGATCGACAATGACGACCGTACAAGGCCTCGTAAGGTGCCATCTTAATCGAAGCATGCCAACTGTTATTGTACGTGAACTCAATCAATGGTAGTTGGGCTTCCCAATCGTCTTTCCAGTCGAGGACGCATGCCTTCAACGTGTCCTCCAATGTCCGAATAGTTCTCTCTGATTGTCCGTCGGACTGAGGATGAAAAGCTGTGCTGAAATTAAGCTGAGTTCTCATGGCACGATGAACTGATTTCCAAAAATGGGACACGAATCACCCGTCATGATCAGAAACGATACTCTTAGGAGTACCATGCAATCTCACTATCTCTTTGATGAACAATTGGGCAAGTCTCTAAGGACCCCACGTATCCTTAATCTCAAGGAAATGAGCTAACTTAGTTAAACGGTCCACAACTACCCAAATTGTATTCATCCCACGACGACTCGTCGGCAAACTCGTGATGAAGTACATAGAAATATCTTCCCACTTACACTCTGGAATAGGGAGAGGTTTCAGCATACCCGCCGGTCGCTAATGTTCTATCTTGACTTACTGACAGGTTAAACATCTCGAAACAAATTCTGCGACTTCTCGCTTCATCTTACTCCACCAGTAATTTTGTTTCAAGTCCTTATACATCTTGCTAGACCCCGGATGAATGAAATAAGGGGTAGCATGAGCTCTCAAAATTGAGTTTTTCAACTCGTCATTCGCCGATAGGCATGACCGATTCTTAAATCGCAAAAGTCCATTCTCGTGGACCACAAATCCAGGGGCTTTCCCCTGAGCCACATCCTCTCGGATGCGCAACAAAAACGGATCTGAACCCTGATTCTCCCTGATTACCTCCTCAAGTGGCGATGAAATCTCCAATATGCAAAGTTGCCCTTGCAGTCGCTGTAACCAGACCTCAATCTCGGGTCAAAGGAATTCCTGCTGAAGCTCCTTCTGAACTGTTAAACGAGCAAGCATTTGCTCCTGAATGGACTTGTGACTCAAGACATCAGCGACAACGTTCGCCTTGCCCGGGTGGTATAGTATCTCAATATTGTAATATTTGATTAGTTCCAACCACCGTCTCTATCGCATATTTAACTCCTTCTGAGTAAATATATACTTCAAACTCCTATGGTCGGTGAAAATCTGACAGGTGACGCCATAAAGGTAATGATACCAAATCTTCAACGCGAAAACCACGGCTGCTAGTTCGAGGTCGTGGGTCAGGTAATTGACCTCGTAAGGTCTCAATTGCCATGAAGCATAGGCAATAATCTTCCCATTCTGTATTAATACACATCCAAGACCGTGTCCGGATGCGTCACTATAAACCACAAATCCTTTCGTCCCTTGTGGCAAGGAAAGGACATGTGCTGAAATTAACCGGCTCTTGAGTTTCTCAAAACTCAGTTGACACGCGTCAGACCACATGTATTTCTTATCCCTCCGCATAAGGTTTGTCATGGGTTGAGCAATTTTAGAAAATCCTTCCACAAACCGCCGATAATAACCAGCTAATCCGAGAAAGCTTCAGATTTCCTTAACATTCTTCGGTGGTAGCCAATCTCGGATAGCCTCCGTCTTTTGAGGATCAACACGTACACCGTCTGATGAAATTACATGTCTGAGAAATGTCACCTCGGACATCCAGAACTCACATTTGGAAAACTTTCTATAAAGTTGCTCTCGTCTCAACACGTCGAGAACCTGATGAAGGTGAATTTCGTGCTTCTCGTGGTCACGAGAATAAATCAAAATGTCATCAATGAAGACAACCACGAACTGATCCAAATAGTTGATGAAAACCCGATTCATTAATTCCATGAATACCGGAGGTGCATTAGTTAACCCAAACGGCATTACCACAAACTCATAATGACCATAGCATGTTCGAAACGCCGTCCTTGCGATATCCGACTCTCGAATTCGCAACTGATGATATTCAGATCTTAAGTCGATCTTGGAAAATACTGAAGCTCCCTGAAGTTGATCTAAGATATCATCAATGCGGGGTAGAGGATACTTATTCTTGATCGTCACTGATAAGTGTCAGTTTTATACACTTATCCGTGATTTGTATTGATATATTTCACCCATAATTGAGCTAGTCTACCCATTTTTGCTTAGAATTAATTAACTTTTAATAATTTTATTATTTATCAGATGAAGATGTAAATTAAGTCTTAATCGGATTGATTTACTGATTTACTCAAGAAATAACATGTTTATAAAATATTCACTTTATTGAATTTTTATGTATTCATGTTGTAGGGCTTTCCGAGACGAGTTCGGCAGTCTTTCCGGATTCAAAATCAGAGTCATATATCAAAAGTTATCATCCGAAGAAGATTTGGGGCAAAAACGCTAAGTCTAAGAAATTCTGGGCTCAAAATGAAGTCTGAAACTCCATACGGGCGTGTACGGGCGTAACTCACACAAAGCAAAAAGCCATAGCCTAGTTACGGCTGTAACTACTGAATGTTACGGCCGTAAGTCATCCATGTTACGGCCGTAACTCCTCAATGTTACGGCCGTAACTCTTGGCAGATATTGATCATTGTATAATTTTTTTATACTTTTGGTCTATTATTGAGGGGATGACTGACATTGATCCGATCTATTGTAATAATGCTGGAGTTTTGGAGCTATTATATGACTTTAGGTGTATAAATAGACCCCTTAGATCCATCATCATTCATCATTCATCTTATATTTTTTCACTTTTTGTAATATTTTCTTTTTGTGTGAAGAACACACTTGTGTTCTTGAGTGATTTGTATAATAGTGGTATACCATATGTTGTTCAGAGAGTTTATTGCTTATTTCTCCTTTATCTACTAAGGGAGTTAGGATCAATTCTTTCTCTTTTTCAACTAATAATGACAACTCAAGCTTGTATTATATTTATTAAACCCTTCATGGGCTAAGTTACCTTAGTTGGGATTATAAACAAGGTTAGTCATGTTATTTAAGTTTGTATAAAGATCTATTATGAATTAGTTATTATTGTGTGTGATTTTCATTGTTTTAACAATCTTTATTTATTTGGCCAATAAATGACGATATTTATGGTCTTCATATGTTTCGAAAGAAAATATGTTTGATTAGATCAAATGATCTTCACTCTAAGTTGTTCTAGGGGATAGAAATATACCTCTAGACCTTAGATGATTCTTTGAGTTATTTTCATAAAACCTAATGCTATGTATTGAAGCCAATCAACATAGAAATATAGTGGATTGATTCAATATATAAGGGGCGTTTTATAGTTCGAAAGAGAAACCGTCTTTTTAAGGAAAATCGAATCTACACAACATAATAAGTAAATTCATCTTATGATCTCCTATACATCTTCTATAACTAATGATGAACTAAGTTTGTAATCCCAACTATTTCATTATATCTTTTATTAATCTTTTATTAGTGTAATCTTTCATTTCCTTGAATATTAGAACTATTATTGCATTTTCTTTGCAATTGTCAAAACAAACTCTTAAATTGTGTGTTTCAATCATATATATCTCTATAACAAATAGACTAATAGTGTATAATTCAATATATAACCAAACTTCCTCGTGGGATCGATAAACCGGACTCAAAAAGTCCACTTACTACTTGATACGATATCGTGCACTTGCGATAGTTACACTAAAGACGTGTCAAGTTTTTGGCACCGTTGCCGGGGAAGTATAAGTGTTATATTTGAAATATTACATTATTAACTATTGTTATAAATACAACTTTTTCTTTGTTGTAGATTCTCTTGTCTATGCGAAGGACGTACAATCGCGATTTAGTTTCACTAGATCCCGAGATCGAAGCCACATTCAGAAGAAGGAGAAGAGAAGAAAAGAAAAGCATTATTTCTTCACCATCAATAGCGGACGAACTAAACCCACGTCTCCCCCAAGGAAAAGATAACGAAAGAATTCCTCCGATAGGGGGAATACCTAATGTTCAAAACATTCAACATCAACAATATCCTATGGTGCCGGAAATAGATGAAGACAACATGCTCTTTGGGGAATTCATGAACCCCTCATCTTTGAGCGTGCAATCAAGTGTGATCTATCCACCATTTGGAGTGGACAATTTTCAAATTCGCCCCGATGTTATCAATCTCTTCTCCAACAACAACTCATTCTATGGAAGAACCGACGAGAATCCATATCTCCATATTAACCGTTTTGTGGAGATTTGTGGAAATTTCAAATATCCAAATGTAAATGACGAGGAGATCAAAATGAGACTTTTCGTGCACACTTTGAAGGACAGAGCAAGAGAGTGGCTAGATACTTTGCCACCACGAAGCATAACAAATTGGCCCGAATTTGTCTAAAAATTCACCACTAAATACTTTCCACCAATAAAAGTGTCGAAACTCAAATACGAAATCTCTACATTTCGTCAACAAGATTCAGAGTCATTTCACGAAGCATGGGAGAGATACAAAGATATGCTACGAAAATGTCTTAACCATGGTTTCAATTTGGGAGCACAAGTCAATTACTTCTATTCTGGAATTTTACCTACATGCCGAGCCAATGTCGATTCATCATCAAATGACTCACTTGGCAACAAAACTATGAAAGAGGCTTATAATCTTTTTGAGGTTATAAGTGAACAAAGTGCAAAATGGCCAGACAGAAATATCCAAAAGAAACCAAATGGTGTTTTTGAAGTGGATTCTTATTCACTTATGTTGGCAAAAATTGAAGCTTTATCAAAGAAAGTTGAGGACATGTCTTTTTCAACTCCTCAATCTGTGAAAACGGTGCAAACTCCACAAGTTTCAGCTTTTTCATGTGAAATTTGTGGATCAACTCACAACAGCACTATCTGTCCCTTAGTGCAACATGAGCAATCACCACCACCAGAACAAGTGGCGTATGCTCAGAATTTCCAAAGGCAAGCATACAATCCTTACGGGCCAACATACAATCCAGGGTACAAAAATCATCCAAATTTTTCTTATGCAAACAACAACAATGTGTTGAATCCAACGCATCAAGAAAAGAAGCCCGGGTGGGAAGAAGCAATCACGAAGCTAGCTGAACAACAACTGAAGTATCAACAACGCAATGATGCTTCAATTAAAAATCTGGAGACACAAGTTGGCCAAATGGCCAAAATACTTTCAGAAAGATCTCATGGCATGTTACCTAGCAATACTGAGGTAAATCCAAGGAAAAATGTCCAAGCTATCACAACAAGAAGTGGAGTGTAGTTGCCCGAAATTTCTGTGGAAAATCATCTGGGAAAACAAAAAAATAAACAAAATCAAGAATCAGAAAAAGAATCTGAATCAGGACCTTCATCTCAAAAAGGTCCAGTTGCTACAAAATCTTATGTTCCACCTATCCCATTCCCTCAACGGTTGAAGAATCACAAGCTCGATGCTCAATTTGGGAAATTCTTGGAAATTTTCAAAAAGCTACACATCAACATACCTTTTGCTGACGCTCTAGCACAAATGCCAAGCTATGCCAAATTTATGAAAGATATTCTTTCCAACAAACGAAGGCTTGAAGAATATGAAACTGTCATGCTAACAGAGGAATGTAGCGCAATACTACAAAAGAAGTTGCCACCCAAGCTAAAAGATCCGGGAACTTTCATAATCCCGTGTACAATTGGTGAAGTAAATTTTGGCAAAGCTCTTTGCGATTTAGGGTCAAGTATCAACTTGATGCCCCTGTAAATTTTCAACAAAATGAACTTGGGAGAAGCAAAAGCAACAACAGTTTCACTACAATTAGCTGATCGGTCAATCAAATATCCACGTGGGATAATAGAAGATGTGCTCGTTAAGGTTGATAAATTCATATTTCCAGCGGATTTTATCATCCTTGACATGGAAGAAGATCAGGATATTCCCATTATTTTGGGACGACCATTTCTCGCAACCGGACGTGCTATTATTGACGTCTATGAAGGAAAGCTAATTCTCAGAGTGGAAGACGAACATGTCATCTTCGATGTCCTAAAATATTTGAATCATCCCTCCACAGATGATTATTGTCTAAGAATAGACGCAATTGAAGCCATGGTAAACAAGTCTTTGGAGAAGATTCTATCTAAAGATCCTCTTGAGACATGTATGTCAAATTCTCTAACCAGCATGGAAGAAGAATATCACTTGGCCGAAACAGTTAACTATCTAGAAGCACTACCACCCTTAAGAAGGCATTCACATTTTGAAGAGTTGGGGACAAGCTCCGCTAAACCCCTTCATTCTTTACAAGAAGCTCCAATACTTGATCTCAAACCTCTACCCACACATTTTAGATACGCTTACTTGGGCATTTCCTCTACACTTCCGGTCATCATATCTAACATATTGACCGAACTTGAAGAAGGGAAATTACTACGGGTATTGAGGAATCACAAAAGAGCAATTGGATGGACTATTGCAGACATTAGAGGAATAAGCCCCTCTATATGCACACACAAAATTTTGATGGAAGATGACTGCAAACCTTCAATTGAGCATCAACGATGTTTGAATCCAAACATGAAGGAAATTGTGAAAGCAGAGATTCTTAAATTACTTGGCGCATGAATCATTTATCCAATCTCAGATAGTCCATGGGTGAGCCCTGTACATATGGTGTCCAAAAAGAGTGGAATCACAATCATAGAGAACGAGCACAATGAACTTATACCAACACGACCCATCACAGGATGGACAATGTGCATTGATTACAGGAAGCTCAACAAGACGACCAGAAAAGATTATTTTCCACTCCCATTTATTGATCAAATGCTTGATAGATTGGCGGGACATTCTTACTACTGTTTTCTCGATGGCTATTCAGGGTACAACCAAATCGTCATAGCCCCAGAAGACCAAGAGAAAACAACATTCACATGCCCTTATGGAACATTTGCCTATAGAAGAATCCCATTCGGATTGTGCAATGCTCCAACCACATTTCAGAGATGCATGATGTCAATATTCTCAGACATGGTTGAAAAATTCATTGAAGTTTTCATGGACAATTTCTCAGTTTTCGGAGATACATTTGATAAATGCCTAAATCACTTAGGCATGATCTTGGAAAGATGTGAAGACACAAATCTAGTTCTCAATTGGGAAAAATGTCATTTCATGGTCCAGGAAGGAATCGTACTTGGCCATAGAATCTCACAACATGGAATAGAAGTCGATAAGGCAAAGATCCAAGTGATTTCAAAACTTCCTCCACCAATTTCGGTGAAAGGAGTAAGGAGTTTTCTCGGGCATGCAGGATTTTATTGGAGGTTCATAAAAGATTTCTCAAAAATAGCAAAACCTCTCTGTTCTTTGCTTGAGAAAGATACACCATTCCTTTTCACAAATGAATGCCATGTGGCCTTTGCAACTTTGAAAGATAAGCTTACATCAACTCCAATCATCATTTCTCCAGATTGGACTATCCCATTCATTCTGATGTGCGATGCAAATGATTATGCTGTGGGGGCCGTGCTGGTCCAGAAGAAGGAAAAAATGATGCAAGTGATCCATTATGCTAGCCGGACTATGAATGATGCACAATTGAACTACACAACAACTGAAAAAGAGATGCTTGCAGTGGTTTATGCCTTTGATAAATTTTGATCCTACTTATTGGGATCGAAAGTCATTGTCTGCACTGATCATTCAGCTTTGAAATATTTAATGACAAAGCAAGATGCTAAGTCAAGGCTAATCCGATGAGTCCTACTTATGCAAGAATTCAACATAGAAATCCGAGACAGAAAGGGAACAGATAACCAAGTGGCGGATCATCTCTCACGACTAGACCAAAACAATGCTCAAGAGTAGGAAATAAATGAAGTATTTCCGGATGAACAACTGTTCCAAATCTATAATATGCAGGAAAAACAAAATGCACCATGGTATGCAGACATCGTTAATTTCCTTGTAAGTGGAATAATTCACCCAAATTTTCCCATCATCAAAAGAAAAAATTCTTCTCCGAGTTGAAATACTATTACTGGGAAGATCCTCTATTGTTCAGACGAGGACCTGATCAAATCATCCGGAGATGCATACCGGAAGAAGAAATGGAGAAGGTATTAGAAACATGTCATTCCTCTCACTATGGAGGACAGTTTGGGGCTTCAAAAACAGCAGCAAAAATTCTTGAAGCAGGATTCAATTGGCCCACTCTCTTCAAAGATGCACGTACACTTGTCTCTAAGTGTGACCGGTCCCAAAGACATGGAAACATGTCAAAAAGAAATGAAATGCCAATGAATTTCATCATTGAAGTTGAAATCTTCGACGTTTGGGGAATTGATTTCATGGGACCCTTTCCATCATCGTTCTCTAATGAATACATCCTTGTAGCTGTAGACTACGTATCTAAATGGGTGGAGGTTGTTGCATTACCAACAAACGAAGCTAGAGTCGTGGTAAATTTTCTAAAGAAAAATATATTCACTCGTTTCGGAACCCCGAGAGTTATTACCAGTGATGGCGGATCTCATTTCTGCAATCACCAGGTTAAGGCTCTACTGACCAAATTCGGAGTAAAACACCGTGTCGCTACCTCTTATCACCCACAAACCAGTGGACAAGTCGAGGTCTCCAATCGTGAACTGAAATGTATACTTGAGATGACAGTCGACTCATCTCGGAAAGATTGGTCGAAAAAGTTAGATGATGCGCTCTGGGTTTACAGAACAACTTATAAGACACCGATAGGCATGTCTCCATTTCGTTTG
Source organism: Orobanche coerulescens (assembly GCA_033398695.1). NCBI lineage: Eukaryota > Viridiplantae > Streptophyta > Magnoliopsida > Lamiales > Orobanchaceae > Orobanche > Orobanche coerulescens. Next base: position 56,158,083 of record CM065805.1, on the reverse strand, counting down.
ATTTTTGGAAAAGCCTGTCACCTGCCAGTAGAACTTGAACATCAAGCCTTTTGGGCTATAAAAAAATTAAACTTTGACGAACAGTTGGCTGGAAAGAAAAGGTTGCTGCAGTTAAATGAGTTGGATGAAACCCGACTCGACTCATATGAAAATGCCAAAATCTACAAAGAAAAACCAAAAAGATGGCATGACAACAGAATTCTAAGAAGAGATTTTAAAGCAGGAGACCAATTTCTCCTTTTTAATGCATGATTGCGTCTGTTTTCGGGTAAGCTGCGATCACGATGGACGGGCCCATACACAATCAAAGAGGTGTTTTCTCATGGAGCTGTGGAGATTTATAATACAACCAATGGGAGTTTCAAAGTAAACGGCCAACGGTTAAAGCCATATCTGGGAGGAGAATTCTCGACAGCAAAGTCAATCATAATGCTGGAAATACCTAATTGATCAGACGAGAAGTCAAGCTAAGGACGTTAAACAAAGCGCTTATTGGGAGGCAACCCAATCTCTATTATTTCGCAAAATAAGTTTGGGGGTAACACAGAAAGATTCAACAACAAGAGCAAGGATCATATCGTTCATAAAATCCAGGGAGTCTTTGTTTCATTATTCTCACACACATAATAAATATAATTTTTTTTAAAAAATCAAAAAAACCAAAAAATAAATAAATAAATAAATAAATAAATACAGCCGTAAGTTATAAGTCTTACGGCCATATGTTGTTCCAATATGATTTTTACGAAAGCACCTTACGGCCGTAACTCTTATACGTTACGGCCGTATCTTAAAAAATTGTCTAAAAAACGAATGCTGCATACGGCCGTAACTCTTGTATGTTACGGCCGTAACTCTTGTATGTTACGGCCGTAACTCAATTTTTTTCCAGAAAAACGAATGCTCCATACGGTCATAACTTGGGAATGTTACGGCCGTAACTCTACAACTTTATAAAAAAAAAAGACACGGTTTTGAGAAACAGATTCACAAACCCGGCGGGAGACAGAGGAGCAGTTTCGAAATTCTTACCTTCTAAATCCCTACTTTCAAAAACACAAATTCTTTAATACAATTCATTCTCCTATCAACATTAACACATAAATCATCAGGTTTTCTTTCAATCCTTGTTTCAATTTATATATTTTTGATTTTATAGTTTTAGTTTCTCGCTTTATATTTGTTTTTTTTTCGATTCCTATTTTCGTTAGATTCGTTGTTAAAACATGTTTAGTTGTTAGTATTGTTGATATTTGTGTGGTTATTTGATTCATTTATTTGTGTTGACTTTGTGGATTTGAGTTTGAATGAAAAACTTGTTAAAAAACTATGAACTCAAGGTGTCTGATGAAATGCCGCAACGAAAATCTTTGAATTGTTTTGATGTTTTTGTTGGTTTTGCTTGATGATTATAGTCGTATGATGAAAAGGAAGTTGATTTTGTTTAATTTCAGGGATGGCACCGAAGAAATCGTCAAAAGGAAAAGAAAATGTCGGTTCGTTGTCTCAAGAACCGGCACCACCGCAAAGAATTCAAAACACAAGGTGCATTAAGGAGCGATTGTTCAAACTTGATGATTTCATTGGCGATTTGGATAGAGACACTATCACTAACCCGTTCATCCAAAAGTTCATAGACAACGGGTGGGAAAAATTCGTGTCCGAACTCCCAAATGGTAACCCCACCTTGACCCTAAACTTTTACAATACTTTCAACAAATCCATTGGGCAGGTAGGGTCGCCTACATATCATCAAACGACTGTGAATGGGAAAGTAATAAATTTTTCACTGGATGTGATTAACAAGTATTTGGGGGTTGATTCCACTAATGCGGTAGACATTTCAATCTTACCTAATGAGGATGTGCCGAATGATAGGGTTTTACGATGGGCATTAGTGAGCGAGCTCCATGACAGTATTGGGATGATCAAACCCCGATACAACTAGGCGGACCTCATTGATGATGCTTGGTACTTATGGATGTGGGCAGCCGGGAGTATTTACCCGACTTCGACGCTGACTACAGTTTCCATCGGCCACCTCAGAGATTTATTTGCTATCCGTCGAGGGGTCAAAATGGATGTGGGTACTCACATTTATAATACTATTTGTCACTTTGCCGGCATGGTCCCTACTAGGAAAAAGATGCCATACCCCTGCCTTATCACCGGTATTTGCAGGAGCCAAAGGGTAAAAATTTCGGCAGGGGGTGATATATTGACGCATGGGGATCGACTAAACGGCCGGCGTAGTATTTTTCGAAGTACTCAGTTAAGGAGCAAACGGGCACGTTTGGAACTGGAAGAGGAAAGTAGCCAGGAGGAGGAATATGAGCCCAAGGAGGATGCCGGAGAAGACTTCACGCCTTTTGAGGCAAATTTGCTTGAAAGAGTTCGGGGATTAGAAACATCCCAGGCAGAAATTTTGAGAAATCAGAATGAAATAATCGACCGACAATTAGAAATGGAGAAGTGCTTTGAAAAGCTTTTCCGTTTTCTAAACATCCCTGACGACACACCTGGAGGATTAAAAACCTAAAATTTCATGGAGTTTTCTGTTTTCTCACTTGCTTTTCAATTCTAAAAAAAACTCGGGACAGTTTTATTTTCATGTTTGGGGGTGTTTTGGAACTTGTGTGTTTATTTTGTTTGTTTTTGAATTGTGGTGTTTATTTTGCTTTGAATCGTATATCGTGGTATGTTTTGATTATCATAGTGTGTGGTGTGTTTTTATTATTTGGCATTGATTTTTTTTAGGTTTAGTGTATATATATATATATATATATTATTTTGATTTGTGAGATTTCTAGATCTGGCCATAACACCAATAAGTTAGCTATATACAAGCTTCTAAAATCGTTTTAACCGGTAAAAAATTGTATATTCCAAATTTTTTGAGCCTTAATCTCTCTTTCCAAGCCTTGTAGTTATCATATAAAATCGAGTCATTCGTTACCTTAAGAAAAGAAGAATCAGTCGGTTTACTTAATTTGTGGAGTTTTTGATTTTTCATGCGTAACTAATAAATGATTTTCTGCAAAAATCCTATTCCCTAAAAAAAATAGGAAGCCATTGGTGAAAAGAGGTTAGTCGAAAAATAAAAAGGGAGAAGTGTTGAGCAGCAACAACTGCCTAATTTTGGGAGTCCTAAAATTTTGCGAAAAATAAAGGATTAACCATTGTTGGTGCGTAGCTGCCGTCTCATATAAAAAAATGGAAATTGTGTTGGTGAAAAGAGCTACACGTTAGCAAATAACGGTATGAAAGCTATCATCTAAAAAAATGTGTTGGTGAAAAGAGCTACACGTTAGCAAATAACGGTGTGAAAGCTATCACTAAAAGGGATGTAGTTTATGAGCAGATTTGAATTAATTAGCGGCTGAATTTCAATACACTCAATTTCGTGAAAAATCACAATATTTGATGACGCCAATGAAATTCTTCTTCATATTGAGTCGAAAAATAAACGAGTGATCGAGAGCAACCATTAAAGGGAGTCGTGTATATCACGGGTGGGAAAGAAATAATCAACCTTTGGGGGGGGGAACCTTGTATTTTGGAATTACAAAATAAAACCGTATTTTAACTTTAAAATCATTAGTAGATTTATTTTGACTCTTGATTCATTTCTATCTACTGTATAAAGCTGGTTGTTGTGTATTAAAAATGGCATTTTGATCTCCTTTTCTCTTTATATATAATTATTTTTCTTAATTTATGTGCGTATTATTATTTTTGTGTCTTATTTTTTTTGGAGTGTGACTAATAAAGAGTCTTGCTCGGGACTAGCAAGAATTCAAGTTTGGGGGTGTGATAAGTGTCAGTTTTATACACTTATCTGTGATTTGTATTGATATATTTCACCCATAATTGAGCTAGTCTACCCGTTTTTGCTTAGAATTAATTAACTTTTAATAATTTTATTATTTATCAGATGAAGATGTAAATTTAGTCTTAATCGGATTGAATTACTGATTTACTCAAGAAATAACATGTTTATAAAATATTCTCTTTGTTGAATTTTTATGTATTCATGTTGTATGGCTTTCCGAGACGAGTTCGGCAGTCTTTCGGATTCAAAATCAGAGTTATATATCAAAAGTTATCATCCGAAGAAGATTTGGGGCAAAAACGCAAAGTCTAAGAAATTCTGGGCTGAAAATGAAGTCTGAAACTCCATACGGGCGTGTACGGGCGCAACTCACACAAAGCAAAAAGTCGTAGCCTAGTTACGGCCGTAACTACTGAATGTTACGGCCGTAAGTCATCCATGTTACGGCCGTAACTCCTCAATGTTACGGCCGTAATTCTTGGCAGATATTGATCATTGTATAATTTTTTTATACTTTTGGTCTATTATTAAGGGGATGGCTGGCATTGATCCGATCTATTGTTATAATGCTGGAGTTTTGGAGCTATTAGATGACTTTAGGTGTATAAATAGACCCCTTAGATCCATCATCATTCATCATTCATCTTATATTTTTCCACTTTTTGTAATATTTTCTTTTTGTGTGAAGAACACACTTGTGTTCTTGAGTGATTTGTATAATAGTGGTATAGCATATATTGTTCAGAGAGTTTATTGCTTCTTTCTCCTTTATCTACTAAGAGAGTTAGGATCAATTCTTTCTCTTTTTCAACTAATAATGACCACTCAAGCTTGTATTATGTTTATTAAACCCTTCATGGGCTAAGTTACCTTAGTTGGGATTATAAACAAGGTTAGTCATGTTATTTAAGTTTGTGTGAAGATCTATTATGAATTACTTATTATTGTGTGTGATTTTCATTGTTTTAACAATCTTTATTTATTTGGCCAATAAATGACGATATTTATGGTCTTCATATGTTTCGAAAGAAAATATGTTTGATTAGATCAAATGATCTTCACTCTAAGTTGTTCTAGGGGATAGAAATATACCTCTAGACCTTAGATGATTCTTTGAGTTATTTTCATAAAACCTAATGCTATGTATTGAAGCCAATCAACATAGAAATATAGTGGATTGATTCAATATATAAGGGGCGTTTTATAGTTCGAAAGAGAAACCATCTTTTTAAGAAAAATCGAATCTACACAACATAATAAGTAAATTCATCTTATGATCTCCTATAAATCTTCTATAACTAATGATGAACTAAGTTTGTAATCCCAACTATTTCATTATATCTTTTATTAATCTTTTATTAGTGTAATCTTTCATTTCCTTGAATATTAGAACTATTATTGCATTTTCTTTGCAATTGTCAAACCAAACTCTTAAATTGTGTGTTTCAATCATATATATCTCTATAACAAATAGACTAATAGTGTATAATTCAACATATAACCAAACTTCCTGGTGGGATACGATATCGTGCACTTGCGATAGCTACATTAAAAACGTGCCAGTCACCCTATTCAACTCCCGATAATCAATACACAAACGAAATGAACCGTCCTTCTTCTTGACAAATAACACTGGTGCTCCCCGTGGGGACGCACTCGGTCGGATATAACCTTTCTCGGTCAAATCCTCCAATTGATTCTTCAACTCTTGCATTTCGGTCTGGGCCATCCGATACGGTGCCTTCGATATTGGGGACATACTAGGCTCCAACTCAATCGTGAATTCCACATCTCTCTGTGGAGGCAAACCAGGTAACTCGTCTGGAAATACGTCGGCATATTCTCTCACTACCAAAATATCTGTCAACATTATTGATGATTTCTCGGTCTTGGTCATATATCACCAATAACCAACACATCCCTGACTGAGTAGTTTCACTACTTTCATCAAGTTGATGACTCTCCTGGAACAACTGGGATTACCTCTCTGAAAAACACATTCGACCCCGTCATCTGAAATGATAGTGACCATACGCTTACGGACACTAATGATGGCATCGTGACGATCCATCCAATCAATACCCAAGATGACGTCATCTCTCAGTAAATCTACCATGATTAGGTCTGCTAACCAATCACAGCCATGAAGTTGAATCGGACAATTCTTAATCTCACGATTCCCGATAATTCTTCTACCATCAGGTAGACCAATGACATAAGGCTCACAACTAGTAGCACTACCCAGACGTAGTCTACTCAAACACGACTCGGAAATGAATGAATGCGATGCACTAGTATGAAAAAGGGTACACGCAGGTTGAGATAGAATATCGAGTGTACCTGCGATCATCCAGGCCTATGGATCATCGGTCTTCTTCATCTCATAAATTCGGGGCTTGTCGGCCCCCGAACCGGATGCTCCCGTCTGATAGCTTTTGGCTCCACCTTTGTTTGCTCCTGTCGTCTTGAACGACGCAGGCTGAGTGGCCTGATTATGAACAGCTGACTACTTTGGGGCCTGAGATGACACCGGAGTAGGTTTGGAGTCCCTTCGGAAAAAACGGGCCTTATGCCTAGCGATCCCACAGTTATGGCATGTGATAGTCCGCCCCGGACACTTGGTGCTGACATGACCAGGATCTCCACAGTTGAAACAAGTGATGGCCAAACTGGTCGCTCGGGAATACGATTCCGCGGTTCTGGGCGCCACAGGAGGTCGCTCAGAGAAAGTAGAGCCCGCACAAGGCTTCTTGAATGTTGCCTGACTGCCTTCAGACTGATTACGATTCTTTGACTTCTTGCTAGCAGATGAAGGTTGCTGCTTAGCAATCTCCTTAGCAGTAAGCTCATAAGTAAGAGCCTTCTTTATGAATTCGGCCAGATTGGTGCAATTATGATTAAGCAACTGCATCCGCATACGGGGTTTCAGCCTCTTGCTGAAATACTTAATCTTATCCGCCTCAGAGTGAATAATAGATGAGGTGAAAGGAAGAAGTTCCTGAAATTTCTCGGCGATGGCGAGAACATCATCTTCTGCGGAGGGGTCGGGAGTGAGTAATTATGATAACTTGGCCTCTCTGAGTGGGGCCGGATAATACCTCTCCATCATGAGAGTCTTGAATTGATCCCAAGTACATAATTCGTCGGTGGTCTTCAATGATAACCACCAAGAATGAGTGCTCTTACCCAGATAGTAAGCCGAAACTGAAACTTTGTGCCCTTCGGGACACTCTACCATAGCAAACAACTTCTTGAAATGCTCAAGCCAGTGAACAATATCCGCCGGCTCAGATGAACCCTCAAAAGTAAGTGGTCTTTGGCGAGAGATGTCGCCAATAATACTGCTCACACTCCTCTCTTGCCCCTGAGGTGGCGGCGGAGGAGCCTACTGATTCTGGGCGGTTGAGTTCTGCATCGTCTCCATGAGGCGTGCCATCTGTGTCATCTGGGCCATCATGCCCTGCATAAAAGCGAGTGGATCAACCTGAACACCTTCTGATTGAGATGTGTCCCGGGTACGACTCCCTGATAGTGAATGATCATTTCTGGGTGAATGAGTGGCAGCGTCGCTGCTCAATGAATTAGCTTTGTTCCTCGCGTTCGAGCGTGTATTCACACGAGCTCTCGGGTTTTGGCCCGCACCGCGGCCTCGTCCCCCGCGTCCTCTGCCTGCTCTCTCCATACTGAAGTAGGAAAGTCACATGATAATTATAGCTCTCGTATGAATATCACATTATGATTACGTCATGAAATGATGAAAATGAGCTTACGCGCTCTAACACAGTGATTACATAAATGATTAGCTGAGGTGACACGATTATCTGATGAAATTCTTGAAATGATTATCTTGAACAAGTTAACAAGTTTAATGATACGATCCTTACGATCAACAACTGAGCAATGAAATGAACTGAGTGATTAATGAGTTAACATGATCGATATGATCAAAATGAAAATGATGATTGAGGATTGTTGACTGTAGAATGATGAATGAGTGATTCTTATTGCCAGAAATTATACCATGGCGTTAGAAATCTTACTGTTCTTTGGTCTGAGAGGCTCGGCTCTTGCACAGGTCACAGGTGACGCGAAAGCCCAATGATACTAGTATGATGAGCGATGATTTCAATGAGACATGACTCGGAAGGTAGTATTCAAAACCATGCTCTGATACCAACTCTGTAACACCCCAAACTAGGTGACTATTACAGTGTCGTGGACCCCCGACTAGGACCCATCAGGCGAATGAAAATTAATGACTTAAATAATATAATCGCAGTACTGAACCACATTATATCATCCATTACTCCGATGAGGAGTTTCATTACAATACACCCAAGATAATACCGAATACATGTATATTTTATATGGAGATAAAATATACAACACTGAATAAAATGAGTATTCAAACGGAAGTCTGCAGCGGAAATAAAATGAAGAACACGAATGACTGAAAAGGACTGGAGCCCCCTACTAGTATCACTGGGACTCCTCGCCGTCAACGTTCTCTTCCCGTGCTTTAGCCTTGCCATGACCTGAAAACAACATCCCCAACGGCCGCCAACGTAACAACAATCCTCAAGAGTTGAATAAACACAATCATGATATATCTTAATTATGAAATTAAGCTGAAGAGGGGCATCGTAGTACGCCCGTAATGGTATGTGCACGTGCACAAGACGAGTGTACGAACACACCCGCCCTTGTACCTAATTAGTCTAACGGAGATACATTACCGTGTGCACAGTCCATTGCGTCGGTGAACCTGAACACATGACTATCATGTGCCCGACTAAAAATTCCACACATCCCCACCCGACCATGCAATATGAACCCAGAAGGTCATATGAACGAGAATGATCATGATGAATATTAATGAATAAAAATCCGACAAAGTCAAGAATGACTCACCGAGATGAAATAATAGTGAAGTGAATGATAGCTCAATGAAATGATTGGAACCATTGTTCCTCGTGAATGAGGTGATTATTCGACAATTACAAGTCTCAATACGGTTAATACATTATGAATGAGTTATGATTATGAATGAACAACAATGAAAGGAATGAGTATCCTTTTAACCGAGAAAGAATTAACTTACACAATACCGATGAAGAATGTCCTTCCTCGAACAAACGTCCTACAATGAGATGTCGGTCGCTCGAACAACCTTGAATAACACAATTACCAACAATCCGCTCAATATACGCATCTAACACGATTATTACAAATTCGAAACGTCGATATGACAAAACCAAGTTCATTGGGGCATTATGATAAACACGTTGTAAACAATCTTCGATTGCTTACAACCAATTCTCAATTAATCGATACCAAACTTCCAAGGAGTGATACAATCCAACAAAACATCTTCAATACCATCAATAATCCGATATGAATATCCAATTCTAGATTTCAACAACATCTAATTGAAAACCCCCAAATCCAAATCAATATTCAAAGTGTTCTACAAACAATCCTTCCATATTCCGATAAATATTCATACCAACTCACAATCATATGTATATCTCTTCATATAACATGATTTTAACATCCCAAAACATCATATTCCATCATAGATTCAGAATCTAGGGTGTTGAAGAATATTACCTTTGAAGATCCAACCTCTTTGATCCGATGAATACGTGTTAAATCAACTATCCAAGCTTCACAAATGAATGAAGATGATGAAAACCGAACACTCAAGTGATTGATGATGAAAAATCTCTCCCAAAAACTTCTCTCTCGGAACTCAAGTGAAGAAATGAGAAAAATGAGCTCAAAACCCCGTCCAGGTACTTAAGTATTGCCATGGTTACGGCCATAACTCGGCCTACTTACGGCCGTAACATCCCCAAGTCAACGGCCTTACGGCCGTAACCAGCCATCTCATACGGGCGTAACTCGCCCTTGTCGAAACATCTGCCGACAGACATACGGCCGTACCCGCACATGCCTTACGGGCGTAACTAGACTGATACGGCCGTACTCGGCAAGGCTTACAGGCGTATGAAACCTTTGTCGAAACTGACCGGGCTCCCTGCTCGAAACGTACGGCCGTAACTGGCCAAGCCTTACGGCCATACCTGCCTCATCTTACGGTCGTATGCCGTAACCCTTATAGCCGTAAGCCCTCTTCATCCGACATGTCCTGAAAACCACGAACGCATGTTACGGTCGTAGCCTGCCTATCCTTACGGCCGTAACTCACCTTCGGCCAAAACATCCTTAAACCAACGAATGCATGTTACGGCCGTAATGCATGATCAGTTACGGCTGTAACTCACTGCTGAAACTGACACAGTCCGACAACTCCATCTTCTCGTTACAAAAGGTGAATGATCCGACATACAATACTTGTATGAATGTAATTAAGTCCAATAACACGCGATAGATGATACTTCCAACACAAGACTACCATTCACGATGATTATGATAATACTCTCGTCTCGATCCTCAAACGGAGATGAATGGCGATCGGTAACTGATACACGGTTAAAATATGCCAATGATGAAAACAAATGAATGAATCATGAATGATGAGTGATTATTAATGAGTGAAAATTACTGAGTGACAATTACTGACTGATAATTACTGAATGATAATGAATGAATTATAACCGGGTATTACAGAATCAATCATACAACAAAGGAGTCTCATAAGACTAAGTGTGGAAGCTGTCTCGAATCGACAATACAGCTATCATTCCATACAGTATCCAAACAGGACAAGAAGGAATCTTTGTTATTCGCTAAAGTCAAAGTCCCATTTAAGAAGATATATTTAAATACTAAAGGATAAAGTATTTAAATATTAAGTTGTCAGAGATCTTCAATCAAGAGCAAAACCCGGACCGTGTTTTACTCAAACACATCATCCCGTTGGAATGGACTTTTGCTCAACGGATTTATCTCAACGGATATATTCAAGAAGGCTATATATATATATATATATATATATATATATATATATATATATATATATATATATATATCCCCAGACTTTGAAGATCTAAGCACCCAAACAAGAAATCAACAACAACGAAATTATCATCATATACATCTGAGAAAACATATCTCCCAAAGTATACTGCTATTCTTAAAGAAGAGATATACAAGTGCTCAAACCGTGAACAACACATCATTAGCTAAAAGCTCATAAAGTCAAAGATGTTGTTCAAACATTGTTCTATCCTTGAACAAAACCCATCAGCCCTGTGTGGACTGAGAAACATTGCTATTCCTGAACTGTGTGTGAAGGACTTGCATTGAAGAGACGAAGCTTCGGAACTGTGTGTGAAAAAGCCAGTCAAGTGAAAGCTTAAACCAATCTGTGTGAACGGTTGAAGGCTAAGATCATTATATCAATCCGTGTGAACGATATATTGATTTGGTTTGATTATAAATACGTAGTTGTGTACGTAGTATTTATAATAAACATTTTCACTCCTGTGTGGAGGACCAGTGGACGTAGAGGGGTTTACCTCGAACCACTTTAATTACCGTGTCAGTTACCTTCTGTATTTATTGTTTTAATATCTATGATTAATTTTAAGTATACACTTCATTTCTAGTTGCTGTATTTACAGCAACTTACTTTAAACAAGACTTCCGCTACGCACTCAGATTTGAAAACCGCACAGCTTATTGTTTAAAACACATTCCAAGCTGTATCCTGTATACTTATTGGCCAACAAGTGGTATCGGAGCGAGGCGCGGGTTCGAGTCTTCTGGCGTACGCTGGGGGGGATTGTTGGGAATGCTTTGCATCCAGCATCCTCACATTCGAATCGGGAGAACGTAACTGGCCGGGCTTAACATACCGACCCACGACATCCTAGTGGTGCAGCCCCTCATGTCCGCCTGTCGCTTAGTACGGGGCTCTGCACTGCTACTAGAAAGTGGTTAAATGAATTGATTTGGACTACTCATACCATCAAGATGCATCTTCTTTTCTGGTAGCCATCTCATAGAAACTCCAAAGCTAAGCGTGCTTGGCCTGGAGTAGTTATGGGATGGGTGACCCCCTGGGAAGTTTCTCAGGTGCGCGTGAGTGAGGACAAAGCGCGCTAGAAAAGACTCGTGTTGGTACAGTGAGGACAGTCTTCATCATTCTGGGGACCAACAATTGGTATCAGAGCGGTTGATTCTAAAAAGAATCAGTCGTATTTTTGATTGAATCAGATCCTTAAATCACTTATTTTTTAAAAACAGTCTTTTTCTTCCTTATTCTCATATGGATACATCAATGATCAATAAAGTTCCTATATTTTCTATTAACGGATTTGATGATTGGAGAATTAGGATGGAGGCTCATCTTGCAGCAATGCACGAAGAGGTGATTTTTGTCATACAGGATGGCCCCATAAAGATCATGAAGGTAAATCCGGCCCCAAGAATTGAAGGCCAGGCTCATGCAGAGATGCTTGAAAAAGAGCGCGAACAATGGACCTCTGACGAAAGAAAGCACGCCAACCTCGACAATGTCACGAAGAATGCGCTATTTGTCACTCTTGACAAAGGCACGTTCTCTAAGGTAAAGATATGCAAATCAGCCAAGGATATCTGGGATAAACTCAAGTTAATTTGTGAGGGAACTGAGCTCTCAAAAGAAAACAAGATTTTAAAATTAACTAATCAATTTGAATCTTTTGAAATGAAACCAACTGAAACACTTGAGGAACTTGACCTCAGATTCACTGGCATTGTTGGTGAACTTGAAGCATTAGGCAAAATTTATACCTAAAGGGAGAAAAACCTAAAAATTTTCCGATCTCTCCCTGCCCGATGGGACATTAAGACCACAGCTATGCGTATGTCGTGCAATCTTAGTGAAATATCTACTTTTGATCTCTTTTCTGACCTCAAAGCATTTGAGTACGATATAGACAGGAGAGAGAAAGCTGAAGAATATCCCGCCAGGACTACATCCTTAGCCGCTGTATCCAACCGAAGACACAGCATGCCAAGCTCATCAAAGCCCATTCATAAGAACGCTGATAGCGACGACGACATCCTATCGCAAGACGAAATGGCGCTACTGATGCATAAGTTCAAGAAGTTTATCAAGCAGTCGGGAAAGACTCCAGACAGGCCCAAGCCTGTGCACAAGGTAAGTACCGAAACTTCCTCTGGTGATGCTAACCTGTGTTATAATTGTAGGAAACCAGGGCATTATGCAAATAAATGTCCTCATCCAAAAGTTCAAAGGTTGCCAGAAGCCGAGCAACAAGAAAAGGAAGAAAGAAGACGTGCTTGGAAAAACAAGCTCAAGGCCCTGATTGGTGAATCAGAAGCCTCTCCCGCACCATCAAAATCCGAAGAATGTCTTCAGATAGTCACTGACAGTGATTCATCTGATGATGATTTCGAAGATAAAGCCTATATGTGCTTTATGGCCAAGGACATTCCGGAAGATGAAGATAGCGATGATGAGGTAAGCTCAACCTCAGCTATACCCACCAATGCCTCTTATACTTTTGAAAACATGATGAATGAGTTTAAGAACATTCAAATGGCCCATGAGACATTGAAAAATGAAAATATACAGCTCCAACTTTCTAACTTAGAGCTGAAAGAAGAAAACGACTTGCTGAAAGTAAATTACGAAAATATGTATGTTAATTGTGAAAACAGCAAATTCGAGTATGAAAAACTCATGGAGAGCAATCATCAACTTGCTCATGAACTAAGTGATACAAAATGTCACAGTGAAAGCAATACAAATGATTTTGTTCTGCTTCAAGCCAAAGTAAAAACTCTCGAAAAATGAGAAGGAGAACTTGAGACCATTCTAAAATCTTTCGAGAAATCATCTAAAATAATGGAAGAAATTCTAAGCACTGGGCAACATGCTCATGATAAAAGTGGCTTAGGATACAACTCATTTTCCAATAAATGGAAAACTAGTACTGTGTTTGTCAGGGGTGTGGTACTCATTCCTGTATCGGAAGAAATTCCGAGTCATGTGAAGGAACCCGTTGCACCGCGAACAGCAAAAGCTGCCATTCCGCCACCACAGTCATATTCCAGACAGCGGAATCAACAGCCATTCAGACCTGTAGGGCGTACCTAACAACATGCTCCCCGAGCATATCAACAGCGCCAACAACCGTTCAGAAAGAAGGCTGTATCCAAATATTAAAGGCCCGCACGGCGATACTTTCAGTACATCACGCCTAGGTATTGGATACAGGAGCCGCGTTATCCCTCGTAAAAGCAAGTATCCTCACAGTATCAATAACAGCTTTGGGAATCCAACTAGAGACCCAGAAGGCAAGCTATAAGGCCGAAGAAAATGGCTCCACCTCCAATACGGCATTTGTACTGGACTAATAATAACCCTGAATTTTACATACATAAAAATTATCATGGTTATAGCAACTACGTACATGCCCCACGTAGAAATTGCAATTACGGACCTAAACCATCCTACAGTAAACCTATTGCTGTCAGAAAAATCTGGGTACCTAAAGGCACTAACATCCATGGACCCAACAATCAAAGGGGACCTAAATCTACCTAATTTGTTGCATACAGGACATTTTGGAGAAGGATATATGGTACTTCGACAGCGGATGTTCCCGGCACATGACAGGAGATAAAAGCAAGCTATCAGATTACTAGAAGGTCGCGGTCCAAAAGTGCGCTTCAGTGATAAATCTAAAGGAAGAACAAGAGGGAAGGGAACCCTACTTGTAGGAAAATTCAAAGTCACCGATGTAGCTTATGTTGTAGGCTTACAGTACAATCTACTTAGTATTAGCCAGTTCTGTGACAAACAGTTCTCGGTGAAGTTCTATATAGATCACTGTAGAGTCAAGAACATCCTAACCAAAGAAGTTGTGCTCACAGGAAGGAGATCAGGTAATATGTATATTGCTGACTGGATGCCTACGAGCTCCACAATTCCTTGTTTTGTCCAAAGGCACTGCAGATCTAAGCTAGCTATGGCACAAGAGGATGTCACACATCAACTTCAAGACTATCAACAAACTCTTCAGACAGGGAATGGTTAGAGGATTGCCAAACGTTTCATTCTAAAAAGACAGCGTATGTGGACCCTGTCAGAAAGGCAAGCAAATCAAGACCACCCTGAAAAGCAAATCCTACCTTTCCACCCACAGAGTTTTGGAAATGCTACATATGGATCTCTATGGTACTGTAGACCCGGTAAGTTTGGGAGGTAAGAAATACTGTCTCGTTATTGTTGATGATTATTCCAGGTATGCTTGGACAATTTTCCTAAGCAAGAACAAGGAAACAACATCAAAACTGCCCGAGCACCTGAGAAAGCTTGAAAATGAAAAAGGGTCGAGTACCGTGTCCATTCGTTCCGACAGAGGTACAGAATTCACTAACCACTTTATTGAGCAATACTGTTTGGAAAATGGGATACAACACGAATACTCAGCTGCCCGAACACCTCAACAAAATGGCGTTGCCGAGCGAAAAAACAGGACGCTGAAGGAAGCAACAAGGACAATGATTGCCGCAAGCAAGTTGCCACAACATTTCTGGGGTGAAGCCACCAATACAGCGTGCTATACACAAAATCGCTGTATCATCAACAAGCATCACAACAAAATACGAGGTATGGAACAACAAAACTCCGTTAGTTTCGTACTTTCACATATTTGGATGCAGATGTTACGTTTTGAACAACGGTAAGGATCAACTTAGAACCTTCAATGAGAAATCGGATGAAGGGATATTTGTTGGATATTCCTCTGTTAGCAAAGCTTACAAGATCTTCAATAAAAGGAAGCTAACAATTGAGGAATCAGTTCATGTAGTGTTCGATGAACCTCACCATGATCCTACAGGAGTAGAAGACATTTCTCAGAATATCCAACAACTTTCCATCATAGATCCACCAACTCCATTAGAACCTGTCGTTGACTTAGAAATCAACCCCGCAGCTGTAAGAACTGATGTAGATGAAGCCGATGCTGTACAAGCTGAAGCCGAAACTACAGCAACTCAACATACAGTATGGGACCCCGAATTAGAACCCGACAGAAGATGGTTGAGAGATCACCCACAAGAGTTGATCATAGGAAACATTGATGCTGGTGTTTCTAGCCGTAGGAGAATACACAGTACACAAGGAAATGTACTATGTGCACAAGAGGACCCCGAGTCTGAGATATCTCCATTTCGTGAATGGAAATCTCAGTCCGACCTTAGAAGACTTAATATGTGCATTATTGTTGTATTCTTAGCCCAATCCGAACCTATTTCTACCAAAAAAGCTCTCAACAACTCTCATTGGATCACATCTATGGAAGAAGAGCTTAACGGTTTCGAAAGAAACAACGTATGGTATCTTGTACCCAGACCTACTCATCAATCAGTAATTGGAACCAAATGGGTATTTAGAAACAAGAAGTATAGAAATGGATTTATTATCAGGAATAAATCCCGACTAGTCACCGAAGGCTATAGACAGGAAGAAGGCATAGACTACGATGAGACATTTGCTCCTGTAGGCAGACTAGAAGCCATTAGGATACATTTAGATTTTGCTGACCATAAGAGCTTCATTGTATACCCAATGGACGTCAAAAGTACATTCCTTAATGGAGACCTTGCTGAAGAAGAATATGTTGAACAACCACCAGGGTTTGTCAATCCAGAAGGCAAAGACCTAGTATACAGGCTAAGGAAAGCGCTGTATGAACTTAAGCAAGCCCCTAGAGCATGGTATAAGACTCTGTCCCAGTATCTAACCGATAATGGATTCGATAAAGGCGCTGTGGACAAGACCTTATTCAAAATACAGGAAGGTGATGACCTTCTAATGGTTCAAATATATGTAGACGATATAATATTTGGTTCAACTAACCTTGCTTTGTGTCAAAAGTTCTCTCATCTCATACAAAGTAAATTTGAAATGAGTATGATGGGAGAACTTAGTTATTTCCTAGGATTGCAGGTAAAGCAGTTGCCTACAGAGATTTTCATCAACCAGGAAAAATACAGCAAGGAGATTCTCAACAAGTTTGGAATGAATACTTCCAAATCATCGTCAACCCCCATGAGTACTTCCGTGCAAATTAATGCTGATGAAGCTGGAAAGCCGGTTGATCAATCACTCTACAGGAAGATTATTGGCTCACTCCTGTACCTAATGGCTAGCAGGCCCGATATCCAGTTTGTTGTAGAAGTGTGTGCGCGATATCAAGTAGCACCTAAAGAATCACACTTCGCAATAGCCAAACGAATCCTGAAATACGTCAAAGGAACAGTCGATGTAGGACTGTGGTATCCTAAAGAAGGCGGATTCGATTTAGTTGGCTACATCGACTCGAATCTCGGAGGTTGCAATCTAGATAGGAAGAGTACAAGTGGAACTTGTCACTTTCTTGGACCTAGACTTGTGTCTTGGTTTAACACGAAACAATTGGCAAACTCGGTTTCAACAGCTGAATCAGAATACTATGCTGCTGGTAGTTGCTGTATGCAGATTCTTTGGATGCAACAACAGCTGTCAGATTATGGAATTGAAGCTAAAGAAACACCAATTATGTGCAATAGCACGAGTGCAATTGCTATCACGCACAATCCTGTATTGCACTCACGCACCAAGCACATTCACATGAAGCATCACTTCATTAGGAATCATGTTGAGAACAAGGATGTTCGACTGGAAAAATTTCATACAGATATCCAGTTAGCCGACATCTTTACCAAACCTCTCGACAGAGCAAGATTCTGCATGCTTCGACATGAATTGGGATTGCTACAGCCTGACTCCCTGTAAGTTTTTTTTATGCTTTTACTTAGTAATTGAGGGGGAATTCTGTAAGACCCAAGAATACAGTATCCACCGTTAGTTATCTGTACACTCAGTCTATCAGAATAGCATTGTAGGAACAAAGAAACATGAATTATCCTACAGCTGACATGTGCAATAATTAAGGGGGAATACAGTACGACCGAAGAATACAGCATTAATCCGAAAGTTGCTGTATCGAATTGAAACCTGTATGTACCTTTTAAGGGGGAACGCTGTATTTTCGCGGATACAGCACATACTATGGAAATCAATTATCATGTTATTTTTTTTAAACGATCTTTGTCTCCACGTGCCCTGCCATAATTAAAAGTCTTTTGAATTAAATGCTTTACACGACATCTGGACATTGGTATCTTCAAAGCCATGATGTTTCATATTATTATATTAATTTTTCACCGCCGTTTTGGGCAATAAGGGTAATTTGATAAGTCGGAAGTGGGACCCGCTCTTATTTCAAAATTAGATGGATAAGTTGTACCGGTTACACTCAGTCCATCGTAGTCGTCCATTTTAAACAACAGTTCCCATACCTTAAATCTGACCGTTCAGTATCTGTAAACCCTTCTTCGCCGCCCACTATAAAAAGGACTCTAAATGCCATTTTAGTCTCTTTATGCTTTCTGCATATTGAACGAGTTCTTGAGCATACAACCTACAAATCTTTTTGTTTTTACTGCATTTCTCTTTGAATCCTCTTTACTTTTCTTCGAGAATTGTCAATGACATCTTCTCAGACCTCTTCTATCTCTCTCAAGAATGTAATATCCGTACTTTTATTGACTGTTTGACTTTGCCGTTCTCCTTATTTTGTCGTTTTGTAAATGCATGGAGATGTTGTTGATATTGTTATTGAGTTTCGTATCTTGTTAGGGGTCTCGATCGTGTTGTTTAGACCTTGCGGAAGTGTTCTAGGCCAGAGACATAGCGCATGCTAGGCCTAGGCTAACGCACGCTAATTCTGCTTGATTAGCGCTTGCTAGTTTTGAGCCGTAGCGCGCGCTAAGGGACCAGTCAGGTCAGAACCAGTAACTCGAACTGCTCTCTGGACTGACGGATTAACGCACGCTAGGAGTTTGTTAGCGTGCGCTATTCGTGGTTAGTAGCGCACGCTAACATCCGTCCGTAGCGCACGCTAATGGGCTGGTCGGCAGAGGCAGTGAGGTTGCCAGGTTTCTGTACTATCAAGTAGTGTACGGTAGGCTTCGGCTAGCGCATGCTAAATCTGTTGCATGACGCATGCTAAGATATAGCGTAGCGCGCACTAACAGACTGAGTCGGCAGAGGCAGTGAGGTTTCAGAATTTCTGGACTAGCAGGTAACGCATGCTAGGCAGCGGCTAGCCTACGCTATATGTGTTGCGTAACGCACGCTAGTGCTCAGTATTAACGCACGCTAGCGGACTGAGACAGTGAACTGAGTTTTTGGCAGGACACCAGTTAGCGCACGCTAGGGATGTTTCGTAGCGCACGCTAACGTCTTATGACAGTAGCCACTGGACTACCAGGTGACCCGTTAGTGCACGCTAATATTGAGGTGTAGCGTGCGCTAGACTGGGACAGTATATAAAGGGACAGTCAACCCCTGCACTTGTCATTTCACATCATTTCCACCTTTTCCGATCGGGAGAGCTCTGGAGAGGCGTTTTGGGGCGATTTAAGGCATTCCTTTTTCAGATATCATCACCTTGGGTTGAATAACAAGGTTTATGCAATATCTAGCACATCTCTATCCTCCGAATCAAGGTAAAAATCCTTAGAACCCTATTTTGGGAGTTTTGGGGTTTTTCGTAGATTCGTCCGATTTATCCATTTTGAAGCTTGAGGACCTTGAGATTATGATGTATCTTTTCGTATGCATGCTTTCCTACGATTTTACGGATTGGATTGTGCCGTTTTCGGACTTGTGAGAGTTTGGACGATTTTCCAACCTCTAGTTGTTTATCCGTGTATTTCATGAATCGTAGATGGGTTTCGGGAGTTTCTTCATGTAATTTGAATATGGATAATTGATTCTCATATTCATTGCGAATCGTTTAGGTGCCGGAAGCGCGTTCTTGGACCTACCGAACTCATACCCATTTTCCGTTTGATTTATCGATGTCTCAAAGGCAAGTATATATTTTTGATTATACGTTCTCGACTTTGAAAGTAAGATATATTAATGGCATGATTACTTATATCCACTATGGGGTGGGCCGACGGGTCCCCTGAGGGTTTCGTAGCCTCTGGTGCGATTCCACGGATGATATGAACGAACCACTCTGGGATGGACCGACGGGTCCTCTGAGAGTTCCGTAGCCTCTGGTGCGGTTCCACGGTATTCATATATGTATTGATGTGATGCTATGAGATTTAGTGGAATACTAGTCTTGAATTTATGAATTGACGGTTACATCTACTTTATTGTCGAGGAGTATTGTGTTTCATACTTGATATACTTGCACTAGCTATTCGACGGCTAACCCCTTTATGGGGGAAATACTTTTTATGTATTTCAGGTTCCAGGAGAGTGGACAAGCAGGTATCGGGTCGGCATGAAGATGGTGGGCAAGTGTGATACTGTGTCTTTCCTCCGGTTATGTTCTGAGTTTTCCATTCAGTGTTGTTGTACTAGAATGGTTATTGAATACTCGAGTATTGTTTTCCATTTTTCCTTGATGTTCCGGCCTGTGTTTGCCGAGGTATTGATTTGTTTTGTGATGTCTGTGAATACAATGGTTATGTCTTGACTACCTTTTGTATTGTTCTTCATTCCATTGTATGTAGACCTTCTCGGTCAAAATTTATGGTTCCACGTATGTTTAGCCTTGTGAGTCCCACGGTGGGGCTTACGGCGCTATAATATTCCCTGAATAACTTGGGGGTGTTACAGAATATGGTATCAGAGCTTAGGTCTATGGATACCTAGGCTGTCGGTCTTTTGGGTCGAACGAGTCGTCATTTATCCACAGTATCACTACTCTGCCATCATCACAGTGCGACCGGCACTTGTAAGACCTCTTACTCTTCGGGTGTTTCCTTATTCGTTTTGCTTCTATTTTGGTATTTTTGAGAATCGGTCACTTTGATGACGTGCGATTGAATTGTACTTACGTGCCTTGTGTGTTCTTCAGTATTTCAGCTGGTTGGGGACGTGGCCGTGGTCGTGGCCGTGGACGTGGGAGAGGTCGTGGCGCAGCCGTTTCCATTAGTTCTGTTGCTGGGTCGACCAACCCCAGTTTGTCGAACTCGGTGCATCCTGACACCGAAAGTCAGCACGACCAGTCGAATGGCCAGGGGAACAGCGCGGACGTTGGAGTTGCGAATGTACTTCAACAATTGGCTACCCAGATGACCATCTTAGCCCAAACTGTTCAGCTGAATAATCCGAACCCGAACACGGATGCCTTGCTTCAGAACGTAATCCGTATGCACCCTCCACAGTTTGGTGGTCCCACAGACCCGTTAGGATGGGAAGATTGGCTAGCAGAATTGGAAAAGATTTTCGAAGCGGTCGATTGCCCCGAAGTGAGGAAAGTACCAATTGCTCAGTATTTCCTTACCAAGGAGGCCGCTACGTGGTGGAAAGTCATCAAGCCCCAGGATCATGTTGCCATGTGGGATGAATTTAAAGAGCTTTTGGAGGCCGAGTTTTGTCCTTGGCCGGTACGAGAGGGCCGAATCCGAGCCTTTTTCGAGTCTAAACCACAGGATATTCCCGTTTCGCAGGCGATCGTGGAGTACAACCAAAAATTGATCCATGTGAAGGATAAAGTGCGTAACGAGCGTGATAAGATTCGTTACTTTGATATACGAATGAGCATGGACTTATGGCGGTACATGGATGAATTTGCTTGCACCACACTGAAGGAATATCAGGACAAAGCTTTAGCCCATGATATGTTAAGCCCCGACAACGATACCGTTGAAGAATCGAAGAAGCAGAAGGTCGCGGGAAATTTTTCTGGCTCTAAGAGTGGCAACTTTGAGAGGTCACAGACGACTAACCGTTCTGCCGGACAGTCGTCACATTCTAATAAGGGAAAGAGGGGTTACCGTTCTACTCCGGGTACAACAAATCACACGGTGACTTGCTACAATTGTGGTCGTCCAGGCCACGTTAATTTGGAATGCAACTTTCCACCATTGAAGTGTCACACGTACGGACAGTTGGGACATAGAGCGGCTTATTGTTCTGAGCCAAATCAGACTTTGGACACTCGGGCTTCTACCCCAGCACCACTTGACCAAGGTATAAATCAGCGACAATCTTTTGGTCAACCTCAACAGAATTTCGGCAGGGGCCGGGGACGGGGTCAGAACGCTGAAGGGGGAAACTCTAGCATTGGTTCGGTACAACCATGAGTTTATGAGATGCGTCGAACAGACGAACCCGACGCGGCGGTGGCTTCAGGTACCATTCATATTTTATCTCATCCAGTCCATGTACTTTTTGATTTGGGTGCTACACATTCTTTTATTTCCTTGGAGTGTGTACGCCATTTGAATATAATTTGTATGACTGCTTGCAATCCCTTCATTGTGAAACTGCCTAGCGGGGATAGAATTATGGGGAACCAGGAGATTAGAGATTTTCCGGTGATTATATCCGGTATGGAATGGTTATCGAATCTGATTGTAGTAGATATGGAAGGCGAGGATGTGATCCTCGGCGAGGATTGGCTTGATAGTCACCAAGCGATAATGAATTACTGTATCAAGGTTATCACCATGATGACTAAAAACGGATCTGAATACTCATTTTTGGGACATAAGTCGGGCCAATCCAAGTTACTTATCAGTTCCATGAAGGCCGTGAAACTTTTGAATAAAGGTTGTACGGGCTATTGGTGTTACGCCTTAAAAATGGAAGGAAACGAAGTCGATTTCTCTTCGATTCCGGTTGTTAATGAGTATCCCGATGTTTTTCCGGATGACCTCCCAGGATTACCGCCAGATCGGGAGATAGAATTTACCGTGGACTTAGAGCCAGATGCGGCTCTGATTTCTAAAGCACCTTACCGGATGGCACCTTCCGAGATGCAAGAATTGAAGAATCAATTGGGAGAACTTCTGGAAAAAGGATACATCAGACCGAGCACTTCGCCTTGGTGCGCGCCTGTTCTTTTCGTGAAGAATAAGGATGGTTCACTATGTTTGTGCATCGACTACCGTGAGCTGAACAAAGTAACCATCAAGAACAAGTATCATTTACCTAGTATAGACGATTTATTTGATCAATTGCAAGGGGCCGCAGTTTTCTCGAAGATTGATTTAAGATCCGGGTATTATCAACTCAGGGTGAGGGAGTCCGACGTTCCGAAGACGGCATTTAGAACGAGATATGGGCATTATGAATTTGTAGTTATGCCTTTTGGGTTGACTAATGCACCGGTAGTATTCATGCAGTTAATGAATAAGATATTCATCGAGTACCTCGACAGGTGTGTAGTCGTCTTTATTGACGACATCTTGATCTATTCTCGATATAAGGAGGAACATGCCCGACATTTGCATTTGATATTAGACATTTTGAGAACCGAGCACCTCTATGAAAAATTCTCGAAATGTGAGTTCTGGTTAGAATAAGTTATGTTTCTCGGCCATGTGATTTCGGCCGAAGGGGTTCGTGTAGACCCGCAGAAGATTGAGGCAATGCTAGATTGGGCACCGCCTAAAAATGTTAAGGAAGTCCGTAGCTTTTTGGGTCTTGCTGGGTATTACCGACGGTTTGTCGAGGGGTTCTCAAAACTCGCTCGGCCGCTTACGAAATTACTCCAGAAGACTGAAAAGTTTATTTGTACGGATGAGAGACAGCAGAGCTTCGAAGAACTGAAGAGACGTTTGACTTCAGCGCCGATTTTAACCTTACCACATGGTAGTGAGGGCTTTGCAGTTTATAGTGACGCTTCGGGTCAAGGTCTGGGCTGTGTACTTATGCAACATGATAAGACGATAGCTTTTGCATCACGACAATTAAAGCCTTATGAGATGAATTATCCTACTCACGACTTAGAGTTGGCCGCAATTGTCTTCGCACTCAAGATTTGGCGGCACTATTTGTATGGTTCACCGTGTCGGATTTATACCGATCACAAGAGCCTGAAGTATATTTTCAGTCAGAAGGAGCTGAATATGAGACAGAGATGTTGGTTAGAGTTGATAAAGGATTATGATTTGGAAATTCTTTATCACCCCGGAAAAGCCAATGTCGTTGCGGATGCTTTGAGCCGCAAATCGGCATCTCTTCAAATGCTCGAGGTTCTTACATCTCAGACGAAAATTCGTCAGGATTTAATTGAGCAAGGGATAGAAGTTTGGCTTCACCGAGTACAAGGACAGTTGTGTATTCTCGAAATTACTTCGTCCTTGATTGATGACATCAAAGGGAAGCAGTGGAGTGACCCGATGATTTCTCAACTGAAGGAAGATGTAATTAAAGAAAAAGCTCCTGGTTTTATGGTTCACGAGGATAGTATTATGAGATTTCAGGGAAGACTTTGTGTTCCGAATGATTTAGAGTTGAGGCAGAGAATTCTCCGAGAAGCTCATGCTACGCCTTACTCAATCCACCCTGGGACGAGTAAGATGTACAAAGACTTGAAGCGCAATTTTTGGTGGAATAACATGAAGAAGGATGTCACGGAGTTTGTATTACGGTGCTTGACGTGTCAACAAGTCAAGATCGAACATCAACAACCAGCGGGGTTGTTGAAACCACTTCCCATTCCCGAGTGGAAGTGGGAAGACATCTCTATAGATTTCATCACTGGCATGCCGAGAACTCGGGCCGGAATGAATATGATTTGGGTAATTGTCGATCGGTTGACCAAGTCTGCACACTTCTTGGGTATTAAGGATAATTGGGGACCGGATAGACTGGCTCGAACTTTTATTGATGAGATCGTGAGGTTGCACGGTGCCCCCAAGACCATTATATCGGATTGAGACGGCCGTTTCGTATCGCATTTTTGGCAGGCCATTCATCAGGCCTTGGGTACTGAGTTGAGATTGAGCACTTCCTTTCATCCTCAGTCGGACGGTCAGACAGAGAGGACGATTCAGACGTTGGAAGATATGTTGCGGGCTTGTGCCTTATACTGGAGTAATGATTGGGAGCTTCACTTACCGTTGATCGAGTTTGCTTACAATAATAGTTGGCATGCGTCGATCAAAATGGCACCATTCGAGGCACTTTATGGTAGGCGATGTAGGTCGCCATTATGTTGGGACGAGGCTTCTGATCTAGTTGGGATGGAGCCGAATATGTTGATGGAGACTAAGGAAAAGATTTCTATTATCCGGGACTGATTGCTGGCTGCCCAGAGTCGTCAGAAATCTTATGCTGATACTCGTCGTCGACCCTTGGAGTTTGAAGTGGGGGATCATGTCTTGCTCAAGGTGTCGCCGACCAGAGGAGTTTTCCGCTTCGGGAAAAAGGGGAAACTTAGTCCGAGGTATATCGGACCTTTCGAGATTTTGGACAGAGTTGGAGATTTAGCTTATCGCTTAGCGTTGCCTCCAGCTTTGAGTCACGTCCATAGTGTTTTTCATGTGTCTCAACTGAGAAAGTACGTACCGGATCCGAGCCACATTATCGACTACAGTGAGATTGACGTAGCCGAGGATATTACCTTTCTGGAGAAACCCGTGAAGATCCTTGAGCGTCGTGAGAAACAACTTCGGCATAAGACCATTCCACTGATTAAAGTGCAATGGCCGAGACATGGAGTCGAGGAGGCGACTTGGAAGACGGAAGAGAAGATGCAGGTGGATTACCCCGAACTTTTTATTTCTAAAGTTTCGGGACGGAACTTCTTTTTAGAGGGGGAAAATGTAATACCCGTACTTTTATTGACTGTTTGACTTTGCCGTTCTCCTTATTTTGTCGTTTTGTAAACGCATGGAGATATTGTTGATATTGTTATTGAGTTTCGTATCTTGTTTTGGGTCTCGATCATGTTGTTTAGACCTTGCGGAAGTGTTCTGGGCCAGAGACATAGCGCACGCTAGGCCAACGCACGCTAATTCTGCTTGATTAGCGCATGCTAGTTTTGAGCCGTAGCGCGCGCTAAGGGACCAGTCAGGTCAGAACCAGTAACTCGAACTGCTCTCTGGACTGGCGGATTAACGCACGCTAGGAGTTCGTTAGCGCGCGCTATTCGTGGTTAGTAGCGCACGCTAACATCCGTCCGTAGCGCAAGCTAATGGGCTGATCGGCAGAGGCAGTGAGGTTGCCAGGTTTCTGGACTATCAGGTAGCGTACGCTAGGCTTCGGCTAGCGCACGCTAAATCTGTTGCATAACGCACGCTAAGACATAGCGTAGCGCGCGCTAACAGACCGAGTCGGCAGAGGCAGTGAGGTTTCAGACTTTCTGGACTAGCAGGTAACGCACGCTAGGCAGCGGCTAGCGTACGCTATATGTGTTGCGTAATGCATGCTAGTGCTCAGTATTAACGCACGCTAGCGGACTGAGACAGTGAACTGAGTTTTTGGCAGGACACCAGTTAGCGCACGCTAGGGATGTTTCGTAGCGCACGCTAACATCTTTTGACAGTAGCCACTGGACTACCAGGTGACCCGTTAGCGCACGCTAATATTGAGGTGTAGCGTGCGCTAGACTGGGACAGTATATAAAGGGACAGTCAACCCCTGCACTTGTCATTTCACATCATTTCCACTTTTTCCGATCGGGAGAGCTCGGGAGAGGCGTTTTGGGGCGATTTAAGGCAGTCCTTTTTCAGATATCGTCACCTTGGGTTGAATAACAAGGTTTATGCAACATCTAGCACATCTCTATCCTCCGAATCAAGGTAAAACTCCTTAGAACCCTATTTTTGGGAGTTTTGGGGTTTTTCGTAGATTCGTCCGATTTATCCGTTTTGAAGCTTGAGGACCTTGAGATTATGATGTATCTTTTCCGTATGCATGCTTTTCCTACGATTTTACGGATTGGATTGTGCCGTTTTCGGACTTGTGAGAGTTTGGACGATTTTCCAACCTCTAGTTGTTTATCCGTGTATTTCATGAATCGTAGATGGGTTTTGGGAGTTTCTTCGTGTAATTTGAATATGGATAATTGATTATCATATTCCTTGCGAATCGTTTAGGTGCCGGAAGCGCGTTCTTGGACCTACCAAACTTATATCCTTTTTCCGTTTGATTTCTCGATGTCTCAAAGGCAAGTATATATTTATGATTATACGTTCTCGACTTTGAAAGTAAGATATATTAATGGCATGATTACTTATATCCACTCTGGGGCGGGCCGACGGGTCCCCTGAGGGTTTCGTAGCCTCTGGTGCGATTCTACGGATGATATGAACGAACCACTCTGGGACGGATCGACGGGTCCTCTGAGGGTTCCGTAGCCTCTGGTGCGGTTCCACGGTATTCACATATATATATATATATATATATATATATATTGATGTGATGCTATGAGATTTAGTTATTCCAGAATACTAGTCTTGAATTGATGAATTGATGGTTACATTTACTTTATTGTCGAGGACTATTGTGTTTCATACTTGATATACTTGCACTAGCTATTCGACGGCTAACCCCTTTATGGGGGAAATACTTTTTATGTATTTCAGGTTCCAGGAGAGTGGACAGGCAAGTATCGGGTCAGCATGAAGATGGTGGGCAAGTGTGATACTGTGTCTTTCCTCCGGTTATGTTCTGAGTTTTCCATTCAATGTTGTTGTACTAGAATGGTTATTGAATACTCGAGTATTGTTTTCCATTTTTCCTTGATGTTCCGGCCTGTGTTTGCCGAGGTATTGATTTGTGTTCTGATGTCTGTGAATACAATGGTTATGTCTTGACCACCTTTTGTATTGTTCTTCATTCCATTGTATGTAGACCTTCTTGGTCAAAATTTATGGTTCCATGTATGTTTAGCCTTGTGAGTCCCACGGTGGGGCTTACGGCGCTGTAATATTCCCTGAATAACTTGGGGGTGTTACAAAGAAGACCTCCAACATCATCGACGGACGGATCTCTTCTAGATCTGTCATGCTTGAACGTGTTCGTTCCGAAGGTGATGACGTCGAATCGATGGAATATGTCATTACTAGGATTCATCAACAAGGCCTTTATCTCATTGGAAGTCACACCGCTGAACGTTTTGAAGTTCACCTGGTTGAGGAATCCTACCTCAATGCTGATGTTCGTTTCCTTTCGCTGGCTCAGGGAGGACATGTTGCTGACATCACATCTGTCATTCGCAGAGTAGAGATCCGTGTTGACCAAGAGCTGCTCAGAATCTCTACAGGCTACCTGATGATCTCCTGACAATGGAATATCTTGAGACCTTTGGGTCCCAAGAACTCTTGACCAAATATTATAGCTTATTCACCGGTTCAGCGTCGGTGGAAATGGTTCAAACTTCTTGACACAAGAAACACTTTTGTTTACCTTTTGTCTATTTACACGATTTATGTTGCCGTGTTATTGAGAATAGAACAGGTGCGTTCGAGATGTGCACCAATCTAAGGTCCAGAATGATGGTTGCAATCATGACCTGTGAAAAGGTCAACTGGTGTCAAATAATCCTCAAACGGTTGCAGGAAGATGTTTCTAAGCCTGCCTCGCAGAAGAAATCTTTTGGTTTACTTTTGAATTACATTCTGATGAAATGCGGTGTTCCGCAAGACGAAAAAGCAAAGAAGATCACTTCTCAGATATATATGGGAAGCATCAAACCCACCGTTTTCAAGAAAGGACCCGTGATTGCAAATAGACCTTTCGTCCGAAAATTGCCTCTTTCTGCCGATCCAATGGATGTATCTTCGAAGTCCCAGAGCGAGGAGACTTCAAGGAAGAGAAAAAGATCTCACAGCACAACTCCCGTTGCTGTTGAGAAGCCGAAAAGGAAGCTAAGGAGGCTTTCAAAAGTTAAAGATATATAAACCTCCAAGGATGCTCCTTCAACGGCTCAACCCACTGTATCGACACCCCAGGGCACAACCCCTGTGGAGGAGATGATTGCTACTGTCGCAACAGTAGATCCCGAGCCTTTGGCGGTTACGGCGAATATTCAGACATCTGCCAACTCTAAAGACTCTGGCAAGTCGGCTGCCCTATGGAGCTAAAAGCTACTTCTCCTGTACGGGATTCTACACCCGTTAAGGATCCATCTCCCATCAGGGTACCAACCCCTTTTCGGGATCCAGCTCCGACACAGGAACCCATACCTGTTGAGGAATCCATGCATACAGCGGACCCAAGCGCTATATGAAGTCCCTCCCCAGACACCATTATCAATAAGACTTTGCTCTCTGTGCAGATAGAGCAAGTTTATGATCGCTTCGTACAATGGAAAGTCTACAGGCTCGCTCCCTACATCACCCTGTACAATTGGAGCAATTGGTGCGAAGAAGAACGATTTGTGTTGGAAGTGACAGACTCACCAGATGTTGAAGTCCTGATCCAATGGGATAACCTAATCTGCAAAGAGTAGATCTCAAGCCACCTGATAGACAAAGCAGATGCCCGTCAGAAAGGAAAATCTAAACCCGGCGATCAAGGTCCCGAAGTCCAAAATCATATCACGACTCGGACGATGATGACGATGCCCTTCAAGCTGGTCTAAGAATGAGTCGTGAGGAATCTGAATCTCAGATGGGCAAACGAACTTCTAGTCAACACCAGACTCCTCCCCATCAACAAGACAATGTTCCCAACAGAGAGGATTCAGTCTCTCCTGTAGCAAAGGAACAACCTGCTACCCAACAGGCACCCGAGCCTGTCGGTACCCAAGCTGAAGAAGAACACAATGCCATTCCGCACGAGGAATCAGTCCCTCTGCTAGAGCAGGCGGAGGCTGAGAGACAGCAGGAGGAATCAGTCCCTCCTGTACCTTTATCTTCAGAACCCACTGCCGAACAAGAGAAAACAACAACCCCTGTCGCCGAGCCAACCTCCAATGTGAACTTGAGACGGTTGAATGGAGTTGAAGATTTCGCCCAGCCAGACTCTCCAAGAACGGCCGTAAAGAAAGAGCGATTACGTGCTCTTGGCCTTCAAACAGTTTTCATCCAGGACGCTGTCAACGCCCTATATTCTGTCGAAAAATCTCTTGATTGGATGCACCAATCAACCGTTGAAGAGATGACAGGTCTAAGGCACGAAGTTTCCCGAGTGGAAGAAGCCTTCAGAATCTTGCCATCAGTCTTCAAGCAGGCCCTAAGCCAATTACAAGAACAACAGGAGCAGATCCTGAGAGAAGAACAATCTAAACTACGCGTGTCCGAGGCCAAGACAGCATCAGCTATGATTGAATCCGGTTCCCAACTTCGAGCCCACGATAAGAAAATTCAAGATATGTCGCAGGTGCTCACCTTCCTAGTTGAGAAAATGACAAGTTTTGAGACGAAGCAGGATGCTGATATGCAAATCTTAGAACGCCTTGATGAGAAGGTATCATACCTTGATGACGCTAAAAAGGGGGAAGAAGCGAGGGAAGCTGCAAGGAGAACAAGGCTTGAGCAAGAGAAGGAAATGCTAGCCCCTTTTGAAGACAGCATCACTGCTGATATTGCCCGTCTTTCATCTCCAAATGTTCGAATATAGGGAGATTGCCCAGAATTCCAGGACCCTAAGTTTCCTTGGAAGAACCTCGTTCGAAAACCGCAAGCTATGAACCTCCCGACCAACCGACAGCCTACTGCAGAAGAAATCAAACTGGAAGAAGAATGAACTGCTAAGATACTTTGTAGTTCTTATCAGGGAATCTTCAATATTCAACAGATGCAGGACGGTATAGGAATCCGCTGAGGAATATAAGAAAAGGTTGGAAGAAGGAACGCTCCCGCTCCAGCAGCAGATGAAGTCTAAGCATAAACAAGGTGACTTGGTTACCCATCCAGAAGATTGGATCCTAGTCTTCGATAAGTCGTATGAAGGAAGAGCCTTATATCTGAATCGAGATAGGGACGCTCATGAGAACTGGTGGAAAAATACCAAGAATGACCCCAAAAGGCCGTGGAGACACTCAGATTACAGGAGTTGAATTCCTTGTATTATTTTTTTGTAATTTTATTTTCAAAACAGCAAAATATTATACTCTTTATTTCAATATCAATAAAATATTTGCCTGTCTTGAAAGATTACAACTCGTAATCTACTGTGTTCTTGTACGTTTACAAACACTTAATTTATTCTTGCTATATAAAAGCATGAAACTTGTTTTAATACATAAGCTGTAAGAACTTGTCCGCGAACAGTTCATAGTTTAAGTTGTATGTATCTAGAATACAATGTAAGATTGTACCTGAGCGCGAATCATAAGTTTAAAGATGTAATACTCTTTTGATAAAAGCTGAACTTGCCTGCGAGCAGTTCTTAGTATTAGGATAATTGCTGAAGGCCAGAACATTCGAACAGAAGACCAAGAAGTCTGCCCTCCTTCAAAATGCTAAGTGTCAAGGTTTTGGCATCATCAAAGATGTTTGGATAACATCAAAAGGTTTTTAAGGAAAACTTGGCAAATTATCAAAAAAGGGGAAATTGTTGGGATAACAATCCCTGTATCGAAAGTGTTGACAGAATATTTTGACAATGTGCCAATCTAGCATACAACAAACAGCTATATCGAAAAGCTGATCAAAGGTGTCAACTTGTATCGAAGACTTCTCGCAGTCCTAGCATACAATGAATCAATCATACAACAAAGGAGTCTCATAAGACTAAGTATGGAAGCTGTCTCGAATCGATAATACAGCTATCATTCCATACATTATCCAAACAGGACAAGAAGGAATCTTTGTTATTCGCTAAAGTCAAAGTCCCGTTTAAGAAGATATATTTAAATACTAAAGGATAAAGTATTTAAATATTAAGCCGTCAGAGATCTTCAATCAAGCGCAAAATTCGGATCGTGTTTTATTCAAACACATCATCCCGTTGGAACGGACTTTTGCTCAACGGATCTATCTCAACGGATATATTCAAGAAGGCTATATATATATATATCCCCAGACTTTGAAGATATAAGGACCCAAATAAGAAATCAATAACAACGAAGTTATCATCATATACATCTGAGCAAACATATCTCCCAAAGCATACTGCTATTCTGAAAGAAGAGATATACAAGTGCTCAAACCGTGAACAACACATCATCAGCTAAAAGCTCATAAAGTCAAAGCTGTTGTTCAAACATTGTTCTATCCTTGAACAAAACTCATCAGCCCTGTGTGGACTGAGAAACCTTGCTATTCCTGAACTGTGTGTGACGGACTTGCATTGAAGAGACGAAGCTTCAAAACTGTGTGTGAAGAAGCCAGTCAAGTGAAAGCTTAAATCAATCTGTGTGAACGGTTGAAGGCTAAGATCATTTTATCAATCTGTGTGAACAATATATTGATTAGGTTTGATTATAAATACGTAGTTGTGTACGTAGTATTTATAATAAACATTTTCACTCTTGTGTGGAGGACCAGTGGCCGTAGAGGGGTTTACCTCGAACCACTTTAATTACCGTGTCAGTTACCTTCTGCATTTACTGTTTTAATATCTGTGATTAATTTTAAGTATACACTTCATTTCTAGTTGCTGTATTTACAGCAACTTACTTTAAACAAGACTTCCGCTACGCCCTCAGATTTAAAAACCGTACAACTTGTTTTTTAAAACACATTCCAAGTTGTATCTTGTATACTTAGTGGCCAACAGTTTTATTTGAAAATACAAGGCTGGCTCGCCGAAATTCATACCACTTTTCAAAACCCACAATACGCCGCCATTGACCGCGCCGTCAAAATATTTTCAAAAACTGATTTTCCACAATACAATCAGGTCTAAGAAATTTTCAAGCATGCACGCCGCAGATATAATTATTAATAGGAGCACATTGGTTATAAATAACAACAATTAGCCAAATACCGTCAATTCTTGAACACATGCATATACGGCATTCAAAAATCACCAATTCAACAAGCGCAACTCGAAAACACTAATTTCAAACATACGTCAAACCATCTCTCCAAGTTTAACAGCATAACTAATCAGCATCGATTCGAACACATGTCGAAACCATCTATATGAGTTTCTCAACAAACTCTACCGTCAATACATTTAACTCAACACACTTGTAGTACATCATAAGTACCGAACAGAGATTTCATCACACAACATACACATAATAAAATCAACCTCACGGTCCGTCCCTGGCAACTCGTCAGGAAAGGCATCTGGGAACTCACTAACGACTGTAGCCGATGAAAGATCGACTCCACCATTATCCTTCTTCAAGGCGTAACACCAAAAACCAGTACACCCCTTCCGCAGGAGTCTCATCACCTTCAGGGCGTCAATTACGAACTTCTGGTTTCCCTCTTTCGCCCCATGAAAGAGTGCTCGGTGGCATCCTCGGCTAAAATGGTGATGATCCTCGAGCGGTAGTTCATGATCGCACCATGCCGTTCGAGCCAATCATCCCCGAGAATCAAATCCTCACCCTCAATATCCACAACAATAAGATTAGAGAGTCAAGTCCTCTCACAATATACCATGGAACAATCTCGGATATTCCGATCACCAACGATCCTATCACCGCTAGGAAGTTTAGCGATGAAAGGCTCACAAGATGACAAGAAGTCAAGACCCGAATGGCGCACACACTCCAAAGAGATAAACGAATCCGTAACACCAGAATCGAAAAGCAACTCGATGATAAGTACGAGAGAAAAAAAATCACGGTTCAAGAAACGGAAGTACGATATGAGAAAACAAGTCGAGTAAGGCAAACTTACGAAAACTGGAAGTACCAAGATGATGGCAGCATGAAGCATGATGACGATGTGCAAAACAAAACACAACTAGACCCAATTAACCGACAAGCCTAGGTATCTATAAACCTAGGCTCCGATACCATTTTCTGTAACAACCCCAAGATATTCAGGGTGTATTACAGCACCGTGGACCCCTACGTGGGACCCACCAGGCTAAATAATTAATATCGTTCGTCTAACCATATCGGTTAGCAATAGAACACACATCACTAAGACGAAAATTAAATAAAACACCCGGTACAGCCGGTAAACCATACATCACCGAAAATCATAAATAACATTTAGTAATATAAACCTTTTCCAAATCAAAACGCCCAAGTACTCGCGAGTACTATCTATCAGTTTACAAGTCTGTAAACAAACGTTTAAAATGGACAACTAAAATAAAAGACATCGTTTGCACACGTCAACAAACCTGTCCAGCATCCTCGTACTGCTCCAGTGCCCGCTCGACCGACTGAACGCAACCTGAAATTCATAACACGAATTTCCAGAAAACGGGTCCCCAAAGGGGTTAGCAATTACGCTAGTACAAGTAATCAAGGCAAACCATTCGCTTACACATTTCATAGTACATGCATCAAGTCATTTCAAAATCCAAAACCAGTCATGTCTTTTTCCGAAAAACAAACAGTCAATAATCAATTTGCATAGGATCGGGGTGAAGCCACTAGCCCCATTCGAGGCCTCTAAGGACCCTCCCGAACTAGCCATAATCATAAATAAAATCACGCATAGGCATCGCCTAGGACCAGGGTGAAGCCACTGGTCCCATTCGAGCCCTATAAGGACCCTCCCGAATTGGCTAGCGAACAAGCTCGTGAGTCCGGAGTGAAATCACGGATTCCCCCGAGGCCCCGTAGGACCCTCCCAGAGTGAGCAAAGCACACACATATTATACATCACCATTTCATGTTAAGCATAAAGGTTTCCAAGAATACTTGCCTTGAGTAATTATGACAAAATGAACGGAACAGAGAATCAACCACGATCGCTAGGAAACGACAATACCGAACCTAATAATTCAAAGAATACAATCACAACCATTTCTACATGAGCACGAAAATGGAATACACCCGAAATCCCACCTACGGTTCATGTAAATTCGTACAAAAACAATAACGAGGGCGGGTCACAACCGAACACTCTCGATTTCATAAATACCACGAAATTTATCATGAACTCGTAGGGAAAACATGAATAACACTAAGATTAATCACATACATCATGGATTAATCAACAATACGG
Organism: Orobanche coerulescens; assembly: GCA_033398695.1. Classification (NCBI taxonomy): domain Eukaryota; kingdom Viridiplantae; phylum Streptophyta; class Magnoliopsida; order Lamiales; family Orobanchaceae; genus Orobanche; species Orobanche coerulescens. The sequence goes on along the minus strand of CM065805.1, from coordinate 56,123,423 downwards.
AACGAATCGTACATTAAATCAAAAACCCCCAAATTTCCCAAAAAGTAGGGTTCGCAGAGATTTTACCTTGACTCAATCGGTAAAAGATGTTTATATGATGTTAACTTGGTGCTAGGAACTCAAAACCGTGTATCCTGATCGTGCGTCCCTGGGAGTTACTGCCGAGCATTGGTTGCGCACGAGCATCATGCACGACCAAATGTTCGTGTGTTTGGTCGTGCGCTAGGCCACTGCCCAGCTTCTGACCAACACGCACGAGCAGCCGCTCGTGTGGCCTGCTCGTGTGCTAGAATCAAAGGCTAACATCGAGCCCGACACGACTCCGAAAGCACCCAGAACATAACCAACTCGAAAGGGAACGACATCAAGAGCTCACAACATCCCCAAAGAGACAAAACGATAAAGGAATACAATATGTCATGTCACACGTGCATACACATGATCTGCACGACTTACACAACAACAAGTTGTACCCGACGAACGCCACAACATGGTACATCATACCGTACACAACATAGGAAAAATCCCAATTAATCATCAACGAAACAAAATAATTGGCACCACCGACAATTAATTCAAAGTAACCATAAACGGAAATCTCGGGTATTACACTTTCCCACCCTATACATCGCCGCCGGAGTTTCCCCAAGAGAGCGACCTATAGCACCACCTCGCCATCTACACACAATAGAGATTGTGTTCCTCAACCACCCCGACTCAAATGATGAGTCATCCCTCCACATCGCAACCGCGAACTCTAAGTCACGTCGCTCGTAGTGCAATCGCGATGCCGCGCAGCTGCAGCCGCTCCAATTCCGACTAGAACCTGAAATCTAGTTCAGATCCACCGTTTCATCGCTCCATCCATCCGACTAGAAACAGTGCATCTCGAATTCGTAACCATCACAAGGGATCGATCGCTTGCAAACGCCTTCTCCCAAACTACTGCAGTCTACAACCGTACCAAAGTCCAAGCTGTCCAGCCTGCCCCGGACCCCATCCCTATCCACGACCCAGAAGCAGGAAACCTGACCCGCTACTGTTCGAACGACCTGGTTCGAAAAACAGAATATTTACCTCAATCGGGAAGCGAGTGAACTCTTTAACTTCACTTTGGAGAGTAATCAATAATAGGAAGCGAACAATTGGAATAGGGAATACAATCTCATCCAAACAAATTGATGGTATGTCCTAGGAAAGAATTGTGTCTTTCCTGCAAGATAATTCGTAAAATTATACTATTTGCATCGCGGGATATTTTACATGCTTTAGCTTATTTTATTTCATATTTATATTTTCACAATTAAATCATTTGCTGCATTAATAACTTGAACTAATCACAATTGCGCCATAAGACTAGATATTATGTATAGGACTTATTTGACTTTATTTTTTGTGTATATTGATATACTTCTAGGTGTTATGTGTCTATATATATATAGACATATATCTTGCATGCATCTGTAGATATGGAATACAAATTATGTTTCCTCATTGGTAGATTTTAGAGGACTTAATTCTACTCCCGACAACAAATAGAACCACGATAAAGTAAATTCATGGATAATTCTCAAAAAGCATCGAAAGAAATTGTGACAATTGGTTCAAAAAAAATAATACGTTCTCATTATGAAATTTTGTCATGAAAGTACTCATGGTAAACTGTGAAAACTCATTTTTCTTTTTATTTTATCAAGATGGTTGATCCAACTCGTCTCGAATTTGATATCTTGGACTCATAAGGGGTTGAGTACCATAGATGGGTCTCCGACATCGTGACCATATTTGTTGCTAAAGAATGTTGTGTTACGCTCTTTGACGCGACAAACCAAGCACCGTCTGATAAGATAAAATCGAGCGCACCTCTGTTTCTTAGGTGACATATCGATCCTGGTCTGAGATGGGAGATCTACAGTTGAAATTCTATAAATAACTTTCGGATTCCTTAAGGGCTATTTTGAGAACATTCACAATATATTGCTCTCAGATTTGACCATGCAAATGAAATCTGCTTGCGTGATTATAACGGATCAACAATTTCACAAAGATATGCTCTGCCTCAGAGCATGCCTAAATTATGGAAAGGACATCACAAAAGATGATATAATCCAGAAAACTCTTTCCACCTTTTCTACTTCCGCCTTATACTAGCAAACCAGTAAAAGAGGGGGAGGCCAGTGGGTATAAAGGATACCGAACCTCTAAAGGGAAGAGGAATAGAGGCACAAAATCCTCTCATTATTGACACAGTGACTCCGTCACACAATATTCTCTCTGACTACAGATATGTCGTCAAATCAACAATGGAATGATCGACGGAAGCGTTAGAAACTTTGTTGATGTCAGAGAATAAAAAAATCTCGATGCAATGTACGAGTAAATACGTACTATTAGACAGGTCATCCACGCTAGTCGATGATGCTTTTGCCTACTCTGTTGCTCAAGAAATTATTGAAGATGATGATGCTGAGCTGCGCTCGGTTGTTAAATGTCAACAACGAGACAATTAGCCGAAATGGAAAGATGCAATACAAGCCGAACTAGACTCAATGGCTAAACGTGAGGTATTGGCCGTATCGAGCCAGTACCCGTGGGCGTTAAACCAGTTAGACATAAGTGGATCTTTCCGTTAACGCAATGATAAGAATGAGGTCGTGTGTTACAAAGCGAGACTAGTTGTCCAAGGCTTGTCGCAGCGCCCTGGCATTGATTACGAGGAGACGTATTCTCCCGTTATGGACATCATCACTTTCCGCTACTTAATCAGTTTGGTAGTGTCCGAAAAACTTAATATGCAGCTTATGGATGTGGTTACAGTGTATCTTTATGGGGATATAGATACGGATATTTATATGAAAGTCCCCGAAGGGATTTCCTTGCCCAAATCAAGTATCTCTGATCCACAGAGCAGCTACGCTGTAAAATTACATCGTTCACTGTATGCGTTGAAGCAAACCGGAAGGATGTGGTACAACCGCCTATGTGAATACTTGATTGGGAAGGGATACAAGAACAGTGATGTCTGTCCATGCATTTTCATGAAAATAACAGATACATGATTCGTGATTGTAGCCGTCTATGTATATGACATGAATGTTATGGGTACCATAGATGAGGTCGATGAAATGTCCCGCTATCTTAAATCCGAATTCGAGATGAAAGGCCTGGGGAGGACTCGATCCTGCTTGGGCTTAGAGCTAGAATATTGAGATGATGGTATACTCATTAATATATCTGTCTATGTCCATAAGATGCTCAGGCAATTTAGCATGGACAAGGCACATCCTCTTGCTACCCCCACGGTTGGTCGAAGTCTGGAAATGGAGAAGTTTTCGTTTCATCCTAAAGTGGAGGATGAAGAGGTCCTTGGAGGAGAAATAATGTACCTTAGCGCAATCGGTGCGTTGTTGCATCTGGCTCAATGTACTCGCCCAGACATCGCATTCTCTGCAAATCTGTTAGCGAGATTCAGCTCCGCTCCCAAGATAAGGCATTAGAATGGAGTAAAACACATCTTTCGATACTTGAAAGGCTCCAGTGATCTTGGATTGTTCTTTCTCTATGCAAGAGAAAGCGATATTCCGAAAGGAATTGTTGAGGTTAAGACGATGCATACCGACCGTCGATCTTCCTATGATATTGCAGCTAAGCACGACAGCTTGACTACCAGAAGTGCGAATGCAAGCAAGCTTACCCCCATATGCAGAGAATCCTAACAATATGTTAGTTGGATTTGCTGATGCCGGTTATCTCTCTGACCCGCATAAAGGACGTTCTCAAACTGGTTATGTGTTCACCATTGGGAATACGGCGATATCTTGGTGATCTACCAAGCAGATCCTGGTTGCTACGTCCTCGAACCATGCAGAGATAATTGCATTGCACGAATCCGTAAGGGAGTGCATTTGGCTTCGGTCAGTCCTAGACCATATACGAGGAACTTGTGGATTAGAATCCACTACAGCAACCCCTACTTGCATCTTTGAGGACAATGCGGAATGTATTGAGCAGATGAAGTTAGGTTTCATTAACGGTGACAATACCAAGCATATCTCCCCAAAGTTCTTCTACAATCAGCAACAGCAGAAATTGTTGAATATCGGAGTGAAACAAGTGAGTTCTGATGAGAATATCGCAGACTTGTTCACTAAGTCTATGTCAAAATCTACATTTGAGAAACATGTGAGGAGCATCGGCATGCGTCGACTATCCGAGCTCAACTAGTGATAGCTCATTGGAATGAGCTGTTGTGTATACTTCAGGGAGAGTGTACTTCACATGATTCTGGCATTTGTAGTTGATGCGTTGTGCTCTTTTTCCTCACCAAGTCTTTTTTTTTTCAGGGGGTTTTGTTTGACTTGGAAAGGTTTTTTACCGAGGCAACATCGTATGCACCATGATAGTATTAGTGCTCGACACAGGGGGAGTGTTCCGGGATATCCTTCCCTTATTGGTGTCTTGCCTAATATTGGTCATAGAAAGATACATATATGGAAGGTTCTAGATTCTTCTAGAGGTAGTGAGATCCTATTAGATGTCTTACCTTATTTAGGAATTCTATGTATGGAAGGACCCTGATTGTAATGCCTATATAAAGGCTAGAGCTGGCAATTCGTGCGTGTCGGGTCATTATCGAGTCGACACGATAACGACACGACACGATAAGGCCACGCACTAACACGACCCGTTAAGTATATGCCCGACACTAACACAAACACGACACGAAAGGTTGAAACACGGACACGATACGAACACGACACGGATACGATATGACACGATATCTTTCATGTTGACACGACACGATAACAACACGATACGACACGAAATGATAAATTCAACTAAAAATTTAGAAAATAAACTAAAAATATTTAAAATGATAATAAAATTAATGCTAAAAATATATAAATATTATCGAGTTACACGAACACGACACGACACGACACGAACATGAAAGTTATCGTGTTACACGAACCCGTCACGAACACGAAAGTTATCGTGTTACACGAACCCGACACGAACATGACACGAAATTAGTGTGTCCTTATCGTGTCGACACGATAAGGATACGAACACGATAAGGCCAAACACTAACCCATTAATTTCCTGGGTGTTCGTTTCGGTTTATCATGCCGTGTCGGGAATTTTCAGCCCTAATAAAAGCTCTTCTATCAGTGTTATGAATACAATTGATTGACTCATATTTACACATTTCTTACTTTCTCCTAAAACAGATGCAAATATATATTCCAAAAATTGGATGAAACTTAAGACATTTTTATATTAATACAGTAATAAATTAATAATAGATTAATCATCAGATTTTAGTTGTCATTTTTTACGCAACAATCATTATGTATCAAATTTGATTTGCAACCAGTAACAACCAACTAATCTGGCAACATTAGTTTTCATTACCGGACCGAAAGTCCTTTTTGTATTAATGCAACATATTTTATCTGGGAAAACAACTGTATTATGTTGTAATTCTGAACATAAGTCTTTTATTTTATTATCTACTGGGCTCTGTTCATACCCGGGTTGCCAGTTTTGAAATTGTCCTCTCAATTATTTATTCCATAAAAAATATCTTCATCTTCAATTCAACCAATTGAACTTTCCAATTCAATTTCACCACGTAATCTCTCTCACTCGCTCTATAAATAATCGAATTTCCTCTCACTATCCATCATACCAAACATAGAAAATATAGTAGTATTAGACATAATGGATTTGCCAAAACCAGTATTGTTCCTTCTTCTTCTTCTCCTCCCACTTCTCTTCCTCCAATACACCCATGCCATAGTCTTCAACATCAGTAACAACTGCCCCTACACCGTCTGGGCAGCCTCCTTGCCCGGCGGGGGCCGCCGCCTCGAGCGCGGCCAAACCTGGACACTTAACTTCCTAAGCGGCCCAAAACGTGCCAAAATATGGGCTCGAACCAACTGCTCCTTCGATGCCTCGGGCCGTGGCACCTGCCTTACCGGAGACTGCGACGGTCAGCTCCAGTGTCAATCATACGGGGCACCTCCCCACACCCTCGCCGAATACGGGCTCAACTCTTTCGGCCACAAGGACTACTACGATGTCTCTGTTCTTGAAGGGTTCAACGTACCGATCGAGTTCACGCCCACAACAAATGGGTGCACCCGGCCCGTAAGATGCGCGGCGGATATAACAGGTCAGTGCCCAGATGAGCTGAGAGCCCCAGGCGGATGTCACAACCCATGCACGGTTTACAAAACGACGCAGTATTGCTGCCACTCGGGGGCATGCCGGCCGACGGATCTGTCCCGGTTTTTCAAGTCGAGGTGCAGGGATGCTTTCACATACCCGCTGGATGACCCGACTAGCACTTTTCCTTGCCCCGAGGGTACGAGTTATCGGGTTGTCTTCTGTCCATAGTCTGAGCTGTTTATTCGGGTGATTATTGTTTTTTAGTAATAAAAAAATAAAAACAAAAGATTTTTTTTCCTTCATATTATTTGTAATAAATAATAGCCAGATTTAGCACATGTGGTGTCTGGTTGTTAAAGTGACATCTATGCTGCGTTTGTTATACTACTACTATTTTGTTATGTGTACGTTAAGTGTTTCGATAAATACAAATAAGAAATATTTAGATGTATGTATTATTATTGTTGTTATTTTGTTTTTAATTTTCCTGTATTTTCTTGAAGTCAAGAAGAATAAATTCTGTTAAAATATAAAATTATGAATATAAACTGATGTTTGGGCTCATATCAATAATTAATATTCTTCTATTGTTTTGCTCCTTCCCCCCAAATAGTTTCAAGCCAAATCATTAGCCAACTATCAATGAAGAAAACTGGAGGATGCATTATTCAAAAATTAGATCGTCAAGACATCTTGGTGAACACAAAAAATTCATCTCAAATTCATCATTATCAATAACATAAAGATTATAATGTCATTGACTGATCTGAATAAACTGAGACTATAAATTCATTCCATAAAGAAAAATAGCAGAATCTTCCTATGACTATATATTATATATATATATATATACAGAGAATGTGATATAAAGCTCTAAAAATACTATCAGTTGGAATTAAACTTGATATATTAAATAGAGTATTTTAAAATTAAGAAATAAAAAAAAAGAAGGATCTAGAGATAGGTAGTAAATGTAAGAAAATGAAAGAAGAATCCAGAAATGAAGGCTATGTTCTTTTGAACTGAATGAATCTGAATTGAACTGAACTGAACTGAAATATATATTAAGGTTAATAATAATAATAATAATAATAATAATAATAAAATAAACATAATAAAATAATATAATAAAATATAAATGATAAGTTGAGATCTATTTGATAAGGGTAAATTATAATAATATTAATGATATTAATAACAATAACGATAATAACTATAATAATAATAATAACAATAATAATAACACTGATAATAATGGTAAATAATAATAATAATAATCAACAACAACGATAATAATAAATATTATTAATAATAATAATAAATATTATTAGTAGTAATAACAATAATAATAATTAAGATTAATAATAATAATAATAATAATAACAACAACAGTGATAATAATGTAAATAATAATAATAGTAATCAACAACAACGATAAATATTATTAGTAATAATAACAATAATAATAATAAGAAGAAGAAGAAGAAGACGACGAAGAACTGAACTGAACTGAACTGAAAAACTGAAAATTAAGTCCAAAAGAACAGGGCCTAACTCGGCCACAAAAGTCAGAAAAGGTAGTCGGTTACTTAGGAAATTAACCGACCTTCATTGGTATAAGTAGACGAACATTTATAAGATTTGAAACGAGAGGAAAAGAAAAAAGTTGCAGTTGCTAATAGCTTTTAATTACTCCACTTTCCAATTTTGTGTACGAACACGTCCACTATCATATACACTAAATCACACACTGTGCACCTACAAACAAATCCTCCAATATTAATTAAATTCCTCCTACCATACTTCCTATATTTTCCAACAAAGTGGTATCAGAGCCACAAGGTTCTACTTCACGTATGGCAAATTTACAGTCTTTCCAAGTCTTTATGCTCAACAAGAGCAATTTTGAAAATTGGAGTATCAAGATGAAGGCGCTTTTGGGTGCTCACGATGTATGGGAGATCGTGGAGAATGGCTACGAGGAGCCTCGAGAAGAAGCCGAGTTATCCCAATAAAGGAATAAATTACGAGATGCGAGAAAGACGGACAAGAAAGCTCTCTATCTCATTTCTCAAGCGATGGGGGACGACGATTTTGAGAAAATCTCGAGTGCGAGCACTGCCAAGGAAGCGTGGGAGAAGCTGCAGATCTCGTGCAAAGGAGCCGAGCAAGTGAAAAAGGTACACCTTCAGATCTTAAGAGGAGAATTTGAGTCATTGTATATGAAAGAGTCCGAATTAATTTCGAATTATTTTTCAAGAGTCTTAGCAATCTCAAATCAAATGAAAAGAAATTGTGAAAAATTGGAGGACATAAGAACTATGAAGAAAATTTTGCACTCACTAACTCCACGATTTGAGCATATAGTTGTAATAATTGAAGAAACAAAAAATTTGGAGGAAATGACGATCTATCTCTTGTTGGGGTTGTTGCAAGCATTCGAGGAGAAACAAAACAAGAAGCAGGAAATCACAGAGCAACTTCGAAAAATGCAAGTAAGTGCTCAAGACAACGAGGAAGGCTCGAGCAAAGGCTGAGGACAATATGGGAGAGGTCGAGGTCAAGGACACGATCGAGGCAGAGCTCGTGGATATGGACGTGGACGTGGACGAGGAAGTTTTTTCAATAGTAATGAAAGAAAGGAATTTACAAGCGGTCGAGGGAGGAGTAACTCGCAATCGAGGTATGATAAATCTTCAGTAAAGTGTTATAATTGTCACAAATTTGGGCGCTATGCTTCCGAATACAGAGATCCTAAACCTATTCCAACACAACAGCAGGCTAACTCGAAGAGATAGAAAGAAAACCCCCAAATCCCGAAATTCTAGGGTTATGCAAAGTTTACCTTGATTTGGAGTGGTGGAGAGGATTAAACATTGAATAATCCGAACTAGAAGCTTGAAGATGTTGATAGATGATAGTAGCTCGAAGAGATCTTCACAAATAGCCTAAAATCACCCAAAATCTTCCAATGAAGGAGAATAAATGGAAAATTGACGAATTTGGGGTTGGAGTGTCCTTTATATACTAAATATGGATTAGCGTGCGCTAATTACTAAGAATAGCACGTGCTATCGGGTTCACCGGATAGTCCAGTGGCCTCTGCCAGCATCGTTAGTGTGCGCTACGTATATTGTAGCGTGCGCTAATGCCTTCTTTAGCGTGCGCTAGCCGAGAGTTAGCGTGCGCTACCTGGTAGTTGGTGCCCAAAAATTGGAGTTCAGAACCTAAGTCCTCTGCCCTGCTCGAGCCTTAGCGCACACTACTATGATTGCTTAGTGGGCGCTACTAATACAGCTAGCATGCAGTATCTTCTACACATAGCGTGCGCTACGAATCCTCCATTCCAGTCCAGTACCTACTGGACTGTCTACCTCAAATACTCTAGTAGCGTGCGCTAATGCTGACAGATAGCGTGCTCTACCAGTACTCAAATAGCGTGTGCTATAAAGGGAACGTAGCGTGCACTACACCTTACACACAGGTGATAGAATCATATCAAAGATCCAAAGGAGCAATGATCCGAACAAGAAAGAGTAAATTCTAAATGATATGAGCTCTAAGATCAACATCAACTTACTAAACACTTACAACGAGTGTCAAAATTACAAGAGTACCAGAATGGAAATTTTACAAAAAGTACGAGTATTACAATATCATGGTCATCATTACGACAAATGCTACTGCCGGCGCCTTTACCTCATTTGTTCATCCATTCATTGAGTTTCTTCTGGAGGGATATTCAAATCCACACCACCTATGGGAATGAATGTTTTGCAAGATTTTCTATTGTGGCTGGTTCCCTTACACCTACCGCACACCTGAGGCCATCTACCTGTGGGCAAATTTTCAACAGCGGACCGTGCACGACTCATCCTTGGTCGGCCGGCTTGTCGTACCCCTCTGGAGGTAAGCAAACGATGGATGGAGATCTCTGGTGGGACATTCCACTCATCAGGATGTAGGATAGGATTAATATGCTCCTTATAAGTCTCTCTAAGGCGTTGTTCTTGAAATAACAACTAATAAAATCATATACAGACAAACTATTGCCGGCGCGCCTGTTACAATAAGCAATTATGTCAAGGATGTGGTGTAGGATAATGTATTTTTGATACTGATGAGTATGTATTTTACTTTTTTATCCAGATATATTCTGGTAAGATTGATGTGTTGTGTTGTTAAATCTGGAAAACTGGTTTATGGTTCAGTTGGTAAATCCAGACTAGCCCTGTGTTGTACACGATGGCAGCACTCGATCGTGCCCATCATGGGTTACGATCGTGTGCATCTTGCCCACGGTCATGGGTTGCTGCTGTCGTGTGCATCTTTCCATGACCGTGGGCACACGATAGCTAGTCCCATCGTGGGCACGATCGTGTGCCCCGACAGCACTCAGCAACTATAGGATACATGGCCCGGCAGCACCTGCAAGCTGTAGGATACAGCGCTCGATAGCTCCCGCAAGCTGTAGGATATAGCGCCCGATTATTAAAGCATTCAAAGACGCCATATGTATTCTCTATCGCTATATTCCTTGTCCAGAGAGCAAAACTTTATAGCATGTCAATGCCGTACTCCCTACACATATATGCAATCATCTCATTTGGCCTCAAAGTGACCCCCTCACCGGTCAATCTTTTAGGAAAATAATGGGCGGCAACCTCAGAAGTGACCGACCGTGCGGCAGCACGATTTAAATCAGGGTGACAGCTGTGCTCCAAGGTCAACTTAGTAATTCTCCAAATAGTTGCACCCTCAATAGCACACAACCTAAACTGACAATTGTTTCGCCCACTCTTACAGACAAACACTATATGTTTATCGGTGGAATGATCAGTGATACACTATAGCATGTTTTCCAAATGATACATTCCTACAGTTATCCTCAACTCTGTCTTGGACCGAAAGGTGGAGCTCACCTCTAGCTGACCGGTGACCGGTGGAGGCTGCTCGACCCAACCCAAAGTCTTGGCACTACCGGGGTCCGGAAATGGAATGATCTAGTTACGCATTGATTGTAGATGCTCATGCTCGCTCGCAGATTGATGGTCAGATGAAAAGTTTCGACGAATCATAATCCTATCCATTTGGGCCGTTTGGCGAACCCAAGCAAGAAATTCCACAGATAGTGACTCAAGCAAGTCTTTACAACAATCTTCTTCTTTGGATGTATGCACCTCCTCATCTTCCTCGCCTTCCTCATCTTCCTTGTATTGATAATATTTGGAAGGCATGTCATAATTTATGTTGCCGGGCTCTACTCTCGAGCTGCTACATCCCATATTAACCTTGGGAGTAGAAGAGCTGCCATTCTCAACATAGACCTCAGGATCCTTCTTGTATTTTACTAGTAATCGAAGTATCTCGGTATCACCCCGTAATAGGAATTTTACTTTGTTTCCCTTGACCATGTGTGTCAAGTACCATAATTTGTAATCGGACTCATTTGGACCACCCAAACCCTCTATGATAACCCCCACAAGGTTTGCACGACTAACTTTGTTCATTTCGATGTAGACAAAAAAGGAGTCCCCGTCTGCATATGTCGATCGCTCCCAATGACCACCGTGATGTATTAAAATACGCTGCCACGACATCTGATTACAAAAAGATGAATAACTATTTAGAAAACTAAGCGAACAATATTCTAAAATGGTCTGCCTTGGACACGACCGATGCACACGGTCGTATGCTACCGTGTGCAGCGATCGTGTGCAAGTTTCTGGCCATGAACACGATCGCTGCACACGATTGTAGATGATCATGTTAAATGATCGTGAACACGTTAGTTGTGCGCACGATGTCAAGGCCGTTGTACACGACCGTTGCACACGATCGTCGCACACGGTGGCTTCCCATCGTGTGCAGCGACCGTGTCCGTAAGAATTTTTCGGGAAACAAAATCTCCAGTGGTAATATATTGATGCATACCTTCTTTATGAACCCAGAAGCACGAAAAATGAAGTTCTATTTGAACGTCAACTTTTTTTTCCGAATAATCTTGTGATTTTTATAAGATTTTTGAGAGACCCTTTGTCAAAAATGATTTTGTTGTTTTGATGTATATGTTGTACTTAAATTTTGGTTGTTGGACATTAATGATCGGCTTTGAGCAGATGAGGAAAATGAAAAAGAAAAAAAAAAGAAAAGTAGTTTAAATTAAATAAAATACAAAAAGAAAAGAGAAAATCAACATTGGTACTTTTGGGAGGACATTTTAGTCTTTTTAATCAAAATGGTACTAAAAACTTATACTCTTATTAATGGGGATATAAAACTTATCAATTTTATGATTTGGTATTAAAAAATTGATTCTCACATAAATTCATTGCATAAAGAAAAATAGCAAAATCTTCCCATGACTATATTATATATACACAAAGGATGTGATATAAAGCTCTAAAAATACTATCTGTTAGAATTAAACTTGATTTATTAAATAGAATATTTTAGAATTAAGAAATAAAAATAAAAATAAAAGAAGGATCTAGAGATAGGTAGTAAATGTAAGAAAATGAAAGAAGAATCCAGAAATTAACTCGGCCACAAAAGTCAGAAAAGGTAGTCGGTTACTTGGGAAATTAACCGACCTTCATTTGTATAACTAGACGGACATTTATAAGATTTGAAACGTGAGGAAAAGAAAAAAGTTGCAGTTGCTAATAGCTTTTAATTACTCTACTTTCCAATTTTGTGTACACACAAGTCCACTATCATATACACTAAATCACACACTGTGCACATACAAATAAATCCTCCAATATTAATTAAATTCCTCCCACCATACTTTCTATATTTTCCAACAAAGTGGTATCAGAGCCACAAGGTTCTACTTCACGTGTGGCCTCAACAAGAACAATTTTGATAATCGGAGTATCAAGATGAAGGTGCTTTTGGGAGGTCACGATGTATGGGAGATCGTGGAGAATGACTACGAGGAGTCGCGGGAAGAAGCTGAGTTATCCCAACAAAGGGATAAATTACGAGATGCGAGAAAGAGGGACAATAAAGCTTCTATATCATTTATCAAGCGCTGGGGGACGACGATTTCGAGAAAATCTCGAGTGCGAGCACTGCCAAGGAAGCGTGGGAAAAGCTGCAGATTTCGTGCAAAGGAGCCGAGCAAGTGAAAAAGGTACACCTTCAGACCTTAAGAGGAGAATTTGAGTCATTGTATATGAAAGAGTCCGAATTAATTTCGAATTATTTTTCAAGAGTCTTAGCAATCTCAAACAAATGAAAAGAAATTGTGAAAATTGGAGGACATAAGAATTATGGAGAAAATTTTGCGCTCACTAACTCCACGATTTGAGCATATAGTTGCAACAATTGAAGAAACAAAAAATTTGGAGGAAATGACGATCGATCTCTTGTTGGGGCCGTTGCAAGCATTCGAGGAGAACAAAACAAGAAGCAGGAAATCACAGAGCAACTTCTAAAAATGCAAGTAAGTGCTCAAGACAAGGAGGAAGGTTCTAGAAAATGCCGAGGATAATATGGGAGAGGTCGAGGTCAAGGACACGATCGAGGCAAAGCTCGTGGATATGGACATGGACGTGGACGAGGAAGTTTTTTCAATAATAATGAAAGAAAAGAATTCACAAGCGGTCGAGGGAGGAGTAACTCGCAGTCGAGGTATGATAAATCTTCAGTAAAGTGTTATAATTGTCACAAATTTGGGCACTATGCTTCCGAATGCAGAGATGCTAAAGTTGATGAAAAGGCCAATTTTATAGAAAATAAAAAAGAACAAAATGCCAGCTTACTCTTGGCGTACAAAGGAGAAGATGAAAGACAAGATGAGACATGGTATCTTGACACAGGTGCAAGTAACCATATGTGTGGCAAAAGAAATAATTTCGTGGAGCTTGATGAATCGGTAAGTGGCAATGTCTCATTTGGGGAAGAATCTAAAATAAAGGAAAAGGGAAAATTTTAATTCGACAAAAAGATGGAGGCCATAATTTCATTTCCAGTGTTTACTATGTGCCTAACATGAAAAATAATATCTTGAGTTTGGGGCAACTCTTAGAAAAAGGTTATGATATTCACATGAAAAAATATAGCCTTACAATAAGAGATAATAGATATAAGTTAATTGTCAAGGTGCCAATGACAAAAAATAGAATTTTTTTTATTAAATATTCAAAATGATGTGGCAAGATGTCTTAAAGAATGTTATAAAGATAAATCTTGGCTATGACATCTTCGATTTGGGCACTTGAATTTTGGTGGATTAAAATTATTATCGAGGAAAGAAATGGTAAAAGGATTACCATTCATCAAGAATCCCGATCAAATTTGCGAAGGATGTCTGCTCGGGAAACATTGCAGAAAGTCATTCCCAAAAGAGTCTATTTCAAGAGCGCAGAAGCCACTAGAGTTAATTCATGCTGATGTTTGCGGACCAATCAAGCCAAGCTCTCTCGGTTAAAGTAATTATTTCTTACTTTTCATTGATGATTTTTCTAGAAAAACATGGGTGTATTTTTTGAAGAATAATTAGAACTGTTTGAAGTTTTCAAGAAATCGAAAAGGAGAGTGGACGAGAAATTAAAGCCATGTGGTCCGATAGAGGTAGAGAATTCACATCCAGTGAATTCATAGAGTAATGTGAAGCAAATGGAATCCGGAGGCCACTAACTGTTTCGAGATTCCCCTAACAAAATGGAGTGGCAGAAAGTAAAAACAAAATAATTGTGGAAATGCACACAGCATGCTGAAAACAAAGAATCTGCCAAAAGAATTTTAGGGTGAAGCAGTGGCGTGCGCAATGTACCTGTCAAATCGATCACCGACAAGGAGCGTATAGGGAATGACTCCACAAAAAGCATGGAGTGGAAGAAAGCCAGGGATTTCACATTCAAAGGTGTTCGGGAGCAAAGCCTATGTACACGTACGGGATGAGACAAGAAAAAAGCTCGACGACAAAAGTGAGCCATACATCTTTATCGGGTATGACTCTAACTCCAAAGGCTATAAGTTATATAACCCGAATACCAAGAAAACAATGATAAGCCGAGATGTGGAGTTCGATGAAGGAGTGTGGGATTTGGTTGTGACTGTAACACCCCGAAACCATATCGGAATATTACACGCCGTAGATCATTCCCACAAGGATATACCAGGATAAACATCACAAAACGACCAAGTGTTTGCTCGGCCGAGGGCAAACAAGAAATAATACGGACCGTTAAGGTCAATTATAAACAACTACACTGACCGATAGGGTCGCACGATTGACACAAATAGAAAAATACAATTCTTTACAATAAATACCCACGCAGGGGTAAAGATACAAAGTAGCGGAAGACGGATTACAACTCTGTCGACACAACATTACTCAACTTAACTCCCAACTCTTGATTAGTATCGTAGCTCATCACTTCCTGTGCCGATCTTGTGACTGCTCCCACGAACCTGCATGTACCTGGACGCAAAACAGACATCCACCCCCGATTACTCGGGGGTTAGCAAAATTCCACTATTTTGCTAGTGCAAGTATAATACTATACGAAATGTAACAAGCAAGTAGCAACCACGAATCAGATACGACAATCAACTATCAAAATATTTCCGAGAGGTTTTAGGATTTCTAATTCAAGCAAAGAAGTATTTGAATATAAACTCATCATTTCGGGGATATTTAGAAGTAGAAACTTTTTCGGACCTCAAGTCCAAGTTACAAGTCCTTTTCCAAAATCATTGGGGCCTCAGCCCGGTTCTTGTTTCAAAACACACTAGCTAGGATATCATTACGGGTCCGTGACCCAACATCGAAACATTATCCATTCAATCATTATTCGTACTCGACAAGTAACAAACCCCAGAGGCCACGACGGACCGTACCCGGTTCACATATTCATTGTTCGTACACATCATGTACCAAACTTCAGAGGTCATGACGGACCGTACCTGGTTCCACAGATTCATTGTTCATACACATCATGTACCGACTCTAAAGGTCACGACGGATTGTACCTGGTTCAACATATTCATTGTTCGTACACATCATGTACCAAACTCCAGAGGTCACAACGGACCGTACCTGGTTCCACACACCCATTTCACAATACGTAAAGATCATCTCAAGACACTACCACGAAACAATACAACTTATTACAATTATGTCCAACCAATAAACAATACACTACAATACATACCCAAGTATATGATCAATCCGATCCAATTATCATAATCATCACGGTACCTCATTCAAGAACAACCACGCACAACACAACAACATGATTAACATCATCAACACAAATTTACAACATTAAACAACCAAATATATCATCAATACAATCAATGTTCAATTAATCAATTCCCACGAATCAAATCCACGAAGGGAAACCAAATCATCGCAAACCCAACACGTAAACTCTATTCGCAAGACACAAATCGTGTAAGCAAGATACTTGCCTCATTAACCGATACCGAACACTTTGACGAACACGGCTCAATCGGAAAACCTCGAACACCTATAATCCTCTGGGAAAAATAACGAAAACATGATTACAACGAGTATAACAACCGGAAACAATCTCGAAACACACCCAAGAATCAAAGGAAAACTCGTTGAGTCGTTTAATCGGACATTAAATGCTCAAGGCTCCCTTAGAACATAAAAATCATGGTTAGGCTCAAAAAAATTCGAGATACGGATATACAATCTGTAGAACATGATTAACAATACTCAATAACACCATCCATACCATCAAAATCGGTTGAACATCGAAATCAAGAAGAAAATCCAGAAGGTCAACACTAAGAGATCTGAGAAGTTACATTCGATCCGGATGAACTCGAGTGGAGGATGATGTTGGACACGAATCAAACTTCCCAAAATGATGCACAAGATGCTCCCGATCACTACTCTCAAATCCTGCCAAAAATCGCGAAGGAAGAAGGAGAAAGGGGGAAAATGGCTGCCACACAAGTTGCCCAGGCCTTAAATAGCCGAGCACGTTACGTCCGTAACATGCAGTACCTTACGGACGCAACTCGGCCACCCTCCTTACGTCCGTACTCGGCCTCTCCCTTATGGCCGTAGCCAGACCTCTCGGGGCTACTGCCCAAAATGTGCAAGTGCATTACGGCCGTAACACGTCCATGCATTACGGCCGTAATACTCATAACCTTATGGACGTAACTTGTTATTCTTACGGCCGTAGCCCTTATGCCACCATTCCGATAGTCCGATCAGATGTTCGACAACGTATCGGTCACACTAACTCACCGTCTATGATTCCAAACAGTAATGAGCAAATTACAAAACATAACGTACACACCACAAGCACACATTTAATCAAAGAGGCCCACGCGACAACAAGTCTCACTCGACGAACACTACAACAGAATACATCATACCATACATAACAGGGAAACGTATTCCACATAGTCATAATGAAACAAAATAATCGACCCCAAATGACAAATAGTTCAAGGCAACCGAAAATAAAAATCTCGGGTATTACATTCTACCCCTCTAAAAACAAGTTTCGTCCTGAAACTTAAAACGAACCATAGCACTAAGATAAATCAAAAGCAAGAGCAACAAACATCAATGATCTCTAAGAATCGATCTCGACACCGGCGCTGAAGCTTGAGTATCGACTGCACTAGATACTCTCTCACAATACTGGAGGTGTCCCTTGTGTCCACAGTTGTAACAAGTCACCGGCGGTCCTTACAATTCGCACGCTTGTGGCCCAGAACATTACAGTTGAAACACCTTGGAGCACTACCAGAACTAAAAGACACCGACCTGGGTCTTTTAGGTTCTCCAGCTGACCGAGAAGGTTCCATACTCAACTGATATGAAGGTTGAAGTTCAGGGATCCCAATTCCCTTGCTTCCTGATGCGCCATCAGAAATCTTCTGTTTCATTGCTACAGATACAGACTCTGTAGACATTATAGCAATTTCAAAAGCTAAGGCTCGATCTTGATAGTCGGTATACATAAAAGGAGCCATACACTGCCGAACATGAGGTTTCATATGCATATCGAAATAACGAACCTTATCTGCCTCACTTCTCACTTGATCCCGAACATAACACAGTTGGTGATTATAGTCGACTATAGCTTGAGATATCGACACATCCCCATGTATAGATGAGAAAAACATTACAAGCCGGCGCTCTCGAATAGGTAATGGTCAATACTCAGCTTCCATGAAAGACTTGAATTTAGCCCAAGTAGATGCACGATCATTAGGCGCTACGGCCTCCCACCAGTCTGCAGCTTCCTTGTCGACTAGGTACTGAGCAATGGGTACCCTCCTTTCATCCGGACAAACTACAGCATCAAATATTCTGTCCAACTGGAAGAGCCAGTTCTTCCAACCTAACGAGTCAGAAGAACCTACAAAACGAGGCGGGTGCATTCTCATCACATCTCGTAACCACTTACTAGCTCCATTATCCCCATTTGGGATCTCATTCCGGTGCACGGTCTGATTCATCTGCAGCAACTGGTCAACCACCTGACGAAGGATGGTGGCAACATTATATCTGGATGATTGCCCCTGATCACGCGATTGGTCATTCTGACCATCTGTACTGAGCTGATTGGTATTCTACAGCGAGTGAGTTGCCCTGTCATGCTCCTGATTGCATCCACTACCACGACCACATCCTCGGCCTTGACACATCGGCATACTGAACGGACAATCGTTCAGAACGAAAAAATAAAAACATCACATACTCAACATAGGACAACCAAACAGCAACATAATAGAATATTCATTCTGAGTCCTTACATGAATACACGAACTATCACTGCAACAATAGAACTTAAATTCATAAGTAATTCACTTGGCCACATCAACAAAAATGTACGATCTTTACCAAAACCAACATGGTCAAAAATACATACATATTATTGTGGTCTAACATTTGTAACGTTCTTAAAAAATAAAATTTTTCGAGGTATTCGTTCAAATGATAATATTTTAAAACTCTTGAATTTGAACGTTTTTGCTGAAATGAAATTTTTGAAAAATACGTTTAATACCTCGGCCGTTTAATCAAAACCATGAACCCATTATCATAACTGTTTCGTTTTGAAATCATTTGCAGGAAAACATTTTGAATTATCAAATCTACTCGATAAATGATATCATCAAAATGACCTTATCAATATATATCATCAACACCATTAACGACATACAGGGTAACCACATGTTACCATGCCACACCATCACGAATAACAACGCACATGGTAATCCGCGGCCATGCCCCTTAGCATTGACCCCCAGAGATTTCGCCAAACCATTCCCGGGTGGAAAACCTATTGTACTCGTACTAGTCATTTCCACAGATCAACTATCACATCAGGATAATGTCATAGAATAATACAATTAAATCAGACTATGCAGTCACAACACTTAAGTGTACAACCAAAATTCATTAGCAAGAATGGTAACGATCAACAATGTCAAGAATACCCATACATGATAAACAACCGAGTGCAACATTACTGATACAATAGTTAAAGTTCATGATCGTCACCAGCGGAGCATACGACTATATCAACAGAAATCAAACGATCTATAAATAGCACAGATATAATTGTAACAATAAGGTTACTGCCGTGATAGTCAGAAGCTTACGACCGTAACAACTAACTTCTTACGGCCGTAATATCTAACAGCTTACGGCCGTAATAGAAAACGCCTTACGGCCGTAATCACTAGCTGCAAGACAGCAGAATTAACTTAGTAGCCTCAAAGCGGCTCCGAAGGTTAAACTTCTAACAATGTATCCCGATATTTAGAAACATTGCGAAATTCTCCGACAAGCATAAAAACATAACAAGCTTGTTGCAATGACTTAGTCCCAACACACAAACACATAATGTTTTAAATTTCAAATATCAAAGTCGTTTTACAAATTAAAAACTTCCCGAAATCCTTTCAACATATCCAAAAATGACGGTAACATTTTACAATGTCCGAAGTACTTTAAACCACATCTTTCAAATACCGTCTGAAGGTGTAATTTGAAAATACATGACCAACTCATCAAATTAGGGTGGGCACGGTCCGGGACGGTTCGAGATTGGGTCGGTCCCGGTCTCGGTCCCGATTAATATAAGCGGTCCGGGACCGGTCCGGGACAAAGGTGCTTCCCATTTTGTTCCAGTATTTTCGGGACCGGAACGGTTTCGGGATGGGCCGGGACAAAACGGGACATTTTTTGGTAAATATAAATAATAAAAAATATGTTTAAAAAATATTTTCTTGTATTTTTGGATATTTATTTGCAAATTTATAATCAAAATTTTATAAATTTTGCATTATTTATCAATAATTTAGTAAGTTTAGCTATATTTGACTAATTAATTTATGAGATAAAAATTAATTAATAAATTAAAATCTCATAAATCTAATATTAATTTTAAAAAATCCATATTTCGGGACAAACGGGATGGGACGGGACAAAAATCACCGGTCCCGCTCTTGTCCCATTCGGGACCGGTTCGGGACAAAATTTGTCCGTCCCAAATGGTCCGGGACACTTTTAGAACGGGACCGGAATAGTCCGGTTCGGCCAAACGGGAACCGGAATTTGTGCCCACCCTTACGTTAAAGTTCAACCGATTTCGAAATCCATACAAAATTATTGTTTAACCGCACCATCAAAAGATTTTCAAAAATCGATTTTTCCACAAACATACTCGAGCCCATAAAATCTTTCAGGAAACCGTTTTCAAACCTTCACGCAGCGAACATAATTACAACTACTAAAAAATAATCAAACTTGAAACCACATGCCCAATCGGCAAACAAGACCACCAATTCAATAAAATACAACTCGTACACACCAAGTTTAAACATACGTCAAAACCATCCATCTGAGTTCCTCACGAACTCTACCGTCGATATATTTTCTGAAACACATCAAGGTTCATAGTTTTCACATTATATTGCACCACTCGGTGCCCATACCATTAATACATACGCAGTGTACCACAAGTATCAAACATGGATCCACTTCACATTATCATGCAACCAAAATTATGCACCACAATTATCTCACATAAATAAAATCATGAAACACAGATACCTCGCATAAAAGAGGAGACTTATGTCCACAGGCCGCACGGAGATGACGGTCACCCACGATACTAATCTCATCCGACAATACATACGACATGTTGTGACTACGCACAACTCAACTTGTCACCCAACAACTCGAGTGACATGACAACATATTACTCGACAAATCACGACTCGACTTGACCCAACAACCTAGGTTTCTACAACCTAAGCTCCGATACCATAAATTTAACACCCTCGAAACCATATGGGAATATTACACGCCGTAGATCCTTCCCATGAGGATCTACCAGGCTAAACATCACAAAACGACCAAGTGTTTGCCCGGCCGGGGGCAAAAAATACAATAATACGGACATTTAAGGTCTAAACAAACTACACTGACCAATGGGGTCGCACGACTGACACAAATAGAAAAATACAATTCTTTACAATAAATACCCATGTAGGGGTAAAGATACAAAGTAGCGGAAGATGGATTACAATTCTGTCAATACAACATTACTCAACTTAACTCCCAACTCTTGATTAGTATCTTAGCTCGTCACTTCCTATGCCGATCTTGTGACTGCTCCCACGAACCTGCATGTATCTGGACGCAAAACAGACATCCACCCCCGATTACAAGGGGGTTAGCAAAATTCCACTATTTTACTAGTGCAAGTATAATACTATACGACATGTAACAAGAAAATAGCAACCACGAATCAGATGCGACAATCAACTATCAAAATATTTCCGAGAGGTTTTAGGATTTCGAATTCGAGCAAAGAAGTATTTGAAAATAAACTCATCATCTCGGAGATTTTTAGAAGTAGAAACTTTTTCGGACCTCAAGTCCAAGTTACAAGTCCTTTTCCGAAATCATTGGGCCTCAGCCCGGTTCTTGTTTCAAAACACACTATCTAGGATATCATTACGGGTCCGTGACGCAACATCGAAACATTATCCATTCAATCATTGTTCGTACTCGTCAAGTAACAAACTCCGGAGGCCACGACGGACCGTACCTGGTTCCATATATTCATTATTCGTACACATTATGTACCGAACTCCATAGGTCACGACGGACCGTACCTGGTTCCACATATTCACTATTCGTACACATCATGTACCGACTTCAGAGGTCACGACGGACCATACCTAGTTCCACATATTCACTGTTCGTACACATCATGTACCGACTTCAGAGGTCACGATGGACCGTACCTAGTTCCACATATTCATTGTTCGTACACATCATGAACCGAACTCCAGAGGTCACAACAGACATTTAATCAAAGGAAAACCCATCGAGTCATTTAATCGGACATTAAATGCTCAAGACTCCCTTAGAACACAAAAATCATGGTTGGTCTCAAACAAATTCTAGATACGGATATACAATACGTAGAACATGATTAACAATACTCAATAACACCATCTAGACCATCAAAATTGGATGAACATCGAAATCAGGAAGAAAATCCCGAAGGTCAACCCTAAGAGATCTGAGAAGTTACATTCGATCTGGACGAACTCGAGTGGAGGATGATGTTAGACACGAATAAAACTTCCCAAAATAATGCACAACGATGGTCCCGATCACTACTCTCAAATCCTGCCGAAAATCGCGAAGGAAGAAGGAGAAAGGGGGAAAATGGCTGCCACACCCATCGCCCAGGCCTTAAATAGCCGAGCACGTTACAAACGTAACATGCAGTACCTTACGGCCGTAACTCGGCCACCCCCATTATGGCTGTACTCGGCCTCTCCCTTACGGACCTACTCGGCCTCTCCCTTACGGCTGTAACCAGACCTCTTGGGGCTATTGCCCAAAATGTGCAAATGCATTACGGCCGTAACTCGTCCATACATTGCGGCCGTAATACTCATAACCTTACAGTCGTTACTTGTTATTCTTATGGTCGTAGCCCTTATGCGACCATTCCGACAGTCCGATCAGATGTTCGACAACGTCTCGGTCACACTAATGCACCATCTATGATTCCAAACAATAATGAGCAAATTACAAAACATAACGTACCACCCCACAAGCACACATTTAATCAAAGAGGCGCACACGACAACAAGTCTCACTCGACGAACACTACAACAGAATACATCTGTAATACCCGCTAAATTTAGAAAATTATTTCTTAATTTATTAATTAATTTTATAGTAAATATTGAATATTAATTCAATTTAAAATTATCAGTTGGACTATGATTATTTATTGAGCCCAATTGATTAATTCTTAAATTTAACTGTAGACCCAAGTCAATTAGTTACCGAGCCCAACCATTATAAGTCCAAACTCAATTCATGTATTTTGGGCCCAACTCATATAATTCATTATCGAGCCCAAATATTATAAGTCCATTTTAATTAATTTTTATACATTCATTTTTGGGCCAGCCAACCATTTTAGTGTTCGGCCCAATATAAATTAATGATCAACTACTAATACCCAAGCCCAACTCCCATAATTAATTAAGAACCCAATTACCACATCCAACACTCACGTTCAGAACATGTAAGGCAGTTTTTTTTTCATCAACCACCTTAGTGGAGTAGTGGATATCATGGAGGAGCACTTATGCATCATGGGAGTAGTTAATAAAATCAGTATAAAAGAAAAACATCATTTGCAGTCCACGATACACAGAGATCTCTCACACAAAAATCTCCTGCACATCAGGAATCACACATACACCAGCAAATATCATTTCACAACAAATTTAGTAAACTACATTAAGTCACAAGAATTCACATCACCCTCCCAGCCTCTCAGAATCGTTCAACGAATACAAAACAACAGGTAATTCCTTCTATTGTTACATCTCATTTTTTACAGCAAAGTCGACCTCCGTTGTTATTTTCTATTCTGCACCCTCCTCAATCGGAGCCTGACCACCAGTTCATCGCCATATCCATTTCACCTTCAAACATTTTCACACAAACACCAGCAAAACCGATTTCCAAAATCACATAACACAACCCCAATTTTTAGAAGAAAAATCGGAGTCGGGAAAGGGAAAGATATTTCACACCTGAGAATTTTCTGACCTCAAACTAGAATGACCCTCAGCCAACCGCCGCCGAATCGCTGCTGTCAATCGTGACATCGGCTCGTGTTTGACACTCGTCACGGCCGCTGCACTCGCCGACCCAAAGACCATCACTTTCCTTAGTTACGTCGGGATTCAAATCGAGAGAGGTTCGAACTGGGTCCCTGAACCAGGAGGAACAGACGGCCGCTGCTCCGACCATCAACTATGCAGGTCGCCGAATAGGGTTTAGAGAGAGAGAGAAATGGGACGGGAATGAGTTGGTGAAACAGGGTTGTAAAGATAAATTGGGTCTACCCGATTATATCCTTGAATTTGGGCAAATGCCTATCTCCAGGCCCAAACCTTTTAACCAATGTCATTTAATCCATGAGCCCAACTCCAATTTCAGTCGTTGGTCCATTAATCCAGCCCTACTTATTCACGGCCCGATCTACTATTACTCCATTTCAGCCCAAATAAGTTTAATTTTCAATTCCAATTAATTTTATATATTTACATGTATTAAAATACACGCCTCTTTAATTGTAGGCTACGAGAATCAAGGGCACGATTAACACGTTCATAAGCATTTCAAGCATTTGCATTCAAGTCATCTCAATTTCAGGTGGGAATTATTACTTGTCAATTTTAATTGCTTTATTTGGACTGTATAGGTGATATGTTATATTTACGATTAACATGCAGTCACATGTTTTTCGTACCAAGTATCAGTTTATGATTAACATGCAGTCACATGTTTTTCATACCAAGTATCAGTATATGTTTACATGCAGTCACATGTTTACATGCTCAAGTTGATATAACAAATATTCATGCTATGCCTCCGTTATGTATTGTAATTATTGTTGACTTGTGATGTTCCCACGAGCGATAGAAAGCTCACCCCATTTTTATGTAAAATTTTCAGGTTAATTCGGAATGAAGATGACGGGTTGTCGAGCAGGCCGACATATGATTAATGTTATAATTATTTCTTTTAATTCCGCTCAAGTTACTCTGAAACAATTTCTTTATTTTTAGTAATTATTTTCCGCTGTCAAATTATACTATCGTATTAGAGATTTGAAATCCATTTGAGTTCCGCAAATATTTTAGAAAATGTATGTTTAGTAACGACTTGAAATTTCTACAAATTTTCTCATCATTAATATTTTATTCATAAAATACCTTAGAAAAATCGGGTCGTTACAGTATGGTATCAGAGAAAAATCCGGTCTACTTTCCTGGTACGCCGGAAGATTTTTAAAGTTAAAATAATTTTCATCTTCAAGAAAATATCATATGTTCGACTGCCGCTACTTCGCTACTCCATTCCAAGGTAAAAAGCTTAAAGTTATGTTTATATCATACATTTAGACTAATATCGTAAAACTTAATAATTTTACGCAAATATGCATGTATCCTGTTAGTATGGACGGTTTCACAGTAACTCCACGTAAGAGGACCGAGGCGGGATCCAGCTCGCGCCCCCTAGCACATAGAGACTCTTGGGGAAATCCAGGACTCCCCGAGAATGCCCCGTACTACGTGGTCGAGAGGATTCAGAAATGGTTCATGTCCGGGAAGACGGGAGATCCGGTCGAAGAAGTCGAGCACTTGATCATCACTCTGCCGAATGACTGGAGTTTCACCATATCACTTTGTGGCACGAGGCGAACCGCAGGACCCCGGAGGAAAGAATAGTCGTAGATGACTTTCAGTATGCTGCTGGAAGAATTCTCGACTTGTTTTCGAGAGGGGAGATCCCCAAGATATATGAGATGCATGATACCCCATCACAGCCGATGGAGGAATTTGAGGAGGATCCCGAGGAGGATCCATAGGAAGAGGAGGACCCAGAGCTCGAACCGATGGTCGACTCGGATGACGAGGATATCATCTCCTGGACTGAGTCCCCACCCCCTGTTCCTGTTATTGAAATCCTTAGCAGTGACGATGAAAATTAATTTTGTTATGTCGTGATTTTAATATTTTAGTAGTAACTATTAGTCTCAGCTCCCATTTCAGTATTTTATGTTGACTATCAAAAGTTATCATTAATAGAATATTTAATTTCTTGTATTGATCAATTCCAATATGTAATGAATTATTTTATCTTATACCACGCGTATAAATATCTTTATCTCTACCTCATTTCTCGCACTCAAGAACAACGATTCGTTGGCAGGATATGGCTCCCCGCGAAACTACCCCAAATGCCGAGTCTCGAAACCAAGCCCAAGGCACACTTAATACGTCTGCAAGCGGGAGTGATGCCCCTAGTCAGCAGCAACTGCTCTCAGGTCTAACCAATCTTCTCCAAGGAGCGGCTATAACGCCTCCAGCCACTCAAGGGCAAGTTCAGGCCAGAGTAATAAATCAGTTCAACAAGTTCAAACCTCCAATGTTCCTCGGGAGGGAAGGGCCAGCTGCCATCGAGGAATGGCTATTGAACTTGGAGAGTATTTTCGATTACATGGCTTGCATGGATGAGCAGAAAGTTTCATGCGCAGTCTTCCAACTCAAGGAGGACGCCAGGACTTGGTGGAACGGATCCTGGAGACTCCGAACTGAAGAGGAACGTAGAACACTGTCTTGGGAAGGATTTAAAGAAACGGTGATGGACAAGTATTTCCCACGGGCGTATAAGGCCAAAATGCAAAAGGAGTTCCTAGATCTAACTCAAGGAGGCATGACGGTCACGGAATACGAAAGGAAGTTCAATCATATGTGCCGATTCGCACCATTCATGGTTGCGAATGATGACATGAAGGCACAAAAGTTTCGTGACGGACTTCAAGACAGAATCCGACATCATCTGGCTAGCCATGGAAAGATGTCGTATAAGGAAGCCGTGTCCAGAGCCGAAGATATATCAGCTAGCTTGGATATGGAAAGGGCTAGGGCTCTGCCAGTTGTGAATACGAACAAAAGAAAGTGGCAAGGACCGAATAATAATACTAGCAGCAAGAAGGGTAGTAGAGAAGGACCATCCGGGTCAAAGACACAGTACGGCTACCCCACCTGCTCAAAATGTGGGAAGAGGCACAAGGGAGTTTGCATGCTAGGACAGAATCGATGCTACCGGTGCCATGAAGAAGGACACATGGTCTCTCAGTGCCCACAGAAGAACAATGGCCCAGATAGAAGGGTCCAGAATCAAGGTTCTGGGGGAAAGGCTCGTATGTACAGCCTATCGGAAATTGACAAGGAGAAACCCGGAACGATGTCAGGTATGTTATCTGTCGCTGGAATTCCTGCTTTGGTGTTATTTGATACTGGCGCATCCCATTCATTTATCTCTAAGAAGTTGTTTAGCATGACTGAATTTAGAAGTAGAAAATCTTCTCAAAGCCTTGAAGTTAGTATACCAGCAGGAGAAATAATTTCTGTTGATGATATAGCTAACAGTATAACCATAGAGATAAATGAACGTTTATATCTAGCCGATCTATACATATTAGACATGAATAACTTCGACGTAGTCTTGGGTATGGATTGGTTGGATAAGTATAATGCCGTTTTGCAATGCGCGAGGAGGAACGTGGTCTTGCATCCAGCAGCCGGAGTAGAGGACGTATTTCAAGGAGTTAAGCGTAACAAAGCCCCTCCAGTGATATCAGCCATGAAAGCAACGAGGATATTGCGTAAGGGCAATTGTCAAGGATATTTAGTGAATGTCATGGGGGAGTCGAAGTCCGAAGTAACGATCGAAGACGTTCATATCGTTAAGGATTATTCAGATGTTTTTCCGGAGAACTTACCGGGTGTTCCACCGGATAGACAAGTGGAGTTTACAATTGACTTGGTGCCTGGAGCAGCCCCTATATCAAAGGCCCCATACAGGATGGCGCCAAAAGAACTACAAGAACTGAAGGTGCAGATTCAGGAGTTACTCGATATGGGATATATCCGACCAAGCGTATCACCTTGGGGAGCACCGGTGTTATTCGTGAAGAAGAAGGATGGAAGCATGAGAATGTGTATCGATTATCGTGAGTTAAATCGACTCACGATAAAGAACAAGTATCCACTTCCCCGAATCGAAGACTTATTTGACCAGCTTGGAGGTTCAGGAGTGTTCTCAAAGATAGATTTGAGGTCAGGATACCATCAACTAAAGATCAAGGACGAGGGCATTCCAAGACGCTTTCGAACAAGGTATGGTCACTACGAGTTCGTAGTAATGCCATTTGGGCTAAGTAATGCCCCAGCAGTCTTTATGGACTTGATGAATAGAGTCTTCCAACCCTACTTGGATCAGTTTGTCATCGTGTTTATAGATGACATACTAATTTATTCGAAAGGTGAAGCAGAACATGAGAAGCATCTACGGACGGTTTTGGAGATACTTCGCAAAGAGAAACTGTATGCGAAGTTTAGCAAGTGCGAATTTTGGCTCAAGAGGGTGGCATTCCTTGGACATGTTGTTACTGCGCAAGGAATTGAAGTCGATATGTCTAAGATAGAGGCTATCAACGATTGGAAAACACCAACTAACGCGAATGAAGTTCGCAGTTTCTTGGGGTTAGCAGGATATTATAGGAGGTTTATTGAAGGATTTTCTAGGATGGCCGCACCGATGACTCGACTAACGAGGAAAGGAGAACAGTTCCTGTGGAATGAGAAGTGCGAACAAAGTTTTCAAGAACTTAAGCGAAGACTAACCTCAGCTTCAGTTTTGACGATTCCAGATCTGTCTAGAGAATTCGTGATCTATAGTGACGCATCCAAGCAAGGATTAGGATGTGTCCTAATGCAGCAAGGTAAGGTCATCGCTTATGCGTCAAGACAATTAAAGCCACATGAGTTAAATTATCCGACGCATGATTTAGAACTAGCTGCGGTAGTTCACGCCTTGAAGATATGGCGACATTACCTCTACGGAGGTAAATGTGAGATCTATACCGACCACAAAAGCTTAAAGTATCTATTCACTCAGAAGGAACTTAATATGAGACAAATAAGATGGTTGGAGTTAGTGAAGGACTACGATTGTACAATTCACTATCATCCAGGGAAGGCGAACATGGTCGCGGATGCTTTAAGTCGCAAGGTCAGAGGAGAATTGAATTGCATTTTGACTAAGGAAGACAAATTGGTCAGTGAATTTTCAAAGATGAACCTAGAAGTGGCTACACCGTTCTGTAGGTAGAAGCAATTTTAATGACGTTGTCGGTTCAACCGACCTTGAGAGAGAGGATCAAGGAAGGTCAGGTCAAGACAATTTCTTGACCAAAATGAAGGAGCGTGTTATAGCCGGAGAGGATAAAGGATTTAGTATATCGAAGATGGTACGATATACTACAAGGAAAGGATTTGTGTGCCCGACAATGCGGATTTGAAGAAGGCGATTTTGGAAGAAGCACACAACACACCATATCTTGCTCATCCCAGTAGTACAAAGATGTACCAAGATTTGACAAGCAAATTTTGGTGGGAAGGTTTGAAGAGAAACGTGGTCGATTTCGTCAGAGATGTATTATTTGTCGGCAGTGAAAGCCGAACATCAACGCCCATTTGGTTTGTTAAAATCACTCCACATTCCAGTGGAAATGGGAACACATCACTATGGACTTTGTGGTGAGCTTACCTCGATCGGAAAGAGGAAATCGGGCGATTTGGGTTGTGGTTGATCGCCTCACTAAGTCGGCTCATTTCATCCCGGTGAAGATGAACTTCCTGATGTATCGGTATGCGCAATTGTATATTAAAGAGATCATAAGGCCGCACGGAGTACCGGTGTCTATAGTTTCGGATAGAGATACTCGCTTCACGTCACGTTTTGGGAAAGTTTGCAGGAAGCATTGGGAACTAAATTAAATTTTAGTACAGCCTATCACCCACAAACTGACGGTCAATCAGAAAGGACGATACAAATACTTGAAGACATGTTGAGAGCTTGTGTGCTGGACATGGGTAATTGTTGGGAACAGTTACTACCTTTGGTAGAATTCGCATACAATAATAGTTTTCAAGCAACAATCGGAATGGCCCCGTACGAGGCACTTTATGGGAGGAAGTGCAGATCGCCGGTTTATTGGGATGAAGTAGGTGAAAGAAAAATTTTGGGTCCCGAGATAATCGAGAGGACCGTGGGTGTAGTAGAAAAGATTCGTGAAAGAATTAAGACAGCACAAGATCGCCAAAAGTCTTATGCCGACAAGCGAAGGAAGGACCTTGAGTTTAATGTTGGCGAAAAGGTCTTCCTAAAGGTAGCCCCGACTAAAGGAGTCATTCGATTTGGATCGAGGAACAAGCTGAGACCAAGATACGTCGGACCATTTGAGATCCTCGACCGTATTGGAAATTTGGCATACCGTTTAGCACTACCACCGGAATTTTCAACAGTACATAATGTTTTTCACGTCTCACAGTTGAGAAAATACGTTCACGATCCTAGTCACGTGATCAACTACTCAACGGTGTAAGTGAACAAAGATCTCACCTACGTCGAACAACCAGTTGCGATAATCGACAGAAAGATTATTCCATTAAGGAATAAAGAGAGAGTACTCGTCAAGGTTCAATGGCGAAATCATACCAAAGATGAAGCTACTTGGGAGCGCGAAGAAGAAATTCGAACTCGTTATCCCGATTTCCTTATTCACGGTAAGTATACTATTTTCGAGGACGAAAATTTTTCCAACAGGGGTAAGATGTAATACCCGCTAAATTTAGAAAATTATTTCTTAATTTATTAATTAATTTTATAGTAAATATTGAATATTAATTCAATTTAAAATTATCAGTTGGACTATGATTATTTATTGAGCCCAATTGATTAATTCTTAAATTTAACTGTAGACCCAAGTCAATTAGTTACCGAGCCCAACCATTATAAGTCCAAACTCAATTCATGTATTTTGGGCCCAACTCATATAATTCATTATCGAGCCGAAATATTATAAGTCCATTTTAATTAATTTTTATACATTCATTTTTGGGCCAGCCAACCATTTTAGTGTTCGGCCCAATATAAATTAATGATCAACTACTAATACCCAAGCCCAACTCCCATAATTAATTAAGAACCCAATTACCACATCCAACACTCACGTTCAGAACATGTAAGGCAGTTTTTTTTTCATCAACCACCTTAGTGGAGTAGTGGACATCATGGAGGAGCACTTATGCATCATGGGAGTAGTTAATAAAATCAGTATAAAAGAAAAACATCATTTGCAGTCCACGATACACATAGATCTCTCACACAAAAATCTCCTGCACATCAGGAATCACACACACACCAGCAAATATCATTTCACAGCAAATTTAGTAAACTACATTAAGTCACAAGAATTCACATCACCCTCCCAGCCTCTCAGAATCGTTCAACGAATACAAAACAACAGGTAATTCCTTCTATTGTTACATCTCAATTTTTACAGCAAAGTCGACCTCCGTTGTTATTTTCTATTCTGCACCCTCCTCAATCGGAGCCTGACCACCAGTTCATCGCCATATCCATTTCACCTTCAAACATTTTCACACAAACACCAGCAAAACCGATTTCCAAAATCACATAACACAACCCCAATTTTTAGAAGAAAAATCGGAGTCGGGAAAGGGAAAGATATTTCACACCTGAGAATTTTCTGACCTCAAACTAGAATGACCCTCAGCCAACCGCCACCGAATCGCTGCTGTCAATCATGACATCGGCTCGTGTTTGACACTCGTCGCGGCCGCTGCACTCGCCGACCCAAAGACCATCACCTTCCTTAGTTACGTCGGGATTCAAATCGAGAGAGGTTCGAACTGGGTCCCTGAACCAGGAGGAACAGACGGCCGCTGCTCCGACCATCAACTATGCAGGTCGCCGAATAGGGTTTAGAGAGAGAGAGAAATGGGACGGGAATGAGTTGGTGAAACAGGGTTGTAAAGATAAATTGGGTCTACCCGATTATATCCTTGAATTTGGGCAAATGCCTATCTCCAGGCCCAAACCTTTTAACCAATGTCATTTAATCCATGAGCCCAACTCCAATTTCAGTCGTTGGTCCATTAATCCAGCCCTACTTATTCACGGCCCGATCTACTATTACTCCATTTCAGCCCAAATAAGTTTAATTTTCAATTCCAATTAATTTTATATATTTACATGTATTAAAATACACGCCTCTTTAATTGTAAGCTACGAGAATCAAGGGCACGATTAACACGTTCATAAGCATTTCAAGCATTTGCATTCAAGTCATCTCAATTTCAGGTGGGAATTGTTACTTGTCAATTTTAATTGCTTTATTTGGACTGTATAGGTGATATGTTATATTTACGATCAACATGCAGTCACATGTTTTTCGTACCAAGTATCAGTTTATGATTAACATGCAGTCACATGTTTTTCATACCAAGTATCAGTATATGTTTACATGCAGTCACATGTTTACATGCTCAAGTTGATATAACAAATATTCATGCTATGCCTCCGTTATGTATTGTGATTATTGTTGACTTGTGATGTTCCCACGAGCGATAGAAAGCTCACCCCATTTTTATGTAAAATTTTCAGGTTAATTCGGAATGAAGAGGACGGGTTGTCGAGCAGGCCGACATATGATTAATGTTATAATTATTTCTTTTAATTCCGCTCAAGTTACTCTGAAACAATTTCTTTATTTTTAGTAATTATTTTCCGATGTCAAATTATACTATCGTATTAGAGATTTGAAATCCATTTGAGTTCCGCAAATATTTTAGAAAATGTATGTTTAGTAACGACTTGAAATTTCTACAAATTTTCTCATCATTAATATATTATTCATAAAATACCTTAGAAAAATCGGGTCGTTACAACATCATACTGTATATAACAGAGAAACGTATTCCACATAGTCATAAAGAAACAAAATAACTGACACCAAACGATAAATAGTTCAATGCAACCGAAAATAAAAGTCTCGGGTATTACAGTGACAACGACTATAATTTTATTCCACAATTCGAAGACGAAGAAGTAATTGAGCAAGCAGGAAATGATCAAGAAGAACCAGTGAGCCCACCCACTCCACCAAAACCGGCGCAAGATGTTGAAGACTCGCCACCTTCTTTCTTAAAGGAAAGAGCCACACCACGTGCAAGAAGTTTACATGAGATACAATGATACGAAAAGGTTAGAAGATCTTACCCTATTTTTTCTATTTGCGCATTGCGAACCTGTAAGCTTTGAAGAAGCTACACAGAGTAAAAAGTGGCAAGATGCAATGGACGAAGAGATAAAAGCTATAGAGAAAAATAATACATGGGAGCTTGTGACACTACCAAAAGAGCACAAAGCTATTGGAGTCAAGTGGGTATATAAAGCAAAGAAGAATTCAAAGGGAGAAATAGAGAGATATAAAGCGGACTTGAATGATGAGGTATTATGATGAGGTATTTACTCCAGTCGCTCGTTTAGAAACTATTCGACTAATAATCTCTCTTGCAACCCAAAACAGATGGAAGATATTCCAAATGGATGTCAAGTCAGCCTTCTTGAATGATATATAGACAAAGAAGTCTATATCAAGCAGCCAATGGGCTACGAGGTGAAAAGGCAAAAAGATAAAGTCTTGAAGTTGAATAAGGCCCTGTACGGGTTAAAACAAGCACCAAGAGCGTGGACCAGTCGAATAGATAAATACTTAGAGAAGAATGGCTTCATCAAATGCCCACACGAGCATGCACTATATGTCAAAATCAAAGAAGAGATATTTTAATAGTGTGCTTGTATGTTGATGATCTAATCTTTACAGGAAATAATCTAAAAATGATTGAGGAATTCAAAAATTCATGACTAGAGAGTTCGGGATGACCGATATTGGGCTAATGGCGTACTATCTTGGTGTGTAAGTCAAGCAACTTAAAGACGACATCTTTTCGTACAAGAAGGATATGCTAAGGAAATTCTTAAGAAGTTCAAGATGGAGGGTTGCAAAGTAATCAACACACCAGTAGAATGTGGGATCAAGTTATCCAAGAATGATATAGGAGAAAAGGTGGATCCGACGGTATTCAAGAGTTTGGTTGGGAGTTTGCGGTACTTAACTTGCACAAGGCCAGACATACTTTATACCACATGACTTGTAAGTCGCTATATGGAGAATCCAACCACTACGCATTTGTAGGCAGCCAAAAGAATTCTTCGCTATCTCAAAGATACTATCAATTATGGACTGTTCTATTCAAGTACTAACCCATATAATCTTGTCGTATAGTGATAGTTATTGGGCTGGAGACAATGATGATTAGAAAAGTACAAGTGGTTTTGTATTTTTCATGGGAGATATCGCGTTGACCTGGGTGTCAAAGAAGCAACCAATAGTCACGCTGTCAACATGTGAAGCTGAATATGTGGCTGCCACATCCGGTGTTTGCCATGCAGTTTGGCTGAAAAATTTGTTGGAAGAGCTTGGATGGCCACAAAACGAGCCAACCACAATCTGCGTAGATAACAAGTCGGCAATCGCGCTAGCTAAGAATCCAGTATTTCATAATCGAAGCAAGCACATTGACACCCCCTTCCATTACATCAGAGAATGCATTGCAAATAAGAATGTCCAAGTGGAGTACGTGAAATGACAAGATCAAGTTGCCAACATTTTCACGAAGCCGCTCAAGTACGAAGACTTTATTAAGCTCAGAAGGTTACTCGGAATGACAAATCAAGTTTAAGGGGGAGTGTTGGGATTAAACTTGATTTATTAAATAGAATATTTTAGAATTCAGAAAAAAAAAAAGGATCTAGAGATAGGTAGTAAGGCTCATTCTTTTGGGTGACCCAATCGAATCGAATCCAGAATCCAATCGAATGGATTCGGCCCAATCGAATCGAATCGAATCAATTGAATGGACTGAATCGAATCGAACTATATATTAAGGGCAAATAATAATAATAATGGTAAATAATAATAATAATAGTAATCAACAACAACAACAATAATAATAGTAATATTATTAGTAATAATAACAATAATAATAATTAAGATTAATAATAATAATAATGAGAAGAACTGAATTGAATCGAATCGAATGGACTGAATGGACTGACTCAAGGCGAATCGAATCGAATCGAAAAATTGAAAAATAAGTCCAAAAGAACAGGGCCTAACTATAAGAAAATGAAAGAAGAATCCAGAAATAAACTCGGCCACAAAAGCCAGAAATGATAGTCGGTTACTTAAGAAATTAACCGACCTTCTTTGTATAAGTAGACGGATATTTGTAAGATTTGAAACGAGAAAAAAAGAAAAAAGTTGGGGTTGCTAATAGCTTTTAATTAATCCACTTTCCTAAAATTTTGTGTACACACACGTCCACTATTATATACACTAAATCACACGCACCTACAAATAAATCCTCCCATATTAATTAAATTCCTCCACTATGATGCACGGATTCTTCAAAATTGGGCAGTATGCAGTATTGGATACTGCATGGGTGCGGGTGCGATTCGCGTGGGATTCACACGGGATTCGCCACGTGGCGAATCCGTGCAAAAAAAAAAAAATCGGACTCGCGTATCCTGGCACAGGATACGCGAGTCCTTTTTTTTTTTTTAGTTTTTTTTTGTAATTTTTAAAAAGTAAATCAAATAAATTAAAATACAAAAAGTAAATCATTTAATAAGTAATTACTTTTACCTTTAGGAGTATTCACGGACAGCATTAGAAAGCTCCGCTGCTCAAAGCCATTTTGAATTATTTTTTGTATGACTTGTTTTATGTATTTGAATTGATTTTATGGTGATATTTGAATTGTTGTTTTTTATATTTAACAAGTGTTATATATAATAGAATATAAAATAATCAGACGTATCCTTGTCGTATCGCACTATAACATTTTCAAAAAATCATAGCCCCACACCCGTATCTGCCCGCACCCGCACCCGCCCCGCACCTGTGCAACATAGTTCCTCCACCATACTTCCTGTATTTTCCAACACTATCATCATTAAAAAAGATTCCCCTGGCACGAGAAATACCACGAGATGTACTTTTATTTTCTTTATGTCATAGCTTTGATTTCCAATTTGGACCACTCCCATGGAGGAAAGTTCACGTTGAAAAGAAAACAGTACAAATCTCTATTCTATATCGATATTCATCTTTTACTTCATGACAAGTTTATGTCATAGCTTTGATTTCCAATTTTATTTTCTTTAAATCTCATATGGCATCTCCTATTATGAAATCTCGTCTCGTCAATTATGATATGATTAACAGACGAGTACTATATATGTGTCTAACATTCACCATATCCAGGGCCGGCCTTCTCTATTGGCCAAAAAAGCTCTCGATTTGGGCCTCGCATTTCGGAAGGCCTCGTTTTTTTTGAAAAAAATATAAGGTATCTATATCTATATAAAATTTGAGTTCATGTATTAATGTGAGCATTTATGTCATAAGGTAGAGTCATTCATATCAATTGAAATATTGCTAATCTCTATTACTTTTTTTAAAAGGTTTAAAGAGTTTTTACAAACCACAATTAAAAGAAAATGCAAGAATAAAAAATATACGCATACTTGTTCATTGCCATAAGCTAAATTAATTCAACCAACTAAAACATGTCAAAACCTCATTATTAAATTTTAAGAATTTCTATAATCATACCACACAAAGCATGTTTATTGTTTAACTCTTACAACTTCTTCTTTGAGGTATTTATACTCCCTTATAAACAAACCCAAAAGTCACACAACTCACCCACAAAACAGGTCACACCCACCACCTCCAGTAAAGCAGATTCTTCTGCCGCCACAGCCACCGGAACTGCTGCCAACATCAACTGCTTCCGTCGCCGACACCACCAAATATTAATTCAATAGGTGGTGTTTCAACTTAGGTGGTTGACACATCTTTAGTGTAACTATCGCAAGTGCACGATATCTTATCAAGTAGTAAGTAGACTTTTTGAGTCCGGTTTATCGATCCCACGAGGAAGTTAGGTTATATATTGAATTATACACTATTTAACTATTTGTTATATAGATTTATAAGATTGAAACACACAATTTAAGGGTTTGGTTTGACAATTGTAAAGAAAATGCAATAATAGTTATAATATTCAAGGAAATGAAAGATTGAACTAATAATAGATTAATGAAAGATATTATGAATTAGTTGGGATTACAAACTTAGTTCATCATTAATTATAGAAGATGTATAGGAGATCATAAGATGAATTTACTTATTATGTTGTGTAGATTCGATTTTCCTTAAAAAGACGATTTTGTCTTTCGAACTATAAAACGCCCATTATATATTGAATCAATCCACTATATTTCTATGTTGATTGGCTTCAATACATAGCATTAGATTTTATGAAAATAACTCAAACAATCATCTAAGGTCTAGAGGTATATTTCTATCCCCTAGAACAACTTAGAGTGAAGATCATTTGATCTAATTAAACATATTTTCTTTCGAAACATATGAAGACCATAAATATCGTCATTTATTGGCCAAATAAATAAAGATTGATAAAATAATGAAAATCACACACAATAATAAGTAATTCATAATAGACCTTTATACAAACTTAAGTAACATGACTAACCTTGTTTATAATCCCAACTTAAGTAACTTAGCCCATGAAGGGTTTAATAAACATAATACAAGCTTGAGTGGTCATTATTAATTGAAAACGAGATAGAATTGATCCTAACTCCCTTAGTAGATAAAGGAGAAAGAAGCAATAAACTCCCTTAACAACATATGCTATACCACTATTACATAAGTCACTCACGAACACAAGTGTGTTCTTCACACAAAAAGAAAATATTACAAAAAGTGGAAAAATATAAGATGAATCATGATTAATGATGGATCTAATGGGTCTATTTATGCACCTAAAGTCATCTAATAGCTCCAAAACTCCAGCATTATTACAATAGATCGGATCAATGCCAGCAATTCCTTCAATAATACACCAAAATTATAAAAAATTAGGCAATGATCAATAATCTGCCAAGAGTTACGTCCGTAACATTTAGGAATTACGACCGTAACTAGGATGACTTACGGCCGTAACATTCAGTAGTTACGGCCGTAACTAGGCTACGAATTTTTGCTTTGTCTGAGTTACGCCCGTACACGCCCGTATGGAGTTTCAGACTTTATTTTTAGCCCAGAATTTCTTAGACTTTGCGTTTTTGCCCCAAATCTTCTTCGGATGATAACTTTTGATATATAACTCTGATTTTGAATCCGGAAAGACTTCCGAACTCGTTTCGGAAAGCCCTACAACATGAATACATAAAAATTCAACAAAGAGAATATTTTATAAACATGTTATTTCTTGAGTAAATCAGTAATTTAATCCGATTTAAGACTAGATTTACATCTTCATCTGATAAATAATAAAATCATTAAAAGTTAATTAATTCTAAGCAAAAATGAGTAGACTAGCTCAATTATGGGTGAAATATATCGATACAAACCATGGATAAGTGTATGAAACTGACACTTATCACACCCCCAAACTTGAATTCTTTCTAGTCCCGAGCAAGACTCTTTATTATTCACGCTCAAAATAAAAATAAGACACAAAATAAGAAAAATAATACACACATAATTTAAGAAAAATAATTATATAAAAAGAGAAAAGGAGATCAAAATGCCATTTAATACACCACAACCAGCTTTATACAATAGATAGAAATGAATCAAGATTCAAAATAAATCTACTAATGATTTTAAAGTTAAAACACGGTTTTATTTTGTAATTCCAAAATGCAAGGTTTCCCCCCCAAAAAGTTGATTATTTCTCTCCCACTCGTGATACCCACGACTCCCTTTAATGGTTACTCTCGATCACTCGTTTATTTTTTGACTCAATATGAAGAAGAACTTCATTGGTGTCATCAAATATTGTGATTTTTCACGAAATTGAGTGTATTGAAATTCAGCCGCTAATTAATTCAAATCTGCTTATAAAGTACATCCCTTAGTGATAGCTTTTACACCGTTATTTGCTAACATATAGCTCTTTTCACAAATACAATTCTCATTTTTTTAGGTGATAGCTTTCACACCGTTATTTTCTAACGTGTAACTCTTTTCACCAACACAATTTTCATTTTTTAAGGTGATAGCTTTCACACCGTTATTTGCTAACGTGTAGCTCTTTTCACCAACACAATTTTCATTTTTTTAGTGAGACGGCAGCTACGCACCAACAATGGTTAGTCCTTTATTTTTCGCAAAATTTTAGGACCCCCAAAATTAGGCAGCTGTTGCTGCTCAACACTTCTCCCTTTTTTATTTTCGACTAACATCCTTTTATCAATGACCCCTTTTTTTTAGGGAATAGAATTTTTGCAGAAAATCATTTATTAGTTAAGCATAAAAAATTAAAAACTCCACAAATTAAGTAAATTTTAGTTCTATTTTTCATCAACCGACTGATTCTTCTTTTCTCAAGGTAACGAATGACTCGATTTTATATGATAACTACAAGGCTTGGAAAGAGAGATTAAGGCTCAAAAAAATTGGAATATACAATTTTTTTACCGGTTAAAATGATTTTAGAAGCTTGTATATAGCTAATTTATTGGTGTTATGGCCAGATCTAGAAATCTCACAAATCAATGCCAAATAATAAAAATAATCAAAACATACCAAATACCGGTGATAAGGCAGGGGTATGACATCTTTTGACTAGTAGGGACCATGCTGGAATAGTGACAAATAGTATTATAAATGTGAGTACCCACATCCATTTTGACCCCTCGGCGGATAGCAAATAAACCTCACAGGTGGCCGATGGAAACTGTCGTCAGACTCGAAGTTGGGTAAATACTCCCGGCTGCCCACATCCATAAGTACCAAGCATCATCAATGAGGTCCGCCTAGTTGTATCGGGGTTTGATGATCCCAATACTGTCATGGAGCTCGCTCACTAATGCCCATCGTAAAACCCTATCATCCGACACATCCTCATTAGGTAAGATTGAAATGTCTACCGCATTAGTGGAATCAACCCCCAAATACTTGTTAATCACATCCAGTGAAAAATTTATTACTTTCCCATTCACAGTCGTTTGATGATATGTAGGCGACCCTACCTGCCCAATGGATTTGTTGAAAGAATCGTAAAAGTTTAGGGTCAAGATGGGGTTACCATTTGGGAGTTCGGACACGAATTTTTCCCACCCGTTGTCTATGAACTTTTAGATGAACGGGTTAGTGATAGTGTCTCTATCCAAATCGCCAATGAACTCAAGTTTGAACAATCGCTCCTTAATGCACCTTGTGTTTTGAATTCTTTGCGGTGGTGCCGGTTCTTGAGACGACGAACCAACATTTTCTTTTCCTTTTGACGATTTCTTCGGTGCCATCCCTGAAATTAAACAAAATCAACTTCCTTTTCATCACACGACTATAATCATCAAGCAAAACCAACAAAAACATTAAAAAAATTCAAAGATTTTCGTTGTGGCATTTCGTCGGACCCCTTGAGTTCATAGTTTTTTAACAAGTTTTTCATTCAAACTCAAATCCACAAAGTCACCACAAATCAATGAATCAAATAACCACACAAATATCAAAAATACTAACAACTGAACATGTTTCAAACAACGAATCTTACGAAAATAGGAATCGAAAAACAAATATAAAGTGAGAAACTAAAACCATAAAAAGAAGAAAAAAAATATATATAAATTGAAACAAGGATTGAAAGAAAACCCTGATGATTTAGGTGTTACTGTTGATAGGAGATTGAATTGTATTGAAGAATTTGTGTTTTTGAAAGTAGGGATTGAGAAGGGGAAAATTTTCGCAAATTTGCCTCTGTGTCCCGACGGGTTTGTGATTGTGATTCTCAAAACCGTGTTTTTTTATAAAGATGTAGAGTTACGGCCATAACATACTCAAGTTACGGCTGTATGTAGCATTCATTTTTTAACAATTTTTTAAGATACGGTCGTAACGTACAAGAGTTACGGCCGTATGATGCTTTAGTTTTTTCACAATATTTTTGGGTTACGACCGTAACATACAAGAGTTACGGCCGTAAGGTGCTTTCGTAAAAATCATACTGGAACAACATACGGCCATAAGACTTATAACTTA
Organism: Orobanche coerulescens; assembly: GCA_033398695.1. Taxonomy (NCBI): domain Eukaryota; kingdom Viridiplantae; phylum Streptophyta; class Magnoliopsida; order Lamiales; family Orobanchaceae; genus Orobanche; species Orobanche coerulescens. The sequence continues at coordinate 56,082,087 of CM065805.1, read as the reverse complement.
CGGCCGTATCAAACTTTCGTTAAAATTGTACTTTTAAAATAGAAGGGATACGACCGTAACGAATATGTGTACGGCCGTATGGAAGGCGATATGTACGGACGTAAGATTGTGGATACGACCGTATTTTTTTTATTTATTATGTGTGTGAGAATAATGAAAGAAAGACTCCCTGGATTTTGTGAATGATATGATCCTTGCTCTTATTGTTGAATCTTTCCGTGTTACCTCCAAACTTATTTTGCTAAATAATAGAGATTGGGTTGCCTCCCAATAAGCGCTTTGTTTAACGTCCTTAGCTTGACTTCTCGTCTGATCAATTAGGTATTTCTAGCATTATGATTGATTTTGCTGTCGAGAATTCTCCTCCCAGATATGGCTTTAACCGTTGGCCGTTTACTTTGAAACTCCTGTCGGTTGTATTATAAATCTCCACAGCTCCATGAGAAAACACCTCTTTGATTGTGTATGGGCCCGTCCATCGTGATCGCAGCTTACCCAGAAACAGACGCAATCATGCATTAAAAAGGTGTAATACCCGGTCATAATTCAGTCATTTTTATTCAGTAATTATCAATCAGTAATTGTCACTCAGTGATTTTCATTCATTAATAATCACTCATCATTCATACTCATTCAATTGTGTTCACCATTCGGCGTAATATTTGTCATACTCGTACTTTTGCCCCCGTACTTCTCGAATTCTGTGATTTTTATACTCGGTGCATCGTTATAGGCTGAACTGCTTGTCGAGCAGGGCCGCACGAGCAGGCCGCACGAGCATCTGGTCGTGCGCGGCGCTCGTGCGTTGCGGCTGGACTGGGCAGGAGACCCAGCGGCCGAGTCAGTGCCGCACGAGCAAGCCGCACGAGCAAGCCGCACGAGCATCTGGTCGTGTGCGGCGCTCGTGTGTTGCGGCTGAACTGGGCAGGAGGCCCAGTGGTCGAGTTAGTGCCGCACGAGTAGGCCACAAGAGCAACTGCTCGGGCGTGGTGCTCGTGTGTTGCGGCTGTACTGGGCAGGAGGCCCAACGTTCGAGTCAGGCCGCACGAGTTGCTGTTCGTGCGCGGCGCTCATGCGCTAATATCAGCAGCCCGCAAAAACCTCACGCACGACCGAACGCACGAACACTTGGTCGTGCGGGTTGGTCGTGCGTCCCTGTGACCTATATAAGTGGACCGACGGGTTTTTTCTCATTTTCACCATTTCTTCATCCTACTTCCGAGAGAAAGGGTTTGTGAGAGAGATTTTTCACCATCAATCACTTGAGTACTCGGTTTTCATCATTTTTATTCGGCTGTGAAGCTTGGATAGTCGATCTAACGCGATTTCATCGGATAAAAGTGTTTGGATCTTCAAAGGTAATATTCATCAAACCTCTTGGATTTCGATTTTGTGTTGAGATATGATGTTTTGGACGTTATAATCATGTTGTATGAAGTGATATACTTGTGATTATGAATTGTTAAGGATATTCATTGGATTATTGAAGGATTATTCAAGAACACTTTGAATATTGAGTTGGATTTGGGGGTTTTCGATTAATTGTTGTTGAAATCCCGAATTTGGATATTCATATTGGATTATTGATCGTATTGAAGATGTTTTGTTGGTTTGAAACACTTCTTGGGGATTTGATATTGGTATTATTGAGGTTTGGTTGTAAACAATCGAAGATTGGCCACAACGTGTTCGATATAATGCCCCAATGAACTTGGTTTAGTCTTATCGACGTTTTGAGTTAGTTATACTCGTGTTTGATTCGTGTGTTGAATCGGATTGTTGGTAATTGTGTTATTCAAGGTTGTTCGAGCGACCGACATCTCATTTAGGATGTTGTTCGTGGAAGGACATTCTTCATCAGTGTTGTGTAAGTTAATTCTTACTCGGTTAAAAGGATATTCATTCCTTTCGTTTTTTGTTCATTCATAATTATAGTTCATTCATAATGTATTAACCGTATTGAGACTTGTAATTGTCAATTAATCACTTGATCCACGAGGAGCAGCGGTTAGATCATTTCATTGAGCTATCATTCATTTCACTATCATTTCATCTCGGTGAGTCATTATTGATTTCGATGTCACTTTTGTTATCTCGTGACATTCCGGGTCATACTGGCGTGCCGGTTGGTATGTGTAGGATTTTCATGTCGGGCACATATTAAAGTCGTATGTTGATTGTTCGCCTCACATTGGACTGTGCACACGAGAAGATCACTCCGTGAGACTGATTAGGTACAAGACCACACGTGTATTCGATCGATACTCGTTGGTGGCTTGTGCACGGACACATTTCCATCCCGGGCGTAGTGTGGCGCCACCCTTTGAGCCGTACCGTTAGTTGATTCATACAGCATGTTTGATTGCGTATGTTTTCAACAGGATTGGGTTATAATCTGACCGATTCACTTTTGATCGCATGTGTTCGACAGTTTGAGATTTTTGATCGAACTTGTGGTTTATACAGCATATATGATTGTGTTTATTCAACTCTTGAGGATTGTTGTTACGTATGGCCAGTCCGTTGGGGATTTTGTTTTCAGGTCATGGCAAGTCAAAATCACGGGAATAGAACGTTGACGGCGAGGAGTCCCAGTGATACTAGTAGGGGGACCCAATCCTTTCAGTCATTCATGTTGTTGTCATTTATTTTCCGCTGCAGATTTCCATTTGGATACTCCGTTTCATCCAGTGTTGTGTATTTTATCTTCATATAAAATATACATGTATTCGGTATTATCTTGGGTGTGTTATAATGAAACTCCTCATCGGAGTAATTGATGATATAATGTGGTTCGGTACTATAATTATATTATTTAATTCATTAATTTTCATTCACCTGGTGGGTCCCAGTCGGGGGTCCACGACATTGTAATATCCGCCTAGTTTGGGGTGTTACAGAGTTGGTATCGGAGCGTGGTTTTGAATACTACCTTTCGAGTCATGTCTCATTTGAAATCATCATTCATCAGACTAGTATCATTGGATTTTCGCGTCACATGTGGCCTGTGCAAGAGCCGAGCCCTTCAGACCAACGAACAGTAAGATGTCCTCATTTATCATTTTCATTTGTAATCATGTTGATCATGTTAACTCATTAATCACTCAATTCATTTCATCACTCAGTTGTTGATCTTGAGGATCATATCATTAATCTTGTTAACTTGTTCAAGATAATCATTTCAAGAATATCATTAGATAATCATGTCACCTCAGTTAATCATTCATGTAATCACTGTGTTAGAGCGCGTATGCTCATTTTCATCATTTCATGACGTAAATAATAATGCGGTACTCATACGAGATCTATGATTATCATGCGACCTTCCTACTTCAGTATGGAGAGAGCTGTCAGGGGATGCACGGGGAGAGGCCGCGGTGCGGGCCGAAATCCGGGAAATAATCACTCACTGCTAGGAAGTCGTACCCAGGACTTAGCTCGTTCGGAAGATGTTCGGGTTGATTCCCTCACTTTTATGCAGGTCATGATGACCCATATGCAATTGCTCAATCATCATTGCGCCACTCTGGCCGATTTAATCGAGAGAAGTCTCCCGTGTGAGCCTGCTGCTAAGGAAATTACTGAGCAACAACCTTCATCTGTCAGTTGGAAATCAACGAAGCTTAATCAGTCCGAAGGCGGTCAGTCTACCTTCAAGAAGCCTCGTGCGGGCCCTAATGTTTTTGAGCGACCTCCTACGGCGCCTAATCCTGCGGGATCTCAGCCCCGAGCGGCCAGATCAGCCATCACCTGTTTCAACTGTGGAGCGCCGGGTCATTACAGCACTAAGTGTCTGAAACCGTCTATCACGTGCCATAATTATGGGATTGTTGGGCATAAGGCCCGTTTTTGCCGAAGGGACTCCAAGCTGACTCCGGTAGCATCTCTGGCCCCGAAGCAATCAGCGATTCAGAATCAGGTTGCTCAGTCAGCGTCGTTTAAGACGACGGAAGCGATTAAAGGCGGAGCTCATATTTATCAGACGGGAGCATCCGGTTCGGGAGCCGGCAAGTCCCGAATTCTCGGGATGAAGAGGACCGACGATCCGGATGCCCGAATGATCTCAGGTATACTCGTAATTCTATCTCAACCTGTGTGTACCCTTTTTGATACCAGTACATCTCATTCATTCATTTCCGAATCATGTTTGAATAGACTTAACTTGGATAGTCTTATTAATTGTGGGCCTGATATCATTGGTCTACCTGGCGGTAGAAGAATTTTCGAAAATCATGGGGTTAAGAACTGACCGAATTAAGCTTAATGACCACGAGTGGTTGGTAGACCTAATCGTGGTGGATTTATCTAAGGACGATGTAATATTGGGTATTAGTGGGATGGATCGTCATGATACCATTCTCAATGTTCGTAAGCGTATGGTCACTATCATTTCCGTCGTTGGAGTCGAGTGTGTATTTCAGGGAGGTGATCCCCGTTGTTCCGGAAGAATCATTAATATGATGAAAGCAGTAAAATTACTCAACCAGGGTTGTTCAATCATTCATTATATCATTATCATCGATTAACCATTCTAAGGCAATCGAGATGTTCAATCATTCATTATATCATTATAATCGATTGACCGTTCTAAGGCAATCGAGATGTTCAATCATTCATTATATATCATTATCATCGATTGACCGTTCTAAGGTAATCGAGATGTTCCATCATTCCTTATATCATTGTCATCGATTGACCGTTCTAAGGCAATCGAGATGTTCCATCATTCCTTATATCATTGTCATCGGTTGACCGTTCTAAGGCAATCGAGATGTTCCATCATTCATTGTATCATTGTTTTCGATTGGCCGTTCTCAGGCAATCGAGTTGTTCAACCATTCGTGGTATCATTGTTATCGTTTAACGATGTACTCCCAGACGAGCTACCTATTTTACCTCCACCGAGGGATATGGAATTCACGATAGTGTTGGAGCCTGGTACGTCCCTATTATCGAAGGCACTGTACCGGATGGCCCCGACCGAAATGCAGGAATTGAAGAATTAATTAGAGGATTTGACCTAGAAGGGTTATATCCGACTGAGTGCGTCCCCGTGGGAAGAACCAGTGTTGTTTGTCAAGAAGAAGGATAGTTCTTTTCGTTTGTGTATTAATTATCGGGAGTTGAATAGGGTGACGATCAAGAATAATTATCCTCTACCCCGTATTGATGATCTTTTGGATCAACTTCAGGGACCTTCAGTATTTTCCAAGATCGACTTAAGATCCGAATATCATCAGTTGCGTATTCGAGAGTCGGATATCGCGAGGACGACATTTCGAACACGCTATGGTCATTATGAATTCGTGATAATACCATTTGGGTTAACTAATGCACCTGCGGTATTCATGGAGTTAATGAATTGGGTTTTCATCGACTATTTGGATCAGTTCGTGGTTGTCTTTATTAATGACATTTTAATTTATTCTCGTGACTGGGAGGAGCATGAGTTTCACCTTCATCAAGTGCTCGACGTGTTGAGACGAGAGCAACTTTTTGGGAAGTTTTCCAAATGTGAGTTCTGGATGTCCGAAGTGACGTTTCTCGGGCATGTAATTTCATCAGGCGGAGTTCGTGTCGACCCTCATATGACGGAGGCTATCCGAGATGGGTTACCTCCGAAGAATGCTGAGGAAATCCGAAGCTTTCTCAGATTAGCCGGTTATTATCGGCGATTTGTGGAAGAATTTTCTAAAATCACTCAACCAATGACAAACCTTTTGCGAAAGGATAAGAAATACACGTGGTCCGACGCGTGTCAGCGAAGTTTTGAGGAACTCAATAGCCGGTTAATTTCAGCACCTGTCCTTTCTTTACCGTAAGCGACGGAAGGATTTCTGGTATATAGTGATGCGTCCGGACAGGGTCTCGGATGTGTACTAATGCAGGACGGGAAGGTTATTGCCTATGCTTCACGGCGATTGAGACCTTACAAGGTTAATTATCCGACCCATGACCTGGAGCTAGCAGCCGTGGTTTTCGCATTGAAGATTTGGCATCATTACCTTTATGGCGTTACCTATCAGATATTCACCGATCATAAGAGTTTGAAGTATATATTTACTCAGAAGGAGTTAAATATGCAACAGAGGTGGTGGTTGGAACTAATCAAAGATTATGATATCGAGATCCTGTACCACCCGGGTAAGGCAAACGTGGTTGCCGATGCCTTGAATCGTAAGTCAGTCCAGAAGCAAATGCTTGCTCGTTTGACAGTCCAGAAGGAGTTTCAGCAGGAATTTCTTAGACCCAAGATTGAGGTATGGATTCAGCGAGTGCAAGGGCAACTTTGCATGTTAGAGATTTCATCGCCACTTGAGGAGGCAATCAGAGCGAATCAAAGTTCAGACCCATCATTGTTGCGCATCCGTGAGGATGTGGCTCAGGGGAAGCCCCTGAATTTGTGGTCCACGAGTATGGACTATTGCGATTCAAGAATCGGTTATGCGTACCGGCGAATGACGAGTTGAAAAACTCGATTTTGAGAGAAGCTCATGCTACCCCTTACTCCATTCATCCGGGGTCTAGCAAGATGTACCAAAACTTGAAACAAAATTACTAGTGGAGTAATATGAAGCGAGAAGTCGCGGAATTTGTTTCGAGATGTTTGACCTGTCAGCATGTCAAGATAGAACATCAGCGACCGGCGGGTATACTGAAACCTCTCCCTATTCCAGAATAGAAGTGGGAGGATATTTCAATGGACTTCATCACGAGTTTGCCGACGAGTCGTCGTGGCATGAATACAATCTGGGTAATTGTGGATTTCTTAACTAAATCAACTCATTTCCTTGAGATTAAGGATACGTGGGGTCCCGAGAGACTTACCCAGTTGTTTATCAAAGAGATAGTGAGACTGCACGGTACTCCTAAGAGTATCATTTCCGATCGTGACGGACGATTCATGTCACGTTTTTGGAAATTATTTCATCGTGCTATGGGAACTCAGCTTAATCTCAGTACCGCTTTTCATCCTCAGTTCGAAGGACAATCGGAGAGGACTATTCATACTTTGGAGGACATGTTGAGGGCATGTCTTCTCGATTGGAAAGATGATTGGGAAGCCCAACTACCGTTGATCGAGTTCACGTACAATAATAGTTGGCATGCTTCGATTAAGATGGCACCTTACGAGGCCTTGTATGGTCGTTGTTTTCGATCTCCTTTGTGTTGGGATGACTTATCAGAATCAATCGGCATCGAGCCCGATATGCTTATAGCGACCCCTGAGAAGGTAGCTTTGATCAGGAGTCGTTTGTTGACCGCTCAGAGTCGACAGAAATCTTATGCGGATAATCGTCGTCGACCATTAGAGTTCAAGACAAGTGACCATGTTTTGGTCAAGGTATTCCCGAGTCAAGGTATCTTCCGTTTTGGGAAGAGGGGAAAGTTGAGTCCGAGATTTATTGGACCGTTTGAAATTTTAGATCGAGTAGGCGAGCTAACTTATCGATTGGCCTTACCTCCGGCGTTGAGCCGAATTCATAATGTGTTTCACGTATCTTAGTTACAGAAGTATGTTTCCGATTCAAGTCATGTACTTCAGTTCGACGAAATCGAGATCGCCTATGATCATTCATATGAGGAGCGTCCTATACGAGTCTTAGAGCGGCGAATCAAACATTTGAGGAACAAGACGATTCTTTTGGTAAAGATCCAGTGGTCTAGACACGGAGTCGAAGAGGCTACTTGGGAAACCGAAGATAGTATGCGGGATAGTTATCCCGAGTTGTTTGACCCTTAATTTCGAGGATGAAACTCCTTTTAAGGGGGGGAGTATGTAATACCCGGTCATAATTCAGTCATTTTTATTCAGTTATTATCAATCAGTAATTGTCACTCAGTGATTTTCATTCATTAATAATCACTCATCATTCATACTCATTCAATTGTGTTCACCGTTCGGCGTAATATTTGTCATACTCGTACTTTTGCCCCCGTACTTCTCGAATTCTGTGATTTTTGTACTCGGTGCATCATTATAGGCTGAAATGCTTGTCGAGCAGGGCCGTACAAGCAGGCCGCACGAGCATCTGGTCGTGCGCGGCGCTCGTGCGTTGCGGTTGGACTGGGCAGGAGACCCAGCGGCCAAGTCAGTGCTGCACGAGCAGGCCACACGAGCATCTGGTCGTGCGCGGCGCTCGTGTGTTGCGGCTGAACTGGGCAGGAGGCCCAGTGGTCGAGTCAGTGCCGCACGAGCAGGCCACACGAGCAACTACTCGGGCGTGGTGCTCGTGTGTTGCGGCTGTATTGGGCAAGAGGCTCAGCATTTGAGTCAGGCCGCACGAGCAGGCCGCACGAGTTGCTGCTCGTGCGCGGCGCTCATGCGCTAAGATCAACAGCCGGCAGAAACCTCACGCACGACCGAACGCACGGACACTTGGTCGTGCGGGTTGGTCGTGCGTCCCTGTGACCTATATAAGTGGACCGACGGTTTTTTTCTCATTTTCACCATTTCTTCATCCTACTTCCGAGAGAGGGGGTTTGTGAGAGAGATTTTTCACCATTAATCACTTGAGTACTCGGTTTTCATCATTTTCATTCGGTTGTGAAGCTTGGATAGTCGATCTAACGCGATTTCATCGGATCAAAGTGTTTGGATCTTCAAAGGTAATATTCATCAAACCTCTTGGATTTCGATCTTGTGTTGAGATATGATGTTTTGGACGTTATAATCGTGTTGTATGAAGTGATATACTTGTGATTATGAATTGTTAAGGATATTCATTGGATTATTGAAGGATTATTCAAGAACACTTTGAATATTGAGTTGGATTTGGGGGTTTTCGATTAATTGTTGTTGAAATCACGAATTTGGATATTCATATTGGATTATTGATCGTATTGAAGATGTTTTGTTGGTTTAAAACACTTCTTGGGGATTTGTATTGGTATTATTGAGGTTTGGTTGTAAAAAATCGAAGAATGGCCACAACGTGTTCAATATAATGCCCCAATGAACTTGGTTTAGTCGTGTTGACGTTTTGAGTTAGTTATACTCGTGTTTGATTCGTGTGTTGAACCGGATTGTTGGTAATTGTGTTATTCAAGTTTGTTCGAGCGACCGACATCTCATTTAGGACGTTGTTCGTGGAATGAAATTCTTCATCGGTGTTGTGTAAGTTAATTCTTACTCGGTTAAAAGGATATTCATTCATTTCGTTGTTGTTCATTCATAATTATAGTTCATTCATAATGTATTAACCGTATTGAGACTTGTAATTGTCAATTAATCACTTCAGTCACGAGGAACGACGGTTCCAATCATTTCATTGAGCTATCATTCATTTCACTATCATTTCATCTCGGTGAGTCATTATTGATTTCGATGTCACTTTTGTTATCTCGTGACATTCCGGGTCATACTGGCGTGCCAGTTGGTATATGTAGGATTTTCATGTCGGGCACATATTAAGTCGTGTGTTGATTGTTGGCCTCACATTGGACTGTGCACACGAGAAGATCACTTTGTGAGACTCATTAGGTACAAGACCACACGTGTATTCGATCGATACTCGTTGGTGGCTTGTGCACGGGCACATTTCCATCCCGGGCGTAGTGTGGCGCCACCCTTTGAGCCGTACCGTTAGTTGATTCATACAGCATATTTGATTGCGTATGTTTTCAACAAGATTGGGTTATAATCTGACCGATTCACTTTTGATCGCATGTATTCGACGGTTTGAGATTTTTGATTGAACTTGTGGTTAATACAACATATATGATTGTGTTTATTCAATTCTTGAGGATTGTTGTTCTGTGTAACTGACCCCGTTGGGGGATTTTGTTTTCAGGTCATGGCAAGGCAAAAACACGGGAATAGAACGTTGACGGCGAGGAGTCCCAGTGATACTAGTAGGGGGCCCCAATCCTTTCAGTCATTCATGTTGTTGTCATTTATTTTCCGCTGCAGATTTCCATTTGGATACTCCGTTTCATTCAGTGTTGTGTATTTTATCTTCATATAAAATATACATGTATTCGGTATTATCTTGGGTGTGTTATAATGAAACTCCTCATCGGAGTAATTGATGATATAATGTGGTTCGGTGCTACAATTATATTATTTAATTCATTAATTTTCATTCGCCTGGTGGGTCCCAGTCGGGGGTCCACGACACTGTAATATCCGCCTAGTTTGGGGTGTTACAAAAGGAGAACTTGGTCTCCTGCTTTAAAATCTCTTCTTAGAATTCTGTTGTCGTCCCATCTTTTTGTTTTTTCTTTGTAGATTTTGGCATTTTCATATGAGCCGAGTCGGATTTCATCCAACTCATTTAACTGCAGCAACCTTTTCTTTCCAGCCAACTGTTCGTCAAAGTTTAATTTTTTTATAGCCCAAAAGGCTCGATGTTCAAGTTCTACTGGCAGGTGACAGGCTTTTCCAAAAATCAAACGAAATGGAGACATGCCTATCGGTGTCTTATAAGCTGTTCTGTAAGCCCAGAGCGCATCATCCAGCTTTTTCGACCAATCTTTCCGAGATGAGTCGACTGTCATCTCAAGTATACGTTTCAGTTCACGATTGGAGACCTCGACTTGTCCACTGGTTTGTGGGTGATAAGAGGTAGCGACACGGTGTTTTACTCCGAATTTGGTCAGTAGAGCCTTAACCTGGTGATTGCAGAAATGAGATCCGCCATCACTGATAATAACTCTCGGAGTTCCGAAGCGAGTGAATATATTTTTCTTTAGAAAATTTACCACGACTCTAGCTTCGTTTGTTGGTAATGCAACAGCCTCCACCCATTTAGATACGTAGTCCACAACTACAAATATGTATTCATTAGAGAACGATGATGGAAAGGGTCCCACGAAATCAATTCCCCAAACGTCGAAGATTTCAACTTCAAGGATGAAATTCATTGGCATTTCATTTATTTTTGACATGTTTCCATGTCTTTGGTACCGGTCACACTTAGAGACAAGTGTATGTGCATCTTTGAACAGAGTGGGCCAATAGAATCCTGCTTCAAGAATTTTTACTGCTGTTTTTGAAGCCCCAAAATGTCCTCCATAGTGAGAGGAATGACATCTTTTTAATACCTTCTCCATTTCTTCTTCATGCATCTCCGAATGATTTGATCAGGTCCTCGTCTGAACAATAGAAGATCTTCCCAGTAATAGTATTTCAACTCAGAGAAGAATTTTTTCTTTTGATGATGGGAAAAATTTGGGTGAATTATTCCACTTACAAAGAAATTAACGATGTCTGCATACCATGGTGCATTTTGTTTTCCTGCATATTAGAGATTTGGAACAGTTGTTCATCCGGAAATACTTCATTTATTTCCTTCTCTTGAGCATTGTTTTGGTCTAGGCATGATAGATGATCTGCCACTTGGTTCTCTGTTCCCTTTCTGTCTCGGATTTCTATGTTGAATTCTTGCATAAGTAGGACCCATCGGATTATCCTTGACTTAGCATCTTGCTTTGTCATTAAATATTTCAAAGCTGAATGATCAGTGTAGACAATGACTTTCGATCCCAATAAGTAGGATCGAAATTTATCAAAGGCATAAACCACTGCAAGCATCTCTTTTTCAGTTGTTGTGTAGTTCAGCTGTGCATTATTCAGAGTCCGGCTAGCATAATGGATCACTTGCATCATTTTGTCCTTCTTCTGGCCCAGCACGGCCCCCACAACATAATCACTTGCATCGCACATCAGAATGAATGGGATAGTCCAATCTGGAGAAATGATGATTGGAGCTGATGTAAGCTCATCCTTCAAAGTTGCAAAGGCCACGTGGCATTCATTTGTGAAAAGGAATGGTGTATCTTTCTCAAGCAAAGAACAGAGAGGTTTTGCTATTTTTGAGAAATCTTTTATGAACCTTTGATAAAATCCTGCATGCCCGAGAAAACTCCTTACTCCTTTCACCGAAATTGGTGGAGGAAGTTTTGAAATCACTTGGATCTTTGCCTTATCGACTTCTATTCCATGTTGTGAGATTCTATGGCCAAGTACGATTCCTTCCTGGACCATGAAATGACATTTCTCCCAATTGAGAACTAGATTTGTGTCTTCACATCTTTCCAAGACCATGCCTAAGTGATTTAGGCATTTATCAAATGTATCTCCGAAAACTGAGAAATCGTCCATGAAAAATTCAATGAATTTTTCAACCATGTCTGAGAATATTGACATCATGCATCTCTGAAATGTGGCTGGAGCATTGCACAATCCGAATGGGATTCTTCTATAGGCAAATGTTCCATAAGGGCATGTGAATGTTGTTTTCTCTTGGTCTTCTGGGTCTATGACGATTGGTTGTACCCTGAATAGCCGTCGAGAAAACAGTAGTAAGAATGTCCCGCCAATCTATCGAGCATTTGATCAATAAATGGGAGTGGAAAATGATCTTTTCTGGTCGTCTTGTTGAGCTTCCTGTAATCAATGCACATTCTCCATCCTGTGATGGGTCGTGTTGGTATAAGTTCATTGTGCTCGTTCTCTATGATTGTGATTCCACTCTTTTTGGACACCATATGTACAGGGCTCACCCATGGACTATCTGAGATTGGATAAATGACCTACGTCAAGTAATTTAAGAATCTCTGCTTTCACAATTTCCTTCATGTTTGGATTCAAACGTCGTTGATGCTCAACTCTTCAAAATGTGAATGCCTTCTTAAGGGTGGTAGTGCTTCTAGATAGTTAACTGTTTCGGCCAAGTGATATTCTTCTTCCATGCTGGTTAGAGAATTTGCTATACATGTCTCAAGAGGATCTTTAGATAGAATCTTCTCCAAAGACTTGTTTACCATGGCTTCAATTGTGTCTATTCTTAGACAATAATCAACTGTGGAGGTATGATTGAAAGTTTTTAGGACATCGAAGATGACATGTTCGTCTTCCACTCTGAGAATTAGCTTTTCTTCATAGACGTCAATAAGAGCACGTCCGGTTGCGAGAAATGGTCATCCCAAAATAATGGGAATATCCTGATCTTCTTCCATCTCAAGGATGATAAAATCCGCTGGAAATATGAATTTACCAACCTTGACGATCACATCTTCTATTATCCCACGTGGATATTTGATTGACCGATCAGCTAATTGTAGTGAAACTGTTGTTGCATTTGCTTCTCCCAAGTTCAGTTAGTTGAAAATTGACAGGGGCATCAAGTTGATACTTGCCCCTAAATCACAAAGAGCTTTGCCAAAATTCACTTCACCAATTGTACACGGGATTGTGAAAGTTCCTGGATCTTTTAGCTTGGGTGGCAACTTCTTTTGTAGTATTGCGCTACATTCCGCTGTTAGCATGAATTTCCAAGAATTTCCCGAATTGAGCATCGAGCTTGTGATTCTTCAACCGTTGAGGAAATGGGATAGGTGGAACATAAGATTTTGTAGCAAATGGACCTTTTTGAGATGAAGGTCCTGATTCAGATTCTTTTTCTGATTCTTGATTTTGTTTATTTTTTTTGTTTTTCCAGATGATTTTCCATAGAAATTTCGGGCAACTGCACTCCACTTCGTGTTGTGATAGCTTGGACATTTTCCCTTGGATTTAGCTCGGTATTGCTAGGTAACATGCCATGAGATCTTTCTGAAAGTATTTTGGCCATTTGGCCAACTTGTGTCTCCAGATTTTTAATTGAAGCATCATTGCATTGTTGATACTTCAGTTGTTGTTCAGCTAGCTTCGTGATTGCTTCTTCCCACCCGAGCTTCTTTTCTTGATGCGTTGGATTCAACACATTGTTGTTGTTTGCATAAGAAAAATTTGGATGATTTTTGTACCCTGGATTGTATGTTGGCCCGTAAGGATTGTATGCTTGCCTTTGGAAATTCTGAGCATACGCCACTTGTTCTGGTGGTGGTGGTGATTGCTCCTGTTGCACTAAGGAACATATAGTGCTGTTGTGAGTTGCTCCACAAATTTCACATGAAAAAGCTGAAACTTGTGGAGTTTGCACCGTCTTCACAAATTGAGGAGTTGAAAAAGACATGTCCTCGACTTTCTTTGATAAATCTTCAATTTTTGCCAACATAAGTGAATAAAAATCTACTTCAAAAACACCATTTGGTTTTTTTTGGATATTTCTGTCTGGCCATCTTGCACTTTGTTCACTTATAACCTCAAAAGGATTATAAGCTTCTTTCATAGTTTTGTTGCCAAGTGAGCCATTTGATGATGAATCCACATTGGCTCGACATGTAGGTAAACTTCCAGAATATAAGTAATTGACTTGTGCTCCCAAATTGAAACCATGGTTAGGACATTTTCGTAGCATATCTTTGTATCTCTCCCATGCTTCGTGAAATGACTCTGAATCTTGTTGACGAAATGTAGAGATTTCGTATTTAAGTTTCGCCACTTTTATTGGTGGAAAGTATTTAGTGGTGAATTTTTGGACAAATTCGGGTCAATTTGTTATGCTTCATGGTGGCAAAGTATCTAGCCACTCTCTTGCTCTGTCTTTCAAAGTGTGCACGAAAAGTCTCATTTTGATCGCCTCGTCATTTACATTTGGATATTTGAAATTTCCACAAATCTCCACCAAACGGTTAATATAGAGATATGGATTCTCGTCGGTTCTTTCATAGAATGAGTTCTTGTTGGAGAAGAGATTGATTACATCGAGGCGAATTTGAAAATTGTCCACTCCAAATGGTGGATAAATCACACTTGATTGCACGCTCAAAGATGGGGGGTTCATGAATTCCCCAAAGAGCATGTTGTCTTCATCTATTTCCGGCACAATAGGATGTTGTTGATGTTGAATGTTTTAAACATTAGGTATTCCCCCTACTGGAGGAATTCTTTCGTTATCGTTTCCTTGGGGAAAACGTGGGTTTAGTTCGTCCGCCATTGATGGTGAAGAAATAATGCTTTTCTTTTGTTTTCTTCGCCTTCTTCTGAATGTGGCTTCGATCTCGGGATTTATTGAAACTAAATCGCGATTGTACGTCCTTCGCATAGACAAGAGAATCTACAACAAAGAAAAAGTTGTATTTATAACAATAGTTAATAATGTAATATTTCAAAATAACACTTATACTTTCCCGGCAACGGCGCCAAAAACTTGACACGTCTTTAGTGTAACTATCGCAAGTGCACGATATCGTATCAAGTAGTAAGTGGACTTTTTGAGTCCGGTTTATCGATCCCACGAGGAAGTTAGGTTGTATATTGAATTATACACTATTTAACTATTTGTTATATAGATTTATAAGATTGAAACACACAATTTAAGAGTTTGGTTTGACAATTGCAAAGAAAATGCAATAATAGTTATAATATTCAAGGAAATGAAAGATGGAACTAATAATAGATTAATGAAAGATATTATGAATTAGTTGGGATTACAAACTTAATTCATCATTAGTTATAGAATATGTATAGGAGATCATAAGATGAATTTACTTATTATGTTGTGTAGATTCAATTTTCCTTAAAAAGACGGTTTCTCTTTCGAACTATAAAACGCCCCTTATATATTGAATCAATCCACTATATTTCTATGTTGATTAGCTTAAATAAATAGCTTTATGTTTTATGAAAATAACTCAAAGAATCATCTAAGGTCTAGAGGTATATTTCTATCCCCTAGAACAACTTAGAGTGAAGATCATTTGATCTAATCAAACATATTTTCTTTCGAAACATATGAAGACCATAAATATCGTCATTTATTGGCCAAATAAATAAAGATTGGTAAAACAATGAAAATCAAATACAATAATAAGTAATTCATAATAGATCTTTATACAAACTTAAATAACATGACTAACCTTGTTTAAAATCCCAACTTAAGTAATTTAGCCCATGAAGGGTTTAATAAACATAATACAAGCTTGAGTGGTCAATATTAGTTGAAAAAGAGAAAGAATTGATCCTAACTCCCTTAGTAGATAAAGGAGAAAGAAGCAATAAACTCCTTTAACAGCATATGCTATACCACTATTACACAAGTCACTCAAGAACACAAAGTGTGTTCTTCACACAAAAAGAAAATATTACAAAAAGTGAAAAAATATAAGATGAATCATGATTAATGATGGATCTAAGGGGTCTATTTATACACCTAAAGTCATCTAATAGCTCCAAAACTCCAGCATTATTACAATATATTGGATCAATACCAGTCATTCCCTCAATAATACACCAAAATTATAAAAAAATAGGCAATGATCAATAATCTGCCAAGAGTTATGGCCGTAACATATTGACTATATAGATAT
This sequence comes from Orobanche coerulescens, assembly GCA_033398695.1. Taxonomy (NCBI): domain Eukaryota; kingdom Viridiplantae; phylum Streptophyta; class Magnoliopsida; order Lamiales; family Orobanchaceae; genus Orobanche; species Orobanche coerulescens. The sequence goes on along the minus strand of CM065805.1, from coordinate 56,065,890 downwards.
CAATTCGATATCTTAATATGTTATATATGAACCCATTGTTTGAAATCAACCTCATATAGTACCCCACATATTGACGCTAGGATGCACCACCGAATAAGCTATATATGATAGTTTGATGCTACTAATTAAAAAGTAGTTCGTATTGATTTCTGTAAACACGAACATTTTGCTTCAGTGAGATATAATCCATATTAAGAAATGCACATGTAATTTTTTTATGGTGTTAGTATCATGTACTTGATATTAACTACGTTATATAAAAATACGATATTTTAGCTTAGAATAATTTCACTCGAAAACAAAAACTGTGAACACTCGGGCCTTGAAATAATATGTAATATAAATATGATATTCAATATTATCGAAAATAAAGTACCCATGATTTAGGGTGAATAAAGCCCGTGCATCGCGAGGGCCATGATGTCTCGTGATAAAAAAAATTTAAGTGTCTCTTTTTGCATAATAACTACATGGGTAGAATGGTAAGAGAGTCAAACATGGAGCAGGCCTTATTCCCAATGCAAGAAAATAGGGACGGCTCCTGTTAGGCGTATTTTTGTGCGCTTATTTATTATTAGTTTATATCCATTTTGAGCCTAAAAATGCATAAATGAGCTTTTAATGCACTATCCTTTTATGTTTTGCAGGAAATTGGAGTCCGGAAGCTCGAACGATGAAAAACAGGCGAAAACAGCAGTTTTTGGTCATGAGCCGCGACACAAACCAAGTGAGCCGCGGCACACGAAGACAACCAGCGAGCCTCGAGTGGACTGTACCGTGAGCCACGGCACAAGGAGAGTGAGCCGCGACCCAGGAAGAAAACATGCACCCAGGCATCCGGCGCTGAGCAGTAGGGGCCGCAGCACAGATTAAGTGAGCCGCGGCCCACGAGGCAGTTGTGAGGTGTTGGCCGCATTCCTGGGCCGTTTTTGGAGCCTATTCCCAACCTAATTCCCGGACGCGTTTTGGAGGCTGAGGACGGCTATAAATAAGCATTGAAGGTCAGAGAAAGAAGAGAATCCAGGGGAGATCGATCAGATAGACATCGCGGGACAAAAGAACACAAGGAGGAGATCAAAAACTTGTTGTGAGGAAATCCCTCACACTATGCCGCAAGTGCACGGTGTCAATAAGTAATAAAGTGATGAGTAAGATATCGTTCCCTCGAGGACTGATTTCACTAAGTACCAAAATATAGTCGACTCGTAATTTTATTTGAAGAACAATTATATAGAATTTATAACTAAACTAATTGCAGAAAATTAAATGGAAAATAATAATAGTAATAATAAAGATAATAATAATAAGGGTGTAGGATTATGATTTTCATCTCAAACAATCAGGAATGATTTTTATCCAATTCAATTCACTTTTATTCAATTGATTGTAAGCCAGGAATTCCTAAATTATTCTAAAGCCTTTCCCAAGGTCGATAGAAAATACTACGAATTATTAACTCGATATATCCCTATTCGAATTAGATAATTAATAGCTAAGACAGTTCAAGAATTCCCACAATAAATAGGCTTCACAATTCCCATGAGTATATCCCTATCTCACGAAAATCATGATTATTCTCACAAGAACTATTCCTAAATTTCATCTCCCGAATCCATAAAGACATTCAAAACAATTCAACTGTTGGCCAGACAATTAAAAAGCATTAAGAACAATGAGAAAAATCCAACTCAATATGAATAACGAGTAAATTGAAATAAAAATAAATAATCAAACCGTCATGTAATCGGCTACAATCACAATCCTACTCAAACAAATCTAGAAACTAAGATGCGGAAAAATTAAGAAAAAACATAGGGATCCGTGGTCTTGTCGTCGCCCACAAATCTCCTCCTTGTGTTCTTTTGTCCCGCGATGTCTATCTGATCGATCTCCCCCGTATTCTCTTCTTTTTCTGACCTTCAATGCTTATTTATAGCCGTCCTCAGCCTCCAAAACGCGTCCGGGAATTAGGTTGAGAATAGGCTCCAAAAACGGCCCAGGAATGCGGCCAACACCTCACAACCGCCTCGTGGGCCGCGACTCACTTAATCTGTGCCGCGGCCCCTACTGCTCAGCGCCGGATGCCTGGGCGCATATTTTCTTCCTGGGCCGCGGCTCACTCTCCTTGTGCCGCGGCTCACGGTACAGTCCACTCGGGGCTCGCTGGTTGTCTTCGTGTGCCGCGGCTCACTTGGTTTGTGCCGCGGCTCATGACCAAAAACTGCTGTTTTCGCCCGTTTTTCGTCGTTCGAGCTTCCGGACTCCAATTTCCTGCAAAACATAAAATGATAGTGCATTAAAAGCTTATTTATGCATTTTTAAGCTCAAAATGGATATAAACTAATGATAAATAAGCGTACAAAAATACGCCTAACAGCTCCTTCAAATTAAAACAAACATCTAGTTTTATTACTTTTTATTCTCTACCCTACTCTATCTCTCTCCCCCGATCTTTCTTGTTTTTGAGAAGAAAAGAAATCAAAACACCATTTTTTTTCTTCTCTCTCTCTCTCTCTCTCTCTCTCTCTCTCTCTCTCTCTCTCTCTCTCTCTCTCTCTCTCTCTCTCTCTCTCTCTCTCTGAAGAAAGGCTTAAAGAGCATCATATATTCATATTTTATTTTGTTTCTTGCACAAAAAGTTCAAGAAAATGAAGTGGCTCCTGTAAAAAAGGTACATATATGTATTTTATATTTTTTTAAAAATTAACATTATATTATTGATGATTTATAATTTATGTTGTTTAATTTCTTATTCTCTCTTTTTATTGTATTTGTAGGGATTTGGACTATCGATTCAAATCTACATTATTTGGAACCTGGAGGATCAAAGTTGTAATTGGATAGCATTAATCTCAGGTTTTATCGTTTTATGTTTTTCCTATAAGTTTATTTTTATTTTTCTAGTACTTGTTGGATTTGCTAAATTAAAAAACACAAATATGTCAAATAGAAAATTCGAGTCTGGGTATTCAAAACTCACTACTACAAAAACAATATTTAACAACGGTAATTTAACAGCGGTTCTAAAAAAACCACTGTTAAAATAAAGTGGTGACATTTTAACATTGGTTCCAAAGAAAACTGTTGTTAAAATTTTAATTTAATAGCAGTTCTTTTAGAACCGATGTTAAAATTACGTTTAACAGCGGTTCTAAAAGAACTGCTGTTAAAATGGCACATTTAACAGCGGATTTTTTAGAACTGCTGTTTAATGTGCAATATATTGAATATTATATATTTTATTATATATTAATATTAAAAATTATAATACATATATATTGTATTACGAATTATATTGTATTTGTAGAATTATATTATATATAATAAATTATAATTTATATATTATATAAAAACTTTATCACGCTGAAATTATAAATTTGTAATATATATTAAATTTAATACGTTATATTATATGTTGATAATATACTGTAATGAAAATTATCACATTATATATCAAAAATTATAATATATAGTTATAATTTTAGGAAATATAATGTATTTGCAGAATTATAATATATATACATATATATTAAATATTATAACTATATTGTACAATAAATTTAATCAAATAAAACTTATAAATTTATATTGTAATTGAAAATATTAATATTATAATATAATACAAATTCTATCACATCAAATATAATATATTTACAGAATTTATCTTATATATATATATATTATATATATATATATATATATATTAAAATTTTAATGTAGGATTTTAACAGCGTTGGAGGTGTGCTTGGGGTGTGTCCCTATCAATTCTCTAAAGGAAAGAGGAATGAGAGGGACACACCCTGAACCACATCCCCAAATACACCCGTGCTTTGGGAGTGTTGTACTGCATGCTTTACAGATAAAATAATTATAATAATTATAATATTATTATGATTATTTTATCTGTAAAACACGCAGTACAACACCCCCAAAGCATGTAGTGTGTTTGGATGTGTGGTTGGGGTGTGTGCCTATCATTTCTCTAAAGGAAAGAGGAATGATAGGGACACACCATGGACCACACCCCCAAACACACCCGTGCTTTGGGAGTGTTGTACTGCATACTATACAGATAAAATAGTTATAATATTGTTATGATTATTTTATCTGTAAAGCATGCAGTACAACACCCCCAAAGCATGCAGTGTGGTTGGGGTGTGTCCCTATCATTTCTCTAAGGGAAAGAGGAATGATAGGGACACACCCTGGACCATACCCCCAGACACACCCGTGCTTTGGGGGTGTTGTACTGCATGCTTTACAGATAAAATAGTTATAATATTATTATGATTATTTTATCTGTAAAGCACGCAGTAGAACACTCCCAAAGTATGCAGTGTGTTTGGAGGTGTTGTTGGTGTGTCCCTATCATTTCTCTAAAGGAAAGAGGAATGATAGGGACACACCATGGGCCACACCCCAAACACACCCGTACTTTGGGAGTGTTGTATTGCATGCTTTACAGATAAAATAGTTATAATATTATTATGATTATTTTATCTGTAAAACACGCAGTACAACACCCCCAAAGCATGCAGTGTGTTTGGGGTGTGTCCCTATCATTTCTCTAAAGGAAAGAGGAATGATAGGGACACACTCTGGACCACACCCCCAAATACACCCGTGCTTTGGGAGTGTTGTACTGCATGCTTTACAGATAAAATAGTTATAATATTATTATGATTATTTTATCTGTAAAGCACGCAGTACAACACTCCCAAAGTATGCGGTGTGTTTGGAGGTGTTGTTGGGTGTGTCCCTATCATTTCTCTAAAGGAAAGAGGAATGATAGGGACACACCCTAGACATGCTCTTTTATTTATTGCTGAGGAAAAGGTATTTGCATTTAGTCTTTATTTTATTGCTGTTACTCTTCATGCGCAAAATAGAAATTTTGCGCAGTACAACACTCCCAATGTATGCGGTGTGTTTGTAGGTGTTGTTGGGTGTGTCCCTATCATTTCTCTAAAGGAAAGAGAAATGATAGGGACACACCCTGGACACGCTCTTTCATTTATTGCTGAGGAAAAGGTATTTGCAATTAGTCTTTATTTTATTGCTGTTACTCTTCATGCGCAAAATAGAAACATTTTTATGAATAATTAGGTGGATGTTCTTTGACTTTCAAATTTATTTCATCTTCATTGTAACTCTTATATCATAAGTCTATACAAAAGTCATGTTCTTGGTATGTAATATACATACATATATGAATGAAATCATCTCTTCATTTCTCTCAATTCCCTCTATATTTCTAATAGATGTATAATACGTTATCAGTATGAAGTCGCTCGTCCATTTAAACTCCGAGATTATGAAATCAATCACAAAGTCACATCTCAACTTTTGAGTTCGATATCTCCTCCATCTTTTAGGTATGTTTTCACATTATTTTGATAGATATGTAATACTTGATTCATGCCTACCGTTTTAATCTCCCTATATTATATACTTGCTTAAATAAAAATTGTATAATATTCATGATTTATTTTTATTTTTAAGAACAAGTATTTTAATTAGATAATTCCTACATTCTAAAATCTACTTCTTTCTTTGTAAACATACGAATATATTTTTAATATGCCCTTAATTTGGCTTACAAGACAACATTAGATATAAAATATTATAGTTTATTATGATTGATTGTATATTATTTTGAACATCTTATAAATTTTATAGTTATCATATCATGTCAAATTTCACCATATTTGAATTTGAAGCTCTTGATATCACTGGAAAGAACTATTTATCATTAGGGTTGTTATCGGTCCGGTCCGGTCGGGGTATTTGCTTAACAGGTCAGATCCAATAACTTTAACGAGTATACTCGAGACCCAGACCGATAAGCTAACGGGTCCAGTGTTGGAACTGGAACCGGCCGATAAGATTGCGGTTATAATCGAGATCGATCCGTTAGGAATCGACCCGTTAAGGACCCAAAAAAACTCGACACGTTAAGTACCCGCACCGATCCATTAAGTAAAATCGGGCCAGTTGACCCAAAATCGCCCCAAAATATTAATTTTTTTTTATAATAATAAAGAATAAGAATAATAAAGAATAACAAGACTCAAATTAGAATTCATAAAATAACTTTAGTAAATTAAAATTGCTGGGGAATTGAAATACAGATCATCACAATCTTGAATTGTGCCTTAGATTGAGATAGAAATTATCTTAGATTTGAGAGAAATCACTTAGAGTCAGACTCCGAGATAAATGATTTCGAATCGAAAACACCTTGAATCTGTTGAAACTTGCAAGTAATCACTAATCACTTCGACTTAGTTGCAACTTGCAAGAAATGAAGGATATATAAGAGATTGAGGGGCATATGCGAATCCAGCATTCGAGAACTACTGGTGCACCGACGTACCACAAAAAAATAACGAGACGACAAAAAATTCTTAATTTTTCAAAAAATTTTATAAAAATGACGTCGTTTCAACCGAAACAACGTCAAAACAACGTCATTTTGGTAATTTTTTGGTGGTGCACCTGCACCACCATGCTCCAATATGCATCTGCCACTGATGAGGGGGTTGCGTTGCAAGAAATAAAATGATTGAGTGAAAGGGTTGAGATTGGTTGCGCATTGGACTTGAGGATGAACTTGAGGTATGATTTCTTCTATCATTTGTCTTTTATACTCAATTACTAAGGCTCTTTGGTAATGTAATTAGTGAAAAATTATTGATTTCTTATCGGTTAACGATTTCCGTTCTTATCGGTTTCGATTCCAACTTCAATACCAGTATCCGGACCGTTAATATTTTACGTGAGTATCAGTTTTGATTTTATCGGGCGGATCTCGGATATACTTGGACCGCTAACAGCTGTATTTGTCATGGATATTGGATATCGAAATCTATTTAGCCGCACAAGGTCTTGAAGACACAATCAAATAGGGAAATAAAGAATCTGAATCAAATCACGCAAAGGCAATAATTTTTCTTCACCGCCATATCCACGAAGGTCTTAAAACTAAATATCTTACAGTGAAAGATCCACTTGAACTTTATAAAAATTGAAGATAGATATGATCATCAAAAGACTGTGATTCTTCCATAAGCCAGCAATGATGGATGCATTTGAGGCTCCAAGATTTTAAAACCATTAGTGAATATAACTCCGCTCTTTTTAAAATAACTTCTCAACTAAAATTATGTGGAGAAAATATTACTGACGAGGATATGATAGAAAAAACTTATTCAACATTTTATGCCTTAAATGTTCTCCTCCAGCAATAATACAGTGAAAAAGGTTTTACAAAATATTCAGATCTAATTTCATGTCTTCTTGTTGCTGAAGCTTTTGATGAAGAATCACGAGTCTCGCCCAACTGGATCTAGTCCCCTTCCCTGAAGTGAATGCGGCATCTTATTGTTTTGGGTATGGATGTGGTCGCGGACATAGTCGAGGAAATTTTGTGAGAAACAACCATTTTCTCAAACATAAGAAACCGAAATCCAACCCGAAGTTGTAGAAAGGTGATGACAAAGTGGAGAAAATAGGACAAAAGAATGTTGAGAACATTTACTATAGATGCAATATGAGGGGTCATTGGTCGCGTACCTATCGTACGCCCAAACACTTAGCTGAGCTGTATCAAGCATCCCAGAAGGAGAAAGAAAAAAAACTGTCGAATAAAATTTAGCTTTTCAAAGTGATGGATACGAGTACAACCCCTCTGACATGACACATCTAGAAGTATCCGATTTTTACGAAATCCCTGAAGGAAGCGGCAATAGAAATGATACAGATTTATATAATTACCTCGTTGGTTGTAAGACTTTTATTTATAATAATCATTGTGTGTAAGACAGTTTGTCTACTTAATTATTATTATCATCAAATTACGAAATATTGATACTTTTATTTTAGAGATATGGATATTTCTCATTGTCGCGATGGTCATAAAATGAATGAAGATATTTGTCTCCTCGATAGCGCAACTACTCATACTATTCTTAGATATGAAAAATATTTTACCTCTTTACTCAAGTATGAAGGCAATGTTAACACTATTTCTGGAAGTATTAATTTGATTGAAGGCTCCATAAGAGCTAATTTATTGTTACTCAGAGGAACAAAATTTATTATAACTGATGCATCGTTTTCTCCAAAATCGCAAAGAAACTTATTGAGTTTCAAAGATATTCGCAGAAATGGATATCATATTGAAACAAGTAGTAAAGAAAATAAAGAATTTCTTTATATATCATGCATCAATTCGGGTATGACATATGTGAAGGAACAGCTACCCGCTTTTTATTTCGGATTATATTATACAAATATACAGAAAATTGAGGCAAATGCTATCGTAAACCAGAAGTTTACTGATACAAATAATTTAATTATTTGACATGACCGGTTGAGACATCCGGGATCAATTATGATGCAGATAGTTATTGAAACTTACATGGGCATCCATTGAAAAACCAGAAGATTTTTCAATCGAATGAATTCTCATGTGCTGCTTGTTCTCAAGAAAAATTAATTAGCGGTCCTTCTTGGGTAAAATTTGGAACAAAATCTCCTAAATTTTTAGAACGGATACATGTTGATATATGTGGGCCCATTTATCCTCCATGTGGACCATTTAAATATTTTGTGATATTAATTGATGCATCAACTCGATGGTCACATGTGTGCTTATCATTGTCTCGCAACCTGGTGTTTGAGAGACTACTTGCCCAAATTATTCGATTAAGAGCACAATTTCTGGATCCTAATATTGATACAATCCATTTAGATAATGCAAAAGAATTCACATCTCAAGCCTTCAATGAGTACTGTGTGTTAATTAGAATTAATGTTGAACATCCCGTCGCTCATGTTCATACACAAAATGGTCTTGCAGAATCATTCATTAAAAGACTCCAATTGATTGCCAGGCCATTGATCACGAGAATGAGTCTCCCCACGTCAGCTTGGGGGCATGTTATTTTGTACGCATCAGACCTACAAGCTATCATAAATTTTCTCCTTTACAATTGGCCTCCGGAAGAGAGCCTAATATTTCCATCTAAGAACCTTTGGATGTGTGGTATATTTCCCAATTGCTCCGCCAAAATGAACAAAGTTGGGTCCCCAAAGAAGATTGGGAATATACATCAGTTGTGAATCTCTCTCTATAATAAAATATCTTGAACCATTGACAGGTGATATATTTACAACAAGATTTGCTGACTGTCATTTTGATAGAATAGTTTTTCCAAGGTTAGGGGGAGAAAACAGGATTATCCTAAAATCAGGAGGAGAAAATAAATAGGTGGAGAAGGAAATTACATGCAATGCGTCAACACTGAATACTTATGATCCTCGTACAAATCAATGTGAAATAGAAGTTCAGGAAATAATTTATCTACAAAGCATTGCAAATCAATTGCCTGATACATTTACTGATATAAATAAAGTGATTAAGTCACACATACCAGCTGAAAATGCTCCTGCAAAATAAAAAGTCCCATAAGGACAGATAATTAAAGCAAGTGAGTCGAAACCTCGCATGAAGCAGGGTAGGCCGATCGGTTCCAAAAATAAAAATTCTCGAAAAAGAAAAGGAGCAAGGAGTGAAGATGCCCAAACAGAGGAAATAAAATCTCTAGAAGAGACTCCATAAGAGACCTGTGACATGAAAGATGAAACCCCCAGAAGAGGAACACGTACCTGAAAATGTTGAAACTGAAGAGATCCCAATAAATTATGTTGTCACAGGAAAAAGATGGAACCGAAAATGATACTATCGTTGCCGAGAATTCTACATATAATGTAGCGCTTCATATTGTAATATCTGTATTTTTCTTTCCCTTGTATTTTCATTTTCGGTGTATTTCTCGGTCGTACTGACCCTCGTATATCTTTCAGTGTATCTTTTCAGTCACCTGTTGATTTGATTCTCGTTATTGTTGTGCGGAACCACCGTTTCGGGGTTGCCGTGGATCCATTCCACGTTATGATACGTTTTGAGATATTTCGTTTGATGTTTCGTTCATATTCCGGTGTTTCGGACCGTTTATATTTTGTACCTAGCGCATGCTATCTTTTCTGCATAGCGCACGCTAGATGTTCCTTAGTCGCGCACGCTACGACTGCTTCGTAGCGTGCGCTAGAGGACAACCCTGTAATATCCGGATAAATTGTTGGGTATTTTCATCTGTATTTGAACCCTGTATTACCTGAAACGGTGCTATCAATAATCGAAGTACGACCGTTTCCGTATTCGTATCCTCATGCATGATAATATCAACCTTTAATCCTTCACATGCAACTCCGTCGTAACGCACGCTAACAGGTAAGCGCAACGTACGTTACGAACTGGAAATAGCGTACGCTACGAGCTATACGTAGCGTACGTAAGGAGGTCAATTATTGAACATGCTGGCTAGCACATGGACGGCTGGTGGTGGGGCTCGGAAAGATTCCCGCGGATGAACCTGGACAGTTTTAGGGTCAACGGGTGTTAACGTACGCTAAGGTTTGTAACTAGCGTACACTAATGTGTGTAGCTTACGTACGTAATGCATAGGGAGTAACGTACGTAAGCTAGTACAGAACGAGACGATGGCTATCAGTGAACGATAGCGTACGCTAAGATCGAAGGGTAGCGTGCGCTAAGTCGATTACGTACGTAAATGGCTAAGGCAAACGTACGTAAATCTCAAGATATTATATATATGGACAACACCCCATTTCATTTCTCTTCGTCCCTTTCACTTGTAATTCGTTTTCCTCCATTTCTAGAGGGTCTCCAGCCCTCTAAAACACATATAGAACACGTAGACTCGATCATTTAAGTTACGAAACATCTTGGATTGACATTCAAGCAATCGAAGTTGGATGCTACCTCTTGTCTCTGCGTTTCTTTCATATTAAGGCATGTTAATACTACCTCAACCTTGAATTCGTGTTCTTAAGGATGTTATGAACATACCACCGGGATTATTAAACTCCATAGATGATTTTTATCCGAACACCATGTTTTTGGAAGTTGGAATGTTCATGCTTTAGTTACCCGAGTAAGAACGTTATAGTCCGACTCTTGTTATGATAATCAAGTAAGGTAAAATTCTGAGATTAATAAACCATATTGTATGGTGTTTCCATAATGATCATAGACTTAATGTTGGTAACAACCTCAGATTTTACGAACTACCTTTGAGGATCTATAATCAATATTTGGAGTGAGTCTTATGATGGGAGGATTAACCGGGAATTCGTAGACATCAACACCATAGGGTTATTCTGATTCACATGAATGAGATATGTGTGAATATAACGTACGTTAAGCTCTATGCATTACGTACGTTATACCCTCAGGCAAGGCAGTCGTCGAACCGAGAAGAAGCGTCCAATGCATGCTTAGCATGCGCTAATCCTTGTAGCTTACGTGCGCTAACGCGAGCGTAACGTACGTTACGTATGTGTGTAACGTACGTTACGAAGAGAACAGTTAGGGTCCGGCCATCTTTTTATGCTTTTCCTTGTGTGATTGGTTGTTTATTTTATGATAGGATATTAAGGACGAATTTCCTACGATAATCCAGTGTTGAGCCTCTCCGATCGTCGTTTTCATTGGAGTTCTGGATTGTTCCAATCAACTGTATTTCCGGAGTATTCGCGAGAGATTACCAAGGCAAGTACCTTGATATACGAATTATAATTACGTGAAATCATTGTTGCTGAAGTGTATGAATCATGTTATGAATATATGTATTTATATTATATATATATATAGATATGTGCGGATGATTATGTAGTATTAATTGATAGTGTTGAAGGCCTAATGTGCTAAGTCTTGATGAATAACGTGCGAGTTATTGTTTATTTTGCGTAGTTGCGTACTGGCGAATAAATTATGTGGATTGATGAACTGATTTGATAATTGTTGCAACGGTTGACTGTGTGCTTGGTATTTGTAATAATGTGAATACTTGTTATGAGAGACGTCATATCCGGTACCTCGAGGGCGGGCGTGCACTCCAGCCTGTTGTACGCTGCAATGAGCGGCTCCATATGATTGGTGAACACCGGTGTTACTTAATGCGCGAGCAAGGGGCGGCTCCTGTGGGAGTGAACGCCGGCGCGGTGACATGTGCAATGGGCGGCCAATATAGTGGAGTGAACGCCGGTACACAGGTGTGCAAGGGAGGCGCCTGGCAGGCTTATTGGCAACGGATATTTGAGTGATAGCTAAGACCCCGTTATCAAATGATTTTCGAAATTTAAATCTTTGCAACTTGCTTTTAATGTTGGTCTTGATGTAGACCGCAGATTGTGTTTCTGGAGTTCGTTCCAATTTGTTTTAAATGTTGGTATCAGGGTTAATTAACCAAGGATATTTGACGAGATCTCCGAGGGCTAATTAATCAGGGGTCTTGAGCAGGATTTGTCGAATGAGAGGCTGTGCCTTTGATTGTACTATGTTGATTATTCTCTGTATTGGGTCGAGGACCCCGTGAGATGTTGAGATTTGATCTCGTGATGATATTATTTGGATTGGGCCGAGAACCCCGTGAGATGTTGTAATGATTCACTTGTGATAGTGTTTTATCATTTGGGTCGAGGACCCCGAATAACGTTGTGATAGTTTTCTTGCAAATTGTTTTCCACATGTTGGGTCAAGGACCCGAGAGCTTTTGAAGTATTTTCTAAAGTATTTCCATTTGATTTTTAAAACCCCTAGATGGCCCGAGTCAATATTAATGTTTTCGAACTTTCTTATCAAAATACTTTTCCTTTTATAAAAAGGGATTTCTCTGACTCCTTGGGCTCGTTTAAAGTTTTATTGGTGTTATGTTCTGTACGGAGAATATGAAAATGTGATTATCTTTCACCTTGTGTATGTAATACTATTCTGTGTTGACCATTTGAATGTGTGGTTCGTGTTAAGGTTTCACGACTGTTGAGTTTTGTGTTATTATTATTCGTATATCTTGTGTGTTATGTACTTGCACTAGCAAAATTCCAGTTTGCTAACCCCCGAGTTTTCGGGGGGTGGGTGCCTGTTATGCGCTCAGGTTTTGGCAACTCGGGAGCAGTCACAGGATTGGCTGGGAAGGAGATGGAGGACAATGATACTAATCACACCAGAGTTAGAGTCTTTTCTTTTGTTTCATTTTGGTCGGTATTTCTCTGTCATTCGAGTATTCACCCTTGCATGGGTGTAGTTTTCATTTATTAAATTGAGTTGTCGTTCTTTTCTGTGTTCAAGTTTATTTTTGTCATTGAGATGTAAAGTTCATTTGTTTCTGAATTGTTTAACGACCTTGTCGGTCTGCGTTGTATTTAGATTGACCCCGGTCGGTTAATCATTTTGTAGTCTAGTAGAGTTTAGCCTTGTAGATCCTTGTAAGAAGGGCCTACGGCGTGTAACATTTCCGGATGTATTCTGGGGGTGTTACAAGCCCTGGGAGTGGCAGTGCTGATTCTAGCCCTCTGGACTGGTGGATTAGCGTACGCTACATAGTCTAGCGCACGCTAATGTCGGGGGTTAGCGCACGCTGAGATGCCCGGTAGCGTGCGCTAGTGTGAATGTCCAGTACTAGACAGTTTGCCACTGGACTCGACTGATGCCCAGGTAGCGCACGCTATTGGTCGATAGCGCGCGCTACCGATACACTTTAGCGCATGCTACGTTTGTTCGGTAGCGCGCGCTAACCGGGTCAGGTGTGTACTGACCGTTGCTTCTGGACTCGGCTGATGCCCAGGTAGCGCACGCTATTGTTCAATAGCGCGCGCTACCGAGAGGTTATTAGCGCACACTACGTTTGGAGTAGCGCACGCTAACGGCCAGAAATCTGGCTACTGGACTGGAGTTTGTTTCGTTAGCGCACGCTAACTTTGAGGATTAGCGCGCGCTAACACTCCCTGGCTATATAAACCAGGGAGTTGATCGAGATGAACGTATTATTTTCATTTTTTTCCTTCTCTCCGCGGCTAAGGCGATTCCGGGCGATTTCTTGGCGATTTCTTCCTCCGATCATCTCAACCATCAACTTCCTTGAGTTCTTGGTGTATATTATCAACATCAACACGAATCTTTCATCCTAATCCTAGGTAAAATCTCTTAGAACCCTATTTTTGGATAAATTGGGGGTTTTGGGATTTTCGTCCGATCCGTTCCGTTCTGTTGGTTAATCCATGATGAATATGATTAATCTTGTTGATATCATTGGTTTTCCTACGGATTCATGGTATATTTTGTAGTTTTTACGGAATCGAGGGGGTTTGGTTGTGGTCCGCCCTCATTGTTGTTTATATACGAATATACATGAATCGTAGGCGGCTTTTCAAGTGTATTCCATTTCTGTATTCGTCTAGAGTTGGTTGTGATTATGTTCTTCGAATCGTTAGGTTCGGTTCCGTTGGTTCATAGCATTCGTCGGTGATTTTACTTTCCGTTGGTTGCGTCGTTAATTATTCAAGGTAAGTATTTTTGGAAACCTTTATGCTTAACATGGAATGGTAATGTATATTGTGTGTGCTTTGCTCACCCTGGGAGGGTCCGACGGGGCCTCGGGGGAATCTATGACTTTACTCTGGATTCACGAGTTTGTTTCGCTAGCCAACTCGGGAGGGTCCTCAGAGGCCTCGGGTGGGATTCATGGTGGCGTCCTGGTCCTAGGCGATGCCTGTGCGTGACTTGTTTTATAAAGTGGCCAGCTCGGGAGGGTCCTTAGAGGCCTCGGGTGGGATTCATGGTGGCGTCCTGATCCTAGGCAAATTGATTATTTGATTGTTTGTTTCCGGAAAAGACATGTCTGGTTTTGGTTTTTGAAATGATATTGGTGCATGTACTATGAAATGTGTAAGCGATTGGTTTGCCTTGATTACTTCTACTAGCGTAATTGCTAACCCCTCTGGGGACCCGTTGTGGGGAAATTCTTGTTATGGATTTCAGGTTATAATCATCCGGACGAGCAAACGCTAGGACAGTACGAGGATGTTGGCCAGGGTTGTTGACATATGCGTTTGAGTCCTTTTATTTCCATTATTCCATTCGATATGGTTGTTGTTCACTTTTGAAACTTATAGATTATACTCGCGAGTACTTAGGCTTTTCTCTTCGGATTAAGATTTATATTCGTCAAGTTATTTATGTTGCCATTGTGGATTATTCCGCCGGTTGTACCGGGCGTGTGATTTGATTTTTAATTGGATAATGTGTATATTTACTGTGGTAAATTGTGTCTAGCCTGGTGGGTCCCATGTAGGGGTCCACGGCACTGTAATATACCCTGAATATCTCGAGGGTGTTACAGAAAATGGTATCGGAGCACTAGGTTTATGGATACCTAGGCTTGTCGGTTATTTGGGTCTAGTTGTGTTTTGTTTTGCATATTGTCACACCGCTGCCAGCATCTCAGTACTTCCAGTGCTAGTAAGTTTTCGTATTCGTCCTTTGTTTTCTTGCATTGTAGTTCCGCTTCTTGAATCGTCGTTGCTTTTCCTCCCTGACTCATCATCAATATACTTCTGTTATCTCTTAATACCAGTATGGATGCCGGAGGAAACCGTGGTCGTGGTCGTGGACACGACCGAGGACGTGGGGCAGCCAGTGGGGCGGCCATGTCGCATTCTTCGGGAGCCGGCAGCATCGGTGACCAACATAGCCATGCTTCTTCTCAAGGTGGCGCTGACCTTGCTGTTGCGGATGTTATGCAACAGATGGTAAACCAGATGGCGGCGATTGCCCACGCGGTCCAGAATCCGGCCCATGCTGCTCGGGACGGAGCTGACCGTTGGCTCCAGGATGTCATCAAGATGCATCCTCCTCAGTTCACGGGAGCCTCTGACCCGATTGGCTGGGAAGGGTGGATCAAGGAGATATCCAAAGTCTTTGTTGCCACAAACTGTCCCGAGGACCGTAAAGTTCCTATTGCCCAGTATTTTCTCACTGGGGACGCCACATATTGGTGGGAGGCCGTTGGGCCCAAAGATCATGTTGCTTCGTGGGCTGAATTTCAGGAATTGATGGAAACTGAATATTGCCCGTGGCCGGTTAGACAGGCTCGAGTCCATGCCTTCTATGATGCTCAACCTCGGGATATTCCCGTATCCCAAGCTATTGCCGATTTTAACAAGGAGTTGGGTTATGTGAAGACCCAAGTTGTCGAGGAGAGCGACAAAATTTTTCACTTTTCCAGATGGATGAAACTGTCGATTCGGGACTACATGTCAGGATTTGTCTGCATACCCTGAAGGATTATCAGAGTCGAGCTCTTGCCTATGTTATGTCGGTGATGGCCAGTGCGGCGGTTTGGGAGAGTAAGAAACAGAAATCCACCAGAAATTTCTCGAGTCACAAGGGTGGAGGTCAGCACAAGTCTCAGTCTGCGAATATTCCTGGTGGTAATTCGACTCGTTTCTCTGGGGGCTATCGAGGTACTGCCAGTGCCTCCGTTCGGGATATCAAATGCTTTAACTGTGGCGAGCCGGGCCATCGGAACTGGGAGTGTCCTCGTCCGCCTCTGATTTGTCATACTTGTGGTCAGTCGGGCCACAAGGCTTCCTTTTGTGAGCGGGCAAGGCGGCTTCTTGGTGCTCAGACCTCTTTTCCAGCACCTATGGATCCGAGTGTGAATCAGGGCTCATTTGCTCCGCAGCCTCCGCTGGGTGCCGGTCGAGGGAGAGGTCGGGGTCAGCCCGCTAGAGGGGGAGCTTCCAGTGTTGGCTCCGCCCCTCCACGTATCTATGAGATGAGAAGGGCCGACGATCCAGCAGCCACTGTGGCGACAGGTACCGTTCATATCCATTCACATCCTGTCAATGTGCTTTTTGATTCGGGTGCTACACATTCATTCATTTCTCTAGAGTGTGTACGCTGTTTGAGTCTCGACTTCTTATCACCTTGCGAGCCTTTCATCGTTAAACTTCCTAGCAGTGATAGAATTGTCGGTGATCGAGAGGTCCGGGACTGTTCTGTGGTTATTTGTGAGAGGGCTTGGCTCTCTAATCTTATTGTCGTGAGTATCGAGGGTGAGGATTTGATTCTCGGGGATGATTGGCTCGAGCAGCATGGTGCAATCATGAACTACCACACGAGGATCATTACTATGCTAGCCGAGGACGGCAGTGAACACTCTTTCGCGGGGCGAAAGAGAAACCAGAAGTTTATTATTAACGCCTTGAAGGCGATGAGACTCCTGCGAAAAAGGTGTACTGGTTATTGGTGCTACGCCTTGAAGGCGGAGGATGGTGGAGTCGAGCTTTCATCGATTCCAATTGTTAGTGAGTTTCCTGATGTATTTCCAGATGAGTTACCGGGATTGCCACCGGATCGTGAGGTTGAGTTTGTTATAGAGTTAGATCCGGGTGCGGCTCCGATTTCGAAGGCGCCGTATCGCATGGCACCTTCAGAGATGGCTGAGCTGAAGAAGCAGTTGAGTGAGCTTTTTGAGTCGGGTTATATTCGACCGAGCGCTTCGCCTTGGGGCGCACCGGTTTTGTTTGTTCGGAAGAAGGATGGTTCACTGCGTTTGTGTATCGACTACCGCGAACTAAACAAGGTGACCATCAAGAACAAGTATCCCCTGTCGATGATTGATGACTTGTTCGATCAGTTGTAGGGAGCTGCGGTATTCTTGAAGGTCGACTTGAGATCGGGGTACTATCGGCTTCAGGTGAAGGAGTCAGACGTTCCGAGAACAGCTTTTCGGACGAGATACGGACATTATGAGTTCGTAGTTATGCCTTTCGGGTTAACTAATGCACCGGCGATGTTCATGCAGTTGATGAACAAAGTCTTTATTGAGTATTTGGATAAGTGTGTCGTCGTCTTCATTGACGATATTCTTATCTATTCGAGGAATGAGGGTGAGCATGCTCGTCATTTGCGGATAGTGTTAGACATTTTGAGGACCGAGCAACTCTATGCGAAGTTCTCGAAATGTGAGTTCTGGCTGAAGGAAGTGATGTTTTTGGGTTACGTGATTTCAGCCGAGGGAGTCCGAGTGGATCCGCTGAAGATTGAGGCAGTGTTAGATTGGGCGCCGCCCACGAATGTGAAGGAGGTCCGTAGTTTCTTGGGTTTGGCTGGCTACTACCGTAGGTTCGTCGAGGGTTTCTCGAAACTAGCTCGGCCGCTTACACAGCTGCTCCAGAAGTCTGAGAAGTTCGTTTGGAATGACGAGAGACAGTCGAGTTTTGAGGATCTGAAGAGGCGTTTGACTTCAGCCCCAGTTTTAGCATTGCCATGTGGCAACGAGGGTTTTGCTGTTTACAGTGATGCTTCGGGTCAGGGTCTTGGGTGCGTATTGATGCAGCACGGCAAGACCATTGCGTATGCATCGAGACAGTTGAGGCCGTATGAGCTTAACTACCCTACTCACGATTTGGAGTTAGCGGCAGTTGTTTTTGCGCTCAAGATCTGGCGTCACTATCTTTTCGGCTCTGCATGTCAGATTTTTACCGATCATAAAAGTCTGAAATATATATTTACTCAGCGGGAGTTGAATATGAGGCAGAGGAGGTGGTTAGAGTTGATTAAGGATTATGACCTCGAAATCCTTTATCATCCGGACAAGGCGAACGTCATGGCCGACACCTTGAGTCGGAAACCGGTTGCGTTGCGAACGCTTGAGGTCCTTACGTCTCAGTCTGAGATTTGGCGGGCTTTGATCGAGTTAGATGTTGAGGTTTTGTCGCCTGGAGCTATCGGGCAACTTTGTGCTTTAGAGATTTTGTCGTCTTTGATCGATGAGATTAAGCTGAAACAGTTAGAGGATCCGATGATTACTCAAATCCGAGAGAATGTTCTTAAGGGAAACTCTCCTGGGTTTGTGATTCATGAGGATGGTGTTTTGAGATTCCAGATTTGGCTTTGTGTACCGAACGACCCAGATCTGAAACAGAGCATTTTGCGTGAGACCCATGCTACACCTTACTCCGTTCATCCTGGTTCGAGTAAGATGTACAAGGACCTGAGGAAGAATTTCTAGCGGAATGATATGAAGGAAGAGGTCGCGCAATTTGTAGCGAGATGTTTGACTTTTCAGCAGGTCAAAATCGAGCATCAGCGACCGACTGGGTTATTACAGTCACTTCCTATTCCGAAATAGAAATGGGAAGATATATCGATGGATTTCATTACGAGTTTGCCGAGATCGAGGTCGGGCATGAATATGGTATGGGTGATTGTTGATCGTCTGACCAAGTCGGCACATTTTCTAGGCATCAAGGACACTTGGGTCCCGGAGAAGTTAGCTCATGTGTTCATCGCGCAGGTTGTGAGGCTTCACGGTACTCCGAAGTCTATTGTTTCGGATCGTGATGGCCGTTTTGTATCGCACTTTTGGCAGGTGGTGCATAAGGAGTTGGGTACTCGTTTGCGTTTGAGTACCTCTTTCCACCCCCAGTCAGATGGACAATCGGAACGCACTATCCAGACGTTTGAGGATATGTTGCGTGCTTGTGCTCTCGATTGGAGCACTGACTGGGAGGAGCATTTGCCATTGATCGAATTCACGTACAACAATAGTTGGCACACGTCGATTCAGATGGCACCGTATGAGGCACATTATGGTCGGCGATGTCGATCACCGATTTGTTGGAATGAGGCGTCCGATTTGGTCGGGACCGAGCCGGATGTCGTTTTAGAGACGAGGCGGAAGATAGAATTAATTCGGGAATGGATGTTGACTGCCCAGAGTCGACAGAAGTCATATGCCGATGTCCGTCGTCGACCTTTGGAATTCGAGGTGGGAGACCACGTTCTACTAAAGGTGTCG
The DNA here is from genome assembly GCA_033398695.1 of Orobanche coerulescens. Lineage (NCBI taxonomy): Eukaryota > Viridiplantae > Streptophyta > Magnoliopsida > Lamiales > Orobanchaceae > Orobanche > Orobanche coerulescens. The sequence goes on along the minus strand of CM065805.1, from coordinate 56,046,157 downwards.
CCGATGAGAGGAGTTTTCCATTTCGGGAAAAAGGGGAAGTTGAGTCCGAGATTTATTGGACACTTCGAGATTCTCGAGCGAGTCGGTGGGTTGGCATACCGTTTGTCGTTACCCCCGGCCCTGAGTCATGTTCATAGTGTGTTTTATGTTTCCCAACTGAGGAAATATGTCCCGGATCCTAGTCACGTCATCGACTATGGAGAGATTGATGTCGCCGAGGATATTACTTTTGAAGAACATCCCTTGAAGATTTTGGAGCATCGCGAGAAACGACTGAGGCATAAGACCATCCCTTTGGTCAAAGTGCAGTGGTCGAGACATGGTGTCGCGGAGGCAACTTGGGAGACCTAGGATAGCATGCGTGCTAGGTATCCTGAGTTATTTGTTTCTTAAGTTTCGGGACGAAACTTATTTTTAGAGGGGTAGAATGTAATATCCGCATTTTTCTTTCCCTTGTATTTTCATTTTCGGTGTATTTCCCGGTCATAGTGACCCTCGTGTATCTTTCAGTGTATCTTTTCAGTCACCTGTTGATCTGATTCTCGTTATTGTTGTGCGGAACCACCGTTTCGGGGTTGCTGTGGATCCATTCTACGTTATGATACGTTTTGAGATGTTCCGTTTGATGTTTCGTTCATATTCCGGTGTTTTGGACCGTTTATATTTCGTACCTAGCGCACGCTATCTTTTCTGCATAGCGCACGCTAGATGTTCCTTAGTAGCGCACGCTACGACTGCTTCGTAGCGTGCGCTAGAGGACTAGCCCTGGGAGTGGCAGTGCTGATTCCAGCCCTCTGGACTGGTGGATTAGCGTACGCTACGTAGTCTAGCGCACGCTAATGTCAGGGGTTAGCGCACGCTGAGATGCCCGGTAGCGTGCGCTAGTGTGAATGTCCAGTACTGGACAGTTTGCCACTGGACTCGACTGATGCCCAGGTAGCGCACGCTATTGGTCGATAGCGTGCGCTACCGATACACTTTAGCGCACGCTACGTTTGGTCGATAGCGCGTGCTAACCGGGTCAGGTGTGTACTGACCGTTGCTTCTGGACTCGGCTGACGCCCAGGTAGAGCACGCTATTGGTCTATAGCGCGCGCTACCGAGAGGTTATAAGCGCACGCTACGTTTGGAGTAGTGCACGCTAATGGCCAGAAATCTGGCTACTGGACTGGAGTTTGTTTCGTTAGCGCACGCTAACTTTGAGGATTAGGGCGCGCTAACACTCCCTGGCTATATAAACCAGGGAGTTGACTGAGATGAACGTATTATTTTCATTTCTTCCTTCTCTCCGCGGCTAAGGCGATTCCGGGCGATTTCTTGGCGATTTCTTCCTTCGATCATCTCAACCATCAACTTCCTTGAGTTCTTGGTGTATATTATCAACATCAACACGAATATTTCATCCTAATCCAAGGTAAAATCTCTTAGAACCCTATTTTTGGATAAATTGGGGGTTTTGGGATTTTCGTCCGATCCGTTCCGTTATGTTGGTTAATCCATGATGAATATGATTAATCTTGTTGATATCAATGGTTTTCCTACGGATTCATGGTATATTTTGTAGTTTTTATGGAATCGAGAGGGTTTGGTTGTGGTCCGCCCTCGTTGTTGTTTATATACAAATATACATGAATCGTAGGAGGGTTTTCGGGTGTATTCCATTTCCGTATTCGTCTAGAGTTGGTTGTGATTATGTTCTTCGAATCGTTATGTTCGGTTCCGTTGGTTCATAGCGTTCGTCGGTGATTTTCCTTTCCGTTCGTTGCGTCGTCAATTATTCAAGGCAAGTATTTTTGGAAACCTTTATGCTTAACATGGAATGGTAATGTATATTGTGTGTGCTTTGCTCACCCTGGGAGGGTCCGACGGGGCCTCGGGGGAATCTATGACTTTACTCTGGATTCACGAGTTTGTTTCGCTAGCCAGCTCGGGAGGGTCCTTAGAGGCCTCGGGTGGGATTCATGGTGGCGTCCTGGTCCTAGGCGATGCCTGTGCGTAACTTGTTTTATAAAGTGGCCAGCTCGGGAGGGTCCTTAGAGGCCCCGGGTGGGATTCATGGTGGCATCCTGGTCCTAGGCAAATTGATTATTTGACTGTTTGTTTCCGGAAAAGACATGTCTGATTTTGGTTTTTGAAATGATATTGGTGTATGTACTATGAAATGTGTAAGCGATTGGTTTGCCTTGATTACTTGTACTAGCGTAATTGCTAACCCCTCTGGGGACCCGTTGTGGGGAAATTCTTGTTATGGATTTCAGGTTATAATCATCCGGACGAGCAAGCGCTAGGACAGTACGAGGATGTTGGCCAGGGTCGTTGACATATGCGTTTGAGTCCTTTTATTTCCGTTATTCCATTCGATATGGCTGCTGTTCACTTTTGAAACTTATAGATTGTACTCGCGAGTACTTAGGCTTTTCTCTTCGGATTGAGATTTATATTCGTTAAGTTATTTATGTTGCCATTGTGGATTATTCTGCCGGTTGTACCGGGCGTGTGATATGATTTTTAATTGGATAATGTGTATATTTACTGTGGTAAATTGTGTCTAGCCTGGTGGGTCCCATGTAGGGGTCCACGACACTGTAATATAGCCTGAATATCTCGGGAGTGTTACACATATAATGATAAAAAATGAGGATCTTGAACCAAAATCCATCGATGAGTGTCGATGATTGGCCAAAATGAAAAGAATCCATTGAAAAAGAATTGAGCTCACTTAATAAACATAAAGTTTTTGGACCTATAGTCAGGACCCCTGAAGGGACAAAAACAGTTGGTTATAAATGGGTATTTGTACGAAATAAAAATAATAAAAATAAAACTGTGAGATACAAAGCATGTCTAGTTTCTCAAGGATTTGCGCAATGGCCAGGCATTGGTTATGAGGAAATATATTTTCCTGTAATGGATGCTACGATTTTTCGTTATCTTATTAGCCTCGCCATTAATGAAAAACTAGATATGCGCTTAATGGATGTTGTTACTACATATTTATATGGTTTCCTTGAAAAAGACATTTATATGAGAATTCCTGAAGGATTTCAAATGCCTGAATCATTTATATCACATATCCGCGATCTTTATTCGATTAAATTACATAGATCAGTATATGGATTAAAACAGTCTGGTCGAATATGGTATAAGAGATTAAGTGATTATTTATTAAGGGAACAGTACAAGAATGATCCCATTTGTCCATGTGTATTTATTAAAAAAACATAATCTTCATTGCTATAGTTGATGATATAAATATTATTGGAATTCCCGAAGAGCTTTGGAAGACAGTCGAAGGCAGAATTTGAAATGAAATATCTTGGAAAAATAAAACTTTGCCTTGGATTGCAAATTGATCATCTGTCTGGTGGAATATTTATACACCAGTCAGCATATACAGAAAAGATCTTAAACCACTTTTACATGGACAAATCACATCCAGTTAGCTCTCCGATGGTTGTCCGATCACTAGATAAGAAAAAAGACGCATTCCCGGTCAAGGGATGAAAATAAAGAAGTACTTGGTCCCGAAGTACCATATCTTAGTGCTATCGGTGCGTTGATGTATCTGGCTAATAACACACGACCCGATATGGCATTTGCTGTAAATCTTTTAGCAAGACATAGTTGTGCTCCAACACAGAGACATTGGTATGGAGTTAAGCATATTTTTCGGTACCTCTGAGGCACAACTGATATGGGATTATTTTATTCTAATAAATCCAAAGAAGTACTAACAGGTTATGCAGATGCAGTATATTTATCTGATCCAGATAAAGCTCGATCACAAATAGGTTATTTGTTTACTTATGACGACACAACCATCTCGTGGCGTTTTGTGAAACATTTTTGGCTAGTACTTCATCTAAACATGCAGAAATTCTTGCCATCCATGAAGCCAGCGGAGAATATGTTTGGTTAAGGTCAATCTGTCAACATATTCGAGAATCATGTGGCATGCATTATGACTAGGGCTGTAAACGAACCGAGCTATTCGCGAACATGCTCAAGCTCGGCTCATTAAGGGCTCAGTTCGGCTCGGTTCGTTAAGAACTCGAGCTCGAGCTTGATCACAAAATTATGTGCGTTAAGAAAACGAGCTCGAGCCGAGCTTGGGCATGTGCGGCTCGAGCTCGGCTCGAGCTCGGTTCGGCTCGTTAAGCTCGATTAATAAATATATTTTAAATTTATTTTAATAATATTTATATATTGTTTTATAGATTAATAATTCTTTAAATGATTTTCATATATTAAAATATTATTATATTTAAAAATATATAATTTTTAATGATTATTTTAAATAATTCAAATATATTATTTAAACAATTTAAAATATATAATTATTCGCGAACAGCTCGAGCTCGGCTCAAGCTCGACTCGGCTCGAGTTGTTCGCGAACAGCTCGTGCGCGGCTCGATTTATTAACGAGCTCGAGCTCGAACACGATTTTTGTTCGGTAAGGAAGCTCGGCTCGGCTCGTCAGAAAAAAATTTAAAACTCGGCTCGATTCGGTCAAAGTTCGGCTCGGCTCGGTTCGTTTACAACTCTAATTATGACAGAACTACAACAGTAATGTCTGAAGACAACACATCATGCATTGAACAATTAAGAGGCTATACCAAAAGCGAAAAAGCTAAGCATATTTCTCCCAAATTCTTCTTCACACACGACCTTCAAGAACTTGGAGAGATTGAAGTTCAACAAATTCATCCAAGTGACAATCTTAAAGATCTGTTTACAAAGTCATTGCCCTCGACAACTTTTGAAAAGTTGGTGTATAAGATTGGGATGCGTCGACTCAAAGACTTAAAATAAATTTTCAAAGTCAATATACTCTTTCCTTTACTTGGATTTTTTTACGAATGGGTTTTTTCCTAGAAGGATTTTAATGAGGCATGATTATTGAAAATAGACATCTAATGGGAGTGTTATGAATAATTATGGTGGATGTCCTTTTGCTTTCTAAATCTTGGCCTTTGGTCTTTCATCTCCATTGTAACTCTTATATCATAAGCCTATATAAAGGCCATGTTCCTGGTATATAATATACATACATACATGAATGAAATGATCTCTTCATTTCTCTCAATTCTCTCTATATTTCTAGTAAATTTATAATAAACATAAGGTTTTAAAACTCTTTAAGTTTTTAGTTTTTTTTTGAGTGCCTGCTTCAACTTGTCTTTAGAAGAATCTAATTTATTATGAAAAAGAGAGCTAGAAGTAGGTATCTGTTTGTGGCGGTGTTTGGGAATAAAAGCTAAAAGTTGAATTGGTTGAAATTTGAAAGATATATTGGTAAATAGTTTGATATGTGCTTATCTAAATGCCACAATTCTGATTTAGTATGGAGTTGGTGAATAGACTATACCATGACACGATTAACTAAGAACAACTTGCATGTCAAAGTATAGAATTAATGGCAGGAGCATTTATATGTCGAGATGCAAGTTCACTTTTTTTAATAAAAATTGTGAATTTAATCCGTTTTTTATATAAAAGGAATGGAATATGTTGTTCATGGTTAATTTGGGTATGTTCATGCTTTTATTTTTCTTGGTTTTTTTTATCATTTTTGATTTGTTTTTTATGATAGTCGATCCGTTTTGGCATCCACTCATCCACTCTCCGCCAGCTCAACCATACCGGTTCCCCTGAACCGGAAGACAAAAATTGGTTTTTGGATCGACCGATCGAGCAGGGATGACAAGGAGGGTCGACCAGATTCATACAAGTTATGCTCCAAAACCTCGTTATAACATGGCCAGGCAGAGCAGTTGGAGACAGGAGGCCGACCCCAAGATCGACCACGCAATGGATAATTATCACCAAAAGCGTACGGAACAGGCACACAGGACAGTTATTGCGGTCTGTCCTCCCTCCTCCCAAAGCAACCATCAAATGCCGCCACGTGTCGAAAATATTCTCTCCTTCTGACATGTGTTTGGATGTATCTCAAATATTCCCCAGCTGTCAGTCTCTTGATTGGACAAGGCCCTCTATATATAGAAGGAATATATGATAGAGAGAGATTTTTAAAAAGTTCCACAAACAAATCACTCACTTGTTATAGACAAAAAAAGCAACTAGACCGGCTTGAAAATTCAGCTCGGCTCTATCCCAAAAAAGCAAGATAATCAATAAAATTTCGCTCTCCTACCCATTTAGATTTTTATTCCCGAGCCTTATTTACTACGTGAATTCGATTCACCTAGTCCAGATCAGCACACGTTTTGTTGATCAAATCAGATATCAACAAATTGGCGCTAGAAGGAGGGGCCTGGATCTCCGTAAATCAATATAGATCCATCGAAGTTTTAAGAACTTTATCCCTTCAACAGAAACATGTCTCACGAAAGTTCCAGGCACCAAGCAGATTCCCAGCATGCCACGGAGGAAGAAAATTTGCCAAGGTGGCGGCATGCTTTAAACACCTGCGTTCATTCAGGGAATGAGCGCCCTTATGGCGCAGGTCACCCAGAGTGGCAATCCCCAATTAAGGAGCCAAAAGGATCAATCTGAGGCAGGTCTCAAACGACCCGTCCGGCTGCCCCCAGGCGGGACCATAAGAGAACTATCTCCAGGGTCGTTGAAGGTGAGGCAGAGGGCCATGGTGAAAGTCCCCGTCCATCCCAAAAAGACCCAGTCTCCACTTCCATACCGGTTTTCAAGCGATTGGGGTGCGGGAAGAAGGTGATAAACGTGGCACCGACTTGAACTATCCAGATTCGGGACCAGGCTGAGGTCGAGTCTGCTCTCCGGTCCCATGTTCTGGAAAAAAACAACTCCCTAGGCTCCGTGCGACAACTCAAGTGAGATCAAGTTCCTCAAGAAGCATCTCACCGAGTTGGAAAGCAAATAGCAGCAACCATCTCCAAGTTCAGGATTGTTGGATTGCCAGGAGAGCCCCCTCGCCCGACAACATCTTGGCGGAGCCTCTCCCGGAAAAGATGAAGGTACCCCAAATCCCGCCATATAATAGGGAGACCGACCCCAACTTTTGGGCCGTAGACCGGATTGTTAGGCCATCGTTCGACTTGAAATGATTTGTATATCATTTCTTTTGTTAAGGTTCGAGCTTGCTACGTTGATCGAAGGAGGCGGCCTTCGAGTGTGTTGAGATCATTGAAGTGTTTTGTTCTTGCCATCTTCGAGGCAAGTATCGTAATATGTTAATATTGGTATTTTGAGCATGCGTGCGATTATTCATGTTGTTGAACATGAGATTTATTTCGTTGAATTGTCATGATATTCGTTATCTAGTGTTTGTATGTTCATATTGATGAACATAATGATTTGGCATATGTGTATGCATGAGTTGTGTTTGTGTACGTTGTACGATCTATGCTGAGGGCGCTGGATCGGATGTCCACATCGTGTTGGTCCGACGAGATCATCTTGGGATCTAGGCTGAGGGCGCTGGATCATTGGACGGGTTATTTCCACCTCGTGTTGGTCCGACGGGATCATCTTAGGATCTATGCTGAGGGCGCTGGATCATTGGAATACCCTTGGTGTGTTAATGGAATCTTGTGGATTCGCATTTGTCGGATTCCGGTAGCGGAAGTCCGTGTGGTGTATCTTGTTATGTATTGTTGATGCATATTCGAATTGTTTAATATGATACTTCTACTAGCATCGTTTTGCTACCCCCTTCGGCGGTGGACATTTGTTTTGATTTTCAGGTAGCCGAGGAGCAGGGAAACAGCCACAGTACCGACGTGACGACGAAGAGGTTCAGTGATGTTTGTTGTTGTTGGTGATTTGTTTTCTTGTTTTGATTTCAGTACTCGAGTATGCGTGTCGTATTAATATCATTTCAATATTGTTGTATTAATTACTTGTTGAACCAGTTGAATGGTTTTGTAAACTTGAATTTCCACAGTATTGATGTCTTATATTTACACTTCTTTTAAATTAGCCTTGTAAATCCTTACTTAAAGGGTTTACGGCGCTGTAATTATTCCGAATATCTCGGGGTGTTACAGAATATGGTATCAGAGCTAAGAATTATGGATATCTTGGCAGTCGGGTTTTAAGTTGGGTCTGTTTACGTTATTGATTTACGAGTCGTTCGTAACATCACTGTTCAGCCAAAAGTCGTCATGTGGACCGTGGTTGTAAGTCTCCTAATCTCTTATACTACCGTTTTACTTAATTACTGTTTTGTGAGTATTGACGGGCTTTATTTCGTAAACTTTGTCCTGGATATTGAGGAATTGTGTTTACAGTATGTTGAGAGGAGGACGTGGACGCGGACGCGGTCGTGGACGCGGACGGGGTAACATGAGACAGGAGGATTCCGCAACTACCCCGGAATTATCAGCTAGTCGAACCGATTCCCATTCTGGAGGGCAGCAAGGATCAGCGAATGACGACGCAAATCCTAACATGCCGGGAGTGATTCAACAGGTGGTGGCGCAGATAAACCAATTCGCCCAGGTAGTCGACCGCATGCAGACGACGATGGGACAGCAGCACCACGAGGATGACCGGGGAGACAGATGGCTTGCTGAGGTGGTCAAATTGCACCCGCCAAAATTTGACGGATCTGCTGAGGCACTTACTTGGGATCACTGGCTTAAGGAGTTAGAGAAGATATTCGCGGGTCTTAACTGTCCCGAGGACCGGAAGGTTCCCATTGCCCAGTATTTTCTGACTGGGGAGGCCTTTGATTGGTGGGAAGCTATTCGACCCGAGGATCATAATGCGGATTGGACGGAATTCAAACTAATGATGGAAGCACAATATTGTCCTCGTCCAGTTAGAGAGGCAAGGATCCGAGAGTTTTTCTCACCCCAGAGTTCGGACGCATCTGTGACAAATGTAATCAAAACTCTTAATCATCAGCTGACTTGTGTGCGACACTTGGTCAGAACGGAGGCGGAAAAGATTTTTCATTTCGATATGCGGATGAAGCCGGAGATTCAGCAGTACATGTCCGGATTCGAGTGTACTACGTTGCGACAATATCAAGACAAAGCGCTGGCCTACGACATGAAAGAGGCGGCGGTGGAGAGATCAGTGGAGGCAAAGAAGTAGAAGGTGACCGGCAACTTTTCAGAAAACAAGAGTGGTGGGCCCCGCAAGGGGCAGTCTTCCTTTTATTCGGCTAGGAAACCCCCACAACCTTCTAGAGGCGGGAGGAAGTTCCGAACTACATCAGCAGTTTCGGACGCATCAAAGAAATACTACAATTGTGGTCGAGCAGGGCATATTCGACGTGACTGCCCCGCATCTTCTGTGACTTGCTACGATTGTGGACAAGAAGGACACCGTGCGGCTTTCTATGGAGTTGCTACTAGGTCTTTTGGTACTCGCACTCCAGCGCCAGTTCCGAAGGAGATAAGTGTGAACCAGACACAACAGAGTGGATTTCCGCAGCAGAACGTTGGGAAGAGAGAGTCATCGAGTGCTGGGTCCGTTCCTCCGCGCCTGTACGAGATGAGGAAATCTGACGATCAGAACACTGCTGTTGCATCAGGTACGATTCAGATCCTTTTGCAACCAGTTAGTGTTTTATTCGATTCCGGAGCTACACATTCTTTTGTATCCTTGAACTGTGTGAATCGTTTAAAAATATCGTGCTTATTTGATTGTGAACCTTATGTTGTGGGTTTGCCGAGTGGAGAGAGGATTGTGGGAACCCTAGAGGCTAGAGATTTTCCAGTGTCCATAGGAGGGAGAGATTGGCCATCGAATCTTATTGTAGTTGACATCTACGGTGACGATTTAATTCTCGGAGACGATTGGCTCAACCGTTATGGAGATATTCTGAATTACCGAGAGAGTCATTTCTATCATTGCTGATGACGGATCTGAACACTTATTTCGAGGGTGGAGACCGGGAAGTTCGGGAAAATTGATCAAAGCAATGAAAGCCGTGAAATTACTGAAGCAGGGATGTCACAGACTTTGGTGCTATGCCATGAGGAAAGAGGAAGGAGTAGAGCTCTCGTCTATTTCAGTTGTGAATGAGTTCTCAGATGTATTTACTGACGAACTACCTGGGTTACCTCCGCAGAGAGAAGTGGAATTCACTATCGAATTAGAGCCTGGGGCAGCTCCTATTTCCAGAGCACCATACCGCATGGCGCCAACCGAGATGTATGAACTCAAGAAGCAACTGGAGGAATTGTTACAGAAGGGCTATATTCAACCTAGCATTTCTCCTTGGGGAGCACCCATTCTCTTTGTCCGGAAGAAAGACGGATCCCTCCGATTGTGTATTGATTACAGGGAGCTCAACAAGATGACGATCAAGAATAAGTATCCTATACCTCGGATCGACGACTTGTTTGATCAACTACTAGGGGCAAGGGTATTCTCGAAGATTGAGTTGCGATCAGGATACCATCAGTTGAGGATTAAGGAATTGGATATACCGAAGTCTGCTTTTAGGTCCCGGTACGAGCATTATGAATTCGTAGTGATGCCGTTTGGACTTACCAATGCTCCTGCGGTGTTCATGCAATTGATGAATCGGGTATTCCTGGAATACTTGGATAAATTTGTGGTCGTCTTCATTGATGACATCTTGATATATTCGAGGGACGCAGAGGAGCATGCCAAACATTTACGTGTGGTTTTGAGCACCTTGAGGAAGGAACAGCTATATGCAAAGCTTTCTAAATGTGAGTTCTGGCTTAGGGAAGTAACTTTCCTCGGGCATGTGATATCAGCTAACGGAGTTCAGGTGGACCCGAAGAAAGTCGAAGCAATCTTGGAATGGGAAGCTCCTAATAACGTGAAGGAAGTCCGGAGTTTCTTAGGACTTGCTGGATATTATCGCCGCTTTGTAGAGGGATTTTCCAAAATTGCTCGTCCGCTCACTCAGCTGTTACAGAAAACTCAAAAGTTCTCGTAGAATGAGAAATGTTAGGCTGGTTTTGATGAGCTTAAGAAGAGACTGACGACAGCACCTATTTTAGCATTGCCAGATGGAACTGATGGATTTATGGTTTACAGCGACGCTTCAAATCGAGTGCAGGATGTGTGTTGATGCAAAAGGATAAGGTAATTGCCTATGCTTCTCGGCAGTTGAAACCGTACGAAGTAAATTACCCGACTCATGATCTGGAGTTACCAGCTGTAGTCTTTGCCTTGAAAATTTGGAGACATTATTTGTACGGCACTCATTGTCAGATCTTTACAGATCATAAGAGCCTCAAGTACATCTTCAGTCAGAAAGAATTAAACATGAGGCAGAGAAGGTGGCTGGAATTGATCAAGAATTACGACTTAGAGATTCTCTATCATCCGGGGAAAGCAAACGTTGTAGCTGATGCATTGAGCCGTAAACCTGTTTCTCTTCGAGTGTTGGAAGCACTTACGTCCCAAAACAGCATTCAACGAGAATTGATCCGCGAAGGGATTGAAGTATGGGCACCAGGAATTCAAGGGCAACTATATGTGATGGAACTGACTTCGTCACTAGTCGAGGAAATCAAATCTAAGCAGTTGAACGATTCTCTGATCCTTCGGTTATGTGACGAAGTAAAGAAGGGAAAAGCCCCAGGATTCGTGATACAAGATGATAGAGTTCTGAGATTTCAGAGTCAACTTTGCGTTCCCGATGATGATGATTTGAGACGGACTATTCTGAAGGAAGCTCACAGCGCGCCTTATTCTATTCACCCGGGGAACTGTAAGATGTATAAGGATTTAAAACAAAATTTCTGGTGGGGGAATATGAAGAAGGACGTAGCAGAGTACGTTTCGAAGTGCTTGACTTGTCAGCAAGTTAAGATTGAACATCAGCGACCTGCCGGAATGTTAAAGCCGCTTCCGATCCCTGAATGGAAGTGGGAGGACATCTCGATGGATTTCATCACCAGTATGCCAAGGACTAGAACGGGAATGAACATGATTTGGGTTATAGTTGATCGACTAACCAAGTCGGCTCATTTCCTAGGAATTAAAGATACATGGGGACCCGAGAGATTGGCGCGAGTATTTATTGCGGAGATAGTCAGATTGCATGGGACGCCGAAGACCATTATTTCGGATCGAGATGGTCGTTTCGTATCACACTTCTGGAAAGAAGTTCACAGGGCTTTGGGGACTGAGCTCAACTTTAGCACGTCTTATCATCCCCAAACGGACGGTCAGTCCGAAAGGACTATTCAAACCGTAGAAGACATGCTTAGAGCTTGTGCGTTGGATTGGTCAACTGATTGGGAAGTTCACTTGCCCTTTATTGAATTCACTTACAATAATAGTTGGCATGCTTCGATTAAGATGGCACCATTTGAATCTTTGTACGGGAGAAGATGCCGATCACCCCTGTGTTGGGATGATTCTTCGAATTTGATCGGGATGGAACCGGAATTGATAATTCAGACTCAAGAGAAGATAACTTTGATTCGAGAAAGATTGTTGACTGCCCAGAGTCGACAAAAATCTTATGCAGACGTACGTCGTCGTCCTCTAGAGTTCGACACTGGGGACCATGTACTATTGAAGGTGTCTCCTACATGAGGGATTTTCCGTTTTGGGAGGAGAGGCAAGCTTAGTCCTAGATATATCGGACCATTCGAGATCCTCGAGAGGGTTGGAGATTTAGCATACAGGTTGGCCTTACCGCCATCGCTGAGTCACGTTCACAATGTGTTTCACGTATCCCAATTGCGGAAGTATGTACCGGACCCCAGTCACGTCATTGATTTCGACGAGATGGAGATAGCTAATGATGGCACTTTCGAAGAGAGACCAATCAAGATACTTGAGAGTCGGATCAAACAGTTGAGGAATAAACCAATACACTTGGTTAAAGTACAATGGTCACGACACGGAGTTGAAGAGGCCACTTGGGAAATAGAAGACAGTATGAAGACTAGATATCCGGAGTTGTTTTCATCTTAAGTTTCGGGACGAAACTTCTTTTTAGGGAGGAAGGATGTAATACCCGAGATTTCTGATATGTATTTGGAACTTGTGATAATGTAATTATTGTACTTTTGTCTGAGTATTATTCTCCGTATTTCATAATCCGATGTTGTCGAGCGTATGATTTCGTGTATGTGATTTAAAGATTGTAATTCTGCGCATGTAGCGCACGCTATCAGCTATGTGTAGCGTACGCTAACATGGATTCATAGCGCACGCTACAAAGGAACATTAGCGCACGCTATGTATGGTCAATTTGATTGAGACGTGCAGTAGGTGAGATCAGGCCGGGGACCCTTGTCGGATTGTGTCGGGATGAACCTGGACGGCTATCGGGAAAAGCCAAGTCAACGCCTTAGCGCACGCTACAGGCATGTGAATAGCGCACTCTAAGTGCTGAATACAGTAAAGTCTGTAGCCGTTAGCGCACGCTACGAGCAGGGACTAGCGCGCGCTAATAGCCATTTCCTATAAATAGGAAAACATCCTTTTCGTAATTTCAGTTCTTTCTTCACCCACATCCGAATTCTTATACTTGGATTGCTTCGATTTTCTCCTTGTTCTTCACTACTTTGAGGTAGGTGATTCTTCACCAATAATAGTAGTATTCTGAAGGACGTTTGATCATGCTTATCTTGTCAGTTAGATTCTTAAGTAGTCGAACATCATGTGTTAGAAGGATATTTTCGATGTTTCGATACTTATTCACCGTATAAACTATTGAACCTCTTGGTGTTTGAACTCCTAGCATATTTTGAAGCTTCAAACCAATTTGTGATCAGTAGACGGATTTACCTAGTTGTTACGTTTTACACATTGGAATCATGCGTTTTGGAACGTAGGACGAACGGAACTTAGAATATTTTCTTGAAGATCTAAGATGAATTATGATGTTGAGATGATTATCCGTATATTTGTATCTCATAGTCATTTAGTACGTATAGAACTTCCACAAACCTTATTAGCATGATATGCTAGAGGATGACTCGTATTATCACCATAGATTTATGAGTTCATCACCATTAGCTCCAGTTTTCTGTCAGTAGTAATCTGCCATGCACGGTTAGCGCACGCTAACATACATAAGTTAACGTGCGCTATCGGGGATTAGTTAACGCACGCTACGTTCTGTACGTAACGTACGTTATGATATCAGACGAGTCAGTCGGCTGATCAGAGAGAACTGTCAGTCCGTGGCTAGCGTACGCTAGGCTTACACGATAGCGTACGCTAACAGGCAGGCTTAGCGCACGCTACATAGAGTACGTAGCGTACGCTAAGTAGTTCAGGCAGATTGTTTATTTTGACCTTTTGGGCCGTAGACCGGATTGTTAGGCCATCGTTCGACTTGAAATGATTTGTATATCATTTCTTTTGTTAAGGTTCGAGCTTGCTACGTTGATCGAAGGAGGCGGCCTTTGAGTGTGTTGAGATCATTGAAGTGTTTCGTTCTTGCCATCTTCGAGGCAAGTATCGTAATATGTTAATATTGGTATTTTGAGCATGCATGCGATTATTCATGTTGTTGAACATGAGATTTATTTCGTTGAATTGTCATGATATTCGTTATCTAGTGTTTGTATGTTCATGTTGATGAACATAATGATTTGGCATATGTGTATGCATGAGTTGTGTTTGTGTACGTTGTACGATCTATGCTGAGGGCGCTGGATCGGATGTCCACCTCGTGTTGGTCCGACGGGATCATCTTGGGATCTAGGCTGAGGGCGCTGGATCATTGGACGGGTTATTTCCACCTCGTGTTGGTCCGACGGGATCATCTTGGGATCTATGCTGAGGGCGCTGGATCATTGGAATACCCTTGCTGTGTTAATGGAATCTTGTGGATTCGCATTTGTCGGATTCCGGTAGCGGAAGTCCGTGTGGTGTATCTTGTTATGTATTGTTGATGCATATTCGAATTGTTTAATATGATACTTGTACTAGCATCGTTTTGCTAACCCCTTCGGGGGTGGACATTTGTTTTGATGTTCAGGTAGCCGAGGAGCACGAAATGTACGATGCAAGACGTGACGACGAAGGGGTTCAGTGATGTTTGTTGTTGTTGGTGATTTGTTTTCTTGTTTTGATTTCAGTACTCGAGTACGCGTGTCGTATTAATATCATTTCGATATGGTTGTATTAATTACTTGTTGAACCAGTTGAATGGTTTTGTAAACTTGAATTTCCGCAGTATTGATGTCTTATATTTACACTTCTTTTAAATTAGCCTTGTAAATCCTTACTCAAAGGGTTTACGGTGCTGTAATTATTCCGAATATCTCGGGGTGTTACAGCGCCCAATGGCGAAACGCTGCAAGAAACGCAAAGAGACATACGGCGTGAAACCACGCTCCACGACGACCAACACAACGCCACCATAGAGACATAATAAAATCAATAAGTGACAAACGTCATCAAATAGATAGTACAATCAGATCGATTATCCGAACAATCACAAAACACAACGAACGAAAATCAATACGATTGACCAACCTAACGGTTCATCAATCCAAACGCGAGTCAAACGCTGAACCAATACGGAATTCCACCGCCCAAGGGTTGGAAGATCGAAATGAGACTAATTTCCCGAACTTAAGGGAATTAGGAAGGAATGTGAACGCTCAACAATCACGAAACGAGATCAACAAAAACCGAACAATCAAACGATCGAACCACAAAGATCGAGACAACAAAAATCGAACGATCATGTTCGAATCACGAAGAACAATAAAAATTCAAACAACAACTCCAAGGTTCACATCTCGACTCGAGACAATATATGATCCGGTGAAAACAACAACATATGCGTTCACATAAGATCCACATGAGAGGGAATAGAAATTGAAAAGTCACAACGACAAACGAGTTATTCCGAAACAATACCACGCTCGTTCGATCAACAAAATCAAGGGGCAGGACAAGCTCAGAAAATGTCAACGAACATAAACGAGTCGACAGAGTCGAAAATACAGAAGTTCCAAATCCGATCCACTTCGATTAAAAGAACTAGTAGAACCAAAAGATGTTACTTCCGAACAAGGTTCACAAGAATCGAACCGAACTCGGAAAAGTCACAGCGATAACCAGAGCGACCCAAAACAAGATCACAGCTCGTTCGAACGATGAAACCGAAATACAGAACAAGTTTAGACAGTATCAACGAACACGAGCGAATCGATAGACTTGAGAAAGAGGAAATGAAGAAGTCCAAAAACAATACGGGTATTACATTCGACCTCTTATAAAAGAAGGTCGTCCCCGCTACTCACAATAACAAAATCAAGGAGACGACACAACAGGCAATCGACACAAACATCCTTCAAAGGCCTCTCAAAGCCGATTCTGATATCTGTGCTGAAGCACGAACTCCGAAAGTCTCGGTAGCCAATTCGCAAAACTGAATTCGGCGTCCCTCGAGTCCACACTCGAAATGTGTTACTGACAAGAAGGACAAATTGCACGTACATTCCCCCGGCACATCACGGTTGAAATGCCTTGGCTCGGCATACCGAAAATACAAATGCTAGATACAATGGGACATAACACCGCAAAACAACATACCGGAGATGCCAACTCAGCACAACAAGGAATCATAACACATATCATATACAACGATTACCAGCGTAAAGTAACACACACACAAACACTACAACAACGACGGTATCGTTTGGCGACCTCAATGGCCCGAACGATAACCAGCACGTAATACAAATATCATGAAACAATCACATATGTACACCAACGTACAAACCCAAGCTTCAACATCTCACACTCGGGTGGCACACGCAATCCACCACGAGACGACAACATTTAACACCAACATCCCGCCTCTCACAGGGGGCTAACACAACAAATGTGTGGAAAACGACTCAATGCTCACACCGCCAATTCGATCATACTCGAGAGCAAACATCAAAATGACAACGCGAACATCACACATACATACCCAGCCCTCAAACAGGAATGTATAGGTTTTAAAACGAAAACCTCATTTTGAAAATAATTTAGAAGAACACCGGTTGATCTTGAGTATCACCTTTCAAAAAGTACAAACGTGAAACATTGTTATCGAGACTTTGGAGAACCATTTCGCATTTGATAAAAATGAGGACACTTTCACTTAGTGAAAACTTTCAGAATATTCGACCCTCGGGTCTAAATAAAAGTGTTTCTAAAACATTGAAAATATCTCAAAGCATTTTGGTCCTCGAGGTAGAAGAATTTTGAAACATGTTGTGGCACCTTGTATGTACCACGAGAAAATAATTCATTTTAAAAGTACGTCTCGAAATTTATTTTTCTAAGATACTCAAGGTTCTTAAAGATAATTCAATGGGCTAGAATGCCCAAAAATTTCGGGTAATTATACGGAACATTATAGCGCTGGGTCCGTGCCGAACCCACCAGGCTAAAAACCATTTACAAAACGCCAAAAAGGTCGATGACGGTAATATTTCAAAACTCACAAAAGCCATTTATAAAATACTAAATACCGTCATAAGAATTTCACCAAAACGATCAAGGCCATAATGCCAAAAACTCGGTTAATGGAATCGATCTTCGAAATAAAACCCAGTCGGTAAAATACCGAAAGTCACTACAAAAGAACTCACGCAGCGGATAAAAGAAATAAAGTCAAACATGCACAATCCAGCAACACTACTCCTCATATGAACGAAATATGAGGGTCAAATAACCACATATCAAGAAATCAAAATCCATAAGAGGATTCCATCACTTAACAAATAATCATAAAGATAGCTCGTGTCACACGAGGCACAACACAAAGAAGGGAGACTTACATGCACAGGTCGCACGAAGATGATGATCGCCCACGATACTAATCACGACCAACAAACTCAGACGACGCGTCGCGACACGACTCAGTCAGACAAAATCCGACAAGACTAAACTCAATAGACACCACTGACCCGACAGCCTAGGTTTCCACAACCTAAGCTCCGATACCATTTATGTAACACCCCCAATCCACTCAGGGATATTACACGCCGTAGACCCTCTCCTCGAGGATCTACTAGGCTGGTAACAACATTTAATATCTCGACAATGCCTTCAAGGCTAAAATGACCGAGTAGACCGATTTGTTCTTTCAATAAAAATATACAACTCAATTACAAACACATACCCACGCAGGGGTCAAAATACAATAAACTCCCGTACAACGGGGAAAAGATACTGCAGCGGAAAATAAAATACAACTAGACCAATACGACATCAACGGATCCTCGTGTGATTAGTATCGTTCATCTTTCATCATCCTTCGTGCCGACCCTGTGTTATGCTCCAAAACCTGAATGCAAAAATAGACATCCACCCCCGAATACTCGGGGGTTAGCAAAACTCCACTGTTTTGCTAGTGCAAATACAAGTGCAAAAATACGAGTCATACAATTCACATTCCACGAATAACAATAACCAGGAATCCTCAAAAAATCCAAACGTAACGAAAAGCACTTCCCGAGGCAAGAGTTTGGTAAAATATTTTAAAATCGAAAGGTCACAAATCATGGGAAAACAATTTATAAAACCGTGTAAATGCCATCGAGAGTTTTGATAGAAAACAACTTAGGATTTTCAAATCCTTATCTTTCCAAAAATCAACAGGGTCACAGCCCAAAGATTTTGTTTTCACAAATAGAAAACCGACAATAATTCACAGGGCCAGAGCCCAACATCACGTGTCCTCGGCGGACATAAAATCAACAAAACATAATCGCACACGCGCATCGCCTAGGACCGAGACGAAGCCACAAATCCCACTCGAGGCCTCGAAGGACCCTCCCGAGCTGGCTAGCAAAACAAATCACACACATCTCACGGTTGGATCAATCGCTTGTTGCATCCTGGCCACATGATCGCATGCCATGTGCCACCGTAGATTATCTCAGGCTCTCACGGTTGGATCAATCACTTGTTGCATCCTGACCACATGATCACGTGCCATGTGTCACCGTAGACCTTCAACCATATCCACACATTCACACAAATAACATATCACATCAAGGATATTCAAACAATTCGCCAAGAGGCATCAAACACTTAGCAAAACACCACGTCCAACCACAACGCACGGAAATGAAATAATATATGCCCACACGCAATACCAAGTGCAACATCAACACCAAACATATCCATAGAGTTCAAATAGTCATTCTCAAACCACACCATTCACAAAACACACGCGTTTTGAAAGCAAGCCTTTAACAAGGCTAAACCGAATCTTTTGAAAACTCATTTCAAACAATCAAACAACCACATAAAGACGATCACCAATTATCATATTCACAAAACAAGAATAGTATGGACAAGGTACTTGCCTCGAATAAGAACAACGCGGAGAATCGACCGGAGTAAGTTGACACGAACCGACTACGAACCCGCCGACTCCACCGATCGCCAACTCGCGTTCATAAACTACGAAGGACAATAACAATAATGAAATGAATTCCCTAACACGACTTAAAGCCGTTGAATTCAAAGAACGAATGACGAAAGTTTAAGCGTTTTTCCCAAAACGGCCAAGAACACGATTCGTCCCGACCAAACACGAAAACGGAATTCCAAGTTGAAATATGGATATACAATCCATAGAATATGTTTAACAACATCATTTAACCATAATCGATCCATCAAAAACGGATGAAAAATGAGATCGAGGACAAATCCCCCAAAAAGTCGATTCGAAGGAAATTAAGAAATATACTTCGATTCGACGAAGAACAATAGATTAAATGATGTTAAACACAATAATTCTACCAAGATTAATCATACCCATCATGAATTAATCAATAATACGGAACGAATCGGACAAAAACGCAAAACCCCCCAAATTCACGAAATTAGGGTTCTAAGGAAGATTACCCTGATTCGCTGGATCAAAGGATGCTAACGGATGATTGATTGATGATATGAACTCAAGAACTTCATGGATTTGTTTTTAAACAACATGGCTCCATGGTAAGATCACCCTCAGCCGCGGAAGAGAAGGAGAAGAAGGAGAAAAATGGCCAAAAACCCGTGTGCAGGGCCATAAATAGGCTGCACAGTGTGCCGCGGCACAGGCCCAAAAATGGCTCCCAGTGGTCAAGCGGTGCCGCGTTCGGCCGGGCGTGTGCCGCGGCACCTGATCGGTTTGGCCAAAAATGCCACAGAGTGTGCCGCGCCCACGGCGGCCTCGCTCGGCCAGAGCCGCGAGCACTACCGGCCGTGACTCGGCCGAAGCCGCCGAGCACTACCGGCCGTGACTCGGCCAAGACGGCCTGGGCCCAGATTGCCCGGCCTTTACTAGGCCGGGTCCAACTCAGACGGCCCGAACGACCCCGAAACCCGATCCTGAATACGAATTGTTGGTACGGTTACGACGTACTCGCAAGGACTAATCTAAGAGCTAAGAGAACACACAATTCGACCACCCAAGGCTCGAATTCAACAACTAAGTAATTACCCAAAACTTTGGGAAATTACGAAAATGGCCCAAAACGTCCGAAAATCACGATACGCGATCGAAACACCAAACCAAAGCTCGCAACATGAATAATAACATCAAATGAACTTACGAGAAACTCGAAACAACAGTTTCGGACGAGATTCGCAAGAATCGAGCTCAAGTGCGGAAAAGTCGCTAAAAAGCTCGGAACTCAACAAAACGATACCGAAACGAACTCGGATGACAAAGAGTGCAGAATTAATCATTCTCGAAATGACGAAACGGTCATGAGCGAGTCGTCAAAACGGACTTCCGCCGAAAAAAAGAAAATTACCAAAATTCGAAATTGCGGATATTACAGGAGAAGCGTCATGGGAAGAGTATCAGGTCACTACGATCTGATCGTGGTGGCGAATACCTTAATGGAAAGTTTTTGGATTTCTTGGCGAATGAGGGGATTTCGTCCCAGCTCAATGCACCGGAAACTCCACAAAAATGGTGTTGCTGAGAGAAGGAACATAACTCTTTTATAAATAGTTAGGTCAATAATGAGTTATTCAGATTTATCTATTTTGTTTTGGGGATACGCCTTAGAAATAACGGCGTACATTCTAATACTGGTGGGGTTATTCGTCTATACCAATCGTACAAGCGCTAACTAACACTGCACCACATATCGATTTTGAGACTTTTACACCAACTCAGGATTTGTCTCATTGTAGTGGGAGGGTTATTCGTCAACCGGAACGATTCATAGGTGTGGGACAATCTTCGGACTCAATCCCAAGCGAAGATGAATCGGATCCCTGGACTTACAAGGAGGCAATCCAAGATAAAAATGTTAAATCCTGGCAAGTAGCAATGGAATCAGAAATGAGATCTATGGATTCCAATCAAGTGTAGGAGCTAGTAGAACTACCTGATGGGGTACAAGCCATTGGGAGTAAGTGGGTCTACGAGCGAAAAAAGGAGGTGATGAAGGTTGGAAACTTCAAAGTGAGGCTTGTAGCCAAAGGTTACAATCAGAAAGAGAGTATCAATTATGATGAAACCTTTTCGCCGGTAGCCATGCTTAACTCAATCTGCATTCTTTTAGATATAATTGCTCATTTAGATCTGGAGATTTGACAAATGGATGTCAAGACTGCATTCTTGAATAGTAGTCTAGACATGGAATCTACATATGCCAACCAGAAGGATTCATTGCTGAAGGAGAAGAGCACTTAGTGTGCAAGCTTAAGAGATCTATTTATGGACTTAAGCAAGCATATAGATCTTGGAACACTGGATTTGACGAGGTTGTCTAGTCATATGGATTCATCCAATGTCTAACTGAGAGTTGTGTTGTAAGAAATGCGATAGAAACGTGTTGGTATTTATTGTACTGTATGTAGATGATATCGATCTGATTAGAAACAACATGAAGGAGTCGGGGGTACAGGTGTAGTTATCTGAGAAATTCGATATGAAGTATTTGGGAGAAGCAGGACATATCCTTAGAATCAGGATCTTTCATGATCGGAAGAAAAGAATGTTGTGCTTATCTCAGGCATCCTATATCGATATAGTGCTAAAGCAGTTTAGCATAAGGAATTCCAAGAAAGGTTTTCTACCTTACAGACATGGAATTCAACTATCTAAGGATATGTGTCCCAAGATACAAAAGGAGATGACATGAAGCTGATCCCTTATGCATCAGCTGTGGAAAGCCTCATGTATGCTATGTTTTGCACTAGACCAGATATCTATCATGCCGTAGGGATGGCTGTGAGATATCAGTCGAACCCTGGACCAGGACATTAGTTGCTGTCAAGCACATACTCAAGTACCTGAGAAGGGCTAGGGAGTATATGCTAGTGTATCAATCAGATGACCTATGTCCAGTGGGTTATACTGACTCAGATTTTTCACCAGACAAATAAAAGTCCAAGTCTACTTCGGGTTATGTGTTTAGCCTCGGAGGTAGAGCCATTAGTTGGAGGAGTGTGAAGCATAAATGCATCTCGGACTCTACCATGGAAGCCGAGTACGTGGCAGCTTCTGAAGCAGCCAATGAGGTGGCATGGCTCAAGTACTTCCTCCAGAACTTAGATGTGATTCTCGATTTACCAAATGGTATTACACTTTATTATGATAATATCGGTGCAGTCGCAAATTCGAGGGAACCACGAGCCCACAAGGCAAGTAAACATATCAAATGCAAGTACCACATTATACGACACTTCGTAAAGGAAAGAGACGTAGTTGTAGCCAGGGTTGCACCAGAAGATAATCTTGCTGATCCTTTCACGAAAGGCCTACCCTCAACAGTTTTTGAAATGTATGTGGAAGGAATGAGATTACGATGTATGGCAGCATTGCTTTGAGTATAAGTGGGAGAAATGAGAGACTATGTAATAGAGTAGTATAATTAAAAGCATGCTTTGAGTTAAGTGGTTATATACTGCAAAGCAAATTTTATGCTTGTATTACTCTATTTTCCTGTAGCTACCTATGAAAATATTAATCACATTTAATCACATGTTTTGCATATTTATTCACATTATGGTTATGCAAATGAAATGTCTAATTATTTTATGTTGTCGGTAATGTGGTGTGTTGGTGTCACACGGAAGATCACATCACCATTGCCTTATAAAATAATACAATAGTTTACAACCTATATAATTATTAGACAAATTAGATGAAAGGTTGTAGTGTATGCTTGAGATTAGTTGGTCTTGACTATTAGCATGCATTAGCGTATTTGCATGCGTTAAATTGGATCGAAGTGAGATACTGTCTTCTGTACTGACTGTAAGAAGAATGTAAATCTCGGATAATTATTATTTCTTAATTTTAACTATATAATATGTATTTATAATATTTATTGCTTTGATTTACTATGGGTGAGAGTCACAATGATTGACTCAATAAGCTTCGTATCTTGGACAGTAATATTATTTATATGACAATTATTATTATTACTAGAAATCATGTCCCGACTCGTGCGGGTTGATAATGTCCCCTTGAGGAGCTCGGTAATGATTATTATACTACCCTGCTGGTGTATTTAGTTCCGATATAATAATAAGGTTCGAGTGGTACTACTCTTGGATAAGATATTAATTAATTAAAGCTGTCAGTAGCTTAAATTAATAAATGGACATTCATTATCTTAAACATGGGAAATAATATATTTAAATAAGGAGCCCGATTTCGTAAATTGGGATTTGGGTAGGAAGTGCAATATTAACTCTTTAGTGGACTTAGTTGATATTTAATAGACTCAATATATTAGAAAAGGTCCTAATATGGAAATTTGAGGTCTATTAGGAGTCCTTTCCTAATCCTTCTTAAGATCCCTATAGTAGTCCATAACACCTATAAATACATCAATAGGGGTCGGCCGAAATTGTTACTCTTACAGTCCAAGAATTTTTGATTTTTCTGCGTTGTGTTTGATTGTGGATCTTTTACTTAGTCTAAAAATTTGAACTGCTCGCACGCAAGTTCTAAGATGAAAATCCTACATGACTGAAGTGTATTACAACTTTAACTTATGATTGGCGCGCATTCACAATCTTATAGTGTAATCTAAATTGTATACAACTTAATATATGAATTGTTCGCAGACAAGTTCTTACAGCTTGAGAATTAAAAAGTTTGTACTTGTTGAAATATAACTAAGCTTTTGTAATCAAACATTAGAAAATAGTAAGAGTAGATTACGAGTTGTAAACTTTCAAGAGATCAAGTTTTATTGATAATCGGGAAAAATTACAAGTCTTGAAAGAAAAGAAGAAATTTTTACATACTGCATTGGAACGCATAGAAAGAAATACAGCATAAGAACTGACAGGCTAGATCCTATAACGTGAGTGATTCCAAGGCCTCTTGTCGGGATCATTACAGTGCCTTTCCACCATTTGACTAGTGAATCATTGCCTCGATCCCTGTATATACTTTTTCCTTAAGGGGATTGATTGTAAGCAAGGATCCAGTCTTCCGGGTGGGTGACCCGTCTCCTTTCTGGTGCCTGGTTTTCATCAGCAACTATAGTGGGAGCCTTCCTTCTGCCAATAGCCTCGAGAATTCATTGGCGGCATCCTACAGAGTCTTGAACCTGTTGAAGATGGCATACTCCCTGATGAGAGTACATAAGTATCTCATCAATTCATTCTTCTTCCAATTCTTCAGGTCATCCGCTGAGGGCTGTCGGTCTATAGGCAGCAAAATCTCGGATGGCTTACGTACAACATTCTTCCAAGAAAAGTTGGGATCCTAGAACTCGGGTCGAGATCCAGTCACCCTATATCCTATTGTAGCTTGACTAGACCCGGGTGAGGCCAATCTTCCAATAGTAGTAGCAACACTCTCTTCCAGCACT
Organism: Orobanche coerulescens; assembly: GCA_033398695.1. Lineage (NCBI taxonomy): Eukaryota > Viridiplantae > Streptophyta > Magnoliopsida > Lamiales > Orobanchaceae > Orobanche > Orobanche coerulescens. The sequence goes on along the minus strand of CM065805.1, from coordinate 56,021,453 downwards.
GAATTCATCTCTCTCTCTCTCTCTCTCTCTCTCTCTTTCTCTATCCTCCATCTTGAGGCAGCCTCTCTGGACTCTTCCCACTTTTTGGCATCATCAAGATCTGATACCTTGCTGTGAATCTCATGTAGGAGCTTCATGGACGCATCCTGTTTGGTCTTCAAATCATTTACGCTTTCAACTAATGTGCCGACCACTAAACACAGATCATCGATCCTGTGATCGTGCTCGGTCAGACTGGTGCCGGTATGTTGGAGGGAGGCAACCGTTTTAGACTCGGAAACTATTAGCTTTTCTTGTTCCTGTCGCAGGATCCACTCCTGATGCTGTTTGAGTTGGTTGAGCACCTGCCATAATGTTGTAGGCATCAGGCGGAACGCATCTTCCACGTCGTTGAATGCGGATTTAAGCTCAGGGAGCTCGTACTCGGCAGTCTCTCTCATCCAATCGAGTTCTTTGCCAACATCATACAAGGCCTTGATGGCGTCCTGCAGAAAGACTGTTTGGTGATCGATGGCATGAAGTTTCTCGATGTAGGCTTCGGTGCGCGGGGCGCCAGGATGCGTAATCTTAGAATCCTCGGGTTCTCTGAGTTGATGAAGAACCACATGATGACAGGGTCTTCGTGGTCTGTCTTCTGGCAGAAATACATTATTGGAGTCATATTTGGAGCTAACAAAGATAAAAGATGCATGAACATGTGAAGCAGGAGTTTCAGAAGCAGTGCTTCGGAAGGAGGTGCTGCAGGTTTAGTCTCAGAGATAGGAGGGACTGATTCCTCCTGTTGTTGTTCTTCTATAGTTGGGAGTACAAGAGGGACTAAATCCTCCTGCCGACTCTCAGATTCCGCCTGATTCGGAAGAGGGACTGAATCCTCTTGGCGAATGGCACGGGCGGCATCTTCAGATTGGTGGACAGGCTGGGCATCCTGTTCGGGAGCCGCTTGCTCTTCAGAGATGACAGGAGGGACTGATTCATCCTGTTTTTTTCTTGAGCAGCTTCCTGTTGTGGGGGAGGGGACTGTTGTCTGTCAGAAGTCCCCTGACCCTGTTGGTTTTGGAGTTTGTCCATCTCACCTTCCCTATCCTCTTTGCAGCTGATCCTTAGACCAGACTGTAGGGCCTCGTAATCGTCATCCGATTTAGGGTCGGAGTGGTGGCTGGGTGAAGGAGCTTTTTCATTGGACTGTGACTTCCCTTTTGAGTCTAGCCTTCTCTTTTGTCATGTAGTAGTTAGAGATTAGCTCGCAGCAAAAGTGATACTCCCAGCGGATCAGGACTTCGACGTTCTGGGTCCCCGTGACCTACAGAGCAAATAATTCCTCATCATTCCAATCAGCCCAGTGATACAGGGTGTCGTACGGGGCGACCTTGTATGACTTTCATATTTTGAAGTGTTTGAAATCTTCCTCGATTTGAACCTGGAGGAGAGTATTATTTATAATGCCAGTTGGGGAGGGACACCGTATAGTAGTTGGGTCTACCTTCCGGATGGGATCCTCAACAGGTATGGGAGCCTGTTGTGGAGAGGGATCCCGAACTGGGGATGGTACCCTGTGGGGAGTGGGACTCCGTACAGGGGTGGGTACCCTGTTTGGAGTAATGACTTTTGGCTCTAAAAGGGAATCCGACTCGCCGGAACCTTCCAACTTGGCGAACAGTTGGTCACCCGTCATAGCCGCCACATGCTCGGGATTTGCTGTTTTAGCAACAACTATTTCTTCCAAAGGGGTTGCGACCTGTGGGGTTGGTTCAGCTATAGGAACAGAAGGAACATCTACAATGACCAATGTAGTCATTGTAGCCCCGGCCTTAGAAGACTACTTGGTCTTCTTCTTCTTCTTCTTCTTCTTCTTCTTCTTCTTCTTCTTATTATTATTATTATTATTATCTACATCATTAGGCTAACAATTGCCGGAAACACTTCTCTTACTCTTCTTCTTCTCGCTTGATATCCTCAGAGTGACGTCCCTCGGGTCACTTGAGATCGGTATGCTTCGAGGATGGGGTTTCTTAGCAAGCAATGGAGATTTGTTGAACACTGTGGGTTTTATCCCACCAATAAACTTTCCTGTGCCAATCTTCCTGGCATCGGCAGAATGTTTCTCTCTATGATGAGTGAGGATGTAGTTCAGGATGAGGCTAAAGGATTTCTTAGTAGATTTAGGCTTAGCGGACTCATCCTGAATTCTTTTTAGCAGAATTAGACACCAGTTAACCTTGTCTCCTGACATAATGGCCACCATCATTATGAAGCGGAGGTTGGTGTACATTTCAAAGGCTCCTATCTGGTTCTCAACCACTCGGCAACAGAAGTCATGCAGATATACATACGGCACTGTGAAGTTTTTCTTGTAGCATGAGGGGTGGACATTTTTAGCCCTCTCATCGCCTGTGAACAGCTTCCAGTAGGCTGTCAGTAGGCTTTCCGACCCGAAGGTCTCCAACTCTTCTATTTTCAGGCCATCAGACAGTAGCCTGCACAACTCTCCAGAAGCTCTCTGTTTAAAGAGATTTCAATCTCTTGAACCGTCGTGGTGATTTCAGAAATCTCACCCAATTTCCTTTGAGATGAGTACTTGAACGAGGCGTCCAAATAGAATTCCTCCATGATCTGCTCGTCACAGAGATCAGCATGGTGACTAGCAAGGCAGTACAGCCCTTGCTGTTTCACCCTGGAAACGACAACCTCCATTCCAGCATTGTATTCTCCTTCAAGGTCGATTCTCTCCATTAAAATAGACCTGGCGAAGATACGCCCATCAATTATGGTTTCCTTCTTCTTCATCGAAAGGGAAGATGTTTGAGAAGTCGACATTCTGCAGATGCAAAGATTTTAAGTAACAAAGAATCACACAAAAAATGCAGAGAATTGCAGAAAATATGTAAAATGTTTGCTTAAGACTCATTTAATGTGATGAAAGCGTAAAGAGTCTAATAGAGCAAAATACAGTCCTTTTATAGGGTGCAGGGAAGATTAGGGTTATACAATAAACAGTCAGATTTAAGGGATGGGAACCATCTTTAAAAGAACATACAGGATGGAGTCAGAGTAATTAGTACATGTGATCGATCTGTTTTTGAAATGATAACCGATCCTACTTCTGACAGTTCGTCCTCCCTTATTACATGAAACGACAGTTTGAAATTATTGAAATTATGATATTTGAGGCAATAAAGTCCACATGTCTTCAAAACCATTAAAGGATAAGACATTTGAATTTTAAACAGGGCATGTAGACTTATAACATTTTCTATACGAATAGAATAGTATTATAATATTAATTGACATCCTACAGTGTATGTGCTGTATCCACGAAAATACAATGTTTCCCCTTAAAAGTACATACAAGATTCAATTATTACACCAATTTTTAGATTAATACTGTATTCATGGGTCGTACTGTATCCCCCATTAATTAATGTACACATCAGTTGTAGGAAGGTTTCGTGCCTTCTCTGTCCTACAGTAAGATCTGACTTGTAATGAGTGTACAGTAAATTAAAGTGGATATTGTATCCTTGGGTCTTACAGCATTCCCCATCAATTGATGAGTAATAATGTAAAAATTTACAGGGAGTCAGGCTATAGCATTCTCAATTCTTGACGAAGCATGCAGAATCTGATTATGCTGAGAGGTTTTGTAAAGATGTCAACCAACTCAATATCTGTATGAATTTTCTCAATCCGAACATCCTTATTCTCAACATGATTCCTGATGAAGTGATGCTCAATATCAATATGCTTAGTTCACGAGTGAAATACAGGGTTGTGCGTTATTGCAATTTCACTTGTGCTATCGCACATGATTGGCGTCTCTCTGGCACTGATTCCATAATCTTGTAATTGTTGTTGCATCCAGAGAATCTGAATACAGCAACTTCCAGCGGCATAATATTCCGACTCAACTGTAGAAAGTGAGTTGTCCAATTGTTTCTTACTGAATCATGACAGAAGTCTAGGTCTGAGAAAGTGACAAGTACCGCTTGTACTCTTCCTATCTAGCTTACAACCTCCGAGATCCGAGTCGCTGTAGCCAACCAAATTGAATCCACCTTCCTTAGGATACCAAAATCCTATATCAATTATTCCTTTCACGTACTTAAAGATTCCTTTGGCTGTCGTGAAGTGTAACTCTTTAGGTGCTACTTGATACCGAGCACACACTGCTAGAGCAAACTGTATATCGGGCCTGCTAGCCGTTAGGTATATGAGTGAGCCTATAATCTTTCTATAGAGTGATTGATCAACCGACTTTCCAGCTTCGTCAGCAATAATTTGCATGGAAGTGCTCATGGTGGTTGACAAGGATTTGGAATTGTTCATCCCAAACTTGTTGAGCATCTCCTTGTTGTACTTCTCCTGGTTGATGAAGATTCCTCTTGGTAATTGTTTGACCTGCAATCTTAGAAAATAACTAAGTTCTCCCATCATACTCATTTCAAAATTTACTTTGCATGATATGGGAGAATATTTGACATAAAGCAAGGTTAGTAGAACCGAATATAATATCATCGACAAATATTTGCACTATTAACAGGTCATCACCTTTATGTATCTTAAATAGAGTCTTGTCCACAATACCTTTCTCAAATTCATTGTTGATAAGGTAAAGGGACAGGGTTTCATACCAAACTCTAGGTGCTTGCTTAAGTCCATACAGAGCTTTCAGTAGTCTGTATACTAGGTCTTCGCCTTCAGTGTTGACAAACCCTGGTGGTTGCTCAACATAGACTTCTTCGGTGAGGTATCCATTCAGGAATGCATTCTTAACATCCATTTGATAGACTATAAAACTCCTATAGGCGGCAAAAGCTAGAAATATCCTGATGGCTTCTAGTCTGGCTACACGGGCAAATGTGTCATCATAATCTATGCCTTATTTCTGACTGTAGCCTTATGCGACTATACGGGATTTGTTCCTGATAACAAGTCCATTCTCATCCTTCTTGTTTCTAAATACCCATTTGGTTCCAATAACAGCTTGATATTTTGACCTGGGTACTAGATACCAGACATTATTTCTTTCGAAACCATTAAGCTCTTCTTCCATAAAAGTGATCCAGTGAGGATTATTCAAAGCTTCATTGGTCGAAATAGGTTCAGATTGAGCTAAGAATACAGATAGGGTTCACATAGCTAGTTTTCTAAGTTCAGCTTAAGATCTCTATACAGGAAATGGAGATTTCTCAGATTCGGTATCTTCTACGGGTAGATAGACCAGCATCAATGTCACCGATAATCAACTCATGTGGATGATCTCTCAACTATCTCCTATCAGGTTCTAATTCAGCATCTCATACTATATCTTGTGGTGGTGTAGTCTCGGCCTGTACAACATCGACTTCGACCACTTCTAATCTTACAGTTGCGGGATTGATTTCTATGTTTACGACAGGCTCTATTGGAGTTTGAGGGTCATTAATGGAGAGTGTTCGGATATTCTAGGTCAAGTCTTCTACTCCTGTAGCGTCAAAGTGAGGTCCATCGAAGACTACATGGACAGATTCCTCTATGGTTGGCTTCATTTTGTTAAAGATCCTGAAATCTTTGCTGACAGAGGAAGATCCTATAAATATCCCTTCATCTGGCTTTTTGTCAAAGGTCTTGAGTTCATCTTTCCCATTATTCAGAACGTAACATCTACATCCAAAGATATGAAAGTATGCAACCAATGGAGTTCTATTATTCCATACCTCGTAGGCTGTTTGGTTGCGATGCTTGTTGATGATACAATGGTTTTGTATGTAGCATGCTGTATTTGTTGATTCTCCCCAGAACCGCTGCGGCAACTTGGTTGCAGCTATCATGGTTTTTGTTGCTTCTTTGAGTGTCCTATTCTTTCTGTTGGGTACCAAATCGGATATTTGCGCCGTTTTATGCGGAAGCGAAAATAAATTTGCGGAAAATAAATGACACGAGGATTTATAGAGGTTCGGCTATTAACAAAGCCTACGTCCTCTCTCGATGTATCTTTTTCCTTAGGCTTAAGATCAAAACCTATACGCCTCTCTTCTATCGGTCGAGGGATTACCATTACAAACTCGTCTTCTATCGGTCCGAGTAAAACCGTTTATCCTTTTCTATTGGATAAGGAATCAACCACTCTAGCTTTCTATCGGTACTAGATAAACCTCACTAAGATAGCGATTGTGATTCTAACAATGCCGGATCCTTGATCCTAATAACACCGAATCAAATCGTATCTTTTCTTTTTTATCGCTCGTGTATGATCTTGTGTATAACACTCAATCACTCTTAATTAAGCTCAAGAACAACAACTATAATGTTTACAATGATATAACACGTATGTATGCTTTGCTCAATGTTGTTGTTAAGAATAATACCAACTCCTTGGTATTTATAGCCTTCTTCCTCCTTACTAGCCGTTGCTGCCAGTTGACTAGCTAGCGTGCGCTAGCCTTCCTTCTTAGCGTGCGCTATCGCACATTTTTGCTCTAGCGTACGTAAAGGCTTTCATGTAGCGTGCGTTAATCACTTTATGTTTCAGTCCAGTAGCTTCGTTTCTTCTTTAGCGTACGTTATGCCTCCTTCCTTACGTACGTTATTTCACTTACTTAGCGTACGTTAACCATGATTGAGTAGCGTGCGTTAACATAATATATCCGTTGCCTTTCCTTGTCAAACTATCCGTTTGATGCTTGACTTTGACTTGCTTTTCCCAACGTTCGGATTGACTGGATTCAAACAACTTAGCGTGCGCTAATCATACTGTGTAGCGTGCGCTAATGATGACTTCATTGCATACGTTATCCTGTGTTTGAATTCTTCCACAACAGTAACATGGCTCGATAGCGTGCGTTAATGCTACTGCGTAGCGTGCGCTAGTTTACATCACTGCAGCTTACTTCGAAACTTGGCTGGAATGCAGCTTACTCCGCGTTAGCGTGCGCTAACATACATGCCTTAGCGTGCGCTAATGCAGTCCAGATTGCAACTTTTTGCATCTTCGTCTGCTTCGTCGTTTTGCTTCGCCTCGATGTTGTTTTGTTGTTTAGCAACTTTAATCATCAAAACATAAATTAAATAATGTGTGGAATAAATATTCCAACAATCTCCCCCTTTTTGATGATTACAAAACAACCCTTGAATTGGATAATCTGTAAAAATAATATATGTATATACTTACGAATCAAAGTTTTCGGCTTTGATCGTTTCGTTAGTTTCTCCAATCCTTTTCTTTTTCTTCATCTCCCTTATTTTCCTTAGGCTTAAGATCAAAACCTCTACGCCTCTCTTATATCGGTCGAGGGATTACCGTTACAAACTCGTCTTCTATCGGTCCGAGTAAAACCGTTTTTCCTTTTCTATTGGATAAGGAATCAACCACTCTAGCTTTCTATCGGTACTAGATAAACCTCACTAAGATAGCGATTGTGATTCTAACAATGCCGGATCCTTGATCCTAATAACACCGAATCAAATCGTATCTTTTCTTTTTTCTCGCTCGTGTATGATCTTGTGTATAACACTCAATCACTCTTAATTAAGCTCAAGAACAACAACTATAATGTTTACAATGATATAACACGTATGTATGCTTTGCTCAATGTTGTTGTTAAGAATAATACCAACTCCTTGGTATTTATAGCCTTCTTCCTCCTTACTAGCCGTTGCTGCCAGTTGACTAGCTAGCGTGCGCTAGCCTTCCTTCTTAGCGTGCGCTATCGCACATTTTTGCTCTAGCGTACGTAAAGGCTTTCATGTAGCGTGCGTTAATCACTTTATGTTTCAGTCCAGTAGCTTCGTTTCTTCTTTAGCGTACGTTATGCCTCCTTCCTTACGTACGTTATTTCACTTACTTAGCGTACGTTAACCATGATTGAGTAGCGTGCGTTAACGTAATATATCCGTTGCCTTTCCTTGTTAAACTATCCGTTTGATGCTTGACTTTGACTTGCTTTTCCCAACGTTCGGATTGACTGGATTCAAACAACTTAGCGTGCGCTAATCATACTGTGTAGCGTGCGCTAATGATGACTTCATTGCATACGTTATCCTGTGTTTGAATTCTTCCACAACAGTAACATGGCTCGATAGCGTGCGTTAATGCTACCGCGTAGCGTGCGCTATCTCAACAGTTTACATCACTGCAGCTTACTTCGAAACTTGGCTGGAATGCAGCTTACTCCGCGTTAGCGTGCGCTAACATACATGCCTTAGCGTGCGCTAATGCAGTCCAGATTGCAACTTTTTGCATCTTCGTCTGCTTCGTCGTTTTGCTTCGCCTCGATGTTGTTTTGTTGTTTAGCAACTTTAATCATCAAAACATAAATTAAATAATGTGTGGAATAAATATTCCAACAATCTCCCCCTTTTTGATGTTTACAAAACAACCCTTGAATTGGATAATCTGTAAAAATAATATATGTATATACTTACGAATCAAAGTTTTCGGCTTTGATCGTTTCGTTAGTTTCTCCAATCCTTTTCTTTTTCTTCATCTCCCTTATTTTTCAACTCCTTCGTTTTTCATTTTTCAATTTTTTTCAACTCCCCCTATTTGTTTGCTTTTCGTTTTTCTTCGACTTCTTCGATTTTCTTTTTATCTCCTCTTCATCTCCTTCTCATTTTTATCTCAATTCATCTCCTTCTCCCCCTTTTTGTCTTCATCAAAAAGTAAAAGAAATATAAAGAATACCAAAAGAAATATAAATATGCATGATATCAATTTATGCATTAATAAGGGTATAAACTCCCCCTGAAAATATTATTTCCTTCTCCCCCTTTGTAAAATATCATTTGTCAAAATTTATTTTTGGGGATCCAACCGATAGTTGGTTTTTCTTTTGAAACGTAGATGATGTTTGAAACGTTTGTTCCTTTAGGAACCCAAATCCTTTTAGTTTTTATCGTCCGTCTTGGGCTTTTGCAATTGGAAATATGATGCCCGATTTTTAAACACTTTTCGCAATGGGGTATATTGAAATTAACGGATTCGTTTTTCGAACGTGATTTGAATCCTAACCCCTCTTTATTTAGAGTATATTTTTGAACACATAACATTTGTTCAAATTTATCGCCGCATCGAAAATTTCTTTGTCAAAATTTTTAGTTCATCTTGAACTTTTAAAAGATCATTTTTCAAAATATTTTCATTTTCAAGGCATTTCGAATGATCAATTTCGACAAATTTCCTTTTCAAGTATTTTGGAATTTTCAATTTCCAAAGTTTTATATTTAGACTTGAGGGACTTAATTTCATTTAAAGCATTTTGATAGTCCGTATGTAGTAACTCGAATGCTTCAAAAAGTTCGTCGTAAGAATTACTTACTTGGCTTTCGACGTCGCTATCGTCGAATGAACTCCGGCCATGAGCGAGATTATTTTGTTCAAGAAAATCTTCATCGGGATCTTCGCCGCTCCATGTTGCGATTAGAACCTCCTTTTGCTTTATTCGACGCTTCTTAGCAAAGTGGCACAGTTTACCACATAATCGACAAGTGTTGTCGAATTTCTTAGGTTCGCCCGCTTGAATGTCCTTCTTTCTCCGGTTTAATAAGTGTTGGAATTTATTAATATTTTTGGCATAATATGCCATTTCTTCGTCGCTTTCGTCCACCGGGGTTTCTTCTTTCTTTTTCGACATTTTAGCCTTGAAGGCTATCGACCTCTCCATCGGTTTCGGTTTGGCATTCCGAGATTTTAGAACAATCTCGTAGTTGATAAGAGAACCAACGAGAGCACTAAAATCGAGTATTTAAATCTTTGGATTCCATTATTGCCGTAACTGCACTGGTCCCATTCTCGAGGTAGTGATCGGAGAATTTTCTTTACTTTCTCACTACTCGAAAGTGGTTTTCCGAAACATGCTAATCCATTAGTAATGACCGAGAATCGGTCGAGCATAATCGAGATGGATTCGTCGTCCTTCATTTGGAATAATTCATAATCGTGAAGGAGCATGTTTATCTTCGTCTCCTTGACTTGAGACGTACCTTCGTGTGTTACCTCAAGCATTTTCCAGATTTCTTTGGCACTATCACACGATGATATCCGGTTGTGTTCTTCCGGATTTAAGGCACAATAAAGAAGTTGAGTTGCCTTACAATTGAAATGGTCGTTTTTCCAATCGGAGTCGTCATATTCTTCAAAATTTTTAAGCGTACCGTTGGAATTCATTGGAATTTTTGGACCAAGACAAATCACCTTCCAAAGTTCGATGTCGTACGCTCGAATGAATATTGACATCTTCTTCTTCCAAGTCATGAAGTTCGCGCCATCAAAAAATGGTGGTCGGTTGAGAGCAAGGCCTTCGACTGGAGCCATTTGAAACGCCATTTTGGATCTTCTCCTCGGATGTTAAGCCGCGTATTGGAGTACCGCTCCGATACCAATTGTTGGGTACCAAATCGGATATTTGCGCCGTTTTATGCGGAAGCGAAAATAAATTTGCGGAAAATAAATGACACGAGGATTTATAGAGGTTCGGCTATTAACAAAGCCTACGTCCTCTCTCGATGTATCTTTTTCCTTAGGCTTAAGATCAAAACCTCTACGCCTCTCTTCTATCGGTCGAGGGATTACCGTTACAAACTCGTCTTCTATCGGTCCGAGTAAAACCGTTTTTCCTTTTCTATTGGATAAGGAATCAACCACTCTAGCTTTCTATCGGTACTAGATAAACCTCACTAAGATAGCGATTGTGATTCTAACAATGCCGGATCCTTGATCCTAATAACACCGAATCAAATCGTATCTTTTCTTTTTCTCGCTCGTGTATGATCTTGTGTATAACACTCAATCACTCTTAATTAAGCTCAAGAACAACAACTATAATGTTTACAATGATATAACACGTATGTATGCTTTGCTCAATGTTGTTGTTAAGAATAATACCAACTCCTTGGTATTTATAGCCTTCTTCCTCCTTACTAGCCGTTGCTGCCAGTTGACTAGCTAGCGTGCGCTAGCCTTCCTTCTTAGCGTGCGCTATCGCACATTTTTGCTCTAGCGTACGTAAAGGCTTTCATGTAGCGTGCGTTAATCACTTTATGTTTCAGTCCAGTAGCTTCGTTTCTTCTTTAGCGTACGTTATGCCTCCTTCCTTACGTATGTTATTTCACTTACTTAGCATACGTTAACCATGATTGAGTAGCGTGCGTTAACGTAATATATCCGTTGCCTTTCCTTGTCAAACTATCCGTTTGATGCTTGACTTTGACTTGCTTTTCCCAACGTTCGGATTGACTGGATTCAAACAACTTAGCGTGCGCTAATCATACTGTGTAGCGTGCGCTAATGATGACTTCATTGCATACGTTATCCTGTGTTTGAATTCTTCCACAACAGTAACATGGCTCGATAGCGTGCGTTAATGCTACCGCGTAGCGTGCGCTATCTCAACAGTTTACATCACTGCAGCTTACTTCGAAACTTGGCTGGAATGCAGCTTACTCCGCGTTAGCGTGCGCTAACATACATGCCTTAGCGTGCGCTAATGCAGTCCAGATTGCAACTTTTTGCATCTTCGTCTGCTTCGTCGTTTTGCTTCGCCTCGATGTTGTTTGTTGTTTAGCAACTTTAATCATCAAAACATAAATTAAATAATGTGTGGAATAAATATTCCAACACTTTCGCTTGGCAATACCATTTTGTTGAGGAGTCCGGGCTGCTGACTACTCGTGCTCTATTCCATTATCTAAATAGTATTGCTCTATAAAGCAATTTGTGAATTCAGTGCCTCTGTCAGAATGAATGGACACGATACTCAACCCTTTCTTGTTTTGTAGCTTTCTCAGGTGCTCTGGCAACTTTGTTGAGGTTTCTTTCTTCTTGCTTATAAAGATTGTCTAAGCATACCTGGAAAAATCATCAACAATAACGAGACAATATTTCTTACATCCCAAACATACAGGGTCTACAGGGAGATAGAGGTCCATGTGTAGCATATCCAGAACCCTGTGGGTGGACAGATATGATTTTCTTTTCAGGGTGGTTTTGACTTGTTTGCCTTTATGATAGGGTCCACAGACGCTGTCTTTATGGAATGATATAGCTCGTAGGTTTATAGTCAGCAATATACATATTACCTGATCTGCTTCCTGTGAGAAAAATTTATTTGGTCTTGATGTCCTTCACTCTACAGTGATCTATATACAATTTGACCGAGAACTGCTTGTCACGGAACTGACTAATACTAAGTAGATTGTACTGCATAGGCTACGTCGGTGACTTTCAACTTTCCTACAAGCAAGGTTCCCTTCCCTCTTGTTCTTCCATTGGACTTGTAAACGAAGCGCACCTTTGGACCACGACCTTCTACATAATCTGACAACTTGCTGATATCTCCTGTCATGTGCCGAGTGTTAGGATTGTATACTGCAAAGCATACTTTATGCTTGTATTACCTAATTTCCCTGTTACTACCTATGAGGATATTAATTACACTCAATCACATGATTTGCATATTAATTCACGTTATGGTTATGCAAATGAAATGTCTAATTATTTTATATTGTAGATAATGTGGTGTGTTGGTGTCACACGGAAGATCACATTATCGGTGCCTTATAAAATAATATAATAGTTCACAGCCTATATAATTATTAGACAAATTATATAAAAGGTTTTAGTGTGTGCTTGAGAATAGTTGGTCTTGACTATTAGCATACATTAGCATATTTGCATATGTTGAACAGGATCGAGGTGAGATAGTGTCTTCTGTACTGACTGTAAGAAGAACTAAATCTCGGATAATTATTATTTCTTAATTCTAAGTATATAATATTTAATTGTGTATTTATAATAATTATTGCTTTGATTTATCATAGGTGAGAGTCAAAATGATCGACTCAATAAGCCTCGTATCTTGGGCAATAATATTGTTTATACGACAATTATTATTATTACTAGAAATCGTGTCCCGACTCGTGCGGATTGATGATGTCCCCTTGAGGAGCTCGATAATGATTATTATATTAAACCCTGCAGGTGGATTTAATTCCGATATAATAATAAGGTTCGAGTGGTACTACTCTTGGATAAGATATTAATTAATTAAAGTCACAAGAGCTTATAATTAATTAATGGACATTCGATATCTTAAACACGGGAAATAATATATTTAATAAGGAGCCCAATTTCGTAATTTGGGATTTTGGTAAGAAGTGCAATATCAAACTTTTTAGTGGACTAAGTTGATATTAATTGATTCATCATATAAAGTCCTAATAAGGTAAGATGAATTAATTGGGAGTCCTTCCATAATCCTCCTTTAGATCCCTAGTAGTAGTCCAAGAGCCTATAAATAGGACATTATGGTTGATGGCCGATTTTATGCTTCTTCATACACAAGGAATTTCGATTTTTCTTCTAAGTGTTTAATTGTGGATCTTGACTTGTGTCTTTGATTCCACAATTGAGAGAACACTTTAATTCTTGCTACATATCGGAATTACTTGAAGAAAAGAAAATCGAGAGTTGTGAGGCATAAGAATTCGGCCGATCCATAAGGTGTCCAAGCAAGATCCGGTAGCTCATTGCCCACACAACATCCGGTTCAAGGCGGATCATACTCTAGAAGGTCTGAAGGTAGAAATACAAGGCGATCAAGAAGGAAGTAACCAACGCGCTTCAAAAGGTAATATCCTATGATCTTGGATCTAGATTAGGATATTTTAATTAATCAACATATTTAATTAATAAATAATAAATAATATTTAAATTGCTTGTTAGTCTTAGTAATTAATTAATTAACATGCCTAAATAGATCTAATGCTCGTAGATGCGTAAAACGCTATTATCAACTTTCTCAAACTACGCTTCCGCTGCGTTTTACTTTCCAATAATTGGTATCGGAGCAAAGTTTTTTTAGGCTTTTGCTATTTTAATTAATTTTAGTGATTAATTGATAGCAATTTAAATATTCATATATTTTGATGTTGGAATATTTTGCTAGATGTGTTCTTGCAGGTGATATGATCCAATTATCATGGTTTATATGAATGGTGTGTTTATTTATTTATTTTTATTAATTATGCAATTGTTGGTTTGGCCCGTTTTTTGAGGCATGTAATGTTTTTTCCCGTGAGAAAATCCGCGGGTAGTTCTAGGTGGTTTTATTTTTTCGTGTAAATCTTGATGTAATTTCGATGTATTTTATTTTGTATAAAATTGTAATCGAATTCGGAAAAGACGGGATCGCGAAGAAATAGAGCAGAACCGGATCGCCGGGATCGGGCAAGCCGCGCCGACAAAGAAGAAGCGCCGCTGAGCAAGACGGCCGCTGAGTAAGGCTGAAGCGGCCGCTTGCCGCGGCACTGGTCCGGCCGGCCACGGTTCGGGCCGGTCGCCCAGCTTTGGTCCGGTCGTTTTCACCGCTGCTCGTTGCTCATTGAAGTCGGGATTTAAAATTAAATTTTTTTTATGTAATTAATTTTGCATAAAAGTAAAATTTTAATTTTGAAAATCCACGGCCCGGCCGGGGAGGAGCGACGAGATGCTTGATTCAGTGGGAGAGATCGAGTCGAAGATTTTCTCGGATTCAACTCAAGGAAGAAGACCATGATAATTGGATAATTAATTATCCATGCTTTATTTTTGGTTCTTTTTATTGTTTTGATGTATGGCATGTATGGATGTATGCGTGATATGTTTCCTTGCATGTTAGGACGAGAAAATTAAAAACCTTAAGGCTAAAATAACTAAGTGATTAAATTGATTTAATTTTAATTAAAATCAAATTGGCCTCCATAATTAATTTAAATTGTGAAGTAATTAGCATGCGCGTTGACATTAGAGTCTTCCTCCATATCGGATGTGCTAATTATAGGTTCACTAGTTTTTAAATTTCATAAATGATAACATAAGGTAAATATTACTTTTTATGATAGGACCTCTCCATCTGTAGGACTATTATTTAAAAGATAATATTTTAAGGATGTTAAATTATGGTGTTCACTTAGGTGTATTAATTAATAAGCTCCCCATCGGAGTCTATGTTAATTAATACATGGCCAAGAGGAACCAACTATTAATTTTACTTGTCATAACCTAATTTGACTAGATAGTAAAATTAAAGACGTAAAACTCTACTTGAGAAATGTGTGTGTAAACGTCCACACGATCGTGGCTTGCATGTGTGGATTTTTCCAGGTGTTGGTTGCTAGCATATATATTGTGTTTTGAGGTTTTTCGATATATTTTGCTATGCATTATGTGATGGATGTTTTTAATTTTTTTTCTCTCAGATGTCTTTCAATCCACTAGCTGTTATTCTCAAAGAAAATAAACTAGATGGCACTAACTTTGCCGATTGGAAAAGAAATCTTGACATTGTCTGATCACGAGGGGCATAAATTTGTCTTAATCGAGGAGAGCCCTCTAGAACTGTAACCGGATGCCACTCCCGAAGAGTTGGCTGAATTCAAAATGGAAAAAGTCGATGAGATGGCTCATCGTTACATTTTGGCTTCACCGACAAATGTATTGCAAAGATCGCATCGACGATGGGCTCGGCCGCGGAAATGATGAAAAGTCTCACCGAGATGTTTGGTCATCAGAACCGGGCGGCTAGACAAAATGCAATGAAGGTATTGATGACAACCCAAATGTCTGAAGGGACTCCAGTAAGGGATCATGTTCTAAAAATGATGTCTCATTTGAACGAACTGAGCATACTGGGGGCTACTATCGATGTGGAAACGCAGGTCGATATTATCTTAGGCAGCTTACCTAGAAGCTTTGAGCAGTTCCGCCTTAACTACAATATGAACCGTAGGACATATAGTTTGGCGGAACTTCTGACAGAGCTTTAGTCTGCTGAAGGTCTCTTCAAACAAGGTTATCATCAGATTCTTGCGACAACCGTTGCTACTTCTTCCAAACCCAAATGGGGAAAGAAGAAGAAGCAGGTTGGCCAGAATCAAGTGGCAACCCTCAAGGTGAAAAGCAAGGCTCCTCACCCCGAGGCGAACAAAAAGCCAAAGGGAAAGTGCTACAAGTGCGGTCAGAAAGGACATTTTAAAGCGGACTGCCCTGCTCTTAAGAAAGGTATGTCTCGTGCACTAGTAGTCAAAACATGTTTGGCAGCTTGTTCTTCCATTTCGTGGATAGTTGATTCAGGCTCCACTGATCATGTTTGTTTTGACTCGCATGGTTTTCAGGTAACCAAGCAGCTTAGTGCGGGCGAGATTACAATCAATCAAGCGATTATTACAGCTTATAGTCATGCGGAAGGAGTCGTGCAGTTGAAGATTAATGATAAATTATTAGTTCTCAATAATGTATTATTAGTACCGGATTTTAGAATGAATTTAATTTCAGTTTCTAAATTAAAAAGCGATGGTTATTCAGTTTCTTTTGATGATGATGACATTATTAAGAAAAGAAGCGGTGAATATATTTGCAAAGGTACTTTTAATGATGGACTATATGTCGTTAATACTGCACAGACTCCTATGCATAAATCACTTAACTCTTTGTCTAAACCTAAAAAGAGAAAAGAACCTTCAAGCATAAACCAAACATATATGTGGCATTTACGGTTGGGACATGTAAACCTTGGGAGGATTCAAAGATTGGTAGATGATGGCCCATTGGATGATCTCCAAGTTGAGTCATTTCCAATTTGTGAATCCTATCTGGAAGGTAAGATGACCAAAAGGGTTTTTAAAACAAGGGAAACCGTGCTCAGAATGTGTTAGAATTGGTTCATACGGATGTATGTGGTCCAATGAATATCCATGCTAGGGGAGGTTTCGAATATTTCATCACGTTCATAGATGATTATTCGAGATATGGATACATCTTTTTGATACGACGTAAGTGTGAAGCTTTTGACAAGTTCAAAGACTTCAAGGCTGAAACGGAGGCTGATCGTGGTGGCGAATACCTTAGTGGAGAGTTTTTAGATTTCTTGGCGAATGAGGGGATTTCGTCCCAGCTAACCGCGCCGGGAACTCTACAACAGAATGGTGTGGCTGAAAGAAGGAATAGGACTCTTTTAGAAATGGTTAGATCAATGATGAGTTATTCAGATTTACCTATTTCGTTTTGGGGATACGCCTTAGAAACAGCGGCGTACATTTTAAACCTGGTGCCTTCGAAATCGCCTTCAAAACACCCACGTAATGTGGAGTGGGCGTAAGCCCACCAGGACATGTTCGGATTTAGTACTCAAGACATGTGCTGAATAAGGAAGTCGATAAGTTGGCATCTCGCATGTATGCGAGTGTTTGTAGGATACCCTAAGGGAACGAAGGGTGGCTTGTTCTATAGTCCCCAGGATCAGAAGGTCATTGTTAGCACCAATGCCCGATTTCTGGAAGAGGATTATATGATTAGTCACAAGCCCATGAGCGAGATAATTCTGGAAGAGCTGAGGGGCGAGACTCCGTCTATACCAATCGTACAAGCACCAACTAACACTGCACCACGTATCGATTCCGAAACTTTTACACCAACTCAGGATTTGCCTCGTCGTAGTGGGAGGGTTGTTCGTCAGCCCGAACGATTCATAGGAGTGGGAAAGTCTTCGGACTCAACCCCAGGTGAAGATGAATTAGTTCCCTGGACCTATAAGGAGGCAATCCAAGATAAAGATGCTGACTCCTGGCAAGAAGCAATGGAAACAAAAATGGGATCTATGGATTCCAATCAAGTGTGGGAGCTAGTAGAGCTACCTGATGGTGTACAAGCCATTGGGAGTAAATGGGTCTACAAGCGAAAGAAAGGACGTGACGGGAAGGTTGAAACCTTCAAAGCGAGGCTTGTTGCAAAAGGTTACACTCAGAAAGAGGGTATCGATTATGATGAAACCTTTTCGCCGGTAGCCATGCTTAAGTCAATTCGGATTCTTTTAGCTATAGCTGCGCATTTGGATCTGGAGATTTGGCAGATGGATGTCAAGACTGCATTCTTGAATGTGAGTCTAGACAAGGAAATCTATATGCGCCAAGCAGAGGGATTCATTGCTAAAGGAGAAGAGCACTTGGTGTGCAAACTTAAGAAATCCATTTATGGACTTAAGAAAGCATCTAGATCTTGGAACACTCATTTTGACGAAGTTGTCCAGTCATATGGATTCGTCCAATGTCCGAGTGAGAGTTGTGTGTATAAGAAATGCGATGGAAACGTGTTGGTGTTTCTCAGATCGTATGTAGACGATATCCTTCGATTGGAAACAACGTGAAGGAATTGTCGGACGACGGTATGGCTATCTCGAGCGATTCGATTTGAAGGATCTAGGAGAAGCTGGTCATATCCTTGGAATCAGGAACTTTCGTGAGCGGAAGAATAGGATGTTGTGCTTATCCCATGCATCCTATATCGATACAAGGTCAAGCGGTTTAGCATGGAGAATTCCAAGAAAGGTTTTCTACCTTACGCACATGGAATTCAACTATCTAAGAACATGTGTCCTAAGACACAAAAGGAGATAGATGACATGAAGATGGTCCCTTATGCATCTGTGTGGGAAGTCTCATGTATTTTATGCTTTGCACTAGACCGGATATCTGTCATGCCGTAGGCATGGCCGCTAGATATCGGGCCAAACCTGTGACTGTGACACCGGATTGCCGCCAAGCACATACTCAAGTACCCGAGAAGGACTAGGAGTACATGCTTGTATATCAATCAGACGACTGTTTCCTGGGGTTACACTGACTGCATTTTTCATCGGACAAAGAAAAGTCCAAGTCTACTTCGGGTTATGTGTTTAGCCTGGGAGGTGGAGCCATTAGTTGGAGGAGTGTGAAGCAGAAATGCATCTCGGACTCTACCATGGAAGCCGAGTACGTGGCGCCTCCGAGGCGCCAAGGAGGCAGTGTGGCTCAAGTACTTCCTGCAGGACTTAGATGTGATTCCCGATTTGCCAGAGGGTATTACACTTTATTGTGATAATACTGGTGCAGTCGCAAATTAGAGGGAACCACGAGCCCATCAGGCAAGTAAACATATCAACCGCAAGTACCACATCATACGACACTTCGTAAAGGAAGGAGACGTAGTTGTAGCCAGGGTTGCATCGGAAGATAATCTTGCTGACCCTTTCACGAAAGGCCTAACTTCAAAAGTTTTTGAAAGGCATGTGGAAGGAATGGGATTACGGTGTATGGCAGCATTGCTTTGAGTATAAGTGGGAGAAATGAGAGACTATGTAATAGAGTAGTATACTTAAAAGCATGCTTTGAGTATAAGTGGGAGGTTGTTAGGATTGTATACTGCAAAGCATACTTTATGCTTGTATTACCTAATTTCCCTGTTACTACCTATGAGGATATTAATTACACTCAATCACATGATTTGCATATTAATTCACGTTATGGTTATGCAAATGAAATGTCTAATTATTTTATATTGTAGATAATGTGGTGTGTTGGTGTCACACGGAAGATCACATTATCGGTGCCTTATAAAATAATATAATAGTTCACAACCTATATAATTATTAGACAAATTATATAAAAGGTTGTAGTGTGTGCTTGAGAATAGTTGGTCTTGACTATTAGCATACATTAGCGTATTTGCATACGTTGAACAGGATCGAGGTGAGATAGTGTCTTCAGATCGACCGTAAGAAGAACTAAATCTCGGATAATTATTATTTCTTAATTCTAAGTATATAATATTTAATTGTGTATTTATAATAATTATTGCTTTGATTTATCATAGGTGAGAGTCAAAATGATCGACTCAATAAGCCTCGTATCTTGGGCAATAATATTGTTTATACGACAATTATTATTATTACTAGAAATCGTGTCCCGAATCGTGAGGGTTGATGATGTCCCCTTGAGGAGCTCGATAATGATTATTATATTAAACCCTGTAGGTGGATTTAATTCCGATATAATAATAAGGTTCGAGTGGTACTACTCTTGGATAAGATATTAATTAATTAAAGCTGTCAGTAGCTTATAATTAATTAATGGACATTCGATATCTTAAACACGGGAAATAATATATTTAATAAGGAGCCCAATTTCGTAATTTGGGATTTTGGTAGGAAGTGCAATATCAAACTTTTTAGTGGACTAAGTTGATATTAATTGATTCATCATATATTAGGAAAAGTCCTAATAAGGTAAGATGAATTAATTGGGAGTCCTTCCATACTCCTCCTTTAGATCCCTAGTAGTAGTCCAAGAGCCTATAAATAGGACATTATGGTTGATGGCCGATTTTATGCTTCTTCATACACAAGGAATTTCGATTTTTTCTTCTAAGTGTTTAATTGTGGATCTTGACTTGTGTCTTTGATTCCACAATTGAGAGAACACTTTAATTCTTGCTACATATCGGAATTAATTGAAGAAAAGAAAATCGAGAGTTGTGAGGCATAAGAATTCGGCCGATCCATAAGGTGTCCAAGCAAGATCCGTAGCTCGTTGCCCACACAACGTCCGGTTCAAGGCGGATCATACTCTAGAAGGTGTGAAGGTAGAAATACAAGGCGATCAAGAAGGAAGTAACCAACGCGCTTCAAAATGTAATATCCTATGATCTTGGATCTAGATTAGGATATTTTAATTAATCAACATATTTAATTAATAAATAATAAATAATATTTAAATTGCTTGTTAGTCTTAGTAATTAATTAATTAGCATGCCTAAATAGATCTAATGCTCGTAGATGCGTAAAACGCTATTATCAACTTTCCCAAACTTCGCTTCCGCTGCGTTTTACTTTCCAATACCAAGAGCATCCGCTGTCAAAGTACCATATGTTCTTTTCTTTTATATCCCGTAAGAAAAAAGATTAGGTAGATTTAGGTCCCTTTTGATTGTTGGGTCCATGTATGTTAGTGCTTTTTTGTACCCATATTTGCCTGACAGTAATTGGTTTGCTATAGGTTACTTGTAGTACAGTCTTGCACGGTTTACGTGGGGCAGACACATAGTCATTGTAACCTTGATTATCATGCATGTAAAATCTAGGGTTTTGGTTCCAGTACGTTTGCCGTCTAGGAGGGGTAACCATTTTATTTGACCTTACAGCTTGCCTTTTAGGTCTCCAGTTGAATTTCCAGAGCTGTTGTTGATATTGCACAGCGACCTGCTTTCTAGATGGATAACAGGGCTCCTGTAT
The DNA here is from genome assembly GCA_033398695.1 of Orobanche coerulescens. Lineage (NCBI taxonomy): Eukaryota > Viridiplantae > Streptophyta > Magnoliopsida > Lamiales > Orobanchaceae > Orobanche > Orobanche coerulescens. Next base: position 56,000,400 of record CM065805.1, on the reverse strand, counting down.
CCAATATATAGGCGCTCTGTACTGTTGGTAGTACTGTGGTGCTTGCCTTTGATATTTAGATACAACTTTCTTTCTAAATGGTTGTTGGCGCTTTATGCTCGGGGAGCATGGTGTCGATCACGCCTTACAGGTCTAGGAGGATGAGGTTTCCGCTCTTCGTGATATGAATTTGGTGGCGGAATCGCAACCTTGGCTGTACGAGGGGCAGCTGTAGCCTTTGCAGGACTTGGAGTCTCTTCAGGTGCAGGAATAGGCTCCACACCACTGACAAATACCGTACTAGTCTTTCCGTTATGGGAGAATGAATCATATCCTAATCCACCCATCTAGAAGATTTCTCAAATGATTTCAGAATAGTCTCTAATTCTCCTTCTCGCTTCTCGAGAGTTTTTACTTTGGCTTCGAGTAAAGCAAAATCATTTATCTTTCTCTCATTATGAGACTTAGTCTCGTTTAGATACTTGGCAAGTTGATGATTGCTTTCCATGAGTTTTTCAAAAGTGACTTTGCTATTTTCGCAATCAATAGACATATTTTCATTGTTATTCTTCAGCAAGTCATTTTCATCTTTCAGCTCTAAGTTTGAAATTTTGAGCTGTATGTTTTCTTGTTTTAAAGTCTCATGGGCCTTTTGAATGTTTTTGAATTCATTCATCATATTTTCAAAGGTATGCGTTGAATTTATAGGAATAGTAAAAACTGACCTTACTTCATCATCGCTGTTCTCATCATCCTGTATTTCTTTAGCCATAAAGCATGTATATGCTTTATCCTCGATCTCATTGTCGGAGGAGTCACTGTCTGTGATTGCCTGTCGGCACTCCTCAGTCTTGGTTGATGCGATTGAGGCTTCTGATTCTCTAATCAGGGCCTTGAGCTTGTTTTTCCAGGCACGTCTTCTTTCGTCCTTTTCTTGTTGCTCAGCTTCTGGAAACTTTTGCACTTTCAGATGTATACACTTACTTGCATAATGTCCAGGTTTCCTATAGTTATAACATAAGTTAGAATCACCGGATGAAGGAGATTTAGAACTTACCTTGTGGAACGGCTTGGGCATGTAGGGAGTCTTTCCAGACTGTTTGATGAACTTTATGAACTTGTGCATAAGCAGGTCCATTTCATCTTGTGACAGGATGTCATCATCGCTATCTGCAGACTTGTGTGCTGATTTAGATGTGCTGGGTGTAGAGCTTTGTCTCCTGTCAGATACAGCAGCCAGTGTTGTAGTCTTGGCAGGTGACTCTTAGGCCCTTTCTCCCATGTCAATATCATATTCAAAATCTTTGAGGTCAGAGAAGAGGTCAAAAGTAGAAATATCGTTAATATTACAGGATACACAGATAGCTATAGTCTTAATGTCCAATCGGGCAGGGAATGATCTAAAGATTTTTAAAATTTTCTCCTTTTTGGTATAAACTTTACCCAATGCTTCAAGTTCATCGACAATGCCAGTGAATCTGAGATCAAGCTCCTCAAGCGTTTCAGAAGATTTCATTTCAAAACATTCGAACTGCTGAGTAAGTTTGGAATTTTTGTTTTCTTTCAAGAGCTTAGTTCCCTCGCAAATAAGCTTGAGTTTCTCCCAAATTTCTTTGGCTGTCTTACAACTCTTCACCTTTGAGAATGTGCCATTGTCGAGAGTGACAAACAACATATTGTTAGCAACATTATCGAGGTCCGCACGCTTGCGATCGTCTGTTGTCCATTGCTCGCGTTCCTTCTCGAGCATTTTAGCATGAGGCTGTCCTTCTATCCTCATGGCAGGATTGACCTTCATGATCTTTATTGGGCCTTCCTGGATGACGAATATCATTTTCTCGTGCATGGCTGCAAGATGAGCCTCCATCCTAATCCTCCAGGAATCAAAATCATTAATGGAGAACATAGGAACTTTGTTTATCATAGGTATCCATTTAAGAAATAGAAAAGATGATGAAAATATAACACGGTTTTCAAAAGCTAGTGATTTGTGAATCTGATTCAGTTAAAAATTGACTGATTCTTTTTAGAATCAACCGCTCCGATACCACTTGTTGGCCGAAGAGTATACAGTAAACATCTTAGATGGTAAAGATATAATAAGTTGTATGATTTTCGAAGTTAACTGCATAGCAAAAGTCTTAGTGAGTTTCTGTAAATACAACAACTAGGTGTTCTCCTGTTCGCTTGTTGCGTACAGGGTTTTGCAGTGTATACTAATAAATCACAGTAGAATAAAAGCACAAAGTAAATAACACACAATTTAAAGTGGTTCGAGGTAAACCCCTTTACGTCTACCGGTCCTCCACACCGGAGTAAAGAGTTTATTAAAATCACTATGTACACAACTACGTGATTGTAACTAAACCTATCTCTGTATCGTTCACACAGATTGATACAAGGACTGCAGCTTTGGCCATTCACACAGATTGGCTTCAAGCTCTTTCGAATCACTTCTTCTCACACAGATCGAAGCTTCGTCTTCAATCTTACTCTTCCCACACAGGTCAGAATACGCAAGGATCTTTAGTCCACACACGGCTAATGATGATCTTACGGTAAGGGTAGAACGATTCCAAACAGCAGCTATATCTTTGATGAACATTCGTTGTATGCTGTGCTGTTTGCATTGAGGACTTAATATATTTCTTCGCTTGGATACTGCTGTATGCTCACGAAATATAATGCTCTTTAATAGCTATATTTTCAGAGTAATCTTCCAGAGTATGCGCGAGATTGAATAATGCTTCAGTGTTTAAATTCCTCTTCCTTGGGGCTATTTATAACCTTGAAAATGTATCCGTTATAAATATAGCCATTGCTTGGTTGGTGAGATATTGACATCTCTAACTGGCAGCTGCTGAATGTTTGAATTAAAGCAAATCGCATTTAATGGTTCAGACATTCTTTTTGACCTTGCATTAAATGCTCTTTTGAGCATTCAGACTTGTCTCTCTCCAGCCGCATTAAATGTTGTCCTATCAGCAATAAATGCTGCTTTTAACCGTAAATATTTTATGAATAATCAATGTTTATTTCACAACGGTTTAAAGCTTTTTCTATTCAATCCTATTGGATATGTTTTACTTTTCCTAAGTAAAACACCTACAGTCTAACTGATGTATCCAACGTACTATTTCTCTTGTTGTATGATGTAGGCTCTATATGATGGACTTTGTAGAAGATCTCTTTGCTGTATGGATAATATGTATGACGAATCCTAATAATTTCCATATTGAACGACGTTCCGACTTCTTTGCTGTATGTTGGCAATTATCAAAATCAGAATATTTATCCCAACAAAGCAATTTTAGAATCACAAAACATCTATATAGATAACATATTAAATTAAATTGGCAAAAAACCTTAAGTTCATGTGCACACGATGGGGCACACGATCGTGCCCACGATGGGACTAGCCATCATGTTCACATGAACATGCACATTTTTCAAAATTTTTTAAAACAACTAGCCAATTTACGTGTTGTTACTTATATATTAACAAGTATTTATTAAAAATATACTTATTTATGAAGTTATAGACTGAATTAACATAATATATTGCATATCATGTATAGTCTATATGTTCTAAATATAAGTTCGTATATATAAGTTCATCATATATATGAAATAGCTCACATACTAATGAATTACACGAAATAACAAATACGAGTTTGCATAAGATGTTATGTAATAATTAATGTTTGAACAAACAAGTTTAGAATCACAAAACATCTATGTAGATAACCCATTAAATTAAATTGGCCAAAAAACCCAAAGTTCATGTGCACGCGATGGGGCACACGATCGTGCCCAAGATGGGACTAGCCATCATGTGCACAAGAAAACATGCACATTTTCACTAATTTCTAAAATAACTCACCAATTTACGTGTTGTTATTTATATATTTACAAATATTTATTAACAATATACTTATTTATGAAGTGATAGACTGAATTAACATAATCTATTTCATATCATGTGTAGTCTATATGTTCTCAATGTATAAGTTAGTACATATAAGTTCATCATATGTATGAAATATCTCATATACTTAAAAATTACACGAAATAACAAATACGGGTTTGCATAAGATGTTATGCAGTAATTAATATTTGAACAAGCAATTTTAGAATCCCAAAACATCCATATAGATAACACATTAAATCAAATTAGCAGAAAAACCAAAGGTTCATGTGCACACGATGGGGCACAAGATCGTGCCTACGATAGGACTAGCCATCATGTGCACACGGTCATGGCAGCCATCGTGTACGCACACAATGGCAGCGTCACACGATGGCAGCCCATGACCGTGCCCATGATGGGAATGACCATCATGTGCACACGGTCATGGCAGCCATCGTGGGCACATGACAGCAGCAGTCCATGACCATGGGCAGGATGTACACGATGATAACACATGATGACTGCCATCGTGTGCAGCCGTCGTGTGCAGCTTAGAGTTGATCTCGATATACCAACTGCACCATAAACTAGTTTTTTCCAGATTTACCAACACAACACACATTGCCGAAAATATATCTAAATTAAAATTAAAATACATACTCATCAGTATAAAAAATATATTATCTTACACTACGTCCAACGACAACATAAAGATCTTAGCAGGTAAACCATATCAATATTTCTTAATATATTTCTCAGTCATTTTCTTGATTTGATGCCTTCCTACTGGGTTTGCAGAGATGAGTCGATCCAAGTACATGCACGCGAAGGGGCCACCACTGTCATTGTCGGCTTGTATGAAATGCAGTTCTTGTGGCATAATTTTTAAACTCATATCCGTGTCATACTTTTTCTTCCATTTGCTATTAAGCCAGTACCCAGATTGAGCTAGCACACGAGGCATCAAACGAGTAGTTGATCGGAGTTGGTTGAATCGGTATCGACCATCTTGGTGTTGGTGTGACAAGGAATCGTACAACTCCATGGTCCATGTTATGATGTTAATCTTGATAGTCATCCAGTGGTTCCGATCGAGGCATAGGATAAAGTAGTAGTATATTAGCAAATTGGAAACCTTCACATAATCTCATATGTCTCTACCAAAATCCCGAGCATTGAACTTCTTTCGCAGAACACTAATCTTAATATTTTTGCCATGGAGTATTCTGTGGAAAATACTGTCAGGCCAAATGAGTGGTTGTCCTGTGGATAGAAGGTAGAGTTTCCAAAGTGCAGTCCAGTGATCATGGCAAAATCACGGACTGTAAAATGGAAGGTCTAATAAACCTGGAACCACGACTTGTCCGGGGGGATTAGATCATTCTCAAACTAACGGGAAATCAAGTGATGTAAGGCAGTATTTCTACTCCCATTTCTCCTAACTTTAATCAAACGCCCAAGGACCCCCCTCGGTCAAGCTCTCGATAGCTTGATCACCAACTACAGAATTGTGGCCAATACTTCTTAGTGTCTAAATTATCTCTTTAAATACTGCCTCCTGTATGTAAAGATTGACTTTCCGTGTAAGAAAACGCAATGTAGGTCTCTTCCATATGCAACCAGTCTGCAATATAGACATACAAATCATAAGAACTATGATAGAACGCCTAAGAAAACGAACAAAAAAGGCCACTGTCTTTCATACGATGGCATGCACATGATCGATGCCCATCATCTGAAGACTATTGTGTGACCCACGACGGCTCACGCGATCGATGCCCATCGTGTGTAGACCATCCTGTGCAAGGTCGATGCCTTTGGTCTTCTTGCCCACTACGGCTAACACGTTAGATGCTCGTTGTGTGTAGACCATCATGTGCAAGGTAGATGCCTTTGGTCTTCTTGCCCATGACGGCTCACATGATCAACGATCGTCGTGTGTAAATTATAATACTCCTATTTTTCCCATTTTCATATATCTCGATTTATGCGATTCCTTTGTGCTGATGTATTATTATTATCCTCCATTTTCATTTCTCCCGCTATGTTTTCTCCCAGTGTGCAATTAGAAAATTTAAATTCGTGATCGAGACTCTTGCTGAGTGTTTCGTCATGATCGTTTCCACGCGATTTCGAAAAATCGAGTCGTTGAGTCATGGCGGTTGGGAACTGGCCGACCAGGTGTGGCAGGAACCAGCCATGTGCAGTGGGGACCGTCCAGGCGCGCACGAGCTGTAACACCCCCGAGATATTCAAAGTATATTACAGCGTCGTGGATCGCTACAAGGGACCCACCAGGCTAAAATAAGAAAACAGCACTCGACTAACCATCTCAGTTAGCGAGGACACACATTTAAATAATACAACATATAAAGATACGCCCGGAACAACCGGCGTAATAAACATCAACCGACAATATAGCAATTTGAGTTAATACAAAACAAAGTTCGGAGTGAAAAGCCTAAGTACTCACGAGTACAATATATAAGTTTATAAATGTTGGAAACAACCATATCGAAATAGACAAGAGAAATAAGAAGACTCGAATGCACATGTCAACGACCCTGGCCAACATCCTCGTACTGTCCCAGCGCCCGCTCGTCCGGCAGAACATAACCTGAAATCCATAACAAGAATTTCCCCAAAACGGGTCCGCAAAGGGGTTAGCAATTACCCTAGTACAAGTAATCAGGGTAAAACATTCGCTTACACGTTTCATAGTACAATGCACCAAATCATTTCAAAACCAAAACCAGACATGTCTTTTCCCGAAACAAACAATCAATCACATTTGCCTAGGACCGGGACGAAGCCACAAATCCCACTCGAGGCCTCTAAGGACCCTCCCGAGCTGGCCATATCATAAAGCAAATCATGCACGTGCATCGCCTAGGACCGGGACGTAGCCACAAATCCCACTCGAGGCCTCTAAGGACCCTCCCGAGCTGGCTAGCTAAACAAACTCATGAATCCAGGGCTAAAACCATTGGACTCCCTCCGTGGCCTCGTCAGACCCTCCCGAGGTAAGCTAATCACACACAATATATATTACCATTTCACGTTAAGAATAAAGGTTTCCAAAAATACTTGCCTTGAATAATTGATGACGCAACGAATGGAAAGGAAAATCACCGAGGAACGTTTGGAACCAACGGAACCGAACTTAACGATTCGAAGAACATAATCACAACCAACTCTAAACGAATACGAAAATTGAATACACCCGAAAACCCGCCTATGATTCATGTATATTCGTATAAAAACAACAACGAGGGCGGACCACAACCAAACCCTCTCGAATACGCAATAGCCACGAAATATACCATGAATCCGTAGGGAAAACAAGAATACTAGCAAGATTAATCATATTCAACATGAATTAATCAACCATATGGATCGAATCGAAGAAAAACCCGAAAACCCCCAATTTACTCAAAAGTCGGGTTCTTAGAAGATTTACCTTGGATTAGGATGAAAGATTCGTGTTGATGTTGTTACTATACACCAAGAACTCAAAGAAGATGATGGTTGAGATGATTGGAGGAAGAAATCGCCAAGAAATCGCCCAAAATCACCAAAGCCGCGGAGAAGGAGGTGAAATGAGAAATAGATCCGTCCAAAGTCAACACCTGGGTATATATAGCCACACGGCTTAGCGCGCGCTAATAGCTAAGTGTTAGCGTGCGCTACCCAGTTATATTACAGTCCAGAACTCACTGTCCTGGACCATTAGCATGTGCTACTACTCACTTCTTACGATGCTCCAAAATTTTCAAAGGACGCTCCTCAAAAGTAATATCCTCGGCGACATCAATCTCACCATAATCGATGACGTGAATAGGATTCGAGACATATTTCCTCAGCTGGGAAACATGAAAAATGCTATGAACATGACTCGGGGCCAGGGGTAACGCTAAACGGTATGCCAACCCACCAACTCGCTCGAGAATCTCGAAGGGACCAATAAATCTCGGACTCAACTTCCACTTTTTTCCCGAAATGGAAGACTTCTCTCGTCGGCGACACCTTTAGCAAAGCGTGGCCTCCCACCTCGAATTCCAAAGGTCGATGACGGACATCGGCGTATGACTTCTGTCAACTCTGAGCAGTCAACATCCATTCCCAAATCAGTTCTACCTTCCGCCTCGTCTCTAAAATGATATCCGGCTCGGTCCTGACCAAATCGGATGCCTCATTCCAACAAATCGGTGATCGACAACGCCGCCCATAAAGTGCCTCATACGGTGCCATTTGAATCGACGCGTGCCAACTGTTGTTGTACATGAATTCGATCAATGGCAAATGCTCCTCCCAGTCACTGCTCCAATCGAGAGCACAAGCACGCAACATATCCTCGAACGTCTGGATAGTGCGTTCCGACTGTCCATGTGACTGAGGATGAAAAGAGGTACTCAAACGCAAACGAGTACCCAACGCCTTATGCACCGCCGGCCAAAAGTGCGATACAAAACGGCCATCACGATCCGTAACGATAGACTTTGGAGTACCGTGAAGCCTCACAATCTGCGTGATAAAGAGACAAGCCAACTTCTCCATGCCCAAATGTCCTTGATGCCCAGAAAATATGCCGACTTGGTCAGACGATCAATAATCACCCAGACCATATTCATGCCCGACCTCGATCTCGGCAAACTCGTAATGAAATCCATCGATATATCTTCCCATTTCCATTTCGGAACGGGAAATGACTGCAATAACTTGGCCGGTCGCTGATGTTCGATTTTGACCTGCTGACAAGTCAAACATCTCGATACAAACTGTGCGACCTCCTCCTTCATATCATTCCACCAGAAATTCCCTCTTAGGTCCTTGTACATCTTACTCGAACCAGGATGAATGGAGTAAGGTGTAGCATGGGCCTCACGCAAAATACTCTGTCTCAACTCTGAGTTGTTCGGTACACAAAGCCGACTCTGGAATCACAAAACACCATCTTCGTGAATTACAAACCCAGGAGACTTTCCCTTAAGAATGTTCTCTCGGATTTGAGTAATCATCGGATCCTTCAACTGCTTCAGCTTAATTTCATCGATCAAAGATGACGAAATCTCTAAAGCACAAAGTTGCCTGATAGCTCCAGGCAACGAAACCTCAACATCCAACTCGATCAGAACCACCAAAGCTCAGATTGAGATGTAAGGATCTCATGTGTTCGCAACGCAACCGGTTTCCGACTCAAGACGTCGGCCACGATGTTCGCCTTGCCCGGATGATAAAGGATTTCGAGGTCATAATCCTTAATCAACTCTAACCACCTCCTCTACCTCATATTCAACTCCCGCTGAGTAAATATGTATTTCAGACTTTTATGATCGGTAAAAATCTGACATGCAAAGCCGAAAAGATAGTAACGCCAAATCTTGAGCGCAAAAACAACTGCCGCTAACTCCAAATCATGAGTAGGGTAGTTAAGCTCATACGGCCCTAAATGTCTCGATGCATATGCAATGGTCTTGCCGTGCTGCATCAATACGCACCCAAGACCCTGACCCGAAGCATCACTATAAACAGCAAAACCCCCGTTGCCACACGGCAACGCTAAAATCGGGGCCGAAGTCAAACGCCTCTTCATCTCCTCAAAACTCGACTGTCTCTCGTCATTCCAGACGAACTTCTCGGACTTCTAGAGCAACTGTGTAAGTGGCCGAGCCAGTTTCGAGAAACCCTCGATGAACCTACGGTAGTAGCCGGCCAAACCCAAGAAACTACGGATCTCCTTCACATTCTTAGGTGGTGCCCAGTCCAACACTACCTCAATCTTATGCGGATCCATACGAACCCCTTTGGCTGAAATCACGTGACCTAAAAACATCACTTCCTTAAGCTAGAACTCACATTTTGAGAACTTCATATAGAGTTGCTCGGTCCTCAAAATGTCTAACACTACTCGCAAATGATGGGCATGCTCTTCCTTGTTCATCGAATAAATAAGAATATCGTTAAGGAAGACGACGACACACTTATCCAAATACTCAATAAATACTTTGTTCATCAACTGCATGAACACCGCCGGCGCATTAGTTAACCCGAAAGGCATAACTAAAAACTCATAATGTCCGTATCTCGTCTGAAAAGCTGTTTTCGGCACACCGGACTCCCTCACTCGGAGCTGATAGTACCCCAATCTCAAATCAATCTTCGAGAATACCGCAGCTCCCTGCAACTGATTGAACAAGTCATCAATCCTCGGCAAAGGATACTTGTTTTTGATGGTCACCTTGTTCAGTTCGCGACAGTCGATACACAAACGCAGTGAACCATCCTTCTTCCGCATAAACAGGACTGGTGCGCCCCAAGGCAAAGTGCTTGGTCGAACATACCCCGACTCAAGAAGCTCACTCAACTGCTCCTTCAACTTGGCCATCTCTGAAGGTGCCATGCGATAGTGATGTCCTTGGCTAACATAGTGATGATTCTCGTATGGTAGTTCATGATTGCGCCACGACGCTCGAGCCAATCATCCCCGAGAATCAAATCCTCACCCTCAATATTAACAACAATAAGATTAGAGAGCCAAGCTCTCTCACAAATAAACACAGAGCAGTCTCGGACCTCTCGATCGCCAACGATCCTATCACCGCTAGGAAGTTTAACGATGAAAGACTCGCAAGGCAACGAACAACCGAGACTCAAATGGCGCACACACCCCAGTGATATGAACGAATGTGTAGCACTAGAATCAAAAAGCACACTGACAGAATGAGAATGGATATGAACGGTACCTGTAGCCACAGTGGCCGCTGGATCATCGGCCCTCCTCATCTCATAGATACGCGGATGGACAGAGCCGACACTGGAAGCTCCTCCTCTAGCGGGCTGACCCCGACCTCTACCTCGGCTGGCACTTGGCGGAGACTGCGGAGCAAATGAGCCCTGGTTCACACTCGGATCTCTCGGTGCTGGAAAAAAATCACGGGACTCGCGAATCTTTCTGACTTCTTCACAAAAGAGAGCCTTGTGGCCCGACTGACCACAAGTATGACAAGTCAACTTCTGACGAGGACAATGCCGGTTCCTATGGCCCAACTAGCCACAGTTAAAGCATGTGGTATCACGAACGGAGGTTCCGGTGGCACCTCGAAAACTCCCAGAGAAACGAGCTGAACCGCCCGTAGAAATATTCGCAGCCTGAGATTTCTGCTGGCCTCCACCCTTGGGACCAGAAAAATTTCCGACTGACTTCTGCTTCTTGCTCTCACAAGCCACATCACTAGCCGTCACCAACATATCGTAAGCAAGAGCCCTACTCTGATAATCCTTCAAAGTAGTGCAGACGAGCCCAGACATATAGTCCCGAATTGACAGTTTCATCCGCCTAGAAAAGTGAAAAATTTTGTCGTTCTCCTCGACAACTTGGGTCTTCACGTAGCCCAACTCCTTGTTGAAATCGGCAATAGCTTGAGAGACAGGAATGTCCCGCGGTTGAGCATCATAGAAGGCATGGACTCGAGCCTGTCTAACCGACCACGGGCAATACTCGGTCTCCATTAGGTCCTTGAACTCCACCCATGAAGCAACGTGGTCCTTAGGCCCAATGGCCTCCCACCAATCAGTAGCATCCCCAGTGAGAAAGTACTGGGCAATAGAGACCTTACGGTCCTCGGGACAGTTGGTGGCAACGAAGACCTTAGATATCTCCTTGATCCACCCCTCCCAGCCAATCGGGTCTGATGCTCCCGAAAACTGAGGTGGATGCATCTTGATGACATCTTGAAGCCAAAGGTCTGCTCCGCCCCGATTAGCATGGGCCGGATTCGGATTTTGAACCACCTGAGCTATAACTGCCATCTAGTTCACTAGAGGTGAGCTCGGTTCGGTTTGGTACGGTTTCTAGCTAAAACCGATACCGAACCGCATCTTATCGGCATCTAGCATTTGAGTAACGAAATGATTCGGTTTTAAATCGGCTCGGTGTGATCGGTTTCGATGTCGGTTCGGTAGCGGTTCAGTGTCAATGGGCTGATTAAATGGGCCACTTAAGTTGGGCATGCGCCAGACCCAAATTGAACTACTTGGGCTAAATCAGACAATTGTAAGTTCAAATAGAAAGATTTAGACATAATTAATCCACTTCAAAGCTTGAATAAAAATAAAATCTACTTCAATAACATGATAATAACTATGGATTCAAAAAGTCCAATATCAGATTAAACAAAAGTCTTGAATTTCCTCCTCAGCACAAGTTCATCAATACATAACAACCTGCACAAAGAAAAAACAAAGTTTGCAGAATAGTCATCTGTTTTATCGGTTCGGTTCGGTTTTTAAAGTCGGGATCCATATCTGAAACCAAAACCGAGCCGCATAATTCGGTTTTCAAAATTTTTAAGAACCCTACCATACCAATATCTTATTGGTTCGGTTTTTCGATTTCGGTTTTTTCGGTATTTTCGGTATTATCGGTTTTTGTCGGTTTTTCTGCTCACCCCTATAGTTCACCATTTGCTGCATGACAGCCGCAATACCCAGGTCGGCACCATCTTGAGAAGAAGCATGGCTATGATGGTCACCGGTACTACCGGCTCCCGAAGAATGCGACGTGGCCGCCCCACTGGCTGCCCCACATCCCCAGCTGCGTCCACGGCCACGACCACGACCACAGCCCCTTCCAGCATTCATGCTGGTGTTAAGAGGTGGCAAAAAGCAACTCGATGATAAGTAAAAGAGGGATAAAAAATCACAGTTCAAGAAACGGAAATACGGTACGAGAAAACAAAGAATCGAGTAAGGAAAACTTACGAACACTGGAAGTACTGAGATGCTGACAGCGGTGTGACAATGTGCAAAACAAAACACAATTAGACCCAAATAACCGACAAGCCTAGGTATCCATAAACCTAAATCTCCGATACCATTTTCTGTAACACCTCCGAGATATTCGAAGTATAATACAGCGCCGTGGACCCCTACATGGGACCCACCAGGCTAAAACAAGAAAACACCACTCGACTAACCATCTCAGTTAGCGAGGACACACATTTAAATAATACAACATATAAAGATACGCCCGGAAAAACCGGCGTAATAAACATCAACCGACAATATAGCAATTTGAGTTAATACAAAACGAAGTTCAGAGTGAAAAGCCTAAGTACTCGCGAGTACAATCTATAAGTTTATAAATGTGGGAAACAACCATATCGAAATAGACAAGAGAAATAAGAAGACTCGAATACACATGTCAACGACCCTGGCCAACATCCTCGTACTGTCCCAGCGCCCGCTCGTCCGGCAGAACATAACCTGAAATCCATAACAAGAATTTCCCCAAAATTGGTCCCCAAAGGGGTTAGCAATTACGCTAGTACAAGTAATCAAGTCAAACCATTCACTTACACGTTTCATAGTACAATGCACCAAATCATTTCAAAACCAAAACCAGACATGTCTTTTCCGGAAACAAACAGTCAATCACATTTGCCTAGGACCGGGACGAAGCCACAAATCCCACTCGAGGCCTCTAAGGACCCTCCCGAGCTGGCCATATCATAAAGCAAATCACGCACGTGCATTGCCTAGGACCGGGACGAAGCCACAAATCCCACTCGAGGCCTCTAAGGACCCTCCCGAGCTGGCTAGCTAAACAAACTCATGAATCCAGGGCTAAAACCATTGGACTCCCTCCGTGGCCCCGTCGGACCCTCCCGAGGTGAGCAAATCACACACAATATACATTACCATTTCACGTTAAGCATAAAGGTTTCCAAAAATACTTGCCTTGAATAATTGACGATGCAACGAACGGAAAGGAAAATCACCGAAGAACGCTAGGAACCAACGGAACCGAACCTAGCGATTTGAAGAACATAATCACAACCAACTCTAAACGAATACGGAAAGGGAATACACCCGAAAACCCGCCTACGATTCATGTATATTCGTATAAAAACAACAACGAGGGCGGACCACAACCAAACCCTCTCGAATACGCAAAAACCATGAAATATACCATGAATCCGTGGGGAAAACAAGAATACTAGCAAGATTAATTATATTCAACATGAATTAATCAACCATATGGAACGAATCGAAGAAAAACCCGAAAACCCCCAATTTACTCAAAAGTAGGGTTCTTAGGAGATTTACCTTGGATTAGGATGAAAGATTCGTGTTGATGTTGTTATTATACACCAAGAACTCAAAGAAGATGATGGTTGAGATGATTGGAGGAAGAAATCGCCAAGAAATCGCCCAAAATCGCCAAAGCCGCGGAGAAGGAGGTGAAATGAGAAATAGATCCATCCAAAGTCAACTCCTGGGTATATATAGCCACACGGCTTAGCGCGCGCTAACGGCTAAGTGTTAGCGTGCGTTACCCAGTTATATTACAGTCCAGAACTCACTGTCCTGGACCGTTAGCGTGCGCTAACAACGACTCGGTAGCGCGCGCTATCGATCTATAGCGTGTGCTACCTGGGCACCTGGACAAGTCCAGAACAAACTGCCCAGTACTGGACAACCGCGTTAGCGCGCACTAGATAACGTAGCGTACGCTAATCCGCTAGTCCAGGGGACTGGAATCCGAAATAAGTTCACTGCCACTCCCAGTGCTCGGCTCGCTAGCGCGCGCTACGGAGCAGACGTAGCGTGCGCTACTAAGAGATCCCTAGCGTGCGCTATGCAGAAAGATTAGCGCGCGCTAGGCACGAAATATTAACGGCCCAAAATACCGGAACATGAACGAAACATCAAACGGAACATCTCAAAATGCATAATAACATAGAATGAATCCACGACAATCCCGAAGCGGCGGTTCCGAACAAAAATTTCGAGAATCAGATCAATAGATGACGGAAGAACCAATAAACGTAGAACTGGATGACAAAAAGTCTCGAAACAATTATTCTCAAAAATTAATATGGTTACACGGGGGTCACTAAAAACGAGAAATACACCGAAAAAATGAAAATACTGGGAAAAGAAATGCGGATATTACACGAGCAGCCCATACGGGTAAGTCCTCGTGCGGTGCTCGTACGGAACATGCAAGTTGTGGGGCATAGGGCTGGGGGCGGGGCGGTTTGGGGCGGGGCGAGAGTGTAACCGCACCCGCCCCGTATTTTTTGTGCGGTGCGGTTTTATGCGGGGCGGGGCATTTTTACAACTTAAAACCGCACCGCGCCACACTTTTCGCGGGGCAAGAAGGGAGCGGGGCGGGGCGTGGCGGAGTGAAATAGGATTTTGACTATTTTTTTTGTTTTTTATCTTGTTATATGCGGGGCGGGGCGGGACGAAGCGGGGCGGGGCGGGACGGATGAAATAATAATAAAACCGCACTCGTTTTATATTTTTTTTGGCGGTGCGGGTTTGATGCGGGGCGGGAAATTTTGATATATCAAACCGCACTCCCTCGCCATTTTTGCGGTGCGGGGCGGGACGGGACGTGCGGGGCGGTTTTTTTGCCCAGCCCTAGTGGGGCAGTACCTACCGGCCGCGCATGAGTAGGGCGCACGGGCCGACGCTCGTGCGGCACTGGGCTGCCAGGAGGCACGCACGAGCGATACTCGTGCGTGGTGCTCATGTATGTTGCTCATGTGATGCGGCAGAGGCTGAACAGTGTGCGCGCATGACCCGGCACACGATCGGACGCCCAAGCATCATGCTTGTGCATGTCTGGAAGGTTCTCGGGCATCTCCGGAAGGTTCAAGCACATTCTTGGCGCATGAGTCACGCACGAACGGCTGCTCGTGCGTCCCGCGGGTATAAATGTGATCGAGTAGTCGATCACATTTATGAAAACAAAACCTTTGGGCTGTGACCCCTGTTGATTTTGATAAGAGAGGGATTTGATAATTCTAAGTTGTTTTCTATTAAAACTCCTAAGGGTATTTTAAACCATTTTACAAACCGTTCTCGTTATTTGTGATCTTTCGGATTTGGAAAGTTTTACTCAAACTCTTGCCTCGGGAAGTATTCGTCTCGTTGTATTTGAATCTTTGAGAATTCTTGGTTATTGTTTTTCGTGGAATGTGGATTGTATGACTCGTATTTTGCACTTTGTATTTGCACTAGCGAAACAGTGGAGTTTTGCTAATCCCCGAGTATTCGGGGGGTGGATGTCTGTTTTTGCATTCAGGTTTTGGGAGCATATCACAGGGTCGGCACGAAGGATGATGAAAGATGATCGATACTAATCACATGAGGACCCGTACATTATCGTATTGGTTTAGTTGTATTTTATTTCCGCTGCGGTATTCTTTCCCCATTGTACGGGAGTGTGTTGTAATCGACCCCTACGTGGGCATGTATTGTGTTTGAGTTGTATGTATTTATTGAAAGACTAAATCGGTCTACTGAGTTATTTTAGCCTTAAAGGCATTGTTGAGTTGTTCAATGTTGTTACCAGCCTGGTAGACCCTTGAGGAAAGGTTCTACTACGTGTAATATCCCTGAGCGGATTGGGGGTGTTACATAAATGGTATCGGAGCTTAGGTTGTGGAAACCTAGGTTGTTGGGTTTAGTGGTGTCTGTTGAGTTTTTGTCACGTCAGATTTTGTCTGACTGAGTCGTGTCGTGACGCGTCGTCTGAGTTTGTTGGTCGTGATTAGTATCGTGGGGCGATCATCATCTTCGTGCGACCTGTGGATGTAAGTCTCCCTCCTTTGTGTTGTGCCTCGTGTGGCACGAGTTACTTTATGATTATGTGTTAAGTGATGGAATCCTTATGCAGATTCTTGGTTTCGTGATTGTGTTTATGTGACTCTCATATTTCGTCTATATGAGGAGCGGTGTCGCTGCTAATGCATTTTTGAACTGTATTTTATCCGCTGCGTGAGTTCTTTCAAAATGACTTTCAGTATTTTGCAAACTGATTTTTATTTCGTAAAACCGATTCCCTAAATCGAGTTTTGGCATTTTGGCCTTGAATGTTTTATGACGGTTTGATAAAGGATTTTGTGAGTTTTGGGCATTCTGGCCTATGAAATTTTTGAAAACCTTGAGTATCTTAGAAAATAAATTTCGAGACGTGCATTTTAAAATGAATTATTTTCTCGTGGTACTTTCAAGGTGCCACATTATAATTCAAAATTATTCCAATTGAGGACCAAAATATTTTGAGATATTTTTAAATTATTTAGAAATGCTTTGCTTAGACCCGAGGGTCGAATATTTTTGAAAGTTTTTCACTAAAAGAAAAGTGTCCTCATTTTTATCAAACGCAAGATGGTTTTCAAAGTCTCGATAACAATGTTTGTACTACTTTTTGAAAGGTAATACTCAAGATCAACTGGTGTTTCTAAATTGTTTTCAAAAAGGTGGTTTCCGTTTTTAAAACTTATCATTCCTGTTTGTGGTCCGGGAATATGTGTACGATGTTAATATTGTTGTTAGAAGTGTTAGCCCTCCATCAGAGGTGTGATGTTGGTATCTAATGTTTGTCGCCTCATGGGGAATTGCGCGTTGTCGCACCCGTGCGAGATGTTAGAGCTTGGGTTTGTGTGATTATACACATCTGTGGTTGTTTCATGATGTTTTGTAATTTTGCACTGGTTATCGTTCGAGTCGTTGATGTCGCCGAATGATTCCGTCGTTGCTGTGATATTCATGTGTGTGTTGCCTTACGATGGTAATCGTTGTGTGTGTTATGTGTTATGATTTTCTGTTGTGCTGAGTGATTACTTATTCAGTATGCCGAGGGGGCGAGGTCGTGGTCGTGGCGATCGGACGCGTGGTCGAGATCATGCTGTCGGTGATGATATCGGTATCGGTGTCGCTACTATTTTACAGCAGGTAGCCACATAGATGACTCAGTTGACTCAGGCAGTTCAGCGTGTTACAGATGTGAACCAGCACACTGGTGCAAATCAGTGGCTTCGAGAAGTGGTTCGTATGAATCCCCCTCGTTTCGCTGGTGCTGCAGATGCTTTAGGATGGGATGGTTGGGTTTTCCAGTTGGAAAAGATATTCGAGGTAGTTGATTATCCAGAAGAACGTAAGGTCGCGGTAGCTCAGTATATTTTCGACAAGGATGCCGCTAGCTGATGGGAGGCTGTTAAGCCTCAAGATCGTGTTGTCACATGGGCAGAGTTCCATAGATTCATGAGAGATGAGTTTTGTCCGGAGCTGATCAGAAATCAGAAGATTAATGAATTCTTTTCGGCAAAACCACAGGATGTACTGCTGTCTCAAGCTATTATTGATTTTAGCAAACAACTCGGCTATGTGCAGAATCAAGTAAGGACATAGGAGGACAAGATTTGTCATTTTAGTAGGCGGATGAAGCCGGAGATTTGTCAGTACATGGCAGGTCTCACTTGTACTTCCTTGAGAGATTATCAGAATAGGGCGTTAGCCTATGAGCTATCCAGATTATCGACCGAGAATATGTCTGACTCGAAGAAACAGAAAACCGTTGGGAACTTTTTAGGAAATCAGGGGAGTGGGCCCCTTGAGGTTGGGGCTTAGTTTCGTCATCCCAAGATGATTCCTAGATCGCGTGATCAGAGGAGTAGTACCCCTGCAGTGAGTAATGTGAGCAGCTCGAAGCTATGTTATAACTGTAGTCGAACGGGCCATACTGCGAAGAATTGTCGTTCACCGTTAGTCTGCTGTTTCGAGTGTGGCCAGGTGGGTCACCGAGTTGTACATTGCGATACGGTAGCTGAGAGATTTGGGGATCGAGGTTGCATCTCTGCTCCGAAAGTACACGGAGATTCCTAGTGTGGTTTTGAGGATTTCGGCGTAGTCCGAATTGTTTATGATTGCCCTTGTGGATCGTTTGTGTTTGCTTTCTGTTTTCTCGACTGTGCGTGTTTCCTTGTAATAGGTACTTTGTGTTTTGTGAATGTTCGGATAATTGACTTGATAATATTATCTGTTTGATGACGCTTGTCACTTGTTGGTTTTATTATGTGTCTACCGGTGGCGTTCTGTTGGCCGTCGTGGAGCATGTTTTCACACCGTATATTCTTTTGCGTTGCTTGTAACGTTTCGCCGATGGACGAAAGTTACGCGTTTCTTGTGTATGTCGTTGAGTTTTTCTGGCGGGATATTACTTCTCCCTACTTGTTTTAAGTTTCGGGACGAAACTTCTTTTAAGAAGGGTAGTATGTAATATCCGCAATTTCGATTTCTGGTAATTTTCTTTTTTTCAGCGAGAGACCGTTTTGACGACTCGCTTTTAACCGTTTAGTCATTCGGAGAATGATTAATTCTGCACTTTTTGGCATCCGGGTTCGTTTCGGTGTTGTTTTGTTGAGTTCCGTTCTTTTTGGCGACTTTTCCGCACTTGAGTTCGATTCTTGCGAATCTCATTCGAAACTGCTGTTTCGAGTTTCCTGTAAGTCCGTTTAACTTTTTTAGACGTGTTGTGAACTTCAGTTTGGTTATTCGATCAAGTATCGTGATTTTCAGGCGTTTTGGGCCATTTTGTAATTTTCCCAAAGGTGTGGGTATCCGTATACGTATTTGTTATCTCGACCCTTTTTATGGTCGCGTGTGAGTTTGATTGTAACTCAAACTCTTGGTATGATCTTATTCTGGAGTTTTCCGTGCGTATCTTGATCTTGGTATTTCGATCGGAGGGGTCCGTTGTTGTAACCAGCTTTGAGAGTACTACTGCTGTAGTTCTGGGCGCATTAGCGCACGCTAAGGGATATCCTTAGCACACGCTATCGAACCGCAGGGTCTGAATTCAGTAGCTGGAATCAGGCCGTTAGCGCACGCTAAGGGCAGGTCATTAGCGCGCGCTACAGTGGTTAGCGCACGCTACGGGTTTGGTAGCGCACGCTAACTAGTAGTTCGACGGAGTCCAATGGCTACTGGACTGGGTCTGGAGGATTCGTTAGCGCACGCCAACTCTTGATGGTCAGCACACGGTAACTGTGCATTTTTGGCGAAACGATTGTTCTGACGTCTCGATAGCGCACGCTAATCAGGTAAGATTAGCGCAAGCTAAGCTGTCCAGTATAAAAACTGGACAGGAGTCTTTAATCTTCATTTTCTTCATTTCTTCTTCTTCCTCCGCGGGTTTGAGACGTGGCGACTAGGGTTCGCGACCTGGGATAATTTTCGTCCATTCCAAGGTGTTTTAGAGCACCCTAGGTGATTATAACATCATCTAATCAATTGTTCTTCGCCGAATCAAGGTATTTTTCTTGAATCCCTAGAGTTGACTTTTTGGGAGTTTTGTTCTTGATTTCGTTTTTCATCCATTTCTGATGAATCGATTGTTGTTAAATGATATTGTAAAACATATTCTATGGATTGAACATCCATATTTCGGTTGGGAATTCCGTTTTCGTGTTTTGACGGTACGAATCATGTTCTTGGCCGTTTTGGGGGAAACCCTTGAACTTTCATCGTTTGTTACTTGAATTCAGTGGCTTTGGGTCGTACTTTGGAATTTATTTTCGTTGTTATTGCTGTCATTCGTAGTTTATTGTTGCGGGTTGTCGTTCGTTGGAGTCGGCGAGTTCGTAGTCGGTTCGTGCCTACCTACTTCGGTCAATTCTCCGCGTTGTGGTTATTCGAGGCAAGTACCTTGTCCATACAATTCTTGTTTTATGGATATGATAATTAGTGATCGTCTATTTGTGTTTATTTGATCGTTTGAATTTCACTTTCAAAGACTCGGTTAGCCTTTTTAAAGGCCCTCTTTCAAAACGCGTGTGTTTTGTGAACATTGTGTTTGTGGATCGTTACGTGAATTACTATGAATACACTTAGTGTTATCGTTGTGCTTTGATAATATATATGTATATATTATCTCATATTGGTGCGTTGTGATTTGACAATTGCGTCGTGCATTGTGTTTGTTGCCATTGAGTGAATTACTTGGATATTATTGAAGTGATATGTTATTTGTGAGAATGTGTGGATATGGTTGAAGGTCTACGGTGACACATGGCACGTGATCATGTGGTCAGGATGCAACAAGTGATTGATCCAACTGTGAGAGCCTGAGATAATCTACGGTGACACATGGCTTGTGATCATGTGGTCAGGATGCAACAAGTAATTGATCCAACCGTGAGATATGGTGTGTGAATTGTTTAGCTAGCCAGCTCGGGAGGGTCCTTAGAGGCCCCGAGTAGGATTTGTGGCTTCGTCCCGGTCCTAGGCGATGCATGTGCGTGATTTGTTTTATGATATGGCTAGCTTAGGAGGGTCCTTAGAGGCCTGGAGTGGGATTCGTGGCTTCGTCCCGGTCCTAGGCGATGCTTGTGTGTGATTATGCCGTGTTGATTTTATGTCCGTGGAGGACACATGACTTGGGTTTTGGCCCTGTGAATTGCTGTCGGTTTTCTATTTGTGAAAACAAAACATTTGGGCTGTGACCCCTGTTGATTTTGGTAAGTGAAGGATGTGATAATTCTAAGTTGTTTTCTATTAAAACTCCCGAGGGTATTTTAAACCATTTTACAAACCGTTATCGTTATTTGTGATCTTTCGGATTTGGAAAGTTTTACTCAAACTCTTGCCTCGGGAAGTATTCGTTTCGTTGTTTTTGAATCTTTGAGAATTCCTGGTTATTGTTGTTCGTGGAATGTGGATTGTATGACTCGTATTTTGTACTTTGTATTTGCACTCGAAACTGTAGAGTTTTGCTAACCCCCGAGTATTCGGGGGGTGGATGTCTGTTTTTGCATTCAGGTTTTGGGAGCATATCACAGGGTCGGCACGAAGGATGATGAAAGATGATCGATACTAATCACATGAGGACCCGTACATTGTCGTATTGGTTTAGTTGTATTTTATTTCCGCTGCGGTATTCTTTCCCCGTTGTACGGGAGTGTGTTGTAATCGACCCCTGTGTGGGCATGTATTGTGTTTGAGTTGTATGTATTTATTGAAAGACTAAATCAGTCTACTGAGTTATTTTAGCCTTAAAAGCATTATTGAGTTGTTCCATGTTGTTACCAGCCTGGTAGACCCTTGAGGAAAGGTTCTATGGCGTGTAATATCCCTCAGCGGATTGGGGGTGTTACATTTTATCTTTAATACCAATAAAGAATACGTCTCTCACGCTTCTGGCGTCGAGGAGTAGATTCGACTTTAATTCTTTATGGTACATATACAACTGGTATATGAGATTTCATCACTCCTTTGGCAATCAATAACTTGTTGAACTTCAATTTCATAGTGCGTAAATTTAAATCCAACCCAACGAGAATTTTCCCACTTTCTCTTATTTATATTTGATATCTCCCCCTAATGTCGGAGATAGTTGGAATTGGATTATAAAATCAATCCTCTTCAGGAGGTGCACTAATAATAGAGGGGGTGACCCAAATATTGTGCCTTTGATATGGATACTTGAATTTGAAATTCATCGCAACATGATCATTGGATAAAATAATATATCGCTTATAATTAACTCGATACTCATTGAATAAAGCTCCTTTTAGAGCCGACAATAAGAATATTTCCATATGAAATTATACCAATCCTTCGGGGATTGTCTTTCCATTCCTCAAGTAGAAATTGAACAAATCAATATGACATAAAGTTATGTATTTCTCATTTGAAATAAATACATGCAACTTCAAATGTAAATTGCTCACCAGGAGCATGTATTTTTCTTCAAGAATTTTAATTGTGCTAACTCAGGAGCAACAATTTAAATCAAAGATAATCATATATTACCGAAAATATGAAGTACTCATCAAGAGTATGTGATATTCTTCAAAAGTATCGATTATGCTACCTTGGGAGCAACAATTTATAAGCATATAACAACCAAACTATAAATTACTCTAAAGAGTATGTAAATATTAATTAAAAGTATTAATTGTGGTACGTCATGAGCAACAATTTTTATCAATATGGTGATAATAAAAGCAATTCAATGACACAAGGCCATATAGAAAATATTCAAAATAATACCTTTTTTGTTTAATATTCTTCAGGAATATTAACTTTAATTAATGTGTTTATCATAAATACTATCATAAAAATATGATGATATATCGTTGTGTTTTATCAAGAACATCAACAATTTCTTTTTAATAATCTTCTGGATTATTAAAATTACAAATTCATGTTTCTTCAGGAAACAATGAAAATATATTAATGTAATGTATTAAAAGAATCATTACAAATAATTTTATATCATTGATACAAGTATTATCATCAATATAACATGTAATAACTATCGTTATTACTCTTCTTCTAGAAGAAAGTGCAATAATTATTATGCGATTAATCCAACATCTATAAGATGTTGATGAAAATTGGTCAACTCAAAATAATATAATTTTAAGTGTATAAATATACTTCATGATATTTACTAGTAATTTGTGATAATTATCATACAATATGTGTGAATTTGTATTAATATATCTTCAGGATATATATCATAAATAAACATATAGTTAAATAATATATAAAAAAGATATAAATAGACTTTAACACCAAACACGTAAATTTAAACATGTAAATATTGAAAGTATTAGGATTAATAGACTTCTGGTCTAATAAGTGGTGAATTTTATACGTCATTTACATTGATATTTTCTCTAACACCAATTTCTTTTCTTCAGAAATTGTATATGTCATTTGTCTCACTTGTTATCGCGGAATCATACATATTTCAAGCGATAGTTTAGAAATCCATAGATTTATCAATACTTAGAAGATAATTGTGCATAATCTTCGACCCTGTAGGAAGGAATTTAATGGTTCTTCAGGAACTGTCCATAAATTTAGCACTACCTTTTTTTCATACGAAAAGTATCATTCTAGAGATATCATGCATATTTGCACTTTGATGAGACAATAAATCATGACCACTATTTAATCCCAAGAACTTGACATTCTATTCACAAAAAGAAAAAATAAGATAAGCCAAGAATTTGAATGATACAAATATCTTCAGGATATTTGACCCTTTTATCACTAATTATATAACAACGATCAATTCAAATCATACTTCAGGTATGACATCATATCTTATATTGATAAAAACTCACAATATATCATAAGAGATAATAAAATATTAAACTACACAGTATATAAGATTAGATATTGACATATAATCTTAAGATTATCATTTTCGTGTTCTTATCATTAACAGTTGATATATCAACTCCATGAGATAAAATTTATAAATAATTATCCCCTACAAGGATAAACTCTAAATTTTATCTACTCGAGGAGATAAGATTTGTGCCATATAATATTGAAGTTTATAATTTAACATTGTTCACTTCCGGGACAACTATCAGTACATATGATAGGAATATCCGACTACTCACTAATCTTGCTACCATTGGAGCACAATCGGATTATGATTGTGGAGTATCATATCTTATAAAGATAGAGAATATTCTTAAATCATATTAACATTTTTTATTTGAATGATAAGTTATATTTTCCTTCAGGGATAATATCGTGCTACATCAAGAGCATAATGATTTAATTATGCTATTATAATTATAAGTAACAAATCAATATTCTTCAGAAATATTGTATTATCACATAATTCATGTATAATTAAGAATTATTCATTTAGGATAGTAATATTCTTCAAGAATATTATAATTAATTATGCTACTTCGGGAGCAATAATTTTAAGATTCGTAACTGAATATACAAAGGAAAATAATATAGTACGAGAATTAAAAGGCTCGGAATAACTAAATTAAAATAATTGCTTCTTCAAGAGCACTTACAATATTCATCAGGAATATTATTTTGTGTTTTTCATTAGGAATTTATACAAATTATTAGATCTCACAGTGTTCTTCATGAACACATCATATTCAACTAAAATATGATGAGATAACGTTGTGCTTCTTCAAGAACTACAACAAATCTTTTAACTTAACAATCTTCTGGATTATTAAGTATTGTTGAATCGTGTTTCTTCTAGAAACAAAGAGGATTATGATTTGATAATAAATTTCGAGGTCATCATATATATTATTTATATATGATGCACACAAAAATATAAAATTTAATAACTAAAGAATATATATTTTTACTCGAAATCATCATATGCAAGAAAGTTTTTGAGGGAATAAATAGAATTAAAACCGTTCACCAATGTAAAAAAAAGACTATTTCTGCTCGGATTTTTTTTATGTATGCAATACATTTGTAATCCGATCTCCACCATTGAATTTATAGACCGGTTTGTCAGGAAGATACTGCAATAATTTCATGCTGATCCGACGGTTAACAAAGCGGGAATCGCGATTTTAGCGCGGTCTCGCAGTGCAGAAAAACTGCTCGCGTTTCTTTTTTTTTTTTTTTTGGATTTCGAGAATCGGAGAAAAAAAAATTTACTCGTAGAGTATCGTGCTGATAACGTGTTATAAACTTGAGAGAAAAAGAGAGAAATTTGAAGAGAAGAAGAATAATGTGTGTATTCTTATGAGGGTCAAAAGCTTTTATTTATTGGTACACATCTAGGGTTTCAGGGGTATAAAGGTCATTCATTAATAAATACATTAATTACAACACTATATACTTTTTTCATTTACTTATTTAGATTATTTGGGGCTTAAAAAAGAAGCTGCTTTAAATTTTCTGAAATGTCGCTTATTTAGATTACTTTTTATAATTGGAATAATTTTTAATTAAGATTAATATAGAATTAATTACTAAGATTTAGCCGAATGATACGAGTCCAATTTAGCTCTTTAGAATGATTTTTAAGGTGCCACCTGTAAAACAATACAATTATTCTAATATAAAAACTATCATAATAATTAAAAGCAAAAAAATAAGAAAGTTTTAACCACATTAATTATTTGAATTCCTTAAAATCTTGGACACAATCAATATCTAAAAAATATCAATCCTGTTTCAGGAGAAAGTAAAAAGACTGTAAATAGAGTCAATCAATTGCATTCATAACACTGATAAAGGGGCCTTTATATAGGCATTACAATGAGAGTTCTTCCATACATAGGATTCCTAGATAAGGTAAGACATCTAATAGGATCCTACTACCTCTAGAAGGATCTAGAACGTTCCATCTATGTATCTACAACCATTATTAGATAAGACACATCACGGGAATAATAATTCCCGGAACACTCCCCCTGTGTCGAGCACTAATACAACAATGGTGCATAAGATGTTGCCTTCGTAAAAACCTATTCCAAGCCAAAACAAAACCCCATGGGAAAAATAAAGGCTTGATGAGGAAAAGATTGCAACGCACCAACATAACATGTCATATATACTCCCCCTGATGTATACATAACGACTCACCCTGATGAGTACCTCAAATCAAAGGAGTCGGATGCCAAGTTTCCCTCACAACTATACCAAGGAAAAACCCAGTGGGAAAAATACCTCTTGGTTTAAGTTGAACAGAAGTACAACGCATCATTGTATGGATGTTCTCATAGGTCGCCTCGTTAAAAACCTTACCAAGTGAAAACCCAATGGGAAAAAACAAATCTTGATTTAAGGACAAAAAGAGCGCGACACATCCAAAGTGCAGAGTCGCTAGAGACTTATCCGAAAATCAAGTTTTCTAAAGTCTTGACCTCTATGCACTAAGTCAATCATAACTTCTTCGATTCAATAGGTATCAACGAAACTGTAAGAACTTATGAAAACTAGACACCCATAGCTTTTCATTCACATACAGTACGTAACCTAGATCGACCTGAGTAGATCACAAAGCTCTATCGAAGTTGACTCAACAAATTACTCGACATATCTTGTCCTACTTTGCAACAATAGTCATATGTCACTCAACATGATGGATGTGATCAAATGGTTGGTTTCCTTGGAAAGTAGACACAAACTTTTCCAATGGTACCAATTTCACCATTTTACATCAAGTGAGCTGCCCTGTAGGTTATATGGGAGATAGACCAACACATTCTGGGCAGATTCGGGTATCAGTTTTCAAGTGTCCTTTTTATCGAGATAGAGCGAGCTTCAAGCTTCTTGTCAATCACAGACATTACGTGAGCACATCCTAGGCCATCATCACAGTGGCTTTACCGGATTATTACGAATGAGTACATCGAGTCAAACATGAGTACATAATACCGTACTTTTCTCTTAAGACTGCATCATCACTTAAGTGAGCCAAGTCTTATGATGACTTCGACTAATCATTGGGAATCATATAGGCATTATTTTATCGTCTCTTAGGGAAACCGTCCCTTAGATTGCCTTAAACCAATTGATGAATATGCATCATCAAGTGTCCCAAGATCCTTTCATTCTTAACTTTGAATTTAGCGGAATCTCTTAGTCTCACAAGAGTACATCACTATAAACCCTTAGTTTTACACGCAAAAGCTTCATATCTCTTCCAAATCAAGTATATACTTAGTATGCGTTCCCGACATTCACTTGTCGATGCGCTCCGTGGTCAGGAGCCACTTGATTTGAGTTTGATCCACCACGAGATCATTTTTATTGCTTAACTTAGTTCCCAACTAAGATAAGATTTAACCACAAGCTGCACGTCAGTTTTTGGGAAACTATATAACTGAAAAGATAGTGGATGCTATAACATCCATTACGATAGCACAACTAACTTTTGTGTCATCGTAGTCGATTCCAGTGCATTCATGAGAAACCTCGCGCCATGAGGTGAGTTTAACTCCTTCTCTCACTCGCTTTAACAAAGTATACGGATAGATCTTATCTTTGGAGTGTCGGTACCACTTCAACAAAGGGCTATCACTTTGTTTTATCTTTGAGTCGCATATGTTTCCATTTTAGGCCAAGGCTACAACGTTGTAGATTTTCAACGAAGTATGGTTCGATTAAACTCACATTCCACATCCTCATGTACCGGCTTTATTCATAGAGTACTCTTTATGGATTGGCATTCATTGAGGCGTCCCGCAATAATGACTATAATCCAGAATCACATGAGACGGATGAGTTCATTTGATCATATGATCAAGTTTCATGTACCAAGCTCGCATACATTCTTAGCGAGAGTATTTATCGAACCAAGTGGCATCCCAATACTCGATGAGATCCACGGCCTAGTAACACCATCTACCACAATTTGTGGTGTTACCATATCACCATTTATAGGTGACGAACGTCCATGACCGGACACAATCCTTGCAGACATGTTTGCAGCATGTATTTAATCTCGTCACTTTAGGGAACTTAGTGAGAAACAGTAGGGACAAACTACGACAATTCCAAGTCGTTCTACTCGAACATGATCATTCGCATCTCCCCCTAACGACGGGAAGACTGGCTCATCAAAGTGACTTACGAGATCATCTGCCAAGGTATATTTTTAAGCGGACTATGAGTGAAAGCGCATGTCATATTCATCATTTATAACCCGTCATAATGCGTTGTGGTAACGCACTTTGGCACATGAACATGTCGACGATAAAGGTTTTCATTGTTAACACAATCTAGTTAACAAAATGCATATGGTTACACTTGTAACTAAGCATTTGAATGATGATAGGTATAGGTGAATATGACATGTTGACCTATGCTACATAACCGTAGCTACTGGTCTTGAGAATCCAACAAAACCCCCACCATGCACCACCGGGATCGAACATAAAGAAACGATTGAACCGATGATAGGCCGTTGGTTTTATCGAACCTCTAGTGCTTTCTTGAAGAGTTCACTCCCTTCACCAGCCCCAAACACCTCAAAATTTCGTGAGCATGTATAAACGAGTGTTTAGGATTCCAAAACCATCAACCTTGTGGTCAAAAATAGGTCGAAATGACATCGAACTGGTTAATAGGACGGCTGGTGGTATGTGAAAACTTCATTTAAGTGGTTCACCTCCTTCCAAGTCTCCAAATGGCACCAAAATTTGTGAGATGGTAGCCTTGGATGTTAGGAAGTATTTGTCAAAATTTCACTTGAAGACTTAGTCTAAAAGTAAGTGAACCGACCTTTACAATAACTGGTCCGCAAGTTGGACAACCATAACCCAGGTTTCATCAACTTATCAATCATTGTCAAAGGAACAACATAACATATAAATGTTATCACTTGAGTACGACCATTTGTGAACACCATCATAGCATCATAAGCCACCCAGGCTAATACTTATGATCATGTATGTATAAGGACTCGGTGAAAAGGGAGGACTCAGCACCATGCTTATGCGATTCGCTATATTATCCTCTTTAGCATAGGAGGGTGTCATCTCCTAATCGTGCCAAAGAATAGGCTTTAATAAATGAACATGGCTAAGAAGGATCATCGGGGGGGGGGGGGTCTGTGGCGTCACACATGCTTATGAAAGCAAGACGCGGATGACATAAATATCATCATCGGTCATGAGCCCTGCTCATGACTCCACCAACGTACTTTGGTGTCTTTGATCCAGCTAGTTTCTTTGTTCAAAGAAAATGATGTCCATGACAATACCGTGGTATATAGATCATCAAATTGTCCAAATTTTGGACTATTAAAGCCTAAATGTGTCAATGTCCCAATACATCTTCTGGTTACACAAACCGATGCAAGCCGGACCATATTGACTCATGAATATTTTTCCTTTCACATGTCCAATACAAGTGATGCATAAGATTTTATTTCTCACAAATTATAATGAGATGCTTATGAGTGACACACTTTTGGCATATATGTCATCGAGTCATAACATGGTTCAATTGTTACGGAACATATGTGACTAGAAAACGCCATTCGGCATTCAACAACTTGAGCATCATACCACTCATTGATTGTGATGACCTACTCATCATAGTCACAATGGATTTATAAATCGAAATCCAAAAATATCGTGCTCCTTGACAATAGCTTAATACGCACTCAATTTCGCTTGCAAAATTTTACAAACATGAGCATAGCGAACACTCTAACAACATAGAGATTTTATACCAGATATGATCAAAATGATCTATCATATTGAGTGCATAACATGGCAAGGTTATATTCCTAAGGGGCAAAATTACGACACAATCATGGTGTAGTACTACCATGCACACGCTCGACTTCTTATAAGGGTGCGTATTTTGGGCTTCCCCAAGGAAACTGTTTTTCAACATTTGAAAGATAATAGTTTAGCGTATAACGCATACCAAAAACTGCATCATCTATGGCAAATTCGGCCAAACAGAGGTTGAAAAATATGTGTCATAAGACCACTTGCAAATTTAATATGGGAACTAAGATGGTTGGGACAAAAGTTAGCACAATCGCTGGAAATAAAATTCCGCGCAGCTTGATCTTTGTTCACTAAAACAGCGATAACTCCCTTGTTAGGAAGGCTATGGACGAACGGCCAGATGTTCTGGAAACTAGACTTCCGCATCTTTCTATCCATATATTTTGCATCACACGGATCATTAAACTCAGATCACAGTGCATGTTTTAATTGAATGTTTAGTATTTCCCAAGTTTAGTGAGAAAACAAGGTTGAGACCATATCCAATGGCATAAGTGTTGATGCAAAAACATGACAATGACAGCCATAGGTGCGTTTAAACGCAGAAGGGTGTTCGATTTCTTATCTCGACTAATGATCCTTTCAGTAACTCCAACTTGGTAGACTTGCAGAGAAAGTAGGAATGTCGGTACAGCTAAGACTGTTTAAAAACCACTGATTCCGTTTGAACTTTCAAAGCATAAACAAATACCAAGGAGGATGCGCCTAGTCATGATCAAAAGTGTAGACAAAATCCACCAAAGTGCATCAAATCAACCAAGTATTTTAATTCTCAATTTGCAAGTATACGTCGTAATAGCCATGTTATATGGATGCAACGCGGTGCATCATAATTAAGCATTTTGAACCATGAGACATAATGAATATACCATAACCAACTCGTCTTGACCATCCAATGAGATCGACTAAACATAGTCAAATGTATAAGGCACATGCCTTTACAAATACTCGGAAAATTATTCGGACCTATAGTCACACGAACTATAATCGTGGTCAACGAATTTATGTAATTAACGCAATATGCCATTGCTTTACATGTTAAAATTCATGAGAATTACTCGTACATTCTTCCATATATCATATTACAAGGAGACGATACATGTCTACACCCATATGCAATATTTTATTTTAATTGGATGAAAGATGGAGTTTTCCAACTATGGGATTGGGTCAAGACCAACGTGGTGGTCGCTCAATTCAACGTGACAATTCCGTCACAAATCGATTTTAACCACGACATATCCGTCGCAATCGATGTTTGTCCCATTTGCACGTCACAAATCCGTGACTAATCATGAACGAGTCATAACTTTACCGTTACCGACAATGTTCATTTTTTTTTCAATTGTTGGTTTAAAATCGACAAAACGGCGAGGTCAAATCGCACCCAAAACGTGGTGTATGCAACAACCACAAATATCGACTTTCAACAATTATTCGTGACTCCCCCAGGACCGTCACACAGTTTACTTCGACATCCGAGAGTGATACCACCTCTCATTGTCTCATCCACCGCAAAGTAGCATGGGAGATAAAGAACCCAAATACCCAATTCCCCAAAAAAAAAATTTCCCAAAAGAGAGGAATTGAAAAACGAAAACTTTAATAAAGTCTTAGGGGTACTTGGTTCCATATATGCTTTGATCCTTGAACGGGAGATTCTCTCCATATGAGCAACATATTTCCGTGGGTACTCCGTTCTATATTTACTTTGATCCTTGAACGGGATAAATATGGCTTTTTATCCATATTTTGCACATCATCATGAGCAACATATTTTCCTATATACATGTAAAACATAAACATGTAAGATTCATAAACATACAAGTTAATGATAAATGAATCATGAATTAGGAAAATAGAGAGTTGAAAAACGCTCGGATAGGGCTACTGGGCTCGATAATTCGGACGAAAAAGGACTCGAGCGTGGCGGTGCAGTAGCTCAGTATTGGATGAGGTCGGATCTCCAAATTTCCTCGTAAAAATCTGCTTCTGTTCGGCGGTAGATTCAGTAGTCAATATTACTCAGAATCCGATCTCCACCGTTGAATATACAGATATTTGTGTTGGAAAGTTTCTGTCAAAATTTCACACCGATCCGACGGTTACCGAATTGGGAAACATGATTTTGGTACGGCTGCGCTGTGCAGAAAATTTACGCGCGGAAATTCTCGTCTCTCGTTTTTTTTTCCGGGATTTTTCAGGAAAAAAACGGTAGAGGAGAAAAAAATTTCTTACTCAGTTGGGGAGTACGTGCTGATAACGTATTTTAGGAGAAAGTAAAAAGACTGTAAATAGAGTCAATCAATTGCATTCATAACACTGATAGAGGGGCCTTTATATAGGCATTACAATGAGAGTCCTTCCATACATAGGATTCCTAGATAAGGTAAGACATCTAATAGGATCCTACTACCTCTAGAAGGATCTAGAACGTTCCATCTATGTATCTGCAACCATTATTAGATAAGACACATCACGGGAATAATAATTCCCGGAACAAATCCTATATTAATTCCTTTCCTCATTCATGTCTTCATTCATTTTTCCGGCACAAAATTCAAATTGTTCTCAAACTCCTGCAGAAATTGAACCATATCAATTTGAATTATGATAATAACTTCTGCTTCAA
Organism: Orobanche coerulescens; assembly: GCA_033398695.1. Classification (NCBI taxonomy): domain Eukaryota; kingdom Viridiplantae; phylum Streptophyta; class Magnoliopsida; order Lamiales; family Orobanchaceae; genus Orobanche; species Orobanche coerulescens. The sequence continues at coordinate 55,968,029 of CM065805.1, read as the reverse complement.
AGTTTGAATTACATAAAGTATTACGAACACAATACATACTCTTGGAAACACTTTCATGAGACTTATTATTGTCACCATTATACATTAACAATCGGTGACATAACAACTCTAACTATTACAAGCTAAACGATAATATTTGAAAACAAACATATTGCAAGTGAATAAGTTCGAAAATAATAAGTGTCACCATAACACATAATATTTGGACAGAATGTTACCACATGTAAACATAATAATAGAAACTTTTGAACAAAATGTCACTAGAATAATGCATATGTGTGGAAACACTATCATGAGGAAAATCAGAAAAACTATTTTCACCATTGTATACTAACACTCTGGTGACAAGTGACCGCGCTATTGGGATGCGTCAAAATTAAATATTTAAAAAAGTCATTGACTCATTTATACTAAATAATAGAATTGGTAAGTAAGAATCGAACCCACGAGGAGTGGAAGAATTAATTAAACTTATTGAGTTGAATATTTTTTGAAAGCAAAAATACTAATACTACAAATAATAACTGTTGGCCACTAAGTATACTGGATACAGTTTGGAAAATAGTTTAAACAACAAACTGTACGGATTCTAAATCTGAGTGCGTAGCGGAAGTCTTGGATACAGTAGGTTGCTGTGGATACAGCAACTAAGTGTATAGTGTATACTTATTATATCACAGTAATTTAAAACAGTAAAAACTGAAGGTAAATAACACAGTAATTAAAGTGGTTCGAGGTAAACCCCTCTACGTCCACTGGTCCTCCACACAGGAGTAAAAAGTTTATTATAATTACTGCGTACACAACTACGTAATTATAACAACACACACAATCAATATATCGTTCACACAGATTGATATAAAGATCTTAGCTTAAACCGTTCACACAGATTGGTTCTGAGCTAATGCTTTGACTTGCTTCTTCACACACGCTCAAGCTTCGTCTTCTTCAATGCAAATCCTTCACACAGATTCAGAGAAGCACGATTGTTCGATCCACACGGCTGATCTTGAGTTTGTTCAATGTATAGACAGATGGTGAACAACAACTTTGACTTTAAGAGCTTTCGGTGATGAAGTGTTGTTCGGGATGATGAGCACCGTATATCTCTTTCGTTCTTAATTGCGATAAGCTTTGGAGATATGTTTGCTCGATGATAACTTTTGATAGCTTGAGTGTTAGGTTCTTTGGGTAATCGATCTTCAATGCCTTCATAAGATATATATAGTCTCGAAGAAAGTATCCGTTGAAATGTATCCGTTTGAATGAGATTTCGTTCAACGGGATTATGACACGATCCGATTTGCGGGATTCTCAAGATCGAAGATCGACGATATTTAAATACTTTATCCTTGAGTATTTAAATGCTTCTTTATTCAACGGGACTTGACTTCTGTTCCTTCTTTGTCCTGTTGTGAGCTGTATGGAAGTGAACTGTATTTTGAGTTTCGAGACAGTTTCCATACTTGGTCTTTTTACAAGACTTCTTGCTGTACTGAAGAGCTTCACTATATACTGATTCGAGGCAGGTCTTCGATACAGGATAAAGCCTCAAAGCTTCGATACAGTTTCCTTTACTGTATTCGGATTTGCATATATGTCAAAACCTTTTTATCAAATATCATTCGATACAGGGATCGGGTATCCCGGCTGTTTCGATACAGGGTCTTTGTTTTCCCAAAAATTTCCCCCGTTTTGACAATTTGCCAAGACTTTCTTTCTTAACTTTTCAAGTCTTCTTGATGATGCCAAAACCTTCTTCATGAAGCGATCTTCTTTGATGACTTCTGGCAGATTTCTTGGTCTTTAGTCAAAAGGTCTGACTTAGTGACTTAGTCTACAATAATGAACTGCTCGCAGGCAAGTTCGATACAGTTTAAGGATTATTACAACTTAAGCTTATGATTGGCGCGCAGGCACAATCTTACAATGTATTCTAAGCTTACAACTGAAATTATGAACTGTTTGTAGACTAGTTCGAACAGCTTATTTTTCAATCAAGTTTATCTAACTTGAGATTGCTATCAAACAATTTAAGTAATCATACATCAACACAGTAGATTACAAGTTGTAATCTTTCAAGACAAACAAACGTTTTTATTGATATTCAAAATGAATTGAGTACAGAGTTTGCTGTTTCGAATACAAATTACAAAACAAAAATATACATAGATTTCAGCTCCTTATCTATAATCCGCATGCCTCCATGGTCTTTTCCCTAGTTCATTCTCGGTACCACGCCACCAGTTTTGAAGAGAATCATTGCCTCGATCCTGGTATATAGCTCTTCCATCATAAGATCGATCAAAGGCAAGTATCCAGTCTTCTGGATGGGTGACCCGATCTCCTCTTCCGTGTTTGGATTTCATTTCGATTTGGAGAGGGAGTTTCCCTTCTTCTAGCATCTTCGTAAATTTATCTGCGGCCTCCGCTAACGTTTTATTGTTCTTGAAGATGGCGGATTCACTGATGAGTCTGACAAAGTATCTCATCAGTTCGTTCTTCCTCCAGTGCTTCACTTCGTCGGCAGTAGGGTTGCGGTTGGTCGGCAGACGAATTTCCGAAGGTCTCTGAATAAGAGTTTGCCAAGGGACATTGGGATCATGAAATTCCGGTCTGGAGCCTGAAATTTTAAAACTTTGGTATGGAGGTGCTAGCTTGTTCAACTCGGCAGTGATACTGTTTTGAGCAGCCTCAAATTCCCTTTCTTGTTGCAGCCTAATTCTCCTAGCAGCTTCTCGTGCCTCTTCCCCCCTTTTGGCTTCATCAAGACTTTGCAGGATTTCTAGAGCAGCGTCCTGTTTTGTCTCGATGCTGGTCATTCTCTCTACAAGGGAGTAAAGAGTCTGCGACATTTCCTGAATGCATTTGTCATGAGCACGCAGTTGAGAGCTGTTTTCAATCATAGCACAAGCGGTCTTGGCTTCAGCTATCCTCGTTTTTGTTGCTTCTTCCTTCAAAGCTTGCTCTGCTTATCTTCCATGATCTTCAAAGCTTGTTTGAAAACTTCTGGCAAAAGAATGAATGCGTCGACAACACGAGATTCTTCATGTTGAAGAGTGGTCATTTCTTCGACGGCAGAAGTATGCATCCAATTCAATGCTTTTTCAACGGAAGATAGAGCATTTACTGCATCCTGGATGAATACAGTTTGAAGGCCAAGAGCACGCAGGCGCTCTTTTCGTGCGGCAGAGATCGGAGAATCTGGTTGGGCAAGGTCTGCAGAGATGTTCAACCTTCTTACATTCACGGATGGGCATGAAGTAAGTTGGATATCCTCAGGTTCGATACCGTCCTCGGATTCCACGGTTGAAGGGGCGGGAGCAGCTTCCTGTGGTTCGGCGACAGGGGGTTGAGAAGCTTCCTGTTGCGAAGATTCTTCAGCAAACATGGATACAGGAGGGACTGAATCCTCCTGTTGGCTTTCAGGAATGGCTTCTTCGGTCGCAGCAGGCTCAGGTGCCTGTTCCAAAATTTCTTGTACTTCCTCGACTGGAGGGACTGATTCCTATTCGTCGGGAATGTTCTCAGGCTGTGGCGAAGGGGGATTGGCCTGGGTAGAAGACCCTTCGTCATCTCTGGGTGGAGAGGCGTCTCGAGCTTCAGCCTCTTCACGACTCATTCTCAGACCTGCTTGTAAAGCATCGTCATCGTCGTCTGAGTCATGATCTTCATCATCTTTTGGATTAGAGGGAGAATCCTCTGACTTTTTCTTTCCTTTCCTCCGAGCGTCAGATTTGTGCACAAGATGGCTTTCAATTAGATCCTTGCAAGAGGGGTTGTCCCATCGAAGCAGGGCCTCAATTTCTGTTGAGTCCGTCACTTCTGAGACGAATCTCTCTTCGTGGCTCCAATCGCTCCAGTTATGCAAAGGTATCGCATTGAGCTAGCCTGTAGCCTTTCCATTGCAAAAATCTTTCATAGGCGTGTTCAATTTGAACCGAAAGAAGGGTCGATTAATGATCGAGTCGGGAAGGACTTGAATAACGTCTGAGACGCTGTTTGAGGATTCTGTGCAGGTATGGGATCCTGTACGGAAGAGGGACTCCTTACAGGGATGGTGCCTCAAGGAAGATGGATCCTGACGGGTGTGGGATCCCGCAGAGGAGAAGTAGCTTTTGGCTCCGAATGGGCACCGACTCGCTAAAGTCTTGATCGTTGCGAGATGTCTCAATATCCGTCCTAGCCGCCAAAGGCTCGGGATCTACGTCGATACAAAGAGAGACACCTCTTCCACAGGGGTTGGGCCCTGGGGTTCTTCATCAGTGGGTTGAGCCACGGGGGAGACTTCCTTGGAGTGCTTGGCAGATTTGATTTTCGAAAGCCTCCTGAGTCTCTTCTTGGGCTTCTCACCAGCAGAGTGTTTCTTGCTGTGAGATCTCTTTCGCTTCTTTGACGATTCCACTTCTGGGACCTTCAAGGATTCATCTCTTGGATTATCAGAAATTGGCATGTGCCTGGTTCTTGGGTGGTTGCAAGACATGGTGCTCTGGTTATACGCAGTAGGCTTGACGCCTCCTAAGTATATCCTCGAGCTATTCTTCTTCGCATCGGCGGATTGCGTCAGTCCGCACTTCGTCAGGATATAATTCAACATTAAACCGAAAGATTTCTTCTAGGTGGCAGGTTTGCACACCTCCTCTTGTAGGCGTTTCAGAATTATTTGGCACCAATTGACCTTTTCACAGGTCAAAATAGCCACCATCATCCTGAACCTTAAGTTTGTGCACATCTCGAACGCACCGGTTCGGTTTTCAATAATCGTGGAGCAAAAGTCATGAAGATACACAAAAGGAAGAAGAAAGTTTTTCTTGTGACAAGTAGTTGTCACAATGTCAACAACTTTGGACCCTGTAAACAGTCCATAAAATTTTGTAATGAGCTCTTGAGACCCGAACGTCTCAAGTTGATCCATGGTCAGGCCATCAGCGGGTAGCCTGTAGATTCTCTGGAGCAGATCGCGATCGATACAGATCTCCACTCCCTGGACTGTTGCAGTGATGTCAGCAACATGACCTCCCTGGGCCAATGACAGAAAACGGACGGCGGCGTTGAGGTAGAATTCCTCAACCAGATGGGGGTCGAATTTGTCGGCGGTCTTGCTTCCAAGGCGATAGAGGCCTTGTTGTTGAAGACGAGTAATGATATATTCCATAGGTTCTGCGTCGTTGGTTTCTGAGAGAACACGCTCAATGATGACAGGTTTGGAGAAGATCCGGCCATCAATGATGTTAGCGGATTTCTTCAGAACAGGGGAAGAAGATTGACCAGCCATTGATGTTTTCTTAAGAAAGAAGTGCAAGAAAATAATCGAGATATGCAGTAAAATGCAGAAAAAAAAATGTAGGCTGTATTTGCTTGAGAACTCTTGTAATTGCAGAAAGCGTAAAGAGTCTCTAATGGCAGATTCAGTCCTTTTATAGTTGGGCGGCGAAATAGGGTTTTGCAGAGTACGAATGGTCAGATTTTAAGGGATGGGAACCGGTTTTGAAATCAACGGTTAAGATGGACTGAGTGTAACTGGTACGCTAATCCATTAAAAAGTTTAAAAATTGAGCGGGTCCCACTTCTGAGATAGGTTGATACCCTAAATGCCTAAAAAGGCGGTTTAAGAATAATAAACAATTTAAAAACATCGCGGCTTTTAAGATTCAGTTGTCCAGATGTCGTGTAAGGCATTTAATGTACATGACGTTTGACATAAAAACAGGGCACGCGGACAAAAATTATTTTGAAAGGAAATAATATTATATTATATACTGAATCGAAATCCTATAGCATGTGCTGTTTTCCGCGTCGATACAGCGTTCCCCCTTAAAAAGGTACTTATAGGTTTTGAATTCCATACAAAGAATATTTGGATTAATGCCGTATTCATGGGTCCTACAAAGATTCCCCCTTAATTATTACACACGCCACCGTAGGATTCATATGTCTTCGCCGCTACTGATCGTATTGATGATTCTGAGTGTACAAATAATTAATGTTGAATACCGTATTCACGGGTCTTACAAAGATTCCACCTCAATTGTTGAGTAAAAACAAGAAATTACTTACAGGAGTCTGGCCGTAGCATTCCCAATTCTTGTCTGAGCATGTTGAATCTTGCCGTGTCGAGCGGCTTGGTGAAGATGTCGGCCACCAACGTCTGTATGAACCTTTTCCAGCGAACATCCTTGTTCTCGACATGATTCCCGATAAAATGATGCTTCATGTTGATATGTTTAGTGCGCGAGTGCGAGCAGGATTGTGCGTGATTGCAATTGTACTCGTGCTATCACACATGATTGGAGTCTCTCTAGCATCGATTCCATAGTCTGACGCTTTTGCCGCATCCAAAGGATCTGCATACAGCAGCTGACATAGTATTACGATTCACCGTGGAAAGAGAGTTAGCCAATTGCTTCTTCGAACCAAGAAACGAGTCTAGGTCCGAGAAAGTGACAAGTTCCACTTGTACTCTTCCTATCTAGCTTGCAGCCTCCGAGATCCGAGTCGCTGTATCCAACTAAATCGAATCCGCCTTCCTTAGGATACCATAGTCCTGCATCGACTATTCCTTTAATGTACTTCAGGATTCGTTTAGCTGTATTGAAGTGTGATTCTTTAGGTGCAACTTGGTATCTCGCACACACTCCAACAGCAAACTGGATATCGGGCCTGCTAGCCGTTAGGTACAGGAGCGAACCAATGAGCTTCCTGTAGAGTGATTGGTCAAACGGCTTTCCGGCTTCATCAGCACTAATTTGCACGGAAGTGCTCATAGGGGTTGGCGAGGATTTGGAAGTGTTCATTCCAAATTTGTTGAGAAGCTCCTTGCTGTATTTCTCCTGGTTGATGAATATACCTGTAGGCAACTGCTTTACCTGCAAACCTAGGAAATAACTAAGTTCCCCCATCATACTCATTTCAAATTTACTTTGCATGAGATGAGAGAACCTTTGACATAGAGCAAGGTTAGTTGAACCAAAAATAATATCATCGACATAGATTTGTACCATTAAAAGGTCATCACCTTCCTGTATCTTGAACAAGGTTTTGTCCACAGCACCTTTCTCAAATCCGTTGTTGGTTAGATACTGGGACAGGGTTTCGTACAAGGCTCTAGGGGCTTGTTTAAGTCCATACAGCGCTTTCCTTAGCCTGTAAACTAGATCGATACCGTCTGTGTTGGCAAACCCTAGTGGTTGTTCAACATAAACTTCTTCTGCAAGATCTCCATTCAGGAACGCACTCTTGACGTCCATTTGGTATACGATAAAACTCTTATGGGCGGCAAAGGCTAAAAATATCCTAATGGATTCTAGTCTCGCTACAGGGGCGAAGGTTTCATCATAGTCGATTCCTTCTTCCTGACAATAGCCTTGTGCTACTAGTCTGGATTTGTTCCTTATGATAAGTCCATTTCGATCCTTTTTGTTTTGAAATACCCATTTGGTTCCTATAACCGATTGGTGTGTCGGTCTGGGTACAAGATACCATACATTGTTTCTTTCGAAACCGTTAAGCTCTTCTTCCATAGATGTTATCCAATGAGAATTGTTAAGAGCGTCTATGGTCGAAACAGGTTCGGACTGGGCTAAGAATACAGCGATAGTGCACATATTGAGTCTTTTAAGTTCGGATTGAGATTTCCATTCAGGAAACTGTGAAACTTCAGCATTAGATTCTTCGTGTGCACAAAGTACATTTCCTTGTGTACTCTGTATTCTCCTACGAGTAGAAACACCGGCATTAATGTTTCCAATGATCAGATCTTGCGGGTGATCTCTCAACCATCTTCAGTCGGGTTCTAATTCAGATCCGTCTTGTATCGAAAGTTTCTGTGGATACAGCTTCAGCTTGTACAGCGTCGGCTTCATCCACATCGATTCTTACAGCTGCGGGGTTGATTTCTAAATCAACGACAGGTTCTATGGGTGTAGGTGGATCCATGATAGATAGATGGTGAATGTTCTGAGTGATATCATCTACTCCTGTAGGGTCATGGTGTGGTTCGTCGAACACTACATGAACTGATTCCTCGATCGTCAGCTTCCTTTTATTAAAGATTCTGAAAGCTTTGCTGACGGAGGAGTATCCTACGAATATTCCTTCATCTGATTTTTCATCAAAGGTTCTAAGTTGGTCCTTCCCATTGTTCAATACATAGCACCTGCATCCAAAAATGTGAAAATACGACACTAATGGAGTTTTGTTATTCCATACCTCATATGCTGTTTTGTTGTGATGCTTGTTGACGATACAGCGGTTTTGAGTGTAGCACGCTGTATTGGTTGCTTCACCCCAGAAACGCTGTGGCAATTTGCTTGCGGCAATCATTGTCCTTGTTGCTTCTTTCAACGTCCTATTCTTTCGCTCGGCAACACCATTTGTTGAGGTGTACGGGCAGCTGAGTATTCGTGTTGTATTCCATTCTCCGAACAGTATTGCTCTATAAAGCGGTTAGTAAATTCAGTACCTCTGTCGGAACGAATGCACACGATACTCGATGCTTTTTCATTTTGCAACTTTCTCAGGAGCTCGGGCAGCCTTGATGTTGTTTCCTTCTTCTTGCTAAGAAAGATCGTCCAAGCATACCTAGAATAATCATCAACAACAACCATGCAGTATTTCTTACCTCCCAAACTTACTGGGTCTACAGGACCGTAGAGATCCATGTGTAGCATTTCCAACACTCTTTGGGTTGAAAGGTAGGATTTGCTTTTCAGGGTTGACTTGATTTGCTTGCCTTTCTGGCATGGTCCGCAGACGCTGTCTTTCTTGAATGACACATTTGGCAAACCTCTAACCATTCCCTATCTTGAAAGCTTGTTGATCGTCTTGAAGTTGACGTGAGACATCCTCTTGTGCCATAACCAGCTAATATCTGCAGTGCCTTTGGCAACAAAACATGGAATTGAGGAGCTCATAGGCTTCCAGTCAGCAATGTACATATTACCTGATCCGCTTCCTGTAAGCACAACTTCCTTGGTTTGGGTGTTCTTGACTCTACAGCGATCTACATAGACCTTCACCGAGAACTGTTTATCACAGAACTGGCTAATAGTAAGTATATTATACTGTAAGCCTTCAACATATGCAACATCGGTGACCTTGAATTTCCCGACAAGTAGGTTTCCTTTCCCTCTTGTTCTTCCTTTAGACTTATCACCGAAGCGAACTTTTGGTCCGCGACCTTCTACAAAATCAGATAGTTTGCTCCTATCTCCGGTCATGTGACGAGAGCATCCACTATCGAAGTACCAGGTATCCTCCTCTAGAATGTCCTGTAACAAAGAAATTAGGTAGATTTAGGTCCCCTTTGATTTTTGGGTCCATGTATGTTAGTTCCTTTAGGTACCCAAGCTTTCCTGGCAGCAATTGGTTTACTGTAGGACATACTCGGTACAGTGTTGCGATATCTACGGGGGGCATATCCGTAGTCGTTATAATCATGATAATTACTATGCATGTAAAATTCAGGGTTATTATTATTATTCCAGTACGAGTGCCGTCTAGGAGGTGGAGCCATTTTCTTAGGCCTAACAGCTTGTCTTCTGGGTCTCCAGTTGGATTCCCAATGCTGTTGTTGATACTGAACTGGCATCTACTGTCTTGAGGGATAACGGGGCTCCTGTATCCAATACCTCGGCGAGTCAGATAAAATGCCGTGCGGGCCTTTGGTGGTTGGATACGACCTTCCTTACGAACGGTTGTTGACGCTGTTGATATGCTCGGGAGCATCTTTGTTGAGTGCGCCTCACGGGTTGGAATGGCTTATGATTCCATTGCCTGTATAGGTTTGCGGGGCGGAATTGCAGCCTTTCTGGTTTTCTCGCATGAGGTTCCTTCATGGGACTAGGGGTATCTTCCGATTCTGGAATGTGTTCCACACTCTTGACGAACACTATACTAGTTTTCCCTTTGTTTGAACATGAGCTGTATCCTAGGCCACTTTTATCATGAGCATGTTGCCCAATGCTCAGAATTTCTTCCATTCTTTTGGACGACTTTTCAAAAGACTTCAGAATGGTCTCAAGTTCAGTTTCTCGCTTTTCGAGAGTTGTGATTTTGGTTTGTAGTAGAACCAAATCATTTGTCTTTCTCTCATTGTGGGTTTTAACCTCATTTAGTTCATGATCAAGTTGATGATTGTTCTCCATGAGTTTTTCAAAATCGACCTTGCTGGTTTCACAATCAAGAGACATATTTTCATAATTTATTTTCAGCAAGTCATTTTCATCTTTCAGCTCTAAATTTGTTAATTGAAGCTGTATATTCTCAGTTTTTAGAGTCTCATGGGCCTTTTGAATGTTTTTAAATTCATTCATCATATTTTCGAAAGTATGAGATGCATTTGATGGAATAGCTGAGGTTGAACTTACCTCATCGTCGCTGTCTTCACCTTCTGGAACATCTTTGGCCATAAAGCACATATATGCTTTATCATCGAACTCATCATCAGATGAATCACTTTCAGTGACCACCTGAAGACATTATGCTGAATTGGATGGTGTGGGGGAGGCTTCTGATTCTCCAATCAGGGCCTTGAGCTTGTCTTTCCAAGCACGTCTTCTTTCATCTCTCTCTTGTTACTCGGCCTCAGGCAATATTTGGACTTTGGGATGAGGACATTTGTTTGCATAATGGCCTGGTTTCCTGCAGTTATAGCACAGGTTAGCATCACCAGATGATCTTTCGGTACTTACCTTGTGGACAGGTTTGGGCCTGTAGGGAGTCTTTCCAGACTGTTTGATGAACTTTTTGAATTTATGCATTAGAAGCGCCATTTCATCTTGGGACAGGATGTCGTCGCCATCGTCGGCATTCTTGTGATGGCTTCGGCGAGCTAGGCATCTTTGTGTCGACGGTTCGATACGGCGGCGAGCCGTGACCTTTGAAGGAGATTCTTGACTTTCTCTCTTCACAATATCATACTCAAAAGCTTTGAGGTCGAGAAGAGATCAAAAGTAGATATTTCATTAAGATTACAGGATACACGCATAGTCATGGTCTTAATGTCCCATCGGGCCGGGAGAGATCTGAAAATTTTTAAGTTCTTCTCCTTTTGGGTGTAAATTTTGCCCAACGCTTCAAGTTCACCAACAATACCAGAATCGAGGTCAAGTTCCTCAAGTGTTTCCGTTGGTTTCATTTCAAAAGATTCAAATTCTTGAGTTAGTTTTGAAATCTTGTTTTCTTTTGAGAGCTCGGTTCCCTCACAAATTAACTTGAGTTTATCCTGCATTTCTTTGGGCTTTTGCGGCTCTTTACCTTTGAGAACGTGCCTTTGTCAAGAGTGACAAATAACGCGTTCTTAGCCACGTTGTCGAGATTGGCTCGCTTCCTTTCATCATTGTCCATTGCTCGCGTTCCTTCTCGAGCATTTCGGCATGGGCTTGGCCCTCAATCCTTGCGGCGGATTTACCTTCATGATCTTGATAGGACCATCTGTATAACAAAATCATCTCTTCGTGCATTCTTTTGCCAAGATGAGCTTCCATTCTAATTCTCCAGTCGTCAAATTCGTTAATAGAGAACATAGGGACTTTGTTAATCATAGAAGTATCCATACTGATAATATAGGAATGAAAGAGACTGTTTTGAAAATAAGTGATTTGAATCTGATTCGGTTAAAAAGAAATACGACTGATTCTTTTTAGAATCAACCTCTCCGATACCACTTGTTGGACACTAAGTATACTGGATACAGTTTGGAAAATAGTTTAAACAACAAACTGTATGGATTCTAAATCTGAGTGCGTAGCGGAAGTCTTGGATACAGTAGGTTGCTGTGGATACAGCAACTAAGTGTATAGTGTATACTTAATATATCACAGTAATTTAAAACAGTAAAAATTGAAGGTAAATAACACAGTAATTAAAGTGGTTCGAGGTAAACCCCTCTACGTCCACTGGTCCTCCACACAGGAGTAAAAAATTTATTATAATTACTGCGTACACAACTACGTAATTATAACAACACACACAATCAATATATCGTTCACACAGATTGATATAAAGATCTTAGCTTAAACCGTTCACACAAATTGGTTCTGAGCTAATGCTTTGACTTGCTTCTTCACACACAGTTCTGATGCTTCGTCTTCTTCAATGCAAATCCTTCACACGGTTCAGAGAAGCCGCATTGTTCACCCACACAGGCTGATCTTGAGTTTGTTCAACGTATAGAATGATGGTGAACAACAACTTTGACTTTTAGAGCTTTCATCTGATGTAGTGTTGTTCATGTTGATGTGCACTGTATATCTCTTTCGTTCTTAATTGCAGTAAACTTTGGAGATATGTTTGCTCTGATGATAACTTTTGATAGCTTGAGTGTTAGGTTGCTGGGTCACTGATCTTCAATGCCTTCATAAGATATATATAGTCTCTGAAGAAAGTATCCGTTGAAATGTATCCGTTTGAATGAGATTTCGTTCCAACGGGATTATGACACGATCCGGATTTCGGGATTCTCAAGATTCAAGATCGCAAGATTTAAATACTTTATCCTTGAGTATTTAAATGCTTCTTTATTCAACGGGACTTGACTTCTGTTCCTTCTTTGTCCTGTTGTGAGCTGTATGGAAGTTAACTGTATTTTGAGTTTCGAGACAGTTTCCATACTTGGTCTTTTTACAAGACTTCTTGCTGTACTGAAGAGCTTCACTATATGCTGATTCGAGGCAGGTCTTCGATACAGGATAAAGCCTCAAAGCTTCGATACAGTTTTCTTTACTGTATTCGGATTGGCATATATGTCAAAACCTTTTTATCAAATATCATTCGATACAGGGATCGGGTATCCCGGCTGTTTCGATACAGGGTCTTTGTTTTCCCAACAATAACACTATAAGATGGGGGGTTTGGTCGATTTAAATTAAACAAAATAAAATAAAATAACAAGTAAGCAAATAAAGAGAAGAACTAAAATTTATAAGGGAAAACGATTGCGATTAATATCCAGTTATTAGTTTCAGTATCCCACGTTCTAATTTAATTCATGGATTAATGCAGCACTTATCTTTCTTCAATTCCCAATGAATTCCTACTCTGAAATCAACAACAACCTCTGTTGACTCCAATTGTTTCTTAAGTTTATTTAATAAAAAAAGCTCTTCGAATAAACTTATCTAGACGAATGATCCAAAACAAGCTCTTTAAATTGTTCGTTAGATGCATTAGAAACCAAAACGATGGAAATAGACAGGATACTGAGTTCACAAGCTCGATCTAAGGGTCCTAATTTTGTGTTACCTAACTAAATAAAATCAATTGTTGCTACTTGTGATTTAGAATTATAACGTTTACTTATTATAATCCGAAATCTACCAATAGATATAAAAACCTCAATTAAGTGGGCCAAAATAATCAAAGTGAATTATAGCATAAATAAATTTGCTCAATAACACAAAGATCATTCAAGAAAAATAAGTCGAGAATATGCCATGGGACTAAAATATAAATAATATAGATACGGGTTCAAACATCCCTAAGAACTGGAATAAATAATTTAGCCGACATGATAGCTAAATAATATATAGATTAATAATTAGGCATAAGATTCAAAACCAGAAAATAAAAATGTCTAGTCATCTCAACAAACTTAAAAGGTTTAGTTGGTTGTTTATCAAAAAGGAACTTACGCGAGCGCATCATCCCAGCAACCGCATTTTTTTGCTATTGTCCGATCATTCGGGCAAATTATCCAGACAAACCCGGTATGAACCTTCATGTAATCGACAACACCATTTTTTTTGGTGCGAAGGCAGCTACACACAAACAATGGGTTAGTCCTTTATTTATTTCGTTGTTATATTTTCTCAATATTTTAGGACCTCAAAATTGAGAAGATCTTGCTGCTCAACCCCTTTTTTAATGCATGCGGTAAGTCCAAAATATCCACAACCAACTAATATTAAGAAAAGGACTAAGTACAAATCACAGATGAAATTAAAATTATAACCTTCCCTCCTGGCTTTTCTAAATTGTATTATAGTTTTAATGTCTCTAATCTACATAATAATTCATTAAAAGCTAACACAAAACCAAACAAATTTCACAGAAATGGCGAAATATATGAACCACACATTGAGCTAATTCCAACCAAATACGGCGATGAGCAAATAATACTAAATAATATTACATTTCTCACTAACTATTCGCAATTAGTTAGAAGACAATTATTATAAATTAAAATTAAAGTGCGGGGAAAACAACTTATCGACAACACGAAAATATATAAAACATAAAGCACAAATCAATTACGGTAAAGAAAAGAGTTCACCGTTCTAGTGCGACCGGGACTCGATCAGGGTGGTCAAATGGGCAACTTTCTCCTCGATCTCTCGGTGTCACCTCTCAAGATCCTCTATCCCACGTCGCAACTCCAGCTCAACACTAGTACCCATCGGCCGACTGGACGCCTCGGCTCATGGTGCAAAGTTCGGTACCGTGTTCGCGGGGGTGAGGGGAAGGCTTGGGTGTGTCATCTATATATTGGATTCACTGACCGGCATAATATTGTCGGGATTTGACAGGGCAATCAATTCTCATTCCCAGATCTTCCACGTGAAGTGCCTACCGGATTTCTCACGTACCTATCGACTTTCTCACGTACCCCATTTTAGTAAGCACCATGTTGGCCATAGAGTAGAGTAAACAACTTAGAAAGGTAGGATACAGTAAGCTGTATGTTTTTCGAAGTTATTTGCATAGCGGAAGACTAATATTGAGTTGCTGTAAATATAACAACTAGGTACTCTCATGTTTGCTTGATGCATACAGGGTTTTAACAATGTATACTTTAAATCACATTTATAAATGAAAACAGTAAGGACAGAATGTAAAATACACACATATATAAGTGGTTCGAGGATGAACCCCTCTATGTCCACTAGTCACACGAGAGAAAACGTTTATTAAAATCACTTGGTACACAATTACATGATTTTAACTAAACCTATCTCTGTATCGTTCACACAGATTGATACAGTGACCGCATCTTGGGCCGTTCACATAGATTGGCTTTAGCTCTTTTGACTTTCTTCTTCTCACAAAGATCGAACTAGCAAGGACTTTGTCCACATAGGGCTAAGGTTGATGTCAACGGTAAAGATAGGATAGAACAAGTTCAAATAGCAATTGTATGCTTTGACGAGCGATTGCTGTATGTTGTGCTATTTGCATTGAGGACTGCATATTTCTTTGCTACTTCGCTTTGATAATGCTGTATGCTCAGGAAATATACTGCTCTTTCTTAGCTTGATATTCTGATTGTCAGATATAATGCGCGAGATAATTCGTTATTATTCTTGTCGTTGACTGATGTCGTCCGCTTGAGGCTATTTATAACCTTAGAAATAGATTCGTTATAAATGTAGTCATTAGCCGGTTGGTGAGATTTAGACAGCTCTTATTGGCGGCTGCAGAATGTTTGAATCAAAGGCAATTCACACATATGCTTTAGACATTCTTTTTTACTTTCATTAAATGTTCTTCAGCGCGTTCAGACTGTTGTCTCTTTTGGCTGCATTAAATGATGTCCTATCAGCATTAAATGCTGCTTTAACCTGAACACTTTATGAATAAACAAAGTTTATTTCAAAACAGTTTAAAGCTATTCTTCAGTCCTGTTGGACGTGTTTTATTTTTTCTAAGTAAAACTCCTACAATAAGATTTCTGTATCCAACTCTCTTCACTTCTGCTGTGATGTAGGCACTATCGGATCGGACTCTATAGGAAGATCTCTTGCTGTATGGACAGGTTGTATGGAGTTTCCTAACAGTTTTCATACTTAGCGAAATGCTAACTTTGAAGACTTCATGTTGTATGGTGGCGATTATCAAAACAGGTTGTATTTAACCCAACAATTTCCCCCTTTTTGATAATGCCAAAACTTCCTTCTTGATACGGAGAGTCTGTCTTCAAGTCTTCTGTTCGAAAGATCTGATCATCATGACGTTGTCTAAAAATTTGAGCTGCTCGCATGTGTAATATCCGCATTTTTCTTTTTCTGGTATTCTCATTTTTGGTGTATTTTTCATTTTTAGCAACTCGCTTGTAACCGTTTCGACATTTTGAATCTATTTTATTCTTGTAGTTTCTCCATTTGGACGAGTTGCGGAGATGTTTTGATATTATTCCATCTTATGCCGTGTATTGTTGCATGGACGTCTGGTTCTCGTAGAACCCGTTCGATTTTGTAATATCTTTGGTTGCACGAGTTCGTATGGTTGAGTTGTTCGTGTTGTGAGTTTCGGCTTATTGATCCGATGTCGTATCGTGATTTTCGGACGTCTGGGCCGTTTTGTAATTTCCTATAAATTTAGGGAATTTTACTTTCCTTGTTGTTTCTCGGATTCCTCGGTAGTCGAAATTGTATTTTTCCTGCAACATTGAGCTTCGTCGTCATGAATATTTCATATCTATACGTTGGATTCTGTCCTTGTGTTGCGTCTCATTTTCAGACCGCCCGATGCAGCTAACTTCGTTCAGCAGTGTTGAACTGCTGCATGCATAACGTGCGTTATGCATGCTTTCTTACGCTATCGGCACCTTCATAATGTACATTATAACTCACCGCTAATGTACGTTATGGCCTTCAGCGTATTGGACAGATTGTTCTGTTGGAACCATTACGTATGTTAACTCCTTCTATTACGTACGTAAATCCCATTCTAGCGTACGCTAACAATCTGACGTAGCGTACGCTATCGAACCCAGCGTTTTTGGAAAGGTTGTCCTGCCAAGCCATTACGTACGCTAACACTCAAGTGTTACGTACGTAATGAGTGTAACGTACGTTAACATCAGCATGTTAACGTACGTAACGAAGGCCCAGGTTTTATAAACCGGGGTTGACCTTCACTTCGACATTTTCTTCATTTCTCTTCCTCCGACCGAGATCTGTGTTCCAAGTGAGGTTTTGAGGGATTCTTCAAGTTTTAGAGGGGTAGAATGTAATATCCGCATTTTTCTTTTCCCGGTATTCTCATTTTTGGTGTATTTTCATTTTTTAGCAACTCGCTTGTAACCGTTTCAACATTTTGAATCTATTTTATTCTTGGAGTTACCCCATTTGGACGAGTTGCGGAGATGTTTTGAAATTATTCCATCTTATGTCATGTATTGTTGCATGGATGGTCGATTCTCGTAGAACCCATTTGATTTTGTAATTTCTTTGGTTGCACGAGTTCGTATGGTTGAGTTGTTCATGTTGTGAGTTTCCGTTTATTGATCCGATGTCGTATCGTGATTTTCGTGTAATATCCGGATTTATTACGGTGTATTTCATCTGTATTCAAACCCTGTATTATTCGGATTTGTGGTTTTGATTATTGGAGTATGATATTTCTTGCATTGATATCTTTATACATAAGTATAACATCATGCAAAATTTCTCATGCAAACTCGTGATAGCGCACGCTAAGAATGTAGCTTAACGCGCGCTATCGGGCTACTACTAGCGCACGCTTTGCATGTAGGAGTTGCGTGCACTAACAACTCAATTATTGAGCGAGACGGCTAGCACATGCGCCAGCCGGGACATGGGTCCGGATAAGATTCCCGCGGACAAACCTGGACAGTTCTGAAGTCAACTCTTATTAGCGCGAGCTAAGGAAAGCTTAGTAGCGTGCGCTAATTAGTTAAAATGCAGAATATTATAAATGGGACAACAACCCGTTTTGGCTTACATTTCATTCGTCCATTCTTCATTTTTGAGAGGCCAGAGAACTATAATAATCCTTCTACACACTTAGAACATATCTTGTTGGTCTTTGTATATTGGTTATCACTTGTAAGTGATCATTGAAGTGGAATAACACCTTGGAGTGCCATACAACCAACCGGAGTCGGATTCTACCTTACGGTTCAGTGATTTTCATCATATTACGGTATGTTCAACCTATCTCCAGACTTAGAGTTAGATTCTAAAGAATTGGATGATCATATTAACGAGATATTGATTTTCATTAGTGAATTATCCAAAGTACATCATGTTTGGAATATTGAGATGAATAAGCCTTAAGTACCTTGATTATGATCATCATGATTCGAATCTTATTACATGAACAAGTAGAGGAAGCTTCTATCATTGGTAATCCGAATCTAGTAGATGACTTCATAACAATCATGGACTTGACTTTAACATCATTATTGTTAGACGAATCTAAGGGATTGATCATGGAAGGATTTATCTAGTATAGATGGAATGTTAAACAACTACAGGATGATAATTTCGATGATATAAAGGTGTTGATATCAACCGTTAAGCCTTTCAAATCGTCGTATGAAGATTTGTAGTCGAAATGGAAGATGGTTTCATAATAGTATACATATCCTTGAACCCGAAGTTGTTGTTATCCGTTAAATCATTAATAATCGTATGAACATGATATTCATGGAGGTAACATGAATTATCACGGAAGATTTCATTGTTTTGATCATGATGAGAACAGTTTACTGCCCAGCAGTAAACTGCCATGCAGAGTTAGCGCACGCTAAGCTATATAGATTAACGTGCGCTATCGAGCATGAGTTAGCGTATGCTACGTTTGGTACGTAACATACGCTAGGCCATCAGACGAGTCAGTCGACTGATCACTGAAGTACTGACCATGCATAGTTAGCGTACGCTAGGCTTTGTTGTTTGCATGTGCTATCGAGCTGACTTAACGCACGCTACACAGAGTACTTAGCGTGCGCTAAGTAGTTCAGGCAGATTACATTTTATGAACTTTTGGCCGTAAATCGAATTGTTAAACATTCGTGCGACGTGAGATAAATCCGATATCATTTCTTTTGTTAAGGTTTGGTCTTGTTACGTGATTGATTGAGGAGGACGACCTTCGAGTGTTCGTTTTCGTGGAAGTATTGTTCTTGTCTTCAAATCGAGGCAAGTACCTTAATTGTTTTATGTATTGATGTTATACATATTGTCGTTCATGTATGTCGTTGTTGTATGTCTACTTCGTGTTGGTCCGACGGGATCATCGGGGGATCTATGCTAGCGTGCGCTGGATCATCGAACGGGTTTTTCCACCACGGGTTGGTCTGACGGGATCATCGTGGGTTCTAGGCAGTGAACGCTGGATCGTCGGAATTACCATGTGTATGTTATGATATCATGTTGTGATTATCAGTTGTGTATGTTATGTTTGAGTTTCTCGCAGGAGAAGAGTCGTTTGACATTTTATCATTTACGTTATTATCATTATTCTGCGTGTGACGTTGAATAATATGTTGTGGTACTTGTACTAGCATCGTTGTGCTAACCCCTTAGGGGGTGAACATTTTGTTTATGTTCAGGATCCAGGAGAGCGGGAAAACAACCACTGGAGCTGCATGACGACGAGAGTGCAGAGTGATGTTTCGGCCGGGTTCATTTGTCTGTTGTTTATTGGTTAATTCAATAAGTACTCGAGTACGAAGTCATTTATGATGGATTTGAATTTGGTGATGTATTATTGAGTTTCTGTTGAACAATTGTATTATTTTTTAGTATTTGGTCAGAACTGTTGTATCGAAATTCCATTATTTCCATTCCTTAGTACCTTTTAATGTCTGTTCAATTCTTCAGCCTTGTAAATCCTTATGTAAAGGATTTACGGCGCTGTAATATTCCTGAATATATCGGGGGTGTTACAGAATATGGTATCGGAGATAAGATTATGGATATCTTGGCCGTTGGTTTAAAATAGGGGTCATTTATGTCTTTTGAGGTAACCGGCCATGAATGACATCACTGCACTGCCTACATCTTCATGCGAACGGTGGTTGTAAGTTCCTAAACTCTATCTCGTTCTTTACATGTTGTGTCTCTTTATACTCGAATATTAGAACGATGTTGTTTCCTGTATATTGAGTATTTATGCTTACAGTATGTTGAGAGGCGGACGTGGTCGCGGTCGTGGACGCGGATGAAGAAATGCTGAAAGGGAATCGTCGCCTTCTAATCAGGCCAGTCATAGCTCAGGCGAGCCGCAACAATCTATTAATAACGAATCGGAACCTGCTGTACCAGAGATCCTTCGTCAGGTGGTGAACCAGATGACTCAATTCGCCCAAGTCGTGGACCGAATGCAAGTGGCGGTGGGACTACAGCAGGGAGAAAGACAGCAAGGGATCCCAGACATGGGAAATCGAGGTGACCGGTGGCTGCAATAGGTGGCGAAGATGCAACCACCCAAATTCGACGGTATTTCTGAGACTCCCACCTGGGACCATTGGTTGAAGGAACTGGAGAAAATCTTTGCCGGAATTAACTGCCCAGACGACCGGAGAGCCTCTATCGCTCAATATTTTCTGATAGGGGAAGCATCCGAATGGTGGGAAGCCATCCGGCCTGTAGACCATGATGCTGATTGGAAGGAGTTTAGATTGATGATGGAAGCTCAGTATTGCCCTCGTCCTGTGAGGGAAGCCAAAGTTCGGGATTTTTTCTCCGCCGCCTTTCCGATGTGCCGTATCCTGCAATTAAGATGTTTAACCAGCAACTGGCATTTGTTCGACATTTGGTCAGAACAGATGCAGAAATGATGATCCATTTCGATATGAGGATGAAACCATAAATCCAGAGGTACATGTCCGGATTTGAATGTACCACACTCCGTCAATACCAGGATAAGGCGTTGGCGTATGAGATCAAGGAAGCAGCTATGGAGAAATTTTCGGAATCCAAGAAACAGAAAGTCTCTGGTACTTTTACAGAGCACAAGAACAGCGGGCCCCGTAAGGCCCAGTCATCCTTTAACTCTTTCAAGAAACCTCCGCACCCAGTTAGGAGCGGAAAGAACTTCGGAGCGACATCAACTATTACTAATGTTACCAGGAAATGCTTTAACTGCGCCCAGACGGGGCACTTTCGACGGAATTGCCCCCTTCCTGCCGTGACTTGTTTCGATTGTGGACGAGAGGGACATCGGGCAGTGTTTTGTGAAGAGGCTGCAAAGTCTTTTAGAGCCCGTACACCACAACCAGTCCAGAAGGAAGCCAGTATCCAACAGACGCAGCAAAGTGTTCAGATGCCTCAGAATTTTGGCCGCGGACGAGGCAGAGGACAATGGGACCGAAAGGGGACATCGAGTGCCGGATCTGCTCCCCCACGTTTGTACGAGATGAGGAGGACAAACAATCAGGATGTCTTTGTCGACGGCATCGGCCCAGATCCTTTCCCAGCCAGTTAGCGTTTTATTCGATACAGGAGCTACGCATTCTTTTATATCTTTGTCTTGTGTAAATCGTTTGAATATTTCCGGTTTTCAAACTTGTGAACCTTATGTTGTTGGTTTACCGAGTGGTGAGAGGATTGTCGGGAACTTAGAAACTAGAAATTTCCTTGTATCATTTGGAGGCAGAGAGTGGCTCTCAAATCTGATCGTGATAGAAATGCAAGGAGACGACCTGATACTCGGAGACAATTGGCTTAATCGATATGGAGCAATTGTAAACTACCGAAGGAGGAATATCTCGCTGATCGCTGACGATGGTTCCGAAATTCTGTTTGAGGGATGGAAACCGGGCAGCTTAGGAAAATTGATCAAAGCGATGAAAGCTGTTAAATTGTTGAAACAGGGCTGTATCGGATACTGGTGCTATGCAATGAAGAAAGAAGACGAAATTGTGGAACTTTCATCCATTCCTGTTGTGAACGAATTTCCAGATGTATTTCCTGACGAGTTACCTGGACTACCTCCACGAAGGGATGTAGAATTTACCATTGAGCTGGAACCCGGAGCTACACCAATTTCTAAGGCGCCGTATCGTATGGCACCTACTGAGATGTACGAACTGAAGAAGCAGCTGGAGGAGTTACTGGACAAGGGCTATATTCAGCCAAGCGTTTCACCCTGGGGAGCGCCAGTTCTTTTTGTCCGAAAGAAGGATGGATCGCTTCGACTGTGTATTGACTATCGAGAACTGAACAAGATGACGATTAGGAACAAGTATCCGTTACCACGGATTGATGATCTGTTTGACCAGTTGCAAGGGGCAACAGTATTTTCTAAAATCGATATGAGATCAGGGTATCATCAGTTGAGGATTAAGGAATCTGATGTTCTGAAATCAGCGTTCAGAACTCGCTACGGACATTATGAGTTTGTAGTGATGCCGTTTGGTCTCACTGATGCACCTACTGTATTTATGCAATTGATGAACCGAGTGTTCATCGAATTTTTGGATAAATTTGTGGTCATGTTCATTGATGACATTCTGGTGTATTCTAAGAGCCCGGAAGAACATGCGCAGCATTTGCGGATTGTATTGGAACTTTTGAGAAGCGAGCAATTGTACGCCAAACTTTCGAAGTGTGAATTCTGGCTAAAGGAAGTAATGTTCCTCGGCCATGTTGTGTCAGCTAAAGGAGTCCGAGTAGATCCTCAGAAGATTGAAGCAATTATGGATTGGAAGCTTCCAAAGAACGCGAAAGAAGTCTGAAGCTTCTTAGGACTTGCTGGATATTATCGTCGATTCGTGGAAGGGTTTTCTAAAATTTCCCGCCCACTTACTCGACTCCTGCAGAAAACACAAAAGTTTGAGTGGAATGAGTTGTGTCAGGTTAGCTTTGATGAATTGAATAAGAGATTGACAACGGCACCGATTCTATCACTTCCACAGGGAACTGGAGGATTTATAGTTTACAGTGATGCTTCGAACCAAGGACTCGGGTGCGTATTGATGTAGAATGATAAGGTGATCGCTTATGCGTCGCGACAGCTCAAACCTTATGAAGTGAATTACCCAACACATGATTTGGAGCTAGCAGCAGTAGTTTTTGCTTTGAAGATCTGGAGGCATTATCTGTACGGGACTCACTATCAGATCTTTACGGATCATAAGAGTCTCAAATACATCTTCAGTCAGAAAGAATTGAACATGCGGCAAAGAAGATGGTTAGAACTGATTAAGGATTATGACTTGGAGATTTTGTATCATCCAGGCAAAGCGAATGTAGTGGCCGATGCACTCAGCCGCAAACCTGTTTCTATTCAGATGCTGGAGACGCTGACCTCCCAACTTAGCCTTCCACGAGAGATGATTCGAGAAGGAATTGAAGTGTGGTTACAAAGAGTCCAAGGAAAACTGTGCATGATGGAAATAACTTCATCATTAACCGAAGGAATCAAATCTAGACAGGCAGATGATCCTCTGATGATTCGGTTACGTGATGAAGTGATCAAAGGAAAGGCCCCCAGATTCATAATTCATGATGATGGAGTTTTGAGATTTCAGAACCGACTCTGCGTTCCCGATGATGATGTTCTGAAACAGACGATTATGAAGAAAGCTCACAGTTCGCCCTATTCTATCCACCCGGGCACCAGTAAAATGTATAAGGACTTGAAGAGGAATTTCTGGTGGGGTAACATGAAGAAAGATGTAGCGGACTATGTTTCGAAATGCTTGACTTGTCAGCAGGTTAAGATCGAGCATCAACGGCCTGCCGGAATGTTGAAGCCACTCCCGATTCCTGAATGGAAGTGGGAGGACATATCGATGGACTTTATCACTAATATGCCGAGAACCAGGACAGGAATGAACATGATTTGGGTGATAGTTGATCGTTTAACCAAATCAACTCATTTTCTAGGCATTAAGGTTACGTGGGGACCAGAGAGGTTGGCACGAGTATTTATTTCGGAGATAGTTCGATTACATGGTACGCCAAAGACCATTATTTCTGATCGAGACGGCCGTTTTGTGTCTCACTTTTGGAATGAAGTTCATAAGGCCTTAGGGACCGAATTGAACTTCAGCACAGCTTATCACCCACAGACTGACGGACAATCCGAGAGGACTATTCAAATGGTGGAAGACATGCTAAGGGCCTGTGCCTTAGATTGGTCAAACGATTGGGAAATTCATCTACCATTGATTGAATTTACCTACAACAATAGTTGGCATGCTTCCATTAAGATGGCACCATTCGAGGCATTATACGGGAGGAGATGTAGATCGCCCCTATGTTGGGATGATTCGTCAGACTTGATCGGAACAGAACCAGAGTTGATCGTACAGACTCGAGAAAAGATAGCTTTGATTCGTGAAAGGCTGTTGACCGCCCAGAGTCGCCAGAAATCTTACGCAGACGTACGCCGTCGCCCATTGGAGTTCAATACTGGAGATCACGTACTTTTGAAGGTTTCTCCTACTCGAGGAATCTTTCGTTTCGGAAGGAAAGGAAAGCTGAGTCCGAGATATATCGGACCATTTGAGACCCTTGAGAGAGTTGGGGAGTTGGCATACAGATTGGCATTGCTGCCGTCATTGTGCCATGTTCATAACGTGTTCCATGTATCCCAGTTACGGAGGTATATACCAGATCCCAGTCATATCATTGATTTCGGCGAGACCGAAGTCGCACAGGATGGGACGTTTGAAGAAAGACCGGTCAAGATACTCGAGAGTCGAGTTAAGCAGCTAAGGAACAAACCAATCGTTTTGGTCAAAGTTCAATGGTCACGTCACGGAATGGAAGAAGCCACATGGGAAACGGAAGCTGATATGAAGTCCAGATATCCCGAGTTTTTTTCGTCTTGAGTTTCGGGACGAAACTCCTTTTTAGTAGGAGAGTATGTAATATCCGGATTTATTACGGTGTATTTCATCTGTATTCAAACCCTGTATTATTCGGATTTGTGGTTTTGATTATTGGAGTATGATATTTCTTGCATTGATATCTTTGTACATAAGTATAACATCATGCAAAATTTCTCATGCAAACTCGTGATAGCGCACGCTAAGAATATAGCTTAACGCGCGCTATCGGGCTACTACTAGCGCACGCTATGCATGTAAGAGTTGCGTGCGCTAAGAACTCAATTATTGAGCGAGACGGCTAGCATATGCGCCATCCGGGACATGGGTCCGGATAAGATTCCCGCGGTCGAACCTGGACAGTTCTGAAGTCAACTCTTATTAGCGCGCGCTAAGGAAAGCTTAGTAGCATGCGCTAATTAGTTAAAATGCAGAATATTATAAATGGGACAACAACTCGTTTTGGCTTACATTTCATTCGTCCATTCTTCATTTTTGAGAGGCCAGAGAACTATAATAATCCTTCTACACACTTAGAACATATCTTGTTGGTCTTTGTATATTGGTTATCACTTGTAAGTGATCATTGAAGTGGAATAACACCTTGGAGTGGCATACAACCAACCGGAGTCGGATTCTACCTTACGGTTCAGTGATTTTCATCATATTAAGGTATGTTCAACCTATCTCCAGACTTAGAGTTGGATTCTAAAGAATTGGATGATCATATTAACGAGATATTGATTTTCATTAGTGAATTATCCAAAGTACATCATGTTTGGAATATTGAGATGAATAAGCCTTAAGTACCTTGATTATGATCATCATGATTCGAATCTTATTACATGAACAAGTAGAGGAAGCTTCTATCATTGGTAATCTGAATCTAGTAGATGGCTTCATAACAATCATGGACTTGACTTTAACATCATTATTGTTAGACGAATCTAAGGGATTGATCATGGAAGGATTTATCTAGTATAGATGGAATGTTAAACAACTACAGCATGATAATTTCGATGGATATAAAGGTGTTGATATCAACCGTTAAGCCTTTCGAATCATCGTATGAAGATTTGTAGTCGAAATGGAAGATGGTTTCATAATAGTATACATATCCTTGAACTCGAAGTTGTTGTTATTCGTTAAATCATTCATAATCATATGAACATGATATTCATGGAGGTAACATGAATTATCACGGATGATTTCATTGTTTTGATCATGATGAGAACAGTTTACTGCCCAGCAGTAAACTGCCATGCAGAGTTAGCGCACGCTAAGCAATATAGATTAACGTGCGCTATCGAGCACGAGTTAGCATACGCTACGTTTGGTACGTAACGTACGCTAGGCCATCAGACGAGTCAGTCGACTGATCAGTGAAGTACTGACCATGCATAGTTAGCATATGCTAGGCTTTGTTGTTTGCGTGCGCTATCGAGCAGACTTAACGCACGCTACACAGAGTACTTAGCGTGCGCTAAGCAGTTCAGGCAGATTACATTTTATGAACTTTTGGCCGTAAATCGAATTGTTAAACATTCGTGCGACGTGAGATAAATCCTATATCATTTATTTTGTTACGGTTTGGTCTTGTTACGTGATTGATTGAGGAGGACGACCTTCGAGTGTTCGTTTTCGTGGAAGTATTGTTCTTGTCTTCAAATCGAGGCAAGTACCTTAATTGTTTTATGTATTGATGTTATACATATTGTCGTGCATGTATGTCGTTGTTGTATGTCCACCTCGTGTTGGTCTGACGGGATCATCGGGGATCTATGCTAGCGTGCGCTGGATCATCGGACGGGTTTTTCCACCATGGGTTGGTCTGACGGGATCATCGTGGGTTCTAGGCAGTGAACGCTGGATCGTCGGAATTACCATGTGTATGTTATGATATCATGTTGTGATTATCAGTTGTGTATGTTATGTTTGAGTTTCTCGCAGGAGAAGACTCGTTTGACATTTTATCATTTACGTTATTATTATTATTCTGCGTGTGACGTTGAATAATATGTTGTGGTACTTGTACTAGCATCGTTGTGCTAACCCCTTCGGGGGTGAACATTTTGTTTATGTTCAGGATCCAGGAGAGTGGGAAAACAACCACTGCAGCTGCATGACGACGAGGGTGCAGAGTGATGTTTCGGCCGGGTTCATTTGTCTGTTGTTTATTGGTTATTTCAATAAGTACTCGAGTACGAAGTCATTTATGATGGATTTGAATTTGGTGATGTATTATTGAGTTTCTGTTGAACAATTGTATTATTTTTTAGTATTTGGTTAGAACTGTTGTATCGAAATTCCATTATTTCCATTCGTTAGTACCTTTTAATGTCTGTTCAATTCTTCAGCCTTGTAAATTCTTATGTAAAGGATTTACGGTGCTGTAATATTCCTGAATATATCCGGGGGTGTTACATTTTGGACGTATGGGCCATTTTGTAATTTCCTATAAGTTTATGGAATTTTACTTTCCTTGTTGTTTCTCGGATTCCTCGGTAGTCGGAATTGTATTTTTCCTGCAACATTTAGCTTCGTATTCGTGAATATTTCATATCTACGCATTGGATTCTGTCCTTGTGTTGCGTTTCATTTTCGGACCGCCCGGTGCAGCTAACTTCGTTCAGTAATATAGAACTGCTGCATGCATAACGTGCATTATGCATGCTTTCTTGCGTGCGCTATCGGCACCTTCATAATGTATGTTATAACTCACCGCTAACGTACGTTATGGCCTTCAGCAGATTGGACAGATTGTTCTGTCCGAACCATTACGTACGTTAACTCCTTCTGTTACGTACGTAAATCCCATTGTAGCGTACGCTAACAATCTGACGTAGCGCACGCTATCGAACCCAACATTTTTGGATAGGTTGTCCTGCCAAGCCATTACATACGCTAACACTCAAGTGTTACGTATGTAATGAGTGTAATGTACGTTAACATCGACATGTTAACGTACGTAACGAAGGCCCAGGTTTTATAAACCGGGGTTGACCTTCACTTCAACATTTTCTTCATTTCTCTTCCTCCGACCGAGAGCTGTGTTCCAAGTGAGGTTTTGAGCGACTTTTCAAGTTTTGACCGTGGAAATTCTTGGGGAATCAAGTATTTTGTTCCTAGTGTAGTTTATCATCATCATAATTATAATACCCGGATTTCAGTATAAATTTTTCGCGCTATTTTATCTGAGATATACTGCATAGCTTAGTGTCTATACAGTATGGATAAAATAAATTGAGAACCGAGACAGTTATACTTGTGTAATTGACGTGTTTGATTGACAGTTATATTGAGGATATGGTGTATCAGGTTGAACTGATTTGGACATCAGGTATATCGTATGAGAATAGTTTTGGGATGAGTATATGTATTAAGTATGTGAGTAAACGTATCCAGTATGCCGAGACGGACCAGAACAGTTGGATTTGGCTAAGTATAGAGCCCTTAACGTACGCTAAGGGTAAGGACTTATGTACACTAATTTCTATATTTTTCGTACGTTATGCATAAGGCATTACGTATGTAACAAAGGGAATCGAACAGGACCGAGCTGTGGTTGGCAGGTGGGGCCCTGTGTCGGTATCTTTTGGCGGAGAACGTGCATGGTCAAGTCAACTACGTATTACGTACGCTATACAGAGTGTATTATGTACGTAATATGAGCTTTTACTGTAGCAAGACAACGTACGTATTACGTACGTTATAGAGAATGTGTTACGTACGTAAGGATGTGAACGAAATGAGTCAGGAGCCTCTGGACTGTCATTACGTACGCTACCAAAGTCAGATAGCGTACGTAAATATTAGTTACGTACGTTAACCTTGGCATGTTACGTACGTAATGAGCTGGAAGTTTATAAAAGTGGACGCCCATCAATTCATTTTTCTTCGGAGTTTCATTTCGTTTTTCGCCCTTCAACACCCAGAGATGGATTCTTGGTCCTTCTAAGTGGATTATGAGCTTAAGGACTTGGATTTGGAGATTGAGAAGAAGAGGTATTGATGATTCTTGAGGTGGTTACTTGTGTATTTCATCTTCTAAGAGGTATGTTGGATAATCCTCTCTTTCACTTTGGATTTTTGATGTTATTGTTGATGATTAATTCGTATGATGCTAGTTTTTGGAGTTGTTGTGATGATTCTTGGTATTCATGAGAATTTTGTTAAAGGAGGATGATGATATGATAATCTGTCTTGATTATGTTGGTTATGATTGAGGAATCATAATGTTCTTGATGTTCTTGGTAGTATTGTTTCGATTCTTGATGTTAGAAGAAGTGTATGTTGAAGAACATGATAATATGCATCTTGAAGTATGAATAAGGATGTCTAGATGTTAGAACACATCGGATTATGTCGTTTTATGGATTATGAACATGATTTCGGAATAAATTGTGTTCTTAAGGAACTCTTGGATTATATGGTTTGATGAATATGTTTAGGAAGTGTTGGTGTTTTGAATATGAATATGGAATATCCATATCTCAAACTAAGTTATGTGTTTTGGTATAATATCCGTATATGAATACGAATATGATTAAGGGTTTGATAAGATTATTATGAGTTTGGAAGTTCATACGTATTGAACAAGTGTTCAAATCGAATGATTGAGTTATTTGAAACCCTTGGAGTATGAGTATCTATAATGTTGAATTAATTGATTGTCCAGATTGATGATGATAGTCGGTAATTGGTTTTGATTATGAATATACAAGGAGGAAACTCGTATTCGTATTTAAAATCGAATTTGGAATCGGTAATGTTTGGACCCTTATTATTGGTTTAATTTGATTATTGATATGATTATCGGGTTATGAATCGTGTTGTGGTTTTGAATTCGTGATTGATTGATTTGAGTTGTTTGGATTTGTATTTAATCGGGATATTGTGAAACCGTTGGGTTTATTGATAGGTTATATTGATTATCGAGTTGCGGCTTGTATTGTGGATATGAGTTCGTAATTGTTGGGTTGGATTATTTGGTTTTTTGTATATGATCGAGGTGTTGTTGAGCCGTTGAGTTCGATTAGTTGGCTATGTCAGTTATTGATTGTTATCGGATTGTTGTTGATTGATTACTTAAATAGGTTGAGATATTTGATCGTGGATAATGATCGTTGTGTTGCAGTTGAGGCCGAAGAGTTCGTGGATTGCTTTTAGTCGGGGCTGAGGAGCTCGTAGACGAAGGCAATGGAATTGGTAACAGCTTTGTCGTATCGGCATCGAGGCAAGTTTATACTTGTTCAGTTTATAATATTTAATGAATGGTTTCGCTTTCATTTCATTTATAATTCATATAGAAATGATATTATGAATGTAAGTTGTCGGGATGATGGTTTGTTCGTGGAAAGGGTATTATCTTCATCTTGAGGTAATTTAAGTATTTGTTTAGTCATGAGGATACTTATTATGTGGAAATGTTGTATATGTTGTAAGTTGAGGTTTCGTATAATGAGATTCGTATTGGTTACTCGTTAAGGGATGTTGATTCCAGGACTGATGTATTGAGATCGTGGATCGTGTTGAGCATTCATTTGGGGATGATGACCACAGGATTGTTGTTTCGAATATTAATTAGTCGTGTCGACTTTTCATTGTCAGTCTGTTGATGTTCACTTCGGCGAGTCTTTTGATCCTTATTGGATATGTGATTCTTTGAGTTTCGTTGTCATGTTGCATCGTGACATATCTGGAGTCATATATGCGTTCTGATTGGTTGTTTCGTAGGATTTTTAGCTGGGCACACTATGGTTATGTGTTGATATTCCACATTGAACCGTGCACACGAGACGTAGTTCGTGAGGCTAATTAAGTACATGTCCGATGTATATCCTGGATTCCGTATACGGGATGGACATGTGTACGGACACATTTCCGGATCGGGCGTACTATGACGTCCATCGTTGAGCCATATTGTTTGTTAGTTCATCCTCCATTTATGGTTGGGTATTCTCGATGGGTTGCGACTAGTTGTTCATACGCCCAAGGGCTAAGTTCGACGGTCGGGGTTATTTATTTGAGATCCATTATTGTTGATCGTTTGAAGTTTACCTTGTTGATGGTATTCTCAGTCGTTGATTGATCCTTTGTTGATTGTGTTTGGAGTTTACCTTGTTGATGGTATTCTCGATTATTGTTGATCCTTTGTTGATCGTGTTGCAGTTTATCATGCTGATGCTATTCTCGATTATTGTCGATCCTTTGTTGGTAATATCGGAGTTATCATGTCAGTGATATTCTCGGTCGATTTATTGGTTGATCATTGTTATTGATCGTATGAGCATTCGAACTGTACGTTGATGTTTCAGGACTTGTTATCATTGTTTTGTGGTAGTTGATCTACAAATATATCGTGTATATTTGGTTTTATCCAGATTGAGATTTGACGGTGAAATCCGATGGATAGGATTTCGCACAGATGGTTCATTCCACGCTTATGAATTATAATGATGTTTTGAGCATTATTGGTATTCTGGGAATACAGTACATATGATTGTTGTTGAATTCATTTCGTCATTTGAGAATGCGAAATGTGGATCATGGTAAGGATTGATTTGTTATGGAATGCTATAGATTGGTAAGGTTATGATGGTAAGATTACGTTGACAGTATTCTTACTTTGTTATTACACTGGTATGTAATTATTTATGATGATGTGATCGATATCATTATTGAGTATTGTGGCTGACCCCGTCGTGGGCTTTATTTTGAGGTACTCGTAGATCGAGCAAGTGGCGGTCGTGAAGGTATGAGCTTCCCGGGTGATACTGGCTGTGGCATGTATTTGAGAATGGAATATTCTTATTTGGTAGTTTTATTTACGCTGCAAATGTGTATTTTGAAATGTGTTTTTATCCGCTGCATGCGTATTTTAAAATGGCTTTTTAGTATCTTTACCAACTCGTGTGTACTTTCAAAATGGCCTTTTTGGGTATTTCGTAAACTTGGGTTATTTCGTTAAACCCTTTTTCCTAAATTATTTTTGTCGGTACGTATAAGTAGGGGCTTAACGTACTTTTTGAAACTGTCGAGATTTGGCATTTCGCCTTGTATTTTCAAATGGTATTTTATGACGGTATTTGAGAACTATGCTTTGGAAATTATTTGAGTATTTGCAAAATATTACCGTCATCGGCCCTTTTGGCGTATTTGAACATTTTTGAAATGGTTTTTAGCCTGGTGGGTTCTGGCGCGGGACCCACGGCGCTGTAATATCCCGGATGGTTTTGGGGGTGTTACAGAAGATGGTATCGGAGCTTGGGTTTTGTGAAACCCAGGCATGTGTGTTATGTGGCTCTACCAGTACAGTAGTAGCGTGGCTTTTGAAAATGATTTTCTGAACTTTGAGTCAAACCGATTGTTGGGGATTCCAAAATTTTTGAGATCTTTTCAAATTGCTATTTGTGATATTGGTGTGTGTTGGTATTGTGTTGAGACTTCGTATGGGAGTCGTGTGCTAGTATCACGGGAGATTATCGGCTTCACGTACCTGTAAGTATATTATTTTTGGTTATTCGCTTGTGGCGACGATTGATTGCTTTTGTGATGAGTTTGGAAATTTTGGATTGATCTGTTGTTGGTGACAGGTTGCAAGTTTCAAGGACAAAACTTATTTTAAGGGGGGTAATATGTAATACCCGGATTTTCAGTATAAATTTTTTGCGTTATTTTATCTGAGATATACTGCATAGCTTAGTGTCTATACAGTATGGATCAAATAAACTGAGAACCGAGACAGTTGTACTTGTGTAATTGACGTGTTTGATTGACAGTTATATTGAGGATATGGTGTATCAGGTTGAACTGATTTATACATCAGGTGTATCGTATGAGAATATTTTTGGGATGAGTATATGTATTCCATATGTGAGTATACGTATCCAGTATATCGAGACGGACCGGAACAATTGGATTTGGCTAAGTATAGAGCCCTTAACGTATGCTAAGGGTAAGGACTTACGTATGCTAATTTCTATGTTTTGCGTACGTTATGCATAAGGCATTACGTACGTAACAAAGGGAATCGGACAGGACCGAGTTGTGGTCGGCAGGTGGGGCCCTGTGTCGGTAGCTTTTGGCGGAGAACGTGCATGGGCAAGTCAACTACATATTACGTACGCTATACAGAGTGTATTACATACGTAATATGAGCTTTTACTGTAGCAAGTCAACGTACGTATTACGTACGTTATGGGGAATGTGTTACGTACGTAAGGATGTGAACGAAATGAGTCAGGAGCCTCTGGACTGTCGTTACGTACGCTACCAAAGTCAGATAGTGTACGTAAATATTGGTTACGTACGTTAACTTTGGCATGTTACGTACGTAACGAGCTAGAAGTTTATAAAAGTGGACGCCCATCATTTCATTTTTCTTTGAGTTTCATTTCGTTTTTCGCCCTTCAACACCCAGAGATGGATTCTTGGTCTTTCTAAGTGGATTATGAGCTTAAGGACTTGGATTTGGAGATTGAGAAGAAGAAATATTGATAATTCTTGAGGTGGTTACTTGTGTATTTCATCTTCTAAGAGGTATGTTGGATAATCCTCTCTTTCAATTTGGATTTTTGATGTTATTGTTGATGATTAATTCGTATGATGCTAGTTTTTGGAGTTGTTGTGTTGATTCTTGGTATTCAGGAGAATTTTGTTAAAGGAGGATGATGATATGATAATCTGTCTTGATTATGTTGGTTATGATTGAGGAATCATAATGTTCTTGATGTTCTTGGTAGTATTGTTTGGATTCTTGATGCTAGAAGAAGTGTATGTTGAAGAACATGATAATATGCATCTTGAAGTATGAATAAGGATTGTCTAGGTGTTAGAACACATCGGATTATGTCGCTTTATGGATTATGATCATGATTTCGGAATAAATTGTGTTCTTAAGGAACTCTTAGATTATATGGTTTGATGAATATGTTTAGGAGGTGTTGGTGTTTTGAATATGAATATGGAATATTCATATCTCAAACTAAGTTATGTGTTTTGGTATAATATCCATATTGGAATACGAATATGATTAAGGGTTTGATAAGATTATTATGAGTTTGGAAGTTCATACGTATTGAACAAGTGTTCAAATCGAATGATTGGGTTATTCGAAAACCCTTGGAGTATGATTATGTATAATGTTGAATTAATCGATTGTCCAGATTGATGATGATAGTCGGTAATTGGTTTTGATTATGAATTTACAAGGAGGAAACTCGTATTGGTGTTTAAAATCGAATTTGGAATCGGTAATGTTTGGACCCTTGTTATTGGTTTAATTTGATTATTGATATGATTATCGGGTTATGAATCGTGTTGTGGTTTTGAATTCGTGATTGATTGATTTGAGTTGTTTGGCTTTGTATTTAATCGGGATATTGTGAAACCGTTGGGTTTATTGATAGGTTATATTGATTATCGAGTTGCGGCTTGTATTGTGGATATGAGTTCGTAATTGTTGGGTTGGATTATTTGGTTTTTTGTATATGATCGAGGTATTGTTGAGCCATTGAGTTCGATTAGTTGGCTATGTGAGTTATTGATTGTTATCGGATTTTTGTTGATTGATTACTTCAATAGGTTGAGATATTTGATCGTGGATAATGATCGTTGTGTTGCGGTTGAGGCCGAAGAGTTCGTGATTGCTTTTAGTCGGGGCTGAGGAGCTCGTAGACGAAGGCAATGGAATTGGTAACAACTTTGTCGTATCGGCATCGAGGCAAGTTTATCTTGTTCAGTTTATAATATTTAATGAATGGTTTCGCTTTCATTTCATTTATAATTCATATAGAAATGATATTATGAATGTAAGTTGTCGGGATGATGGTTTGTTCGTGGAAAGGGTATTATCTTCATCTTGAGGTAATTTAAGTATTTGTTCAGTCATGAGGATACTTATTATGTGGAAATGTTATATATGTTGTAAGTTGAGGTTTCGTATAATGAGATTCGTATTGGTTACTCGTTAAGGGATGTTGATTCCAGGGCTGATGTATTGAGATCGTGGATCGTGTTGAGCATTCATTTAGGGATGATGACCACAGGATTGTTGTTTCGGATATTAATTAGTCGTGTCGACTTTTCATTGTCAGTATGTTGATGTTCACTTCGGTGAGTCTTTTGATCCTTATTGGATATGTGATTCTTTGAGTTTCGTTGTCATGTTACATCGTGACATATCTAGAGTCATATATGCGTTCCGATTTTTTATTGTGTAGGATTTTTAGCTGGGCACACTATGGTTATATGTTGATATTCCACATTAAACCATGCACATGAGACGTAGTTCGTGAGGCTAATTAGGTACATGTCCCACGTATATCCTGGATTCCATATACGGGTTGGACATGTGCACGGACACATTTCCGGATCGAGCATACTATGACGTCCATCTTTGAGCCATATTTTTTAGTAATTCATCCTCCATTTATGGTTGGGTATGTTCGACTGTTTGCGACTGGTTGTTCATACGCCCGAGGGGTATGTTCGACGGTCGGGGTTATTTATTTGAGATCCATTATTGTTGATAGTTTGGAGTTTACCTTGTTGATGGTATTCTCGGTCGTTGATTGATCCTTTGTTGATCGTGTTTGGAGTTTACCTTCTTGATGGTATACTCGGTTATTGTTGATCCTTTGTTGATCGTGTTGGAGTTTATCTTGTTGATGATATTCTCGATTATTGTCGATCATTCGTTGGTAGTATCGGAGTTATCATGTCAGTGATATTCTCAGTCGATTTATTGGTTGATCATTGTTATTGATCGTATGAGCATTCGAACTGTACATCGATGTTTCAGGACTTGTTATCATTGTTTTGTGGTAGTTGATCTACAGATATATCGTGTATAATTGGTTTTATCCAGATTGAGATTTGACAGTAAAATCCGACGGATAGGATTTCGCACAGATGGTTCATTCCACGCTTATGAATTATAATGATGTTTTGAGGATTATTGTTATTTTGGGAATACAGTACAGATGATTGTTGTTGATTTCATTTCGTCATTTGAGAATGCGAAATGTGGATCATGGTAAGGATTGATTTGTTATGGATTGATAAGATTATGACGGTAAGATTACGTTGGTAGTATTCTTACTTTGTTATTACATTGGTATGTAATTATTTATGATGATGTGATCGATATCATTATTGAGTATTGTGGCTGACCCCGTCGTGGGCTTTATTTTTAGGTACTCGGATATCGAGCTAGTGGCGGTCGTGAAGGGATGAGCTTCCCGGGTGATACTGGCTATGGCATGCATTTGAGAATGGAATATTCTTTTTTGGTAGTTTTATTTCCGCTGCAAATGTGTATTTTGAACTGTGTTTTTATCCGCTCCGTGTGTATTTTAAAATGGCTTTTTAGTATCTTTACCAACTCATGTGTACTTTCAAAATGGCATTTTTGGGTATTTCGTAAACTTAGGTTATTTCGTTGAACCCTTTTTCCTAAATTATTTTTGTCGGTACGTACAAGTAGTGGCTTAACGTACTTTTTGAAACTGTCGAGATTTGGCATTTCGCCTTGTATTTTCAAATGGTATTTTATGGCGGTATTTGAGAACTATGCTTTGGAAATTATTTGAGTATTTGCAAAATATTACCGTCATCGGCCATTTTGACGTATTTGAACATTTTTGAAATGATTTTTAGCCTGGTGGGTTCTGGCGCGAGACCCACACTGTAATATCCCAGATGGTTTTGGGGGTGTTACAATAATCGTCTTCCTCCGTCCAAATCGAGGTAAATCTTCTAAGAACCCTACTTTTGGGTAAATTGGGGGTTTTCGATTTTATTGTTCGATTCGTTCCGTGTTGTTGATTAATTCATGATGAATATGATTAATCTTGTTGGTATTCTTGGTTTTCCTACGGATTCATGGTATATTTCGTGGTATTTTCGTAATCGAGAGGGTTTGGTTGTGGTCCGCCCTCGTTGTTGTTCTTGTACGAATATACATGAATCGTAAGCGGGTTTTCGGGTGTATTCCTTTTCGTTAGGTTCGGTTTTGTTGGTTCCTAACATTCGTTGGTGATTTTCCTTTCCATTCGTTGCGTCGTCAATTATTCAAGGCAAGTATTTTTGGAAACCTTTATGCTTAACATGGAATGGTAATGTATATGGTGTGTATGTTGCTCACCTCAGGAGGGTCCAACGGGTACTCGAGACAATCCAATGGTATAGCCCTGGATTCACGAGTCTGATTCGCTAGCCAGCTCGGAAGGGTCCTTAGAGGCCTCGAGCGGGATCAATAGTATAGCCCTGTTCCCAAGGCGATGCTTGTGCGTGATTTATTTTATGTTATGGCGAGCTCAGGAGGGTCCTTAGAGGCCTCGAGTGGGATCAATGGTATAGCCCTATTCCCAAGGCAAATTGATTGACCGTTTGTTTCCGGAAAAGACATGTCTGGTTTTGGTTTTGAAAATGTGTGGTGCATATACTATAAAATGTGTAAGCTATTGGTTTGCCTTGATTACTTGTACTAGCGTAATTGCTAACCCCTTTGGGGACCCATTTTGGGGAAATTCTTGTTATGGAATTCAGGTTATGTTCAGCCGGACGAGCGGGCGCTGGGACAGTACGAGGATTCCGGCCAGGGTCGTTGACATATGCATTTGAGTCCTTTTCTTTTGGTTGTTCCCTTCGATTTGGTTGCTATCTACTTTATAAACTTATAGATTGTACTCGTGAGTACTTAGGCTTTTCCCTTTGGATTGTGGTTTGTATTCGTTGAAGTTATTTACGTTTGTCGGTGTTGACTATTCCGCCGGTTGTACTGGGCGGGTTATTTGATTTTCACCGGTATGATGTATGTTTTTACTGTAGTAATTCGTGTCTAGCCTAGTGGGTCCCATGAAGGGGTCCACGACACTGTAATATACCTTGAATATCTCGGGGGTGTTATAGAAAATGGTATCACAGCGCTAGGTTTATGGATACCTAGGCTTGTCGGTTATTTTAGGTCTAGTTGAGTTTTGTTTTGCACATCCTCACACTGCTGCCAGCATCTCGGTACTTCCAGTGCTCGTAACTTTCCTTACTCGATTCCTTCTTTTCTCGTATCGTATTTCTGTTTATTGAACTGTGGTTTTTTTCCTCTCTCACTTATCATCGAGTTGCTTTTGCTACCATTTAACACCAGTATGGATGCTGGAAGAGGCCGTGGTCGTGGTCGTGGATGCGGCCGGGGACGTGGGGCAGCCGGTGGGGCGGCCACGTTGCATTCTTCGGGATTCGGCAGCACGGGTGACCGTCATAGCCATGCTACTTCTCAAGATGGTGCCGACCTTGGTGTTGCGGCTGTTATGCAACAAATGGTGAACCAAATGGCGGCGATAGCTCAGGCGGTTAAGAACCCGAATCCGGCCCATGCTGCTGGGGACGGAGCTGACCGTTGGCTTCAGGATGTCATCAAGATGCATCCTCCTCAGAGCCTCAGACTCGATTGGCTGGGAGAGGTGGATCAAGGAGATATCCAAGGTTTTTATTGCCACCAACTGTCCCGAGGAGCGTAAGGTCCCTATTGCCCAGTATTTTCTCACTGGGGACGCTACTGATTGGTGGGAGGCTGTTGAGCCTAAGGACCATGCTGCTTCGTGGGCAGAATTCAAGGACCTCATGGAGACTGAGTATTGCCCGTGGCCGGTTAGGCAGGCTCGAGTCCATGCCTTCTATGATGCTCAACCACGGAATCTTCCTGTCTCTCAAGCTATTGCCGATTTCAACCGGGAGTTGGGCTACCTGAAGATCCAAATTATCGAGGAGAGCGACAAAATCTTCCACTTTTCTAGGCGGATGAAGCTGTCAATTCAGGACTACATGTCTGGGCTCGTCTGTACTACCTTGAAGGATTATCAGAGTCGAGCTCTTGCCTATGATATGTCTGTGACGGCCAGTGAGGCGGTTTGGGAGAGTAAGAAACAGAAATCCGCCGGCAACTTTTCGGGCCACAAGGGTGGAAGTCAACAGAAGTCTCAGTCTGCAAACGTTCCTGCGGGCGGTTCGGCTCGTTTCTCTGGTAGTTCTCGAGTTGCTACCAGAGCTCCCGTTCGTGACATTACATGCTTTAACTATGGCAAGACGGGCCATAAGAACCAGGAGTGTCTTCGTCCGCAGTTGACTTGTCATACTTGTGGTCAGTCGGGCCACACGGCTTTCTATTATGAGCAGGTAGGATGGATTCTCAGTGCCCAGACTTATTTTCCAGCACCTAGGGAGCCGAGCATGAACCAAGGCTCGTTTGCGCCACAGTCCCCACTAAGTGTTAGCCGAGGGAGAGGTCGGGGTCAGCCCGCTAGAGGGGAAGCTTCCAGTGTCGGCTCCGCCCACCCGCGTATTTATGAAATGAGGAGGGCCGATGATCTAGCCACCACCGTATCCACAAGTACCGTTTATATTCATTCTCATCCTATCAGTGTGCTTTTTGATTCTAGTGCTACGCATTCGTTCATATCTCTGGAGTGTGTGCGCCGTTTGAGTCTCGACTGTTTGATGCCTTGTGAGCCTTTCATCATTAAGCTTCCTAGCAGTGATAGGATCGTTGATGATCAGGAAGTTCAAGACTGTTGTGTGCTTATTTGTGAGAGGGCTTGGCTCTCTAATCTTATTGTCCTGGGAATTAAGGGTGAGGATTTAATTCTCGGGGATGATTGGCTTGAGCGGCATGGTGCGATCATGAACTACCGCATGAGAATCATCACTATGTTAGCTGAGGACGGCACCGAGCACTCTTTCACAGGGCGAAAGAGATGAAACCAGAAGTTCATAATTAACGCCTTGAAGGCGATGAGACTCCTGTGGAAGGGGTGTACCAGTTATTGGGGCTACGCCTTGAGGGCGGAGAATGGTGGAGTCGAGCTTTCATCGATTCCAGTCGTTAGTGAATTTCCTGATGTTTTTCCTAACGAGTTACCAGGGTTACCACCAAATCGTGAGGTCGAGTTCGCTATAGAGTTAGATATGGGTGCGGCTCCGATTTCGAAGGTGCCGTATCGCATGGCACCTTCAGAGATGGCTGATCTGAAGAAGCAGTTGAGTGAGCTTCTTGAGTCGGGATATATTCGACCGAGCACTTCACCTTGGGGTGCACCGGTCCTGTTTGTGAGGAAGAAGGATGGTTCGCTGCGTTTATGTATCGACTATTGCGAGCTAAATAAGGTAACTATCAAGAACAAGTATCCCTTTCCGAGGATTGATGACTTATTCGATCAGTTGCAGGGAGCTGCGGTATTCTCGAAGATCGACTTGAGATCGGGGTACTATCAGCTTCGGGTGAAGGAGTCCGATGTGCCGAAAACAGCTTTTCGGACGAGATACGGACATTATGAGTTTGTAGTTATGCCTTTCGGGTTAACTAATGCACCTACAGTGTTCATGCAGTTGATGAACAAGGTCTCTATCGAGTATTTGGATAAGTGTGTCGTCATTTTCATTGACATTATCCTTATTTATTCAATGAACGAGGAGGAGCATGCGCATCATCTGCGAGTAGTGTTAGACATTTTGAGAACCAAGCAACTCTATGCAAAGTTCTCAAAATGTGAGTTCTGGCTGAAGGAAGTGATATTTCTAGGTCACGTGATTTCAGCCGAGGGAGTCCATGTGGATCCGTAAAAGGTTGAGGCAGTGTTGGACTGGGCACCGCCTAAGAACATAAAGGAGGTCCGTAGTTTCTTGGGTTTGGCTGGCTACTACCGTAGGTTCATCGAGGGTTTCTCGAAACTAGCTCGGACACTTACACAGTTGCTCCAGAAGTCCGAGAAGTTCGTCTAGAATGACAAGAGGTAGTCGAGTTTTGGGGTTAGTCGAGTTTTGAGGAGCTGAAGGGTGCGTGTTGATGCAGCACGGCAAGACTATTGCGTTTGCATCGAGGCAGTTGAGGCCGTATGAGCTTAACTACCTTACTCACAATTTGGAGTTAGCGGCAGTTGTTTTCGCACTCAAGATTTGGCGTCATTATCTGTTTGGTTCCGCATGTCAGATTTTTACCGATCATTAAAGTCTAAAGTATATATTTACTTAGCGGGAGTTGAATATGAGGCAGAGGAGGTGGTTGGAGTTGATAAATGATTATGACCTCAAAATCCTTTATCATCCGGGCAACGCGAACGTCGTGGCCGACACCTTGAGTTGGAAACCGGTTGCATTGAGGACACTTGATATCATTACGTCTCAATCTGAGCTTCAGTGGGCTTTGATCGAGTTGGATGTTGAGATTTTTTTGCCGGGTGCTATCGGGCAACTTTGCGCTTTAGAGATTTCGTCGTCTCTGATCGATGAAATTAAACTGAAGCAGCTGGAGGATCCGATGACTATTCAAATCCGAGAGAATGTTCTTAAGGGAAAGTCTCTTGGGTTTGTGATTCATGAAGATGGTGTGTTGAGATTCTAGAGTCGGCTGTGTGTGCCGAACGACCCGGACTTGAGGCAGGGTATTTTGCGGGAGGCCCATGCTATGCCTTACTCTGTTCATCCTAGTTCGAGTAAGATGTACAAGGACCTGAGGAGGAACTTTTGGTGGAATGATATGAAGGAGGAGGTCGCATGGTTTGTAGCGAGATGTTTGACTTGTCAGCAGGTCAAAATCGAACATCAGCGACTGGATGGTTCATTGCAGTCGCTTCCTGTTTCGGAATGGAAATGGGAAGATATTTCGATGGACTTCATCACGAGTTTGCCGAGATCGAGGTCGGGCATGAATATGTTTTGGGTTAGTGTTGATCGTCTGAACAAGTCAGCACATTTTATGAGCATCAAGGATATTTGGGGCCCAAAGAGGTTGGCTCGTATGTTTATTGCGCAGATTGTGAGGCTTCACGGTACTCCGAAGTTTATTGTTTTGGATCGCGATGGCCGTATTGTATCGCACTTTTGGCAGGCGGTGCATAAGGCGTTGAGTACTCATTTGCGTCTGAGTACTTCTTTTCATCCTCAGTCTGAAGGGCAGTCGGAGCGCACTATCTAGACATTTGAGGATATGTGCATGCTTGTGATCTCGATTGGAGCAGTGATTGGGAGGAAACCTTGCCGTTGATCGAATTCACGTACAACGATAGTTGGCACGCGTCGATTCGGATGGCACCATATGAGACGCTTTATGGGCGGCGATGTCGATCGTCTATTTGTTGGAACAAGGCATCCGATTTGGTTGGGACCGGACCAGATATCATTGCAGAGATGAGACGGAAAGTGGAATTGATTCGGGAGAGGATGTTGACTGCTCAGTGCCGACAAAAGTCATATGCTAATGTCTGTCGTCGACCTTTGGAGTTCGAGGTGGGAGACCATGTTTTTCTAAAGGTGTCGCCGACGAGGGAGTTTTCCGCTTCAGGAAGAAGGGAATGTTGATCCCGATATTTATTGGACCCTTTGAGATTCTCGAGAGAGTAGGCGAGCTGGCCTACCGGTTGGCGTTACCTCCGGCCTTGAGTCACGTTCATAGTGTTTTCCATGTTTCCCAACTGAGGAAATATGTCCTGGATCCTAGTCATGTCATTGACTATGGTGAGATAGATATTGCCGAGGATATTACTTTCGAGGAGCATCCCTTGAAGATTTTGGAGCACCGTGAGAAGCGATTGAGGCATAAGACAATTCCTTTGGTCAAAGTGCAGTGGTCGAGGCATGGTGTCGAGGAGGCAACTTGGGAAACTGAGGATAGCATGCGTGCTAGGTACCCAGAGTTGTTTGTTTCTTAAGTTTTGGGACGAAACTTATTTTTAGAGGGTTAGAACGTAATATCCGCATTTTTCTTTTTATGATATTCTCGTTTTTGGTGTATTTTTCATTTTTAGCAACTCGCTTGTAACCGTTTCAACATTTTGAATCTATTTTATTCTTGGAGTTTCTCCATTTGGACGAGTTGCGAAGATGTTTTGATATTATTCCCTCTTATGTCATATATTGTTGCATGGATGTTCGATTCTCGTAGAACCCATTCGATTTTGTAATTTCTTTGGTTGCACGAGTTCGTATGGTTGAGTTGTTCATGTTGTGAGTTTCGGTTTATTGATCCGATGTTGTATCGTGATTTTCGGACGTCTGGGCCGTTTTGTAATTTCCTATAAGTTTAGGGAATTTTACTTTCCTTGTCATTTCTCGGATTCCTCGGTAGTTGGAATTGTATTTTTCCTACAACATTCAGCTTCGTCATCGTGAATATTTCATATCTACGCGTTGGATTCTGTCCTTGTGTTGCGTTTCATTTTCGGACCGCCCAGTGCAGCTAACTTCGTTCAGCAGTGTTGAACTGCTGCATGCGTAACATGTGTTATGTATGCTTTCTTGCGTGCGCTATCGGCACCTTCATAACGTATGTTATAACTCACCACTAATGTACGTTATGGCCTTCAGCAGATTGGACAAATTGTTCTGTCCGAACCATTACATACGTTAACTCCTTCTGTTACGTATGTAAATCCCATTGTAGCGTATGCTAACTATCCGACGTAGCGTACGCTATCAAACCCAGCGTTTTTGGACAGGTTGTCCTACCAAGCCATTACGTACACTAACACTCAAGTGTTACGTACGTAATGAGTGTAACGTACGTTAACATCGGCATGTTAACGTACGTAACGAAGGCCCAGGTTTTATAAACCGGGGTTGACCTTCACTTCGGTATTTTCTTCATTTCTCTTCCTCCGACTGAGAGCTGTGTTCCAAGTGAGGTTTTGAGCGATTCTTCAAGTTTTGCCCATGGAAATTATTGGGAATCAAGTATTGTGTTCCTAGTGTAGTTTATCATCATCTTAATCGTCTTCCTCCGTCCGAATCAAGGTAAATCTTCTAAGAACC
This sequence comes from Orobanche coerulescens, assembly GCA_033398695.1. Taxonomy (NCBI): domain Eukaryota; kingdom Viridiplantae; phylum Streptophyta; class Magnoliopsida; order Lamiales; family Orobanchaceae; genus Orobanche; species Orobanche coerulescens. The sequence goes on along the minus strand of CM065805.1, from coordinate 55,924,699 downwards.
CTACTTTTGGGTAAATTGGGGGTTTTGGATTTTATTATTCGATTCGTTCTGTGTCGTTGATTAATTCATGATGAATATGATTAATCTTGTTGGTATTCTTGGTTTTCCTATGGATTCATGGTATATTTCGTGGTATTTTCGTAATCGAGAGGGTTTGGTTGTAGTCCGCCCTCGTTGTTGTTCTTGTACGAATATACATGAATCATAGGCGGGTTTTCGGGTGTATTCCTTTTCCGTATTTGTTTAGAAATGGTTGTAATTGTATTCTTCGAATCGTTAGGTTCGGTTTTGTTGGTTCCTAGCATTCGTTGGTGATTTTCCTTTCCATTCGTTGCATCGTCAATTATTCAAGGCAAGTATTTTTGGAAACCTTTATGCTTAACATGGAATGGTAATGTATATGGTGTGTATGTTGCTCATCTCAGGAGGGTCCGACGGGGACTCGAGGGAATCCAATGGTATAGCCCTGGATTCACGAGTTTGATTCGCTAGCCAGCTCGGGAGGGTCCTTAGAGGCCTCGAGCGGGATCAATGGTATAGCCCTGTTCCCTAGGCGATGCTTGTGCGTGATTTGTTTTATGTTATGGCCAGCTCCGGAGGGTCCTTAGAGGCCTCGAGCGGGATCAATGGTATAGCCCTGTTCCCAAGGCAAATTGATTGACTATTTGTTTCCGGAAAAGATATGGCTGGTTTTGGTTTTGAAAATGTGTGGTGCATGTACTATAAAATGTGTAATCGATTGGTTTGCCTTGATTACTTGTACTAGCGTAATTGCTAACCCCTTTGGGGACCCGTTTTGGGAAAATTCTTGTTATGGATTTCAGGTTATGTTCAGCCGGACGAGCGGGCGCTGGGACAGTATGAGGATGCTGGCCAGGGTCGTTGATATGTGCATTTGAGTCCTTTTATTTACATTGTTCCCTCGATTTGGTTGTTGTCTACTTTATAAACTTATAGATTGTACTCGCGAGTACTTTGGCTTTTCCCTTTGGATTGTGGTTTGTATTTGTTGAAGTTATTTATATTTATCGGTGTTGACTATTCCGCCGGTTGTACCGGGCGGGTTATATGATTTTCACATGTATGATGTATGTTTTTACTGTGGTAATTCGTGTCTAGCCTGGTGGGTCCCATGAAGGGGTCCACGGCATTGTAATATACCTTGAATATCTCAGGGGTGTTACAGCATGGATGTTCTAAAATGAAAATCCTACAGGACTAAGTATATTACTTAACCTATGATTGACCCGTAGACACAATCTTACAGATTTTAATTTAGATTGAATACAACTTAATCTATGAACTATTTACAAACAAGTTCTTACAGCTTTTGGATTTACAAGTTTGTACTTGTTGAATATATCAATACTTCATCGTAATCAAGACAGTAAAACAGTAAAAGTAGATTACGAGCTATAATCTTTCAAGAACAAAATATTTTTGATGTTCGAATTTACAGGGCTTGAAAGATAACTACTGCATCGAAAAGCATACATGTAACACCCCCAAAATTACCCAAGGAATTACAATACCGTGAATCCTTTGTGGGACCCAAAAGGCTAGTTTAGGAAATAGATGATTTAAAGAAATTACAATAAATCGATAAGTCTAAGGTTACATATCTTGAGCCCAAAGGTTTTAAGAAGAAACACAATTCAAGTTCGATTATTACACAACGGAGGTTTTTGAAATCAAATTTAATTTAAGCAGCGGCAAGAGATTATTTCAACACCGTTTAAGTCTGACCGGACCCCTCGGGAATGTCCTGCACATGATTAACAAATTTACCTGGCACGACAATTCATGCCAGATAACCGGGGTCAGAGAATGCATAACAATAACAATTACTAGCAACGATATATATACTTTTACCAAGTACAGTACCATATAACCAACAGAGAATATTTCATCACACGACTGACGTCGTCTTTCTCTTTTATCACATAAACCCCAAGGTCGCAACCAAGGGTCACGAAAGTATCCACACGGGAATACTCCAGAACATAGGTGCCCAATTTGGGTCTTATCCCCTAACAAATTTCCATACGGGTACCATACAGGTTTTATCCCCAACACATCGGCCCATTTATAACACATTTTAGAGAAAGACGACCGTCGACATTCATCAACAATGGCACATACATAAACACGGACATTACAATAATATTAGCATTTCTTGAGCAAGATTTCACTTGCCTGTAATCCTACGGTAGGTGCTTTATGATAACCAGAATCCCCACGCCCGCTCGAGCTTAACCTAATCACGTAATATCCGATTAACGTCTCGTACGATCATGATGAACAAAAATAATCTCCCTTCCCTAACAGAATTCCTAACGTAGTCTTAATTACCAATATTAGTATCGTTTTTCTAAGTTCATAAGCATTACATACCATTTACCATTCAATTCTACGGTTAACGTTAAATACATCAATTCGTTCAACAAGTTTATCCCTATCACTATTCGGTGGGCAACAAATGATCATAGCATAACCCAAATCCCATACTCCTAATCAAAGTCTCTATTACGAGTACTAAAATCGGTAAACTATCATTTTACACATAATTTTCAATGACATTAATATCACCGAATTAATTCCCTTACTAACGTTTAACGTTGATCAACATTTGCAAGAGTAAGTTACGACTAGTTTATCAAACAATGATGAATTCCTACGAAATCCTTCTACATTTGGTTCGTCGATTATATATGATCCCAATGAAAATTAAGATGGAAGTTCTTGCATGTGATTGTTACAACGAGTTGTATGAAAATGAAATATACGAACAATGATAACTCCGATTACTACAAGTTCATCCGTTTCGATCGTCTACGAGTATTCTAGCAAAATCTACCCAAGTACCCGTAATCTAACGAGTAATAATCAATAACATTGAAGAGATTACTCCAAGGATTGGTACACTTACCTTAGAAGATGAAGAACAATGAGGAGAGATGACAATCAACAGAGCCACGAGGAGGAACGGGGAATGGGTTGAATGACTTGGATAATCTTCACCATAGCTTACGAAATCACCTCCTCTATGTTAATTCAAGTGTATGAGAGGCCAAGAATTGAGTATAGGGCTGTGGAAAGGCTTCAAGAGTTCTTCATTTCAAGATTTGGGACGGAAGAAATGAAGGTGGATGTGTTATTTTATAACACTCGATTTCGTTAACGTACGTTAACATTTCAGGCACTATGTACGTAATGGGTTTTACTTACGCTATGTATAATTATTAACGTACGTAAAGGCCGTCCAAAGGCTACTGACTGAAATGTGCCCATGTGTTACGTACGTAAGAAGTATTTACGTACGTAAGGCTACAGTCCGTAGCGTACGTTAAAATTTAAGGATAGCGTATGCTATGAAGAGTTGACTCGTTTGTCCTCTACCCCGACAAAAGTAGCTTCCTCCGCGTCAAAAGAAAGATTCTGGTCGGGAGACCAACTCACCCGTTACGTACGTAAGATAGGCATCTTAACATACGTAATACTCGAATTTTAGCGTACGTTAGGCATAAGCTATAGCGTGCGTTAGATATTCAATTCTTTAGCCACATAATACATTTTAACCATCTCGGGGTGATCGTCCTTTCCACTCGTCAACAATTATTAGGGAATAAGACGTTGGCCACCGTCATATTCGCACCGACGATCGTTCAACGGCGTCAAGGCGTGTCACCTCCGTTTCATCAACATCGCACAATTGTATAGTACTTAATGAAATACATGAATAAAAATGACATCACATTACAAGAATTCACAAAGTACAAAGTAATTAAGCATGAAATATCGGTGGTATTACATATCACCCCCCTTAAAAATAATTTCATCCCGAAACTTAAGAAAATAACTCGGGATGACTCTCTTTCATGCTTGACTCGATTTCCCAAGTCACTTCTTCCATGCCGTGGTGCGACCACTGAACCTTCACGAGGGGTATGTATTTATTTCGTAACATCTTCATACGCCGATCCAAGATGGCGATCGGTAACTCTCTAAAGGTAGCGTCATCGGAAATTTCCACTTCTTCGAAATTGAGCTTGTGACTCGGATCATAGACATACTTCCTTAACTAGGAGACGTGAAAAACGTTATGCAGTCCATCCCGATGCGGCGGTAAAGCTAATTGATACGCGAGCTTCCCTACCCGGTCCAATATCTCAAACGGGCCTATAAACCTTGGGCTTAACTTGCCTTTTTGGCCGAAAAGCCGGATGCCCCGCATATGTGATACTTTGACCCAAACATGATCCCCGACTGCAAATTCTAATGGTCGTTGTCGGTTATCGGCATAAGATTTCTGCCGGCTCTGCACTGCTAACATGTGCTTTCGAACGATAGAGATCTTCTTAATTGACTCCTGGATCAGATCTAACTTGGTAACCGCAGTGTCAGAAGTATCATCCTGGCACAACGGCGACTTGCATCTTTGCCCATACAGTGCCTCAAACGGTGCCATGCCTATGCTTGCATGCCAGCTGTTGTTGTACGAGAACTCCACTAATCCCAGATGTCTAGCCTAATCTTTACCCCAATCGAGCACACATGCCCTCAACATATCCTCCAAGGTTTGAATCGTACGTTCTGTCTGTCCATCCGTCTGAAGGTGATAAGCCGTGCTAAAATGTATTTGGGTTCCCATGGCTTTATGGACGACTTTCCCAAAATGAGACATGTATCTGGTGTCCCTATCCGAAATGATGGATGAGGGAACGCCATGCAGTCTTACGATCTATCTGATGAAAATGACGGCCAATTGCTCTGTCCCGGTTATCTCTTGAATAGGAATAAAATGTGCCGATTTCGTCAACCGATCAATAATGACCCAAATTGTATCCTTTCCTCCCACCGCCGTTGGTAGCTTAGTGACAAAATCCATCGATATGCTCTCCCATTTCCACTCTGGGATGGGTAGGGGTTGCATAATTCCGGCTGGTCTGCGGTGTTCAATCTTCACTTGTTGGCACGTCATACATTGGGCGACAAATCTAGCAACTTCCCATTTCATATTTTTCCACCAAAAACTCGGTCGCAAATCTTTGTACATTTTGCTCGCTCCTGGGTGAATAGAATAGGGAGTGGAGTGCGCCTCCTTCAGTATAGTTTGCTTCAGCCCGTCATTCAGCGGAATACAAATCCTTTTCTTGAACTCACCAAGTCACCCTGAATCTTATAGTCGGAAGCATCCCCTCCCTCAATTCTTGCACCAGCCGCACGTAACTCGGGATCCTCCATCTATGCTGGACGTATCTCATCTAGTAAGGACGAATGTATACTGATTGAGCACAATTGTCCTTTCCTACATTGTATCCATACTTCGGTACTGTTTCTCCTGAGGTCTTGCTGCAGTTTGGGTTGAACTGTTATGCTGGATACCATCACCTCTTGTGTAGTTTTCCGACTAAGAGCATCGGCCACTACATTGGCTTTTCCGGGGTGATAGGAGATTTCCACATCGTAGTCCTTGATTAATTCCAACTAGAGCCTCTGTCTCATGTTTAATTCCCTCTGAGTGAAGATATATTTCAAACTCTTATGATCCGTGAAAACTTTGCAAGTAACTCCGTAAAGATAGTGCTTCCAAATCTTGAGGGCATGCGCCACTGCGGCTAGCTCCAAGTCATGCGTCGGGTAATTCACTTCGTACGGCTTCAGTTGTTGGGATGCGTACGCAATGACTCTGTTATTCTGCATGAAAACACACCCCAGATCGTGCTTTGATGCATCAGTGTATATAATGAATCCTTCCATTCCCTGTGGTAACACTAGCACTGGAGCAGTAGTTAGCCTACTCTTGAGCTCGACGAAGCTCTTCTGGCAGTCTGCAGTCCATACAAATTTGGTGCTCTTTCTCAGTAGGTTCGTTAACGGTCGAGCGATACAGGAAAAAGCCTCGACGAATCTTCGATAGTAACCCGCCAATCCTAGGAAACTCCTTAGCTCCTTGATGTTCTTTGGCGGTTCCCAATTCATTTTTGTCTCGATCTTTTGTGGATCGACCTTGACACCTTCTGCCGAGACAAAATGTCCGAGAAAAATTACCTCCGGCATCCAGGATTCGCACTTGGAAAGTTTCGCATAAAGTTGGTGTTGCCTTAACACGCTCAACACTTGCCTCAAATGTTCCTCGTGTTCCTATCGGCTTCGGGATTAGATTAGAATGTCGTCGATAAAAACCACCACATACTTATCGAGGAAGTCAATCAAAACTCTATCCATCAGTCCCATAAAAACGGCTGGGGCATTAGTCAACCCGAATGATACCACGATATACTCGTAATGTCCATACCTCGATCGAAATGCAGTCTTAGGTATATGTTCCTCCTGGATACTCAATTGGTGATATCCGGACCATAGATCGATCTTTGAAAACACAACTGCCCCCTGCAATTGATCTAAGAGGTCATCAATCCTTGGAAGTGGATAACGATTCTTGATAGTGACCTTATTTAGTTCCCTATAGTCAATTCACAAGCGTAGAGAGTTGTCTTTTTCCTTAACGAAAAGTACCGGCGCGCCCCACGACGAGGTACTCGGGCAGATCAATCCTTTCTCCAGCAGATCTTCGAGCTGTATCTTTAATTCTTTCATCTCGGCCGGTGCCATCCTGTAAGGAGCTTTGGAAATAGGTTTCGTCCCCGGCTCGAGTTCGATGGAGAGGTCAACTTCTCGGTGCGGTGGCAGCCCTGGTAGTTCATCGGGAAAGACGTCTGGAAACTCATCCACCACGAGGATGTTTGCGATCCTAGGTTGTGAAGTATCCTCCTGAAGAACATAACACCAATAGTACTCCCTTCGAGAGCTGCAGGAGACTTCCGATGCGAGAAGGCTGAGAGACCCTTTCATGCTGAAGTGTTCCGGTCCTCTGATGACATGTGTGGTACCGTCATGAGCCTTAATGGAAATAGTCAAGCGGTAGGTATCCAAGATCGTTCTGTGCAATGGCATCCAGTCCATACCTAATATGATATCTTCATTCTGGAGCGGAAAGACCATGAGATTAGCGGTCTAACTATGATTGTTGATGCAGATCTGACAGTCTCGAACCTTTAGATCGTCGCCTATTCTACTACCCTTGGGTAGTTTAACAGTAAAGGACTCACAAGGTACACAAACAAGATTTAAACGTTTAACACATTCCACAGATATAAACGAATGCGTGGCACCGGTATCAAATAGTACATGCACTGGGTGAGTGTTAACAAGAAGAGTACCTGAGATAGCTGGTGCGGACCGACCATCCATAGCCCTCAACTCAAATACACGGGACAACACTGATTCCGAAAAGGATGAAGTACCACCGCCTCGCCCACGGCCTCGACCGGCACCGTGTGGTTGTGGTTGAGTCTGATGGGATGGAGCTCGGTAGTTGGAAACGGTAGGCGTACTGGGGGATTGTACAGAGCCTTGTTGACTCGGTTGAGAAACTGAGTTCTGAGTGGGATTAGACCTCCAGCAGTAACGAGACATGTGTCCACTCTTTCCGCAGGTGAAACATTTGGTAGCCGTCTTCTGGCACCGATCCTTAGTATGTCCGGACACGCCACAATTGAAGCAGTCCCTTCGGTATGGCCGATCAGATGCACCCTTCTGTTGGTACGATAATGCTGGCTTAAAAGAAGATGCAGCCCCCGAGCTCATTTTGTTGCTGCTCCCAGACTGAGCTGATGTCTTCTGCTTCTTTGAGTTATGTCGGGTGTCGGTATTAACAACAGTACCGGCATATGCTGTGACCACGTCTTCGTATGCCCTCAGAGTTGTGTAGTGGAATCCGGCGGCATAGCGTTGTACATCCTCCGGCAACCTCTGTGCAAGGTGGCATATTCGTTGATCTTCTGATGGAACCATCTGTGAGATGTCACTTAGCTCGGTTCGGTAGGCCCGAATGATCTCTGGTACTGGCATGTTCTGAGGTCCGGCACTGAAAAAGTCTAGTGCGCGAGCGGTCCGGGCTGATCTGGGACAGTACTCGCTCCGCAGTAGTCGGGCGAATTCGGTCCACCCGACTACTCGGTCCTTTGGCCTATAAGTCCACCAGCGAGCAACAGTGTCATGGAGTTGATTAATCCCGAGCATAACCTTCCGGTTCTCTGGGCATCCGATCACCTCGAAAGCAGACTCCATTTCAGAAATCCAGTCGTCCACGTGTTTCTCCCCCTGCCCTGTCAAATAATGGAGGCCTAGCCTTCAGCATTTCTCCCAACCATCGGTCTCTTCCTGCGTTTTCCTCCACATTGATAACCGGTATCCGTTCCGCCTGGTTGACCTGAGCAATTCCCATGGCGATAAGCTTGGGCAAGGGCCTGAACAAAAGTCGGGTCCATGCCTCCTGGGTTGTTATTTTGGCGTTCCGCCTCCTGATCGTTTTGATTAATTGGTGGCGGCTGGTCCCCAGCAGGATGGGTCTCAGCAGTGCTCCTGTCCTCGTTGTGGTTTGCGGCGGAACCCTGACCATCATTCGCCACCTTTCTAGCTCCTCGGCGTGCCATTACTAACACTAGTAATCTAAAGCCAGTTCCATACATTGTTTACAATTAAATGTAGTATTTAGACAGAAAACACACACATATCACTTACTTTGCATTCCCACGAGGAGTTATGATCGCTTGGGTGTTGGACTGGAATAACTTTGAAAATTGGAGAAATTTTATTTAAACCAGGAATTACGCTCTGATACCATTTTCTGTAACACCCCCAAAATTACCCGAGGTATTACACTGCCGTGAATCCCGTATGGGACCCACAAGGCTAGTTTAGGAAATAGATGATTTAAAGAAATTACAATAAAACGATAAGTCCAACGTTACATATCTTGTGCCCAAAGGTTTTAAGAAGAAACACAATTCAGGTTCGATTATTACACAACGAAGGTTTTTGAAATCAAATTTAATTTAAGCAGCGGCAAGAGATTATTCCAACACCGCTTAAGTCTGACCAGACCCCTCGGGAATATCCTGCACATGATTAACAAATTTACCTCACGACAATTCATGCCAGATAACCGGGATCAGAGAATGCATACCAATAACAATTACTAGCAACGATATATAATTTTACCAAGTACAGTACCATATAACCAACAGAAAATATTTCATCACACGACTGACGTCGTCTTTCTCTTTTATCACATAAACCCCAAGGTCACAACCAAGGGTCACGAAAGTGTACACACGGGAATACTCCAGAATATAGGTGCCGAATTCGGGTCTTATCCCCTAACAAATTTCCATACGGGTACCATATAAGTTTTATCCCCAACACATCGGCCCATTTATAACACATTTTAGAGAAAGACGACCGTCGACATTCATCAACAATGGCACATACATAAATACAGACATTACAATAATATTAGCATTTCTTGAGCAAGATTTCACTTGCCTGTAATCTGACGGTAGGTGCTTTATGATAACTGGGATCCCCACGCCCGCTCGAGCTTAACCTACATGTAATATCCGATTAACGCCTCGTACGGATCATGATGAACAAAACTAATCTCCCTTCCCTAATCGGATTCCTAACGTAGTCTTAATTACCAGTATTAGTATCATTTTTCTAAGTTCATAAGCATTACGTACCATTTACCATTTAATTCTACGGTTAACGCTAAATACATCAATTCGTTCAACAAGTTTATCCCTATCACTATTCGGTTGGCAACAAATGATCATAGCATAACCCAAATCCCATACTCCTAATCAAAGTCTCTATTACGAGTACTAAAATCGGTAAACTATCATTTTACACACGATTTTCAATGAAATTAATATCACCGAATTAATTCCCTTACTAACGTTTAACGTTGATCAACATTTGTAAGAGTAAGTTACGACTAGTTTATCAAACAATGATGAATTCCTACGAAATCCTTCTACATTTGGTTCGTCGATTATATATAATCCCAATGAAAATTAAGATGGAAGTTCTTGCATGTGATTGTTACAACGAGTTGTATGAAAATGAAATATACGAACAATGATAACTCCGATTACTACAAGTTCGTCCGTTTCGATCATCTACGAGTATTCTAGCAAAATCTAATCAAGTATCTGTAATCTAATGAGTAAAAATCAATAACATCAAAGAGATTACTCCAAGGATTGGTAGACTTACCTTAGAAGATGAAGAACAATGAGGAGAGATGACAATCAACAAGAGCCACGAGGAGGAACGAGGAATGGGTTGAATGACTTAGATAATCTTCACCGGAGCTTACGAAATCACCTCCTCTATGTTAATTCAAGTGTATGAGAGGCCAAGAATTGAGTATAGGGTTGTGGAAAGGCTTCAAGAGTTCTTCACTTCAATATTTGGGACGGAAGAAATGAAGGTGGATGTGTTATTTTATAATACTCGATTACGTTAACGTTTCAGGCATTACGTACATAATGGGTTTTACGTACGCTATGTATAATTATTAACGTACTTAAAGGCCATCCAGAGGCTATTGACTGAAATGTGCCCATGTGTTACGTACGTAAGAAGTATTTACGTACGTAAGGCTACAGTCCGTAGCGTACGTTAAAATTCAAGGATAGCGTACGCTATGAAGAGTTGACTCGTTTGTCCTCTACCCCACCGAAAGTAGCTTCCTCCCCATCAAAAGAAATATTCTGGTCGGGAGACCAACTCACCCGTTACGTATGTAAGATAGGCATCTTAATGTACGCAATACTCGAATTTTAGCGTATATTAGGCGTAAGCTATAGCGTGCGTTAGATATTCAATCCTTTAGCCACATAACACATTTTAACCATCTCGGGGTGACCGTCCTTTCCACTCGTCAACAATTATCGGGGAACAAGACGTTGGAAATGCTTAGCGGGTGACCGTCCTTTCCACTCGTCGCTAGCGTGCGCTAGAAATGCTTAGCGCGCGCTAAATACCACTGGATAGCGCACGCTAACAATAACAAGTTAGCGTACGCTAACTGCACACCGATAACGCACGCAAGGGAATAAGTAGTAGCGTGCGCTACTCACGCAGCAGCCAAGATCGCTCGATTCAAGATGGCCGCCGAAGGTACGAAACTCGAAACGCACGACAAGGCCAGAATCCAGAAACATAAATATGAAATATACAAGACGACGGAGCTAAGCGCTTAAAGAAAATATAATTCCGATTACCGGGGAATCCGTAATGCGATAAAGAAAATGAGATTCCCTAAACTTATGTGAAATTACAAAAATGGCTCAAGTGCCCGAAAATCACGAAACGACGTCAGATTAACGAACTGAAAGTCTCAACACAACCAACTCAACTATACGAACTTGCACAAACCAAGAAACAACAAAAACGAACGAGTTTTATGAGAATCGAACGTTCATACGGCAAAACATGTCATAAAATGAAATTACGTGAAAACATCACCAAAACTCGACCAAATGGAAAAACTCCAAGCATAAACTAGATTCAAAATGTCGAAACGGCAAAACATGTCATAAAATGAAATTACGTGAAAACATCACCAAAACTCGACCAAATGGAAAAACTCCAAGCATAAACTAGATCCGTGCGTATCTTGATCTTGGTATTTCGATCGGAGGGGTACGTTGTTGTAACCAGCTTTGAGAGTATTACTGCTGTAGTTCTGGGCGCATTAGCGCACGCTAAGGGATATCCTTATCACACGCTATCGAGCAGCAGGGTCTGAAGTCAGTAGCTGGAATCAGGCCGTTAGCGCACGCTAAGGGCAGGTCATTAGCGCGCGCTATAGTGGTTAGCGCACACTACGGGTTTGGTAGCGCACGCTAACTAGTAGTTCGACGGAGTCCAGTGGGTACTGGACTGGGTCTGGAGGATTCGTTAGCGCACGCTAACTCTTGATGGTTAGCGCACGGTAACTGTGCATTTTTGGCGAAACGATTGTTCTGACGTCTCGATAGCGCATGCTAATCAGGTAAGATTAGCGCAAGCTAAGCTGTCCAGTATAAAAACTGGACATGACTCTTTAATCTTCATTTTCTTCATTTCTTCTTCTTCCTCCGCGGGTTTGAGACGTGGAGACTAGGGTTCGCGACCTGGGATAATTTTCGTCCATTCCAAGGTGTTTTAGAGCACCCTAGGTGATTATAACATCATCTAATCAATTGTTCTTCGCCGAATAAAGGTATTTTTCTTGAATCCCTAGAGTTGACTTTTTGGGAGTTTTGTTCTTGATTTCGTTTTTCATCCGTTTCTGATGAATCGATTGTTGTTAAATAATATTGTTAAACATATTCTATGGATTGAACATGTAACACCCCCAAGATATTTGAGGTATATTACAGCGCCGTGAATCCCTATATGGGACCCACCAGGCTGAACAAACATCATACTCATCGACTCACAGAAATAATAGAATAACACCTCGTCATAAAGACGCCAAACCAAATAATCCACCCGGTTCAACCGGTCAAACATGACACCATAATCCGACACAAACATAATAAACAACAATACAACCCAGACGAGTAAAAATTCTTAAGTACTCGAGTACTTCTATTAGTTTAAAGACCACAAAAGGTAAAAATATAAAAGGGCAATAAGACACCACTCGTGCACAATCATCACGCACGGCCATCATCCGCATACTGGTCCAGCGCCCGCTCGTCTCGATGAACCTGACCTGAAATTCATAAAACGAATTTCCCCAAAACGGGTCCCCAAAGGGGTTAGCAATTACGCTAGTATAAGTAACCAAATGAACGACTTACATCTTATACATATAGTAAATGCATGCAAATCAAGAAAACATAGTTCCAAATTACTCATTTTCGGAAATACCATAATCAAATCACATTTGTAAAAATGCACCACAATTAACCGTGGATCCACCCCTCCGTGGACCCCTACCGAGACCCCGTCGGATCTAAACCATAGTGGTTAAAAGCAAGCTCGCGGATCCACCCCTCCGTGGACCCCTACCGAGACCCCGTCGGATCTAACCCATAGTGAGCATACACACACACACAATTCTCATGCAATACTAATACATTAAGATTGTAAGTTCATAAGGGTACTTGCCTCGGTTAATAGACGGTGATACGAACGGAAAGGAAGGATCGAACACGACCGCGAGGAACCGGCGGAAATGAACCTAACGATTCGAATAACACAATCACAATCAACTCTAGACGAATACAAAAATGGAATACACCCGAAAACCCGCCTACGATTCATGAATATTCGTACCAAAAATAACAACGAGGGCGGACCACAACCAAACCCTCTCGATTCCGTAAAAACCCACAAAATATCCATGAATCCATAGGAAAGCTAATGATACTAACAATATTAATCGTATTCATCATGAATCCACCAACAAAACTGAACGAATCGGAAGAAAATCCCAAAACCCCCAAATTATCCAAAAGTAGGGTTCTAAGAGATATTACCTTAGAAGATCCAAGTACTATGATCCGTAGAACACGCGTTAGGTCGATTATCCGGGCTTCACAACCGAACAAAAATGATGAAAATCGACCCTCAAGTGATGAATGAAGAGAAGTTCTCCCCTCAACCCTCTCTCTCTCGTGCGCAGGTGAAGAAAAGGAAGAAAATGGCTGATCTCGCCCAAAAAAAACAAAATTATACAGTTGACCGCATCGTGTGCCACGGCTCAGCCGAAGTGTGCCGCGGCACAAGCCCAAAAACTGCTCCCAGGGTTAAGCAGTGTGCCGCGGCCAGGCCAGCGTGTGCCGCGGCACCCGGTACAGTCAGGTTTTGGCCGAAAATGCCACACGAGTGTGCCGCGGCCCGGACGGGTGTGCCGCGACACTGACTCGGCAGTGTGCCGCGGCCCCGGACGGGTGTGCCGGCACACAGTACAGTCCGCTCGGCCAAAAGCTGGAAAAATGTGTGTGCCGCGGCGCACACTCCTTGTGTCGCGGCCCACACCCCCTTTGGGTCCTAAAATGATAAGAAAATGATCCGGGAAGAGAATAAAAGCAATAGGAATCAATATATGGGAAACAATAACACGAGATGGATCCACGGCAACCCCGAAACGGCGGTCCGCACAACAATAACGAGAATCAGATCAATAGATGACAGGAAAGATACACTGAAAGATACACGAGGGTTACTACAATCGAAAAAATACACCGGAAATGAAAATACAAGGGAAAGAAAAAAAATGCGGATATTACATTCTACCCCTCTAAAAATAAATTTCGTCCCGAAACTTAAGAAACAAACAACTCAGGGTACCTATCACGCATGCTATCCTCGGTTTCCCAAGTTGCCTCCTCGACACCGTGTCTCGACCACTGCACTTTGACCAAAGGGATGGTCTTATGCCTCAGTCTTTTCTCACGATGCTCCAAAATCTTCAAAGGACGCTCCTCAAAAGTAATATCTTCAGCGACATCAATCTCGCCATAATCGATGACATGACTAGGATCCGGGACATATTTCCTCAGCTGGGAAACATGAAAAACGCTATGAACATGACTCAAGGCCGGAGGTAACGCCAAACGGTATGCCAACCCACCGACTCGCTCGAGGATCTCAAAGGGTCTAATAAATCTCAGACTCAACTTCCCTTTCTTCCCGAAACGAAAAACTCCCTTCGTCGGCGACACCTTTAGCAGAACGTGGTCTCCAACCTCGAATTCCAAAGGTCGACAACGGACGTCGGCATACGACTTTTGTCGACTCTGGGCAGTCAACATCCGTTCCTGAATTAATTCTATCTTCCGTCTCGTCTCTAAAACGACATCCGGCTCGGTCCCGACCAAATCGGACGCCTCATTCCAACAAATCGGTGATCGACATCGCCGCCCATAAAGTGCCCCATACGGTGCCATCCGAATAGACGCGTGCCAACTGTTGTTGTACGTGAATTCGATCAATGGTAAATGTTCCTCCCAATCACTACTCTAATCGAGAGCACAAGCACGCAATATGTCCTCGAATGTCTGGATAGTGCGTTCCGACTATCCATCTGACTGGGGATGAAAAGAGGTACTCAAACGCAAACGGGTACCCAACGCCTTATGCACCGCCTGCCAGAAGTGCGATACAAAACGGCCATCACGATCCGAAACAATAGACTTCGGAGTACCGTGAAGTCTCACAATCTGCGCGATAAACACACGGGCTAACTTCTCCGGGCCCCAAGTGTCCTTGATGCCCAGAAAATGTGCCGACTTGGTCAGACGATCAACAATCACCCATACCATATTCATGCCTGACCTCGATCTCGGCAAACTCGTAATGAAATCCATCGATATATCTTCCCATTTCCATTCCGGAACGGGAAGTGACTGCAACAACCCAGCCGGTTGCTGATGCTCGATTTTGACCTGCTGACAAGTCAAACATCTCGCTACAAACTGTGCGACCTCGTTCTTCATATCATTCCACTAGAAGTTCATTCTAAAGTCCTTGTACATCTTACTCGAACTAGGATGAACAGAGTAAGGTGTAGCATGGGCCTCCCGCAAAATACTTTGTCTCAACTCTGAGTCGTTCGGCACACAAAGCCGACTCTGGAATCTCAAAATACCATCCTCGTGAATCACAAACCCATGAGACTTTCCCTTAAAAATGTTCTCTCGGATTTGAGTAATCATCGGATCCTCTAACTGCTTCATCTTAATTTCATCGATCAAAGATGACGAAACCTCTAAAGCACAAAGTTGCCCGAGAGCCCCAGGCAACAAAACCTCAACATCAAACTCAATCAAAGCCCGTCGAAGCTCCGACTGAGACGTAAGGACCTCAAGCATTCGTAATGCGACCGGTTTCCGACTCAAGGCGTCGGCCACGACGTTCTCCTTGCCTGGATGATAAAGGATTTCGAGGTCATAATCCTTAATCAGCTCTAACCACCTCCTTGCCTCATATTCAACTCCCGCTTAGTAAATATGTATTTCAAACTTTCATGATCGGTAAAAATCTCACATGCAGAGCCGAAAAGATAGTGACGCCAAATCTTGAGCGCAAAAACGATTGTCGCTAACTCCAAATCATGAGTAGGGTAGTTCAGCTCATACGGCCTCAACTGCCTCGACGCATAGGCAATGGTCCTGCCGTGCTGCATCAATACGCACCCAAGACCCTGACCCGAAGCATCGCTATAAATGGCAAAACCCTCGTTGCCACATGGCAATGCCAAAACCAGGGCGGAAGTCAAACGCTTCTTCAGTTCCTCAAAACCCGACTGCCACTCGTCATTCCAGACGAGCTTCTCAGATTTCTGGAGCAACTGCGTAAGTGGCCGAGCTAGTTTCGAGAAACCCTCGACGAACCTACGATAGTAGCCAGCCAAACCCAAGAAGCTACGGACCTCCTTCACATTTTTGGGCGTGCCCAATCCAACACTGCCTCAATCTTCTGCGGATCCACCCGAACCCCCTCGGCTGAAATCACGTGGCCTAAAAACATCACTTCCTTCAGCCAGAACTCACATTTCGAGAACTTCGCATAGAGTTGCTCGGTCCTCAAAATGTCTAACACTACCCGCAAATGATGGGCATGCTCCTCCTCATTCCTCGAATAAATAAGAATATCGTCAATGAAGACGACGACACACTTATCCAAATACTCGATAAAGACTTTGTTCATCAACTGCATGAACACAGCCGGTGCATTAGTTAACCCGAAAGGCATAACTACGAACTCATAATGTCTGTATCTCGTCCGAAAATTTGTTTTCGGCACATCGGACTCTCTCACTCGGAGCTGGTAGTACCCCGATTTCAAATCAATCTTTGATAATACCGCAGCTCCCTGCAATTGATCGAACAAGTCATCAATTCTCGGCAAAGGATACTTGTTTTTGATGATCACCTTGTTTAGTTCGCGATAGTCGATACACAAACGTAGTGAACCATCCTTCTTCTGCACAAACAGGACCGGTGCGCCCCAAGGCGAGGCGCTCGGTCGAACATACCCCGACTCAAGAAGCTCACTCAACTGCTTCTTCAACTCAGACATCTCTGAAGGTGCCATGTGATAGGGCGCCTTCGAAATAGGATCCGCGCCCGGCTCTAGCTCTATAGCAAACTCGACCTCACGATCCGGTGGCAATCCCGGTAACTCGTCAGGAAATACATCAGGAAACTCATTAACGATTGGAATCGATGAAAGCTCGACTCCACCACTCTCTGCCTTCAAGGCGTAGCACCAATAGCCAGTACACCCCTTTCGCAGGAGTCTCATAGCCTTCAAGGCGTTAATAACTAACTTCTGGTTTCCCCTCTTTCGCCCTGCGAAAGAGTGCTCGGTGCCGTCCTCGGCTAACATAGTAATGATTCTCGTGCGGTAGTTCATAATCGCACCGTGCCGCTCGAGCCAGTCATCCCCAAGAATCAAATCCTCACCCTCGATACCCACAACAATAAGATTAGAGGGCCAAGCCCTCTCACAAATAAATACAGAACACTCTCGAACTTCCTGATCACCAACGATCCTATCACCGCTAGGAAGCTTAACGATGAAGGGCTCACAAGGCGTCAAACAGTCGAGACTCAGACGGCGCATACAATCCAGAGATATGAACGAATGCGTAGCACCAGAATCGAAAAGCACACTGATAGGATGAGAAAGAATATGAATGGTACCTGTCTCTACGGTATCCGCTGGGTCATCGGCTCTCCGCATTTCATAGACACGCGGGTGGGCTGAGCCGACACTAGAAGCTCCCCCCTTAGCGGGCTGACCCCGTCCTCTCCCTCGACTAGCACTCGGCGGAGATTGAGAAGCAAACGATACTTGATTCACACTCGGTTCCCTAGGCGCTGGAATGGAAGTACGGGCACCCACGATCCTCTCCCTCTCAGCACAGAAAGCCGCCTTGTGGCCCGGCTGGCCACACTGATTACATGTCAGCAAAGGACTCGGACAATTACAACTGATGTGGCCCGGTAGCCTGATTAAAACACTTCACCTCTCGAGAAGGGGCCTTTGGGCGCCTGGGAAACCCAGTAGATCGAGCTGGGCTACCGCCAGCGGAAAAGTTAGCAGACTGGAATTTCTGCTGACCTCCACCTTTGTGGCCCGAAAAATTCCCGGCATACTTCTGCTTCTTGCTCTCACGGGCCGCCTCACTCACCGTCACAGACATATCATAAGCAAGGGCCCTACTCTGGTAATCCTTCAAGGTAGTACAGACGAGCCCCGACATATGGTCCCGAATAGACAATTTCATTCGCCTGGAAAAATGGAAAATTTTGTCGCTCTCCTCGAAAACTTGGGTCTTCACATAACTCAACTCCTTGTTAAAATCGGTAATAGCCTGAGATACGGGGATATCCCGTGGTTGAGCATCATAGAAAGCATGTACTCGAGCCTGTCTGACCGGCCACGGGCAATATTCAGTCTCCATCAGTTCTTGGAATTTGGTCCACGAAGCAACATGGTCTTTGGGCCCAACGGCCTCCCACCAATCCGTAGCGTCCCCAGTGAGAAAGTACTGGGCAATAGGGACCTTACGGTCCTCGGGACAGTTGGTAGCAGTGAAGACTTTAGACATCTCCTTGATCCACCCCTCCCAGCCGATCGGGTCTGAAGCTCCCGAAAACTGAGGAGGATGCATCTTGATGACATCCTGAAGCCAACGATCCGCTCCGCCCCGATTAGCATGGGCCGGATCCGGGTTCTGAACCGCCTGAGCTATCTCCGCCATTTGATTCACCATTTGCTGCATAACAGCCGCAATACCAAGGTCGGTGCGCTCCTGAGAAGAAGCATGACTGTGATGGTCGCCGGTACTACCGGCTCCCGAAGACTGTGATGTGGCCGCTCTACCGGCTGCCCCACGTCCCCAGCCGCGTCCACGACCACGACCGCGACCACGACCACGACCTCTTCCGGCATCCATACTGGAGTTAAATAAGTAGCAAAAGCCATACGACAGTAAGTACAAGAAAAGAACAATCACAAATCGAGAATCAAAGGTACGATACAAGGGAATAAGGAACAGAGGAAGGAAAACTTACGGGCACTGGTAGTACCGGAATCATGGCAGCGTGACGATGATGTGCAAAACGAAACACAACAAGACCCAATAAACTGACAAGCCTAGGTATCCATAAACCAAGTGCTATGATACCATTTTCTGTAACACCCCCAAGATATTCGAGGTATATTACAGCGCCGTGAATCCCTATATAGGACCCACCAGGCTGAACAAACATCATACTCATCGACTCACAGAAACAACAGATGAACACCTCGTCATAAAGACGCCAAACCAAATAATCCACCCAGTTCAACCAGTCAAACATGACACTATAATCCGACACAAACATAATAAACAACAATACAACCCAGGCGAGTAAAAATTCTTAAGTACTCGAGTACTTCTATTAGTTTAAAGACCACAAAAGGTAAAAAGATAAAAGGGCAATAAGACACCACTCGTGCACAATCATCACGCATGGCCATCATCCGCATACTGGTCCAGCGCCCGCTCGTCTCGATGAACCTGACCTGAAATTCATAAAACGAATTTCCCCAAAACGGGTCCCCAAAGGGGTTAGCAATTACGCTAGTACAAGTAACCAAATGAACGACTTACATCTTATACATATAGTAAATGCATGCAAATCAAGAAAACATAGTTCCAAATTACTCATTTCCGGAAATGCCATAATCAAATCACATTTGTAAAAATGCACCACAATTAACCGTGGATCCACCCCTCCATGGACCCCTACCGAGACCCCATCGGATCTAACCCATAGTGGTTAAAAGCAAGCTTGCGGATCTACCCCTCCGTGGACCCCTACCGAGACCCTGTCGGATCTAACCCATAGTGAGCATACACACACACAATTCTCATGCAATACTAATACATTAAGATTGTAAGTTCATAAGGGTACTTGCCTCAGTTAATAGACGGTGATACGAACGGAAAGGAAGGATCGAACACGACCGCGAGGAACCGGCGGAAATGAACCTAACGATTCGAATAACACAATCACAATCAACTCTAGACGAATACGGAAATGGAATACACCCGAAAACCCGCCTACGATTCATGAATATTCGTACCAAAAATAACAACGAGGGCGGACCACAACCAAACCCTCTCGATTCCGTAAAAACCACAAAATATCCATGAATCCGTAGGAAAGCTAATGATACTAACAATATTAATCGTATTCATCATGAATCCACCAACAAAACGGAACGAATCGGAAGAAAATCCCAAAACCCCCAAATTATCCAAAAGTAGGGTTCTAAGAGATATTACCTTAGAAGATCCAAGTACTATGATCCGTAGAACACGCGTTAGGTCGATTATCCGGGCTTCACAACCGAACGAAAATGATGAAATCGACCCTCAAGTGATGAATGAAGAGAAGTTCTCCCCTCAACCCTCTCTCTCTCGTGCGCAGGTGAAGAAAAGGAAGAAAATGGCTGATCTCGCCCAAAAAAACGAAATTATATAGTTGACCGCATCGTGTGCCGCGGCTCAGCCGAAGTGTGCTGCGGCACAAGCCCAAAAACTGCTCCCAGGGTTCGGCAGTATGCCGGGGCCCGGCCAGCGTGTGCCGCGGCACCCGGTATAGTCGGGTTTTGGCCGAAAATGCCACACGAGTGTGCCGCGGCCTGGACGGGTGTGCCACGGCACTGACTCGGCCCCGGACGGGTGTGCCGCGGCACACAGTACAGTCCGCTCGGCCAAAAACTGGAAAAATGTGTGTGCCGCGGCGCACACTCCTTGTGCCGCGGCCCACACCCCCTTAGGGTCCTAAAATGATAAAAAAATGATCCGGGAAGAGAATAAAAGCAATAGGAATCAATATCTGGGAAACAATAACACGAGATGGATCCACGGCAACCCCGAAACAGCGGTCCGCACAACAATAACGAGAATCAGATCAATAGATGACAGGAAAGATACACTGAAAGATACACGAGGGTTACTACAATCGAAAAAATACACCGGAAATGAAAATACAAGGGTAAGAAAAAAAATGCGGATATTACAGAACATCCATATTTCGGTTGGGAATTCCGTTTTCGTGTTTTGATAGTATGAATCGTGTTCTTGGCCATTTTGGGGGAAACCCTTGAACTTTCATCGTTTGTTACTTGAATTCAGTGGCTTTGGGTCGTACATTGGAATTCATTTTCGTTGTTATTGCTGTCATTCGTAGTTTATTGTAGCGGGTTGTTGTTCGGTGGGGTCGGCGAGTTCGTAGTCGGTTTGTGCCTACCTACTTCGGTCAATTCTCCGCGTTTTGGTTATTCGAGGCAAGTACCTTGTCCATACAATTCTTGTTTTATGGATATGATAATTAGTGATCGTCTCTTTGTGTTTATTTGATCGTTTGAATTTCACTTTCAAAGACTCGGTTAGCCTTTTTAAAGGCCCTCTTTCAAAACGTGTGTTTTGTGAACATTGTGTTCGTGGATCGTTACGTGAATTACTATGAATACACTTAGTGTTATCGTTGTGCTTTGATAATATATATGTATATATTATCTCATATCGGTGCGTTGTGATTTGACCATTGCGTCGTGCATTATGTTTGTTGCCATTGAGTGAATTACTTGGATATTATTGATGTGATATGTTATTTGTGAGAATGTGTGGATATGGTTGAAGGTCTATGGTGATACATGGCACGTGATCATGTGGTCAGGATGCAACAAGTGATTGATCCAACCGTGAGAGCCTGAGATAATATACGGTGACACGTGGCTTGTGATCATGTGGTCAGGATGCAACAAGTAATTTATCCAACCGTGAGATATGGTGTGTGAATTGTTTAGCTAGCCAGCTCGGGAGGGTCCTTAGAGGCCCCGAGTAGGATTTGTGGCTTCGTCCCGGTCCTAGGCGATGCATGTGCGTGATTTGTTTTATGATATGGCTAGCTCATGAGGGTCCTTAGAGGCCTGGAGTGGGATTCATGGCTTCGTCCCGGTCCTAGGCGATGCTTGTGTGTGATTATGCCGTGTTGATTTTATGTCCGTCGAGGACACATGACTTGGGTTTTGGCCCTGTGAATTGCTGTCGGTTTTCTATTTGTGAAAACAAAGCATTTGGGCTGTGACCCCTATTGATTTTGGTAAGTGAAGGATTTGATAATTCTAAGTTGTTTTCTATTAAAACTCCCGAGGGTATTTTAAACCATTTTACAAACCGTTCTCGTTATTTGTGATCTTTCGGATTTGGAAAGTTTTACTCAAACTCTTGCCTCGGGAAGTATTCGTTTCGTTGTTTTTGAATCTTTGAGAATTCCTGGTTATTGTTGTTCGTGGAATGTGAATTGTATGACTCGTATTTTGCACTTTGTATTTGCACTAGCGAAACAGTAGAGTTTTGCTAATCCCCGAGTATTCGGGGGGTGGATGTCTATTTTTGCAATTCGGGTTTTGGGAGCATATCACAGGGTCGGCACGAAGGATGATGAAAGATGATCGATACTAATCACATGAGGACCCGTACATTGTCGTATTGGTTTAGTTGTATTTTATTTTCGATGTGGTATTCTTTCCCCGTTGTACGGGAGTGTGTTGTAATCCACCCTTGCGTGGGCATGTATTGTGTTTGAGTTGTATGTATTTATTGAAAGACTAAATCGGTCTACTGAGTTATTTTAGCCTTAAAAGCATTGTTGAGTTGTTCGATGTTGTTACCAGCTTGGTAGACCCTTGAGGAAAAGTTCTATGGCGGGTAATATCCCTCAGCGGATTGGGGGTGTTACATTTTATCTTTAATACCAATAAAGAATACGTCTCTCACGCTTCTGGCGTCGAGGAGTAGATTCGACTTTAATTCTTTATGGTACATATACAACTGGTATATGAGATTTCATCACTCCTTTGGCAATCAATAACTTGTTGAACTTCGATTTCATAGTGCGTAAATTTAAATCCAACCCAACGAGAATTTTCCCACTTTCTCTTATTTATATTTGATATCTCCCCCTAATGTCGGAGATAGTTGGAATTGGATTATAAAATCAATCCTCTTCAGGAGGTGCACTAATAATAGAGGGGGTGACCCAAATATTGTGCCTTTGATATGGATACTTGAATTTGAAATTCATCGCAACATGATCATTGGATAAAATAATATATCGCTTATAATTAACTCGATACTCATTGAATAAAGCTCCTTTTAGAGCCGACAATAAGAATATTGCCATATGAAATTATACCAATCCTTCGAGGATTGTCTTTCCATTCCTCAAGTAGAAATTGAACAAATCAATATGACATAAAGTTATGTATTTCTCATTTGAAATAAATACATGCAACTTCAAATGTAAATTGCTCACCAGGAGCATGTATTTTTCTTCAAGAATATTAATTGTGCTAACCCAGGAGCAACAATTTAAATCAAAGATAATCATATATTACCGAAAATATGAAGTACTCATCAAGAGTATGTGATATTCTTCAAAAGTATCGATTATGCTACCTTGGGAGCAACAATTTATAAGCATATAACAACCAAAATATAAATTACTCTAAAGAGTATGTAAATATTAATTAAAAGTATTAATTGTGCTACGTCATGAGCAACAATTTTTATCAATATGGTGATAATAAAAGCAATTCAATGACACAAGGCCATATAGAAAATATTCAAAATAATACCTTTTTTGTTAATTAATGTGTTTATCATAAATACTATCATAAAAATATGACGATATATCGTTGTGTTTTATCAAGAACATCAACAATTTCTTTTTAATAATCTTCTGGATTATTAAAATTACAAATTCATGTTTCTTCAGGAAACAATGAAAATATATTAATGTAATGTATTAAAAGAATCATTACAAATAATTTTATATCAATGATACAAGTATTATCATCAATATAACATGTAATAACTATCGTTATTACTCTTCTTCCAGAAGAAAGTGCAATAATTATTATGCGATTAATCCAACATCTATAAGATGTTGATGAAAATTGGTCAACTCAAAATAATATAATTTTAAGTGTATAAATATACTTCATGATATTTACTAGTAATTTGTGATAATTATCATACAATATGTGCGAATTTGTATTAATATATCTTCAGGATATATATATCATAAATAAACATATAGTTAAATAATATATAAAAAAGATATAAATAGACTTTAACACCAAACACGTAAATTTAAACATGTAAATATTGAAAGTATTAGGATTAATAGACTTCTGGTCTAATAAGTGGTGAATTTTATACGTCATTTACATTGATATTTTCTCTAATACCAATTTCTTTTCTTCAGAAATTGTATATGTCATTTGTCTCACTTGTTATCGCGGAATCATACATATTTCAAGCGATAGTTTAGAAATCCATAGATTTATCAATACTTAGAAGATAATTGTGCATAATCTTCGACCCTGTAGGAAGGAATTTAGTGGTACTTCAGGAACTGTCCATAAATTTAGCACTACCTTTTTTTTATACGAAAAGTATCATTCTAGAGATATCATGCATATTTGCACTTCGATGAGACAATAAATCATGACCACTGTAATACCCGTAATTTCGATTTCCAGTAATTTCTTTTTTTCGGCGGAAGTCCGTTTTGACGACTCGCTCATGACCATTTCGTCAATCTAAGAATGATTAATTCTACACTTTTTGTCATCCGAGTTCGTTTCGGTGTCGTTTTGTTGAGTTCCGTGTCCTTAATCGACTTTTTCACGTGTGAGTTCGACTTTGTAAAGTCACCATTAATTCTTGAAAACTCCAAAAATTCTGAATCTTTGCAATGTTATATATCATCAAGTTAGCTTTCCAATGGCTCAAACGGTGTGTCAATCGGAGTCCGTACGAAGGAGTTATGGTCGAAATAGCTAAGACTGCACGATGTGCCTTTTTAGTGTTGGAGTGGACTGTACCGTGTGCCGTGGCACACTTTGGATGGGCCGCAGCACTAAGCTAGTGCTGGGCAGTTTTTTTGGCCATGGGCCGCGGCACACTTGTCCTGTGCCGCGGCACACAGTGCAGATCAGCCTATTTAAGGCTTGGCAGCGTGTTTTTCACCCATTTTCTCATCCTCTTCCTTCTCTTCCGCGGTTGGAGGTGTGGAGATCATGGAAAGATGTTGTTGGACAATCAATCCATAAAGTCTTGGAGTTCATATCATCAATCATTCATCCTATAACATCCTTCGATCTACCGAATCAGGTCAGATTTCCTAGAAATCTAATTTTGGGGATTTTGAGTATTTTGTTCGATTTTGTCCGTTTAATCCGATTTAACTTAGGATTGTGATGGATTGATGATTATTTAGATGTATTATATCATTTCCTTTATTATTACATGGTTGGATCATCTCGATTCGTTGTTTTGGTCGAGTTCTTAGTCAACGCCTTGAAGGTGTCCGGTATAATGTCATAGGGGGGTTTTCGGGCGTTCTACGATTATTCTTCCTCGTATGATCAATGATTTAATTATTATATGTTGTTAGGGTCGAGTTTCTTGTGAAGAAACCAAGTTGAACCCTTCCGTTCGTTGTCGTCTTCCTTTTCGAAAGAATCGGGCGTTTCGAAGCTTTCCGGTTGAGCCGTGTTCGTCGGGATACTTGCGTGCCAATTTCGAGGCAAGTATCTTGCCCATACATTTCATGTTTCGTTGATATAATTCTTGATAAATAATTTTATGCGAAATCCAATGTTTAATGAACGTAAAAAGGGATTGGTATGTTCTCGATAAATGTTGTCTTTCAACGATAATTCATATACTTCGTGAATATGTGTGTTGGTTTAGTATGTTGAAAGATAATATGATCTCTTCGAGTGAGTTAATAGACCGTAATCCTTTGCCGGGGATTACGTATTGTTATTGTGTACTTGTTCCGTAAGAACGTAATGTGTGTGATATTAGTTGTTACTCCTTGAAAGGAGGTTGTGACGCTTAATGTTGTTTGACTTCATAAGTGATTATTGTTGTGTGCTTGATGCATGTGATGTGCCTCCGGGTATGATTGTTGAATCTCCGGGATCCATACTTGCTAAGTATGGGTCGGGCGTGACCGTAGGGTTATCCAAATCGGGTATGTCTTGCGTGGACTCCGAGGTTCGTGGCTTGTTAGCCCGATGCCGAGATAACTTGTGGGGTTATCATCGGGTATGTCTTGCGGGGACTCCGAGGTTCGTGGCTTGTTAGCACGATGGCGGGATAACTTATGGTTGTGGTTTGATTATGTACGTATATGTGCTTGTAGTCACGTGACTGCGGTTACGGTGACATGTGATTTGATATAGTTTCCCTGTGGGTTATTAACTCGGGTTTGTTCTACGGGAGCATCTGAGGTCCGTGGCTTGCTAGCACGGGACGTGAATAATCTGTGGAAACAGGTTGTTATGGTATGATCGGGTCGTGGATCCCACTTGTTGTTATCGAATTTATGTTTTGGCAAAATGACTTTTGGGCTGTGTCCCTAAATGTTTTTTTTGAAAGGCCTGAGAATTCTTAAATCCCAACGTATTCAAAACTCCCGAGGTCGTAAAATGTTTTCACAAGATGTATATCGGGTTTACCATATCTTTCGATTTAATCGTTTGATTAAGTGATTCACCTCGGGAAGTATGTTTATGATTAACATGTTTCGTGGAGTATGATATGTATGGCTCGTTTTCGTATTTTATACTTGCACTAGCAAAACAGTGGAGTTTTGCTAACCCCCGAGTATTCGGGGGGTGGATGTCTGTTTTTGCATTCAGGTTCGGGAGCATAACACAGGGTCAGCACGAAGGATGATGAAAGAAGAACGATACTAATCACACAAGGACCCGTTGATGTCGTATTGGTCTAGTTGTATTTTCTTTTCCGCTGCAGTATCTTTTCCCCATTGTACGGGAGTTTATTGTATTTCGACCCCTGCGTGGGCTGGTATTGTAATCGAGTTGTATGCTTTATTGAAAGGCCAAATCGGTCTACTGAGTCATTTTAGCCTTAAAGGCATTGTCGATATGTTTAATGATGTTACTAGCCTGGTAGATCCTTGAGTAAAGGTTCTACGGCGTGTAATATCCCTGAGCAGATTGGGGGTGTTACATAAATGGTATCGAAGATTAGGTTGTGGAAACCTAGGTTGTCGGGTCAGTGGTGTCTATTGAGGTTTGTCTCGTCGGATTTTGTCTGACTGAGTCGTGTCGCGACGCGTCGTCTGAGTTTGTTGGTCGTGATTAGTATCGTGGGGCGATGATCATCTTCGTGCGACCTGTGGGTGTAAGTCTCCCTTCTTTGTGTTGTGCCTCGTATGACACGAGCTATTTTTATGATTATTTGTTAAGTGATGGAATCCTCTTATGGATTTTGATTTCTTAGTACGTGACTATTTGACTCTCATATTTCGTTCATGTGAGGAGTAGTGTTGCTGGATTGTGCATGTTGGACTGTATTTCTTCTATCCGCCACGTGAGTTCTTTTATAATGGCTTTCGATATTTTACCGACTGAGTTTTATTTCGAAAACCGATTCCCTTAACCGAGTTTTTGGCATTATGGCCTTGATCGTTTTGGCAAAATTCTTATGACGGTATTTAGTATTTTGTAAATGGCTTTTGTGAGTTTTTGAAATATTAACGTCATCGGCCTTTTTTGGCATTTTTGTAAATGGTTTTTAGCCTGGTGAGTTCCGGCGCGGGACCCACGGCGCTATGATGTTCCGTGTATTTACCTGAAATTTTTGGGCATTCTAGCCCATTGAATTATCCTTGAAAAACTTGAGTATCTTAGAAAATAAATTTCGAGACGTACTTTCAAAATGAATTATTTCCTCGTGGTACATCCAAGGTTCCACAATATGTTTCAAAATTCTTCTACCTCGAGGACCCAAAATGTTTTGAGATATTCTCAATGTTTTATAAACACTTTTACTTAGACCCGAAGGTCGAATATTTCTGAAAGTTTTTCACCAAAAGGAAAGTGTCCTCATTTTTGTTCAAACGCAAGATGATTTTCAAAGTCTCGACAATGATGTCTGTCCAACTTTTTGTAAGGTGATACTCAAGATCAACTAGTGTTTCCAAAATTTTTCTTTCAAAGGTGGTTGTTTCGTGATGTTTAGTAACTGTATGCTGGATATCTTTCGGACCACTGAGGTCGCCGAATGATACCGCCATTGCTGGGGTGTTTGTATGTGTGTTGCTTTACGATGGTAATCGTTGTAAGTGTTGCATGTTATGATTTCCTGTTGTGCAGAGTGGTTGCTTATTCAGTATGCCGAGGGGCAGAGGTGGTGGTCGTGGCGACCGGATGCGTGATCGGGATCACGCTGCCGGTGATGGTATTGATATTGGTGTTGCTACTATTTTGCAGCAAGTAGCTACACAGATGACTCAGTTGACTCAGGAAGTTCAGCGCGTTACAGAGGTGACCCAGAACACTGGCGCAAATCAGTGGCTTCGGGAGGTGATTAGTATGAACCCCCCTCGATTCGCCGGTGTTGCGGATGCGTTGGGCTGGGATGGTTGGCTTTTCCAGTTGGGAAAGATATTCGAGGCTGTCGATTGTCCTGAAGAGCGGAAGGTACCTATTGCGCAGTACCTTCTTGATAAAGATGCCGCTAATTGGTGGAAAGCTGTTAAGCCTCGTGATCATGATGTCACGTGGGCGGAGTTCCAGGCATTGATGGAAGCTGAGTTCTGCCCGAAACCGATTAGAGAGCAGAGGATTCACGAATTTTATTTGGCAGAACCGCAAGATATTTCAGTGTCACAGGCTAGAATCGACTATAGCAAACAACTCAGTTATGTGCGAGATCGGGTGAGAACCGAGGAAGAGAGGATCTTTCATTTTGACAGACGAATGAAGCCAGAGATTCGCGAGTATATGTCAGGACTCACTTGCACTTCGTTGAGGGACTACCAAGATCGAGTCTTGGCCCGTGAACAAGCTTCGTTATCATCGGAGCGTGTGCCCGAGTCGAAGAAGCAGAGGAAGTCCGAAGACCGTGTGGACAGTGCAGGAGCTGGTGGTTCTAGTTCGCAATGTCGTAATCTTTCTGCTGTGAAGCTCTGTCGCTCGTTACGTGGGACTAAGAGTTCCAAGTCGTCTGCTTTGACTCCTGGTAAATCCAGGAGGTGTTTTAACTGCAATGTGGCGGGGCATGTCCGTGCACATTGTCCTTCTCCGCTAGTAACGTGTTACAAGTGCGGGCTTGAGGGACACCGGGTTCAGTTTTGCGAGTTAGTTGCCAAACCTTCCGAGGCACGGACTTGAGCACTAATATCAGGACCGACTCCGAGGAGTCCCTGAGGAGCGTGGTCTATCAGTTGTATGTTATGTTATTTCCTTACCTTGTTGTTTCGAATTTCGGAAATTAACTTCTATTCGAAGTGGATCGGATTTTGAACTTCTATATTTTCGACTCTGTCGCCTTGTTTATGTTCGTTGACATTTTCTGAGCTTGCCTTGTCCCTTGTTTTTGTTGATCGAACGAATGTGGTATTGTTTCGGGATGACTCGTTTGTCGTTGTGACTTTTCAATCGCTATCCCCTTTCCTGTGGATCTTATGGGAATGCACGTCTTGTTGTTCTCACCAGATCATCCTGGGAGTTGTTGTTTGAATTTTATTGTTCTTCGTGATTCGAACATGATTGTTCGATTTTTGTTGTTTCGACCGTTGTGGTTCGATCGTTTGATTGTTCGGTTTTTGTTGATCCTGTTTCGTGATTGTTGAGCGTTCCGACTCCTTCCTAATTTCCTTATATTCGGGAAATTTGTCTCGTTTTCGATCTTCCAACCCTTGGGCGGTGGAATTCCGTATTTGTTCAGCGATTGGCTCGCATTTTGATTGATGTACCGTTGGGTCGGTCAATCTTATTGATTTTCGTTCGTTGTGTTTTGTGATTGTTCGGATAATTGACTTGAATATATTATCCGTTTGATGACGCTTGTCATTTGTTGGTTTTATTATATCCCTAATGGCGACGTTGTGTTGGTCGCCGTGGAGCGTGTTTTCACGCCGTATATTCCTTTGCGTTGCTTGTAACGTTTCGCCGATGGGCGTAAGTTACGCGTATCTTGTGTATCTCATTGAGTTTTCCTGGCGGGGATATTACTTCTCCCTACTTGTTTTAAGTTTCGGGACGAAACTTCTTTTAAGGAGGGTAGAATGTAATACCCGTAATTTCGATTTCCGGTAATTTCTTTTTTTCGGTGGAAGTCAGTTTTGACGACTCGCTCATGACCATTTCGTCAATCCGAGAATGATTAATTCTACACTTTTTGTCATCCGAGTTCGTTTCGGTGTCGTTTTGTTGAGTTCCGTGTCCTTAATCGACTTTTTCACGTGTGAGTTCGACTTTGTAAAGTCACCATTAATTCTTGGAAACTCCAAAATTTTTGAATCTTTGCAATGTTATAGATCATCAAGTTAGATTTCCAATGGCTCAAACGGTGAGTCAATCGGAGTCCGGACGAAGGAATTATGGTCGAAATAGCTAAGACTGCACGATCTGCCTTTTTAGTGTTGGAGTGGACTGTACCATGTGCCGCTGCACACTTTGGCTGGGCCGCGGCACTAAGCTAGTGCTGGGCAGTTTTTTTGGCCGTGGGCCGCGGCACACTTGTCCTGTTCCGCGGCACACAGTGCAGATCAGCCTATTTAAGGCCTGGCAGCGTGTTTTTCACCCATTTTCTCATCCTCTTCCTTCTCTTCCGCGGCTGGAGGTGTGGAGATCATGGAAAGATGTTGTTGAACAATCAATCCATGAAGTCTTGGAGTTCATATCATCAATCATCCATCCTATAACATCCTCCGATCTACTGAATCAGGTCAGATTTCCTAGAAATCTAATTTTGGGGATTTTGGGTATTTTGTTCGATTTCGTCCGTTTAATCCGATTTAACTTAGGATTGTGATGGATTGATGATTATTTAGATGTATTATATCATTTCCTTTATTATTCCATGGTTGGATCGTTTCGATTCGTTGTTTTGGTTTGTTCTTAGTCAACCCCTTGAAGGTGTCCGTTATAATGTCATAGAGGGGTTTTCGGGTGTTCTACGATTATTCTTCCTCATATGATCAATGATTTATTGATTATATGTTGTTAGGGTCGAGTTTCTTGCGAAGAAACCAAGTTGAACCCTTCCGTTCATTGTCGTCTTCATTTTCGAAAGCATCGGGCGTTTCAAAGCTTTCCGGTTGAGCCGTGTTCGACGAGATACTTGCGTGCCGATTTCGAGGCAAGTATCTTGCCCATACATTTCATGTTTCGTTGATATAATTCTTGATAAATAATTTTATGCGAAATCCAATGTTTAATGAACGTAAAAAGGGATTGGTATGTTCTCGATAAATGTTGTCTTTCAACGATAATTCGCATACTTCGTGAATATGTGTGTTGGTTTTGTATGTTGAAAGATAATATGATCTCTTCGAGTGAGTTAATAGACCGTAATCCTTTGCCGGTGATTACGTATTGTTATTGTGTACTTGTTCGGTAAGAACGTAATGTGTGTGATATTAGTTGTTACTCCTTGAAAGGAGGTTGTGAGGCTTAATGTTGTTTGGCTTCATAAGTGATTATTGTTGTGTGCTTGATGCATGTGATGTGCCTCCGGGTATGATTGTTGAATCTCCGGGATCCATACTTGCTAAGTATGGGTCGGGCGTGACCGTAGAGTTATCCAAATCGGGTATGTCTTGCGGGGACTCCGAGGTTCGTGGCTTGTTAGCCCGATGCCGAGATAACTTGTAGGGTTATCATCGGGTATGTCTTGCGGGGACTCCGAGGTTCGTGGCTTGTTAGCACGATGCTGGGATAACTTATGGTTGTGGTTTGATTATGTACATATATGTGCTTGTAGTCACGTGACTGCGGTTACGGTGACATGTGATTTGATATAGTTTCCCTGTGGGTTATTCACTCGGGTTTGTTCTACGGGAGCATCTGAGGTCCGTGGCTTGCTAGCACGGGACGCGAATAATCTGTGGAAACAGGTTGTTATGTTATGATCGGGTCGTGGACCCCACTTGTTGTTATCGAATTTATGTTTTGGGAAAATGACTTTTGGGCTGTGTCCCTAAATGTTTTTTTTTGAAAGGCCTGAGAATTCTTAAATCCCAACGTATTCAAAGCTCCCGAGGTCGTAAAATGTTTTCACAAGATGTATATCGGGTTTACCCTATCTTTCGATTTAATCGTTTGATTAAGTGATTCACCTCGTATTTTATACTTGCACTAGCAAAATAGTGGAGTTTTGCTAACCCCCGAGTATTCGGGGGGTGGATGTCTGTTTTTGCATTCAGGTTCGGGAGCATAACACAGGGTCGGCACGAAGGATGATGAAAGATGAACGATACTAATCACACGAGGACCCGTTGATGTCGTATTGGTCTAGTTGTATTTTCTTTTCCGCTGCAGTATCTTTTCCCCGTTGTACGGGAGTTTATTGTATTTCGACCCCTGCGTGGGCTGGTATTGTAATCGAATTGTATGCTTTATTGAAAGGCCAAATCGGTCTACTGAGTCATTTTAGCCTT
This sequence comes from Orobanche coerulescens, assembly GCA_033398695.1. NCBI lineage: Eukaryota > Viridiplantae > Streptophyta > Magnoliopsida > Lamiales > Orobanchaceae > Orobanche > Orobanche coerulescens. The sequence continues at coordinate 55,892,288 of CM065805.1, read as the reverse complement.
AAAGGCATTGTCGATATGTTTAATGATGTTACTAGCCTGGTAGATCCTTGAGGAAAGGTTCTACGGCGTGTAATATCCCTGAGCGGATTGGGGGTGTTACATAAATGGTATCAGATATTAGGTTGTGGAAACCTAGGTTGTCGGGTCAGTGGTGTCTATTGAGTTTTGTCTCATCGGATTTTGTCTGACTGAGTCGTGTCGCGACGCGTCGTCTGAGTTTGTTGGTCGTGATTAGTATCGTGGGGGGATCATCATCTTCGTGCGACCTATGGATGTAAGTCTCCCTTCTTTGTGTTGTGCCTCGTATGACACGAGCTATTTTTATGATTATTTGTTAAGTGATGGAATCCTCTTATGGATTTTGATTTCTTAGTACGTGACTATTTGACTCTCATATTTCGTTCATGTTAGGAGTAGTGTTGCTGGATTGTGCATGTTGGACTGTAATTCTTCTATCCGCCACGTGAGTTCTTTTGTAATGGCTTTCGGTATTTTACCGACTGAGTTTTATTTCGAAAACCGATTCCCTTTACCGAGTTTTTGGCATTATGGCCTTGATCGTTTTGGCAAAATTCTTATGACGGTATTTAGTATTTTGTAAATTGCTTTTATGAGTTTTTGAAATATTAACGTCATTGGCCTTTTTTGGCATTTTTGTAAATGTTTTTTAGCCTGGTGAGTTCCGGCGCGGGACCCACGACGCTATGATGTTCCGTGTATTTACCTGAAATTTTTGGGCATTCTAGCCCATTGAATTATCCTTGAAAAACTTGAGTATCTTAGAAAATAAATTTCGAGACGTACTTTCAAAATGAATTATTTCCTCGTGGTACATCCAAGGTGCCACAATATGTTTCAAAATTCTTCTACCTCGAGGACCCAAAAGGTTTTGAGATATTCTCAATGTTTTATAAACACTTTTACTTGGACCCGAAGGTCGAATATTTCTGAAAGTTTTTCACCAAAAGGAAAGTGTCCTCATTTTTGTTCAAACGCAAGATGATTTTCAAAATCTCGACAATGATGTCTGTCCAACTTTTTGTAAGGTGATACTCAAGATCAACTAGTGTTTCCAAAATTTTTCTTTCAAAGGTGGTTGTTTCGTGATGTTTAGTAACTGTATGCTGGATATCTTTCGGACCGCTGAGGTCGCCGAACGATACCGCCATTGCTGGGGTGTTTGTATGTGTGTTGTTTTACGATGGTAATCGTTGTAAGTGTTGCATGTTATGATTTCCTGTTGTGCTGAGTGGTTGCTTATTCAATATGCCGAGGGGCAGAGGTGGTGGTCGTGGGGACCGGATGCGTGATCGGGATCATGCTGCCGGTGATGGTATTGATATTGGTGTTGCTACTATTTTGCAGCAAGTAGCTACACAGATGACTCAGTTGACTCAGGCAGTTCAGCGCGTTACAGAGGTGACCCAGAACACTGGCGCAAATCAGTGGCTTCGGGAGGTGATTAGAATGAACCCCCATCGATTCGCCGGTGTTGCGGATGTGTTGGGCTGGGATGGTTGGCTTTTCCAGTTGGGAAAGATATTCGAGGCTGTCGATTGTCCTGAAGAGTGGAAGGTACCTATTGCGCAGTACCTTCTTGATAAAGATGCCGCTAATTGGTGGGAAGCTGTTAAGCCTCGTGATCGTGATGTCACGTGGGTGGAGTTCCAGGCATTGATGGAAGCTGAGTTCTGCCCGAAACCGATTAGAGAGCAGAGGATTCACGAATTTTATTTGGCAGAACCGCAAGATATTTCAGTGTCACAGGCTATAATCGACTATAGCAAACAACTCAGTTATGTGCGAGATCGGGTGAGAATCGAGGAAGAGAGGATCTTTCATTTTGACAGACGAATGAAGCCAGAGATTCGCGAGTATATGTCAGGACTCACTTGCACTTCGTTGAGGGACTACCAAGATCGAGTCTTGGCCCGTGAACTAGCTTCATTATCATCGGAGCGTGTGCCCGAGTCGAAGAAGCAGAGGAAGTCTGATGACCGTGTGGACAGTGCAGGAGCTGGTGGTTCTAGTTCTCAATGTCGTAATCTTTCTGCTGTGAAGCTCTGTCGCTCGTTACGTGGGACTAAGAGTTCCAAGTCGTCTGCTTTGACTCCTGGTAAAGCCAGGAGGTGTTTTGACTGCAATGTGGCGGGGCATGTCCGTGCACATTGTCCTTCTCCGCTAGTAACGTGTTACAAGTGCGGGCTTGAGGGACACCGGGTTCAGTTTTGCGAGTTAGTTGCCAAACCTTCCGAGGCACGGACTTGAGCACTAATATCAGGACCGGCTCCGAGGAGTCCCTGAGGAGCGTGGTCTATCAGTTGTATGTTATGTTATTTTCTTACCTTGTTGTTTCGAATTTCGGAAATTAAATTCTATTCGAAGTGGATTGGATTTTAAACTTCTGTATTTTCGACTCTGTCGCCTCGTTTATGTTCGTTGACATTTTCTGAGCTTGCCTTGTCCCTTGTTTTTGTTGATCGAACGAATGTGGTATTGTTTCGGGATAACTCGTTTGTCGTTGTGACTTTTCAATCGCTATCCCCTTTCCTGTGGATCTTATGGGAATGCACGTCTTGTTGTTCTCACCAGATCATCCTGGGAGTTGTTGTTTGAATTTTATTGTTCTTCGTGATTCGAACATGATTGTTCGATTTTTGTTGTCTCGACCGTTGTGGTTCGATCGTTTGATTGTTCGGTTTTTGTTGATCCCGTTTCGTGATTGTTGAGCGTTCAGACTCCTTCCTAATTTCCTTATATTCGGGAAATTTGTCTCGTTTTCGATCTTCCAACCCTTGGGCGGTGGAATTCCGTATTTGTTCAGCGATTGGCTCGCGTTTTGATTGATGTACCGTTGGGTCGGTTAATCTTATTGATTTTCATTCGTTGTGTTTTGTGATTGTTCGAATAATTGACTTGAATATATTATCCGTTTGATGACGCTTGTCATTTGTTGGTTTTATTATATCCCTAACGGCGACGTTGTGTTGGTCGCCGTGGAGCGTGTTTTCACGCCGTATATTCCTTTGCGTTGCTTGTAACGTTTCGCCGATGGGCGTAAGTTACGCGTATCTTGTGTATCTCGTTGAGTTTTCCTGGCGGGGATATTACTTCTTCCTACTTGTTTTAAGTTTCGGGACGAAACTTCTTTTAAGGAGGGTAGAATGTAATACCCGTAATTTCGATTTCCGGTAATTTCTTTTTTTCGGCGGAAGTCCATTTTGATGACTCGATCATGACCGTTTCGTCAATACGAGAATGATTAATTCTACACTTTTTTTCATCCGAGTTCGTTTCGGTGTCGTTTTGTTGAGTTCCGTGTCCTTAATCGACTTTTTCACGTGTGAGTTCGACTTTGTAAAGTCACCATTAATTCTTGGAAACTCCAAAAATTCTGAGTCTTTGCAATGTTATAGATCATCAAGTTAGCTTTACAATGGCTCAAACGGTGAGTCATTCGGAGTCCGGAGGAAGGAGTTAGGGTCGAAATATCTAAGACTGCACGATGTGCCTTTTTAGTGTTGGAGTGGACTGTACCGTGTGCCGCGGCACACTTTGGCTGGGCCGCGGCACTAAGCTAGTGCTGGGCAGTTTTTTTGGCCGTGGGCCGCGGCACACTTGTCCTGTGCCGTGGCACACAGTGCAGATCAGCCTATTTAAGGCCTGGCAGCGTGTTTTTCACCCATTTTCTCATCTTCTTTCTTCTCTTCCGCGGCTGGAGGTTTGGAGATCATGGAAAGATGTTGTTGGACAATCAATCCATGAAGTCTTGGAGTTCATATCATCAATCATCCATCCTATAACATCTTACGATCTACCAAATCAGGTCAGATTTCGTAGAAATCTAATTTTGGGGATTTTGGGTATTTTGTTCGATTTCGTCCGTTTAATCCGATTTAACTTAGGATTGTGATGGATTGATGATTATTTAGATGTATTATATCATTTCCTTTATTATTCCATGGTTAGATCGTTTCGATTCGTTGTTTTGGTCGAGTTCTTAGTCAACGCCTTGAAGGTGTCCGGTATAATGTCATAGAGGGGTTTTCGGGAGTTCTAGGATTATTCTTCCTCGTATGATCAATGATTTATTGATTATATGTTGTTAGGTTCGAGTTTCTTGCGAAGAAACCAAGTTGAACCCTTCCGTTCGTTGTCGTCTTCCTTTTCGAAAGCATCGGGCGTTTCGAAGCTTTCCAGTTGAGCCGTGTTCATCGGGATACTTGCGTGCCGATTTAGAGGCAAGTATCTTGCCCATACATTTCATGTTTCGTTGATATAATTCTTGATAAATAATTTTATGCGAAATCCAATGTTTAATGAACGTAAAAAGGGATTGGTATGTTCTTGATAAATGTTGTCTTTCAACGATAATTCGTATACTTCGTGAATATGTGTGTTGGTTTTGTATGTTGAAAGATAATATGATCTCTTCGAGTGAGTTAATAGACCGTAATCCTTTGCCGGGGATTACGTATTGTTATTGTGTACTTGTTCAGTAAGAACGTAATGTGTGTGATATTAGTTGTTACTCCTTGAAAGGAGGTTGTGACGCTTAATGTTGTTTGGCTTCATAAGTGATTATTGTTGTGTGCTTGATGCATGTGATGTGCCTCCGGGTATGATTGTTGAATCTCCGGGATCCATACTTGCTAAGTATGGGTCGGGCGTGACCGTAGGGTTATCCAAATCGGGTATGTCTTGCGGGGACTCCGAGGTTCGTGGCTTGTTAGCCCGATGCCGAGATAACTTGTGGGGTTATCATCGGGTATGTATTGCGGGGACTCCGAGGTTCGTGGCTTGTTAGCACGATGACGGGATAACTTATGGTTGTGGTTTGATTATGTACGTATATGTGCTTGTAGTCACGTGACTGCGGTTACGGTGACCTGTGATTTGATATAGTTTCCCTGTGGGTTATTCACTCCGGTTTGTTCTACGGGAGCATCTGGGTTCCGTGGCTTGCTAGCAGGGGACGCGAATAATCAGTGGAAATAGGTTGTTATGGTATGATCGGGTCGTGGACCCCACTTGTTGTTATCGAATTTATGTTTTGGGAAAATGACTTTTGGGCTGTGTCCCTAAATGTTTTTTTTGAAAGGCCTCAGAATTCTTAAATCCCAACGTATTCAAAACTCCCGAGGTCGTAAAATGTTTTCACAAGATGTATATCGGGTTTACCCTATCTTTCGATTTAATCATTTGATTAAGTGATTCACCTCGGGAAGTATGTTTATGATTAACATGTTTCGTGGAGTATGATATGTATGGCTCGTTTTCGTATTTTATACTTGCACTAGCAAAACAGTGGAGTTTTGCTAACCCCCGAGTATTCGGGGTGGATGTCTGTTTTGCATTCGTGTTCGGGAGCATAACACGTGGTCGACGAAGGATGATGAAAGATGAACGATACAAATCACACTAGTACCCGTTGATGTCGTAGTGGTCTAGTTGTAATTTCTTTTCAGCAGCAGAATCTATTCCCCTGTGTACGGGAGATAATTGTATTTCGACCGCGTAATGGGTATTGTAATCGAGTTGTATGCTTTATTGAAAGGCCAAATCGGTCTACTGAGTCATTTTAGCCTTAAAGGCATTGTCGATATGTTTAATGATGTTACTAGCCTGGTAGATCCTTGAGGAAAGGTTCTACGACGTGTAATATCCCCGAGCGGATTGGGGGTGTTACAACCACTATTTAATCCCAAGAACTTGGCATTCTATTCACAAAAAGAAGAAATAAGATAAGCCAAGAATTTGAATGATACAAATATCTTTAGGATATTTGACCCTTTTATCACTAATTATATAACAACGATCAATTCAAATCATACTTCAGGTATGACATCATATCTTATATTGATAAAAACTCACAATATATCATAAGAAATAATAAAATATTAAACTACACAGTATATAAGATTAGATATTGACATATAATATTAAGATTATCATTTTCGTGTCCTTATCATTAACAGTTGATATATCAACTCCACGAGATCAAATTTATAAATAATTATCCCCTACACGGATAAACTCTAAATTTTATCTACTCGAGGAGATAAGATTTGTGCCATATAATATTGAAGTTTATAATTTAACATTGTTCACTTCCGGGACAACTATCAGTACATATGATAGGAATATCCGACTACTCACTAATCTTGCTACCATTGGAGCACAATCGGATTATGATTGTGGAGTATCATATCTTATAAAGATAGAGAATATTCTTAAATCATATTAACATTTTTTATTTGAATGATAAGTTATATTTTCCTTCAGGGATAATATCGTGCTACATCAAGAGCATAATGATTTAATTATGCTATTATAATTATAAGTAACAAATCAATATTCTTCAGAAATATTGTATTATCACATAATTCATGTATAATTAAGAATTATTCATTTAGGATAGTAATATTCTTCAAGAATATTATAATTAATTATGCTACTTCGGGAGCAATAATTTTAAGATTCGTAACTGAATATACAAAGGAAAATAAAATAGTACGAGAATTAAAAGGCTCGGAATAACTAAATTAAAATAATTTCTTCTTCAAGAGCACTTGCAATATTCATCAGGAATATTATTTTGTGTTTTTTCATTAGGAATTTATACAAATTATTAGATCTCACAGTATTCTTCATGAACACATCATATTCAACTAGAATATGATGAGATAACGTTGTGCTTCTTCAAGAACTACAACAAATCTTTTAACTTAATAATCTTCTGGATTATTAAGTATTGTTGAATCGTGTTTCTTCTGGAAACAAAGAGGATTATAATTTGATAATAAATTTCGAGGTCATCATATATATTATTTATATATGATGCACACAAAAATATAAAATTTAATAACTAAAGAATATATATTTTTCCTAGAAATCATCATATGCAAGAAAGTTTTTGAGGAAATAAATAGAATTAAAACCGTTCACCAATGTAAGAAAAAGACTATTTCTGCTCGGATTTTTTTTATGTATGCAATACGTTTGTAATCCGATCTCCACCGTTGAATTTATAGACCGGTTTGTCAGGAAGATACTGTAACAATTTCATGCTGATCCGATGGTTAACAAAGCAAGAATCGCGATTTTAGCGCGGTCTCGCAGTGCAGAAAAACTGCTCGCGTTTCTTTTTTTTTTTTTTGGATTTCGAGAATCGGAGAAAAGAAATTTACTCGTAGAGTATCGTGATGATAACGTGTTATAAACTTGAGAGAAAAAGAGAGAAATTTGAAGAGAAGAAGAATAATATGTGTATTCTTATGAGGGCCAAAAGCCTTTATTTATTGGTACACATCTAGGCTTTCAGGGGTATAAAGGTCATTCATTAATAAATACATTAATTACAACACTATATACTTTTTTGATTTACTTATTTAGATTATTTGGGGCTTAAAAAAGAAGCTACTTTAAATTTTCTGAAATGTCGCTTATTTAGATTACTTTTTATAATTGGAATAATTTTTAATTAAGATTAATATAGAATTAATTACTAAGATTTAGCCGAATGATACGAGTCCGATTTAGCTCTTTAGAATGATTTATAAGGTGCCACCTGTAAAACAATACAATTATTCTAATATAAAAAACTATCGTAATAATTAAAAGCAAAAAAATAAGAAAGTTTTAACCACATTAATTATTTGAATTCCTTAAAATCTTGGACACAATCAATATCTAAAAAATATCAATCCTATATTAATTCCTTTCCTCATTCATGTCTTCATTCATTTTTCCGGCACAAAATTCAAATTGTTCTCAAACTCCTGCAGAATTTGAACCATATCAATTTGAATTATGATAGTAACTTCTGCTTCAAAGTTTGAATTACAGAAAGTATTACGAACACAATACATACTCTTGGAAACACTTTCATGAGACTTATTATTGTCACCATTATACATTAACAATCGGTCACATAACAACTCTAACTATTACAAGCTAAAGGATAATATTTGAAAACAAACATATTGCAAGTGAATAAGTTCGAAAATAATAAGTGTCACCATAACACATAATATTTGGACAGAATGTTACCACATGTAAACATAATAATAGAAACTTTTGAACAAAATGTCACTAGAATAATGTATATGTGTGGAAACACTATCATGAGGAAAATCAGAAAAACTATTTTCACCATTGTATACTAACACTCTGGTGACAAGTGACCGCGCTGTTGGGATGCGTCAAAATTAAATATTTAAAAACGTCATTGACTCATTTATACTAAATAATAGAATTGGTAAGTAAGAATCGAACCCACGAGGAGTGGAAGAATTAATTAAACTTATTGAGTTGAATATTTTTTGAAAGCAAAAATACTAATACTACAAATAATAACACTATAAGATGGGGGGTTTGGTCGATTTAAATTAAACAATATAAAATAAAATAACAAGTAAGCAAATAAAGAGAAGAACTAAAATTTATAAGGGAAAACGATTGCGATTAATATTCAGTTATTAGTTCCAGTATCGCATGTTCTAATTTAATTCATGGATTAATGCAGCACTTATCTTTCTTCAATTCCCAATGAATTCCTACTCTGAAATTAACAACAACCTCTGTTAACTCCAATTGTTTCTTAAGTTTATTTAATAAAAAAAGCTCTTCGAATTAACTTATCTAGACGAATGATCCAAAACAAGCTCTTTAAATTGTTCGTTAGATGCATTAGAAACCAAAACGATGGAAATAGACAGGATATTGAGTTCATAAGCTCGATCCAAGGGTCCTAATTTTGTGTTACCTAACTAAATAAAATCAATTGTTGCTACTTGTGATTTAGAATTATAACGTTTACTTATTATAATCCGAAATCTACCAATAGATATAAAAACCTCAATTAAGTGGGCCAAAATGATCAAAGTGAATTATAGCATAAATAAATTTGCTCAATAACACAAAGATCATTCAAGAAAAATAAGTCGAGAATATGCCATGGGACTAAAATATAAATAATATAGATACGGGTTCAAACATCCCTAAGAACTGGAATAAATAATTTAGCCGACATGATAGCTAAATAATGTATAGATTAATAATTAGGCATAAGATTCAAAACCAGAAAATAAAAATGTCTAGTCATCTCAACAAACTTAAAAGGTTTAGTTGGTTGTTTATCAAAAAGGAACTTACGCGAGCGCATCATCCCAGCAACCACATTTTTTTGCTATTGTCCGATCATCCGGGTAAATTATCCAGACAAACCCGGTATGACCCTTCATGTAATAGACAACACCATTTTTTTTGGTGCGACGGCAGCTACACACAAACAATGAGTTAGTCCTTTATTTATTTCGTTGTTATATTTTCTCAATATTTTAGGACCTCAAAATTGGGAAGATCTTGCTGCTCAACCCCTTTTTTAATGCATGCAGTAAGTCCAAAATATCCACAACCAACTAATATTAAGAAAAGGACTAAGTAAAAATCACAGATGAAATTAAAATTATAACCTTCCTTCCTGGCTTTTCTAAATAGTATTATAGTTTTAATGTCTCTAATCTACATAATAATTCATTAAAAGCTAACACAAAACCAAACAAATTTCACAGAAATGGCAAAATCTATGAACCACACATTGAGCTAATTCCAACCAAATACGGCGACGAGCAAATGATACTAAATAATATTACATTTCTCACTAACTATTCGCAATTAATTAGAAGACAATTATTATAAATTAAAATTAAAGTGCGGGGAAAACAAGTTATCGACAACACAAAAATATATAAAACATAAAGCACAAATCAATTACGGTAAAGAAAAGAGTTCACCGTTCTAGTGCGACCGGGACTCGATCAGGGTGGTCAAATGGGCAACTTTCTCCTCGATCTCTCGGTGTCCCCTCTCGAGATCCTCTATCCTACGTCACAACTCCATCTCAACACTAGTACCCATCGGCCGACTGGACGCCTCGGCTCATGGTGCAAAGTTCGGTACCGTGTTCGCGGGGGTGAGGGGAAGGCTTGGGTGTGTCATCTATATATTGGATTCACTGACCGGCATAGTATTGTCGGGATTTGACGGGGCAATCAATTCTCATTCCGAGATCTTCCACGTGAAGTGCCTACCGGATTTCTCACGTACCTATCGACTTTCTCACGTACCCCAATTTAGTAAGCACCATGTTGGCCATAGAGTAGAGTAAAAATCTTAGAAAGGTAGGATACAGTAAGCTGTATGTTTTTCGAAGTTATTTGCATAGCGGAAGACTAATATTGAGTTGCTGTAAATATAACAACTAGGTACTCTCATGTTTGCTTGATGCATACAGGGTTTTAACAATGTATACTTTAAATCACATTTATAAATGAAAACAGTAAGGACAGAATGTAAAATACACACATATATAAGTGGTTCGAGGATGAACCCCTCTATGTCCACTAGTCACACGAGAGAAAACGTTTATTAAAATCACTTGGTACACAATTACATGATTTTAACTAAACCTATCTCTGTATCGTTCACACAGATTGATACAGTGACCGCATGTTGGGCCGTTCACATAGATTGGCTTTAGCTCTTTTGACTTGCTTCTTCTCACAAAGATCGAAGCTTCATCCTCAATGCAATTCTTCCTACACAGGTCGGAACTAGCAAGGACTTTGTCCACATAGGGCTAAGGTTGATGTCAACGGTAAAGATAGGATAGAACAAGTTCAAATAGCAATTGTATGCTTTGACGAGCGATTGCTGTATGATGTGCTATTTGCATTGAGGACTGCATATTTCTTTGCTACTTCGCTTTGATAATGCTGTATGCTCAGGAAATATACTGCTCTTTCTTAGCTTGATATTCTGATTGTCAGATATAATGCGCGAGATAATTCGTTATTATTCTTGTCGTTGACTGATGTCGTCCGCTTGAGGCTATTTATAACCTTAGAAATAGATTCGTTATAAACGTAGTCATTAGCCAGTTGGTGAGATTTAGACAGCTCTTATTGGCGGCTGCAGAATGTTTGAATCAAAGGCAATTCACACATATGCTTTAGACATTCTTTTTTACTTTGCATTAAATGTTCTTCAGCGCGTTCAGACTGTTGTCTCTTTTGGCTGCATTAAATGATGTCCTATCAGCATTAAATGTTGCTTTAACCTGAACACTTTATGAATAAACAAAGTTTATTTCAAAACAGTTTAAAGCTATTCTTCAGTTGGACGTGTTTTATTTTTTCTATGTAAAACTCCTACAATAAGATTTCTGTATCCAACTCTCTTCACTTCTGCTGTGATGTAGGCACTATCGGATCGGACTCTATAGGAAGATCTCTTGCTGTATGGATAGGTTGTATGGAGTTTCCTAACAGTTTTCATACTTAGCGAAATGCTGACTTTGAAGACTTCATGTTGTATGGTGGCGATTATCAAAACAGGTTGTATTTAACCCAACAATTTCCCCCTTTTTGATAATGCCAAAACTTCCTTCTTGATATGGAGAGTCTGTCTTCAAGTCTTCTGTTTGAAAGATCTGATCTTCATGACGTTGTCTAAAAATTTGAGCTGCTCGCATGTGTAATATCCGCATTTTTCTTTTTCCGGTATTCTCATTTTTGGTGTATTTTTTATATTTAGCAACTCTCTTGTAACCGTTTCGACATTTTGAATCTATTTTATTCTTGTAGTTTCTCCATTTGGACGAGTTGCGGAGATGTTTTGATATTATTCCATCTTATGCCATGTATTGTTGCATGGACGTCTGATTCTCGTAGAACCCGTTTGATTTTGTAATATCTTTAGTTGCACGAGTTCGTATGGTTGAGTTGTTCGTGTTGTGAGTTTCGGCTTATTGATCCGATGTCGTATCGTGATTTTCGGACGTCTGGGCCGTTTTGTATTTCCTATAAATATAGGGAATTTTACTTTCCTTGTCGTTTCTCGGATTCCTCGGTAGTCGGAATTGTATTTTTCCTGCAACATTGAGCTTCGTCATCATGAATATTTCATATCTATGCGTTGGATTCTGTCCTTGTGTTGCGTCTCATTTTCAGACCGCCCGGTGGAGCTAACTTCGTTCAGCTGTGTTGAACTGCTGCATGCATAACGTGCGTTATGCATGCTTTCTTGCGCTATCGGCACCTTCATAATGTACGTTATAACTCACCGCTAACGTACATTATGGCCTTCAGCGTATTGGACAGATTGTTCTGTCGGAACCATTACGTATGTTAACTCCTTCTGTTACGTACGTAAATCCCATTCTAGCGTACGCTAACAATCTGACGTAGCGTACGCTATCGAACCCAGCGTTTTTGGAAAGGTTGTCCTGCCAAGCCATTACGTACGCTAACACTCAAGTGTTACGTACGTAATGAGTGTAACGTACGTTAACATCAGCATGTTAACGTACGTAAAGGCCCAGGTTTTATAAACCGGGGTTGACCTTCACTTCGACATTTTCTTCATTTCTCTTCCTCCAACCGAGAGCTGTGTTCCAAGTGAGGTTTTGAGAGATTCTTCAAGTTTTAGAGGTGTAGAATGTAATATCCGCATTTTTCTTTTCCCGGTATTCTCATTTTTGGTGTATTTTTCATTTTTTAGCAACTCGCTTGTAACCGTTTCAACATTTTGAATCTATTTTATTCTTGGAGTTACCCCATTTGGACAAGTTGCGGAGATGTTTTGATATTATTCCGTCTTATGCCATGTATTGTTGCATGGATGTTCGATTCTCGTAGAACCCATTTGATTTTGTAATTTCTTTGGTTGCACGAGTTCGTATGGTTGAGTTGTTCATGTTGTGAGTTTCCGTTTATTGATCCGATGTCATATCGTGATTTTCGGACGTCTGGGCCATTTTGTAATTTCCTATAAGTTGATGGAATTTTACTTTCCTTGTTGTTTCGCGGATTCCTCGGTAGTCGGAATTGTATTTTTCCTGCAACATTCAGCTTCGTATTCGTGAATATTTCATATCTACGCGTTGGATTCTGTCCTTGTGTTGCGTTTCATTTTCGGACCGCCCGGTGCAGCTAACTTTGTTCAGCAATGTAGAACTGCTGCATGCATAACGTGCATTATGCATGCTTTCTTGCGTGTGCTATCAGCACCTTCATAATATATGTTATAACTCACCGCTAACGTACGTTATGGCCTTCAGCAGATTGGACAGATTGTTCTGTCCGAACCATTACGTACGTTATGTAACACCCCAGACTAGGCGGATATTACAGTGCCGTGGACCCCCGACTGGGACCCACCAGGCTAATGAAAATGAGTGAATTACGCAGGGTAAATGTAGTACCGAACCACATTACACAATTAATTACTCCGATGAGGAGTTTCATACAACACACCCAGGATGATACTGAATACAAGTATATTTTATATGGAGATAAAATATACAACACTGAGTGAAATGAATATTCAAACGGAATGTCTGCAGCGAAATAAATGAAGGAAACATAAATGACTGAAAAGACTGGGGCCCCCTTCTAGTATCACTGGGACTCCTCGCCGACACCGTGCTCTCCCCGTGCTTTAGCCTTGCCATGACCTGAAAAACAATATCCCCCAACGGGGTCAGTTACACAGAACAACAATCCTCAAGAGTTGAAAATACACAATCATGAGTTATCCACAGTTATGAAATATCCTGTCGAAACATACGCAATCAAACATGCTGTATGAATCAACTAATGATACGGCTCAAAGGAATGGCACCACACTACGTCCGGGATGGAAATGTGTCCGTGCACAAGCCACCAACGAGTATCGATCGAATACACGTGTGGTCTTGTACCTAATCAGTCTCACAAAGCCATCAACTCGTGTGCACAGTCCAATGTGAGGCCACCAACCAACACACGACTATAATGTGCCCGACATGAAAATCCTACACATACCAACCGGCACGCCAGTATGACCCGGAATGCCACAATATGACAAAAGTGACAACGAAAATGAATAGTGACTCACCAAGATTAAATGATGGTGAAATGAATGACAGCTTAATGAAATGATCGGAACCGTCGTTCCTTATGACTGAGGTGATTAATTGACAATGACAAGTTTTGATACGGTTAATACAATGATGAATGAGTTACGATTATGAATGAACAACATCAAAAGGAATGAATATCCTTTTAACCGAGTAAGAATTAACTTACTCAATACCGATGAGGAATGTCCGTCCACGAACAACGTCCTAAATGAAATGTCGGTCGCTCGAACAACCTTGAATAACACAATTACCAATAATCCGATCATTACGCAAATCAAAAATGATCATAATCGACTCAAACGTCGATACAACAATATTCGAACTCGAATATATCGAAATCAACTCCAAGATGAGTATTTCAAACCATCAAAACACTTTCAATGATATCAATAATCCCATAGAAATCCACAATTCGAGATTACAACAACGACAATCGGAAATCCCCAAATTAACCGATGTCAACCCCAAGGGTTCTTCAAATAAATCCCCAAAATAGCCGTTAGATCCGTAGGAATATATTTATCCAAGGTAGATAATCCATATCTAACATATTCTAATAACAATCCAAGCTTACACGAAGAAATCGAAAGGAAAAACCCAAAAATCCGAAATTCTAGATCCAAGAGATTAATACCTTTGATTCGATGATAAGGAGATGATGAAGTGATGATAATCCAACTCAAAGACTTGAAGATGATGATGGATGATAAAAGCTCGAAGAGAACTCTCCAAAATCGCCCAAATCGCCTAGAACCGCCGAGAGAAAGAGAATAGATGACAAATGATGAAGTCTGGGCTAGACTGTCCAATTTATAGCCACTCCAGGTAAGCGTGCGCTAGCCCTTGTGCGTAGCGTGCGCTAACGAGTAATTTGGGTAGTCCAGTACCCACTGTCCGAACACGGTAGCGCGCGCTACGTACCTTTTTGTAGCGTGCGCTACGGCCATACCACTAGCGTGCGTTAAAACCCATTGTTAGCGTGCGCTAACGAATTATCTGATGCCCAGTACTGGAGTCCAGAAACCTTCTGTCCTCTGATCTGATCTCGATAGCGTGCGCTACAACCAACGATTAGCGTGCGCTACTACATCGCTTGCGTACGCTGAAAACCACTCCTAGCGTGCGCTAGGAATAAATTCAATTCAGTCCAGTAGCCACTAGACTCAACCTGATCCGACCTTAGCGCGCGCTACACCGACTGCATAGCGTGCGCTACTCCGGATCACTAGCGCGCGCTACTTACCATTCGTAGCGTGCGCTACCTACAATCCCAACTGCAGTCCAGTGCCTTCTGGACTGCCTGCTCAACTACTCTAGCGTGCGCTAGTGTTGAGAGGTGGCGTGCGCTACCAATACTCAATTAGCGCACGCTAAAAAGAGTACATAGCGTGCGCTACTCCTCACACACAGCACACTAAGAAATGACAATGATGGTAAACACCGCACGATTCTCCAATTAGATTGATGATGAATGACAATTGATACACGATACAATTACTCTGAACGGTGTACACAATGATTGAATATGAGTGACAAATGATCATTAATGAGTGAAATTACTGAGTGACAATTACTAAATGATAAATACTGAATGATAATAACTGAATTACAACCGGGTATTACATACACCCCCCCTTAAAAAGAGTTTCGTCCCCGAAACTAAGGGTCAAACAATTCGGGATAACTCTCCCGCATACTATCCTCGGTTTCCCAAGTAGCCTCTTCGACTCCGTGTCTAGACCACTGAATTTTTACCAAAGGAATCGCCTTGTTCCTCAACTGTTTGATTCGCCGCTCTAAAACTCGTATAGGATGTTCCTCATATGAATGATCATCGGCGATCTCGATTTCATCGAACTGAAGTACGTGACTCGGGTCGGCAACATACTTCCGCAACTGAGATACGTGAAACACATTATGAATTCGGCTCAACGCCAGAGGTAAAGCCAATCGGTAAGCTAACTCGCCTACTCGATCCAGAATCTCAAACGGTCCAATGAATCTCGGACTCAACTTACCCCTCTTCCCAAAACGGAAGATACCACGACTTGGGGATACCTTGACCAAAACATGGTCACCCGCCTCGAACTCTAACGGTCGACAACGATTGTCTGCATAAGATTTCTGTCGACTCTGAGCGGTCAACAAACGACTCCTGATCAAAGCTACCTTCTCACGGGCGGTTATAAGCATATCGGGCTCGGTGCCGATTGATTCTGATAGGTCATCTCAACATAAGGGAGATCGACAACGACGACCATACAAGGCCTCGTAAGGTGCCATCTTAATCGAAGCATGCCAACTATTATTATACGTGAACTCGATCAATGGTAGTTGGGCTTCCCAATCGTCTTTCCAATCGAGGACGCATGCCCTCAATATGTCCTCTAAGGTCTGAATAGTCCTCTCTGATTGTCCGTCGGACTGAGGATGAAATGCGGTACTGAGATTAAGCTGAGTTCCCATAGCACGATGAACTGATTTCCAAAAATGAGACACAAATCGTCCGTCACGATCGGAAACGATACTTTAGGAGTACCGTGCAATCTCACTATCTCCTTGATGAACAACTAGGCCAGTCTCTCGGGACCCCACGTATCCTTAATTTCAAGGAAATGAGCCGATTTAGTTAAGCGGTCCACAATTACCCAGATCGTATTCATGCCACGACGACTCGTCGGCAAACTCGTGATGAAATCCATAGAAATGTCTTCCCACTTCCATTCTGGAATAAGGAGAGGTTTCAGCATGCCCGCCGGTCGCTGATGTTCAATCTTAACTTGTTGACAAGTTACGCATCTCGAAACAAATTCCGCGACTTCTCGCTTCATATTACTCCACCAGTAGTTTTGTTTCAAGTCCTTGTACATTTTGCTAGACCCCGGATGAACAGAATAAGGGGTAGCATGAGCTTCTTTCAAAATCGAGTTTTTCAACTCGTCATTCGATGCACGCATAACCGATTCTTAAAACGCAAGTCCATCCTCGTGAACCACAAATCCGGGGCTTTCCCGAGTCACATCCTCTCGAATGCGTAACAAAAATGGGTCCACACCGATTCTCCCGATCGCCTCCTCAAGTGACGATGAAATCTCCAACGTACAAAGTTGCCCTTGTACTCCTGTAACTGCACCTCGATCTCGGGTCTCGAAATTCTCGCTGAAGTTCCTTCGAACGTTAATCGAGCAAGCATCTGCTCCTGAACGGATTTACGACTCAAGGCGTCGGCGACAACGTTCGCCTTGCCCGGGTGGTAAAGGATCTCGATATCATAATCTTTGATTAGTTCCAACCACCGTCTCTGTCGCATATTTAACTCCTTCTGAGTAAATATATACTTTAAACTCTTATGATCGGTGAATATCTGACAGGTAACGCCATAAAGATAATGACGCCAAATCTTCAATGCGAACACCACTGCCGCTAGCTCCAGGTCGTGGGTCGGATAATTAACCTCGTAAGGTCTCAATTGCCGTGAAGCATAAGCAATAACTTTCTCGTTCTGCATGAGTACACATCCGAGACCCTGTCCGGACGCATCACTATAAACCACAAACCCCTCCGTCCCTTGCGGTAAAGAAAGGACAGGCGCTGAAGTTAACCGGCTCTTGAGTTCCTCAAAACTCCGTTGACACGCGTCGGACCACGTGTATTTCTTATCCTTCCGTAAAAGGTTCGTCATGGGTTGAGCGATTTTAGAAAATCCCTCCACAAATCGCCGATAATAACCCGCTAATTCGAGGAAACTTCGGATTTCCTTAACATTCTTCGGAGGTAGCCAATCTCGAATAGCCTCCGTCTTCTGAGGATCGACAAGAACTCTGTCTGATGAAATTACGTGTCCGAGAAACGTCACCTCGGACATCCAGAACTCACATTTGGAAAATTTCCCATAAAGTTGTTCTCGTCTCAACACGTCGAGAACTTGATGAAGGTGAGACTCGTGTTCCTCCTGGTCACGAGAATAAATCAAAATGTCATCAATGAAGACAACCACGAACTGATCCAGATAGTCTATGAAAACCCGATTCATTAATTCCATGAATACCGCAGGTGCATTAGTCAACCCAAACGGCATAACCACAAACTCATAATGACCATAGCGTGTTCGAAACGCCGTCCTTGCGATATCTGACTCTCGAATCCGAATCGATGATATCCGGATCTTAAGTCGATCTTGAAAATATCAAGCTCCGTGAAGTTGATCTAAGAGATCATCAATACGGGTAAAGGATACTTATTCTTGATCGTCACCGGTTCAATTCATTAATCAATACACAAGCGGAACAAACCATCCTTCTTCTTGACAAATAACACCGGTGCTCCCCACGGGACGCACTTTTCGGTCGAATATAACCCTTCTCGAACAATTCCTCAAGTTGGTTCTTTAATTCCTGCATTTCGGTCGGGGCCATCCAGACGGTGCCTTCGATATCGGGACGTGCAGGCTCCAACTCAATCGTGAATTCCACATCCCTCTGTGGAGGCAAACCAGGTAACTCGTCTGGAAAAACATCGGCATATTCCTTCACTACCGGAATGTCCGTCAACATTACTGATGATTTCTCGGTTTTGGTCATATAACACCAATAACCGACACATCCCTGATTGAGTAATCTTACTGCTTTCATCAAATTAATGACCTTACCAGAACAGCCGGGATTACCTCCCTGAAACACACATTCGACCCCATCGTCTGAAATGATAGTGATCATACGCTTACGGACACTAATGATGGCATCATGACGATCCATCCAATCAATACCCAAGATGACGTCGTCCCTCGGCAAATCTACTACGATTAGGTCCGCTGGCCATACACGACCATGAAGTCAATCGACAATTACGAATCTCACGATTTCGATAATTCGTCTACCATCGTAGACCAATGACATAAGGCTCACAACTAGTAGCACTACCCGCACGTAGTCTACTCAAACATGACTCGAAATGAATGAATGCGATGCACCGGTATCAAAAAGGGTACACACAAAGTTGAGATAGAATATCGAGTATACGAGATCATCCGGCCTCTGGATCGTCGGTCTTCTTCATCTCATAAATTCGGGGCTTGCCGGCTCGAACCGGACGCTCCGTCGATAGCTCTTAGCTCCGCCTTTAGCTCCTGTCGTCTTGAACGACAGCCGACCGAGTGGCCTGATTACCCGCACCGAATGACCTGGGGCCTGAGATGACGCCGGAGTAGGTTTAGAGTCCCTTCGGCAAAAACGGGCCCTATTCCCAGCAATCCCACAGTTGTGGCACGTGACAGTCTGCTTCGGACATTTGGTGCTGAAATGACCCTGTTCTTCACAGTTGAAACAGGTGACAGCCGAACTGGTCGCTCGAGACTGAGATTCTGCGGGTTTAGGCGTCATCGGAGGACGCTCAGAAAAGGTATAGCCCGCACGTAGTTTCTTGAAAGTGGCCTGACTCCCGTCAGACTGATTACGGTTCTTAGACTTCTTGCCAGCTGATGAGGGTTGTTGCTTAGCAATTTCCTTAGCAGTAAGCTCGTAAGTGAGAGCTTTCTCAATGAACTCGGCCAGAGTGGTACAATTATGATTAAGCAACTGTAGCCGCATACGAGGTTTCAGCCTCTTGCTGAAATACTTGATCTTGTCCGCCTCAGAGTGAATGATAGATGAGGCGAACGGAAGAAGTTCCTGAAATTTTTCGGCGATGGCGAGAACATCATTATCCGCCGAAAGGTCGGGAGTGAGTAATTCCGACAACTTGGCCTCCCTGAGTGGGGCCGGATAGTACCTCTTCATAATGAGAGTCTTGAACTGAAACCAAGTACATGATCCGTCTGTGGGCTTCAACGATAACCACCATGAATGAGCGCTCTTACCAAGATAGTACGCCGCAACTGAAACTTTATGCCCTTCAGGGCAATCCACCATAGCAAATAACTTCTCGAAATGCTCAAGCCAATGGGCAATATCCGCCGGCTCAGATGAGCCCTCAAAGGTAGGTGGTCGCTGGCGAGAGATATCGCTAATGATATTGCTTACACCCCTCTCTTGCCTCTGAGGTGGCGGCGGAGGAGCATGTTGATTTTGAGTAGTGGAGTTATGCATCGCCTCCATTAGTTGTGCCATCTGAGTCATTTGGGCCATCATGCCCTGCATAAAGGCCAGTGGGTCAACTCGAACACCCTCTGACTGAGTTGTGTCCCGGGTTCGACTCCCCAACAGCGAATGATCACGTCCAGGTGAATGAGTGGCAGTGTCACTGCTCGATGAGTTAGCATTATTCCTGGCATTCGCACGTGTATTCACACGAGTTCTCGGGATTCGGCCCGCTCCACGGCCTCGTCCTCCACGTCCTCTGCCAACCCTTTCCATACTGAAGTGGAAAGTCATATGATGATTATATATCTCGCATGAGTATCACATTATGATTATATTATGAAATGATGAAAATGAGCATACGCGCTCAAATACAGCGACTACATGAATGATTGATTGACGTGACATGATTATCTGATGAAATTACTGAAATGATTATCTTGAACAATTTAACAAGATTGATGATATGATCTTCAAGATCAACAACTGAGTAATGAAATGAATTGAGTGATTAATGAGTTAACATTATCGACTTGATCACAATTGAAAATGATGAATGAGGATTGTTAACTGATGAATTATGAATGAATGATTATTGCCAGAAATTATACCATGGCATCAGAAATCTTACAGTTCTTGGTCTGATTGGCTCGGCATTTGCACAGGACACACGTGACGCGAAAGTCCAATGATACTAGTCCGA
Organism: Orobanche coerulescens; assembly: GCA_033398695.1. Classification (NCBI taxonomy): domain Eukaryota; kingdom Viridiplantae; phylum Streptophyta; class Magnoliopsida; order Lamiales; family Orobanchaceae; genus Orobanche; species Orobanche coerulescens. The sequence goes on along the minus strand of CM065805.1, from coordinate 55,871,545 downwards.
TGACGATGATTTCAAATGAGACATGACTCGGAAGGTAGTATTCAAAACCACGCTCTGATACCAACTCTGTAACACCCCAAACTAGGCGGATATTACGGTGCCGTGGACCCCCGACTGGGACCCACCATGCTAATGAAAATGAGTGAATTACGCAGCGTAAATGTAGTACCGAACCACATTACACAATTAATTACTCCGATGAGGAGTTTCATACAACACACTCAGGATGATACTAAATACAAGTATATTTTATATGGAGATAAAATATACAACACTGAGTGAAATGAATATTCAAATGGAATGTCTGCAGCGGAATAAATGAAGGAAACATAAATGACTGAAAAGACTGGGCCCCCATTCTAGTATCACTGGGACTCCTCGCCGACACCGTGCTCTCCCCGTGCTTTAGCCTTGCCATGACCTGAAAAACAACATCCCCCAACGGGGTCAGTTACACAGAACAACAATCCTCAAGAGTTGAAAATACACAATCATGAGTTATCCACAGTATCCTGTCGAAACATACGCAATCAAACATGCTGTATGAATCAACTAATGATACGGCTCAAAGGAATGGCGCCACACTACGTCCGGGATGGAAATGTGTCCATGCACAAGCCACCAACGAGTATCGATCGAATACACGTGTGGTCTTGTACCTAATCAGTCTCACGAAGCCATCAACTCGTGTGCACAGTCCAATGTGAGGCCACCAACCAACACACGACTATAATGTGCCTGACATGAAAATCCTACACATACCAACCGGCACGCCAGTATGACCCGGAATGCCACAATATGACAAAAGTGACAACGAAAATGAATAGTGACTCACCAAGATTAAATGATGGTGAAATGAATGACAGCTTAATGAAATGATCGGAACCGTCGTTCCTTATGACTGAGGTGATTAATTGACAATGACAAGTTTTGATACGGTTAATACAATGATGAATGAGTTACGATTATGAATGAACAACATCAAAAGGAATGAATATCCTTTTAACCGAGTAAGAATTAACTTACTCAATACCGATGAGGAATGTCCGTCCACGAACAACGTCCTAAATGAAATGTCGGTCGCTCGAACAACCCTGAATAACACAATTACCAATAATCCGATCATTACGCAAATCAAAAATAATCATAATCGACTCAAACGTCGATACAACAATATTTGAACTCGAATATATCGAAATCAACTCCAAGATGAGTATTTCAAACCATCAAAACACTTTCAATGATATCAATAATCCCATAGAAATCCACAATTCGAGATTACAACAACGACAATGGGAAATCCCCAAATTAACCGAAGTCAACCCCAAGGGTTCTTGAAATAAATCCCCAAAATAGCCGTTAGATCCATAGGAATATATTTATCCAAGGTAGATAATCCATATCTAACATATTCCAATAACAATCCAAGCTTACACGAAGAAATCGAAAGGAAAAACCCAAAAATCCGAAATTCTAGATACAAGAGATTAATACCTTTGATTTGATGATAAGGAGATGATGAAGTGATGATAATCCAACTCAAAGACTTGAAGATGATGATGGATGATAAAAGCTCGAAGAGAACTCTCCAAAATCGCCCAAATCGCCTAGAACCGACGAGAGAAAGAGAATAGATGACAAATGACGAAGTCTGGGCTAGACTGTCCAATTTATAGCCACTCCAAGTTAGCGTGTGCTAGCCCTTGTGCGTAGCGTGCGCTAACGAGTAATTTGGGTAGTCCAGTATCCACTGTCCGAACACGGTAGTGCGCGCTATGTACCTTTTTGTAGCGTGCGCTACGGCCATACCACTAGCGTGCGTTAAAACCCATTGTTAGCGTGCGCTAACGAATTATCTGATGCCCAGTACTGGAGTCCAGAAACCTTCTGTCCTCTGATCTGATCTCGATAGCGTGCGCTACAACCAACGATTAGCGTGCGCTACTACATCGCTTGCGTACGCTGAAAACCACTCCTAGCGTGCGCTAGGAATAAATTCAATTCAGTCCAGTAGCCACTGGACTCAACCTGATCCGACCTTAGCGCGCGCTACACCGACTGCATAGCGTGCGCTACTCCGGATCACTAGCGCGCGCTACTTACCATTCGTAGCGTGCGCTACCTACAATCCCACCTGCACCGGTGCCTTCGATCGCTGCTCAACTACTCTAGCGTGCGCTAGTGTTGAGAGGTGGCGTGTGCTACCAATACTCAATTAGCGCACGCTAAAAAAAGTACGTAGCGTGCGCTACTCCTCACACACAGCACACTAAGAAATGACAATGATGGTAAACACCGCACGATTCTCCAATTAGATTGATGATGAATGACAATTGATACACGATACAATTACTCTGAACGGTGTACACAATGATTGAATATGAGTGACAAATGATCATTAATGAGTGAAATTACTGAGTGACAATTACTAAATGATAAATACTGAATGATAATAACTGAATTACAACCGGGTATTACACGTTAACTCCTTCTGTTACGTACGTAAATCCCATTGTAGCGTATGCTAACAATCTGACGTAGTGTACGCTATCGAACCCAGCATTTTTGGATAGGTTGTCCTGCCAAGCCATTACATACGCTAACACTCAAGTGTTACGTACGTAATAAGTGTAACGTATGTTAACATCGGCATGTTAACGTACGTAACGAAGGCCCAGGTTTTATAAACCGGGGTTGACCTTCACTTCAACATTTTCTTCATTTCTCTTCCTCCGACCGAGAGCTGTGTTCTAAGTGAGGTTTTGAGCGATTTTTCAAGTTTTGACCGTGGAAATTCTTGGGGAATCAAGTATTTTGTTCCTAGTGTAGTTTATCATCATCATAATTGTAATACCCGGATTTTAGTATAAATTTTTCGCGCTATTTTATCTGAGATATACTGCATAGTTTAGTGTCTATACAGTATGGATAAAATAAATTGAGAACCGAGACAGTTATACTTGTGTAATTGACGTGTTTGATTGACAGTTATATTGAGGATATGGTGTAATATCCGGATTAATTACTGAGTATTTCACCTGTATTTGAACCCTATATTAGTTGGAATTGTGATATCAATAACTGGAATATGGTATTTACCGTAGTTGTATTTTCATGCATGAGTATGGCAACATATTACTTGTCTCATACAAATACTCAATAATACAAATTATTGAGTATGGCTGCATATTATAAGTAAAGTAATCAATTATGGAGTTGGGTGGAGGCCAGCACATAGTCCTGGACAGTTTTTAATTATTAAGCACAGACGACTTTGGAATCTAGCGTAGGAAATTATTGAGCACAGGGTCCGTAAACATTTTATAAAGGACAGCACCTCATTTCATTTGGTTTTCATCTTCCTTCACCTGTTCTTAGTTCCCTGAAAGTCCAGAGGGTTTTCCCTACCTCTTAAACACATTTAGACCACCCCTTTTGTGATCTTTGAAGATTGGGTGTCACTGGTGATTGATCATTGAAAGTGGAGAAACATCTTGATCTGGCAAGCAAGCAACCAGAGTTTGATTCTACTTATTGTCTCGGTGTTTTCTTCATCTTAAGGTATGTTAATACCAATACCTACTTGGATTCGTGTTATCAAGGATATTATAGAAGTATGCGGTCAAGATATTGAGTTCCACTGATAAAATCATCCAAGCATCATCATGTTTTAGAAATTGGGATGTTTATACTTATGAATAAATCATCAGAGGTTATATCCTTCCATATAAGTTGGATTTGTTAGATGTTTTCTGGATATAATGATGATATTGGAATCTAACACATCAATCTTGGATCACCCAACTTCACCTGAGAATTTCGTATGTTCAGTTTTCTACCCAGTACCCTACTGTCATCAACTAGGCGAGTCAAGTAGGCTGATCAGCGAGGTTGACTTTCGACTCGCCGATCGCCGAGGTTGACTTCGACTTACCGATCCGAGGTTGAATTTCCGGTCCAATCGGGTGTTGACACGTGGCACAATATGATCCGTCTATTTAATTGTCCTTCGAACGGTCATAACTTCTTCATACGAACTCGGATTCAGATGAATTTTTTTTAAAACGATCATCTCGACGGGACGAATAAAATAGACTCAGCTGATCAGCGAGGTTGACTTCTGACTCGGCTGATCAACAATGTTGACTTTTGACTCGGCTAATCAGCGAGGTGACTTTTGACTCGACTGATTAGGTTACATTTTATGAACTTCCGACCGTGATTTGGATTGTTAGATGTTCGTACGACTGTAAATGAAATCTATATTACTTATTTTGTTAAGGTCCGAGCTTAGCAACGTGATTGATTGAAGGGGCGACCTTCGAGTGTTTTGTTTTCGTGGAAGTTTCGTTCTTGTCTTCGAATCGAGGCAAGTACCTTATTTGTTTTATCTATTGTTGTTATACATATTGTCGTGCATGTATGTCGTTATTGTATGTCCACCTCGTGTTGGTTCGACGGGATCATCGGGGGATCTATGCTAGCGTGCGCTGGATCATCGGATGGGTTTTTCCACCACAGGTTGGTCTGACGGGATCATCGTGGGTTCTAGGCAGTGAACGCTGGATCGTCGGAATTACCATGTGTATGTTATGATATCATGTTGTGATTATCAGTTGTGTATGTTATTTATTGAGTTTCTCGTAGGAGAAGACTCTTTGGTATTTTTGTCAATTACGTATTATTATTCTGCGTGAGATGTTGAATAATACGTTGTGGTACTTGTACTAGCATCGTTGTGCTAACCCCTTCGGGGGTGAACATTTTGTTTATGTTCAGGATCCAGGAGAGTGGGGAAACAACCACTGTAAATGCATGACGACGGGGGTGCAGAGTGATGTTCTGGCCGGGTTTACTTGTCTGTTGTTTGTTAGTTATTTCAATAAGTACTCGAGTATGTAGTCGTTTTTGATGAATTAGAATTTGGTGATGTATTAATAATTTCTGTTGAACATTTGTATTTTCAGTATTTGGTCAGAACTGTTGTATCTTAATTTCGTTATTTTCATTCGTGGGTACCTGTTAATTCCTTTTCAACTCTTTAGCCTTGTAAATCCTTATGTAAAGGATTTACGGCGCTGTAATATTCCTGAATATATCGGGGGTGTTACAGAATATGGTATCGGAGCTAAGATTATGGATATCTTGGCCATTGGGTTAAAATAGGGGTCATTTACGTCTTTTGAGGTAACCGGCTGTGAATGACATCACTGTACTGCCTACGTCTTCATGCGAACGGTGGTTGTAAGTTCCTAAACTCTATCTCGTTCTTTACATGTTGTATCTCTTTATACTTGAACATTAGAACGATGTTGTTTCCTGTATATTGAGTATTTATGCTTACAGTATGTTGAGAGGAGGACATGGACGTTGTCGCGGTCGCGGACGCGGACGAAGGAATGCTGAAAGGGAAGCGTCGCCTTCTAATCAGGCCAGTCATAGCTCAGGAGAGCCACAGAGATATATCAATAACGAACCTGTACCATAAATCCTTTGTCAGGTGGTGAACCAGATGACTCAGTTCGCCCAGGTCGTGGACCGAATGCAAGTGGCGGTGGGACTACAGCAGGGAGAGAGGCAGCAAGGAATCCCGGACATGGGAAATCGAGGTGACCAGTGGCTGCAAGAGGTGGCGAAGATGCAACCACCCAAATTCGACGGTATTTTTGAGACTCCCACCTGGGACCATTGGTTGAAGGAACTGGAGAAAATCTTTGCCGGAATTAACTGCCCAGGCGACCGGAGAGCCTCTATTGCTCAATACTTTCTGATAGGGGAAGCGTCCGAATGGTGGGAAGCCATCCGACCTGTAGACCATGATGTTGATTGGACAGAGTTTAAATTGATGATGGAAGCTCAGTACTGCCCTCGTCCTATGAGGGAAGCCAAGGTTCGGGAGTTTTTCTCCGCTCAGCCTTCAGATGTGCCAGTATCTCAGGCAATTAAGACGTTTAACCAGCAGCTGGCATTTGTTCGACATCTAGTCACAACAGATGCAGAAATGATGATCCATTTTGATATGAGGATGAAACCACAAATCCAGAGGTACATGTCCGGTTTTGAATGTACCACACTCCGTCAATACCAGGATAAGGCATTGGCGTATGAGATCAAGGAAGCAGCTATGGAGAAATTTACGGAATCCAAGAAGCAGAAAGTCTCTGGTACTTTTACAGAGCACAAGAACAGCAGGCCCCGCAAGGCCCAGTCATCTTTTCATTCTTTCAAGAAACCTCCGCACCCAGTTAGGAGCGGAAATAACTTCGGAGCGACATCAACTATGACTGATGTTATCAGGAAATGCTTTAACTGCGCCCAGACGGGGCACTATCGACGGAATTGCCCCCTACCTACCGTGACTTGTTTTGATTCTGGTCGAGAGGGACATCGTGCGGTGTTCTGTGAAGAGGCTGCAAAGTCTTTTAGAGCTCGTACACCACAGCTAGTCCAGAAGAAAGCCAGTATCCAACAAACGCAGCAAAGTGTTCAGATGCCTCAGAATTTTGGCCGCGGGCGAGGCAGAGGACAGTGGGATGGAAAGGGTACATCGAGTGCCGGATCTGTTCCCCCACGTCTGTACGAGATGAGGAGAATAGATGATCAAGATGCTGCTGTTGCATCAGGTACTGTCCAAATCCTTTCCCAGCCAGTTAGCGTTTTATTCGATACAGGAGCTACGCATTCTTTTATATCCTTGTCTTGTGTAAATCGTTTGAATGCTTCTGGTTTTCATAATTGTGAACCTTATGTTGTTGGTTTACCGAGTGGAGAGAGGATTGTTGGAAACTTAGAAACTAGAGATTTCCCTGTATCATTTGGAGGCAGAGAGTGGCTCTCAAATCTGATTGTAATAGAAATGCAAGGGGACGATCTGATACTCGGAGACGATTGGCTTAATCGATATGGAGCTATTGTAAACTACCGAAGGAGGAATATCTCGCTGATCGGCCGCGATGGTTCCAAATCTTGTTTGAGGGATGGAAACAGGAAGCTCGGGAAAGTTGATCAAAGCGATGAAAGGTCAAATTGTTGAAACAGGTGTCTGGGATCTTGGTGTTATGCAATGAAGAAAGAAGACGAAATTGTGGAAATTTCATCCATTCCTATTGTGAACGAATTTCCAGATGTATTTCCTGACGAGTTACCTGGACTACCTCCACGAAGGGATGTAGAATTTACTATTGAACTGGAACCCGGAGCTACACCAATTTCTAAGGCGTCGTATCGTATGGCACCTACTGAGATGTATGAACTGAAAAAGCAACTGGAGGAGTTACTGGACAAAGGCTATATTCAGCCAAGCGTTTCGCCCTGGGGAGCGCCGTTTTTTTTTGTCCGAAAGAAGGATGGATCACTTCGACTGTGTATTGACTATCGAGAGCTGAACAAGATGACGATTAAGAACAAATATCCGTTGCCACGGATTGATGATTTATTTGACCAGTTGCAAGGAGCAACAGTATTCTCTAAAATTGATCTGAGATAAGGATATCATCACCTAAGGATTAAAGAATCAGATGTTCCGAAATCAGCGTTCAGAACTCGCTACGGACACTATGAGTTTGTAGTGATGCCGTTTGGTCTAACTAATGCACCTGCTGTATTCATGCAGTTGATGAACCGAGTGTTCATCGAATATTTGGATAAATTCGTGGTCGTGTTCATTGATGACATTCTAGTGTATTCTAAGAACCCGAAAGAGCATGCACAGCATTTGCGGATTGTATTAGAACTTTTAAGAAGCGAGCAATTGTACGCCAAACTCTCTAAGTGTGAATTCTGGCTAAAGGAAGTAATGTTCCTCGGCCATGTGGTATCAGCTAAAGGAGTCCGAGTAGATCCTCAGAAGATTGAAGCGGTTTTGGATTGGAAGCCTCCTAAGAACGTGAAAGAAGTCCGAAGTTTCTTAGGACTTGGTGGGTATTATCGTCGGTTCGTGGAAGGGTTTCCCAAAATTTCCCGCCCACTTACTCGACTCCTGCAGAAAACTCAAAAGTTTGAGTGGAATGAGTTGTGTCAGGTTAGCCTTGATGAATTGAAGAAGAGATTGACGACGGCACCGATTCTATCACTTCCACAGGGAACGGGAGGATTTATAGTTTACAGTGATGCTTCGAACCAAGGACTCGGATGCGTATTGGTGCAGAATGACAAGGTGATCGCTTATGCGTCGCGACAACTGAAACCTTATGAAGTGAATTACCCAACACATGATTTGGAGCTAGCAGTAGTAGTTTTTGCTTTAAAGATCTGGAGGCATTATCTGTACGGGACTCACTGTCAGATCTTTACGGATCACAAGAGTCTCAAGTACATCTTCAGTCAGAAAGAGTTGAACATGCGGCAAAGAAGATGGTTAGAACTGATTAAGTACTATGACTTGGATATTTTTTATCATCCACGCAAAGCGAATGCAGTGGCCGATGCACTCAGCCGCAAGCCTATTTCTATTCAGATGCTGGAGACGCTGACCTCCCAACTTAGCCTTCAACGGGAGATGATTCGAGAAGGAATTGAAGTGTGGTTACAAAGAGTCCAAGGACAACTGTGCGTGATGGAAATAACTTCATCATTAATCGAAGAAATCAAATCTAGACAGGCAGATGATCCTCTGATGATTCGGTTACGTGATGAAGTGATCAAGGGGAAGGCCCCCGGATTCGTAATTCATCATGATGGAGTTTTGAGATTTCAGAACCGACTCTGCGTCCCCGATGTCGATGTTCTGAAACAGACAATTATGAAGGAAGCTCACAGTTCGCCCTATTCTATCCACCCGGGCACCAGTAAGATGTATAAGGACTTGAAGCATAATTTCTAGTGGGGCAACATGAAGAAAGATGTAGCAGACTATGTTTCGAAATGCTTGACTTGTCAGCAGGTTAAGATCGAGCATCAACGACCTGCCGGAATGTTGAAACCACTCCCGATTCCTGAATGGAAGTGGGAGGACATATCGATGGACTTTGTCACTAGTATGCCGAGAACCAAGACAGGAATGACCATGATTTGGGTGATAGTTGATCGTTTAACCAAATCAGCTCATTTTCTAAGCATTAAGGACACGTGGGGACCAGAGAGGTTGGCACGAGTATTTATTTCGGAGATAGTTCGATTGCATGGTATGCCGAAGACCATTGTTTCTGATCGAGACGTCCGTTTTGTGTCTCATTTCTGGAAAGCAGTTCATAAGGCCTTGGGGACAGAATTGAACTTCAGTACATCTTATCACCCGCAGACTGACGGACAATCCGAGAGGACCATTCAAACGGTGGAAGACATGCTAAGGGCCTGTGCCTTAGATTGGTCAAACGATTGGGAAATTCATCTACCATTGATTGAATTTACCTACAACAATAGTTGGCATGCTTCCATTAATATGGCACCGTTTGAGGCATTATACGGGAGGAGATGTAGATCGCCCCTGTGTTGGGACGATTCATCAGACTTAATCGGGACAGAACCAGAGTTGATCGTACAGACTCGAGAGAAGATAGCCTTGATTCGTGAAAGGCTGTTGACCGCCCAGATTCGCCAGAAATCTTACGCAGACATACGTCGTCGCCCTTTAGAGTTCAGAACTGGAGACCACGTACTTTTAAAGGTTTCTCCTACTCGGGGAATTTTTCGTTTTGGAAGAAGGGGAAAACTGAGTCCGAGATATATCGGACCGTTCGAAATCCTTGAGAGAGTTGGAGAGTTGGCATACAGATTGGCATTACCACCGTCATTGAGCCATGTTCATAACGTGTTCCACGTATCCCAATTACGGAAGTATATACCATATCCTAGTCATGTCATTGATTTCGGTGAGATCGAAGTCGCTCAAGATGGCACGTTTGAAGAGAAACCGATCAGGATACTCGAGAGTCGAGTTAAGCAGTTGAGAAACAAACCGATCGCATTGGTCAAGGTTCAATGGTCGCGCCACGGAGTGGAAGAAGCCACTTGGGAAACAGAAGAAAGTATGAAGTCCATATATCCAGGATTATTTTCGTCTTGAGTTTCGGGACGAAACTCCTTTTTAGTAGGAGAGTATGTAATATCCGGATTAATTACCGAGTATTTCACCTGTATTTGAACCCTGTATTAGTTGGAATTGTGATATCAATAAGTGGAATATGGTATTTACCGTATTTGTATTTTCATGCATGAGTATGGCAGCATATTACTTGTCTCACACAAATACTCAATAATACAAATTATTGAGTATGGCTGCATATTATAAGTAAAGTAATCAATTATGGAGTTGGGTGGAGGCCAGCACATAGTCCTGGATAGTTTTTAATTATTAAGCCTAGATAGCTTTGGAATCTAGCGTAGGAAATTATTGAGCACAGGGGTCCAGAAACATTTTATAAAGGACAGCACCTCATTTCATTTGGTTTTCATCTTCCTTCACCTGTTCTTAGTTCCCTGAAAGTCCATAGGGTTTTCCCTACCTCTTAAACACATTTAGACCACCCCTTTTGTGATCTTTGAAGATTGGGTGTCACTGGTGATTGATCATTGAAAGTGGAGAAACATCTTGATCTGGCAAGCAAGCAACCGGAGTTGGATTCTACTTATTGTCTCGGTGTTTTCTTCATCTTAAGGTATGTTAATACCAATTCCTACTTGGATTCGTGTTATCAAGGATATGATAGAAGTATGCTGTCAAGATATTGAGTTCCACTGATAAAATCATCCAAGCATCATCATGTTTTAGAAATTGGGATGTTTATACTTATGAATAAATCATCAGAGGTTATATCCTTCCATATAAGTTGGATTTGTTAGATGTTTTCTGGATATAATGATGATATTGGAATATAACACATCAATCTTGGATCACCCAACTTCACCTGAGAATTTCGTATGTTCAGTTTTCTACCCAGTACCCTACTGTCATCAACTAGGCGAGTCAAGTAGGCTGATCAGCGAGGTTGACTTCTGACTCGGCTGATCAGCGAGGTTGGCTTCTGACTTGGCTGATCAGCGAGGTTGACTTATGACTCGGCTGATCAGCGAGGTTGAATTTCCGGTCCAATCGGGTGTTGACATGTGGCACAATATGATCCGTCTATTTAATTGTCCTTTGAACGGTCATAACTTCTTCATACGAAATCGGATTCAGATGATTTTTTTTAAAACGATCTTCTCGACGGGACGAATAAAATAGACTCAGCTGATCAGCGAGGTTGACTTCTGACTCGGCTGATCGGCAATGTTGACTTTTGACTCGGCTAATCAGCAAGGTGACTTTTGACTCGACTGATTAGGTTACATTTTATGAACTTCCGACCGTGATTTGGATTGTTAGATGTTCGTACGACTGTAAATGAAATCTATATTACTTATTTTGTTAAGGTCTGAGCTTAGCAATGTGATTGATTGAAGGGGCGACCTTCGAGTGTTTCGTTTTCGTGGAAGTTTCGTTCTTGTCTTCGAATCGAGGTAAGTACCTTATTTGTTTTATGTATTGTTGCTATACATATTGTCGTGCATGTATGTCGTTATTGTATGTCCACCTCGTGTTGGTCCGACGGGATCATCGGGGGATCTATGCTAGCGTGCGCTGGATCATCGGATGGGTTTTTCCACCACGGGTTGGTCTGACGGGATCATCGTGGGTTCTAGGCAGTGAACGCTGGATCGTCGGAATTACCATGTGTATGTTATGATATCATGTTGTGATTATCAGTTGTGTATGTTATTTATTGAGTTTCTCGTAGGAGAAGACTCGTTGGTATTTTTGCCAATTACGTATTATTATTCTGCGTGAGATGTTGAATAATACGTTGTGGTACTTGTACTAGCATCGTTGTGCTAATCCCTTCGGGGGTGAAATTTTGTTTATGTTCAGGATCCAGGAGAGCGGGGAAACAACTACTGGAGCTGCATGACGACGGGGGTGCAGAGTGATGTTCTGGCCGGGTTTACTTGTCTGTTGTTTGTTAGTTATTTCAATAAGTACTCGAGTACATAGTCGTTTTTGATGAATTAGAATTTGGTGATGTATTAATAATTTCTGTTGAACATTTGTATTTTCAGTATTTGGTCAGAACTGTTGTATCTTAATTTCGTTATTTTCATTCGTGGGTACCTGTTAATGCCTTTTCAACTCTTTAGCCTTGTAAATCCTTATGTGAAGGATTTACGGCGCTGTAATATTCCTGCATATATCGGGGGTGTTACATATGGTGTATCAGGTTGAACTGATTTGGACATCAGGTATATCGTATGAGAATAGTTTTGGGATGAGTATATGTATTCAGTATGTGAGTAAATGTATCCAGTATGCCGAGACGGACCAGAACAGTTGGATTTGGCTAAGTATAGAGCCCTTAACGTACGCTAAGGGTAAGGACTTACGTACACTAATTTCTATATTTTACGTACGTTATGCATAAGGCATTACGTACGTAACAAAGGGAATCGAACAGGACCGAGCTGTGGTTGGCAGGTGGGGCCCTGTGTCGGTCTCTTTTGGCGGAGAACGTGCATGGTCAAGTCAACTACGTATTACGTACGCTATACAGAGTGTATTATGTACGTAATATGAGCTTTTACTGTAGCAACTCAATGTACGTATTACGTACGTTATGGAGAATGTGTTACGTACGTAAGGATGTGAATGAAATGAGTCAGGAGCCTCTGGACTGTCATTACGTACGCTACCAAAGTCAGATAGCGTACGTAAATATTGGTTACGTACGTTGACGTTGGCATGATACGTACGTAACGAGCTGGAAGTTTATAAAGGTGGACGCCCGTCAATTCATTTTTCTTTAGAGTTTCATTTCATTTTTCGCCCTTCAACACCCAGAGATGGATTCTTGGTCCTTCTAAGTGGATTATGAGCTTAAGGACTTGGATTTGGAGATTGAGAAGAAGAGGTATTGATAATTCTTGAGGTGGTTACTTGTGTATTTCATCTTCTAAGAGGTATGTTGGATAATCCTCTCTTTCAATTTGGATTTTTGATGTTATTGTTGATGATTAATTCGTATGATGCTAGTTTTTGGAGTTGTTGTGATGATTCTTGGTATTCATGAGAATTTTGTTAAAGGAGGATGATGATATGATAATCTGTCTTGATTATGTTGGTTATGATTGAGGAATCATAATGTTCTTGATGTTCTTGGTAGTATTGTTTCGATTCTTGATGTTAGAAGAAGTGTATGTTGAAGAACATGATAATATGCATCTTGAAGTATGAATAAGGATTGTCTAGATGTTAGAACACATCGGATTATGTCGTTTTGTGGATTATGAACATGATTTCGGAATAAATTGTGTTCTTAAGGAACTCTTGGATTATATGGTTTGATGAATATGTTTAGGAAGTGTTGGTGTTTTGAATATGAATATGGAATATCCATATCTCAAACTAAGTTATGTGTTTTGGTATAATATTCGTATAGGAATACGAATATGATTAAGGGTTTGATAAGATTATTATGAGTTTGGAAGTTCATACGTATTGAACAAGTGTTCAAATCGAATGATTGAGTTATTTGAAACCCTTGGAGTATGATTATCTATAATGTTGAATTAATCGATTGCCCGGATTGATGAGGATAGTTGGTAATTGGTTTTGATTATGAATTTACAAGGAGGAAACTCGTATTCGTATTTAAAATCGAATTTGGAATCGGTAATGTTTGGACCCTTGTTATTGGTTTAATTTGATTATTGATATGATTATCGGGTTATGAATCGTGTTGTAGTTTTGAATTTGTGATTGATTGATTTGAGTTGTTTAGGATTGTATTTAATCGGGATATTGTGGAACTATTGGGTTTATTGATCGGTTATATTGATTATCGAGTTGCGACTTGTATTGTGGATATGAGTTCGTAATTGTTGGGTTGGATTATTTGGTTTTTTGTATATGATCGAGGTATTGTTGAGCCGTTGAGTTCGATTAGTTGGCTATGTCAGTTATTGATTGTTATCGGATTGTTGTTTATTGATTACTTCAATAGGTTGAGATATTTGATCGTGGATAATGATCGTTGTGTTGCGGTTGTGGCGGAAGAGTTCATGGAGTTCTTTTAGTCGGGGCTGAGGTCGTAGATGAAGGCAATGGAATTGGTAACAGCTTTGTCGTATCGGCATCGAGGCAAGTTTATACTTGTTCAGTTTATAATATTTAATGAATGGTTTCGCTTTAATTTCATTTATAATTCACATAGCAATGATATTATGAATGTAAGTTGTCGGGATGATGGTTTGTTCGTGGAAAGGGTATTATCTTCATCTTGAGGTAATTTAAGTATTTGTTCAGTCACGAGGATAATTATTATGTGGAAATGTTGTATATGTTGTAAGTTGAGGTTTCGTATAATGAGATTCGTATTGGTTACTCGTTAAGGGATGTTGATTCCAGGACTGATGTATTGAGATCGTGGATCGTGTTGAGCATTCATTTGGGGATGATGACCACAGGATTGTTGTTTCGGATATTAATTAGTCGTGTCGACTTTTCATTGTCAGTCTGTTGATGTTCACTTCGGTGAGTCTTTTGATCCTTATTGGATATGTGATTCTTTGAGTTTCGTTGTCATGTTGCATCGTGACATATCTGGAGTCATATATGCGTTCCGATTGGTTATTGTGTAGGATTTTTAGCTGGGCACACTATGGTTATGTGTTGATATTCCACATTAAACCATGCACACGAGACGTAGTTCGTGAGGCTAATTAGGTACATATCCCATGTATATCCTGGATTCCGTATATGGGGTGGACATGTGTACGGACACATTTTCGGATCGGGCGTACTATGACGTCCATCATTGAGCCATATTGTTTGTTCGTTCATCCTCCATTTATGGTTGGGTATTCTAGATGGGTTGCGACTAGTTGTTCATACGCCCAAGGGGTAAGTTCGACGGTCGGGGTTATTTCTTTGAGATCCATTATTGTTGATCATTTGGAGTTTACCTTGTTGATGGTATTCTCGGTCGTTGATTGATCCTTTGTTGATCGTGTTTGGAGTTTACCTTGTTGATGGTATTCTCGATTATTGTGGATCCTTTGTTGATCGTGTTGGAGTTTATCATGTTAATGGTATTCTCTATTATTGTCGATCCTTTGTTGGTAATATCGGAGTTATCATGTCAGTGATATTGTCGGTCGATTTATTGGTTGATCATTGTTATTGATCGTATGAGCATTCGAACTGTACGTTGATGTTTCAGGACTTGTTATCATTGTTTTATGGTAGTTGATCTACAAATATATCGTGTATATTTGCTTTTATCCAGATTGAGATTTGACGGTGAAATACGACGGATAGGATTTCGCACAGATGGTTCATTCCACGCTTATGAATTATAATGATGTTTTGAAGATTATTGGTATTTTGGGAATACAGTACATATGATTGTTGTTGAGTTCATTTCGTCATTTGAGAATGCGAAATGTGGATCATGGTAAGGATTGATTTGTTATGGAATGCTATGGATTGGTAAGGTTATGATCGTAAGATTACGTTGACAGTATTCTTACTTTGTTATTACACTGGTATGTAATTATTTATGATGATGTGATCGATATCATTATTGAGTATTGTGGCTGACCCCGTCGTGGGCTTTATTTTTAGGTACTCGTAGATCGAGCAAGTGGCGGTCGTGAAGGTATGAGCTTCCCGAGTGATACTGGCTGTGGCATGTATTTGAGAATGGAATATTCTTTTTTGGTAGTTTTATTTACGCTGCAAATGTGTATTTTGAACTGTGTTTTTATCCGCTGCGTGTGTATTTTAAAATGGCTTTTTAGTATGTTTACCAACTCGTGTGTACTTTCAAAATGGCCTTTTTGGGTATTTCGTAAACTTGGGTTATTTCGTTGAACCCTTTTTCCTAAATTATTTTTTCGGTACGTATAAGTAGTGGCTTAACATACTTTTTGAAACTGTCGAGATTTGGCATTTCGCCTTGTATTTTCAAATGGTATTTTATGACGGTATTTGAGAACTATGCTTTGGAAATTATTTGAGTATTTGCAAAATATTACCGTCATCGGCCCTTTTGGCGTATTTGAACATTTTTGAAATGGTTTTTAGCCTGGTGGGTTCTGGCGCGGGACCCACGGCGCTGTAATATCCCGGATGGTTTTGGGGGTGTTATAGAAGATGGTATCGGAGCTTGTTTTTTGTGAAACCCAGGCATGTGTGTTATGTGGATCTACCAGTACAGTAGTAGCGTGGCTTTTGAAAATGATTTTCTGACCTTTGAGTCAAACCGATTGTTAGGGATTCCAAAATTTTTGAGATCTTTTCAAATTGCTATTTGTGATATTGGTGTGTGTTAGTATTGTGTTGAGACTTCGTATGGGAGTCGTGTGCTAGTATCACGGGAGATCATCGGCTTCACGTACCTGTAAGTATATTATTTTTTGTTATTCGCTTGTGGCGACGATTGATTGCTTTTGTGATGAGTTTGGAAATTTTGGATTGATCTGTTGTTGGTGACAGGTTGCAAGTTTCAAGGATGAAACTTATTTTAAGGGGGGTAGTATGTAATACCCGGATTTTAAGTATAAATTTTTCGCGTTATTTTATCTGAGATATACTGCATAACTTAGTGTCTATACAGTATGGAAAAAATAAACTGAGAACCGAGACAGTTATACTTGTGTAATTGACGTGTTTGATTGACAGTTATATTGAGGATATGGTGTATCAGGTTGAACTGATTTATACATTAGGTGTATCGTATGAGAATATATTTGGGATGAGTATATGTATTCCATATGTGAGTATACGTATCCAGTATGTCGAGACGGACCGGAACAGTTGGATTTGGCTAAGTATAGAGCCCTTAACGTATGCTAAGGGTAAGGACTTACGTACGCTAATTTCTATGTTTTGCGTACGTTATGCATAAGTCATTACGTACGTAACAAAGGGAATCGGACAGGACCGAGTTGTGGTCGGCAGGTGGGGCCCTGTGTCGGTAGCTTTCGGCGGAGAACGTGCATGGGCAAGTCAACTACGTATTACGTACGCTATACAAAGTGTATTACGTACTTAATATGAGCTTTTACTGTAGCAAGTCAACGTACGTAATACGTACGTTATGGAGAATGTGTTACGTACGTAAGGATGTGAACGAAATGAGTCAGGAGCCTCTGGACTGTCGTTACATACGCTACCAAAGTCAGATAGTGTACGTAAATATTGGTTACATACGTTAACTTTGGCATGTTACGTATGTAACGAGCTAGAAGTTTATAAAATTGGACGCCCATCATTTCATTTTTCTTCGGAGTTTCATTTCATTTTTCGCCCTTCAACACCCAGAGATGGATTCTTGGTCTTTCTAATTGGATTATGAGCTTAAGGACTTGGATTTGGAGATTGAGAAGAAGAAATATTGATAATTCTTGAGGTGGTTACTTGTGTATTTCATCTTCTAAGAGTTATGTTGGATAATCCTCTCTTTCAATTTGGATTTTTGATGTTATTGTTGATGATTAATTCGTATGATGCTAGTTTTTGGAGTTGTTGTGTTGATTCTTGGTATTCAGGAGAATTTTGTTAAAGGAGGATGATGATATGATAATCTGTCTTGATTATGTTGGTTATGATTGAGGAATCATAATGTTCTTGATGTTCTTGGTAGTATTGTTTCGATTCTTGATGTTAGAAGAAGTGTATGTTGAAGAACATGATAATATGCATCTTGAAGTATGAATAAGGATTGTCTAGGTGTTAGAACACATCGGATTATGTCGCTTTATGGATTATGATCATGATTTCGGAATAAATTGTGTTCTTAAGGAACTCTTAGATTATATAGTTTGATGAATATGTTTAGGAGGTGTTGGTGTTTTGAATATGAATATGGAATATTCATATCTCAAACTAAGTTATGTGTTTTGGTATAATATCCGTATTGGAATACGAATATGATTAAGGGTTTGATAAGATTATTATGTGTTTGGAAGTTCATACGTATTGAACAAGTGTTCAAATCGAATGATTGAGTTATTTGAAATCCTTGGAGTATGATTATCTATAATGTTGAATTAATCGATTGTCCAGATTGATGATGATAGTCGGTAATTGGTTTTGATTATGAATTTACAAGGAGGAAACTCGTATTGGTGTTTAAAATCGAATTTGGAATCGGTAATGTTTGGACCCTTGTTATTGGTTTAATTTGATTATTGATATGATTATCGGGATATGAATCGTGTTGTGGTTTTGAATTCGTGATTGATTGATTTGAGTTGTTTGGATTTGTATTTAATCGGGATAGTGTGAAACCGTTGGGTTTATTGATAGGTTATATTGATTATCGAGTTGCGGCTTGTATTGTGGATATGAGTTCGTAATTGTTGGGTTGGATTATTTGGTTTTTTGTATATGATCGAGGTATTGTTGAGCCGTTGAGTTCGATTAGTTGGCTATGTCAGTTATTGATTGTTATCGGATTGTTGTTGATTGATTACTTCAATAGGTTGACATATTTGATCGTGGATAATGATCGTTGTGTTGCGGTTGAGGCCGAAGAGTTCGTGGATTGCTTTTAGTCGGGGCTGAGGAGCTCGTAGACGAAGGCAATGGAATTGGTAACCGCTTTGTCGTATCGGCATCGAGGCAAGTTTATACTTGTTCAGTTTATAATATTTAATGAATGGTTTCGCTTTCATTTCATTTATAATTCATATAGCAATGATATTATGAATGTAAGTTGTCGGGATGATGGTTTGTTCGTGGAAAGGGTATTATCTTCATATTGAGGTAATTTAAGTATTTGTTCAGTCATGAGGATACCAGAAGTTCGTAATTAACAGGGCGAAAGAGAGGAAACCAGAAGTTTGTAATTAATGCCTTGAAGGCGATGAGACTCCTGTGGAAGGGGTGTACCAGTTATTGGTGCTACGCCTTGAGGGAGGAGAGTGGTGGAGTCGAGCTTTCATCGATTCCAGTCGTTAGTGAATTTCCTGATGTTTTTCCTAACGAGTTACCAGGGTTACCAGCAAACCGTGAGGTCGAGTTCGCTATAGAGTTAGAGACGGGTGCAGCTCTGATTTCGAAGGTGCCGTATCGCATGGCACCTTCAGAGATGGCTGAGCTGAAGAAGCAGTTGAGTGAGCTTCTTGAGTCGGGATATATTCGACCGAGCACTTCGCCTTGGGGCGCACCGGTTCTGTTTGCGAGGAAGAAGGATGGTTCGCTGCGTTTATGTATCGACTATCGCGAGCTAAACAAGGTAACTATCAAGAAAAGTATCCCTTTCCGAGGATTGATGACTTATTCGATCAGTTGCAGGGAGCTGCGGTATTCTCCAAGATCGACTTGAGATCGGGGTACTATCAGCTTCGGGTGAATGAGTCTGATGTGCCGAAAACAGCTTTTCGGGCGAGATACGGACATTATGAGTTTGTAGTTATGCCTTTCGGGTTAACTAATGCACCTACGGTGTTCATGCAGTTGATGAACAAGGTCTCTATCGAGTATTTGGATAAGTGTGTCGTCATCTTCATTGACATTATCCTTATTTATTCAATGAACGAGGAGGAGCACGCGCATCATCTGCGAGTAGTGTTAGACATTTTGAGAACCAAGAAACTCTATGCAAAGTTCTCAAAATGTGAGTTCTGGCTAAAGGAAGTGATATTCCTAGGTCATGTGATTTCATCCGAGGGAGTCCATGTGGATCCGCAAAAGGTTGAGGCAGTGTTGGACTGGGCACCGCCTAAGAACGTAAAGGAGGTCCGTAGTTTCTTGGGTTTGGCTGGCTACTACCGTAGGTTCATCGAGGGTTTATCGAAACTAGCTCGGACACTTACACAGTTGCTCCAGAAGTTCGAGAAGTTCGTCTAGAATGACAAGAAGTAGTCGAGTTTTGAGGAGCTGAAGAGGCATTTGACTTCAACCCCGATTTTAGCATTTCCGTGTGGCAACGAAGGTTTTGCCGTTTATAGCGATGCTTCGGGTCAGGGTCTTGGGTGCGTGTTGATGTAGCATGGCAAGAATATTGCGTTTGCATCGAGGCAGTTGAGGCCGTATGAGCTTAACTACCTTACTCACAATTTGGAGTTAGCGGCAGTTGTTTTCGCACTCAAGATTTGGCGTCATTATCTGTTTGGTTCCGCATGTCAGATTTTTACCGATCATAAAAGTCTAAAGTATATATTTACTTACGGGAGTTGAATATGAGGCAGAGGAGGTGGTTGGAGTTGATAAATGATTATGACCTCGACATCCTTTATCATCCGGGCAAGGCGAACGTCGTGGCCGACGCCTTGACTTATAAACCGGTTGCATTGAGGACACTTGAGATCATTACGTCTCAATATGAGCTTCAGTGGGCTTTGATCGAGTTGGATGTTGAGATTTTTTTGCCGGGGGCTATCGGGCAACTTTGCGCTTTAGAGATTTCTTCGTCTCTGATCGATGAAATTAAACTGAAGCAGCTGGAGGATCCGATGACTATTAAAATCCGAGAGAATGTTCTTAAGGGAAAGTCTCCTGGGTTTGTGATTCATGAAGATGGTGTGTTGAGATTCTAGAGCCGGCTGTGTGTGCCGAACGACCCGGAATTGAGGCAGGGTATTTTGCGGGAGGCTCATGCTATGCCTTACTCCGTTCATCCTAGTTCGAGTAAGATGTACAAGGACCTGAGGAGGAACTTTTGGTGGAATGATATTAAGGAGGAGGTCGCACGGTTTGTAGCGAGATGTTTGACTTGTCAGCAGGTCAAAATCGAACATCAGCGACTGGATGGTTCATTGCAGTCGCTTCCTGTTTCGGAATGGAAATGGAAAGATATTTCAATGGACTTCATCACGAGTTTGCCGAGATCGAGGTCGGGCATGAATATGTTTTGGGTTAGTGTTGATCGTCTGACCAAGTCAGCACATTTTATGAGCATCAAGGATATTTGGGGCCCAAAGAGGTTGGCTCGTATGTTTATTGCGCAGATTGTGAGGCTTCACGGTACTCCGAAGTTTATTGTTTCGGATCGTGATGGCCGTATTGTATCGCACTTTTGGCAGGCGGTACATAGGGCGTTTGGTACTGGTTTGCGTCTGAGTACTTCTTTTCATCCTCAGTCTGAAGGGCAGTCGGAGCGCACTATCTAGACATTTGAGGATATGTGCGTGCTTGTGCTCTCGATTGGAGCAGTGATTGGGAGGAACCCTTGCCGTTGATCGAATTCACGCACAACAATAGTTGGCACGTGTCGATTCGGATGGCACCGTATGAGACGCTTTATGGGCGGCGATGTCGATCGTCGATTTGTTGGGACCGGACCGGATATCATTGCAGAGACGAGACGGAAATTGGAATTGATTCGGGAGAGGATGTTGACTGCTCAGTGCCGACAAAAGTCATATGCTAATGTCTATCGTCGACCTTTGGAGTTCGAGGTGGAAGACCACGTTTTGCTAAAGGTGTCGCCGGCGAGGGAGTTTTCCGCTTCAGGAAGAAGGGAATGTTGAGCCCGAGATTTATTGGACCCTTTGAGATTCTCGAGAGAGTAGGCGAGCTGGCCTACCGGTTGGCGTTACCTCCGGACTTGAGTCACGTTCATAGTGTTTTCCATGTTTCCCAACTGAGGAAATATGTCCCGGATCCTAGTCATGTCATTGACTATGGTGAGATAGATATTGCCGAGGATATTGGAGCACCGTGAGAAGCGATTGAGGCATAAGACAATTCCTTTGGTCAAAGTGCAGTGGTCGAGGCATGGTGTCGAGGAGGCAACTTGGGAAACTGAGGATAGCATGCGTGCTAGGTACCCCGAGTTGTTTGTTTCTTAAGTTTTGGGACGAAACTTATTTTTAGAGGGGTAGAATGTAATATCCGCATTTTTATTTTCCCGATATTCTCGTTTTTGGTGTATTTTTCATTTTTAGCAACTCGCTTGTAATCGTTTCAACATTTTGAATCTATTTTATTCTTGGAGTTTCTCCATTTGGACGAGTTGCGAAGATGTTTTGATATTATTCCGTCTTATGTCATGTATTGTTGCATGGATGTTCGATTCTCATAGAACCCATTCGATTTTGTAATTTCTTTGGTTGCACGAGTTCGTATGGTTGAGTTGTTCATGTTGTGAGTTTCGGTTTATTGATCCGATGTTGTATCGTGATTTTCGGATGTCAGGGCCGTTTTGTAATTTCCTATAAGTTTAGGGAATTTTACTTTCCTTGTCATTTCTCGGATTCCTCGGTAGTCGGAATTGTATTTTTCCTACAACATTCAGCTTCGTCGTTGTGAATATTTCATATCTACGCGTTGGATTATGTCCTTGTGTTGCGTTTCATTTTGGACACTTTGGTGCGGCTAACCGTTCGCGGTGTTGAACTGCTGCATGCATAACATGTGTTATGCCAGCTTTCTTGCGTGCACTATCGGCACCTTCATAACGTATGTTATAACTCACCGCTAACGTACATTATGGCCTTCAGCAGATTGGATAAATTGTTCTGTCCGAACCATTACATACGTTAACTCCTTCTGTTACGTATGTAAATCCCCTTGTAGCGTACTCTAACTATCCGACGTAGCGTCGCTATCAAACCCGACGTTTTTGGACGGTTGTCCTACCAAGCCATTACGTACACTAACACTCAAGTGTTACGTACGTAATGAGTGTAACGTACGTTAACATCAGCATGTTAACGTACGTAACGAAGGCCCAGGTTTTATAAACCGGGGTTGACCTTCACTTCGGTATTTTCTTCATTTCTCTTCCTCCGACTGAGAGCTGTGTTCTAAGTGAGGTTTTGAGCGATTCTTCAAGTTTTGCCCATGGAAATTATTGGGAATCAAGTATTGTGTTCCTAGTGTAGTTTATCATCATCATAATCGTCTTCCTCCGTCTGAATCAAGGTAAATCTTCTAAGAACCCTACTTTTGGGTAAATTGGGGGTTTTTGATTTTATTATTCGATTCGTTCTGTGTCGTTGATTAATTCATGATGAATATGATTAATCTTGTTGGTATTCTTGGTTTTCCTATGGATTCATGGTATATTTCGTGGTATTTTCATAATCGAGGGGGTTTGGTTGTAGTCCGCCCTCGTTGTTGTTCTTGTACGAATATACATGAATCATAGGCGGGTTTTCGGGTGTATTCCTTTTCCGTATTTGTTTAGAAATGGTTGTAATTGTATTCTTCGAATCGTTAGGTTCGGTTTTGTTGGTTCCTAGCATTCGTTGGTGATTTTCCTTTCCATTCGTTGCATCGTCAATTATTCAAGGCAAGTATTTTTGGAAACCTTTATGCTTAACATGGAATGGTAATGTATATGGTGTGTATGTTGCTCATCTCAGGAGGGTCCGACGGGGACTCGAGGGAATCCAATGGTATAGCCCTGGATTCACGAGTTTGATTCCTTCTTGACTCGGGAGGGTCCTTAGAGGCCTCGGCGGGATCAATGGTATAGCCACTGTTCCTAGGCGATGCTTGTGCGTGATTTGTTTTATGTTATGGCTCGGGAGGGTCCTTAGAGGCCTCGAGCGGGATCAATGGTATAGCCCTGTTCCCAAGGCAAATTGATTGACTGTTTGTTTCTGGAAAAGATATGGCTGGTTTTGGTTTTGAAGATGTGTGGTGCATGTACTATAAAATGTGTAATCGGTTGGTTTGCCTTGATTACTTGTACTAGCGTAATTGCTAACCCCTTTGGGGACCCGTTTTGGGGAAATTCTTGTTATGGATTTCAGGTTATGTTCAGCCGGACGAGCGGGCGCTGGGACAGTATGAGGATGCTGGCCAGGGTCGTTGACATGTGCATTTGAGTCTTTTTATTTTCATTGTTCCCTCGATTTGGTTTTTGTCTACTTTATAAACTTATAGATTGTACTCGCGAGTACTTTGCTTTTCCCTTTGGATTGTGGTTTGTATTTATTGAAGTTATTTACGTTTATCGGTGTTGACTATTCCGCCGGTTGTACCGGGCGGGTTATATGATTTTCACCTGTATGATGTATGTTTTTACTGTGGTAATTCGTGTCTAGCCTGGTGGGTCCCATGAAGGGGTCCACGGCATTGTAGTATACCTTGAATATCTCAGGGGTGTTACAGCATGGATGTTCTAAAATGAAAATCCTACAGGACTAAGTATATTACAACTTAACATATGATTGACCCGTATACACAATCTTACAGATTTTAATTTAGATTGAATACAACTTAATCTATGAACTATTTACAAACAAGTTCTTACAGCTTTTGGATTTACAAGTTTGTACTTGTTGAATATATCAATACTTCATCGTAATCAAGACAGTAAAACAGTAAAAGTAGATTACGAGCTATAATCTTTCAAGAACAAAATATTTTTGATGTTCGAATTTACAGGGCTTGAAAGATAACTACTGCATCGAAAAGCATACATGTAACACCCCCAAAATTACCCGAGGTATTACAGTACCGTGAATCCTGTGTGGGACCCACAAGGCTAGTTTAGGAAATAAATTGTGTTCTTAAGGAACTCTTGGATTGTATGGTTTGATGAATATGTTTTGGAAGTGTTGGTGTTTTGAATATGAATATGGAATATCCATATCTCAAACTAAGTTATGTGTTTTGGTATAATATTCGTATAGGAATACGAATATGATTAAGGGTTTGATAAGATTATTATGAGTTTGGAAGTTCATATGTATTGAACAAGTGTTCAAATCGAATGATTGAGTTATTTGAAACCCTTGGAGTATGATTATCTATAATGTTGAATTAATCGATTGTACGGATTGATGATGATAGTTAGTAATTGGTTTTGATTATGAATTTACAAGGAGGAAACTCGTATTCGTATTTAAAATCGAATTTGGAATCGGTAATGTTTGGACCCTTGTTATTGGTTTAATTTTATTATTGATATGATTATCGGGTTATGAATCGTGTTGTAGTTTTGAATTTGTGATTGATTGATTTGAGTTGTTTAGGTTTGTATTTAATCGGGATATTGTGGAACTGTTGGGTTTATTGATCGGTTATATTGATTATCGAGTTGCGACTTGTATTGTGGATATGAGTTCGTAATTGTTGGGTTGGATTATTTGGTTTTTTGTATATGATCGAGGTATTGTTGAGCCGTTGAGTTCGATTAGTTGGCTATGTCAGTTATTGATTGTTATCGGATTGTTGTTTATTGATTACTTCAATAGGTTGAGATATTTGATCGTGGATAATGATCGTTGTGTTGCGGTTGTGGCCGAAGAGTTCATGGAGTGCTTTTAGTCGGGGCTGAGGTCGTAGACGAAAGCAATGGAATTGGTAACAGCTTTGTCGTATCGGCATCGAGGCAAGTTTATACTTGTTCAGTTTATAATATTTAATGAATGGTTTCGCTTTAATTTCATTTATAATTCACATAGCAATGATATTATGAATGTAAGTTGTCGGGATGATGGTTTGTTCGTGGAAAGGGTATTATCTTCATCTTGAGGTAATTTAAGTATTTGTTCAGTCACGAGGATAATTATTATGTGCAAATGTTGTGTATGTTGTAAGTTGAGGTTTCGTATAATGAGATTCGTATTGGTTACTCGTTAAGGGATGTTGATTCCAGGACTGATGTATTGAGATCGTGGATCGTGTTGAGCATTCATTTGGGGATGATGACCACAGGATTGTTGTTTCGGATATTAATTAGTCGTGTCGACTTTTCATTGTCAGTCTGTTGATGTTCACTTCGGTGAGTCTTTTGATCCTTATTGGATATGTGATTCTTTGAGTTTCGTTGTCATGTTGCATCGTGACATATCTGGAGTCATATATGCGATCCGATTGGTTATTGTGTAGGATTTTTAGCTGGGCACACTATGGTTATGTGTTAATATTCCACATTAAACCATGCACATGAGACGTAGTTCGTGAGGCTAATTAGGTACATGTCCCACGTATATCCTGGATTCCATATACGGGGTGGACATGTGCACTGACACATTTCCGGATCGAGCATACTATGACGTCCATCTTTGAGCCATATTGTTTGGTCGTTCATCCTCCATTTATGGTTGGGTATGTTCGACGGTTTGCGACTGGTTGTTCATACGCCCGAGGGGTATGTTCGATGGTCGGGGTTATTTCTTTGAGATCCATTATTGTTGATAGTTTGGAGTTTACCTTGTTGATGGTATTCTCGGTCGTTGATTGATCCTTTGTTGATCGTGTTTGGAGTTTACCTTCTTGATGGTATACTCGGTTATTGTTGATCCTTTGTTGATCGTGTTGGAGTTTATCTTGTTGATGGTATTCTCGATTATTGTCGATCATTCGTTGGTAGTATCGGAGTTATCATGTCAGTGATATTCTCAGTCGATTTATTGGTTGATCATTGTTATTGATCGTATGAGCATTCGAACTGTACATCGATGTTTCAGGACTTGTTATCATTGTTTTGTGGTAGTTGATCTACAGATATATCGTGTATAATTGGTTTTATCCAGATTGAGATTTGACGGTAAAATCCGACGGATAGGATTTCGCACAGATAGTTCATTCCACGCTTATGAATTATAATGATGTTTTGAGGATTATTGTTATTTTGGGAATACAGTACATGATTGTTGTTGATTTCATTTCGTCATTTGAGAAGGCGAAATGTGGATCATGGTAAGGATTGATTTGTTATGGATTGGTAAGATTATGACGGTAAGATTACGTTGGTAGTATTCTTACTTTGTTATTACATTGGTATGTAATTATTTATGATGATGTGATCGATATCATTATTGAGTATTGTGTCTGACCCCCTCGTGGGCTTTATTTTTAGGTACTCGGATATCGAGCTTGTGGCGGTCATGAAGGGATGAGCTTCCCGGGTGATACTGGTTATGGCATGCATTTGAGAATGGAATATTCTTTTTTGGTAGTTTTATTTCCGCTGCAAATGTGTATTTTGAACTGTGTTTTTATCCGCTCCGAGTGTATTTTAAAATGGCTTTTTAGTATCTTTACCAACTCACGTGTACTTTTAAAATGGCATTTTGGGTATTTCGTAAACTTGGGTTATTTCGTTGAACCCTTTTTCCTAAATTATTTTTGTCGGTACGTACAAGTAGTGGCTTAACGTACTTTTTGAAACTGTCAAGATTTGGCATTTCGCCTTGTATTTTCAAATGGTGTTTTATGGCGGTATTTGAGAACTATGCTTTGGAAATTATTTGAGTATTTGCAAAATATTACCGTCATCGGCCCTTTTGACGTATTTGAACATTTTTGAAATGGTTTTTAGCCTGGTGGGTTCTGGCGCGAGACCCACACTGTAATATCCCGGATGGTTTTGGGGGTGTTACAATAATTGTCTTCCTCCGTCCAAATCGAGGTATATCTTCTAAGAACCCTACTTTTGGGTAAATTGGGGGTTTTCAATTTTATTGTTCGATTCGTTCCGTGTTGTTGATTAATTCATGATGAATATGATTAATCTTGTTGGTATTCTTTGTTTTCCTACGGATTCATGGTATATTTCGTGGTATTTTCGTAATCGAGAGGGTTTGGTTGTGGTCCGCCCTCGTTGTTGTTCTTGTACGAATATACATGAATCGTAGGCGGGTTTTCGGGTGTATTCCTTTTCGTTAGGTTTGGTTTTGTTGGCTCCTAGCATTCGTTGGTGATTTTCCTTTCCATTCTTTGCGTCTTCAATTATTCAAGGCAAGTATTTTTGGAAACCTTTATGCTTAACATGGAATGGTAATGTATATGGTGTCTATGTTGCTCACCTCAGGAGGGTCCAACAGGGACTCGAGGGAATCCAATGGTATAGCCCTGGATTCACGAGTTTGATTCGCTAGCTAGCTCGGGAGGGTCCTTAGAGGCCTCGAGCGGGATCAATGGTATATCCCTGTTCCCAAGGCGATGCTTGTGCGTGATTTATTTTATGTTATGGCCAGCTCAGGAGGGTCCTTAGAGACCTCGAGCGGGATCAATGGTATAGCCCTATTCCCAAGGCAAATTGATTGACCGTTTGTTTCCGGAAAAGACATGTCTGGTTTTGGTTTTGAAAATGTGTGGTGCATATACTATAAAATGTGTAAGCTATTGGTTTGCCTTGATTACTTGTACTAGCGTAATTGCTAACCCCTTTGGGGACCCATTTTGGGGAAATTCTTGTTATGGATTTCAGGTTATGTTCAGCCGGATGAGCGGGCACTGGGACAGTACGAGGATGCCGGCCAGGGTCGTTGACATGTGCATTTGAGTCCTTTTCTTTTGGTTGTTCCCTTCGATTTTGTTGCTGTCTACTTTATAAACTTATAGATTATACTCGTGAGTACTTAGGCTTTTCCCTTTGGAATGTGGTTTGTATTCGTTGAAGTTATTTACGTTTGTCGGTGTTGACTATTCCGCCGGTTGTACTGGGCGGGTTATTTGATTTTCACCGGTATGATGTATGTTTTTACTGTAGTAATTCGTGTCTAGCCTGGTGGGTCCCATGAAGGGGTCCACGACACTGTAATATACCTTGAATATCTCGTGGGTGTTATAGAAAATGGTATCACAGCGCTAGGTTTATGGATACCTAGGCTTGTCGGTTATTTTGGGTCTAGTTGAGTTTTGTTTTGCACATCCTCACACCGCTGCCAGCATCTCGGTACTTCCAGTGCTCGTAAGTTTCCTTACTCGATTCCTTCTTTTCTCGTATCGTATTTCCGTTTATTGAACTGTGGGTGTTTTTCCTCTCTCACTTATCATCGAGTTGCTTTTGCTACCATTTAACACTAGTATGGATGCTGGAAGAGGACATGGTCGTGGTCGTGGACGCGGCCGGGGATGTGGGGCAGCCGGTGGGGTGGCCACGTCGCATTCTTCGGGAGTCGGAAGCACGGGTGACCGTCATAGCCATGCTACTTCTCAAGATGGTGCCGACCTTGGTGTTGCGGCTGTTATGCAACAAATGGTGAACCAAATGGCGGCGATAGCTCAGGCGGTTAAGAACCCAAATCCGGCCCATGCTGCTCGGGACGGAGCTGACCGTTGGCTTCAGGATGTCATCAAGATGCATCCTCCTCAGAGCCTCAGAGCCGATTGGCTGGGAGAGGTGGATCAAGGAGATATCCAAGGTTTTTATTGCCACCAACTGTCCCGAGGAGCATAAGGTCCCTATTGCCCAGTATTTTCTCACTGGGGACGCTACTGATTGGTGGGAGGTTGTTGAGCCTAAGGACCATGCTGCTTCGTGGGCAGAATTCAAGGACCTGATGGAGACTGAGTATTGCCCGTGGCCGGTTAGGCAGGCTCGAGTCCATGCCTTCTATGATGCTCAACCGCGGAATATTCCTGTCTCTCAAGCTATTGCCGATTTCAACCGGGAGTTGGGCTACTTGAAGACCCAAGTTATCGAGGAGAGCGACAAAATCTTCCACTTTTCCAGGCGGATGAAGCGGTCAATTCGGGACTACATGTCTGGGCTCGTCTGTACTACCTTGAAGGATTATCAGAGTCGAGCTCTTGCCTATGATATGTCTGTGACGGCCAGTGAGGCGGTTTGGGAGAGTAAGAAACAGAAATCCGCCGGCAACTTTTCGGGCCACAAGGGTGGAAGTCAGCAGAAGTCTCAGTCTGCAAACGTTCCTGCGGGCGGTTCGGCTCGTTTCTCTGGTAGTTCTCGAGTTGCTACCAGAGCTCCCGTTCGTGACATCACATGCTTTAACTATGGCAAGACGGGCCATAAGAACCAGGAGTGTCTTCGTCCGCAGTTGACTTGTCATACTTGTGGTCAGTCGGGCCACAAGGCTTTCTATTATGAGCAGGTAGGACGGATTCTCAGTGCCCAGACTTCTTTTCCAGCACCTAGGGAGCCGAGCATGAACCAAGGATCATTTGCGCCACAGTCCCCACTAAGTGTTAGCCGAGAGAGAGGTCGGGGTCAGCCCGCTAGAGGGGAAGCTTCCAGTGTCGGCTCCGCCCACCCGCGTATTTATGAAATGAGGAGGGCCCATGATCTAGTCGCCACCGTATCCACAGGTACCGTTCATATTCATTCTCATCCTGTCAGTGTGCTTTTTGATTCTGGTGCTACGCATTCGTTTATATCTCTGGAGTGTGTGCGTCGTCTGAGTCTCGACTGTTTGATGCCTTGTGAGCCTTTCATCGTTAAGCTTCCTAGCAGTGATAGGATCGTTGATGATCAGGAAGTTCAAGACTGTTCTGTGCTTATTTGTGAGAGGGCTTGGCTCTCTAATCTTATTGTCCTGGGAATTGAGGGTGAGGATTTAATTCTCGGGGATGATTGGTTTGAGCGGCATGGTGCGATCATGAACTACCGCATGAGAATCATCACTATGTTAGCTGAGGACGGCACCGAGCACTCTTTCACAGGGCGAAAGAGAGGAAACCAGAAGTTCGTAATTAACGCCTTGAAGGCGATGAGACTCTTGTGGAAGGGGTGTACCAGTTATTGGTGCTACGCCTTGAGGGCGGAGAGTGGTGGAGTCGAGCTTTCATCGATTCCAGTCGTTAGTGAATTTCCTGATGTTTTTCCTAACGAGTTACCAGGGTTACCACCAAACCGTGAGGTCGAGTTCGCTATAGAGTTAGAGACGGGTGCAGCTCTGATTTCGAAGGTGCGGTATCGCATGGCACCTTCAGAGATGGATGAGCTGAAGAAGCAGTTGAGTGAGCTTCTTGAGTCGGGATATATTCGACCGAGCACTTCGCCTTGGGGCGCACTGGTTCTGTTTGTGAGGAAGAAGGATGGTTCGCTGCGTTTATGTATCGACTATCGCGAGCTAAACAAGGTAACTATCAAAAACAAGTATCCCTTTCGGAGGATTGATGACTTATTCGATCAGTTGCAGGGAGCTGCGGTATTCTCCAAGATCGACTTGAGATCGGGGTACTATCAGCTTCGGGTGAATGAGTCCGATGTGCCGAAAACAGCTTTTCGGACGAGATACGGACATTATGAGTTTGTAGTTATGCCTTTTGGGTTAACTAATGCACCTACGGTGTTCATGGAGTTGATGAACAAGGTCTCTATCGAGTATTTGGATAAGTGTGTCGTCATCTTCATTGACATTATCCTTATTTATTCAATGAACGAGGAGGAGCACGCGCATCATCTGCGAGTAGTGTTAGACATTTTGAGAACCAAGAAACTCTATGCAAAGTTCTCAAAATGTGAGTTCTGGCTAAAGGAAGTGATATTCCTAGGTCATGTGATTTTAGCCGAGGGAGTCCATGTGGATCCGCAAAAGGTTGAGGCAGTGTTGGACTAGGTACCATCTAAGAACGTAAAGGAGGTCCGTAGTTTCTTGGGTTTGGCTGGCTACTACCGTAGGTTCATCGAGGGTTTCTCGAAACTAGCTCGGACACTTACACAGTTGCTCCAGAAGTTCGAGAAGTTCGTCTAGAATGACAAGAGGTAGTCGAGTTTTGAGGAGCTGAAGAGGCATTTGACTTAAACCCCGATTTTAGCATTTCCGTGTGGCAAAGAAGGTTTTGCCGTTTATAGTGATGCTTCGGGTCAGGGTCTTGGGTGCGTGTTGATGTAGCATGGCAAGACTATTGCATTTGCATCGAGGCAGTTGAGGTCGTATGAGCTTAACTACCTTACTCACAATTTGGAGTTAGCGGCAGTTGTTTTCGCACTCAAGATTTGGCGTCATTATCTGTTTGGTTCCGCATGTTAGATTTTTACCGATCATAAAAGTCTAAAGTATATATTTACTTACGGGAGTTGAATATGAGGCAGAGGAGGTGGTTGGAGTTGATAAATGATTATGACCTCGACATCCTTTATCATCCGGGCAAGGCGAACGTCGTGGCCGACGCCTTGAGTTATAAACTGGTTGCATTGAGGACACTTGAGATCATTACGTCTCAATATGAGCTTCAGTGGGCTTTGATCGAGTTGGATGTTGAGATTTTTTTGCCGGGGGCTATCGGGCAACTTTGCGCTTTAGAGATTTCTTCGTCTCTGATCGATGAAATTAAACTAAAGCAGCTGGAGGATCCGATGACTATTAAAATCCGAGAGAATGTTCTTAAGGGAAAGTCTCCTGGGTTTGTGATTCTTGAAGATGGTGTGTTGAGATTCTAGAGCCGGCTGTGTGTGCCGAACGACCCGGAATTGAGGCAGGGTATTTTGCGGGAGGCTCATGCTATGCCTTACTCCGTTCATCCTAGTTCGAGTAAGATGTACAAGGACCTGAGGAGGAACTTTTGGTGGAATGATATTAAGGAGGAGGTCGCATGGTTTGTAGCGAGATGTTTGACTTGTCAGCAGGTCAAAATCGAACATCAGCGACTGGATGGTTCATTGCAGTCGCTTCCTGTTTCGGAATGGAAATGGGAAGATATTTCAATGGACTTCATCACGAGTTTGCCGAGATCGAGGTCGGGCATGAATATGTTTTGGGTTAGTGTTGATCGTCTGACCAAGTCAGCACATTTTATGAGCATCAAGGATATTTGGGGCCCAAAGAGGTTGGCTCGTATGTTTATTGCGCAGATTGTGAGGCTTCACGGTACTCCGAAGTTTATTGTTTCGGATCGTGATGGCCGTATTGTATCGCACTTTTGGCAGGCGGTACATAGGGCGTTTGGTACTCGTTTGCGTCTGAGTACTTCTTTTCATCCTCAGTCTGAAGGGCAGTCGGAGCGCACTATCTAGACATTTGAGGATATGTGCGTGGTTGTGCTCTCGATTGGAGCAGTGATTGGGAGAAACCCTTGCCATTGATCGAATTCACGCACAACAATAGTTGGCACGCGTCGATTAGGATGGCACCGTATGAGACGCTTTATGGGCGGCGATGTCGATCGTCGATTTGTTGGGACCGGACCGGATATCATTGCAGAGACGAGACGGAAAGTGGAATTGATTCGGGAGAGGATGTTGACTGCTCAGTGCCGACAAAAGTCATATGCTAATGTCTATCGTCGACCTTTGGAGTTCGAGGTGGGAGACCACGTTTTGCTAAAGGTGTCGCCGGCGAGGGAGTTTTCCGCTTCAGGAAGAAGGGAATGTTGAGCCCGAGATTTATTGGACCCTTTGAGATTCTCGAGAGAGTAGGCGAGCTGGCCTACCGGTTGGCGTTACCTCCGGCCTTGAGTCACGTTCATAGTGTTTTCCATGTTTCCCAACTGAGGAAATATGTCCCGGATCCTAGTCATGTCATTGACTATGGTGAGATAGATATTGCCGAGGATATTACTTTCGAGGAGCGTCCCTTGAAGATTTTGGAGCACCGTGAGAAGCGATTGAGGCATAAGACAATTCCTTTGGTCAAAGTGCAGTGGTCGAGGCATGGTGTCGAGGAGGCAACTTGGGAAACTGAGGATAGCATGCGTGCTAGGTACCCCGAGTTGTTTGTTTCTTAAGTTTTGGGACGAAACTTATTTTTAGAGGGGTAGAATGTAATATCCGCATTTTTATTTTCCCGATATTCTCGTTTTTGGTGTATTTTTCATTTTTAGCAACTCGCTTGTAATCGTTTCAACATTTTGAATCTATTTTATTCTTGGAGTTTCTCCATTTGGACGAGTTGCGAAGATGTTTTGATATTATTCCGTCTTATGTCATGTATTGTTGCATGGATGTTCGATTCTCATAGAACCCATTCGATTTTGTAATTTCTTTGGTTGCACGAGTTCGTATGGTTGAGTTGTTCATGTTGTGAGTTTCGGTTTATTGATCCGATGTTGTATCGTGATTTTCGGATGTCAGGGCCGTTTTGTAATTTCCTATAAGTTTAGGGAATTTTACTTTCCTTGTCATTTCTCGGATTCCTCGGTAGTCGGAATTGTATTTTTCCTACAACATTCAGCTTCGTCGTTGTGAATATTTCATATCTACGCGTTGGATTATGTCCTTGTGTTGCGTTTCATTTTCGGACCGCCTGGTGCAGCTAACTTCGTTCAGCAGTGTTGAACTGCTGCATGCATAACATGTGTTATGCCTGCTTTCTTGCGTGCACTATCGGCACCTTCATAACGTATGTTATAACTCACCGCTAACGTACATTATGGCCTTCAGCAGATTGGATAAATTGTTCTGTCCGAACCATTACATACGTTAACTCCT
Organism: Orobanche coerulescens; assembly: GCA_033398695.1. Taxonomy (NCBI): domain Eukaryota; kingdom Viridiplantae; phylum Streptophyta; class Magnoliopsida; order Lamiales; family Orobanchaceae; genus Orobanche; species Orobanche coerulescens. The sequence continues at coordinate 55,837,550 of CM065805.1, read as the reverse complement.
TCTGTTACGTATGTAAATCCCACTGTAGCGTACTCTAACTATCCGACGTAGCGTACGCTATCAAACCCAGCGTTTTTGGACAGGTTGTCCTGCCAAGCCATTACGTACACTAACACTCAAGTGTTACGTACGTAATGAGTGTAACGTACGTTAACATCAGCATGTTAACGTACGTAACGAAGGCCCAGGTTTTATAAACCGGGGTTGACCTTCACTTCGGTATTTTCTTCATTTCTCTTCCTCCGACTGAGAGCTGTGTTCTAAGTGAGGTTTTGAGCGATTCTTCAAGTTTTGCCCATGGAAATTATTGGGAATCAAGTATTGTGTTCCTAGTGTAGTTTATCATCATCATAATCGTCTTCCTCCGTCTGAATCAAGGTAAATCTTCTAAGAACCCTACTTTTGGGTAAATTGGGGGTTTTTGATTTTATTATTCGATTCGTTCTGTGTCGTTGATTAATTCATGATGAATATGATTAATCTTGTTGGTATTCTTGGTTTTCCTATGGATTCATGGTATATTTCGTGGTATTTTCATAATCGAGGGGGTTTGGTTGTAGTCCGCCCTCGTTGTTGTTCTTGTACGAATATACATGAATCATAGGCGGTTTTCGGGTGTATTCCTTTTCCGTATTTGTTTAGAAATGGTTGTAATTGTATTCTTCGAATCGTTAGGTTCGGTTTTGTTGGTTCCTAGCATTCGTTGGTGATTTTCCTTTCCATTCGTTGCATCGTAAATTATTCAAGGCAAGTATTTTTGGAAACCTTTATGCTTAACATGGAATGGTAATGTATATGGTGTGTATGTTGCTCATCTCAGGAGGGTCCGACGGGGACTCGAGGGAATCCAATGGTATAGCCCTGGATTCACGAGTTTGATTCGCTAGCCAGCTCGGGAGGGTCCTTAGAGGCCTCGAGCGGGATCAATGGTATAGCCCTGTTCCATAGGCGATGCTTGTGCGTGATTTGTTTTATGTTATGGCCAGCTCGGGAGGGTCCTTAGAGGCCTCGAGCGGGATCAATGGTATAGCCCTGTTCCCAAGGCAAATTGATTGACTGTTTGTTTCTGGAAAAGATATGGCTGGTTTTGGTTTTGAAAATGTGTGGTGCATGTACTATAAAATGTGTAATCGGTTGGTTTGCCTTGATTACTTGTACTAGCGTAATTGCTAACCCCTTTGGGGACCCGTTTTGGGGAAATTCTTGTTATGGATTTCAGGTTATGTTCAGCCGGACGAGCGGGCGCTGGGACAGTATGAGGATGCTGGCCAGGGTCGTTGACATGTGCATTTGAGTCTTTTTATTTTCATTGTTCCCTCGATTTGGTTGTTGTCTACTTTATAAACTTATAGATTGTACTCGCGAGTACTTTGGCTTTTCCCTTTGGATTGTGGTTTGTATTTATTGAAGTTATTTACGTTTATCGGTGTTGACTATTCCGCCGGTTGTACCGGGCGGGTTATATGATTTTCACCTGTATGATGTATGTTTTTACTGTGGTAATTCGTGTCTAGCCTGGTGGGTCCCATGAAGGGGTCCACGGCATTGTAGTATACCTTGAATATCTCAGGGGTGTTACAGCATGGATGTTCTAAAATGAAAATCCTACAGGACTAAGTATATTACAACTTAACCTATGATTGACCCGTAGACACAATCTTACATATTTTAATTTAGATTGAATACAACTTAATCTATGAACTATTTACAAACAAGTTCTTACAGCTTTTGGATTTACAAGTTTGTACTTGTTGAATATATCAATACTTCATCGTAATCAAGACAGTAAAACAGTAAAAGTAGATTACGAGCTATAATCTTTCAAGAACAAAATATTTTTGATGTTCGAATTTACAGGGCTTGAAAGATAACTACTGCATCGAAAAGCATACATGTAACACCCCCAAAATTACCCGAGGTATTACAGGTGAATCCTGTGTGGGACCCACAAGGCTAGTTTAGGAAATAGATGATTTAAAGAAATTACAATAAAACGATAAGTCCAAGGTTACATATCTTGAGCCCAAAGGTTTTAAGAAGAAATACAATTCAAGTTCGATTATTACACAACAGAGGTTTTTGAAATCAAATTTAATTTAAGCAGCGACAAGAGATTATTTCAACACCGTTCAAGTCTGACCGGACCCCTAGGGAATGTCCTGCACATGATTAACAAATTTACCTGGCACGATAATTCATGCCAGATAACCGGGGTCAGAGAATGCATACCAATAACAATTACTAGCAACGATATATATAATTTTACCAAGTACAGTACCATATAACCAACAGAGAATATTTCATCACACGACTGACGTCGTCTTTCTCTTTTATCACATAAACCCCAAGGTCGCAACCAAGAGTCACGAAAGTATCCACACGGGAATACTCCAGAACATAGGTGCCCAATTCGGGTCTTATCCCCTAACAAATTTCCATACGGGTACCATACCGGTTTTATCCCCAACACATCGGCCCATTTATAACACATTTTAGAGAAAGACGACCGTCGACATTCATCAACAATGGCACATACATAAATACGGACATTACAATAATATTAGCATTTCTTGAGCAAGATTTCACTTGCCTGTAATCCGACGGTAGGTGCTTTATGATAACCAGAATCCCCACGCCCGCTCGAGCTTAACCTAATCACGTAATATCCGATTAACGTCTCGTACGGATCATGATGAACAAAACTAATCTCCCTTCCCTAACCGAATTCCTAATGTAGTCTTAATTACCAATATTAGTATCATTTTTCTAAGTTCATAAGCATTATGTACCATTTACCATTCAATTCTACGGTTAACGTTAAATACATCAATTCGTTCAACAAGTTTATCCCTATCACTATTCGGTTGGCAACAAATGATCATAGCATAACCAAAATCCCATACTCCTAATCAAAGTCTCTATTACGAGTACTAAAATCGGTAAACTATCATTTTACACACAATTTTCAATGACATTAATATCACCGAATTAATTCCCTTACTAACGTTTAACGTTGATCAACATTTGCAAGAGTAAGTTACGACTAGTTTATCAAACAATGATGAATTCCTACGAAATTCTTCTACATTTGGTTCTTCGATTATATATGATCCCAATGAAAATTAAGATGGAAGTTCTTGCATGTGATTGTTACAACGAGTTGTATGAAAATGAAATATACGAACAATGATAACTCCGATTACTACAAGTTCATCCGTTTCGATCGTCTACGAGTATTCTAGCAAAATCTACCCAAGTACCCGTAATCTAACGAGTAATAATCAATAACATTGAAGATACTACTCCAAGTATTAGTACACTTACCTTAGAAGATGAAGAACAATGAGGAGAGATGACAATCAACAAGAGCCACGAGGAGGAACGGGGAATGGGTTGAATGACTTGGATAATCTTCACCGTAGCTTACGAAATCACCTCCTCTATGTTAATTCAAGTGTATGAGAGGCCAAGAATTGAGTATAGGGCAGTGGAAAGGCTTCAAGAGTTCTTCATTTCAAGATTTAGGACGGAAGAAATGAAGGTGGATGTGTTATTTTCTAACACTCGATTACGTTAACGTACGTTAACATTTCAGGCATTATGTACGTAATGGGTTTTACGTACGCTATGTATAATTATTAACGTACGTAAAGGTCGCCCAAAGGCTACTGACTGAAATGTGCCCTTGTGTTGCGTCCGTAAGAAGTATTTACGTACGTAAGGCTACAGTCCGTAGCGTTCGTTAGAATTTAAGGAGATTCTGGTCGGGAGACCAACTCACCCATTACGTACGTAAGATAGGCATCTTAATATACGTAATACTCGAATTTTAGCGTACGTTAGGCATAAGCTATAGCGTGCGTTAGATATTCAATTCTTTAGACACATAACACATTTTAACCATCTCGGGGTAACCGTCCTTTCCACTCGTCAACAATTATTGGGGAACAAGACGTTGGCCACCGTCATATTCGCACCGACGATCGTTCAACGGCGTCAAGGCGTGTCACCTCCGTTTCATCAACATCGCACATTTGTATAGTACTTAATGAAATACATGAATAAAAATGACATCACATTACAAGAATTCACAAAGTACAATGTAATTAAGCATGAAATATCGGTGGTATTACATATCACCCCCTTTAAAAATAATTTCATTCCGAAACTTAAGAAAATAACTCGGGATGACTCTCTTTCATGCTTGACTCAGTTTCCCAAGTCGTTTCTTCCATGCCGTGGTGCGACCACTGAACCTTCACGAGGGGTATGGCTTTATTTCGTAACATCTTCATACGCCGATCCAAGATGGCGATCGGTACCTCTCTAAAGGTAGCGTCATCGGAAATTTCCACTTCTTCGAAATTGACCTTGTGACTCGGATCATAGACATACTTCCTTAACTAGGAGACGTGAAAAACGTTATGCACTCCATCCCGATGCGGCGGTAGAGCTAATCGATACGCGAGCTTCCCTACCCGGTCCAATATCTCAAACGGGCCTATAAACCTTGGGCTTAACTTGCCTTTTTGGCCGAAATGCCAGATGCCCCGCATATGTGATACTTTGACCCAAACATGATCCCCGGCTGCGAATTCTAATGGTCGCTGTTGGTTCTCGGCACAAGATTTATGCCGGCTCTGCACTGCTAACATGTGCTTTCGAACGATAGAGATCTTCTTAATTGACTCCTGGATTAGATCTAACTCGGTAACTGCGGTGTCAGAAGTATCATCCCGGCACAACGGCGACTTGCATCTTCGCCCGTATAGGGCCTCAAACGGTGCCATGCCTATGCTTGCATGCCAGCTGTTGCTGTACGAGAACTCCACTAATCCCAGATGTCTAGCCTAATCTTTACCCCAATCGAGCACACATGCCCTCAACATATCCTCCAAGGTTTGAATCGTACGTTCGGTCTGTCCATCCGTCTGAAGGTGATAAGCCGTGCTAAAATGTATTTGGGTTCCCATGGCTTTATGGATAGCTTTCCAAAAATGAGACACGTATCTGGTGTCCCTATCCGAAATGATGGATGAGGGAACGCCATGCAGTCTTACGATCTATCTGATGAAAATGACGGCCAATTGCTCTGTCCCGGTTGTCTCTTGAATAGGAATAAAATGTGCTGATTTCGTCAACCGATCAACAATAACCCAAATTGTATCCTTTTCTCCCGCCGCCATTGGTAGCTTAGTGACAAAATCCATCGATATGCTCTCCCATTTCCACTCTGGGATGGGTAGGGGTTGCATAATTCCGGCTGGTCTGCGGTGTTCAATCTTCACTTGTTGGCACGTCATACATTGGGCGACAAATCTAGCAACTTCCCATTTCATATTTTTCCACCAAAAACTCTGTCGCAAATCTTTGTACATTTTGCTCCCTCCTGGGTGAATAGAATAGGGAGTGGAGTGTGCCTCCTTCAGTATAGTTTGCTTCAGCCCGTCATTCAGCGGAATACAAATCCTTTTCTTGAACCTCACCAAGTCACCCTGAATCTTATAGTCGGAAACATCCCCTCCCTCAATTCTTGCACCAGCCGCACGTAACTCGGGATCCTCCATCTATGCTAGACATATCTCGTCTAGTAAGGACGAATGTATATTGATTGAGCACAATTGTCCTTTCCTACATTGTATCCATACTTCGGTACTGCTTCTCCTGAGGTCTTGCTGCAGTTTGGGTTGAACTGTTATGCTGGATACCATCACCTCTTGTGTAGTTTTCCGACTAAGAGCATCGGCCACCACATTGGCTTTTCCGGGGTGATAGGAGATTTCCACATCGTAGTCCTTGATTAATTCCAACTAGCGCCTCTATCTCATGTTTAATTCCCTCTGAGTGAAAATATATTTCAAACTCTTATGATCCGTGAAAACTTTGCAAGTAACTCCGTAAAGATAGTGCCTCCAAATCTTGAGGGCGTGCGCCACTGCGGCTAGTTCCAAGTCATGCATCGGGTAATTCACTTCGTACGGCTTCAGTTGTCGGGATGCGTACGTAATGACTCTGTCATTCTGCATGAAAACACACCCCAGATCGTGCTTTGATGCATCAGTGTATATAATGAATCCTTCCATTCCCTGTGGTAACACTAGCACTGGAGCAGTAGTTAGCCTACTCTTGAGCTCGTCGAAGCTCTTCTGGTAGTCTGCAGTCCATACAAATTTGGTGCTCTTTCTCAGTAGATTCGTTAACGGTCGAGCGATACAGGAAAAAGCCTCGACGAATCTTCGATAGTAACCCGCCAATCCTAGGAAACTCCTTACCTCCTTGACGTTCTTTGGCGGTTCCCAATTCATTTTTGTCTCGATCTTTTGTGGATCGACCTTGACACCTTCTGCCGAGACAACATGTCCGAGAAAAATTACCTCCGGCGTCCACGATTCGCACTTGGAAAGTTTTGCATAAAGTTGGTGTTGCCTTAACACGCTCAACACTTGCCTCAAATGTTCCTCGTGTTCCTACCGGCTTCGGGAATAGATTAGAATGTCGTCGATAAAAACCACCACGCACTTATCGAGGAAGTCAATCAAAACTCTATCCATCAGTTCCATAAAAACGGCTGGGGCATTAGTCAACCCAAATGATACCGCGATATACTCGTAATGTCCATACCTCGATCGAAATGCAGTCTTAGGTATATCTTCCTCCTGGATACTCAATTGGTGATATCCGGACCATAGATCGATCTTTGAAAACACAACTGCCCCTTGCAATTGATCTAAGAGGTCATCAATCCTTGGAAGTGGATAACGATTCTTGATAGTGACCTTATTTAGTTCCCTATAGTCAATGCACAAGCGTAGAGCGTTGTGTTTTTCTTAACGAAAAGTACCGACATGCCCCACGACGAGGTACTTGGGAAGATCAATCCTTTCTCCAGCAGATCTTCGAGTTGTATCTTTAATTCTTTCCTCTCGGCCGGTGCCATCCTGTAAGGAGCTTTGGAAATAGGTTTCGTCCCCGGCTCGAGTTCGATGGAGAGGTCAACTTCTCGGTGCGGTGGCAGCCCTGGTAGTTCATCGGGAAAGACGTCTGGAAACTCATCCACCACGAGGATGTTTGTGATCGTAGGTTGTGAAGTATCCTCCTGAAGAACATAACACCAATAGTACTCCCTTCGAGAGCTGCAGGAGACTTCCGATGCGAGAAGGCTGAGAGACCCTTTCATGCTGAAGTGTTCCGGTCCTCTGATGACATGTGTGGTACCGTCATGATCCGTAATGGAAATAGTCAAGCGGTAGGTATCCAAGATCGTTCTGTGCAATGGCATCCAGTCCATACCTAATATGATATCTTCATTCTAGAGCGGAAAGACCATGAGATTAGCGGTCTAACTATGATTGTTGATGCAGATCTGACAGTCTCGAACCTTTAGATCATCGCCTATTCTACTACCCTTGGGTAGTTTAACAGTAAAGGACTCACAAGGTACACAAACAAGATTTAAACGTTTAACACATTCCACAGATATAAACGAATGCGTGGCACCGGTATCAAATAGTACATGCACTAGGTGAGTGTTAACAAGAAGAGTACCTGAGATAGCTGGCGCGGACTAACCATCCATAGCCCTCAACTCAAATACACGGGACAACACTGATTCTGAAAAGGATGAAGTACCACCGCCTCGCCCATGGCCTCGACCGGCACCGTGTGGTGGTGGTTGAGTCTGATGGGATGGAGCTCTGTAGCTGGAAACGGTAGGCGTCCTGGGGGATTGTACAGAGCCTTGTTGACTCGGTTGAGAAACTGAGTTCTGAGTGGGATTGGCCCTCCAGCAGTAACGATACATGTGTCCACTCTTTCCGCAGGTGAAACATTTGGTAGCCGTCTTCTGGCACCGATCCTTAGTATGTCTGGACACGCCACAATTGAAGCAGTCCCTTCGGTATAGCCGATCAGATGCACCCTTCTGTTGGTACGATAATGCTGGCTTAAAAGAAGATGCGGCCCCCTAGCTCATTTTGTTGCTGCTCCCAGACTGAGCTGATGTCTTATGCTTCTTTGAGTTATGTCGGGTGTCTGTATTGATAACAGTATCGGCATATGCTGTGACCAAGTCTTCGTATGCCCTCAGATTTGTGTAGTGGAATCCGGCGGCATAGCGTTGTACATCCTCCTGCAACCTCTGTGCAAGGTGGCATATTCATTGATCTTCTGATGGAACCATCTGTGAGATGTCACTTAGCTCGGTTCGGTAGGCCCGAATGATCTCTGGTACTGGCATGTTCTGAGGTCCGGCACTGAAAAAGTCTAGTGCGCGAGCGGTCCGGGCTGATCTGGGACAGTACTCGCTCCGCAGTAGTCGGGCGAATTCGGTCCACCCGACTACTCGGTCCTTTGGCCTGTATGTCCATCAGTGAGCAGCAGTGTCATGGAGTTGATTAATCCCGAGCGGAACCTTCCGGTTCTCTGGGCATCCGATCACCTCGAAAGCAGTCTCCATTTCAGAAATCCAGTCGTCCACGTGTTTCTCCCCCTGCCCTGTCAAATAATGGAGGCCCAGCCTTCAGCATTTCTCCCAACCATCAGTCTCTTCCTGCATTTTCCTCCACATTGATAACCGGTATCCGTTCCGCCTAGTTGACCTGAGCAATTCCCATGGCGATAAGCTTGGGCAAGGGCCTGAACAAAAGTCGGGTCCATGCCTCCTGGGTTGTTATTTTGGCGTTCCGCCTCTTGATCGTTTTGATTAATTGGTGGCGGCTGGTCCCCAGCAGGATGGGTCTCGGCAGTGCTCCTGTCCTCGTTGTGGTTTGCGGCGGAACCCTGAGCATCATTCGCCACCCTCCTAGCTTCTCGGCGTGCCATTACTGACAGTAGTAATCTAAAGCCAGTTCCATACATAGTTTACAATTAAATGTAGTATTTAGACAGAAAACACACACATATCACTTACTTTGCATTCCCACGAGGAGTTATGATCGCTTGGGTGTTGGACAGGAATAACTTTGAAAATTGGAGAAATTTTATTTAAACCAGGAATTACGCTCCGATACCATTTTCTGTAACACCCCCAAAATTACCCGAGGTATTACAGTGCCGTGAATCCCGTATGGGACCCACAAGGCTAGTTTAGGAAATAGATGATTTAAAGAAATTACAATAAAACGATAAGTCCAAGGTTACATATATTGAGCCCAAAGGTTTTAAGAAGAAACACAATTCAAGTTCGATTATTACACAACGGGGGTTTTTGAAATCAAATTTAATTTAAGCAGCGGCAAGAGATTATTCCAACACCGCTTAAGTCTGACCGGACCCCTCGGGAATATCCTGCACATGATTAACAAATTTACCTGGCACGACAATTCATGCCAGATAACCGGGGTCATAGAATGCATACCAATAACAATTACTAGCAACGATATATATAATTTTACCAAGTACATTACCATATAACCAACAGAAAATATTTCATCACACGACTGACGTCGTCTTTCTCTTTTATCACATAAACCCCAAGGTCGCAACCAAGGGTCATGAAAGTATCCACATGGGAATACTCCAGAATATAGGTGCCCAATTCGGGTCTTATACCCTAACAAATTTCCATACGGGTACCATACAAGTTTTATCCCCAACACATCGGCCCATTTATAACACATTTTAGAGAAAGACGACCGTCGACATTCATCAACAATGGCACATACATAAATACGGACATTACAATAATATTAGCATTTCTTGAGCAAGATTTCACTTGCCTGTAATCCGACGGTAGGTGCTTTATGATAACCGGGATCCCCATGCCCGCTCGAGCTTAACCTAATCACGTAATATCCGATTAACGCCTCGTACGGATCATGATGAACAAAACTAATCTCCCTTCCCTAACCGGATTCATAACGTAGTCTTAATTACCAATATTAGTATCATTTTTCTAAGTTCATAAGCATTACGTACCATTTACCATTTAATTCTACGGTTAATGCTAAATACATCAATTTGTTCAACAAGTTTATCCCTATCACTATTCGGTTGGCAACAAATGATCATAGCATAACCCAAATCCCATACTCCTAATCAAAGTCTCTATTACGAGTACTAAAATCGGTAAACTATCATTTTACACACGATTTTCAATGACATTAATATCACCAAATTAATTCCCTTACCAACGTTTAACGTTGATCAACATTTTCAAGAGTAAGTTACGACTAGTTTATCAAACAATGATGAATTCCTACGAAATCCTTCTATATTTGGTTCGTCGATTATATATGATCCCAATGAAAATTAAGATGGAAGTTCTTGCATGTGATTGTTACAACGAGTTGTATGTAAATGAAATATACGAACAATGATAACTCCGATTACTACAAGTTCGTCCGTTTCGATCATCTACGAGTATTCTAGCAAAATCTAACCAAGTACCTGTAATCTAATGAGTAATAATCAATAACATTGAAGAGATTACTCCAAGGATTGGTAGACTTACCTTAGAAGATGAAGAACAATGAGGAGAGATGACAATCAACAAGAGCCACGAGGAGGAACGAGGAATGGGTTGAATGACTTAGATAATCTTCACCGGAGCTTACGAAATCACCTACTCTATGTTAATTCAAGTGTATGAGAGGCCAAGAATTGAGTATAGGTTTGTGGAAAGGCTTCAAGAGTCCTTCACTTCAAGATTTGGGATGGAAGAAATGAAGGTGGATGTGTTATTTTATAATACTCGATTACGTTAACGTTTCAGGCATTACGTACATAATGGGTTTTACGTATGCTATGTATAATTATTAACGTACGTAAAGGCCATCCAGAGAATACTGACTGAAATGTGCCCATGTGTTACGTACGTAAGAAGTATTTACGTACGTAAGGCTATAGTCCGTAATGTACGTTAAAATTCAAGGATAGCGTACGGTATGAAGAGTTGACTCGTTTGTCCTCTACCCCGCTGAAAGTAGCTTCCTCCGCATCAAAAGAAATATTCTGGTCGGGAGACCAACTCACCCGTTACGTACGTAAGATAGGCATCTTAACGTACGAAATACTCGAATTTTAGCGTACGTTAGGCGTAAGCTATAGCGTGCGTTAGATATTCAATCCTTTAGCCACATAACACATTTTAACCATCTCGGGGTGACCGTCCTTTCCACTCGTCAACAATTATCGGGGAACAAGACGTTGGCCACCGTCATATTTGCACCGACGATCGTTCAAGAGCGTCAAGGCATGTCACCTCCGTTTCATCCACATCGCACAATTTTATAGTACTTAATGAAATACATGAATAAAAATGACATCACATTACAAGAATTCACACAGTACAAAGTAATTAAGCATGAAATACCGGTGGTATTACAATACAGTAGGATAAAGTACAAAATACAACCGACAGAAGCTAGTCCCTATATGAGAATGTTTCCAAGTCTTTCGAGAGGGATCATGATGCGTTCCTCTCCACCGCTTGATTAAGGAGTCTCTGCCTCAGTCCCTGTAGATGTTTCGTTCTTCATGGGAGACATCATAGGAGAGAATCCAATCTTCAAGATGGGTTACTCTATCACCCTTCTAGTGTTTATACTTTGTCTTTAGCTGTAAGGAAAGCTTTCCTTCTTCCAGTAGCCTCGATAACTCGTTAGCAGAACCCTCCAGTGTTTTGAATTTATTGAACACTGTAATATCCGCAATTTTCGATTTTTGGTAATTTTCTTTTTTCGGCGAGAGTCCGTTTTGACGACTCGGTTATGACCATTTCATCGTTCTGAGAATAATTAATTCTACACTTTTTGACATCCGAGATCGTTTCGGTGTCGTTTTGTTGAGTTCCGTGCTTTTTAGCGACTATTACGCACTTGAGTTCGATTCTTGCGAATCTCGTTCGAAAATGCTGTTTCGAGTTTCCTGTAAGTCTGTTTAACTTTGTTAGACGTGTTGTAAACTTCGGTTTGGTCATTCATTCACGTATCGTGATTTCCGGGCGTTTTGGGCCATTTTGTAATTTCTTAAAAGTTACGGGTATCCGTATCTGTAATTGTTGTCTCGACCAGTATCTTGGTCGCGTATGATTAATTATTGCATTATGTTTTCATTTCGGGTCGTTGATATTGTCCGCGAACTTTTCGTCGTGTTCGTTCCGTACGTTTTCGGAAATCGAGTCGTCGAGCCCTGGTGTTCGAGCACTGGCCGGAAGGTTGCGGGACTGGCCGGACGATTGCGGGCACCGGTCGGACGGGTGCGGCAGGAACCGGCGTAGCGTGCTCTACGGCCGGAAGGCTGCGCGCTTCGCGGCGAGTGCGGCGCCTTCTCGGCAGTGTAGCGACGCCATCGGGTGCACAGGTGGAGTCACAGGGTTCTGGAATCGGTTAGGCTCGGAAGGTAGCGCACGCTACTGTCGGACGCTGCGTACGCTACGGCCGGCAGGTAACGCACGCTACGGCCGGAAGGCTGCGCACGCTACCTGGCCGAGCAGACTAGTCCAGTAGGGCACTGGATTGCGGCCTGGGCCGATAGCGCACGCTAGCTCGGCAGCCTAGCGCGCGCTAGTCCGGCCCAGTATAAATGTGACAGAGCAGTCACATTTCATCTCGTTTTTCATTTCCTACCTTTCTCTTCCGTGGCTGGAGACTTAGAGATCGTGGAGCCATGTTGTTTAACAACAAATTCACGAAGTTCTTGAGTTCATAACATCAATGAATCATCCGTTATCATCCTTTGATCCAGCGAATCAAGGTAATCTTCCTTAGAACCCTAATTTCGTGAATTTGGGGGTTTTTGCATTTTTGTCCGATTCGTTCCATGTTGTTGATTAATACATGATGGGTATGATTAATCTTGGTAGTATTCTTGTGTTTAACATCATTTAATCCATTGTTGTTCGTCGAATCGAAGTCTATTTCTTGATTTCCTTCGAATTGACTTTTTGGGGGATTTGTCCTCGATCTCATTTTTCATCCGTTTTCGATGGATCGATTATGGTTTAATGATGTTGTTAAACATATTCTATGGATTGTATATCCATATTTCAACTTAGATTTCCGTTTTCGTGTTTTGTCGGGACGAATCGTGTTCTTGGCCATTTTGGGGGAAACCCTTGAACTTTCATCATTTTTTCCTTGAATTCAGCGGCTTTGAGTCGTACTTTGGAATTCATTTTCGTTGTTATTGTTGTCCTTCCTAGTTTATTGTTGCGGGTTGTCATTCGGTGGAGTCGGCAAGTTCGTAGTCAGTTCGTGCCAACTAACTTCGGTCGATTCTCCACGTCGTGGTTTCGAGGCAAGTATTTTACTATACGAATTGTGTCTTGTGAATAGGGACGTCGTGTTATGGTTGTGATGAATTGGTTTACTTTCGTGAATATGTTTCGTATGAATTGATTTTCATGAATGATTAATGGTAGCGATAATACCATCACCTAGTTAACATCGTGGAATTGTGTTGGATGTACAAATCATCTAAGTTGTGCCGGGTGTGATTGTTCATTGTTGAGTTGTTGTGATGATTATGATATTTGTGTTGTTTTGATTTACATACTTAATTATGCATTTCGGTGTAATATGGAATGGCTTGACATTTGATGATTATGAATTGTGTCGTGTCGAGGTGCGTGTGTGTTCTAGGTAGGGTCTGACGAGGCCTCTGGAGTTCGGTACATGATGTGTACGAACAAGGTGTGTGATCCAGGTAGGGTCTGACGAGGCCTCTGGGGTTCGGTACATGATGTGTACGAATGATGTATGTGGTCGGGTACGGTCCGTCGAGGCCTCCGGAGTTCGGTACATGATGTGTACGAACATAGTGTGTGGTCCGGGTAAGGTCCGTCTAGGCCTCCGGAGTTCGGTACATGATGTGTACGAACAGAGTGTGTGGTCCGGGTAAGGTCCGTCGAGGCCTCCGGAGTTCGGTACATGATGTGTATGAACAACGGTCGTATAGCAGTGATTGTTTGGATAACATTTTAAATACGGGTCTCAGACCCATAATGATATCTCATCTATTGTGTTTTGAAAAGAGAATTGGGCTAAGGCCCTAATATTTTCGAAAAGGCTTTGTAAATTGGGACTCGAGGTCCAAAAGAATTTCTGCTTTAAAAATCCCCGAGATGATGTGTTCGTTTTCAAATATCTCTTGCTTGAGTTTAAAATTAATAAAACTTCTCGGGAACATTTGATAATTGATTTCCATATTAAATTCGTAGTTTCTATTTACTTGTTGCATTTCGTATCGTTTTATACTTGCACTAGTAAAACAGTGGAGTTTTACTAACCCCCGAGTAATTGGGGGGTGGATGTCTGTTCTGTGTCCAGGTACATGCAGGTTCAGGGGAGCAGTCATATGATTGGCACAAGGGGATGATGAGTTGCGATACTAATCAAGAGTCGAGAGTTGGTAGAGTTTGGTTGTATTAATAGAGTTGATTCAGTTTTCCGCTGTATTGTGTTTCGACCCCTGTGTGGGTAATGTTGTTAGTTAGTTCTGTTGATAGAGTTGTGTAACCTCATCGGTCTGTGTGTTTATGTGTAAGTGACCTTAACGGTCTGTATTATTATATTGCTTGGCCCTCGCCGGGCAAGCATTTGGTTGTTTATGGATGTTTAGCCTGGTAGATTCTTGTGGAAAGAGTCTACGGCGTGTAATATTCCCATATGGTTTTGGGGGTGTTACATTTATGGTATCAGAGCTTAGGTTGCGGAAACCTAGGCTGTCGGGTCGAGTCAAGTCGTGATTTGTCGAGTAATGTGTTGTCTTGTCGTTCGAGTCGTTAGGTGACAAGTTGAGTTGTGCGCAGTCACAACGTGTCGGTTATGTTGTCGGACGAGATTAGTATCGTGGGCGACCGTCACCTCCGTGCGACCTGTGGATGTAAGTCTCCCTTCTTTATGTTGTGCCTCGTGTGACACGAGCTATTTTTATGATTATTTGTTAAGTGATGGAATCCTCTTATGGATTTTGATTTCTTGATATGTGGTTATTTGACCCTCATATTTCGTTCATATGAGGAGTAGCGTTGCTGGATTGTGCATGTTTGACTTTATTTCTTTTATCCGCTGCGTGAGTTCTTTTGAAATGGCTTTCGATATTTTACCGACTGAGTTTTATTTCGAAAACCGATTCCCTTAACCGAGTTTTTGGCATTATGGCTTTGATCTTTTTGGCAAAATTCTTATGACGGTATTTAGTGTTTTGTAAATGGCTTTTGTGAGTTTTGAAATATTACCGTCATCGGCCTTTTTGGCGTTTTTGTAAATGGTTTTTATCCTGGTGGGTTCCGGCACGGGACCCACGGCGCTATAATGTTCCGTGTAATTACTTAAAATTTTTGGGCATTTTAGCCCATTGAATTATCCTTGAAAACCTTGAGTATCTTAGAAAATAAATTTCGAGACGTACTTTTAAAATGAATTATTTTCTCGTGGTACATCCAAGGTGCCACAACATGTTTCAAAAATTATTCTACCTCGAGGACCAAAATGTTTTGAGATATTTTCGATGTTTAGAAACACTTATACTTAGACCCGAGGGTCGGATATTCTGAAAGTTTTTTTTTCACTTAAAGAAAGGTGTCCTCATTTTTGTTCAAACGCAAGATGATTTTCAAAGTCTCGAAAATGATGTTTGTTCAACTTTTTGTAAAATGATACTCAAGATCAACTGGTGTTTCCAAACTGTTTTCAAAAGGTGGTTTTCGTTTTTTTTTAAACCCATCATTTCCTGCTTGTGGTCGGAGAAGGTGTGTATGATGTTGGTATTGTTGTTAGGGTGTTAGCCCTTCGAATTGTGATTGAATTGGTGGTGTGAACGTTGAGTCGTTCGCCACGCATATGTTTTTGTTGTCCCTTTGTGGGAGGTGTGATGACGATCTTTAATGTTGTCATTTCGTGGTAACTTGCGTGTTATCGCACCTGTGTGAGCTGTTAAAGCTTAGGTTTGTACGTTTGTGTACATGTGATTGTTTCATGATGTTTGTAATTATGTGCTGGTTATTGTTCGGGCCGTTAAGGTTGCCGAACGATACCGTCGTTGCTGTAGTGTTTGTGTGCGTATTACTTTACGATGGTAATCGTTGTATATGATATGTGTTATGATTCTTTGTTGTGCTGAGTTGGCATCTCCGCTATGTTGTTTTGCGGTGTTATGTTCCATTGTATCTAGCATTTGTATTTTTGGTATGCCGAGCCGAGGCATTTCAACCGTGATGTGCCGGGGGAATGTACGAGCAATTTGTCCTTCTCGTCAGTAACACATTTCGAGTGTGGACTCGAGGGACACCGAATTCAGTTTTGCGAATTGGCTACCGAGACTTTCGGAGTTTGCGCTTCAGCACAGTTATCAGGATCGGCTTTGAGAGGCCCAGTGGAGATTTTTCTGTCGGTTGCTTTTTGTGTGGTTAACTTGTTTCCGTTGTTGTGAGCTGCGGGGACGACATTTCTTTTATAAGAGCTCGAATATAATACCCGTATTATTTTTTGGCTTCTGCATTTTCTCTTTCTCAATTCTATCGACTCGCTCGTGTTCGTTGTTACTTTCTGAACTTGTTCTGTATTTCGGTTTCATTATCCGAACGAACTGTGTTCTTGTTGTGGGTTGATCTGGTTATCGCTGTGACTTTTTCGAGTTCGGTTCGATTCTTGTGAACCTTCTTCGGGAGTGACATCATCTGGTTCTATTAGTTCTCTTATTCGAAGTGGATCGGATTTGGAACTCTTGTGTTTTCGACTCTGTTGACTCGTTTATGTTCGTTGACATTTCTGGGCTTGTCCTGCCCCTTGCTTTTGTTGATCGAACGAGTGTGGTATTATTTCGGAATAACTCGTTTGTCGTTGTGACTTTTCAATCGCTTTTCCTTTTCCGGTGGATCTTATGGGAATTCATGTCTTGTAGTTCTCACCAGATCGTCCTGGGAGTTGTTGTTTGAATTTTATTATCCTTCGTGTTTCGGACATGATTGTTCGATTTTTGTTCTCTCGATCGTTTGTTTGTTCGGTTTTGTTCTCGTTTCGTGATTGTTGAGCGTTCAGGCTCCTTCCTAATTCCCTTAAGTTCGGGAAGTTAGTCTCGTTTTCAATCTTCCAACCCTTGGGCGGTGAAATTCCGTATTTGTTCAGCGGTTGGCTCGCGTTTTGATTGATGTACCGTTGGGTTGGTCAATCCTATTGATTTTCGTCCGTTGTGTTTTGTGATTGTCCGGATAATCGACTCGATTGTATTGCCTGTTTGATGACGCTTGTCACCTGTTGATTTTATTATGTTTCTACCGGTGGCGTTGTGTTGGTCATCGTGGGGCGTGTTTTCACGCCGTATGTCTCTTTGCGTTGCTTGTGGCGTTCCGTCGTTGGCGCGAGTTTCGGTTCTTGTGTATCTCGTTGAGTGTTTTCTGGCGGGATGTTTCTTCTCCCCACTTATTTTAAGTTTCGGGACGAAACTTCTTTTAAGGAGGGTAGAATGTAATATCCGCAATTTTCGATTTTTGGTAATTTTCTTTTTTCGGCGAGAGTCCGTTTTGACGACTTGCTTATGACCGTTTCATCATTCTGAGAATAATTAATTCTACACTTTTTGACATCCGAGATCGTTTCGGTGTCATTTTGTTGAGTTCCATGCTTTTTAGCGACTTTTACGCACTTGAGTTCGATTCTTGCGAATCTCGTTCGAAACTGCTGTTTCGAGTTTCCTGTAAGTCCGTTTAACTTTGTTAGACGTGTTGTGAACTTCGGTTTGGTCATTCGATCACGTATCGTGATTTTCGGGCGTTTTGGGCCATTTTGTAATTTCTTAAAAGTTACGGGTATCCGTATCTGTAATTGTTGTCTCGACCCGTATCTTGGTCGCGTATGATTAATTATTGCATTATGTTTTCATTTCGGTCGTTGATATTGTCCGCGAACTTTTCATCATGTTCATTCCGTACGTTTTCGGAAATCGAGTCGTCGAGCCCTGGTGTTCGAGCACTGGCCGGACGGTTGCGGGACTGGCCGGACGATTGCGGGCACCGGTCGGACGGGTGCGGCAGGAACCGGCGTAGCGTACGCTATGGCCGGAAGGCTGCGCGCGCTAACCGCAGGTGCAGCGCACACTACCGGCAGGTGTAGCGCACGCTATCGGGTCTGGACAGTGGAGTCCTGGGGTTCTGGAATCGGTTAGGCTCGGCAGGTAGCGCACGCTACTGTCGGATGCTGCGTACGCTACGGCCGGCAGGTAACGCACGCTACGGCCGGAAGGCTGCGCACGCTACCTGGCCGAGCAGACTAGTCCAGTAGGGCACTGGATTGCGGCCTGGGCCGATAGCGCACGCTAGCTCGGCAGCCTAGCGCGCGCTAGTCCGGCCCAGTATAAATGTGACAGAGCAGTCACATTTCATCTCGTTTTTCATTTCCTACCTTTCTCTTCCGTGGCTGGAGACTTAGAGATCGTGGAGCCATGTTGTTTAACAACAAATCCACGAAGTTCTTGAGTTCATAACATCAATGAATCATCCGTTATCACCCTTTGATCCAGCGAATCAAGGTAATCTTCCTTAGAACCCTAATTTCGTGAATTTGGGGGGTTATGCATTTTTGTCCGATTCGTTCCGTGTTGTTGATTAATACACGATGGGTATGATTAATCTTGGTAGTATTCTTGTGTTTAACATCATTTAATCCATTGTTCTTCGTCGAATCGAAGTATATTTCTTGATTTCCTTCGAATTGACTTTTTGGGGGATTTGTCCTCGATCTCGTTTTTCATCCGTTTTCGATGGATCGATTATGGTTTAATGATGTTGTTAAACATATTCTATGGATTGTATATCCATATTTCAACTTGGATTTCTGTTTTCATGTTTTGTCGGGATGAATCGTGTTCTTGGCCGTTTTGGGGGAAACCCTTGAACTTTCATCGTTTGTTCCGTGAATTCAGCGGATTTGAGTCGTACTTTGGAATTCATTTTCGTTGTTATTGTTGTCCTTCCTAGTTTATTGTTGCGGGTTGTCATTCGGTGGAGTCGGCAAGTTCGTAGTCAGTTCGTGCCAACCAACTTCGGTCGATTCTCCACGTCGTGGTTTCGAGGCAAGTATTTTACTATACGAATTGTGTCTTGTGAGTAGGGACGTCGTGTTATGGTTGTGATGCATTGGTTTACTTTCGTGAATATGTTTCGTATGAATTGATTTTCATGAATGATTGATGGTAGCGATAATACCATCACCTAGTTAACATCGTGGAATTGTGTTGGATGTACAAATCATCTAAGTTGTGCCGGGTGTGATTGTTCATTGTTGAGTTGTTGTGATGATTATGATATTTGTGTTGTTTTGATTTACATACTTAATTATGCATTTCGGTGTAATATAGAATGGATTGACATTTGATGATTATGAATTGTGTCGTGTCGAGGTGCGTGTGTGTTCCAGGTAGGGTCTGACGAGGCCTCTGGAGTTCGGTACATGATGTGTACGAACAAGGTGTGTGTGTAACACCCTCAAGATATTCGAGGTATATTACAGCGCCGTGAATCCCTATATGGGACCCACCAGGCTGAACAGCATCATACTCATCGACTCACATAAACGACAAATCAACACCATGTCATAAAGACGCAAAACAGAATAATCCACTCGGTTCAACCGGTCAAACATAACATCATCAATCAACACAAACATATAGGCAACAATACAATCCGGACGAACAAGAACTCTTAAGTACTCGAGTACAACTATTAGTTCAAAAGCCACAAAAGATGAAAAGACAAAAAGACATTAAGACGTCACTTATGCACAATCATCACGCATGACCATCATCCGTGTACTGGTCCAGCGCCCGCTCGTCCCGATGAACATGACCTGAAATTCATAAAACGAATTTCCCCAAAACGGGTCCCCAGAGGGGTTAGCAATTACGCTAGTACAAGTAACCAAATGAACAATTTACATCTTTCACATATAGTAATGCATGCCATCAAGAAATCATAGTTTCCAAAACACTCATTTCCGGAAATGCCAAAGATCAAACCACATTTGTAAAAATGCACCACAATTAACCGCGGACCCACAGCTTCGTGGATCCCTGCCGAGACCCCGTCGGATCTAACCCACAGTGGTTAAAAGCAAGCTCTCGGTCCCACAGCTTCGTGGAACCCTACCGAGACCCCGTCGAGTCTAACCCGTAGTGAGCATACACACACACACAATTTCTCATACAAAACTACTATGTCAAGATTGTAAGTTCATAAGGATACTTGCCTCGATTAAATAGACGACGACACGAACGGAACGGAAGAATCAAGCACGACCGTGAGGAACCGACGAGAATGAACCTAACGATTCGAATAGTACAATCACAACCACTTCTAAACGATTATGGAAATGGAATACACCCGAAAACCCGCCTACGATTCATGTATATTCATACAAAAATAACAACGAGGGCGGACCACAACCAAACCCTCTCGATTTCGCAAAACCATGAAAATATACCATGAATCCGTAGGGAAACTAAGAATACCAACAAGATTAATCATATTCATCATGAATGATGAATCCATCAACAAAACGAAACGGATCGGAAGAAAATCCCAAAACCCCCAAATTACCCAAAAGTAGGGTTCTAAGCGATTACCTTGGATTTAGGATGAGAAACACAAGTGGATGATGTTAATCTACACCAAGAATTCAAGCAAAAGAATCTCTGAAGTGATTGGAAGAAGAAAATCGCCTCAAATCGCCTCTGGAGTCGCTCGGCCGCGGAAGGAGGAGAGAAATGAGAAATTGTGATTATCTCGGTCAACTCCCTGGTTTATATAGCTAGGGAGTGTTAGTGCACGCTAAAACCTCAAGGTTAGCGTGCGCTAACGGGATAAGATTGCAAACCGTACCGTTAGCGTCCCAGTCCAGTAGCCAGGTTTTTGGCCGTTAGCGTGCGCTACCATACATGCGTAGCGTGCGCTAATAACCTCTCGGTAGCGCGCGCTATCGACCAATAGCGTGCGCTACCCGAACATCAGCCGAGTCCAGTAGCCAAATGCCCAAAACTCACCTGACCCGTTAGCGTGCGCTACCTTACAAGCGTAGCGTGCGCTAACTAGCATCTGATTGAGTTCGAGTAAAGCGCCGATCTTGGACGGTCACACTAGCGCGCTCTTGAACAACTTAACGTGCGCTAGTCTCCGACATTAGCGTGCGCTAGACAAGATAGCGTGCGCTAATCCGATAGTCCGAGGCACAGGAGTTGAGCGCCACCCCCAGGGTTCACTCGCTAGCGCGCGCTACGAAGTAAACGTAGCGTGCGCTACAAAGGAATTACTAGCGCGCGCTATGCAGAAAAATTAGCGTGCGCTAGGTACAGAACATAAACGGTCCACTACACCAGAATACGAACGAAACATCAAACGGAACACCTCAAAACGCATCATAGCATAGAATGAATCCACGGCAACCCCGAAACGGCGGTTCCGCACAACAATTACGAGAATCAGATCAAAAGATGACGGAAAAGTTACACTGAAGGATACACGAGGGTCACTACAATCGAGAATTACATCAGAAATACAATTACAAGGGAAAGAAAAAAATGCGGATATTACATTCTACCCCTCTAAAAATAAGTTTCGTCCCGAAACTTAAGAAACAAACAACTCGGGGTACCTAGCACGCATGCTATCCTCGGTTTCCCAAGTTGCCTCCTCGACACCGTGTCTCGACCACTGCACCTTGACCAAAGGTATGGTCTTATGCCTCAATCGTTTCTCATGATGCTCCAAAATCTTCAAAGGGCGCTCTTCGAAAGTAACATCTTCGGCGACATCAATCTCACCATAATCGATGATGTGACTAGGATCCGGGACATATTTCCTCAACTGGGAAACATGGAAAATGCTATGAACATGGCTCAAGGCCGGAGGTAACGCCAAACGGTATGCCAACCCACCTACTCGCTCGAGGATCTCAAAGGGGCCGATAAATCTCGGACTCAACTTCCCTTCTTCCCGAAACGAAAAACTCCCTTCGTCGGCGACACCTTTAGCAAAACGTGATCTCCCACCTCGAATTCCAAAGGTCGACGACGGACGTCGGCATACGACTTGGCCGACTCGGCGATCAACATCCGTTCCCGAATTACTTCTATCTTCCGCCTCGTCTCTAAAACGACATCCGGCTCGGTCCCGACCAAATCGGACGCCTCATTCCAACAAATAGGTGATCGGCATCGCCGCCCATAAAGTGCTTCATACGGTGCCATCCGAATCGACGCGTGCCAACTGTTGTTGTACGTGAATTCGATCAGCGGCAAATGTTCCTCCCAGTCACTACTCCAATCGAGAGCACAGGCACGCAACAAGTCCTCAAACGTGCGGATAGTGCGTTCGATTGTCCATCGATCGGGATGAAAAGAGGTACTCAAATGTAACGGGTACCCAACGCCTTATGCACCGCTTTGCGGAGTGCGATACAAAACGGCCGTCACGATCCGAAACAATAGACTTCGGAGTACCGTGAAGTCTCACAATCTGCGCGATAAACACACGAGCTAACTTCTCCGGGCCCCAAGTGTCCTTGATGCCCAGAAAATGTGCCGACTTGGTCAGACGATCAACAATCACCCATACCATATTCATGCCCGACCTCGATCTCGGCAAACTCGTAACGAAATCCATCGATATATCTTCCCATTTCCATTCCGGAATGGGAAGTGACTGCAATAACCCAGCCGGTCGCTGATGCTCGATTTTGACCTGCTGACAAGTCAAACATCTCGCTACAAACTGTGCGACCTCATCCTTCATATCATTCCACCAGAAATTTCTTCTCAGGTCTTTGTACATCTTACTCGAACCAGGATGAATGGAATAAGGTGTAGCATGGGCCTCCCGTAAAATACTCTGCCTCAACTCTGAGTCGTTCGGCACACAAAGCCGACTCTGGAATCTCAAAATACCATCCTCGTGAATCACAAACCCAGGAGACTTTCCCTTAAGAACGTTCTCTCGGATTTGAGTAATCATCGGATCCTCTGATTGCTTCAGCTTAATCTCATCGATCAAAGATGATGAAATCTCTAAAGCACAAAGTTGCCCGACAGCTCCCGGCAACGAGACCTCAACGTCCAACTCGATCAAAGCCCTCCGAAGCTCAGACTGAGACGTAAGGATCTCAAGCGTGCGCAACGCAACTGGTTTCCGACTCAAGGCGTCGGCCACGACGTTCGCCTTACCCGGATGATAAAGGATTTCGAGGTCATAATCCTTAATCAACTCTAACCACCTCCTCTGCCTCATATCCAACTCTCGCTGAGTAAATATGTATTTCAGACTTTTATGATCGGTAAAAATCTGACATGTAGAGCCGAAAAGATAGTGACGCCAAATCTTGAGCGCAAAAGCGACTGCCGCTAACTCCAAATCATGAGTAGGGTAGTTCAGCTCATACGGCCTCAACTGTCTCGACGCATAGGCAATGGTCTTGCCGTCTTTGCATCAATACGCACCCAAGACCACGACCAAGCATCGCTATAAACGGCAAAACCCTCGTTGCCACATGGCAACGCCAAAACCGGGTGAAGTCAAACGCTTCTTGATTCCTCAAAACTCGATCGCCTCTCGTCATTCCGCATTTAACCTTTCGGATTTCTGGAGCAAGCTGCGTAAGTGGCCGAGCCGATTCGAGAAACCCTCGACGAACCTACGGTAGTAGCCAGCCAAACCTAAGAAACTACGGAGCTCCGTCACATTCTTGGGCGGTGCCCAAACCAATACGGCCTCAACCTGCTGCGGATCCACACGAACCCCCTCCGCAGAAAACACGTGACCTAAAAACATCACTTCCTTCAGCCAGAACTCACATTTCGAGAACTTTGCATAGAGTTGCTCGGTCCTTAAAATGTCTAATACTATCCGCAAATGATGGGCATGCTCTTCCTCATTCCTCGAGTAAATAAGAATATCGTCTATGAAGATGACGACGCACTTGTCCAAATACTCGATAAAGACTTTGTTCATCAATTGCATGAACACCGCCGGCGCATTAGTTAACCCGAAAGGCATGACTACGAACTCATAATGTCCGTACCTCGTCCGAAAGGCTGTTTTCGGCACATCGGACTCTCTCACCCGGAGCTGATAGTACCCCGATTTCAAATCAATTTTCGAGAATATCGCAGCTCCCTGCAACTGATCGAACAAGTCATCAATTCTCGGCAAAGGATACTTGTTCTTGATGGTCACCTTGTTTAGTTCGCGATAGTCGATACACAAACGTAGTGAACCATCCTTCTTCCGCACAAACAGGACCGGTGCACCCCAAGGCGAGGCGCTTGTCAGACATACCCGACTCAAGAAGCTCACTCAACCGCTTCTTCAACTCGGACATCTCTCGAAGGTGCCATGCGATAGGCGCCTTGAAATAGAGCGCGCCCGGCTCTAACTCTATAGCAAACTCAACCTCACGATCCGGTGGCAATCCCGGTAACTCGTCAGGAAATACATCAGGAAACTCATTAACGATTGGAATCGACGAAAGCTCGACTCCACCATCCTCCTCCTTCAAGGCATAACACCAATAACCAGTACACCCCTTTCGCAGGAGACTCATCGCCTTTAAGGCATTAATGACGAATTTCTGGTTTCCCCTCTTTCACCCCGCGAAAGAGTGCTCGGTGCCGTCCTCGGCTAACATAGTGATGATTCTCGTGCGGTAGTTCATGATCGCACCATGCCGCTCGAGCCAATCATCACCAAGAATCAAATCCTCACCCTCGATACTCACAACAATAAGATTAGAGGGCCAAGTCCTCTCACAAATAAGTACAGAGCAGTCTCAAACCTCCTGATCACCAACGATCCTATCGCCGCTAGGAAGCTTAACGATGAAGGGCTCACAAGGCGTCAAACGGTCGAGACTCAAACGGCGCACACAATCCAGAGATATGAACGAATGCGTAGCACCGGAATCGAAAAGCACACTGACAGGATGAGAAAGAATATAAACGGTACCTGTCGCCACGGTAGCCGCTGGATCATCGGCTCTCCGCATCTCATAGACACGCGGGTGGGATGAGCCGACACTGGAAGCTCCCCCCTTAGAGGGCTGACCCCGACCTCTCCCCCGACTAGCACTCGGCGGAGATTGAGGAGCAAACGATCCCTGATTCACACTTGGTTCCCTAGGCGCTGGAATGGAAGTCCGGGCACCAAGGATTTTCTCCCTCTCAGCACAGAAAGCAGCTTTGTGACCCGACTGGCCACACTGGTTACACGTCAGCAAAGGGTTCGGACAAATACGACTGATGTGGCCTGTACGACCACAATTGAAACACTTCACATCACGGAAAGGAGCACTGGTAGTTCCACGCGGACCCCCGGCAGAACGAGCTGGACCACCACCGGCGGGGAAGTTAGCAGATTGGGATCTCTGCTGACCCCCACTCTTGTGGCCCGAAAAGTTCCCAGCGGACTTCTGTTTCTTACTCTCGCGGGCCGCCTCACTCGCCGTCACAGACATATCATAAGCAAGGGCCCTGCTCTGGTAATCTTTCAAGGTAGTGCATACAAGCCCCGACATATAGTCCCGAATCGGCAACTTCATCCATCTGGAGAAATGGAAAATCTTGTCACTCTCCTCGACAACTTGGGTCTTTACATAACCCAACTCCTTGTTAAAATCTGCAATAGCTTGAGCTACGGGGATATCCCGTGGTTGAGCATCATAAAAAGCATGTACCCGAGCCTGTCTGACTGGCCACGGGCAATATTCAGTCTCCATCAACTCTTGAAACTCCGCCCACGAAGCAGCATGGTCTTTGGGCCCAACGGCCTCCCACCAGTCCGTAGCGTCCCAGTGAGAAAATATTGAGCAATAGGGACTTTACGGTCCTCGGGACAGTTAGTGGCAACGAAGACCTTAGATATCTCCTTGATCCACCCTTCCCAGCCAATCGGGTCTGAAGGTCCCGAGAACTGAGGAGGATGCATCTTGATAACATCTTGGAGCCAACGATCCGCTCCGCCCCGATTAGCATGGGCCTGATCCGGGTTCTGAACCGCCTGAGCTATTGCCGCCATTTGGTTCACCATTTGCTGCATAACGGCCGCAATACCAAGATCGGCACGCTCCCGAGAAGAAGCATGGCTATGTCGGTCGCCGCATCGCGGCTCAAGATCGCGTGACGTGGCCGCCACCGGCCGCCCACGTCCCGGGCCGTCCACGACCACGACCGCGACCACGACCTCTTCCAGCATCCATACTGGAGTTAAATAAGTAGCAAAAGCCATACGAGGGTAAGTACGAGAAAAGAACAATCACAAGTCGAGAATCAAAGGTACGATACAAGGAAATAATGAACAGAGGAAGGAAAACTTACGGACACTGGTAGTACCGGAATCATGGCAGCGTGAGATGATGTGCAAAACAAAACACCACAAGACCCAATAAACCGACAAGCCTAGGTATCCATAAACCTAGTGCTCCGATACCATTTTCTGTAACACCCTCAAGATATTCGAGGTATATTACAGCGCCGTGAATCCCTATATGGGACCCACCAGGCTGAACAGCATCATACTCATCGACTCACATAAACGACAAATCAACACCATGTCATAAAGACGCAAAACAGAATAATCCACTCGGTTCAACCGGTCAAACATAACATCATCAATCAACACAAACATATAGGCAACAATACAATCCGGACGAACAAGAACTCTTAAGTACTCGAGTACAACTATTAGTTCAAAAGCCACAAAAGATGAAAAGACAAAAAGACATTAAGACGTCACTTATGCACAATCATCATGCATGACCATCATCCGTGTACTCGTCCAGCGCCCACTCGTCCCGATGAACATGACCTGAAATTCATAAAACGAATTTCCCCAAAACGGGTCCCCAGAGGGGTTAGCAATTACGCTAGTACAAGTAACCAAATGAACAATTTACATCTTTCACATATAGTAATGCATGCCATCAAGAAATCATAGTTTCCAAAACACTCATTTCCGGAAATGCCAAAGATCAAACCACATTTGTAAAAATGCACCACAATTAACCGCGGACCCACAGCTTCGTGGATCCCTGCCGAGACCCCGTCGGATCTAACCCACAGTGGTTAAAAGCAAGCTCGCGGTCCCACAGCTTCGTGGAACCCTACCGAGACCCCGTCGAGTCTAACCCATAGTGATCATACACACACACAATTTCTCATACAAAACTACTATGTCAAGATTGTAAGTTCATAAGGATACTTACCTCGATTAAATAGACGACGACACGAACGGAACGGAAGAATCAAGCACGACCGTGAGGAACCGACGAGAATGAACCTAACGATTCGAATAGTACAATCACAACCACTTCTAAACGATTATGGAAATGGAATACACCCGAAAACCCGCCTACGATTCATGTATATTCATACAAAAATAACAACGAGGGCGGACCACAACCAAACCCTCTCGATTTCGCAAAACCATGAAAATATACCATGAATCCATAGGGAAACTAAGAATACCAACAAGATTAATCATATTCATCATGAATCCATCAACAAAACGAAACGGATCGGAAGAAAATCCCAAAACCCCCAAATTATCCAAAAGTAGGGTTCTAAGCGATTACCTTGGATTTAGGATGAGAAACACAAGTGGATGATGTTAATCTACACCAATAATTCAAGCAAAAGAATCTCTGAAGTGATTGGAAGAAGAAAATCGCCTCAAATCGCCTCTGGAGTCGCTCGGCCGCGGAAGGAGGAGAGAAATGAGAAATTGTGATTATCTCGGTCAACTCCCTGGTTTATATAGCCAGGGAGTGTTAGCGCACGCTAAAACCTCAAGGTTAGCGTGCGCTAACGGGATAAGATTGCAAACCCTATCGTTAGCGTCCCAGTCCAGTAGCCAGGTTTTTGGCCGTTAGCGTGCGCTACCATACATGCGTAGCGTGCGCTAATAACCTCTCGGTAGCGCGCGCTATCGACCAATAGCGTGCGCTACCCGAACATCAGCCGAGTCCAGTAGCCAAATGCCCAAAACTCACCTGACCCGTTAGCATGCGCTACCTTACAAGCGTAGCGTGCGCTAACTAGCATCTGATTGAGTTCAGAAGTAAACTGCCCAGTACTGGACAGTCACACTAGCGCGCGCTACTGAACAACTTAACGTGCGCTAGTCTCCCGACATTAGCGTGCGCTAGACAAGATAGCGTGCGCTAATCCGATAGTCCAGAGGCCTGGGAGTTGAACTGCCACCCCCAGGGTTCACTCGCTAGCGCGCGCTACGAAGTAAACGTAGCGTGCGCTACAAAGGAACTACTAGCGCGCGCTATGCAGAAAAATTAGCGTGCGCTAGGTACAGAACATAAACGGTCCACTACACCAGAATACGAACGAAACATCAAACGGAACACCTCAAAACGCATCATAGCATAGAATGAATCCACGGCAACCCCGAAACGGCGGTTCCGCACAACAATTACGAGAATCAGATCAAAAGATGACGGAAAAGTTACACTGAAGGATACACGAGGGTCACTACAATCGAGAATTACATCGGAAATACAATTACAAGGGAAAGAAAAAAATGCGGATATTACATTGTGATCCAGGTAGGGTCTGACGAGGCCTCTGGGGTTCGGTACATGATGTGTACGAACGATGTATGTGGTCGGGTAAGGTCCGTCGAGGCCTCCGGAGTTCGGTACATGATGTGTACGAACATAGTGTGTGGTCCGGGTAAGGTCCATCGAGGCCTCCGGAGTTCGGTACATGATGTGTACGAACAGAGTGTGTGGTCCGGGTAAGGTCCGTCGAGGCCTCTGGAGTTCGGTACATGATTTGTACGAACAACGGTCGTGTAGCAGTGATTGTTTGGATAACATTTTAAATATGGGTCTCGGACCCATAATGATATCTCATCTATTGTGTTTTGAAAAGAGAATTGGGCTAAGGCCCTAATGTTTTCGAAAAGGCTTTGTAAATTGGGACTCGAGGTCCAAAAGAATTTCTGCTTTAAAAATCCCCGAGATGATGTGTTCCTTTTCAAATATCTCTTGCTTGAGTTTAAAATTAATAAAACTTCTCGGGAACATTTGATAATTGATTTCCATATTAAATTCGTAGTTGCTATTTACTTGTTGCATTTCGTATCGTTTTATACTTGCACTAGTAAAACAGTGGAGTTTTACTAACCCCCGAGTAATCGGGGGGTGGATGTCTGTTCTGCGTCCAGGTACATGCAGGTTCAGGGGAGCAGTCATAGGATTGGCACAAGGGGATGATGAGCTGCGATACTAATCAAGAGTCGAGAGTTGGTAGAGTTTGGTTGTATTAATAGAGTTGATTCAGTCTTCCGCTGTATTGTGTTTTGACCCCTGTGTGGGTAATGTTGTTAGTCAGTTCTGTTGATAGAGTTGTGTGACCTCATCGGTCTGTGTGTTTATGTGTAAGTGACCTTAACGGTCTGTATTATTATATTGCTTGGCCCTGGCCGGGCAAGCATTTGGTTGTTTATGGATGTTTCGCCTGGTAGATTCTTGTGGAAAGAGTCTACGGCGTGTAATTTTCCCATACGGTTTTGGGGGTGTTACAAACACGGGGGACTCCCTTATGAGCATACAAAAGTATCTCAACAGTTTGTTCTTTTTCGAGTCGTTCAATTCAGCTGTTGTAGGCTGTCAATCTGTTGGGAGTAGTATCCCAACAGGCTTTTGTATTGTACTCTTCCATGGGAAATTGAGATCCTGGAACTTAGGTCGAGAACCAGTTACACTATATTCTTTGTCTCCTTGACCTGGCCCGGGTCCGGCCAGTCGTCTGATGGCAGTAGCAATGTTTTTCTCTAGTGTAGCTTCCACTTCTCTCTCTTTCACTCCAGCCTTCACTTCCTGACATCCTTTCTAGACTCTTCCCCCTTTTTGACATCATCAAGATCAGAAACTTTGCGGTGAATATCATGAAGGAGTTTCATAGATTCGGCGTGTTGGGTCTTAAGATCATTGGCACTATCGTCCAGCCTTACAACCACTATTGTAAGATTGTTGATCTTGTGATCATTGTAAGTAAGTTTTGAGCCGGTGATGCAAGGGCGACGACAGTCTTGGCTTCAGCGACACGAAGCTTCTCTTACTCTTGCTTCAGGATCTGCTCCTGATGCTGCTTAAGTTGATTCAGGGCTTGCCAAAGTGCTGTTGACATGAGGCCAAAAACCTCTTCCACATCACTGATGCCCTTTTGAGCTTCGGGAGCTTGCCTTGAGCTGTTTTGTGCATCGAGTCTAATTCCTTATCAACATAATATGGGGCCTTGACAGCATTCTACAGGAATACAGTTTGGCGACTAATGGCTTGGAGTTGCTCAATTCGTGCCTCTATGCGCGGGAGCCAGTGCGCGCAATCTTCGAGTCAAACAGTTCGCCGAGCTATGTAAGAACCACGTTGTGATGCGGCTTGCATGGCTTGTCATCAAGAAGGAAACCGCATCAAATTCAGAGTGGGAACCTGTAGATATAATAGATTAAACCTGTTCGAAATCAGGAGCTTCTGTAGGTTGAGTTGTAGGGGCTGTATGGGAGACAGAAGTTACTGATTCCTCCAGCCTCTGTTAGGTTTTAGTAGTCGTAACTACATGAGGACTGATTCCTCCTTCCGACTCTCAGCTTCCGCTTGTTCTGGAAGAAGACTAATTCCTCTTGGCGGACGGTGTGGGTGGCTTCTTCTTCCTCTGTCGGTTTGACATATTCTTCTGGTACGAGATGAGATTCCTGTAGAGGAGAAGTAGCGAGTTCTATATGTAACACCCCCAAGACGATCAGGGCATATTACAGTGCTGTGGACCCCACACCGTGGAATCCACTAGGCTAACGTACCAAAATAACATCCGACAAAGACATACAACTAACAACAAAACGACAGTTCAACTAGAAGACTACAATTTGTCAAATAAAATCTGACATCAAATCCCTTTCCAAAACCGGGAATACAACGTTAACAAACTCAAAAAGGAAGTACTCGAGTACTTAAACCAATTTCAAATACAAAAATCCCAAAACAAGACATCAATAACAACTGACAGAACCGAACACCAACAAATGACCATTGAACAGTATCATGCTTCCCCATCATTCTCATACGGCTCGAGTGCTCGCTTGTCTCCAAGACTTGTACCTGAAATACAAAAAGTATTTCCCCCATTTAAGGGGTTAGCGACAACTGCTAGTGCAAGTACAATCCATTTGAACTACATTCTAATGAGATGAATATATACGCCAAAATCATTTTAGAAATTATTTATATTCCAGAATATTTATGGTGCACACGCACAAAACACATTTTCTCCAACAAAACAATTCAATGTTAACCTTGGTACGAGACTCACGGCCACCGTACCCCGCAGAGCCCCGTCGTACATCCCTGGGTGGTTAACCACAGTTCGTGATACGCACACACACAACAATACGTATCCTAGAGGCCTCATCGGACCGTCCCTAGGTGAACATACACATATCCATCCACAACAACCACGAATAGCCACAATTCAAATACTAGAACATGTAAACAAATGTAATGTACTTGCCTTTGAGACATCTCCGATGAAATGGGGACGAACAACGACTACGAATGACCCAGACGGAAAACAATGGTTCCTAAATGAAGGATCAATATAACTCAGTCCTAACGGACAACAATAATCGAATGGAATACACCCATAACCCCGATTACAATTCATGACAATAAACGTTCAATCGATACGGGCGAGGGTTTACGCAAAATCTCCCCGTATAAACAATTCATGGATTTAACTCGAGAAAACGGATTGGGAGTCACCCAATAACAACAATCGGTAAGGAATTTCGTAACATACATGAACAATTCAGAATCAAGGACAAAAACCCAAAAAATCCCCAAATTAGACAAGTTTAGGGTTCGTGAAGAGAATACCTCGGATTCGGACGATGGAGGATGATTACGTTGATGATGATATGTTAGCACGAACCTATGGTGATAGAATACGAAGAATTCTCTGATTAAAACTGAAGGGAATCGGCGTCTGGAGTCGCCCGGTGAAGAAAACGAAAGAAAAGAATGAAAACTGCTGTTTTGACGTGCCCGCTGATCTATTTAAATTGCATAGTTAGTGCATGCTAACCATCAAAAGGTAGCGCGCGCTAACGGGGCTACAAACAGTCCAGTAGCTACTGCCCGACGTCGCTAGCATGCGCTACAAATGCTTAGCGCGTGCTAAATACCACTAGATAGCGCACGCTAACAATAACAAGTTAGCGTACGCTAACTGCACACCGATAACGCACGCAAGGGAATAAGTAGTAGCGTGCGCTACTCACGCAGCAGTTCAGTACGCTGCTGCCGAAGGTACGAAACTCGAAACGCACGATAAGGCCAGAATCCAGAAACATAAATATGAAATATACAAGACGACGGAGCTAAGCGCTTAAAGAAAATATAATTCCGATTACCGGGGAATCCGTAATGCGACAAAGAAAATGAGATTCCCTAAACTTATGGGAAATTACAAAAATGGCCCAAGTGCCCGAAAATCACGAAACGACGTCAAATTAACGAACTAAAAGTCTCAACACGACCAACTCAACTATACGAACTTTCACAAACCAAGAAACAATGAAAACGAATGAGTTTTATGAGAATCGAACGTTCATACGGCAAAACATGTCAAAAATGAAATTACGTGAAAACATCACCAAAACTCGACCAAATGGAAAAACTCCAAGCATAAACTAGATTCAAAATGTCGAAACGGTTACAAGCGAGTCGAGAAAAATAGACATACACCAAAAATGGAAATGGCTAAAAACGGAAAGGTACGGATATTACATTCTCCCCCTCTAAAATAAAGTTTCGTCCCGAAACTTAAGAATCAAAAAGCTCGGGGTGCCTCGAACGCATATCCTCCTCTAACGCCCACGTCGCTTCTTCTACTCCGTGCCTCGACCATTGCACCTTAACCAAAGGAATGGTTTTGTGCCTTAACTGCTTGTCTCGACGCTCCAAAATTCTAACAGGCGCTCCTCAAACGTAACATCCTTGTCGATCTCCACATCTCCGAAATCAATAGCATGGGACGGGTCTGGAACATACTTCCTCAGCTGTGAGACGTGAAATACGCTATGAACATGACTCAACGATGGAGGCAAAGCCAAACGGTATGCCAACTCACCGACTCTCTCCAATATCTCGAAAGGCCCAATATACCTCGGGCTGAGTTTCCCTTTTTTCTCAAAACGGAAAACTCCCTTCGATGGAGACACTCTCAACAGAACATGATCTCCTACCTCAAACTCCAAAGGTCGACGCCTAACATCCGCATAAGATTTTTGTCGACTCTGAGCCGCTAACATTCTCTTTCTAATCAATTCAACTTTCTCCCTCGTCTCCAATACAAGGTCCGACTCGGTGCCAACTAAATCAGATGGTTCATCCCAACATATCGGTGATCGGCAACGTCGGCCATAAAGTGCCTCACACGGTGCCATCTTAATCGATGCGTGCCAACTATTATTATACGTAAACTCAATCAAAGGCCAGATGCTCCTCCCAGTCACTACTCCAGTCTAACGCACACGCGCGCAACATATCCTCGAACGTCTGAATGGTATGCTCGGACTGTCTGTCGGTCTGAGGGTGAAAAGATGTACTCAAACGCAAATGTGTCCCCAATGCCTTATGTACCACCTTCCAGAAATGCGATACAAACCGGCCATCTCTATCCGAAATAATGGTTTTCGGCGTACCATGAAGTCTCACTATCTATGCGATAAAAACACGAGCCAACTTTTTCGGACCCCAAGTGTCCTTGATGCCCAAAAAATGTGCCGACTTAGTTAGTCGGTCTACGATCACCCACACCATATTCATTCCGGTCTTCATCCTCAGCAAACTCGTAATGAAATCCATGGAAATATCTTCCCACTTCCATTCCGGGACGGGAAGTGGTTACAACAATCCGGCTGGCCGCTGATGCTCGATTTTGACTTGTTGACAAGTCAAACACTTAGCCACAAACTCGACTACCTCATTCTTCATGTCATTCCACCAGAAATTCTTTCTCAAATCTTTATACATTTTACTCGAGCCCGGGTGGACTGAGTAAGATGACGCGTGAGCCTCTCGCATAATACTCTGCCTCAATTCCAAGTCGTTCGGAATAGAAAGCTGACCTTGGAATCTCAACACACCATCCTCATGTATCACGAATCCCGGGGCTTTCCCCTTTCCTACATTCTCTCGAAGCTGAATAAACATCAGGTCCTCTAACTGTCCCGACTTAATGTCGTCGACTAAAGACGATGAAATCTCAAGTATACGCAACTGCTCGGAACTCTCTGGTAGCACAATCTCAATGCTCAACCTCATAAACTCTCGCTGAAGTCCCGACTGAGCCGTAAGCAACTCAAGCGCCCGAAGCGATACCGATTTCCGGCTCAAGGCATCTGCCACCACATTTGCCTTGCCCAGATGATAGAGAATCTCGAGGTCGTAATCCTTGATAACTCCAACCATCTCCGCTGTCTCATGTTAAGCTCTTTCTGCGTAAAAATGTACTTCAAGCTCTTGTGATCGGTGAAAATCTGACACGACGAGCCATACAAGTAATGACGCCAGATCTTCAATGCAAATACAACTGCGGCCAACTCAAGGTCGTGCGTAGGGTAATTCAACTCGTACGGTTTCAACTGACGGGAAGCATAGGCAATCGTCCTCCCGTGCTGCATGAGTACACATCCGAGCCCTTGGACCGAAGCATCACTAAAGACTGAGAAACCCTCATTACCACTCGGTAAAGCCAAAACAGGAGCGGTCATCAACCGCTTCTTCAACTCCTCAAAACTATTCTGCCTCTCATTGGTCCACACAAACTTCTCTGACTTCTGTAACAACTGAGTCAGCGGTCGAGCGAGCTTAGAGAACCCCTCGACGAATCTACGGTAATATCCGTCCAAACCCAAAAAACTACGGACCTTCTTCACGTTCTTGGGCGGCGCCCAATCCAACACTGCCTCTATCTTATGTGGGTCCATACGAACACCCTCGGCCGAGATCACGTGGCCGAGATGTAACACCCCCGAGATATTCGAGGTGTATTACAGCGCCGTGGACCCCTACATGGGATCCACCAGGCTAACACAAGAAAACACCTCTCGACTAACCGTCTCGGTTAGCAAGGAAACAATTGTTAACAACAAGAACATAAAACAACACGTCCGGTACAACCGGCATAATAAACATCAACCGACAAATACAGTAACTCCAACGAAGACTAATCACAATCCGAAAGGAAAAGCCTAAGTACTCGCGAGTACAATCTATAAGTTTACAATTTGGAAAACATCCACATCAAAAGAGACAGTAGGAAATAACAAGACTCAATTGCACATGTCAACAACCTTGGCCGACATCCTCGTACCATCCCAGCGCCCGCTCGTCTGGCTGAACATAACCTGAAAGCCATAACAATAATTTCCCCGACAACGGGTCCCCAAAGGGGTTAGCAATTACGCTAGTACAACTATTCAAGGCAAACCAATCGCTTACACATTTCATAGTACATGCACTAATATCATTTCAAAAACCAAAACTAGACATGTCTTTTCCGGAAACAAACAGTCAAACAATTTGCCTTGGGAACAGAGTAATATCATAGATTCCCGCACGAGGCCTCTAAGGACCCTCCTGCGCTGGCTATATTATAAAACAAAACACGCACATGCATCGCCTTGGGAACAGAGTAATATCATAGATTCCCGCACGAGGCCTCTAAGGACCCTCCCGCACTGGCTAGCTAAACAAACTCGTGAAATCCAGGGCAAAGATAGATTTCCTCCTTGACCCCGGGCCAACACGAGGTGAGTTACACACAAGTAATATACATCACCATTTCATGTTAAGCTTAAAGGTTTACAAAAATACTTGCCTTGAATTAATGACGACGCAACGAATGGAAAGAAAGTCACCGAAACGCTAGAACCAACGAAACCGAACCTAACGATTCGAAGAATACAATCACAACCATTTCCAAAAGAATACAGAATTGGAATACACCCGAAAACCCACCTACGATTCATGTATATTCGTATATAAACAACAACGAGGGCGGACCACAACCAAACCCTCTCGATTCCGCAAAAAACCACGAAATATACCATGAATCCGTAGGGAAACTAAGAATACCAACAAGATTAATCATATTCATCATGAATTAATCAACAAAACGGAACGAATCGGACAAAAACGCGAAAACCCCCAAATCTACCCAAAAGTAGGGTTCTAAAGATCTAACCTTGATTCGCTGGATCGAAGGATGTTATAGGATGATTGATCAACGATATAACCTCAAGAACTTCATGGATTTGTTGTCCAACAACATGGTTTAGTCTCCTCCAAAACCCCAGCCGCGGACCGAAGAGAAGTGAAATGAAAAATGACGGAAAAAGTCGCTGGTCTGTCATTTAAATATCGGGCGGAACTTAGCGTGCGCTAGCCTTCCCGGACTAGCGTGCGCTTATCGCCAAGACGGCCGAGAACTCTCGGCCATGGCCCGCATGACCCGCACCACCGACCACCCCGCCGACCATGACTCGATCGCCCGACCCCGCTAGCGTGCGCTACGGCCGAAGCTCGCGCGGCTTAGCCGACTGGCCCAAGAGCCACCGGACTAACAAACTCACCCGTGTAACGTCGCTAGTCGGCCGGCGGCGGCGCTACCTCGCCGGTTAGCGTGCGCTACGACCGACAAGAGCGCGCGCTACTCGCCGATCCCGACCGAGTCCGTAACCTCGTAATCCTCTCGCCTGTGCCCGAGCAGACGCGGCTCACTCGACAGCGGCGCTACACCGCTGAAGCTAG
This sequence comes from Orobanche coerulescens, assembly GCA_033398695.1. NCBI lineage: Eukaryota > Viridiplantae > Streptophyta > Magnoliopsida > Lamiales > Orobanchaceae > Orobanche > Orobanche coerulescens. Next base: position 55,800,747 of record CM065805.1, on the reverse strand, counting down.
CGCGCAGCTGCCCGGCCAGAAGCGTGCGCTTACGCGGTTCTCGCGGCTCGCTGGCCAAGGCTCAAGACTCCGATGCCGCACCGGTCCTGGCCACTGCCACCGCCACGACCCGATGCCTCGATTTCCGAAACGGACGAACGAACACGACGAAAAGTTCGCGGACGACAACAACGACTCGAGATGAAAACGTAATGCAATAATTAATCATACGCGACCAAGAAAAGGGTCAAGACGACAAATACAGATATGGATACCCGTAACTTTGGGTAAATTACAAAATGGCCCAAAACGCCCGGAAATCACGATACGTGATCGAATAACCAAACCGAAGTTCACAACACGTCTAGCAAAGTTAAACAGATTTATGGAAGCTCAAATAGCTTTGGACGAGATTCGCAAGAATCGAACTCAAGTGCGAAAAGTCGCTAAAAAGCACGGAATTCAACAAAAGAACACCGAAACGAACTCGGATGACAAAAAGTGTAGAATTAATCATTCTCGGAATGACGAAACGGTCATGAGCGAGTCGTCAAAACGGACTCCGCCGAAAAAGAAATTTACCGAAAATCGAAAATTGGATATTACATTCTACCCTCCTTAAAAGAAGTTTCGTCCCGAAACTTAAAACAAGTAGGGAGAGGCAATATCCCGCCAGGAAAACTCAACGAGATACACAAAAACCGAAAACTCGCGCCCGACGGCGAAACGCTGCAAGAAACGCAAAGAGACATACGGCGTGAAAATACGCCCCACGGCGACTAAAACAACGCCACCGGTAGAGACATAATAAAATCAACGAGTGACAAGCGTCATCAAATAGACAATACAATCGAGTCGACTATCCGAACAATCACAAAACTCAACGAACGAAAATCAATACGATTGACCAACCCAACGGTTTATCAACCAAAACGCGAGTCAACGCTGAACAAATACGGAATTCCACCGCCCAAGGGTTGGAAGATCGAAAACGAGACTAATTTCCCGAACTTAAGGGAATTACGAAGGAGCCTGAACGCTCAACAATCACGAAACGAGAACAAAAACCGAACAAACAAACGATTGAGACAACAAAAATCGAACAATCATGTCCGAAACACGTAGGATAATAAAATTCAAACAACACTCCCAGGATGACCTGGTGAGAACAGCAAGACGTGCATTCCCATAAGATCCACAGGAAAGGGAATAACGATTGAAAAGCCACAACGACAAACGAGTTATTCCGAAACAATACCACCCTCGTTCGATCAACAAAAACAAGGGATAGGGAAAGTTCAGAAATGTTAACGAGCATAAACGAGTCGATAGAACCGAAAATACAGAAGTTCAAAATCCGATCCACTTCGATGAAAAGAACTATTAGAACCAAAAGATGTTACTTCCGAATAAGGTTCACAAGAATCGAACCGAATTCGTAAAAGTCACAGCGATAACCAGATCGACTCAAACCAGATTACAGCTCGTTCGAACGATGAATCCAAGGTACATAACAAGTTCAAAAGGTATCAATGAACACGAGCGAATCGATAGACTGGAGAAAGAGAAAATATAAGTCAAAATAGTACGGGTATTACCTTTGACCTCGCCCCCGAAACTCACAACAACGGAACCAAGGTAACAATACAACAAGCAACCGACACAACGCAGAACAATCACCGATGCACACAATCATACCAACCCGATCTCTAACAGCTCGCATATATGCGATAACGCATAAACCGCTACGAGGCGACAACATCCAATACCAATATCACACCCCTCACAGAGGCTACCACGACAACTGTGTGGCAAACGACTCAACGCTCACACCACCATTTCAACAACAACTCGGGGGTTAACACCCTAACGTGAGTACGAACATCACACATATATTCCCGGACCGCAAATAGGAATGATAGGTTTTGAAAACGAAAACCACCTTTTGAAAATAATTTGCAAGCACCAGTTGATCTTGAGTATCATATATCAAAAAGTAGTACAAACATCGTCATCGAGACCTAAAAAAAAATCATCTTGCGTTTGATAAAAAAAAATGAAGACACCTTTCGTTAAATTAAAACGAAATATCTCAAAATATTTTGATCCTCAAAGTAGAATAATTTTGAAACATAGCGTAGCGCTAGTAGGCATCTTGAGAACACTGTGAGAAAATAATTCATTTTAAAAGTACGTCTCAAGTTTATTTTCTAAGATACTCAAGGTTTTTCGTATACAATAGGCCAAAATGCCCAAAATTCACACGTATCCACATTCACTTAAACATATCATATCACACGCATTAAATCGTTCAAAATCACGACAGTGATATACAATCCTTAGGATATGTTTAACAACATCGTTAAAATAACAATCGGTTTATCAAAACTGGATGAAAAATGATATCGAGAAGAAAACTCCAAAAAGTCAATTCTAGGGATTCAAGAAAATACCTAGATTCGGCGAAGAACAATAGATTAGATGATGTTAACAATCATCTAGGATACTCCAAAACACCTTTGGATGGAAGAAAAATCAGCCCAGATGCGAACCCTAGTCGCTACGTCTCGAACTCATGGAGGAAGAAGAAGAAATGAAGAAAAATGCAACTTCTAGACCGGTGTCCAAGATTTATATCGACACAATTAGCGTGCGCTAATCATTAAGGTTAGCGTGCGCTATCACGGCACCAAACAAAACTCCCGAACAAAAATACACCGTTAGCGTGCGCTAACCCCAAGTGTTAGCGTGCGCTAACGAGAACTTGCACTACCCGGAGCTCCTGGATCGCCTCGAACTACTGTGTAGCGTGCGGTATCCTCCCCTTAGCGTGCTACCAACGCACTCTCGCGCGCGCTAGCCGCAAAGCGTAGCGTGCGCTAACGACCCACAGAGACAACAACAGAACATATCAGAAAAATTACCCGCCGTAAACCCTTCTCACACGGGTTTACCAGGCTAAGCACAATTTCCCATGTCATTTCGAAAATGCTAAAAAGACCAATGACGGTAATATTTTCCAAAGCTCACAAAATCATTTGTCAAACCATCATGAAATGTTCAAGGCCAAAATGCCAAAACTTGATTCACGGAATCGGTTTTACGAAATAAAACTCAGTTTGCAAAATGCCGAAAGCCGTTTTGAAAGAACTCACGCAGCGGATAAAACGCGGTTCGAAAATACATCGAAGTGATTTACACTCCTCGTACAAACCAAATACGAGAGTCTAATAAACACATATCGTGAAATCAAAATCCACAGAAGGATTTCATCATTTAACGACTAATCATACAAATAACTCGTGTCACACGAGGCACAACACAAGGAAGGGAGTTTTACATCCATAGGTCGCACGTAAGTGACGACCGCCCTTCGATACTAATCACGACCAATGATCTCAAACGACGCGTCGCGATGCGACTAAGTCAGACAAAATCCGATGAGACAAAACTCAACAAACACAATTTAACTCGACAGCCTAGGTTTCCCTAAGCTAATCTGATTTTTAAAATCGTATACTCTAGTTATTCGAAAATAAAACCGATAAGTTAAAATCGTTTTCTAGACCCTTTTAAATACGGCAAGGGTTTAACAGCGGTAGCATTTTATAAAATGTCCTAAACAATATTAAACACGACTTTTAAATACCGACACAAGGTTTTATTTGAAAATACAAGGCTGGCTCGCCCAAATTCATGTCACTTTTCAAAAACCCACAATACGATCAAGTCTAAGAAATTTTCAAGCATGCACGCCGCATGTATTATTATTAATAGAAACACATTGGTTGAAAATAACAATAATTAGCCAAGTACTAACGATTTCCGAAAACACGCGTATACGGCATGCAAAACTCACCAGTTCAACAAGCGCAACTCGGAAACACCAATTCCAAGCATATGTCAAACTATCTCTTCAAGTTTAATAGTATAACCAATGAACACCGATTCGAACACACGTCGAAACCATCTATGTGAGTTTCTCAACAAACTCTGCCATCGATACCTTTCCCGGAACATATCAATGTTCAAAACATTCACATCACATTGCACCCCTCGGTGTCCAAACCATCAGTACGTTCGGCTCAATATACATTTAGTATATCGCAATTACCAAACACAGATCCCATCATACAACAAAAGACTAGAGAGTCAAGTCCTCTCACAATATACCACAGAGCAAATCTCGGATCTTTCGATCACCAACGATCCTACCAACGCTAGGAAGTTTAGCGATGGAAGGCTCGCAAAACGACAAACGGTCAAGCCCAGAACGGCGCACATACTCCAGAGAGATAAAGGACTACGCAATACTAGAATCAAAAGTACACGAACCGGATGGATCGAAAAGCAACTCGACGATAAGTACGAGAGAGGTAATCACAGTTCAAGAACTGGAAATTCAATACGAGAAAATAAGAGAATCGAGTAAGGAAAACTTACGAGCACTGGATGTACTGAGATGCCGGCAGCGGTGTGACAATGTGCAAAACAAAACACAACTAGACCCAAATAACCAACAAGCCTAGGTATCCATAAACCTAGAGCTCCGATACCATTATCTGTAACACCCCCGAGATATTCGAGGTGTATTACAGCGCCGTGGACCCCTACATGAGATCCACCAGGCTAACACAAGAAAACACCTCTCGACTAACCGTCTCGGTTAGCAAGGAAACAATTGTTAACAACAAGAACATAAAACAACACGTCCGGTACAACCGGCATAATAAACATCAACCGACAAATACAGTAACTCCAACGAAGACTAATCACAATCCGAAAGGAAAAGCCTAAGTACTCGCGAGTACAATCTATAAGTTTACAATTTGGAAAACATCCACATCAAAAGAGACAGTAGGAAATAACAAGACTCAATTGCACATGTCAACAACCTTGGCCGACATCCTCGTACCATCCCAGCCCGCTCGTCTCTGGCCGAACATAACTCAAATCCATAACAAGAATTTCCCGACAACGGGTCCCCAAAGGGGTTAGCAATTACGCTAGTACAAGTATTCAAGGCAAACCAATCGCTTACACATTTCATAGTACATGCACCAATATCATTTCAAAAACCAAAACTAGACATGTCTTTTCCTAAACAAACAACAAACAATTTGCCTTGGGAATGAGTAATATCATAGATTCCCGCACGAGGCCTCTAAGGACCCTCCCGCTACCGCTATATTATAAAACAAAACACGCACATGCATCGCCTTGGGAACAGAGTAATATCATAGATTCCCGCACGAGGCCTCTAAGGACCCTCCCGCACTGGCTAGCTAAACAAACTCGTGAAATCCAGGGCGGCAGCATAGATTTCCCTCCTTGACCCCGTCGGGCCAACACGAGGTGAGTTACACACAAGTAATATACATCACCATTTCATGTTAAGCTTAAAGGTTTACAAAAAATACTTGCCTTGAATTAATGACGACGCAACGAATGGAAAGAAAGTCACCGACGAACGCTAGGAACCAACGAAACCGAACCTAACGATTCGAATAATACAATCACAACCATTTCCAAAAGAATACGGAATTGGAATACACCCGAAAACCCACCTACGATTCATGTATATTCGTATATAAACAACAACGAGGGCGGACCACAACCAAACCCTCTCGATTCCGCAAAAAAACCACGAAATATACCATGAATCCGTAGGGAAACTAAGAATACCAACAAGATTAATCATATTCATCATGAATTAATCAACAAAACAGAACGAATCAGACAAAAACGCGAAAACCCCCAAATCTACCCAAAAGTAGGGTTCTAAAGATCTAACCTTGATTCGCTGGATCGAAGGATGTTATAGGATGATTGATCAACGATATAACCTCAAGAACTTCATGGATTTGTTGTCCAACAACATGGTTTCGTCTCCTCCAAAACCCCAGCCGCGGACCGAAGAGAAGTGAAATGAAAAATGACTAAAAAGTCACTGTCTCATCATTTAAATATCATCGGGCGAACTTAGCGTGCGCTAGCCTTCCCGGACTAGCGTGCGCTATCGCCAAGATCGGCCGAGAACTCTCGGCCATGGCCCGCATGAGCCGGCACCACCGACCACCCCGCCGACCATGACTCGATTGCCCGACTTCGCTAGCGTGCGCTACGGCCGGAAGCTCGCGCGCTAGCCGAATTGCCTAGTAGCCACCGGACTAACAAACTCACCTGTAACGTACGCTAGTCGGCCGGCGGCGTGCGCTACCCGCCGGTAGCGTGCGCTACGACCGGCGCAGCGCGCGCTACCCGCCGATCCCGACCGAGTCCAACCTCGTAATCCTCCGCCCGTGCCCGAGAAGCGTCACGGCTCACTCGGCGCTTACATCGCTGAAGCTAGCGCCAGATCGTCCCGGCCAGAGCGTGCGCTTACGCCGGTTCTCGCCTGCTCGCCGGCCAAGGCTCAAGACTCCGACAGTGCCGCACCGGTCCGGCCAGCTGCTCAGCCGCCACGACCCGATGCCTCGATTTCCGAAAACGGACGGAACGAACACGACGAAAAGTTCGCGGACGACAACAACGACTCGAGATGAAAACGTAATGCAATAATTAATCATACGCGACCAAGAAAAGGGTCAAGACGACAAATACAGATATGGATACCCGTAACTTTGGGTAAATTACAAAATGGCCCAAAACGCCCGGAAATCACGATACGTGATCGAATAACCAAACCGAAGTTCACAACACGTCTAACAAAGTTAAACAGACTTGCGGGAAGCTCGAAACAGCAGTTTCGGACGAGATTCGCAAGAATCGAACTCAAGTGCGGAAAAGTCGCTAAAAAGCACGGAATTCAACAAAAGAACACCGAAACGAACTCGGATGACAAAAAGTGTAGAATTAATCATTCTCAGAATGACGAAACGGTCATGAGCGAGTCGTCAAAACGGACTCCGGCCGAAAAAAGAAATTTACCGAAAATCGAAAATTGCGGATATTACACGAGAAACATAACCTCCTATAACCAAAACTCACACTTTGAGAACTTCGCAAAGAGATGCTGAGTTATCAAAATATCTAACATGATATGCAAATGACGGGCATGCCCCTCCTCACTCCTCGAGTAAATCAGGATATCGTCGATAAAAACGACTATGCACTTATCGAGGTACTCGATAAATACTTTGTTCATAATCTGCATGAACACAGCTGGGGCATTAGTTAGTCCAAAAGGCATAACCACAAACTCGTAGTTACCGTATCTCGTCCGAAAGGACGTCTTCGGAATATCGGTATCCTTCACTCAGAGCTGGTAATACCCCGATCTCAAATCAATCTTCGAAAACACGGTTGCCCCTTGCAGTTGGTCGAAGAAATCATCGATCCTCGGGAGCGGATACTTGTATTTAATAGTCACTTTGTTCAACTCACGATAGTCGATACACAAACGAAGTGACCCATCCTTCTTCTTCACAAACAGGACCGGTGCGCCCCAATGCGAAGCGCTCGGTCGAATATACCCCATGTCTAGCAATTCTCCCAACTGTTTCTTCAACTCTAGCATCTCAGCAGGCGCCATACGATATGGCGTCTTAGAAATCGGTGCCGCACCCAGCTCCAAATCAACAGTAAACTCGACCTCTCGATCTGGCGGCAAACCCGGCAACTCATTTGGAAAGACGTCAGGATACTCACACACTACCGGAATAGACGTGAGCTCGACTCCCCTTTCTACCAATCTCAAAGCGTAACACCATTAACCCGTGCAACCTCCTCGAAGAAGTCTCACTGCTTTCAAAGTGCTGATCAAGAATCTCTGACTACTCCGCTTACGCCCCACAAAAGAATGCTCGGTACCGTCAAAGGCTAACATCGAAACGGTTCTCGTTCTATAATTCATGATCGCCCTATGACGGTCCACACAATCCTCACCCAGAATCAAATCCTCATCTCTAATATCTACCGCAATCAGATTAGAAGGCCAAACCCTCCCCGCGATACTCACTGGAAAATCTCTAATCTCACGATCCCCTACGATGCTATCCCCACTAGGCAGTTTAACAACAAATGGTTCACACGCAACTAGGCAATCAACATGCAGACGACGCACACAATCTATAGATATGAAATAATGCGTAGCACCAGAATCGAATAATACGGAAACAGGATGGTCAAGGATGTGAACGGTACCTGTAGCCACCGTCGCGTCAGGATCTCCTGCTCGTCTCATCTCATATACTCGGGGCAGAAGAGACCCCGCACTAGAAGCTCCCCATCTAGAAGGATGTCCACGTCCTTGACCTCTACCAAAACTCTGTTGTGGCTGAGGAATTGTCGGTGTCTAATACACACTCGGCTCTCCCATAGCTGGGGATGATATCTGAGTAACTGGCGCTCGAACTGCATCCGTACAAAACTTAGCTCGATGTCCAATCCGACCGCACGCAAGACACTGAATCGGGGACCTATCACACTCACTCATCATGTGGCCAGGACGACCACAGTTAAAGCACGTAGGACCGCGAACGAAACCAGTAGGAGCAGACTTGGAATCGTTTCCTCGCCCAAATGATGGGGACTGATTCCCGAAGACTCGCGAAGCAGACTGAGCCTTCGGATGCCCACCAGAGTTGCCTCCCGAAAATTGGCCAGAGGTCTTCTATTTCTTCCCCCCGGCTGCCGTTTCTGTTGCAGAGAACGACATCTCATAAGCCATCGCCTTATTCTGATACTCCTTCAAAGTCGTGCACCCCAGACCAGACATGTAGTGACGCACCCTCGGTTTCATCTGCATGTCAAAATGGCGGATCTTATCAATCTCATCTCGGACTTGGTTTCTCACATAATGAAGATGTTGGTTGTAGTCCTTGATAGCTTGAGAGATAGGAACATCCTGGGGCTTAGCCTCAAAGAAGGCTCGAATCCTCCCCTCTTTAACTGGCCACGGACAAAACTCATCTTCCATTAACTCCCGGAATTCTGGCCACGTGGCTGCTCGTTCAGGTGGTTTCACCGCTTGCCACCACGTTGCTGCCTCTTTGGCAAGGAAGTACTGAGCGATGTGTACCTTCCTCTCCTCAGAGCAGTTAGCAGCCCCAAACACCTTTTGCATCTCAAACAACCAATTCTCCCAACCGGAAGGGTCAGAAGCACCATCAAACTGCGGAGGATGCATGCGAATCATGTCCTGAAGTAGCTTATCATTTCCGGATCCAGTAGGCGGAATCGGGTTAGCATTAGCCTAGCCGACCAAAACAGCTTGAGTCAGTAGCGTCATCTGGTTCGCTACTTGCTACAAAATGTTCGCCACTCCAACATTCTCATGTGCATTACCGGAGCTAGCAGACTCATCCTGCTGACCCCCGGAACTAGGCGGAACATTGTTCGACAAAGAAGGCATAGCCGAATCGGTTCCCAAGTTATCGAACATGGCCACCCCACCGGCTACACCACTTCCGCGACCGCGTCCGCGTCCTCTGCCAGCAGGAATTCTGAAGAAGTTGCGGGTGAGTACAATTCAAACGCAAAACGCAACAAGATATCAGGAAAGAAAACAGAACAGGACAACCTAACGAGTCGAGTTAGGAAAACTTACGAGCACCGGCATATTAAGATGATGTCATGGCAGCGATACTATTCAAAAACGACACTCGACTAGACCCAAATAACCCACAACCTAGGTATCCATAAACCTCTGCTCCGATACCATATTCTGTAACACCCCTAAGACGATCAGGGCATATTACAGCGCCGTGGACCCCACACCGTGGAACCCACCAGGCTAACATACCAAAATAACATCCGACAAAGACATACAAAGAACAACAAAATGACAGTTCAAATTGAAGACTACAATTCGTCAAATAAAATCTGGCATCAAATCCCTTTCCCAAACCGGGAATACAACGTTAACAAACTCAAAAAGGAAGTACTCGAGTACTTAAACCAATTTCAAATATAGAAATCCCAAAACAAGCCATCAATAACAACCGACAGAACCGAACACCAACAAATAACCACTGAACAGTATCATGCTTGCCCATCATTCTCATGCGGCTCGAGTACTCGCTTGTCTCCAAGACATGTACCTGAAATAAAAAAAAGTATTTCCCCCATTTAAGGGGTTAGCGACAACTGCTTGTGCAAGTACAATCCATTTGAACTACATTCTAATCAGATTAATATATGCGCCAAAATCATTATAGAAATTATTTATATTCCAGAATATTTACGGTGCACACGCACAAAATACATTTTCTCCAACAAAAAAATTCAAAGTTAACCTTGGTACGAGACTCACGGCCACCGTACCCTGCAGAGCCCCATCGGACATCCCTGGGTGGTTAACCACAGTTCGTGATACGCACACACACGGCAATACGTATCCTTAGAGGCCCCGTCGGACCGTCCCTAGGTGAACATACACATATCCATCCACAACAACCACGAATAGCCACAATTCAAATATTAGAACATGTAAACAAATGTAAAGTACTTGCCTTTGAGACATCTCCAACGAAATGGGGACGAACAACGACTACGAATGATCCGGACGGAAAACGATAGTTCCTAAATGAAGGATCAATATAACTCAGTCCTAACGGACAACAATAATCGAATGGAATACACCCATAACCCCGATTACAATTCATGATAATAAACGTTCAATCGATACGGGCAAGGGTTTACGCAAAATCTCCCCGTATAAACAATTCACGGATTTAACTCGAGAAAAATGGATTGGGAGTCACCCAATAACAACAATCGGTAAAGAATTTCGTAACATACATGAACAATTCGGAATCAATGACGAAAAACCCGAAAAACCCCCAAATTAGATAAGTTTAGTGTTCGTGAAGAGAATACCTCGGATTCGGACGATGGAGGATGATTACGTTGATGATGATATGTTAGCACGAACCTACGGTGATAGAATACGAAGAACTCTCCGATCAAAACTGAAGGGAATCGCCGTCTGGAGTCGTCCGGTGAAGAAAACGAAAGAAAAGAATGAAAACTGCTGTTTTGACCTGCCCGCTGATCTATTTAAATTGCATAGTTAGCGCACGCTAACCATCAAAAGGTAACGCGCGCTAACGGGGCTACAAACAGTCCAGTAGCTATTGCCCGACGTCGCTAGCGTGCGCTAGACATGCTTAGCGCGTGCTAAATACCACTGGATAGCGTACGCTAACAATAACAAGTTAGCGTACGCTAACTCCACACCGATAGCGCACGCAAGGGAATAAGTAGTAGCGTGCGCTACTCACGCAGCAGATTGATCTTGCTTTTCAAGATGTTCTGCCGAAGGTACGAAACTCGAAACGTACGGCAAGGCCAGAATCCAGAAACATAAACATGAAATATACACGACGACGGAGCTAAGTGCTGAAAGAAAATATAATTCCGATTACCGGGGAATCCGTAATGCGACAAAGAAAATGAGATTCCCTAAACTTATAGGAAATTACAAAAATGGCCCAAGTGCCCGAAAATCACGAAACGACGTCAGATTAACGAACCAAAAATCTCAACACGACCAACTCAACTATACGAACTTGCACAAATCAAGAAACAATGAAAACGAATGAGTTTTACTAGAATCGAATGTTCATACGGCAAAACATGTCATAAAATGAAATTACGTGAAAACATCACCAAAACTCGAGCAAATGGAAAAACTCCAAGAATAAAGTAGATTCAAAATGTCGAAATGGTTACAACGAGTTGATAAAAATAGACATACACCAAAAATGAAAACTGCTAAAAATGGAAAGGTACGGATATTACACTACATTGGTGACAGGAGGGACTAATTCCTCTTGTTCCTTGTCTTTAGGGGCTACTTCTTCCTATTGCGGGGGCAGGGACTGAAATTGTTCATTGGATGTCCCCTGGCTCTGTTGGGCTTGGATGTTGGCAAATTGTCCTTCCTGGGCCTCTTCTTGGCTTATTCAAAGACCTACCTGTAAGGCCCTCGTCGTCTTCATAAGAATTTGGGTTGGAGTGGTGACTTGGTGATGGAGCCTTGTCACTGGACTATGACTTCCCTCCGGGTCGGGCCTTTTTTTCCATGAAATAGTTTCTGATAAGCTCAAGGCAAAAGTGATCTTCCCATCTGATCAAGACCTCAACGTTCTAGGTTTCGGTGACCTCCAGAGCAAATAACTCCTCTTCCTTCCAGTCCTCTCAGTTGTACATGGTGTCATAGGGGGCGAGCCTATAGGATTTCCAAACTTTGAAGTGCTCGAAGGCTTCTTCTATCTGGACTTGAAGGAGAGTGTTATTGGGAATATTCGTTCGGGAGGGACTCTGAACAACAGATGGCTCTATTATCCGGTTGGGATCCTCATCAGGTGTGGGAGCCTGTTGGGTAGAGGGATCCCTGACAGGGGTGGGTGCCCTGGTGGGAGTGGTACTCCGTACAGGGGTGGGTGCACTGTTTGGAGTTGGGTAACCGATTCGCCAGATCCTTCTAACTTGGCAAACAGTTGTTCCTCCATCATAGCTGCCACTAGCTCGGGATCTGCTCTACGAGTAGTAACTATTTCTTCCATAGGGGTTGCGCCCTGTGGGATAGATTCAGTGATTGGAGTGGTCGATGGGACTTCTACAGTGACCATTGTAGGTACCATAGGATTAGCCTTAGAATATTTCTTCGACTTCTTTCTTTTCTTATCGACATATTTGGGGTAGCTGCTGTAGGGAATACTTCTTTTACTCTTTTTCCCATCTCTAGAGCTTTTTAGAGTGATATCCCTTGGGTCACTCGAGGTTGTCATGGTGAAGGGGTTTGGCCTGTCAGGAAGAGTGGGCTTTTTGTTGTATACAGGGGGTCTGATTCCATCGGTAAACCGGTTCTAATTTTCTTGGTGTCTGCGGACTGCTTTACTCCTCAGCGAGTGAAGTTGTGGTTCAAAATTAGGAAAAATGATTTCTTGGCAGAAGCTGGCTTAGATGTCACTTCCTGAATGCGTTTCAGAATGATTTGGCGCCAGTTAACTTTCTCACCAGACATGATGGAGACCATCATTTTGTACCTTAAGTTGGTGTACATTTCGACACCAGCAGTTCGGTTGTCGACTACTCGGTAACAAAAATCATGAAGGTAGACGTATGGAAGTGTGAAGTTCTTCTTGTGTCAAGAAGGATGAACATTGGTGGCCATGGAAAGTAAATAGCTTCCAGTAGATATACAGCAGACTTTCAGACCCAAAGATCTCTAGTTCTTCCATCTTCAGCCCGTCAGAGGGCAGCTTGTTGATCTTCTCCAGAAGATCTTTGTTCACAGGGATCTCAATCCCTTGCATAGTCCCAATTATGTCAGTGATTTCAGAGCCTTTCCTCTGCGACGAATATTTGAACGCAGCATCCGTATAGAATTCCTCCACTATCTGTTCGTCTTAGTTGTCAGCATGATGACTTCCCAGACGGTACAGACCTTGTTGCTTCACTCTAGCAACAACCAAGTCCATTATGATTTCATCTTCTCATTAAAAGAAAATCCTCTTCATTAAGACCTATTTAGTGAAGATGCGACCATCAATGATGGTATCCTTGTTCTTCAGAGAGATTGAAGAGGTATGTGAGGTAGACATTTTCTAGAAAAAGGGGTGAGGAAACAGGAAATTAAGAAAAGGAATGCAAAAGATATGTAGACATATTGTTGTATACTCGTTTAATATTGCAGAAAGCCGAAAGAGTCTGTGAGAGCACTGTACTGTCCCTTTATAGGGTGCAGGGAAGACTAGGTTAACAATGAACGGTCAGATTTAATGGTGTTAGGAGTATGTCCTCGAATGCCACTCAGAGGATGTTAGAGTGAGGGCATTATACTTGTTATTATGTAAATTATTATCATAAGGCGATTGTATGTTTCTTTATTTAGTAGTAGTCACTGGCATCGTTGACTCGTAAATATATATATATATATATATATATATATATATATATATGGGCGATTTACATCTGACTACCTTTTTAGATGGTCTAATTACAGTTTGGTCCTATTGTTTCAGATATTACAATGAAGGACAAACTTTGCACTGTCCAGAAACTATATTTACAACGAAGGACAAAAGTCAAATTTTCAGATGATGTCACTGGAGAGAGATTACTGATATTCCGAATTTGCCCTTTTATTTTTCCTTTTCTTGTTTATCCATTTATTTTTCGCCTCACGTGGGTGGCACATGCTGGACCTCATTGTAATATATAACACTTTTGGACTTCAATGTAATAAATTTTCAAACTTTCTAGAAATAAATATTTTTTCCAAAAAAGAAAGTATTTTCTGGAAAAAAATATTATTTTTCGAAAAAAAAAAATTATTTTCTGGGAAAATAAATTATCTTTTCAAAAAAATATTATTTCATGGAATTTTTATTTTTTTTGAAAAATTAAAAAATACTTTCTGGAGAAAAAATTATTTTTGGGCAAAATAATATTTTTTTCGATATAAAATTATTTTCTGGAAAAAATATTATTTTTTCGAAAAAATAAAACTGTTTTCTGAAAAAAAAATATTTTTTTGAAAAAATTAAAAAAAAAATTCTGGAGAAAAGGTATTTTTTGGCAAAATAATATTTTTTCGAAATTAAATTATTTTCTGGAAAAAAATATTATTTTTTCGAAAAAATAAAATTATTTTCTGGAAAAAAATAAAAAAAATATTTTTTCGAAAAAATGAAAAAAATATTTTCAGGAGCAAAAAATATTTTTTGGCAAAATAATATTTTTTCGAAATAAAATTATTTTGTTAAAAAAATATTATTTTTTCGAAAAAATAAAATTATTTTCTGGAAAAAAAAATATTTTTGTGAAAAAAAATATTTTCTGGAAAAAAATTATAATTCGAAAAAAAAAATATTTTCTGAAAAAAGAATATTTTTTAAAAGAAATGTATTACCCAAACAATTTAATAACTTATAAGCTATTTGTTTAATATGAAATGTATTTTAAAAGAAATATTTTATTCAAGTAAATAGAGGGGCATATTCGTCTTTTTAATAGAAGTCAACACCAATTCAGATTTTTGTCCTTTGCTGTAATTTATGAAACAATAAGGATTAAAGTGTAAAGAGGCCATTTAATAGGGTAGTTGGCTGTAATTTCCCATATATATATAGATAGATACTAGTCCGTGTATTTGACAGCAAAACCTTCCACTCCTTATTGGATGAAACTTGATTGGGCGTTAAGTTTATATGAAGACTTATGGATCGGCACTGGAAAGATTTATGGCTCAAATACTTAGCCGTTCATAAGTCGATGAAACTTGATTGGGCGTTAAGTTTATATGAAGACTTGTATGACGTATTCTTTGACTTGGAGAGTGTCTATCGTCACTAGTGGTTAGTAGGAGCACACGTTATAGGTATGCTAATGAGATTAGTATTCTCGAACTAACTCGCCCTCGATTCGTCACAAGGATTTCACTCCTGGACAGTCAATGACGGAATCGAAAGGTTGTGATAGGTATTCGTGAACCTTCGATTTGAGGATTTAGTAGGGATGTGCTTGTGACGTTAAGACTTTCACTAGAGTAGTTCGACCCGAAAAACCAGAAGGTGGGGGTCAACCTCGACGTGCATCTTGACGGGCAAGCAACAAGTTCTACTAAATACCAAGATAGGATTCTTTCTCATGTAAGTGAACTGGTATATGTCCTATGTAGTTATTGGCAGATGAGATCATAAGTATTTGGCCAAAGTATTAGAGCTAGTTGTATTAGATACACGAGACCTCAGTGATCTCGATTTGAATTCACTCATGCATAGCGTCAAGTACAGATAGGGTTTGACTGACCATGACCATATAACTTGATCGGGACATTTGAGAGAAGGGTTTATATATATACTGGTATTCACGACAGAAAGGTTTTGGATGATCCCCAATCATTCTTTCTCAGTTCTATTACAGTGTGGGCCGCGGGACTGGCTAGGTGGTGCTATCACTCTTTGGTTCCTACCATTGCTAACTGAGACGGGCCTACCGAGTCGCGCAATCGGATAGACGTCAGAATAAATCGAGCTTATTCTCTCTTTAGAGATATTAGATATTGAATATCTAATTTATGGGACGTTAGATGTCTAACTAATAATGGAACATTGGATGTCTAAATTAATTTATTAGATAAATTAATTTACGGCCTAATGAATTAAATAAATTACTGGGTAATTAATTTAATTTATATATATAAATATTTCTTGGAGAAAGTAATTATGTTATTTTATATATGATATAATTAAATTAGATTAATTAATTAATATAAATACATCGAAATGGAACAGAGTTTATCTGATTTGATACACGGGAGTCCGAAACGAACCGAACACCTCCGGATCTTATAGATGGCCGACCCCCTCCCTTTATTTTATTCCTTGATCTTGTCTTCCACCTTAATTGGTGGAAGGCTATTGATTTTGTAATCATAGACCAATTCATGTGATTAATATAATATGAGGGGTGATATTGAAATGGGATGAGACGATAACATTATAAATGCAAACAAACCTCCTCCGCGTGTGCATGATTAAGCCATGAGTTTCATTATGGAAGAAGGGAGGAGTTTCCTTTTTTGTCTTCATCATCTCATTTCAAACATTGAGAGAGAAGAAATTTTTCCAAAACACTTAGAATGCTTAGGAAAATCAATGGAGAAGCTAAGTTAGTATACTTGGAGTGTATTAATTTATTTCTGCTCCTTCAACTACTTTGTTCTATCCGTATCCTTGGAAGATAATAAGGTGGGAGTTATTCCGATCATTTTTTAGGCGTGTGGCAAGTAGAGACGCGGTACTTTCGGCTTTGGATTTTCTAAGTGATTTTGCGAATTGGATTCGTAGTGGACATCATCTTCACACTCATTTAATCAAAGGACTACAAGGGTATGATTTAGAATTTTACTTTTATTTTATTTTATATTTGTATATATGTTGCTTGATCGATCCTTTTTAGGGATTCGTATCGTTTACTTTTTGATTATTACTTCCGCTTCGTATTCGTTTTAGTCAACGAATCCCAACAGTGGTATCATAGAGAGGTCTAGCGATCGTATATACGACATTTAGCATTTGGAATGCTTGATTGAATAATTTATGATTTGGAATCATATATTTTTTGGTCGTTGCTTATGTTTCATTGTTCGATGTAGTTATGTTTTTCGTAAATTTATATCAAAATATAAATATTAATCATGGAAATGTGATTTATATTGAAGATATGAAAGTAAAAAAATATTGATATTGGATATCCTATCGAAAATCAAGCCCCGAATTATCGTTGGACGAACCCCTGTCAAGCCCATGGGCTACTGGATATCTGACACGGCCGAGTCACAACAATGACACGGTCGAGTCCCCTGTCCAATCAGTTTGACACAACCTTGTCACCACTATGACTCGACAGTGTCATTTTCCATACCTGTTCCGGACTTGATTTTTTCATGTATTCCAGAAAATTAATCTCCCACATTTTAAATTAGATTTAATTTGATTAAAATGTTCGTAGCAACTAGGTTGTGAATGTTTTATTCATATGGTATGAATGTTGACAAACGCGGTTAAATAAATTAATGTGCAAAGCGTAACAGTAATCGCGAAAATTCTCCCACGACAAAATATTAAGTTTAAAAGGTTTCAAATTCTTCCTTCCCTCCATCGAGCTTTCAAAAAATTGAAATCCAAACCGGGATGTGCTATTCTTCCGAGTTATCGGGGTAGCCATTCGGGGAGGGTCGATAAATTTTGAGAGTGTATTGGATGCCTTCGATTGGAGGAAATTATATCATTAGAAACCTATTCGGTTGCCGGATAAGATTAAATTGCGAAACTGATCAACGTCGATGGTGAAAACTTAACTTCTTCACAAACTATAAAAACTGTATAGATTAAGGGGAGTGAACAAAGGGCAAAAAAGATCGAATTATCCATTAAATGGGTTGATGTTGGACACCAATTTATAAAGAATAATAGACCAGAAACCTATTCGGTTGCCCTCTATTAAAATTTATAAATAAATCGATCACCACTATGAAGTAAAGCAAACGAATACTTCTGGATTTCACAAGGGAGGGTTAAAAGAATATAAAAATCCTTAATTATAAACTTAGACCATAATTGAACGAGTCCCTAATCAATCTGGCATACTTTATGCAGATAGAAAACTCTCATAAAATTACAATGAACCCACTCACTATATTACTCGAAAACAACACCTTAATTGGGCCTAACTTTGTGGACTGGATCCTCAATAGTCCTCAGTATGGAGGCGTTGGAATACATCTTGGAGGCGGATATTTCGGCGGCTCCGGTGCGGACCAGAGCCATCTAGAAAGATGTTGAAATCCACGAAAAGTGGGTTAAGGATGACATTAGACTCCGTGGTTATATGATGGCCTCTATATCTAATGAGCTTCAGAGAGCTCATGAGAAAATGACTTCTGCTAGGCAGATCTTGTCACTTAACCGAGATTTATAGTGAGCGCAGTCAAACTTCTAGATATGAGATATCGATGCAGCTGTTAGGTGTCAGGATGAAGGAAGTTGAGAAAGTCAGGGACGATGTCATCAAAATGATCTCTATGATCGAGATATTGGAGGCTCTTCATTTTAGGATGCATGCTTCGTTACACACCGGCCTTATCCTGCAATCTCTTCATGATTCCTTCTCACAGTTTGTTATGAACTTCAACTGCAATGAGATTGTTTGCAATTTAGTAAGGTTGGTGAACAAACTTAACCGGTTAGTCTTAGATGAAGACTCCGCGAGTGAAGGAGTCTGCCCTTGTGATTTTTTCTGCATCTCGGAGGTCCAAGAATAAGAATAAAAAGACCAAGAAGCAGATGGGCCCACAAAGCAAGGACTTTAAGGGTAAGGACAAGGCCCCGATGGTTCCTAAGAGCAAGAAGGTGAATACGGACGCATGTCTCAGATGCGGTGAGCTAGCCACTAGGCCAGAGATTATCCGAAGCTTCACAACGCTTCAGGTACGGAACTTTTAGTTATGGAAACAAATTGTTCTGCTACCATATTTTCTACTTCTTGGATAATAGATTCAGGTGTTAGTTCTCACATTTGTACCATAAATCAGGATCTGGAACAAAGTATAAAGCTTGGAGCTGGGGAAGTGATGATACTGTCAGAAGCGGGCATAGTGTCGCAGCAACTGATATAGGATCACTTCTTTTGGATATGTAATCCGGATTTGATTTAACATTAGATGATGTACTAATATTGCCCAAAGGGTATAAGAACATTATATCTATTCCGGTCATGGATCGGAAAAGCTTTTTATTTTTTCATTGGTAATAGTACTTGCAAAATTTATTTTGGAAATAAATTGGTAGACACTGCTACATTGTTAAATGGACTGTATCAACTAAACCTAATAACAATGTCGTTATGAACACTATGACTAGGAAGCGTGGTAGGGATGAAACTAATCAAGTTTTGAAATGGCATCTGAGACTTGGTCATGTTGGTCAGACCAAGGTTTACAAAGTGGAAAAGGATGGACTTATGGATCCATTAGGATCAGATCCCTTTCCAACTTGTGAATCTTGCCTGAAAGGCAAAATGACTTAGTCCCCATTCACAAGGACTTTTGAAAGAGTTGCTGATAGACTTGGATTAGTCCATACCAACGTTTGTGGTACTTTGGAAGCAGCACGTGACAAATATCAGTATTTCATTACGTTTACGAATGATCATACTAGGTATGATTATGTATAGTTAATGAAACATAAATTCGATGCCTTTGAGAGATTCCAGGAATTTAAGGCCCTAGTCGAAAAGCAAACTGGTAATCATATCAAAGCATTTCGTTCAGACCAAGGTGGCAAGTATATATATGAGTACACAGTTTGACTAGTTCCTAAAGGATCACGGAATAGTATCACAACTTACACCTCCAGGAACTCCTCAGTAAATGGTGTGTCGAAAAGAAGGGATCGAACCTTGTTAGACATGGTTCGTTCCATGCTTGGATACACCGACCTACCAATTTACCTGTGGGGTTATGCGCTCCTTACTGCTACTTATATCTTGAACAGATGCCCTTCCAAGTCCGTTCCTAAGACTCCACATGAGATGTGGGAGGGTAGGAAATTAAGTCTTAATCATATTAGGATTTGGGTATGTCCCACCTATGCAAGAAGATGAAGGCGGAGAAGTTGAAAGCAAGGTAATGTTGGGAATATGCCCTCGAATGCCACTCAGGGGATGAGAGAGTAAGGGCGTTGTACTTGTAATTATGAAATAATTAATAAAAAGGCAATATGATTCATTCACTATTTATTGTATTTCAATTGCATTCTTGACTTGGTAAATATTCAAGTGAAGTCCATGTAAATAAATCGAACATTCTATTCTCGTTATGGGATAATAGAAAATGCACTGGAAGTGTTTAAAGTTTATTTACGTAAATTGTTCGCAAGTCAATAAACTTAAATGGACATTAAGTTTTAATAAGACTTGTATAACTGATGTTAGGACGTGTGCACGTCTTGATAGTATAGTTATAAGTATATTGGTGGGACCAGTATACTCGAACACGACTCATACTCGATTCAGTCACACGGTATTCAATCTCGGAGAGTCGATGAAGAATCAAAAGGTTGTGATAGTATACGTGGACCTTTGACTTGAGGGTTTAGTAGAAGATGTGCCTGTGACGTTTAGTTTGTCATTAGAGTAGTTAGACTCATTTGCTTAATTGCTGAGTTGACCACGAAGTGCGGACTATACAGCCAGGTAGCAGTCTTTACTGTATGCCAAGAAAGGATTCTATCTCCTGTTAGTGAGCAGGCGTATGTCCTATACGGTTAATGGGAAATAATATCATAAGGAAGCATTCTGATATAGTCGTATTAGATACACTATTGATCAGTCGGTCTTGATTTGCGTTAACACATGTATAGAGTCTAGTCAATAGTAGGGTTTGACTTTACCATGACCCGAAGACTTGACTGGGACATCTGATGAAGGATCTATACGTATATGGTATTCACGACATAATGGTTCTGGAATGATCCCTTCATTCGTTCTCAGTCGGGGTTTATAGTGCGGCCCGCTAGGCTGGCTAAGTGCTGCCCGCACTCATTGGTTCCTCCCAATACCGACTGAGACGGACCTACGGAGTCGCGCAACAGGAGCGTTGACGGATAAATGTGAATTTATTATCTCTCTATTAATATTAGATATTGGATATCTAATTTATGATTTATTGGATAAATCAAATAGCGGTCTTACGAAATAAAATTAAGTTGCTGGGTAATTAAATTAATTCATAAATTATATTTCTTAGAGAAATATATTTGTATTTGATATAATTAATTAATTAGATTAATTAATTTATATAAATACATTGGAGGTTAAACAGAGTGTATTTAACGGAGTCGTTTGACGAACGTCCGGTACACGAGCCGAGTGGCTCGGCCCGTTTTCTAGGAAACTTCCTTGTAGGCCACCCACTTGGTATGGCATGATGATGATCATGTGTGTGGGAACTCAGTTAGAGTTGAGATTCCCACATTATTGTGAATGATGGTTGTAAAGGAATAATTATTCCTTTATAATATATATCATTATATTATATCATTACATATATGATGAGTGAAGATGCTTTATATCTCATCTTCATGCTAAGGTGGTGACCCCCCTGCCGAGAGAGAAAATCTTGAGGGAAAAGAGATTTTATTTTTCTTGTTTTTCCACTTTGAGTGAGAAAAATTGAGAAAGAAAAAGAGATATAAATTCCTATAGTAATTCCTAGCCGTGTTCTTAGAGAACGGATTGCTATCGAATTTTTTCGGGCAACTTCCGACGCGTGTGAAGTAGAAGCTTCGAACTTTCGGTGCTTGGAATGAAGGAATTTCGTGTTCGGGACGTGGTTCGTGATTGTCATCCATATTTACGAAGATTTATTTCAAAGGCTTCAAGGGTATGATCTTTATATTCGTATTTATATTTTACGTATATACGTTACATGATCGATCCTGTTTGGGATTCGTTTTTTTTCCGCTGCGTATTTTGTTTTTGTTTCGGAATCCCAACAGTGGTATCAGACCAAAGTCAATGATACCGTACATACAATTTTTGTGCATTTTGAATGCTTTTGGATGATGTTTATGATTTAGAATCATGTTTGGTATAATCTTAGATTTTTAATTTATTCGTTGTAGCATCACGTTTTTGGAAACGGACCGAAAAACAAAGAAACGGGGCTGCCACCAGTGGTGCTGGCAGCACTGCCAGGGCTGCCTGCCCAGATCGGCCATTTCTCGGGCGCAGCTGCCGAGAGGCAGCCGATCCTTATCGGCCATGACTCGGCCAGCCTGCCGAGCAGTGGCTCGGCCAGGCACCCCTCGATTTTTTGGCCCAATTTTGAATCAGGTTGCGGGCTAGGCCTAAACCGTATTGTCCGGGACTCCGTTTTAAGTTTATGTTTCATTATAATTATTTTCGAAAATTTAAATTAGATTTTAATTTGACTAAATTAATATTTGGAATATTTTTGAGTTAAGGGAAACAAATTAAACGTGAATATTATTTTTGGCCGGATTACTTCGAACGAATTAAAATGACGATTATTAGTATTAATTGGATTAATACCATTAAAATTGAATATATTAATTTTATATTGATTGGATTAGTATATTAATTGATTATTTAATTTTAATGACACTTTATATTAATTGGATTAATATAGTAGAAATTGAATAGATTAATTTTATAAATTAATTGGATTAATTTATATTAAAATTAATTGTTTAATTTCGTTGCCATTACATGTATGGAATCCTTATGTGACGGTGATATAGCTCGTGGACTTAGTTTTTGATTTGTTCGATTCGATTGGGTTGTAAAGGCCGTTTTGAGCCTATTTATATTTACTAGAAAAATTTGTATAGGATGCAATTTTTCAATGATGTAATTATTATTTTGGGTATGACGAAGACCGAAGACAACCGACCGAGAAGACGAAGAATTATAGACTGTTTTTTTTATTTATTGGGTCATTCGCTTGGCCCAGTACTTAGGAATTAGGTCCATGAGCTATATGTTAGTAGTAACTTGGTTGCTGTTTTCTGTTGTTCATTTTGAATGATTGACAAACCAACAAACGCGCGTATAAATGAATTAATGTGTCGAGGCAATCGATATTGGATCAATCCTACTGGGTTTAGAATTCGATTTTATTTTGACGTTAGATGAAGTACCTGTTTTGCCCAAGGGGCATAAAAACATTGTATCAATTCCAGTCTTGGACCGGAAAGGATTTTGTTTCTTCATTGGCAATGGTTGTTGTAAAATTTATTTTCGAAATAAATTGGTTGGTACAACTACATTTTTGAATGGTTTATATCATCTAAACATGCAAACTAAAACAACAGTGAACACTATAACTAGGAAACGTGGTAGGCAAGATACTAATCAAGCTCTTAAATGGCACCTTAGACTTGGTCATGTTGGTCAGACCAAGGTTCAGAAAATAGAGAAAGATGGACTTTTAAGTCCATTGGGTGTAGAACCCTATCCAACTTGTGAATCTTGCCTTAGAGGGAGAATGACTAAGTCCCCATTCACATGGACTTTTGAAAGGGCTGCCGATAAACTTGGATTAGTACATACCGATGTTTGTGGTGCTTTAGAAGTGGCCCGAGACGGATATCAATATTTCATAACATTCACAGATGATCATACAAGGTATGGAATTGTGTACTTAATGAAACATAAATCCGAAACCTTTACTAAATTCAAAGAATTAAGGTCCTAGTTGAAAAACAGATTGGATGTCATATTCAAGCACTTCGGTCGGACTGAGGTGCGAATATATGAGCACGGAGTTTGATGAGTTCCTTAAGGAACATGGAATAGTGTCACAATTCACGCCGCCAGGAACCCCACAGTTAAATGGTGTTTCAGAAAGGAGAAATCGGACTTTTTTGGACATGGTTCGCTCCATCTTAAATTACACTGATTTACCTATTTACCTGTGGGGGTATGCCTTACTAATCACTGCCTATATCCTTAATAGATGTCCTTCCAAATCCGATCCTATCAGTCCGCATGAGATGTGGAAGGGTAAGAAACCAAGCCTTAATCACATAAGGATTTGGGGATGTCCAGCCTATGTCAAAAAGGCTATAAGGTGGACAAACTAGAAGCGAGGTCCATAAAAGGACGTTTCATTGGATACCCAGAGGACTCGATGGGTTATCTATTCTACATGCCAGAAGAACATAGGGTCGTTGTGGCATTACAAGTGCACTTCCTTGAGGATGAATTCATTCAGGAAGGTGGCTCGGGTAGAAATATTTCTTTGGAAGAGCATAATGAAAGTCCTAAGGAGACATATGATCAGGGATCAAGAACCGAACCTATTGTAACACAACCTCCACTTCAAAGGTCTGATAGGGTGTCTCACTTGCCTGAGAGGTATGGCTATACACATGTCGAGGAACTGGGTCTCCACGACACACCTGATAGCAGTGAAAACGCCCCTGTCACCTATGACCAAGCGGTAGTGGATGTAGACTCCGATAAATGGCAAGAAGTAATAGAAGCTGAGATAGACTCGATGTATACCAATCAGGTCTGGACTCTAGTAGATCTTCCAACTGGCATGAGGACTATTGGAAATAAATGGATCTATAAGAGAAAGACTGATGGGGATGGCAAGGTTGATGCCTATAAGGCTAGGCTTGTGGCAAAGGGTTATACCCAAAGGGAAGGGATCGATTATCATGATACCTTCTCGCCCGTAGCTATGATAAAGTCGATTCGTGTGATGCTTGCCATTGCTGCCTATTACGATTATGAAATATGGCAAATGGACATCCAAACGGCTTTTCTAAATGGATAACTCGAGGAGGAAATCTACGTGGAATAGCCTAAGCATTTTGTGTCCAAAGCTAATGTTCATAAGGTGTGTAAGCTGCAACAAGCCATTTATGGGCTGAAGTAATATTCTCGGAGTTGGAACCTTCGATTTGATGAAGCAGCTAAGGACTTTGACTTCGTACGAAATGAGGAACCGTGTGTTTACAAAATGGTCAGTGGGAGCAACATTGCGTTCTTAGTACTATATGTAAATGATATTCTACTTATAGGAAATAACGTGGCAATGCTCAGTACTGTGAAAGCTTGGATTTCTAAAACGTTCTCCATGAAAGACTTGGGAGAAGCTTCCTATATTCTAGGGATCCGTCTTTACAGAGATAGACCGCGAAGAATGATAGGACTTTCCCAAGCCCTCTATATAGATAAAATCCTGAGAAGATTCAAGATAGATGAATCTAAAAGAGGGTTCCTTCCCATGCGACATGGAATTCATCTCACCACGAAAAAGTGTCCTCAAAGTGAGGAAGAAAAGAGAGATATGAGTAAGGTACCCTATGCCTCGGCAGTGGGTAGCCTCATGTACACTATGTTGTGTACGAGAGCAGACTTAGCCTACGCTGTGAGTATGGTAAGTCGATTTCAAGAAAACCCAGGAAGGGAACATTGGATTGCCGTAAAGAACATTCTTAAGTACATAAGAACTAGAGATTTGGTTCTTACTTACGGTGGTGGAGAACTGAAGGTGATTGGATTCACCGATTCTGATTTTCAAGGAGACAATAACGACTCTAAGTTGACATCTAGGTATTTGTTTACTCTCAATAGAGGAGCAGTATATTGGAGAAGCTCCAAGCAAACCACTACTGCAGATTCCACCTGCCAATCAGAGTATCAAGCTGCCTCAGAGGCTAGCAAAGAAGCATTTTGGATGCAGAAGTTTATACAAGAACTTCAAGTGGTGCCTAATGCAGAGTTGCCTATATCAATATTCTGTGATAATGATGGAGCTGTCGCTCAAGCCAAGGAGCCGAGAGCTCACCATAACACCAAGCATATAGAGAGAAATTACCACATCATTCGAGAGATGGTGGAAAAAGGATATGTTTCATGGCAAAGAGTAGACTCAGAAGACAATGTCTCTGACCCGTTGACTAAGCCATTATCTCAGGCCGTCTTAGAGAGACATCTTAAAAACATGGGTATTAGATACCATAATGTGTGGCATTGAGTGCAAGTGGGAGATTGTTAGGAATATGCCATCGAATGCC
Organism: Orobanche coerulescens; assembly: GCA_033398695.1. Lineage (NCBI taxonomy): Eukaryota > Viridiplantae > Streptophyta > Magnoliopsida > Lamiales > Orobanchaceae > Orobanche > Orobanche coerulescens. Next base: position 55,774,699 of record CM065805.1, on the reverse strand, counting down.
GCTCAGGTGATGAGAGAGTAGGGGCATTGTACTTGTAATTATGAAATAATTAATAAAAAGGCAATATGATTCATTCACTGTTTATTGTATTTCAATTGCATTCTTGACTTGGTAAATATTCAAATGAAGTCCATGTAAATAAATCGAACATTCCATTCTCGTTATGGGATAAGAGAAAATACACTGGAAGTGTTTAAACTTTATTTACGTAAATCGTTCGCAAGTCAATAAACTTAAATGGACATTAAGTTTTAATAAGACTTGTATAAATGATGCTAGGATGTGTGCACGTCTTGATAGCATAGTTATAAGTATATTGGTGGGACCAGTATACTCGAACACGACTCATACTCAATTCAGTCACACGGTATTCACTCTCGGAGAGTCGATGACGAATCGAAAGGTTGTGATAGTATACGTGGACCTTTGACTTGAGGGTTTAGTAGAAGATGTGCCTGTGAAGTTTAGTTTGTTATTAGAGTAGTTAGACTCATTTTATTAATTGCTGAGTCGACCTTGAAGTGCGGACTATACGGGCAGGTAGCAGTCTTTACTGTACGCCAAGAAAGGATTCTATCTCCTGTTAGTGAGCAGGCGTATGTCCTATACAGTTAATGGTAAATAAGATCTTAAGTCTTTGGCCAAAGCATTCTGATATAGTCGTATTAGATACACTATTGATCAGTCGGTCTTGATTTGCGTTAACACATGTATAGTGTCTAGTCAATAGTAGGGTTTGACTTTACCGTGACCCGAAGACTTGACCGGGACATCTGATGAAGGGTCTATACGTATATGGTATTCACCACATAATGGTTCTGGAATGATCCCTTCATTCGTTCTCAGTTGGTGTTTACAATGCGGCCCGCTAGGCTGGCTAAGTGCTGCCTGCACTCATTGGTTCCTCCCAATGCCAGCTGAGATGGACCTACGGAGTCGCGCATCAGGAGCGTTGACGGATAAATGTAAATTTATTATCTCTCTATTAATATTAGATATTGGATATCTAATTTATGATTTATTAGATAAATCAAATAGCGGTCTTATGAAATAAAATTAAGTTACCGGGTAATTAAATTAATTCATAAATTAGAGAAATATATTTGTATTTGATATAATTAATTAATTAGATTAATTAATGTATATAAATACATTAGAGGTTAAACGGAGTGTATTTAACGGAGTCGTTTGACGAACGTCCGGTACACGAGCCGAGTGGCTCGGCCCATTTTCTAGGAAACTTCCTTGTAGGCCACCCCCTTGGCATGGCATGATGATGATCATGTGTGTGGGAACTCACTTAGAGTTGAGATCTCCATGTTATTGTGAATGATGGTTGTAAAGGAATAATTATTCCTTTATAATATATATCATTACATATATGATGAGTGAAGATGCTTTATATCTCATGTTTCGTGCTAAGGTGCTGACCCCCCTGTCGAGAGAGAAAATCTTGAGGGAAAAGAGATTTTATTTTTCTTGTTTTTCCATTTTGAGTGAGAAAAATTAAGAAAGGAAAAGAGATATAAATTCCTATAGTAATTCCTAGCCGTGTTCTTAGAGAACGGATTGCTATCGAATTTTTATGGGCAACTTCCGATGCGTGTGAAGTAGAGGCTTCCAACTTTCGGTGCTTGGAACGAAGGGATTTTGTGTTCGGGACGTTGTTCGTAATTGTCATCCATATTTACGAAGATTTATGTAACACCCCCAATCCGCTCAGGGATATTACACGCCGTAGAACCTTTCCTCAAGGATCTACCAGGCTGATAACAACATAGAACATCTCAACAATGCCTTTAAGGCTAAAAAGACTCAGTAGACCGATTTGGTCTTTCAATAAATACATACAACTCAAACTCATTACATGCCCACGCAGGGGTCGAATACAAACACACTCCCGTACAACGGGGAAGAATACTGCAGCGGAAATAAAATACAGCTAAACCAATGACCTCATACGGATCCTCGTGTGATTAGTATCGTTCATCTTTCATCATCCTTCGTGCCGACCCTATGTTATGCTCCCAAACCTGAATGCAAAAACAGAGATCGACCCCCCGAATACTCGGGGGTTAGCCAAACTCCACTGTTTTGCTAGTGCAAGAACAAAGTGCAAATACGAGCCATACAATTCACATTCCACGAATAACAATAACCAGAAATCCTCAAAAATCGAAACGTAACGAAAAGCACTTCCCGAGGCAAGAGTTTGGTAAAATATTCTAAACCAAAAGGTCACAAATCAAGGGAAAACAATTTATAAAACCATTTAAATGCCATCGAGAGTTTTGATAGAAAACAACCTAGGATTATCAAATACTTATCTTTCCAAAAATCAACAGGGTCACAGCCCAAAGGTTTTGTTTTCACAATTAAAACCAACCATAATACACAAGGTTAAAAACCCACGTCATGCGTCCTCGATGGACATAAAATACACACGCACCCGTGAAGTTTCACTCGTGAATCCAGGTCGAAGCCAATGGAATTCCCTCCGTGGCCCCGTCGAACCCTCCCGAGGTGAGCAAACACATTCACAAAACATAAGCAACCGCACTCGTGAATCCAGGGCTATACCATTGGACTCCCTCCGTGATCCCATCGGACCCTCCCGAGGTGAGCGAAAAACAATCACAAAATGTACACACGTAGCGGTGAAGTTTCACTCGTGAACCCAGGTCGAAGCCATTGGAATTCCCTCCGTGGTCCCGTAGAACCCTCCCGAGGTGAGCAAACACATTCACAAAACACGTACTCACATCGCCTAGGACTGGGACAAAGCCACAAATCCCACTCCGTGATCCCGTCGGACCCTCCCGAGCTGGCTAGTGAAATACTCAAGCACCACACGTCACCTAGGACCGGGACGAAGCCACGAATCCCACTCGAGGCCTCTAAGGACCCTCCCGAGCTGGCTAGCGAATCAAACTCAAGCACGAGTAACATATCACACCAAGGATATCCAAACAATTCACCCAGAGGCAGCAAACACTTAGTAAAACAACACGTCAAACCACAATGCACCGAAATAAAACAATATACGTCCACACGCAAATACCAAGTGCATCATCAACACCAAACATGTCCATAAGATTCACATACTCGTTCGAGAAACACACCAATCACAAAACACACACGATTTTGAAAGAGGGCCTTTAACAAAGCTAACCAAATCTTTTGAAAACTCACTTCAAACAATCAAACAAACATATAAAGACGATAACCAATTATCATATTCACAAAACAAGAATTGTATGGGCAAGGTACTTGCCTCGAAACCACAATCGCAACAAGACGATGGATGAAATACGGTCGAACGGCCCCGAACTCCCGAACATTATCAAGAACGCGATAGCACCGCAATTACTACGTGAATAACACCACACGAATCGTCAATCACCAAACGGGATTCAACATCGGAATCCCCGAACACCTATAAACCTCCGGAAGGAACAATAACACATGGTTACGATGAGAATCAAGGCTAAAACAACGAAAATCCCAACAAACTATCGAAGGGAAACTCATTGGGACATTTAATCGAACACTCAATGTTCGATAACTCCCAAGAACACTCGAATCACTAATCGAGTTGAACAAACTTGAAATATGGATATACAACCCATAGAACAAGATTAATAACATCATACTACACCAACCGATGTATCAAAATCGGACTAGAATCGAAATCAAGAACAATTTCTCCGAAAAGTCAACTTGAAGGAAAATCAAGAAATATACCTTGATTCGACGAAATACACGGATTGGCTGATGATATGATCAACAAGAATCTTCCAAAACATCTTAGAATTGATTAGAATCGGCCAAGAACTCGATTTCCCGAGCCTCCCGTCGCCAGCCGCCGAAAAAAGGAGAAAAACGAGTAAAAATGAAGTCTGGCCGAGCCCAGGCTATATATAGCCGGTAGGGTTACGGCCGTAACCGGCAGTGCCTTACGGACGTAACTCGGCCCTTAAGGCCGTACTAGGCAGGTCTTACGTCCGTAACCGGCATTCATCAAAAAATCTGCCCAGCGCCTGCCCGACACTTACGGCCATAACTGGCACACATTACGGCCGTAACCGGCCTTCGTCTGGAAGATGCCCAGCGCTCATACGGCCGTACCAGATCACGCCTTACGGCCGTAACTGGCATTCGTCCGGAAGCTGCCAGGCGCCATACGGCCATAACTCTCGGCCCTTACGGCCGTAACTCGGCCAGGCCAGGCCCTGCTCCGGCTGTGACTCGGCCGTGGCCACTCCGCCGGCCCGGACGACCCCGAAACCCGAACCTGAGTTTAAATCGAAGGTACGGTTATGACGTACTCACAAAGACGAATCTAAGAGCTAAGAGAACACACAATTCTGACCACCCGAAGGCTCGGAATTCGACAACGGAAGTAATTACCCAAAACTTTGGGAAATTACGAAAATGGCCCAAACCGTCCGAAAATCACGATACGTGATCGAATAACCAAACCGAAGTTCATAACACGTCCAACAAAGTTCAAAGAACTTACGGGAAACTCGAAACAGCAGTTTCGAGCGAGATTCGCAAGAATCGAACTCAAGTGCGGAAAAGTAGCTAAAAACCTCGGAACTCAACAAAGCGATACCGAAACGAACTCGGATGACAAAAAGTGCTGAATTAATCATTCTCGGAATGACGAAACGGTCATGAACGAGTCGTCAAAACGGACTTCCGCCAAAAAAAGAAAATTACCGAAATTCGAAATTGCGGATATTACATTCTACCCTCCTTAAAAGAAGTTTCGTCCCGAAACATAAAACAAGTAGGTGGAAGCAATATACCCGTCAGGAAAACTCGACGAGATACACAAAAACCGAAAACTCGCGCCCGACGGCGAAACGCTGCAAGAAACGCAAAGAGACATACGGCGTGAAAATACGCTCCACGGCGACTAACACAACGCCACCGATAGAAACATAACAAAATCAACAAGTGATAAGCGTCATCAAACGGACAATACAATCGAGTCGATTATCCGAACAATCACAAAACACAACGAACGAAAAATCAATACGATTGACCAACCCAACGGTTCATCAATCAAAATGCGAGCCAAGCGCTGAACAATTACGGAATTTCCACCGCCCAAGGGTTGGAAGATCGAAACGAGACTAATTTCCCGAACTTAAGGGAATTACGAAGGAGCCTGAATGCTCAACAATCACGAGACGAGATCAACAAAAACCGAACAATCAAACGATCGAACCACAACGGTCGAGACAACAAAAAGCGAACAATCATGTTCGAATCACGAAGAACAATAAAATTCAAACAACAACTCCAAGGTTCACAAGAATCAAACCGAACTCGGAAAAGTCACAGCGATAACCAGATCGACTCAAAACAAGATCACAGCTCGTCCGAACGATGAGACCGAAATACAGAACAAGTTCATAAAGTCTCAACGAACATGAGCGAATCGATAGACTGGAGAAAGAGAAAATATAGAAGCCAAAAATAATACGGGTATTATATTCGACCTCTTCTAAAAGAAGTGTCGTCCCCAAAACTCACAACAACGAAATCAAGGTGACGACACAACAAGCAACCGACAGAAACATTCTTCGAAGGCTTCTCAAAGCCGATTTTGATAACTGTGCTGAAGCGTCAACTCCGAAAGTCTTGGTAGCCAATTCGCATTACTGAATTCGGTATCCCTGGAGTCCCCACTCGAAATGTGTTACTGACGAGAAGGACAAATGGTACGTGCGTGCCCCCGGCACACCATGGTTGAAACGACTCGGCTCGGCATACCGAAAATACAAATGCTAGATACAATGGGGCATAACGTCGCAAACAACATCCCGGAGATGCCAACTCAGCACCACAAGGAATCATAACACATATCATATACAACGATTTCCATCGTAAAGTAATACACACACAAACACTACAACAACGACGGTATCGTTCGGCGACCTCAACGGCCCGAACGATAACCAGCACATAATTACAACCATCACGAAACAATCACACATGTACACGAACGTACAAGCCCAAGCTTTAACAGCTCACACAGGTGCGATAACACGCTAATCACCATGAAATGGCAACATTAAAGATCGTCATCACACCACCCACAAAGGGCTAACAAAATATATGCGTGGCGAACGACTCAACGTTCACACCACCAATTCAATCACAATTCGGAGGGCTAACACCCTAACAACAATACCAACATCATACACACCTTCTACGACCACAAGCAGGAAATGATGGGTTTTAAAAACGAAAACCACCTTATGAAAACAGTTTGGAAACACCAGTTGATCTTGAGTATCATTTTACAAAAAGTTGAACAAACATCATTTTCGAGACTTTGGAGAACCATTTCACATCGATAAAAGAATGAGGACACTTTCTCTTAGTGAAAAACTTTCAGAATATTCGACCCTCGAGTCTAAGTAAAAGTGTTTATAAAACACTGAAAATATCTCAAAACATTTTGGTCCTCGAGGTAAAAGAATTTTGAAACATATTGTGGCACCTTGGAAGTGCCACGAAAAAACAATTCATTTTAAATGTACGTCTCGAAATTTATTTCTAAGATACTCAAGGTTTTCAAAGATAATTCAATGGGCTAGAATGCCCAAAAATTTCAAGTAATTACACGAAACATTATAGCGCCGGGGGTCCCGCGCCGGAACCCACCAGGCTAAAAACCATTTACAAAAACGTCAAAAGGCCGATGATGGTAATATTTCAAAAACTTACAAAAGCCATTTACAAAATACTAAATACCGTCATAAGAATTTTGCCAAAACGATCAAGTCCATAATGCCAAAAACTCGGTTAAGGAAATCGGTTTTCGAAATAAAACTCAGTCGGTAAAATATCGAAAGCCATTACAAAAGAACTCACGCAGCGGATAAAAGAAATAAAGTCAAACATGCACAATCCAGCAACACTACTCCTCATATGAACGAAATATGAGGGTCAAATAACCACATATCAAGAAATCAAAATCCATAAGAGGATTCCGTCAATTAACTCATGGTCAAACCTGTAACTCGCATCAGACGAGGCACAAACACAAAGAAGGGAGACTTACATCCACAGGTCGCACGAAGATGATGATCGCCCACGATACTAATCACGACCAACAAACTCAGACGACGCGTCGCGACACGACTCAGTCAAACAAAATCCGACGAGACAAAACTCCATAGACACTACTGACCCGACAGCCTAGGTTTCCACAACCTAAGCTCTGATACCATTTATGTAACACCCCCAATCCGCTCAGGGATATTACACGCCGTAGAACCTTTCCTCAAGGATCTACCAGGCTGATAACAACATAGAACATCTCAACAATGCCTTTAAGGCTAAAAAGACTCAGTAGACCGATTTGGTCTTTCAATAAATACATACAACTCAAACTCATTACATGCCCACGCAGGGGTCGAATACAAACACACTCCCGTACAACGGGGAAGAATACTGCAGCGGAAATAAAATACAGCTAAACCAATGACCTCATACGGATCCTCGTGTGATTAGTATCGTTCATCTTTCATCATCCTTCGTGCCGACCCTATGTTATGCTCCCAAACCTGAATGCAAAAACAGACAACCACCCCCCGAATACTCGGGGGTTAGCAAAACTCCACTGTTTTGCTAGTGCAAGAACAAAGTGCAAATACGAGCCATACAATTCACATTCCACGAATAACAATAACCAGAAATCCTCAAAAATCCAAACGTAACGAAAAGCACTTCCCGAGGCAAGAGTTTGGTAAAATATTCTAAACCAAAAGGTCACAAATCAAGGGAAAACAATTTATAAAACCATTTAAATGCCATCGAGAGTTTTGATAGAAAACAACCTAGGATTATCAAATACTTATCTTTCCAAAAATCAACAGGGTCACAACCCAAAGGTTTTGTTTTCGCAATTAAACCCAACCATAATACACAAGGTTAAAAACCCACGTCATGCGTCCTCGACGGACATAAAATACACACGCACCCGTGAAGTTTCACTCGTGAATCCAGGTCGAAGCTAATGGAATTCCCTCCGTGGCCCCGTCGAACCCTCCCGAGGTGAGAAAACACATTCACAAAACATAAGCAACCGCACTCGTGAATCCAGCGCTATACCATTGGACTCCCTCCGTGATCCCATCGGACCCTCCCGAGGTGAGCGAAAAACAATCACAAAATATACACACGTAGCGGTGAAGTTTCACTCGTGAACCCAGGTCGAAGCCATTGGAATTCCCTCCGTGGTCCCGTCGAACCCTCCCGAGGTGAGCAAACACATTCGCAAAACACGTACTCACATCGCCTAGGACCGGGACGAAGCCACAAATCCCACTCTGTGATCCCGTCGGACCCTCCCGAGCTGGCTAGTGAAATACTCAAGCACCACACGTCACCTAGGACCGGGACAAAGCCACGAATCCCACTCGAGGCCTCTAAGGACCCTCCCGAGCTGGCTAGCGAATCAAACTCAAGCACGAGTAACATATCACACCAAGGATATCCAAACAATTCACCGAGAGGCATCAAACACTTAGTAAAACAACACGTCAAACCACAATGCACCGAAATAAAACAATATACGTCCACACGCAAATACCAAGTGCATCATCAACACCAAACATGTCCGTAAGATTCACATACTCGTTCTAGAAACACACCAATCACAAAACACACACGATTTTGAAAGAGGGCCTTTAACAAGGCTAACCAAATCTGTTGAAAACTCACTTCAAACAATCAAACAAACATATAAAGACGATCACCAATTATCATATTCACAAAACAAGAATTGTATGGGCAAGGTACTTGCCTCGAAACCACAATCGCAACAAGACGATGGATGAAATACGGTCGAACGGCCCCGAACTCCCGAACATTATCAAGAACGCGATAGCACCGCAATTACTACGTGAATAACACCACACGAATCGTCAATCACCAAACGGGATTCAACATCGGAATCCCCGAACACCTATAAACCTCCGGAAGGAACAATAACCCATGGTTACGACGAGAATCAAGGCTAAAACAACGGAAATCCCAACAAACTATCGAAGGGAAACTCATTGGGACATTTAATCGAACACTCAATGTTCGATAACTCCCAAGAACACTCGAATCACTAATCGAGTTGAACAAACTTGAAATATGGATATACAACCCATAGAACATGATTAATAACATCATACTACACCAACCGATGTATCAAAATCGGACTAGAATCGAAATCAAGAACAATTTCTCTGAAAAGTCAACTTGAAGGAAAATCAAGAAATATACCTTGATTCGACGAAATACACGGATTGGATGATGATATGATCAACAAGAATCTTCCAAAACATCTTGTAATTGATTAGAATCAGCCAAGAACTCGATTTCCCGAGCCTCCCGTCGCCAGCCGCCGAAAAAAGGAGAAAAACGAGTAAAAATGAAGTCTGGCCGAGCCCAGGCTATATATAGCCGGCAGGGTTACGGCCGTAACCGGCAGTGCCTTACGGCCGTAACTCGGCCCTTACGGCCGTACTCGGCAGGTCTTACGGCCGTAACCGGCATTCGTCAAAAAATCTGCCCAGCGCCTGCCGGACACTTACGGCCGTAACTGGCACACATTACGGCCGTAACCGGCCTTCGTCTGGAAGATGCCCAGTGCTCATACGGCCGTACCCGATCACGCCTTGCGGCCGTAACTGGCATTCGTCCGGAAGCTGCCAGGCGCCATACGACCGTAACTCTCGGCCCTTACGGCCGTAACTCGGCCAGGCCAGGCCCTGCTCCAGCCGTGACTCGGCCGTGGCCACTCCGACGGCCCGGACGACCCCGAAACCCGAACCTGAGTGTAAATCGAAGGTACGGTTACTACGTACTCGCAAATACGAATCTAATAGCTAAGAGAACCCACAATTCCGACCACCCGAAGGCTCGGAATTCGACAACAGAAGTAATTACCCAAAACTTTGGGAAATTATGAAAATGGCCCAAAACATCCGAAAATCACGATACGTGATCGAATAACAAAACCAAATTTCATAACACGTCTAACAAACTTAAACGAACTTACGGGAAACTCGAAACAGCAGTTTCGAACGAGATTCGCAAGAATCGAACTCAAGTGCGGAAAAGTCGCTAAAAAGCTCGGAACTCAACAAAACGATACCGAAACGAACTCGGATGACAAAAAGTGCAGAATTAATCATTCTCGGAATGACGAAATGGTAATGAGCGAGTCGTCAAAACGGACTTCCGCCAAAAAAAGAAAATTACCGAAATTCAAAATTGCGGATATTACAATTTATTTCAAAGGCTTCAAGGGTATGATCTTTATATTCGTATTTATATTTTTCGTATGTACGTTACTTGATCGATCCTGTTTGGGATTCGTTTTTTTCCACTACGTATTTCGTTTTTGTTTCGGAATCCCAACAGGTAAGTGAAGGGACGTTTCATTGGATTCCCATCTAGGACGATTGGTTATCTATTCTACATGCCTGAAGATTGAAAGATCATCGTTGCTTTGCAAGCACAGTTCTTGGAAGATGAGTTCATTCAGGAAGGTGAAGCAGGGAGAAGTATTTCTTTGGAAGAATACAATGGAATTCCTTAGGAGATACCTGTATAAGAAGTTGGAACCGAACCTTCTGAAACACAAGTACAACCACCGTATAGGTCTACTAGGGTGTCTCAATTACCTGGGAGGTATGGCTTTATGCACCTGGGGGAACCGGGACTCCATCATGATCCAGGTGATAGTCAAAGACTGATCCCACGACCTATGACCAAGCGATGGTGGATTAGACTCCGCCAAATGGTGGGAAGCTATGGAAGCTGAGATAGACTCGATGCATGAAAATCAGGTGTGGACTCTAGTAGACCGCCCCAAGGGGATCAAGTGGATCTACAAGAGAAAGACTGGTGGGGATGGAAAGGTTGACACATATAAGGCCAGACTTGTGACAAAGGGTTATACCCAAAAATAAGGGATGGATCACGATACATTCTCACCTATAGCTATGATCAAGTCTATTCGAATGATGCTTGTTATATATGCCTACCACGATTATGAGATATGGCAGATGGACGTAAAGACGGATTTTCTTAATGGATTCTTTGAGGAGAAGATCTATATAGAGCAGCTTAAAGGCTTTATGTCCAAGGTCGATATTCATAAGGTGTGCAAACTTTAGCGTTCCATTTATAGACTGAAGCAGGCTTCGGGGAGTTGGAACCTTTGTTTTGATGAGGCAGTCAATGAGTTTGACTTCGTGCAGAATGAAGAGATACCTTGTATATACAATAGGGTTAGTGGAAGCAAGATCGAATTCTTAGTTTTATATGCAGATGACATTCTACTAATAGGAAACGATGTGGGGATGTTGAGTTCTATAAAAGCTTGGCTTTCGAGTAGGTTCTCCACGAAAGACTTGAGAGAACCTACCTATATTCTTAGGATTCGGCTCTACCGGGATCGAACAAAGAGAATGATAGGTCTTTCCCAAGACCTCTATATAGATAAGACCTTAAAGGGATTTAAGATGGATGATTCTAAAAGAGGGTTCCTACCGATGCGACATGGAATAAAACTCAGTTCGAAGATGTGTCCTCAAAATGAGGAACAACGAAAGGAAAGAACTAATATACTGTAATATCCGGATTTATTACTGTGTGTTTTACCTGTATTAGAACCCTGTATTATTCGGAATTGTGACCTTGATGATTGGAGTATGATATTTCTTACATTGGTATCTTTGTACATAAGTATATCAACATGCAAAATTTCTCATGCAAAATCGTGATAGCGCATGCTAAGAATGTAGCTTAACGCGCGCTATCGGCTACTACTAGCGCACGCTACGTATGTAGGAGTTGCGTGCGCTAGGCACTCAATTATTGAGCTGGGCAGCTAGCACATGCGCCAGCCGGGACATGGGTCTGGGTAAGATTCCCGCGGACGAACCTGGACAGTTTTGAAGTCAACTCTATTAGCGCGCGCTAAAGAATGCTTAGTAGCGTGCGCTAATCTGCTTTTGTACAGAAAGTTTATATATGGGCCAGCACTCCATTTTATTCTCATTTCCTTCGTTCACCTTTAGTTTTTGAGAGACCAGAGAGCATATCATCTTTCTTAGACACACTTATAACACATCCACTTGATCATTGGACATTGAATACTTCTTGTGATTGATCATTGAAGAGAAGTAGCACCTTGGAGTGGCATATAACCAACCGGAGTCAGATTCTACCTTTGGAGTTCAGTGATTTCATCATATTAAGGTATGTTGATTCTATCACCAACTCTAGATTCGTGTTATGGAGAATGAGATGATCATGCTAGCCAAATATTGAGTTTCTTGGGTGAATTATCCAAACCACTTCATGTTTGGAATATTGAGATGATTATGCCTTAAGTACCTTGATTATGAACATCATAATTCGAATCTTATTACAATGAATAAGTAGAGGAAGCTTCAATCATTAGTAATCCGAATCTAGTAAGTGTATTCATAGCAATCTTGAACTTGACTTTAACATCATTATTGTTAGACGAATCTAAAGGATTGATCATGGAAAGATTTATCTTGTAAAGATGGAATGTTAATCAAAACTACAGAATGGTAGTTTTTGATTGAGATAAAGGTGTTGATATCGACCGATAAGCTTTCCGAATTATCGCATGAAGAATGGTAATCGAAATGGAATATGGTTTTATAATAGTATACATATCCTTGAATCCGAAGTTGTTGTTATCCGTAGGATCATTCATAACCGTATAAACATGATATTCATGGAGGTAACATGAATTAACACTGAAGATTTCATTGGTTCGATCATGTTGAGATCAGTCTACTGCCCTGTAGTAAACTGCCATGCATAGTTAGCGCACGCTAAGCTATGCAGATTAACATGCTCTATCGAGCATGAGTTAACGTACGCTACGTTTGGTACGTAACGTACGTTAGGCCATCGAGCAGTCGATCGGCTGATCGATGAAATCTTGACCATGCATAGTTAGCGTACGCTAGGCTTTGTTGTTTGCATGCGCTATCGAGCAGACTTAACGCACGCTACACAAAGTACTTAGCGTGCGCTAAGCAGTTCAGGCAGATTACATTTTATGAGCTTTTTGCCGTAAATCGAATTGTTAGACATTCGTACGACGTGAGATAAATTCTATATTATTTCTTTTGTTAAGGTTCGAGCTTGTTACGTGATTGACTGAGGGGGGGGGGACCTTCGAGTGTTCGTTCTCGTGGAAGTATTGTTCTTGTCTTCGAATCGAGGCAAGTACCTTATTTGTTTTATGTATTAATGTTATACATATTGTCATGCATGTATGTCGTTGTTGTATGTCCACCTCGTGTTGGTCCGACGGGATCATCGGGGGATCTATGCTAGCGTGTGCTGGATCATCGGATGGGTTTTTCCACCACGGGTTGGTCTGACGGGATCATCGTGGGTTCTAGGCAGTGAACGCTGGATCGTCGGAATTACCATGTGTATGTTGTGATATCTTGTTGTGATTATCAGTTGTATATGTCACTTATGAGTGTCTCGTAGGAGAAGACTCATTGGTATTTTTGTCGTTTACGTTATTATTCTTCGTGAGATATGAATAATATGTTGTGGTACTTGTACTAGCATCGTTGTGCTAACCCCTTCGGGGGTGAACATTTTGTTTATGTTCAGGATCCAGGAGAGCGGGAAAACAACCACTGGAGCTGCATGACGACGAGGGTGCAGAGTGATGTTCCGACCGGGTTTATTTGCCTGTTGTTTATTGGTTATTTCAATAAGTACTCGAGTACGAAGTCATTTATGATGAATTTGAATTTGGCGATGTATTAATAAGTTTATGTTGAACATTTGTATTTTCAGTATTTGGTCAGAACTGTTGTATCTTAAATCCGTTATTTCCATTCGTTAGTACCTCTTAATGTCTGTTCAATTCTTCAGCCTTGTAAATCCTTATGTAAAGGATTTACGGCGCTGTAATATTCCTGAATATATCGGGGGTGTTACAGAATATGGTATTGGAGCTAAGATTATGGATATCTTGGCCATTGGGTTAAAATAGGGGTCATTGATGTCTTTTAAGGTAACCGGCCGTGAATAACATCACTGTACTGCCTACGTCTTCGTGCGGGCGGTGGTTGTAAGTTCCTAAACTCTATCTCATCTTTTACATGTTATATTCCTTTGTACTTGAGCATTTGAATGGTATTTTTTCCGGTATATTGAGTATTTATGCTTACAGTATGTTGAGAGGCGGACGTGGACGTGGTCGCGGTCGCAGACACGGACGAAGGAATGCAGAAAGGGAAGCGACGCCTTCAAATCAAGCCAGTCATAGCTCAGGCGAGCCACAACGATCTATCAATAACGAACCGGAACCTTCTGTACCAGAGATCTTTCGTCATGTGGTGAACCAGATGACTCAGTTCGCCCAAATCGTGGACCGAATGAAAGTGGCGGTGGGACTACAGCAGGGAGAGAGACAGCAGGGGATCCCAGACATGGGAAATCGAGGTGATAGGTGGCTGCAAGAGGTGGCGAAGATGCAACCATCCAAATTCGATGGTATTTCTGAGACTCCCACCTGGGACCATTGGTTGAAGGAACTGGAGAAAATCTTTGCCGGAATTAACTGCCCAGACGACCGGAGAGCCTCTATCGCTCATTACTTTATGATAGGGGAAGCGTCCGAATGGTGGGAAGCCATCCGGCCTGTAGACCATGATGCTGATTGGACAGAGTTTAAATTAATGATGGAAGCTCTGTACTGCCCTCATCCTATGAGGGAAGCCAAGGTTCGGGAGTTTTTCTCCGCTCAGCCTTCAGATGTGCCAGTATCTCAGGCAATTAAGACGTTTAACTAGCAGCTGGCATTTGTTCGACATCTGGTCAGAACAGATGCAGAAATGATGATCCATTTTGATATGAGGATGAAACCAGAAATCCAGAGGTACATGTCCGGTTTTGAATGTACCACACTCCGTCAATACCAAAATAAGGCGTTGGCGTATGAGATCAAGGAAGCAGCTATGGAGAAATTTACGGAATCCAAGAAGCAGAAAGTCTCTGGTACTTTTACAGAGCACAAGAACAGCGGACCCCGCAAGGCCCAGTCATCCTTTCACTCTTTCAAGAAACCTCCGCACCCAGTTAGGAGCGGAAAGAACTTCGGAGCAACATCAACTATGACTGATGTTATCAGGAAATGCTTTAACTGCGCCCAGACGGGGCACTATCGACGGAATTGCCCCCTACCTGCCGTGACTTATTTTGATTGTGGTCGAGAGGGACATCGTGCGGTGTTCTGTGAAGAGGCTGCAAAGTCTTTTAGAGCCCGTACATGATAGCCAGTCCAGAAGGAAGCCAGTATCCAACAGACGCAGCAAAGTGTTCAGATGCCTCAGAATTTTGGCCGCGAGCGAGGCAGAGGACAGTGGGATCGAAAGGATACATCGAGTGCCGGATCTGTTCCCCCATGTCTGTACGAGATGAGGAGAACAGACGATCAGGATGCTGCTATCGCATCAGGTACTATCCAGATCCTTTCCCAGCCAGTTAGCGTTTTATTCGATACACGAGCTACGCATTCTTTTATATCCTTGTCTTGTGTAAATCGTTTGAATATTTCTGGTTTTCATACTTGTGAACCTTATGTTGTTGGTTTACCGAGTGGAGAGAGGATTGTCGGGAACTTAGAAACTAGAAATTTTCCTGTATCATTTGGAGGCAGACAGTGGCTCTCAAATTTGATTGTGATAGAAATGCAAGGAGACGACCTGATACTCGGAGACGATTGGCTTAATCGATATGGAGCAATTGTAAACTACTGAAGGAGGAATATCTCGCTGATCGCTGATGATGGTTCCGAAATACTGTTTGAGGGATGGAAACCGGGAAACTCAGGAAAGTTGATCAAAGCGATGAAAGCTGTCAAATTGTTGAAACAGGGCTGCACCGGATACTGGTGCTATGCAATGAAAAAAGAAGACGAAATTGTGGAACTTTCATCCATTCCTTTTGTGAACGAATTTCCAGATGTATTTCCTGATGAGTAACCTGGACTACTTCCACGAAGGGATGTAGAATTTACCATTGAGCTGGAACCCAGAGCTACACCAATTTCTAAGGCGCCGTATCGTATGGCACCTACTGAGATGTACGAACTGAAGAAGCAGCTAGAGGAGTTATTGGACAAAGGCTATATCCAGCCAAGCATTTCGCCTTGGGGAGCGCCAGTTCTTTTTGTTCGGAAGAAGGATGGATCACTGCGACTGTGTATTAACTATCGAGAACTAAATAAAATGACGATTAAGAACAAGTATCCGTTACCATGGATTGATGATCTGTTTCACCAGTTGCAAGGAGCAACAGTATTTTCTAAAATCGATTTGAGATCAGGATAGCATCAGCTGAGGATTAAGGAATCTGATGTTCCGAAATCAGCGTTTAGAACTCGTTACGGACACTATGAGTTTGTAGTGATGCCGTTTGGTCTTACTAATGCACCTACTATATTCATGCAATTGATGAACCGGGTGTTCATCGAATATTTGAATAAATTTGTGGTCGTGTTCATTGATGACATTCTAGTGTATTCTAAGAACCCGGAAGAGCATGCACAACATTTGCGGACTGTATTAGAACTTTTAAGAAGCGAGCAACTGTACGCCAAACTCTCTAAGTGTGAATTCTGACTAAAGGAAGTAATGTTCCTCGGTCATGTGATATCAGCTGAAGGAGTCCGAGTAGATCCTCAGAAGATTGAAGCGGTTTTGTATTGGAAGCCTTCAAAGAACGTGAAAGAAGTCCGAAGTTTCTTATGACTTGCTGGGTATTATCGTCAGTTCGTGGAAGGGTTTTCCAAAATTTCCCACCCACTTACTCGACTCCTGCAGAAAACTCAAAAGTTTGAGTGGAACGAGTTGTGTCAGATTAGCTTTGATGAGTTGAAGAAGAGATTGACGACGACGCCGATTCTATCACTTCCATAGGGAACTGGAGGATTTATAGTTTACAGTGATGCTTCGAACCAAGGGATCGGATGCGTATTGATGCAGAATGATTAGGTGATCGCTTATGCGTCGCGACAGCTAAAACCTTATGAAGTGAATTACCTAACGCATGATTTGGAGCTGGCAGTAGTGATTTTTGCTTTGAAAATCTGGAGGCATTATCTATACGGGACTCACTGTCAGATCTTTACTGATCACAAGAGTCTCAAATACATCTTCAGTCAGAAAGAGCTGAACATGCGGCAAAGAAGATGGTTAGAGCTGATTAAGGACTACGAATTGGAGATTTTGTATCATCCAGGCAAAGAAAATGTGGTGGCTGATGCACTTAGCCGCAAGCCTGTTTCCATTCAGATGTTGGAGACTCTGACCTCCCAACTGAACCTTCAACGAGAGATGATTAGAGAAGGAATTGAAGTGTGGTTACAAAGAGTCCAAGGACAACTGTGCATGATGGAATTAACTTCATCATTAACCGAAGAAATCAAATCTAGACAGACAGATGATTCTCTGATGATTCAGTTACGTGATGAAGTGATCAAGGGAAAGGCCCCTGGATTCCTAATTCATGATGATGGAGTTTTGAAATTTCAGAACCGACTCTGCATTCCTGATATCGATGTACTGAAACAGACAATTATGAAGGAAGCTCACAGCTCGCCCTATTCTATCCACCCGGGCACCAGTAAGATGTATAAGGACTTGAAACAGAATTTCTGGTGGGGCAACATGAAAAAAGATGTAGCGGACTATGTTTCGAAATGCTTGACTTGTCAGCAAGTTAAGATCGAGCATCAACGACCTGCCGGGATGTTGAAGCCGCTTCCGATTCCTGAATGGAAGTGGGAGGACATATCGATGGACTTTATTACTAGTATGCCGAGAACCAAGACAGGAATGAACATGATTTGGGTGATAGTTGATCGTTTACCCAAATCAGCTCATTTTCTAGGCATTAATGATACGTGGGGACCAGAGAGGTTGGCACGAGTATTTATTTTGGAGATAGTTCGATTGCATGGTACACCGAAGATCATTATTTCTGATCGAGACGGCCGTTTTGTGTCTCATTTTTGGAAAGCAGTTCATAAGGCCTTGGGGACCGAATTGAACTTCAGTACAACTTATCACCCGCAGACTGATGGACAATCCGAGAGGACCATTCAAACGGTGGAAGACATGCTAAGGGCCTGTGCCTTAGATTGGTCAAACGATTGGGAAATTCATCTACCGTTGATTGAATTTACCTACAATAATAGTTGGCATGCTTCCATTAAGATGGAACCATTTGAGGCATTATACGGGAGAAGATGCAGATCGCCCCTATGCTGGGACGATTCATTAGACTTTATTGGAATAGAACCAGAGTTGATCGTATAGACTCGAGAGAAGATAACTTTAATTCGTGATAGACTGTTGACCGCCCAGAGTCGACAGAAATCTTATGCAGACGTACGCCATCGTCCTTTGGAGTTCAGTACGGGAGACCACGTACTTTTAAAGATTTCTCCTACTCGGGGAATCTTTCGATTCGGAATTAAAGGAAAGCTGAGTCCGAGATATATCGGACCATTTGAGATCCTTGAAAGAGTTGGAGAGTTGGCATACAGATTGGCATTGCCTCCGTCATTATGCCGTGTTCATAACGTGTTCCACGTATCCCAGTTACGGAGGTATATACCAGATCCTAGTCATGTCATTGATTTCGGAGAGATCGAAGTCGCTCAAGATGGGACGTTTGAAGAAAGACCGGTCAAGATACTCGAGAGTCGAGTTAAGCAGTTGAGGAACAAACCCATCGTTTTGGTCAAAGTTCAATGGTCACGTCACGGAGTGGAAGAAGCCACGTGGGAAACGGAAGATGGCATGAAGTCCAGATATCCCGAGTTATTTTTGTCTTGAGTTTCGGGACAAAACTCCTTTTTAGTAGGAGAGTATGTAATATCCGGATTTATTACTGTGTATTTTACCTGTATTCGAACCATGTATTATTCGGAATTGTGACCTTGATGATTGGAGTATGATATTTCTTACATTGGTATCTTTGTACATAAGTATATCAACATGCAAAATTTCTCATGCAAACTCGTGATAGCGCACGCTAAGAATGTAGCTTAACGCGCGCTATCGGCTACTAATAGCGCACGCTATGTATGTAGGAGTTTCGTGCGCTAGGCACTCAATTATTGAGCTGGGCGGCTAGCACATGCGCCAGCCGGGACATGGGTCCGGGTAAGATTCCCACGGACGAACCTGAACAGTTTTGAAGTCAACTCTTATTAGCGCGCGCTAAGGAATGCTTAGTAGCGTGCGCTAATCTTCTTTTCTACAGAAAGTTTATATATGGGCCAGCACTCCATTTTATTCTCATTTCCTTCATTCACCTTTCGTTTTTGAGAGACCAGAGAGAATATCATATTACTTAGACACACTTATAACACATCCACTTGATCATTGGACATTAAATACTTCTTGTGATTGATCATTGAAGAAAAGTAGCACCTTGGAGTGGCATATAACCAACCGGAGTCAGATTCTACCGTTGGAGTTCAGTGATTTCGTCATATTAAGGTATGTTGATTCTATCACCAACTCTAGATTCGTGTTATGGAGAATGAGATGATCATGCTAGCCAAATATTGAGTTTCTTGGGTGAATTATCCAAACCACTTCATGTTTGGAATATTGAGATGATTATGCCTTAAGTACCTTGATTATGAACAACATGATTCGAATCTTATTACAATGAATAAGTAGAGGAAGCTTCTATCATTGGTAATCCGAATCTAGGAAGTGTATTCATAGCAATCTTGGACTTGACTTTAACATCATTATTGTTAAACGAATCTAAAGGATTGATCATGGAAAGATTTATCTTGTAAAGATGGAATGTTAATCAAAACTACAGAATGATAGTTTTTGATTGAGATAAAGGTGTTGATATCGACCGATAAGCTTTCTGAATTATCGCATGAAGAATGGTAATCGAAATGGAATATGGTTTTATAATAGTATACATATCCTTGAATCCGAAGTTGTTGTTATCCGTAGGATCATTCATAACCGTATAAACATGATATTCATGGAGGTAACATGAATTAACACTGAAGATTTCATTGGTTTGATCATGTTGAGATCAGTCTACTGCCCTGTAGTAAACTGCCATGCACAGTTAACGCACGCTAAGCTATGCAGATTAACGTGCGCTATCGACCATGATTTAACGTACGCTACGTTTGGTACGTAACGTATGTTAGGCCATCAGACGAGTCAGTCGGCTGATCAGTGAAGTACTGACCATGCATAGTTAGCGTACGCTAGGCTTTGTTGTTTGCGTGCGCTATCGAGCAGACTTAACGCACGCTACACAGAGTACTTAGTGTGCACCAAGCAGTTCAGGCAGATTACATTTTATGAGCTTTTGGCCATAAATCGAATTGTTAGACATTCGTACGACGTGAGATAAATTCTATATTATTTCTTTTGTTAAGGTTTGAGCTTGCTATGTGATTGATTGAGGGGGGGCGACCTTCGAGTGTTCGTTCTCGTGGAAGTATTGTTCTTGTCTTCGAATCAAGGCAAGTACCGTATTTGTGTTATGTATTGATGTTATACATATTGTCGTGCATGTATGTCGTTGTTGTATGTCCACCTCGTGTTGGTCCGACGGGATCATCGGGGGATCTATGCTAGCGTGCGCTGGATCATCGGACGGGTTTTTCCACTACGGGTTGGTCTGACGGGATCATCGTGGGTTCTAGGCAGTGAACGTTGGATCGTCGGAATTACCATGTGTATGTTGTGATATCTTGTTGTGATTATCAGTTGTGTATGTCACTTATGAGTTCTCGTAGGAGAAGACTCGTTGGTATTTTTGTCGTTTACGTTATTATTCTTCGTGAGATATAAATAATATGTTGTGGTACTTGTACTAGCATCGTTGTGCTAACCCCTTCGGGGGTGAACATTTTGTTTTTGTTCAGGATCCAGGAGAGCGGGAAAACAACCACTGGAGCTGCATGACGACGAGGGTGCAGAGTGATATTCCGGCTGGGTTTATTTGCCTGTTGCTTATTGGTTATTTCAATAAGTACTCGAGTACGAAGTCGTTTATGACGAATTTGAATTTGGCGATGTATTAATAAGTTTCTGTTGAACATTTGTATTTTCAGTATTTGGTCAGAACTGTTGTATCTTAATTCCGTTATTTCCATTCGTTAGTACCTCTTAATGTCTGTTCAATTCTTCAGCCTTGTAAATCCTTATGTAAAGAATTTACGGCGCTGTAATATTCCTGAATATATCGGGGGTGTTACATATATCATATGTTTCGGACTTGGGTATCCTTATGTATTTCATATTGTATACGAGACTCGAAATTGCACACGCTATGAGCGTGGTAAGTAGGTTTCAGGAAAACCCAGGTAGTGAACATTGGACCACCTTAAAGAATGTTCTCAAGTACCTGAGAAGGACTAGAGATCTGGTTCTTATGTATGGCAGTGGAGAATTGAAGGTCATGGGCTTCACTGATTCAGACTTCCAAGGACAGAAAGACGTCCCGATGTCCAATTCTGGCTACAATTTTACTCTTAATAGAGGAGCAGTATCTTGGTGAAGCACCAAGAAAAGTGTGACTGCTGATTGCACCTGTCAGCTAAGTATCAAGTGGCCTCGAAGGCTTCTAAGGAATGGTTTTGGATTAAGAAGTTTCTGGTGAACTTCAAGTTATACCATGTGTTGAGCTACCTATTTTACTTTTGTGCGACAATGGCGGAGCTGTAGCGCAGGCGAATGAGCCAAGGTTTCAGAATAGTACAAAACACAGTGAGAGAAAGTATCATCTCGTGAGAGAATTTGTTCCCAAAGGATACATTGTGCTGCATAAAGTAGATTTAGTAGACAACGTTGCTGATCCACTGACCAAGCCACTTTATCAGATAAGCTTGGAGCGTCATCTGGAGAACATGGGTATTAGATACCATAGTATGTGGCATTGATTGCAAGAGGGAGATTGTTAGGAGTATGCCCTCGAATGCCACTCATAGGATGTTAGAGTGAGGGCATTGTACTTGTTATTATGTAAATTATTATGAGAAGGCAATTGAATGTTTCTTTATTTACTGGTAGTCATTGGCATTCCTGACTCGTAATATATATATATATATATATATATATATATATATATATATATATATATATACAGAAACTAGTCAGTGTATTTGAGAGCAAAATATTTCACTCATTATTGGATAAAGGGATCGGCAGTGGAAAGGTTTATGGCTCAAATACTTAACCGGGATGAAACGTGCCTGGGCGTTAAGTTTATGTGAAGACTTGTATGACATGTTCTTTGACTTGAACAGTGCCTGACATCATTAATAGTTAACGAGAGCACACGTTATAGGTATGCTAATGAGATTAATATACTCGAACTGACTCACCCTCGATTGGTCACACGAATTTCACTCCGAGATAGTCAATGACAGAATCAAAAGGTTTTTATAGGTATTCGTGAACCTTGGACTTGAGGATTTAGTAAGGATGTGCTTGTGACGTTAAGATTTTCACTAGAGTAGTTCGACCGAGGAATCCAGAAGGTGGGGCTCAACCTCGACGTGCATCTTGACAGGCAAGTAGCATGTTCTACTAATACCAAGATATGATTCTCCTTTAAGTTAGCAGGTATATGTCCTATGCAGTTATTGGTAGATGAGATCATAAGTCTTTGGCCAAAACATTGAAGCTAGTTGTATTAGATACACGAGAGCTGAGTGATCTCGATTTGCATTAACTCATACATAACGTCAAGTACATATAGGGTTTGACTGACTGTTGTAACACCCCCGATATTTTTAGGAATATTACAGCGCCGTAAATCCTTTACATAAGGAATTACAAGGCTGAAGAAATGAGAAGACAATAACAGATACCAACGTATGAAAATAACGGAAATAAGATACAACAGTTCTGACCAAATACTGAAAGTACGAATGTTCAAAGGAAAAGTATTAATACATCACTAAACCCAAATCATCATAAATCCAGCCGGAATATCACTCTGCACCCTCGTCGTCATGCAACTCCAGTGGTTGTTTCTCTTCTCTCCTGGATCCTGAACATAAACAAATGTTCATCCCGAAGGGGTTAGCACAACGATTGCTAGTACAAGTACCACAACATATTATTCAACATCTCACGAAGAATAATAATAACATAAATGACAAAAGAACCAACAAGTCTTCTCCTGCGAGAAACTCAATAATAACATACACACATGATAATCACAACATGATATCACAACATATACATGGTAATTACAATGATCCAGCGTTCACTGCCTAGACCCCCCGATGATTCCCTCAAACCAACCCGAGGTGGAAAAACCCGTCCGATGATCCAGCGCACGCTAGCATAGATCCACCGATGATCCCGTCGGACCAACACGAGGTGGACATACAACAACGACATATATGCACGACAATATGTATAACATCAATATATATAAAACAATAAAGGTACTTGCCTCGATTCGAAGATAAGAATAGTACTTCCACGAAAAACGAAACACTCGAAGGTCGCCCCTTCGATCAATCACGTAGCAAGCTCGAACCTTAACAAAAGAAATAATATATAATTTATCTCACGTCGTACGAATTTCTAACAATCCAATTTATGGTCGAAAGTTCATAAAACGTAATCTGCCTGAACTGCTTAGCGTACGCTACGTATTCTACATAGCGTGCGTTAAGCCTGCTCGTTAGCGCACGTAAACAACGAAGCCTAGCGTACGCTAACTATGTATCGACAGTCCTCTATGGTCAGCCGAATGACTCGCCTGATGACCTAACGTACGTTACATACCAAATGTAGCGTACGCTAAACATGCCCGATAGCGTACGTTAATATGCATAGCTTAACGTACGCTAAGTGTGCATGGCAGTTTCACTACTGGGCAGCAGACCGTTCTAACGGTGATGAAATTATGAACTCCTCAGTGATTAACGTACGTTATCCGTCTACATGTTATGTTCATAAACTTATGAATGATCTTACGGATTCAAACATCTTTGAATTCAAGGAAATAAATATCATCACAACTCTTATATCCAACTTGATTATCATTCTCATGTGAAGTTCGTGATCTCAGGTTGATGCACTAGATTCCATTGTCATTTACACATTCAGACTTCATCTTAAAGTTGAACTAACAATTCCAACTACGATGTTTCAATGACGATATTATAATCATAATCATTCCCACTTCTAAACATGATGCTTGTTTGAATACTTCATCAATGGAATTCAATATCTTGATAACAAGATCATCTTATTCTTCAGAACACGAATCTAAGGCAGGAGATAGAATTAACATACCTTATGATGAAGAAATCACTGAGCCAAAAAGGTAGAATCCTACTCCGGTTGGTTGTATGTCAATCCAAGGTGCTACTCCACTTCAATGATCAATCACAAGTGATATCCAATCTTTAATGAATCAAGTAGAGGTGGTCTAAGTGTTTAAGGAGGATATAATGCTCTCTGGTCTCTCAAGAATGAAGGATAATCGAAGGAAATGTAAACCAAGTAAAATGGGTTGCTGTACCATTTATACCATTTCTGCACATACGTTAATTAGCGCACACTATCTCCATATTCTTAGCGCACGCTAACTAGCGTTGACTCCAAATTTGTCCAGGTTCGCCCGTGGGAATCTTATCCGGACCCACGTCCGGCTGGCGCATGTGCTAGCCGCTAAGCTCAATAATTGACTGCCTAGCGCACACAATTCTTCATTCGTAGCGTGCGCTAGTTGTAGCCGATAACGCACGTTAAGCTACATTCTTAGCGTGCGCTATCACGAGTTTGCATGAGAAATTTTGCATGTTTTTATACTTATGTACAAGGATACAAATGTGAGAAATATCATAC
The DNA here is from genome assembly GCA_033398695.1 of Orobanche coerulescens. NCBI lineage: Eukaryota > Viridiplantae > Streptophyta > Magnoliopsida > Lamiales > Orobanchaceae > Orobanche > Orobanche coerulescens. The sequence goes on along the minus strand of CM065805.1, from coordinate 55,749,728 downwards.
TCCAATTATCGAGATCACTATTCCAAATAATACAGGGTTCAAATACAGATGAAATACAAAATAATAAATCCGGATATTACAACTGTGACCCTATAACTTGATCGGGACATTTGAGAGAAGGGTGTAGATGTATACTGGTATTCATGACAGAAAGGCTTTGGAATGATCCCCAATCATTCATTCTCAGTTAGATTATATAGTGTAGGCCGCTGGACTAGCTAGGTGGTGCTATCCCTCTTTGGTTCCTCCCATTGCTAACTGAGAGACGGGCCTACCGAGTCGCTCAATAGGATAGATTTCAGAATGAATCGAGCTTATTCTCTCTTTACAAATATTAGATATTGGATATCTAATTTATTGGACATTAGATGTCTAATTAATTTTGGGACATTGGATGTCTAAATTAATTTACTGGATAAATTAATTTACGTCTTAATGAATTAAATAAATTACTTGGAAAATTAATTTAATTCACATATATAATTATTTCTTGGAAAAATTAATTAAAATATTTTGTATTTGATATAATTAACTAATTGGATTAATTAATTAATATAAATACATCGAAATAGAATGGAGTTTATCTGATTGGACACACAGGAGTCCGAAATGAACCAAACTCCTCCGTATCTTCTAGATGGCCGCCCTCTCCCTCCAGTTTATTCCTTAGTCTTCCTCCACTTGTGCATGATTAAGCCGCGAGTTTCATTTTGGAAGAAGGGAGGAGTTTTATTTTTTGTCTTCATCATCTTATTTCTAACATTGAGAGAGAAGAAGTTTTTCCAAAACACTTTCAGTGCTTAGGAAAATTAAGAGAGAAAATAAATTAGTATACTTGAAATGTATCAATATATTTCTGTAGCTTCAACCACCTTGTTCTAACCGTATCCTTGGAGGATAATAAGGTGGGAGTTATTCCGATCATTTTTTCAGCGCATGGCAAGTAGAGACTCGGTACTTTTGGCGTTCGATTTTCCAAGAGCTTTTGCGAATCGGATTCGTAGTGGACATCATCTTCACACACATTTAATCAAAGGACTACAAGGGTATGATTTCAAATCTTACTTTTGTTTGTTTTATATTCGTATATACGTTGCTTGATCGATCCTCTTTAGGGATTTGTATCATTTACTTTTCGATTATTGCTTCCGTTATGCCTTTATTTTAGTCAAAGAATCCCAAAAGTGGTATTAAAGAGAGGTCTAGTGATCGTATATATGATATTTAGCATTTGGAATGGTTGATTGAATAATTTATGATTTCTAATCATAAATGTTTTGGTCGTTCTTTTTATTTCATTATTCGATGTAGTTTTATTTTTTGTAAATTTATATCAAAACATGAATATTAAATTTCTTGGAAATGTGATTTATATTGAAGATATGAAAGTTGAAAATTATTGATATTGGATATCTGATCGAAAATCAAGCCCCGGATTGCTGTTGGACGGACCCCTGTCAAGCCTCAGGGCTACTGGATATGACACGACCGAGTCACAACAATGACACGGTCGAGTCCCCTGTCCAGTTAGTTTGACACAGCTTTGTCACCACTGTGACTCAACAGTGTCATCTTCCAGACTTGTTACGGACTTGATTTTTTTGTGTATTCCAGAAATTTAATCTTCCGCATTTTAAATTGGATTAATTTGATTAAAATGGTATATGGTATTTCATTTTATAAGTGAAAATTGATTTGTCGGAATACTTACGATTGACCGAATTACTTTAAACGGATTCATATTACCTAATGTGTAAATTGATTGGATTAATTATATTAAATACTAATTTTTATATATTGGTTGGATAAATATATCAAATTACTCATTTAATAAAAAAAAATCCATTTATTTAGTATTTATTGTATGAATGGTGGTGAACGGTGATGTAGTTAATGGACTTAGTTTTAATCATTTTTGTAATTCGATTGGGTTGTAAAGGCCATTTTGAGCCTGTTTATTTTACTAGAAAGATTTATATTTTAGGATGCAATTTTTTCAATGTAAAATTTATATGTAATGATGAGGACCAGAGGACGATCCATTCTAGAAGACGGAGATTCAAGACTCAAGCCTTGTAATTAGATTACGATATTCTTGTTCTAGGAATGATCCATGAACTACATGTTGGTAGCAACTAGGTTGGGAATGTTTTATTCTTATGGTATGAATGTTGACAAATGCGCTTAAATGAATTAATGTGCAAAGTGTAATATTAATCGCGGATATTCTCCCATGACAAAATATTAAGTTTAAAAGGTTTTAAGTTTTTCCTTCCCTAAATCGAGCTTTCGGAAAACTGAAATCCAAACCGAATGTGCTATGCTTCCGAGTTATCGGGGTAGTCGTTCGGAGAGGGTCGATAAATTTTGAGAGTGCATTGGATGCCTTCGGTTGGAGCATATTTTATTCCTAGAAACCTGTTCGATTGCCGAATAATATGTAAGACCCCCGATATATTCAGGAATATTACAGCGCCGTAAATCTTTTATGTAAGAATTTACAAGGCTGAGGAAATGAAATGACAATAACAAATACTAACAAACAACGGCAGTGGGAATAAAATACAACATGAGTCTGAAAATAGTACTGAAAGACAAACGTCAAACGGTGGGTATCAATATATGACCAAATCCAACATCATAAACGACAACGTACTCGAGTACTTTATAAAACAACACAAACTTATGACAAATTAATCCGGTCGTAACATCACTCTGCACCCTCGTCGTCATGCAACTCTAGTGGTTGTTTTCCCCCTCTTTTGGATCATGAACATCAAACAAATGTTCACCCCGAGGGTGTAATACCCGGATTTTCAGTATAAATTTTTCGCGTTATTTTATCTGAGATATATTGTATAGTTTGGTAACTATACAGTATGGATAAAATAAATTGAGAACCGAGACAGTTATACTGGTGTGATTATCGTTTTGATTGACAGATATATTCAGGATATGTTGTATTAGGTTGAACTGATTTGGATATCAGGTATACCGTATGAGAATATTTTTGGATTCAATATGTGTATTCACTATGCCGTAAGTTTGTATTTTGTACGTCGAGACGTCGGACAGGAACAGTTGGATTTTTGGCTAAGTATAAAAGCCATTACGTACGTTAAGCCTTGGAGCTTACGTACGTAAAATGTGTTAGCTTACGTACGTTATATAGCGTACATAACGTACGTAACAAGAGGAATCAGACAGTTGGGCCCGGTGTCGGCAGCTTTCGGCGCGGATGTGGACAGGTGAGTCAACAGATGGAGTTACGTACGTTATACAGGATGTATTACGTACGTAATACGAGTATTATACTGTAGCAAGTCAACGTACGTATTACGTACGCAATGGATTAAGTGTTACGTACGTTACGGAGTAGCCGGTCGAGTCGTGGCCGAGATGACGTGGATGGCCGAGCATGGTCGGCAGTGACTCGCATGGATGGCCGAGCATGGTCGGCAGTGACTCACATGGATGGCCGAGCATGGTCGGCAGTGACTCGCATGGATGGCCGATCACGGTCGGCAGTGACTCGCAGGGATGGCTAGGACTGGCTGATTACGTACGTAAGGAAGTGGCCGGTTACGGCCGTAAGGGACAGTTACGTACGTAAGCCACCCGGATTCGTCGTAAGGGTTCCGGCGAAGCAGGCGGTGGCGAGGCCATGGCGATTCGTACGTAAGGCAATGGCCGGTTACGTACGTAATGGTCCGGCAGGTTCCGCCTATTTAAAGGCCTGGACCGAGTCATCCGGCCATTTTCATGTTTTCTCTTCGTTTCTTCGCGATTTCTTCATCAAAGTGGATGGATTTGAGTAATATCATCATCTAGAAACATGTTTTGGAAGTTGGAGTCATGGATTAACATCATCTTCCACCCGGATCGAAGGTAAGAACACCTAAACTTTTGGTTTTTGGATGTTCTTGAGGTTTCTTGGTGTTTTGGCCGATTTGCTTCGTTTTGATTCAGTTTGTTGATTGAACTTGATTGTAAACTCGTAATCATTCATTATTCTTGAAGTTTTGTGGAAAGAATTCGAGTATTTCTTTGAATAGTCGATTGAATTGGACTATGCCTTCAAAGTGTTCGATGAAATGTCTCAATGAGTAGAACTTGGAAAATTCTACACGTTTTCGTATGGATGGTGATGGAAATGATATTGTTGTGATGATTCTTGGTAATTATGGGAATTTTGTTAAAGGAAGATAATGAATTGGTGATCAAATGATTCGATTATGTTGTTATGATTATGGAATCGTTGTATTCTCGATGTTCTTGGTGGTTTGTTGCGATTCATGATGTTATGAGAAGTATATGTGTTTAAGAACATGATTATATACACCTTGAATTGTGAATAAGGATTGTTTAGATGTTAGAACACATCGGATTATGTCGTATTGGAGATTTTGAATATGATTTCGGAATTAGTTGTGTTCTTAAGGAACTCTTGGATTATATGAATTGTTGAACATGTTTAAGAGGTGTTGGTGTTTTAGATATGAATATGGAATATTCATATCTAGAACTAAGTTATGTGTTTTGGTACAATATTCGTATAGGAATACGAATATGATTTCGAGTTTGATGAGAATTATTATTCATGTTTGAATTTGGAAATTCATACTTTTTGAATAAGTGTTCAATTCGGATAATGGAATTATTTGAAACCTTTGGAATATGGTTATCTAAGATGTTGAATTAATCGGATCGTCCGGATTGATGATGATAATCGGTAATTGGTTTATATTATGAATTTACAAGGAGGAAACTTGTATCCATATTTAAGATTGAATTTGGAATCGGTAATGTTAGACCCTTGTTGGTTTAAATAGATTATGGATATGATATTTAGATTGTGGAATCGTATTGTGGTTTTGAATTCGTGATCGATTGATTTGGTTGTTCGGATTTGTGTTTAATCGGGATATTGTAGAACCGTTGTGCTTGTTGATCGGTTATTGATTGTTATTTGTGATCATCGAGTTACGACTTGTATCGTGGATATGAGTTCGTATTTGTTTGAGTTGTATTGTTCGGTTTTGTTTCTGATCGGGGTATTGTTGAGCCGTTGAGTCGCTTGGTTGGCTATGTCGGTTATTGATTGTTATCGGATTGTTGTTAATTGATTATTGCAATAGGTTGTGATGTTTTGATCGTAGATTATGACCGTTGTGTTGCGGTTGAGGTCGAAGAGTTCGTAAATTGCTTTTGGTCGAGGCTGAGGAGCTCGTAGACAAAGGCAATGGATTTTGGTAACGGCTTCGTGGTATCGGTATCGAGGCAAGTTTCTACTTGTTCAGTTCATAATATTTGATGAATGGTTTCGTTTTCATTTCATTTATAATTCGTATAGCAATGTTGTTAGAAATGTAAGTTGTCGGGATAATGGTTTGTATATCGTGCTCTGGATGTATTAAATCATAAGGTATATGATTTAATTGTGTTGAGGGAAGACGTGAGTTATCCTTGGTCAAAGATATAGAATATCGAATATCGAGGATAGTTATCGTGATGACATAAGTATCGGGATAAAGGTTTATTGGTATTGAATGGATGGTATCTTATTTGAGATTATTTGTATAACTGTGTATTCGTTCAGGGATGTTGTTCGTGGAAAGGATGTTGTCTTCGGCTTTGAGGTATTTTATGTATTGTTCAGTTATGAGATAATTATTATGTTGAGTTGTTGTATATGTTATATGTTGAGGCTTCGTTGAGATTCGTACTGGTTATTCGTTGAGGGATGTTGATCCCAGGACTATTGTTGGTATTAATGGTGTGTTGATCGTCTCATTGGGGGATGTTGATGGACATGGTCCTCGGCTTTGAGGTAATCTAAGTATTTATTCAGTCATGTGGATAATTAGTATGTTGAGTTGTTGTATATGTTGAGGTTTCGTGTAATGAGTTTCGTATCGGTTATTCATTGAGGGATGTTAATCCCAGGACTGTTGTATTGAGATCGTAGATCATGTTGGTCATTCATTTGGGGATGATGATCCCAGGATTGATGTTTTGGATATTGATTAGTCGTGTCGGCTTTTCATTGTCAGTCTGTTGTTGTTCACTTCGGTGAGTCTTTTGATCCTTATTGGATATGTATTTCTTTGAGTTTCGTTGTCATGTTGCATCGTGACATATCTGGAGTCATATCTGCATGCCGATTGGTTATTGTGTAGGATTTTTAGCCGGGCACATGATGGTTATGTGTTGATATTTCCACATTGAACCGTGCACACGAGACGTAGTTCGTGAGGCTAATTAGGTACAAGACCACACGTGTATGTGATCAATACCCGGGGTGGCTTGTGCACGGACACATTTCCGGATCGGGCGTACTATGACTTCCATCTTTGAGCCATACTGTTTGGTCGTTCATAGTTCCATGTATGATTGGATATGTTTGACGGTTTGTGACTGGTTGTTCATACACCCGAGGGGTATGTTCGGGATCGAGTTATTTCTTTGAGATCCATTATTGTTGATCATTTGGAGTTTACCTTGTTGATGGTATTCTCGGTTATTGTTGGTCCTTTGTTGATCATTTTGAGTTTACCTTATTGATGGTATTCTCGGTTATTGTTGATCCTTTGTTGATCGTGTCGGAGTTATCATGTTGATGGTATTCTCGGTTATTGTTGATCCTTTGTTGATCGTGTCGGAGTTATCATGTTGATGGTACTCTCGGTTATCGTTGATCCTTTGTTGGTCGTATTGGAGTTATCATGTCGATGATATTCTCAGTTGATGTATTGGTTGATCATTGTTATTTATCATATGAGCATTCGGACTGTACGTCGATGTTTCGGGATTTGTATTCACTGTCATGTGGTAGTTGATCTACATATATGTTGGGTACTATTGGTTTATCCAGGTTGAGTTTTGATTGTGTAATCCGATGGACAGGATTTGGCACGGATGAATTATTTCATGATTATGAGTGATGATGATGTTTTGAGGATTTTTGATATTATTTGAATACAATACAGTTGGTTGTGGTTGAGTTCATTTCGTCATTTAAGAATGCGAAATGTGGATTATGGTAAGGATTAGATTGTTATGGATTGGTAAGGTTATGTCGGTAAGATTACTTTGGTAGTATTCTTACTATATTATTACATTGGTATGTAATTATTTATGTTGATGCGATCGATATCATTATTGAGTATTGTGGCTGACCCCGTCGTGGGCTTTATTTTTAGGTACTCAGAGATCGAGCTAGTAGCGGTCGTGAAGGGATGAGCTTCCCGATGTGATACTGGTTGTGGCTTGTTTTCGGAGAATTGAGTATTCTATTCCGGTCATTTATTTCCGCTGGAAATGTGTATTTTGAACTGTGTTTTTATACGCTGCATGTGTATATTTCAAAATGGCTTTTTCGGTATCTTTATCCGCTGCGTGTGTATATTTCAAAATGGCTCTTTGGTATTTTTACCAACTCGTGTGTATTTTCAAACGGCCCTTTTGGCGCTTTGCGAACTTGGGTTATTTTTGTCAAACTCTTTTTCCCAAATTATTTTATCAGTACGTTTAAGGGGTGGCTGTACACTTTGAACTGTCGAGATTTGGCATTTCGCCTTGTATTTTCAAATGGTATTCTATAACGGTATTTCAGAATTTTGTTTTTGGAAATATTTGAGTATTTGCAAAATATTACCGTCATCAGCCTTTTGGCGTTTTCGAAATGGTTTTGTAAATGGTTTTTAGCACAGTGGGTTCGTACAGGACCACTGGCTGTAATATCCCGGATGGTTTTGGGGGTGTTACAGAAGATGGTATCGGAGCTTGGGTTTTGTGAAACCCAGGCGTGTGTGTTATGTGGCTTTACCGGTATGGGAGTAGCGTGATTTTTGAAAATGATTTTCTGACTTTTGAGTCAAATCGATTTTTGGAGTGTCCAAAATTTTTGAGATATTTTCTAATTGTTATTTGTGATATTGGCGTGTGTTGGTATTATTTTGAGACTTCATATGGGAGTCGTGTGCTAGTATCACGGGAGATCATCGGTTTCACACATCTGTAAGTATATCGTTTTGGTTATTCGCTTGTGGCGACGACTGATTGTTTTTGTGATGAGTTGGAAATTTTGGATTTATATGTTGTTGGTGACTGGTTGCAAGTTTCGAGGACGAAACTTATTTTAAGGGGGGTAGTATGTAATACCCGGATTTTCAGTATAAATTTTTCGCGTTACTATACAGTATGGATAAAATAAATTGAGAACCAAGACAGTTATACTGGTGTGATTATCGTTTTGATTGACAGATATATTCAGGATATGTTGTATCAGGTTGAACTGATTTGGATATCAGGTATACCGTATGAGAATATTTTTGGATTCAGTATGTGTATTCAGTATGCCGTATGTTTGTATTTTGTACGTCGAGATGTCGTACAGGAACAGTTGGATTTTTGGCTAAGTATAAAAGCCATTACGTACGTTAAGCCTTGGAGCTTACGTACGTAAAATGTGTTAGCTTACGTTCGTTATATAGCGTACATAACGTACGTAACAAGAGGAATCGGACAGTTGGGCCCGGTGTCGGCAGCTTTCGGCGTGGATGTGGACAGGTGAGTCAACGGATGGAGTTACGTACGTTATACAGGGTGTATTACGTACGTAATACGAGTATTATACTGTAGCAAGTCAACGAACGTATTACGTACGCAACGGATTAAGTGTTACGTACGTTACGGAGTAGCCGGTCGAGTCGTGGCCGAGATGACCTGGATGGCGGAGCATGGTCGGCAGTGACTCGCATGGATGGCCGAGCATGGTCGGCAGTGACTCGCATGGATGGCCGAGCATGGTCGGCAGTGACTCGCATGGATGGCCGATCACGGTCGGTAGTGACTCGCAGGGATGGCTAGGACTGGCTGATTACGTACGTAAGCGGTGGCGATTCTGGCCGTAAGGGGCGATTACGTCGTAAGCCACCCGATTACGTATGTAAGGGTTCCGACAGAACTGGGCAGTGAGCACGCCATGGCCAGTTACGTACGTAAGGCAGTGGCCGGTTACGTACGTAATGGTCCGGCAGGTTCCGCCTATTTAAGGGCCTGGACCGAGTCATCCGGCCATTTTCATGTTTTCTCTTCGTTTCTTCGCGATTTCTTCATCAAAGTGGATGGATTTGAGTAATATCATCATCTAGCAACATGTTTTGGAAGTTGGAGTCATGGATTAACATCATCTTCCACCCGGATCGAAGGTAAGAACACCTAAACTTTTGGTTTTTGGATGTTCTTGAGGTTTCTTGGTGTTTTGGCCAATTTGCTTCGTGTTGATTCAGATTGTTGATTGAACTTGATTGTAAACTCGTAATCATTCATTATTCTTGAAGTTTTGTGGAAAGAATTCGAGTATTTCTTTGAATAATCGATTGAATTGGACTATGCCTTCAAAGTGTTCGATGAAATGTCTCAATGAGTAGAACTTGGAAAATTCTACACGTTTTCGTATGGATGGTGATGGAAATGATATTGTTGTGATGATTCTTGGTAATTATGGGAATTTTGTTAAAGGAAGATAATGAATTGGTGATCAAATGATTCGATTATGTTGTTATGATTATGGAATCGTTGTATTCTCGATGTTCTTGGTGGTTTGTTGCGATTCATGATGTTATGAGAAGTATATATGTTTAAGAACATGATTATATACACCTTGAATTGTGAATAAGGATTGTTTAGATGTTAGAACACATCGGATTATGTCGTATTGGAGATTTTGAATATGATTTCGGAATTAGTTGTGTTCTTAAGGAACTCTTGGATTATATGAATTGTTGAGCATGTTTAAGAGGTGTTGGTGTTTTAGATATGAATATGGAATATTCATATCTAGAACTAAGTTATGTGTTTTGGTACAATATTCGTATAGGAATACGAATATGATTTCGAGTTTGATGAGAATTATTATTCATGTTTGAATTTGGAAATTCATACTTATTGAATAAGTGTTCAATTCGGATAATGGAATTATTTGAAACCTTTGGAATATGGTTATCTAAGATGTTGAATTAATCGGATCGTCCGGATTGATGATGATAATCGGTAATTGGTTTATATTATGAATTTACAAGGAGGAAACTTGTATCCATATTTAAGATTGAATTTGGAATCGGTAATGTTAGACCCTTGTTGGTTTAAATAGATTATGGATATGATATTCGGATTATGGAATCGTATTGTGGTTTTGAATTCGTGATCGATTGATTTGGTTGTTCGGATTTGTGTTTAATCGGGATATTGTAGAACCGTTGTGCTTGTTGATCGGTTATTGATTGTTATTTGTGATCATCGAGTTACGACTTGTATCGTGGATATGAGTTCGTATTTGTTTGAGTTGTATTGTTCGGTTTTGTTTATGATCGGGGTATTGTTGAGCTGTTGAGTCGCTTGGTTGGCTATGTCGGTTATTGATTGTTATCGGATTGTTGTTAATTGATTATTGCAATAGGTTGTGATGTTTTGATCGTGGATTATGACCGTTGTGTTGCGGTTGAGGTCGAAGAGTTCGTAAATTGCTTTTGGTCGGGGCTGAGGAGCTCGTAGACAAAGGCAATGGATTTTGGTAACGGCTTCGTGGTATCGGTATCGAGGCAAGTTTCTACTTGTTCAGTTCATAATATTTGATGAATGGTTTCGTTTTCATTTCATTTATAATTCGTATAGCAATGTTGTTAGAAATGTAAGTTGTCGGGATAATGGTTTGTATATCGTGCTTTGGTTGTATTAAATCATAAGGTATATGATTTAATTGTGTTCAGGGAAGACGTGAGTTATCCTTGGTCAAAGATATAGAATATCGAATATCGAGGATAGTTATCGTGATGACATAATTATCGGGATAAAGGTTTATTGGTATTGAATGGATGGTATCTTATTTGAGATTATTTGTATAACTGTGTATTCGTTCAGGGATGTTGTTCGTGGAAAGGATGTTGTCTTAGGCTTTGAGGTATTTTATGTATTGTTCAGTTATGAGATAATTATTATGTTGAGTTGTTGTATATGTTGTATGTTGAGGCTTCGTTGAGATTCGTACTGGTTATTCGTTGAGGGATGTTGATCCCAGGACTATTGTTGGTATTAATGGTTGTGTTGATCGTCTCATTGGGGGATGTTGATGGACATGGTCCTCGGCTTTGAGGTAATCTAAGTATTTATTCAGTCATGTGGATAATTAGTATGTTGAGTTGTTGTATATGTTGAGGTTTCGTGTAATGAGTTTCGTATCGGTTATTCATTGAGGGATGTTAATCCCGGAGATCGTGTATTGAGATCGTAGATCATGTTGGTTATTCATTTGGGGATGATGATCCCAGGATTGATGTTTTGGATATTGATTAGTCGTTTCGGCTTTTCATTGTCAGTCTGTTGTTGTTCACTTCGGTGAGTCTTTTGATCCTTATTGGATATGTATTTCTTTGAGTTTCGTTGTCATGTTGCATCGTGACATATCTGGAGTCATATCTGCGTGCCGATTGGTTATTGTGTAGGATTTTTAGCCGGGCACATGATGGTTATGTGTTGATATTTCCACATTGAACCGTGCACACGAGACGTAGTTCGTGAGGCTAATTAGGTACAAGACCACACGTGTATGTGATCAATACCCGGGGTGGCTTGTGCACGGACACATTTTCGGATCGGGCGTACTATGACTTCCATCTTTGAGCCATACTGTTTGGTCGTTCATAGTTCCATGTATGATTGGATATGTTTGACGGTTTGTGACTGGTTGTTCATACACCCGAGGGGTATGTTCGACAGTCAGAGTTATTTCTTTGAGATCCATTATTGTTGATCATTTGGAGTTTACCTTGTTGATGGTATTCTCGGTTATTGTTGGTCCTTTTTTGATCATTTGGAGTTTACCTTATTGATGGTATTCTCGGTTATTGTTGATCCTTTGTTGATCGTGTCGGAGTTATCATGTTGATGGTATTCTCGGTTATTGTTGATCCTTTGTTGATCGTGTCGGAGTTATCATGTTGATGGTACTCTCGGTTATCGTTGATCCTTTGTTGGTCGTATTGGAGTTATCATGTCGATGATATTCTCAGTTGATGTATTGGTTGATCATTGTTATTGATCATATGAGCATTCGGACTGTACATCGATGTTTCGGGATTTGTATTCATTGTCATGTGGTAGTTGATCTACATATATGTTGGGTACTATTGGTTTATCCAGGTTGAGTTTTGATTGTGTAATCCGATGGACAGGATTTGGCATGGATGAATTATTTCATGATTATGAGTGATGATGATGTTTTGAGGATTTTTGATATTATTTGAATACAATACAGTTGGTTGTGGTTGAGTTCATTTCGTCATTCAAGAATGCGAAATGTGGATTATGGTAAGGATTGGATTGTTATGGATTGGTAAGGTTATGTCGGTAAGATTACTTTGGTAGTATTCTTACTATATTATTACATTGGTATGTAATTATTTATGTTGATGCGATCGATATCATTATTGAGTATTGTGGCTGACCCCGTCATGGGCTTTATTTTTAGGTACTCAGAGATCGAGCTAGTAGCGGTCGTGAAGGGATGAGCTTCCCGATGTGATACTGGCTGTGGCTTGTTTTCGGAGAATTGAGTATTCTATTCCGGTCATTTATTTCCGCTGCAAATGTGTATTTTGAACTGTGTTTTTATACGCTGCGTGTGTATATTTCAAAATGGCTTTTTCGGTATCTTTATCCGCTGCATGTGTATATTTCAAAATGGCTCTTTGGTATTTTTACCAACTCGTGTGTATTTTCAAACGGCCCTTTTGGCGCTTTGCGAACTTGGGTTATTTTTGTCAAACTCTTTTTCCCAAATTATTTTATCAGTACGTTTAAGGGGTGGCTGTACACTTTGAACTGTCGAGATTTGGCATTTCGCCTTGTATTTTCAAATGGTATTCTATAACGGTATTTCAGAATTTTGTTTTTGGAAATATTTGAGTATTTGCAAAATATTACCGTCATCAGCCTTTTGGCGTTTTCGAAATGGTTTTGTAAATGGTTTTTAGCCTGGTGGGTTCCGGCGCGGGACCCACGGCGCTGTAATATCCCGGATGGTTTTGGGGGTGTTACAGAGCGGGTTAGCACAACGATGCTAGTACAAGTACGATAATTATACGGCAATGATTTATTCAACAATCCCCGAATAATAACATCAACAATATCAACAATAATCATGACAAGTCTCTCCAACGAGAAACCATAACAATGTACAACATATCATGTCAATCTCAACCTACTCGTGGTATTCCAACGATCCAGCACACACAGCTATAGATTCCCATGATGATCCTGTCGCACCAACGTATGGTGGACAAACAATCACAACACATGCAAAATATAACAACAATATAACCGACATCAATACGAATAAATATAATTAAGGTACTTGCCTTAAATTGGCGACAAGGATAATACTTCGACGGATGTCAATACACTCGAAAGTTGCCACCTTCGATCAATCACATTGCAAAGCTCGGACCTTAAATAAAAGAAATAATATAGAGTTCATCTTACGTCTTATTACTAACGTACAAACATCTAACATTCTAAACTATGGCCTAAAGTTGCCGACACTTCGGATCCTGTCCGATTCTCTTCATAATGAACGTTATATACTCAACGTAACGCACGTTAAGTCTGTGCCTTAATGTATGTAAGCTCCTATGCCTAACGTACGCTAAGCTTGAACTTGAGAAAAATTCTCTATTAATACGGATGCGTCTCACCTGATGCTATAACGTACGTAATGCATGACACTTAGCGTACGTTATACTTACGAGTTACGAACACATTGGGGTACAAAGATGGTGTCTATGATTTCAAATATATTCATCAAACCAATATAATTCTATACTTCAATCTTCATTCATGGTTCGTTCGTTCATACAATTCATATCAAAGGTATGATCATACGAATACTAACAAAATCTCGAAGGAAGATTAAACAACCATTTTTTAGGTTCAATTTGATTATCCTCAACATAATCAATCCATTCTAACCAAGAATATATCGAAGTTTATCAATTCAAACACCTCTTGCGAAATACAAAATATTCTTGGTGAAACTCCTAGAATTCATCTCCTTGAACACTTTGATTCTAGGTGATGATATCAACATGGCATTGTATACAACTCGACCAAAACATACCACAATATGAGAAACTACGTCCTATGGTTCAACATGCCAAGGTTCATTTCACAATTCTCTTAACAACGAAGAACACTCCAAGTATAACCAAACCAATCTTCCTAAAACATGATATTCGATTACTACGACATCCTTGAAATGTAATAGTCTCAGTAACATAGTCAAGAAACTGAATTCAAGGTTGTGTTTAGTATCAAAATACCTTTCACGAAGAATAACGATGAAAACGATTGGTAGAACTCGACACCGTAGGCTTGAACACCAATCCGAGATGTCTACGATCTTCTAAACCAGGTAGAGAGGCTATATAAGGATTATGTGTGGGTGAGAAAGCTCTATGGACTCTCAAAAATTGGATAAGGAATGAAAAGAAACGAGTTGAAATGAAATTGGGTGTTGCCATATTTATAAAACTCAGACATTTACGTACGTTAACCTCACAGCATTACATACGTTATCGCCTTAACGTACGCTATCTGAAATATTTAGCATGCGTTATCATCCGACAGTAACTACTGCCTCATTTCTGACCTTCTTAACATACATTAACCCTTACCCTTTACGTACGTAATAAGCTCTATTTAGCGTACGCTATCTTAGTCTTTTAGCGCACGTTAAACCTCGTTGACTTGCTCTTTCAAAAAGTTGTCTGATCATGCGGGGAATCTTATCCTTGTCCCTCTCCCAAGATGGCCCGTGTGCCGACCAACCTTATCTGCCTGACTGCCTGTTACTTACGCTATGCTTAGTTCATAGCATATGCTATCCTCAGTTCATAACGTACGTTGAGCTCATCTGCTAGCGTACGTTATGATGTAGTTGCATGCATAAATTTGCAAACTCTTCCTAATATGATCATCGACTGTTTGGAATACGAATACAGTAAAAAATTACACTTCGATTATAGATACCACAAAGTCGAAAATTACAAGGTTCAAATACAGATTAAAATACTCAACAATTATCCAGATATTACATACTCTCCCTCTAAAAAAGAGCTTCGTCCTGAAACTTAAGACAAAAATAATTTTGGGTATCTAGACTTCATTCTGTTCTCTATCTCCCAAGTGGCTTCTTCAACTGCGTGTCCCGACCATTGAACTTTAACCAAGTGATTGGTTTATTCCTCAATTATTTGATTCGACTCTCGAGTATCTTGATTGGTTTCTCTTCGAACGTGCCATCCTTAGCGAATTCGATCTCGCTGAAATCAATTACATGACTGGGGTCTGTGATGTATTTTTGTAACTATGACATGTGAAACACATTATGAACATGACTCAGCGACGGCGGTAAGGCGAACCTGTACGCCAACTCCCCAACTCTCTCATGAATCTCAAATTGTCCGATATATCTGGACTCAACTTTCCTTTCCTCCCAAAATGAAAAATTCCCTGAGTAGGAGAAACCTTTAAAAACATGTGGTCCCCAATTCCAAATTCCAATGGGCGACGATGCACGTCTGCATAAGATTTCTGCCGACTCTGGGCAGTCAACAGCCTTTCACGAATCAAGGCTAACTTCTCTTGAGTCTATACTATCAACTCCGGTTCCGTCCCAATCAAGTATGGTGAATCATCCCAACACAGGGGTGATCTACATCTCCTCTCGTATAACGCTTCAAAAGGTGCCATCTTAATAGAAGCATGCCAACTATTGTTGTAAGTGAATTTAATCAATGGTAGATGAACTTCCCACTCAGTCGACCAATCTAGTGCACAATCTCTCAGCATGTCTTCCACTGTTTGAATATTCCTCTCTGACTGTCCATCAGTCTGAGGATGATAAGATGTTCTAAAGTTCAGCTCAGTTCCCAAGGCTCTATGAACCGCTTTCCAAAAATGTGACACGAAGCAACCATCTTGGTCAGAAATAATGGTCTTTGGCGTACCATGTAATCGGACTATCTCTGTAATAAACACTCGTGCCAACCTCTCTGGTCCCCAAGTATCCTTGATGCCCAGAAAATGAGCCGACTTGGTTAGGCGATCAACTATCACCCAAATCATGTTCATCCCTGTTCTGGTCTTCGGCATATTAGTGATAAAGTCTATCGATATATCTTCCCACTTCCATTCAGGAATCGGAAGTGGATTCAACATCCCGGCGGGTCGTTGATGTTCGATCTTAACCTGCTGACAAGTTAAACACTTCAAGACATATTCCGCCACATCTCTCTTCATGTTTCCCACCAAAAATTCTGCTTCAGATCCTTATACATCTTACTGGTGCCCGGGTGAATAGAATAGGGCGTACTGTGAGATTCCTTCATGATTGTCTGCTTCAAAACATCAACATCTGGAACACAAAGTCGATTTTAGAATCTCAAAACTCCATCATCATGAATCCCAAATCCTGGGGCCTTACCCTTGCTCACTTCATCACGTAATCGAATCATCAGAGGGTCATCTAATTGCTTAGATTTGATTTCTTTGATTAACGACGAAGTTAATTCCATCACACACAGTTGCCCTTGGACTCCTTGCAACCATACATCAATTACTTCACGAATGAACTCTCGTTGAATGCTGGACTGAGAGGTGAGAGTCTCCAGCATTCGAATAGAAATGGGT
Source organism: Orobanche coerulescens (assembly GCA_033398695.1). NCBI lineage: Eukaryota > Viridiplantae > Streptophyta > Magnoliopsida > Lamiales > Orobanchaceae > Orobanche > Orobanche coerulescens. The sequence goes on along the minus strand of CM065805.1, from coordinate 55,732,979 downwards.
TTACGGATCAATGCATCAGCTACTACAGCATTCGAATAGAAACGGGTTTGCGGCTTAGTGCATCGGCCATTACATTTGCTTTTCCTGGGTGATAAAGAATCTCCAAATCATAGTCTTTAATCAATTCTAGCCATGTCCTCTGCCGCATGTTTAACTCTTTTTGACTAAAGATGTATTCTTATGATTTGTGAAGATCTGACTGTGAGTCCCGTACAAATAATGTCTCCATATCTTCAAGGCGAAAACAACAGCTGCCAACTCTAAACCATGAGTTGGATAATTTACTTCATATGGTTTCAACTGTCGTGAAGCGTAGGCGATCACCTTCTTATTCTGCATCAATACACACTCGAGACCTTGGTTTGAAGCGTCACTATAAACTATGAATCCTTCAGTTCCTTGTGGTAGTGCTAAATTTGATGCCGTCGTCAATCTCATCTTCAATTCATCAAAACTGGCCTGACACATATCGTTCCATTCAAACTTTTGGGTTTTCTGTAGCAATCGAGTAAGTGGATGGGTAATTTTGGAAAACCCTTCCACGAACCGACGATAATACCCAGCAAATCCTATAAAACTTCTGACTTCTTTCACGTTCTTAGGAGACTTCCAATCCAAGATTGCCTCGACTTTTTGGGTATCTACTCGGACTCCTTATGCTGATACCACATGACCGAGGAACATCACTTCCTTTCAGCAGAATTCACACTTAGAAAGTTTGGCATATAATTGCTCGCTTCTTAAAAGGTCCAAAACAATCCGTAATTGCTGCGCATGCTCTTTCGAGCTCTTGGAATAGACCAGAATATCATTAATAAACACAACTAGGAATTTGTCCAAATACTCTATGAACACTCGATTCATTAATTTCATAAACACAGCAGGTGCATTAGTGAGGCAAAACGGCATCACCACAACCTCATAATGCCCAATGCAAGTTCTGAATGTTGACTTCGGGACATCAGTTTCCTTAATCCTTAATTGATGATATCCAATCTCAAATCGATCTTGGAAAATACTGTCGCTCCTTGCAACTGGTCAAACAAATCATCGATTCATGGCAACGGGTACTTGTTCTTGACCGTCATCTTGTTCAGCTCTTAATAGTCAATACACAATCGAAACGATCTATCTTTCTTTCGGATAAAAAGAACTGGTGCATCCCAGGGAGAAACACTTGGCTGAATATAGCCTTTGTCCAATAACTCATCCAGTTGCTTTTTCAATTCATACATTTCGGTAGGTGCCATACGATACGGCACCTTAAAAATCGGTGTAGCTCCTAGTTCTAGCTCAATGGCAAACTCTACCTCTCTTCATGAAGGTAGTCCAGGTAAGTCGCCAGGGAACACGTCCGGAAATTCACTCACAACATGAATGGATGAAAGTTCTACTTTTCCGTCTTCTCTCTTCATTGCGTAACACCAGTAACCAGTACAGCCCTGTTTTAGCAATTTGACGGATTTCATAGCTTTGATCATTTTCCCTGAGCTTTCTGGTCTCCATCCCTCGAATAATAATTCGGAACCATCTTCGTCTACCATCAAGATATTCCTCTTCCGGTAGTTCACAATAGCTCCATATCGATTAAGCCAATCGTCTCCGAGAATCAGATCGGCTCCTTGCATCTATATCACAATCAGATTTGAGGGCCACTCCTTGCCTCCAATTGATACAGAAAAATCTCTAGTTTCTAAGTTCCCCACAATTCTCTCTCCACTCGGTAAACCCACAACATAAGGCTCACATTTATGAAAACAAGAAATTTTGAAACGATTAACACAAGACAATGATATAAATGAATGTGTAGCCCCTGTATCGAACAAAACACTAACTGATTGTGAAAGGATCTGAACGGTACCTGATGCAACAGTGGCATCCGGATCGTCTGTCTTCCTCATCTCATAAAGGCGTGGGGGGATGGATCCAGCACTCGATGCTCCCTTTCGGTCGAACTGTCCTCTGCCTTGTCCTCGACCAAAACTCTGGGGTTGTTGGACACTCGCTGCGTTTGCAGAACACTTGCTTCCTTCTGAGCCGGCTGCGAAGTACGAGCTCCAATTAACTTAGTGGCATCCATGCAGAACATTGCACGATATCCTTCCTGTCCACAATCATAACATGTCACTCGAGAATGGAAACAATCACGCCAAAGGTGTCCTGGGCGACCACAATTAAAACAGCTCTTGACCACATTTGTTGGTGTTGATACTGATCTGAAGTTCTTTTTGCCTTTGGATGGATGCGGGGGCCTTTTAAATGAATGAAAAGATGACTGGGTCTTGCGGGGCCCACTACTATTGTGTTCTGTGAAACTACCAGAGACTTTCTGCTTCTTGGACTCCAAGAACTTTCCATAGCTGCTTCTTTCATTTCATATGCCAGGGCTTTGTCTTGGTACTGGCGGAGAGTGGTGCATTCAAAACCTGACATGTACCTCTGTATTTGTGGATTCATTCTAATATCAAAGTAAATCATCATTTCTGCATCGGTTCTAACCAGGTGTCGAACAAACGCTAGCTGTTGATTAAACGTCTTAATTGTCTGAGCCACCGGCACATCCGAAGGCTGCGCGGAAAAAATTCTCGAACCTTAGCTTCTCTCACCGGATGAGGGTAGTACTGAGCTTCCATCATAAGTTTAAACTCTTCCCAACCGGCATCATGATCAACAGGTCAGATGGCTTCCCACCATTCGGACGCTTCTCCTGTCATAAAGTACTAGGTAATGGGGGCTCTCTGGTCGTCTGGGCAGTTAATCCCGGCAAATACTTTCTCCAGTTTTCTCAGCCACTGATCCCACATCGGCGTCTCAGAAAATCCATCGAATTTTGGCGGGTGCATCTTCGCCACCTCCTGTAGCTATCTGTCTCCTCGATTTCCCAAGTTTGGGTTGCCTTGCTGTCTTTCTCCTGGCTGCAATCCTATCACCACTTGCATCTTGTCCACCACTTGAGCAAATTGAGTCATCTGGTTGACCACCTGACGAAGGATGTCGGGAATGATAGGATTGGCATTTGTCTCCACTGCCTATTCTCATTCATTACTAACGGACTCCTGCTATTCGCCAGAATTTGAGTTAGCCTGATTTGACAGCGAATCAGGAACAAGAGGCGAAGCTTCTCTCTCAGCATTCCTACGCCCGCGTCCACGACCACGACCACGCCCACGTCCTCCCCTCAACATACTGTAAGCATAAACACTCAATATACATGGAATAATATCGTCCTAACGTTCAAGTATAAAAAGGTATAACATGTAAATGACAAGATAGAGTTTAGGAAACTTACAACCACCGCTCGCACGAAGACGTAGGCAGTACAGTGATGTTATGCGCGACTGGTTACCCTAAAAGACATATACGACCCCTATTTTAACCCAACGGCCAAGATATCCATAATATTATCTCCGATACCATATTCTGTAACACCCCCGATACACTCAGGAATATTACAATGCCGTGAATCCTTTACGTGAGAATTTACAAGGCTGATGAAATGAAATGACGATAACAAATACTAACAAACAACGGCAGTGGAAATAAAATACAACATGAGTCTAACAACAGTACTGAAAGACAAACGTCAAACGGTGAATATTAATACATGACTAAATACAACATCACAAACGACGACGTACACGAGTACTTTATTACAACAACATAAACATATCACAAATTAACTCGGCCGTAACATCACTCTGCACCCTCGTTGTCATGCAGCTCTAGTGGTTGTTTTCCCGCTCTTTTGGATTCTGAACATCAAACAAATGTTCACCCCTGAGGGGGTTAGCACAACGATGCTAGTACAAGTACGATATTTATACAACAATGATTTATTCAACAATCCCCGAATAATAACGTCAACAATATCAATAATAATCATGACAAGTCTCTCAACGAGAAACAGTAACAATGTACATCATATCATGTCAATCTTAACATACTCATGGTATTCCAACGATCCAGCGCACACATCTATAGATTCCCATGATGATCCCGTCGGACCAACGCATGGTGGAAGTACTTGTCCAACGATCCAGCACACACAGCTATATATATTCCCATGATGATCCTATCGGACCAACGCATGGTGGACAAAATATCACAACACATGCACAATATAACAACAATATAACTAACATCAGTACGAATAAATATAATTAATGTACTTGTCTTAAATTGACGACAAGGATAATACTTCGATGGATGTCAATACATTCTAAGGTCACCCCTTCGATCAATCACATTGTAAAGCTCGGACCTTAAGCAAAAGAAATAATATAGAGTTCATCTTACGTCATATAACTAACGTACGAACATCTAACATTCTAAACTATGGCCGAATGTTGCCGACACTTCGGATCCTGTCCGATTCTCTTCATAACGGACGTTATATACTCAACATAACGTACATTAAGTTTGTGCCTTAACGTATGTAAGCTCCTATACCTAATGTACATTATGCTTGAATTTGACAACGTTCTCTGATCAGACGGCTGCGTCTCGCCTGATGCTATAACGTATGTAATGCATGACACCTAACGTACGTTATACTTACAAACACATTGGGGTACAAAGCTAGTGTCTACGATTTCAAAGATATTCATCAAACCAATATAACTCTATACTTTAATCTTGATTCAAGGTTCGGTTATTCATACAATTCGTCTCAAAGGTATGATCATAAGAATACTAACAAATTCTCCGAGGAAGATGAAACAACCGTGTTCTAGGTTCAATTCGATTATCCTCAACATAATCAAATTATTCTAACCAAGAATATATCGAAGTCTATCAATTCAAACACCTCTTACGAAATACGAAATATTCTTGGTGAAACGCATAGAATTCATATTCTTGAAAACTTTGATTCTAGGTGATGATATCAACATGGCATTGTATACAACTCGACCAAAACATGCCACAATCTCAGAAACTATGTCCTAGGGTTCAACATGCCAAGGTTCATTTCACAATTCTCTTAATAACGAAGAACACTCCAAGTATAGCCAAACCAATCTTCCTAAAACATGATATTCGATTACTACGACATCCTTGAAACGTAATAGTCTCAATAACATAGTCAAGAAACCGAATTCAAGGTTGTGTTTAGTATCAAAATACCTTTCACGAAGAATAACGATGAAAACGATTGGTAGAACTCGACACCGTAAGCTTGAACACCAATCCGAGATGTCTACGATCTTCTAAACCAGGTAGAGAGGCTATATAAGGATTATGTGTGGGTGAGAAAGCTCTATGGACTCTCAAAAATTGGATAAGGAATGAAAAGAAACGAGTTGAAATGAAATTGGGTGTTGCCATATTTATAAAACTCAGACATTTACGTACGTTAACCTCACAGCATTACATACGTTATCGCCTTAACGTACGCTATCTGAAATCTTTAGCATGCGTTATCATCCGACAGTAACTACTGCCTCATTTCTGACGTTCTTAACATACATTAACCCTTACTCTTTACGTATGTAATAAGCTCTGTTTAGCGTACGCTATCTTAGTCTTTTAGCGAACGTTAAACCTCGTTGACTTGCTCTTTCAAAAAGTTGTCTGATCATGCGGGGAATCTTATCCTTGTCCCTATCCCAAGATGGCCCATGTGCCGACCAACCTTATCTGCCTGACTGCCTGTTACTTACGCTATGCTTAGTTCATAGCATACGCTATCCTCAGTTCATAACGTACGTTGATCTCATCTGCTAGCATACGTTATGATGTAGCTGCATGCATAAATTTGCAAACTCTTCCTAATATGATCATCGACTGTTTGGAATACGAATACAGTAAAAAATTACACTTCGATTATAGATACCACAAAGTCGAAAATTACAAGGTTCAAATACAGATGAAAATACTCAACAATTATCCATATATTACATACTCTCCCTCTAAAAAAGAGTTTCGTCCCGAAACTTAAGACAAAAATAATTTTGGGTATCTAGACTTCATTCTGTTCTCTATCTCCCAAGTGGCTTCTTCAACTCCGTGTCCCGACCATTGAACTTTAACCAAGTGATTAGTTTATTCCTCAATTATTTGATTCGACTCTCGAGTATCTTGATTGGTTTCTCTTCGAACGTGCCATCCTTAGCGAATTCGATCTCGCTGAAATCAATTACATGACTGGGGTCTGTGATGTATTTTTGTAACTATGACATGTGAAACACATTATGAACATGACTCAGCGACGGCAGTAAGGCGAACCTGTACGCCAACTCCCCAACTCTCTCATGAATCTCAAATTGTCCGATATATCTCGGACTCAGCTTTCCTTTCCTCCCAAAACGAAAAATTCCCCGAGTAGGAGAAACCTTTAAAAGCATGTGGTCCCCAATTCCAAATTCCAATGGGCGACGATGCACGTCTGCATAAAATTTCTGCCGACTCTGGGCAGTCAACAGCCTTTCACGAATCAAGGCTAACTTCTCTTGAGTCTGTACTATCAACTCCGGTTCCGTCCCAATCAAGTCTGGTGAATCATCCCAACACAGGGGTGATCTACATCTCCCCTCGTATAACACTTCAAAAGGTGCCATCTTAATAGAAGCATGCCAACTATTATTGTAAGTGAATTTAATCAACGGTAGATGAACTTCCCACTCAGTCGACCAATCTAGTGCACAAGCTCTCAGCATGTCTTCCACTGTTTGAATATTCCTCTCTGACTGTCCATTAGTCTGAGGATGATAAGATGTTCTAAAGTTCAGCTCAGTTCCCAAGGCTCTATGAACTGCTTTCCAAAAATGTGACACGAAGCAACCATCTTGGTCAGAAATAATGGTCTTTGGCGTACCATGTAATCGGACTATCTCCCCAATAAACACTCGTGCCAACCTCTCTGGTCCCCAAGTATCCTTGATGCCCAGAAAATGAGCCGACTTGGTTAGGCGATCAACTATCACCCAAATCATGCTCATCCCTGTTCTGGTCTTCGGCATATTAGTGATAAAGTCTATCAATATATCTTCCCACTTCCATTCAGGAATCGGAAGTGGATTCAACATCCCGGTGGGTCGTTGATGTTCGATATTAACCTGCTGAAAAGTTAAACACTTCAAGACATATTCCGCCACATCTCTCTTCATGTTGCCCACCAAAAATTCTGCTTCAGATCCTTATACATCTTACTGGTGCCCGGGTGAATAGAATAGGGCGTACTGTGAGATTCCTTCATGATTGTCTGCTTCAAAACATCAACATCTGGAACACAAAGTCGATTTTAGAATCTCAAAACTCCATCATCATGAATCCCAAATCCTGGGGCCTTACCCTTGCTCACTTCATCACGTAATCGAATCATCAGAGGGTCATCTAATTGCTTAGATTTGATTTCTTTGATTAACGACGAAGTTAATTCCATCACACACAGTTGCCCTTGGACTCCTTGCAACCATACATCAATTACTTCACGAATCAACTCTCGTTGAATGCTGGACTGAGAGGTGAGAGTCTCCAGCATTTGAATAGAAATGGGTTTACGGCTCAATGCATCAGCTACTACAGCATTCGAATAGAAATGGGTTTGCGGCTAAGTGCATCGGCCATTACATTTGCTTTTCCTAGGTGATAAAGAATCTCCAAATCATAGTCTTTAATCAATTCTATCCATCTCCTCTGCTGCATGTTTAACTCTTTTTGACTAAAGATGTATTCTTATGATCTGTGAAGATCTGACTGTGAGTCCCGTACAAATAATGTCTCCATATCTTCAAGGCGAAAACAACAGCTGCCAACTCTAAATCATGAGTTGGATAATTTACTTCATATGGTTTCAACTGTCGTGAAGCGTAGGCGATCACCTTCTTATTCTGCATTAATACACACTCGATACCTTGGTTTGAAGCGTCACTATAAACTATGAATCCTTCAGTTCCTTGTGGTAGTGCTAAATTTGATGTCGTCGTCAATCTCATCTTCAATTCATCAAAACTGGCCTGACACATATCGTTCCATTCAAACTTTTGGGTTTTCTGTAGCAATCGAGTAAGTGGATGGGTAATTTTGGAAAACCCTTCCACGAACCGACGATAATACCCAGCAAGTCCTATAAAACTTCTGACTTCCTTCACGTTCTTAGGAGACTTCCAATCCAAGATTGCCTCGACTTTCTAGGTATCTACTCGGACTCCTTATGCTGATACCACATGACCGAGGAACATCACTTCCTTTCAGCAGAATTCACACTTAGAAAGTTTGGCATATAATTGCTCGCTTCTCAAAAGGTCCAAAACGATCCGTAATTGCTGCGCATGCTCTTTCGAGCTCTTGGAATAGACCAGAATATCATTAATAAACACAACTACGAATTTGTCCAAATACTCTATGAACACTCGATTCATTAATTGCATAAACACAGTAGGTGCATTAGTGAGGCCAAACGGCATCACACAAACTCATAATGCCCAATGCAAGTTCTGAATGCTGACTTCGGGACATCAGTTTCCTTAATCCTTAATTGATGATATCCCAATCTCAAATCGATCTTAGAAAATACTGTCGCTCCTTGCAACTGGTCAAACAAATCATCGATTCATGGAAACGGGTACTTGTTCTTGACCGTCATCTTGTTCAGCTCTTAATAGTCAATGCACAATCGAAACGATCTATCTTTCTTTCGGATAAAAAGAACTGGTGCACCCCAGAGTGAAACACTTGGCTGAATATAGCCTTTGTCCAATAACTCATCCAGTTGCTTTTTCAATTCATACATTTCGGTAGGTGCCATACGATACGGCACCTTAAAAATCGGTGTAGCTCCTAGTTCTAGCTCAATGGCAAACTCTACCTCTCTTCGTGAAGGTAGTCCAGGTAAGTCGCCAGGGAACACGTCCGGAAATTCACTCACAACATGAATGGATGGAAGCTCTACTTTTCCGTCTTCTCTCTTCATTGCGTAACACCAGTAACCAGTACAGCCCTGTTTTAGCAATTTGACGGATTTCATAGCTTTGATCATTTTCCCTGAGCTTCCTGGTCTCCATCCCTCGAATAATAATTCGGAACCATCTTCGGCTACCATCAAGATATTCCTCTTCCGGTAGTTCACAATAGCTCCATATCGATTAAGCCAATCGTCTCCGAGAATCAGATCGGCTCCTTGCATCTCCATCACAATCAGATTTGAGGGCCACTCCTTGCCTCCAATTGATACAGAAAAATCTCTAGTTTCTAAGTTCCCCACAATTCTCTCTCCACTCGGTAAACCCACAACATAAGGCTCACATTTATGAAAACAAGAAATGTTCAAACGATTAACACAAGACAATGATATAAATGAATGTGTAGCCCCTGTATCGAACAAAACACTAACTGATTGTGAAAGGATCTGAACGGTACTTGATGCAATAGTGGCATCCAGAACGTCTGTCTTCCTCATCTCATAAAGGCGTGGGGGGATGGATCCAGCACTCGATGCTCCCTTTCGGTCGAACTATCCTCTGCCTTGTCCTCGACCAAAACTCTGGGGTTGCTGGACACTCGCTGCATTTGCAGAACACTTGCTTCCTTCTGAGCCGGCTGCGAAGTACGAGCTCCAATTAACTTAGTGGCATCCATGCAGAACATTGCACGATGTCCTTCCTGTCCGCAATCATAACATGACACTGGAGAATGGAAACAATCACGCCAAAGGTGTCCTGGGCGACCACAATTAAAACAGCTCTTGACCATATTTGTTGGTGTTGATACTGATCTGAAGTTCTTTTTGCCTTTGGATGGATGCGGGGGCCTTTTAAATGAATGAAAAGATGACTGGGTCTTGCGGGCCCCACTACTATTGTGTTCTGTGAAACTACCAGAGACTTTCTGCTTCTTGGACTCCAAGAACTTTCCATAGCTGCTTCTTTCATTTCATACGCCAGGGCTTTGTCTTGGTAATGGCGGAGAGTGGTGCATTCAAAACCTGACATGTACCTCTGTATTTGTGGATTCATTCTCATATCAAAGTAAATCATCATTTCTGCATCGGTTCTAACCAGGTGTCGAACAAACGCTAGCTGTTGATTAAACGTCTTAATTGTCTGAGCCACCGGCACATCCGAAGGCTGCGCGGAAAAAAATTCTCGAACCTTAGCTTCTCTCACCGGATGAGGGCAGTACTGAGCTTCCATCATAAGTTTAAACTCTTCCCAACCGGCATCATGATCAACAGGTCAGATGGCTTCCCACCATTCGGACGCTTCTCCTGTCATAAAGTACTAGGTAATGGGGGCTCTTTGGTTGTCTGGGCAGTTAATCCCGGCAAATATTTTCTCCAGTTTTCTCATCCACTGATCCCACGTCGGCGTCTCAGAAAATCCATCGAATTTCGGCAGGTGCATCTTCGCCACCTCCTGTAGCCATCCGTCTCCTCGATTTCCCAAGTCTGGGTTGCCTTGCTGTCTTTCTCCTGGCTGCAATCCTATCACCACTTGCATCTTGTCCACCACTTGAGCAAATTGAGTCATCTGGTTGACCACCTGACGAAGGATGTCGGGAATGATAGGATTGGCATTTGTCTCCACTGTCTATTCTCATTCATTACTAACGGACTCCTGCTATTCGCCAGAACTTGAGTTAGCCTGATTTGACAGCGAATCAGGAACAAGAGGCGAAGCTTCTCTCTCAGCATTCCTACGCCCGCGTCCACGACCACAACCACGCCCACGTCCTCCCCTCAACATACTGTAAGCATAAACACTCAATATACATGGAATAATATCGTCCTAACGTTCAAGTATAAAAAGGTACAACATGTAAAGGACAAGATAGAGTTTAGGAAACTTACAACCACCGCTCGCACGAAGACGTAGGCAGTACAGTGATGTTATGCGTGACTGGTTACCCTAAAAGACATATATGACCCCTATTTTAACCCAACGGCCAAGATATCCATAATATTATCTCCGATACCATATTCTGTAACACCCCCGATACATTCAGGAATATTACAGTGCCGTAAATCCTTTACGTGAGAATTTACAAGGCTGATGAAATGAAATGACGATAACAAATACTAACAAACAACGGCAGCGGAAATAAAATACAACACGAGTCTAACAACAGTACTGAAAGACAAATGTCAAACGGTGAATATTAATACATGACTAAATACAACATCACAAACGACGACGTACTCGAGTACTTTATTACAACAACATAAACATATGATAAATTAATTCGGCCGTAACATCACTCTGCACCCTCGTTGTCATGCAGCTCTAGTGGTTGTTTTCCCGCTCTTTTGGATTCTGAACATCAAACAAATGTTCACCCCCGAGGGGGTTAGCACAACGATGCTAGTACAAGTACGATATTTATACCACAATGATTTATTCAACAATCCCCGAATAATAACGTCAACAATATCAATAATAATCATGACAAGTCTCTCAAGGAGAAACAGTAACAATGTACATCATATCATGTCAATCTTAACATACTCATGGTATTCCAACAATCCAGCGCACACATCTATAGATTCCCATGATGATCCCGTCGGACCAACGCATGGTGGAAGTACTTGTCCAACGATCCAGCACACACAGCTATATATATTCCCATGATGATCCTATCGGACCAACGTATGGTGGACAAACAATCACAACACATGCACAATATAACAACAATATAACTAACATCAGTACGAATAAATATAATTAAGGTACTTGTCTTAAATTGACGACAAGGATAATACTTCAATGGATGTCAATACATTCGAAGGTCACCCCTTCGATCAATCACGTTGCAAAGCTCGGACCTTAAGCAAAAGAAATAATATAGAGTTCATCTTACGTCATATAACTAACGTACGAACATCTAACATTCTAAACTATGGCCGAATGTTGCCGACACTTCGGATCCTGTCCGATTCTCTTCATAACGGACGTTATATACTCAACATAACGTACATTAAGTTTGTTCCTTAACGTACGTAAGCTTCTATGCCTAATGTACATTATGCTTAAATTTGACAACGTTCTCTGATCAGACGGCTGCGTCTCACCTGATGCTATAACGTATGTAATGCATGACACCTAACGTACGTTATACTTACGAACACATTGGGGTACAAAGCTAGTGTCTATGATTTCAAAGATATTCATCAAACCAATATAACTCTATACTTCAATCTTGATTCAAGGTTCGGTCATTCATACAATTCGTCTCAAAGGTAGGATCATAAGAATACTAACAAATTCTCCAAGGAAGATGAAACAACCGTGTTCTAGGTTCAATTCGATTATCCTCAACATAATCAAATTATTCTAACCAAGAATATATCAAAGTCTATCAATTCAAACACCTCTTACGAAATACGAAATATTCTTGGTGAAACTCATAGAATTCATCTTCTTGAAAACTTTGATTCTAGGTGATGATATCAACATGGCATTGTATACAACTCGACCAAAACATGCCACAATCTCAGAAACTATGTCCTAGGGTTCAACATGCCAAGGTTCATTTCACAATTCTCTTAATAACGAAGAACACTCCAAGTATAGACAAACCAATCTTCCTAAAACATGATATTCGATTACTACAACATCCTTGAAACATAATAATCTCAGTAACATACTCAAGAAACCGAATTCAAGGTTGTGTTTAGTATCAACATACCGTTCATGAAGAATAATAATGAAAACGATTGGTAGAACTCGAAACCATAGGCTTGAACACCAATCCGAGACGTCTACGATCTTCTAAACCAGGTAGAGAGGCTATATAAGGATTATTTGTGGGTGAGAAAGCTATCTGGACTCTCAGAAATCGGATAAGGAATGAAAAGAAACGAGTTGAAATGAAATGGGGTTCTGCCATATTTATAAAACTCATACCATTACTTACGTTAACCTCACAGCATTATGTACGTTATCGCCTTAACGTACGCTATCTGAAATCTTTAGCGTACGTTTTCATCCGACAGTAGCTATTGCCTCATTTCTGACCTTCTTAACTTGGGGAATCTTATATTTGTGCCCGTCCTAAGATGGCCCATGTGCCGACCAACCTTATCTGCCTGTTACGTATGCTATGCTCAGTTCATAGCGTACGCTATCCTCAGTTCGTAACGTACGTGAAACTCATCTGCTAGCATACATTATGACGTAGCTGCATGCATAAATTTGCATACTCTTCCTAATATGATCATGGACTATTTGGAATACGAATATGGGAAAAATACACTTCGATTATTGATACCACAAAGTCGAATATTACAAGGTTCAAATGCATAGGAAAATACTCAACAATTATATGGATATTACATAAGATTCAAATGCGAAACTGATCAGCCTCGATGGTGTAAACTAAACTTATTCACGAAGTATAAAAACGTATAGGTTGATGGGAGTGAACAAAGGGAAAAAAAGATCGAATCATCCATTAGATGGGTTGGTGTTGGACACCACTTTATAAAGATTAATAGAGCAGAAATGTGTTCGGTTGCCCTCTATTAAAATTTATAGAGAAATCAATCATCACTATGAAGTAAAGTGAATGAATACTTGCGGATTTCACAAGGGAGTGTGTTATTCTGATAAAAATAGTGGGAGAGGGGTTAAAAGAATATAAACGTCCTTAATTCTAAACTCAGACCATAATTGAATGAGTCCATAATCAATCTGGCATACTTTATGCAGACATAAAACTCTCGTAAAATGACAATGAAGCCACTCACAATATTACTCGAAAAGAACACCTTAATTGGGCCTAAATTTATGGACTGGATACGTAACCTGATGATAGTCTTCAGTGTGGAGGCGCTGGGACGTCTTGGAGGTGGACATTTTGGCGGCTCCGATGCGGACCAGATCTAGTCAAGAAGATGTTGAAATCCACGAAAAGTGGGTTAAGGATGACATTAGGGTCCGTGGTTATATGATGGCCTCTATGTATGATGAGCTTCAGAGAGCTCATGATAAAATGACTTCTGCTAACTGAGCTTTATGGTGAGCACAAACTGCTAAATATGAGATATCAAAGTAGCTCTTCGGTGCCATGATAAAGGAAGGTGGGGATGTCGGGGACCATGTCCTCAAAATGATCTCTATGATCGAGAGATTGGAGGCTCTTGATTGTAGGATGCATGCTTCTCTACAGACCGACCTTTTATCCTGTAATCTCTTCCTGATTCATTCTCATAATTTGTTATGAACTTCAATTGCAATGAGATTGCTTGCAATTTAGCAGGGTTGATGAACAAAATTGTAACTGCTGAGTCTCAGATGAGGACTCCATGGGTGAAGGAGTCTGCTCTTATGATTTATTTTGGAGTCCAAGAATAAACAAAAAGACCAAGAAGCAGATGGGCCCACAAAGCAAGGACTTTAAGGGTAAGGGCAAGGCCCCGATAGTTCTTAAGAACAAGAAGGTTAAGGCAGACGTATGTCTCATATGCGGTGAGCTGGGCCACTAGGCAATAGACTATCCGAAGCTTCACAATGCTTCAGGTATGGAACTTTTAGTTTTGGAAACAAATTGTTCTGCTATTGTACTTTCTACTTCTTGGATACTAGATTCAGGTACGCTTTAGGTATGGAACTTTTAGTTTTGGAGTCTCTGAAGTGCTGATTCCATAATCTTGTAACTGATGTTGCATCCAGAGAATCTGTATACAGCAACTTCCAGCGGCATAATATTCTGACTCAACTTTAGAAAATGAGTTGTCTAATTGCTTCTTACTGAACCGTGGCACAAGTCTAGGTCTAAGGAAGTGATAAGTACAGCTTGTACTCTTCCTATCCAACTTACAGCCTCCAAGAACCGAGTCGTTGTAGCCTACCAAATCGAATCCTCATTCCTTAATATACTACAATCCTACATCAATTGTTCCTTTCACGTGCTTAAGGATTCGTTTGAATGTGGTGAAGTGTGACTCCTTAAGTGCTACCTGATATCGAGCACACACTCCTACAACAAACTGATATCGGGCTTGCTAGTTGTTAGGTACAGGAGTCAGCCTATAAGCTTCCTGTAGAGTGGTTGATCAACCGGCTTTCCATCTTCGTCAGCACTAATTTGTGTGGAAGTGCTCATGGGAGTAAATGAGGATTTGGAGTTGTTCATCCCGAATTTGTTTAGCAACTCCTTGCTGTACTTTTCCAGGTTGATGAATATGCATGTAGGCAATTGCTTAACCTGCAATCCTAGAAAATAGCTAAGTTCTCCCATCATACTCATTTCAAATTTACTTTGATTGAGATGAGAGAACCTTTGACATAAAGCGAGGTCAGTTGAACCAAATATAATATCATCGACATATATTTGTACCATTAAAAGATCGTCACCTTCCTGTATCTTGAAGAGGGTCTTCTCCAATACACCTTTCTCAAATTTATTGTTGATTAGGTACAGGTACAGGGTTGCATACTAGGCTCTAGGCACTTGCTTAAATCCATATAGTGCTTTCCATAGCCTGAATACTGGGTCTCTGCCGTCAGTGTTGACAAACACTGGTGGCTGTTCAACATAGACTTCTTCAGCGAGATCTCCGTTTAAGAATGCACTCTTAACATCCATTTGATATACTATAAAGTTCTTGTGAGCAGTGAATGCTAGGAATATCCTGATGGCTTCTTGTCTGGCTACATGGGCAAACGTTTCATTATAGTCTATGCCTTCTTACTGTCTATAACCTTGAGCGACTAGCCGGGATTTGTTCCTTATGACAAGTCCATTTTCATCCTTTTTGTTTCTATATACCCATTTGGTTCCAATTACAGCTTGATGATCTGGTCTGGGTACTAGATACCATACATTGTTTCTTTCATAACCATTTAGCACTTCTTCTATAGAAGTTATATAGTGGGAATTATTCAGAGCTTCATTAGTCGAGACGGGTTCAGACTAGGCTAAGAGTACAACTAGAGTACACATAGTTACTCTCCTAAGTTCGGCTTGAGATTTCCATACAGGAAATTGAGACTTCTCATAATATGTTTCTTCCTATGCACAGAGTACAGTTCCTTGTGTACTCTGTATTTCCCTACTAGTGGTTACACCATCATCTATATCTCATATAATTAACTCCTGGAGGTGATCTCTCATCCATCTCCTGCCAGGCTCTAACTTGGCATCCCGTGCTGTATCTTGTGGTGCTGGAATCTCGGCTTTAGTTTGTATAGCATCAGCTTCGACTACTTTGGATCTTACAGTGGCATGATTGAATTCTGACAGGTTCTACTGGAGTTTGGGGATCATCAATAGAAAGTGTTTGGATGTTCTGGGGTTATGTCTTCTACTCCTATAGGATCACAATGGGGTTCATCGAATACTATATGGACGGATTCCTCTATTGTCAGTTTTCTCATGCTAAATATCCCGAAAGCTTTGCCGAAAGAGGAGTATCACTACAAAAAAAAACAGTTTTTACCGACGCCATTTACCGACGCCAGCACCGCCGTTGTTAAACTTATAATTTACCGACGCCATTTACCGACGCCCGTACCGCCGTTGTTAAACTTATAATTTACCGACGCCATTTACCGACGCCCGATTTACCGACGCCATTGCCGACGACCGGTTCGCAGACTTATTTTTTTACAATTAACGACGCCGTTTACCGACGCCATTTTGGCATTGGTAAATTTTTTTTTTTTTTTTTTAATTTACCGACGCCGTTTACGCCATTACCGACGCCATTTACCGACGCCAGCACCGACGCCATTTTGGCGTTGGTAAATTTTTTTTTTTTTTAAATTTACCGATGCCGTTTACGCCATTACCGACGCCAATTCGGCGTCGGTAATTTTTTAACACAATCCCACATCGAAAAACATCAATGTTTTTGGTGGTTTATAAACCAAAATCCTTCTCAACCATTTGAAATTGAATGGAGCCCGAACCTGATCCGCCCGGACCCTTTTGACCCGCCCGGACCCGACACTGGACTGGCCGAACCCACACTTTGAGCCGGACCTAACCCGCTGAGCCGCTTTGAGTCGGACCGACTTTTTAATTTTTTTAATTTAACGACGCCAAAAATGGCGTCGGTAAATGGCGTAAACGGCGTCGGTAAATTAAAAAAAAAAAAAAATTTACCAACGCCAAAATGGCGTCGGTAATGGCGTCGGTAAATGGCGTCGGTAATGGCGTAAATGGCGTCAGTAAAAAATTACCGTCGAGTGTTTTCCCAACGGCGGGTTGCCGTCGGTAATGGCGTCGGTAATTTTTTTACCAACGCCATTTTCTGTTTTACCAACGCCATTTTGGCGTCGGTAAAAACTGTTTTTTTTTGTAGTGTATCCCACAAATATACCTTCATCCGAATTTTCGTCGAAGGTTGAGTTGATCTTTCCCATTGCTTAGAACGTAACACCTGCATCCAAAAATATACAAGTATGCAACCATTGGAGTTTTATTATTCCATACCTCATATGCTGTTTTGTTGTGATGTTTGTTGATGATACATTGTTTTTTGTGTAGCACGCTGTATTTGTTGCTTCTCCCCAGAACCGCTGCGGCAATTTGCTTGCGGCTAGCATGGTCTTTGTTGCTTCTTTGAGCGTCCTGTTCTTTTGCTTGGCAATGCCATTTTTTTGAGGAGTTGGGGTTGTTGAGTATTCATGTTGTATTCTATTGTCCGTAAAGTATTGCTCTATGAAGCGATTTGTGAATTCAGTGCCTCTGTCGGAACGAATGGAGACGATACTCAACCCTTTATCATTTTACAGCTTCTTCAGGTGCTCTGGAAACTTCGTGGTGGTATCTTTATTTTTGCTCAGAAAGATTGTCCAAGCATACCTGGAAAAGTCGTCAACAATAACAAGACATTATTTATTACATCCCAAACTTACAGGGTCTAAAGGGCCGTAGAGGTCCATGTATAGCAAATCCAGTACCTTGTGGGTGGACAGGTATGACTTGCTTTTCAGGGTGGTCTTAACTTGGTTGCCTTTCTGACAGGGTCCACAGATGCAGTTTTTATAAAATGAGACATCGGCTATCCAGCGAGTTTGTTGATAGTCTTGAAGTTGATGTGCGACATTTTTTGGTTCCATAGCCAACTTTGATCTATAGTGCCTTTGGCAACAAAACATTGAATAGTGGAGCTCGTAGGCTTCTAGTCAGCAATGTACATATTACCTGGTCGGCTTCCTGTGAGGACTTCCTTTGTCTTGATGTCCTTCACCCTACAACAATCTATATAGAATTTGACCGAGAACTGTTTGTCAAAAAACTGGCTAATACTAAGTAGATTATATTGTAAGCCTTCAACATAGGCTATGTCAGTGACTTTAAATTTTCCTACAAGCAGGGTTCCCTCCCCTCTTGTTATTCCCTTGGATTTGTCGCCGAAGCGTAACTTTAGACCACGACCTTCCACATAATCTGACAGCTTACTAATATCTCCTGTCATATGCCGAGAACGTCCGTTGTCAAAGTACCAAATGTCTTTTTCTTTGGTATCTTGTAAGCATAAGGTTTAGGTAGATTTAGGTACCCTTTGATTATTGGGTGAATGGATGTTAGTGCCTTTTGGTACCCAAATTTGCCTGACACCAATTGGTTTGTTGTAGGTTACTTTTGGTCCAATCTTGCAATATTTACGAAGGGCAGGCATGTATTTGCTGTAACCTTTATTATTATGCATGAAAGGTCTAGGGTTTTGATTCCAGTACGATTGCTATCTTGGAGTAGGAACCATTTTGTTCGGCCTTATAGCTTGCCTTCTAGATTTTTCAGTTGGATTCCAAGAGCTGTTGGTGGTACTGCATGGCGGGCTATTTTTTGGATGGATAACGAGGCTCCTTATCTAGGCGCACTATACTGTTGGTAGTACTTCGGTGCGTGCCTCTGATACTTATATATAACCTTTTTTCTGGATAGCCACTGGCGCTGCTGGTATGGTCGGGGAGCATACTACTGATTACGTCTCAAAGGTCTGAGAGGCTGAGGTTTCCGCTGTTTATGATAGGAACTAGGGGGCGGAATCAAATCCTTTGCTTTACAATGTGGGGCAACTATAATCTTTGTGGGACTCGGGGCCTCTTCGGGTTCAGGAATGTGTTCCACTCCCCTGACGAACACATTACTAGATTTTCTCTTATGGGAGAATGAGTCATATCTTAGACCACGTTTATCGTTAGCATGCTTCCAGTGCTTAGAATTTCTTCCATCCTTCTAGAAGATTTTTCAAATGATCTCAAGATGGTCTCGAGTTCTCCTTCTCCTTTCTTGAGAGTTTTTACTTTGACTTCAAATAAAGCATAATCATTTGTCTTGCACTCACTATGAGACTTTGCCTCATTTAGATCTTTTACAAGTTGATGATTGATTTCCATGAGTTTTTCATAAGTGACTTTGCTGTTTTCGCAATCCAAAGACATATTTTCATAGTTGTTTTTGAGCAAGTCATTTTCGTCTTTCAGCTCCAGGTTTAAAATTGCGAGCTGTATATTTTCTCATTTGAGTGTCTCATGGGCTTTTTGAATGTTTTTAAATTCATTCATCATGTTTTCAAAAGTATGCGATGCATTGGTAGGAATAGTTGAGTTTGAGCTTACCTCATTATCACTGTCATCATCATCCTCTATTTCTTTGGCCATAAAACACATACATGCTTTATCCTTAATTTCATCGTTGGAGGAGTCACTGTCAGTGATCACATGTAGACACTCCTCGGTCTTGTTCAACACGGACGAGGCTTCTGATTCACCAATCAGGGCCTTAAGGTTGTTTCTCAAGCACGTCTCTTCTCATCCTTTTCTTGTTGTTCAGCTTCGGGCAACTTTTGAACTTTTGGATGAGGACACTTATTTGCATAATGTCCTGGCTTCTTGCAATTATAGCATAGGTTAGAATCACCGGATGAAGGGGATTCTGAGCTTACCCTGTTAAATGGATTGGGCCTGTATGGGTCCTTTCCAGACTGCTTGATGAACTGCTTAAATTTGTGCATGAGCAAGGCCATTTCATCTTGTGACAGGATGATCGTCGGTGTCTGCTGCCTTGTGTGTCGACTTGGATGTGCTCGGTGCTGAAAAATGTCTCCTATCAGATACGGCAGCCAGTGCTATAGTCTTGATAGGTGACTCTTCAGATTTCTCTCTCCTGTCTATATCGTACTAGAATGCCTTTTTAGGTCAGAAAAGAGATCAAAAGTAGACATATCATTTAAGTTACATGACACACGTATAGCTGTACTTTTTATGTCCCATCGGGCAGGGACTGATCTAATATTTTCAAATTTTTCTTCTTTTGGTTATATACTTTACCCAATGGTTCAAGTTCACCGACAATGCTGGTAAATCTGAGTTCAAGCTCCTCAAGCATTTTTGTAGGTTTTATTTAGAAAGACTCAAATTGCTGAGTTAGTTTAGAAATTTTATTTCCTTTTGAGAGCTGAGTTCCCTCGCATATGAGCTTGACTTTTTCCCAGATTTGTTTGCCTATTTGACAGCTTTTTACCTTAGAGAATATGCCTTTGTCGAAAGTGACAAATAGCACATTCTTGGCGACGTTGTCCAAATTTGCACGCTTGCGCTCATCGATCGTCCATTAATCGCGCTCCTTCTGGAGCATCTCAGCATAGGGTAGCCATTCCATTCTTGCGGTTGTATTCACCTTCATAATCTTGATAGGTCCTTCATGGATGACAAAAATCATCTCTTCGTGTATGGCTGCAAGATGGGCTTCCATCTAAATTCTCTAGTTAGGGCTGTCAAACGGCTCGGTTTCGGTTAACCGGACCGAAATTTTTCGTCAACCGGGACCATAATTGCCCAAAAATGAGAACCAAAAACCGTACCATATAAAATTTCGGTTAACCGGAACCAGACCGATTATTTTCGGTTCCGGTTTGGATAACCTGAAAAAAAACATTTTTTTCGAAAAAAACCCGTTTTAATTGAAAATATACTATTTAATGAACTGTTTTAATTCGAAAAAACTATTTAATGAAAATATTTAATGAAAATATATTATTTAATTCAAAAAAACTGTTTTGATTGAAAAAATGTTTGAGACGAGAGAGAGAAAAATTGAAAATATGGATTTAGTCATTTAGGGTTTTTATTTTTAAAATTATAAATTATAAAATATATTAATACTTAATAAATATATAATATATTATTACAAAATCAGTGTTCGGTTCTAAATCGTTCGGTTCCGGTTCTAACCAAAAACCGAAAAATTTAGACATACAGAGCCGAAAATCGGACCGAAAACCGAATATACGGTTCCAGTTAACTAGAATCGCTTCGGTTCCGGTTCTAACCGGGAACCATTTAGACACCCCTATCTCTACTCATCAAATTTGTTAGTAAAAACATAGGAACTTTATTTATCATTGAGGTGTCCATTTTAGATATAGGATAAATGATGAAAATGTTGCACTACAGTTTTCATAAGCTAGTGATTTTTGTGATTCTGATTCAGTTAAAAATCGACTGATTCTTTTCCAAATCAACCTCTCTGATACCACTTGTTCGCCATAGAGTATACAGTAAGGAGGACAATAAGTTGTATGTTTTTCGAAGTTATTTGCGTAGCGAAGACTAATATTGAGTTGCTATAAATACAGCAACTATGTACTCTCCTGTTTGCTTGATGCGTATAGGGTTTTCACAATGTATATTTTAAATCACAGTTATAAATGAAAACAGTAAGGACATAATGTAAAATAAACATAGATATAAGTAGTTCGAGGTACACCCCTCTACATCCACTGGTCCTCCACACAGGAGTAAAACGTTTATTAAAATCACTACATACACAACTACGTGACTTTAACTAAACCTGTTTCTGTATCGTTCACACAGATTGATACAGTGACCAAAGCTTGGGCCGTTCATGTTAGGAATATGCCCTCGAATGCCACTCAGAGGATGTATGAGAGGGGGCATTGTACTCGTTATTATGTAAACTATTAGCAGAAGGCAATTGTGTGTTTCTTTATTTACTAAATGTCACTGGAATTCCTGACTTGTAAATATATATATATATATATATATATATATATAAACTAGTCCATGTATTTGAGAGAAAATTTTCTACTCCTTGTTAGATAAGGAGATAGGCACTGGTAAAGTTTATAACTCAAATACTTAATCATTCGCAAAGTCGATGAAACTTGGTTGGGCGTTAGGTTTATGTGAAGACTTGTATGACGTGTTCTTTGACTTGGAAAGTGCCTGTCGTCACTAATGGTTAGTGGGAACACATGTTGTAGGTATACTAATGAGATTAGTATACTCGAACCGACTCACCCTATATTCGTCACACGAATTTCACTCTGGGACAGTAAATGACGGAATCGAAAGGTTGTGATAGGTATTCTTGAACCTTCGACTTGAGGATTTCGTAGGGATGTGCTTGTGACGTTAAGATTTTCACTAGAGTAGTTAGACCCAAAAAACTAAGAGGTGGGGGTAAACCTCGACTTGCGTCTTGACGAACAAGTAGCAAGTTCTACTAAATACCAAGATAGGATTCTTTCTCCTGTAAGTGACATTTATATGTCACATGTGGTTATTGGCAGATGAGATCATAAGTCTTTGGATATTGGAGCTAGTTGTATAGGATACACAAGAGCTCAGTGATCTCGATTTGCATTAACTATGAATAGCGTCAAGTACAGATATGTTTTGGCTGATCGTGACCCTATAACTTGATCGGGACATATGAAAGAATGGTTTATACATTTACTTGTATTCACGACAGAATGGTTCTTGAATGATCCCTATCATTCGTTCTCAGTAAGGTTACAGTGTACGCTGCGGGACTGGCTAGGTGGTTCTATAACTCTTTGGTTCCTCCTATTGCTTACTGAGACGGACCTCCCGAGTCACGCATTAGGGAGATGACGGAATAATTTGAATTGGATCTCTTATTTTGAATTTTAGACATTGGATGTCTTATTTAATTTATTGAATAAATTAAATCGGTATTAGTAAATTAAATAAATTACTGTGTAATTATTTAATTCATGAATTATTATTTCTTGAAGAAATAATATCATAATATAATTGATTAATTAAATTAGTCAATTGTATTAATTGTATTTGAGATGAACCAAGATGTATTAGTGAGACTGGATACACGATGGTATGTTTCATGGACCGAAATGAACCGAACCTTCTCAATCATATGTACCCACCCCCATATGCACTTTCCTTGATGATGCCTTTTGTACCCTCATTTATTTTGATGAGTTGGTTCGATATGAAGAGGACATAAATGGTGTGATAAGATGAGATCTTATCATAATACACCATGAGGTGGGGACCTTGGAGGTTTGTGTGGACTTTGTTATAAAATAAAGTTCATCCCTTCCACCATGACACCAATATCGGCCAAGACACACACACACACACACACACACACATATATATATATATATATATATATATATATATATATATATATATATAGAGAGAGAGAGAGAGAGTTCATTTTTGTTCAAGTTCTTACACTCTTAGAGAGAGAAAGAAAATCAAGAACAAAATTATATCACTTAGAGTGATCACAATTTTGAGAGAATTATTTCCTACTACTCTTTTCTAGCCGTATCCTTGGAGGATAATTAGGTAGTTGTTGTTCCAATCATCTCTCAGCGCGTGGATAGTAGAGACGTGGTGCTTTCGGCATTCGGATCATTGCGGAATTATCAAATCGGATTTGCGGTCATCAGGATCAACCTCAACATTCAATCAAAGGAATTCAAGGGTATGTTTTCATATCTTAACTCTTATCCTTTTAATATTCGTATATACGTTGCATGATCGGTCCTCTTTAGGGTTCGGTAAAAACCATTTTCGTTTCCGCAGCGCCTTCGTTTTAGGCATCGAACCCCAACAGTTCACATAGATTGAGTTTAGCTCTTTCGACTTCTTCTCACATAGATCGAAGCTTCGTCCTCAATGTTATTCTTCCCACACAGGTCGTAACTAGTAAGGACTTAGTCCACACAGAGCTAAGGTTGATCTCAACGGTAAAGACAGGGTAGAACAAGTTCAAACAGTAGTTGTATGTTTTGAGCGATTACTGTATGTTGTGCTATTTGAATTGAGAACTGTATATTTCTTTGATTTGATAATGCTGTATGACCAGAAAATATACTGCTCTTTCTTAGCTTGATATTCTAATTGTCAGAGCTGATTATCAGATGTAATGCGCGAGATAATTCATTGTTATTCTTGTTGTTGCTTGATGTCCTCTACTTGGGGCTATTTATAACCTTGGAAATAGATCCGCTATAAATATAGTCGTTGGCCGGTTGGTGAGATTTAGACAGCTCTGGTTGGCGGCTGCAGAATGTTTGAATTAAAGGCAATTCCCATTTAATGCTTCAGGCATTCTTTTTGAATTTGCATTAAATGCTCTTCAGCGCATTCAGACTGTTGTCTCTTTCGGACGCATTAAATGTTGTCTTATTAGCATTAAATGCTGCTTTATGTAATATCCGCAATTTCAATTTTCGGTAAATTTTTTTTTTTAGCAGGAGTTCGTTTTAACGGCTTGCTTGTGAACGTTTCATCATTCTGAGAATATTTAATTCTGCACTTTTTAACGTCCCAGTTCGTTTCGGTGTCGTTTTATTGAGTTCTGTGTTCTTAGGCGACTTTTCCGCGCTTGAGTTTGATTCTTGTGAATCTCGTTCGAAACTGTCGTTTCAGGTTTCTCGTAAGTTCATTTAACGTTGTCATACGTGTTTTGAGCTTCGGTTTGATTATTCGTTATCGTGTCGTGATTTTTGGGACTTTTGGGACTGTTTTGTAATTTTCCAGAGTTGTGGGTATCCGTAGTCGTACCCATTTCCGAGAATACTGCTGCTGTCCTTCTGAGTCGTTAGCGCACGCTACACTTATTGGTTAGCGCGCTCTATGGTATGGTAATACCCGAGATCTTCATTCCGGTTTCGTTGAATTTTCTTCGGTCGAACGGACTGTTGTCATCCTCGTCTTTGGAATCGCATGGTTGTATTATTGTACGTTGAGTTTCGTAGACTGTTCCTTATTGTTTTGGATCTTAGCCAGTGCATTCGCATGACCAAGATGTCGCCGAGTATCGAGCCGGGCAGTCAGAGGGATGGCTGGGCCGATTACGGCCATAAGGACTGGCCGATTACGGCCGTAAGGCGTCCGCACACCCTGGCCTGGGAGGACTCAGTTACAGCCATAAGGTCCATTAGGTTACGGCCGTAAGGCTTGTTACGGCCGCTAAGCGCTGGCCGCTTATGGCCGTAGTGACTCGGCAGATTTCAGTCAGCGACCCCTGGGAGTTCGGTTACGGCCGTAAGGCTATGCCGATTACGGCCGTAAGGTACAATCGTTGCGTACGCAAGGCTTCGGCAATTATGTGCGCTACCGGCAGTTGACCGAGTTATGGCCGTAAGGCACTGCCGGTTACGGCCGTAACACTGCCGGCCATATATAGTCCTGGGCTTTGGCCAAACCTTATTTTTGACCCTCTTTCCTCGTTTTTGTGGTGTCTAGCGATGGGAGACTCGGAAACTCGAGTTCTTGGCTGGTCCTAATCAATTCCAAGGTGTTTTGGAAGATTCTTGTCAATTAAATCACCATCCAATCCGTGATCTTCATCAAATTGAGGTATTTTCTTACTTAGAACCCTATTTATATGATTTTTGGGGGTTTCTTCGTGATTCTTCAATTTAATCCGTGGTTGATGAATTGATTATGGTATTCTTGTTGTCTTGGCCATTATTTTCGGATTTTGTAACTCGTTTATCAATTTTTACCACCCAAAACTTGATTTCCGATTTCCTTGAAGAACCCTCGGATTCTTGTTGTTTTTCGGGTTGATTCATATGCCATTTATCGTTATTGATTCGTGGAGATATTATTTTCATAGTTTTCATGGAACTGTCGGGGTTTTGGTCGATCATGGAAGTTCGAGGGCTACCCGACCGTATCCGTCCATTGTTCCATTGCTCGTGGTATCGAGGCAAGTACATTGTTCATACATTTCTTGTTTTATGGATATGATTATTAGTGATCGTCTTGGTATGTTTGTTTGTTTGTTTGTTTGTTTGAAATGAACTTTCAAATGATTCGGTTTAGCCTCGTTAAAAGCTCACTTTCAAAACGCATATGTTTTGTGAATGATGTGTTTCGTGAATGGTAAAGTGACCCTATGAATACGCTTGGTGTTGTTGTTGTGCTTTGATAATATATATACATATATTATCTCATTTTGGTGTGTTGTGATTTGACACTTGTGTTGTGCTGTGTGTTTATTGCCTTTGGGTGAGTTGTTCGGATATCCTTGGCGTGCTATGTTATTTGTGTGAATGTGTGGATATGGTCGAAGGTCTACGGTGACACATGGCATGTGATCATGTGGTCAGGATGCAACAAGTGATTGATCCAACCGTGAGAGCCTAAGACAATCTACGATGACACATGGCTTGTGATCATGTGGTCAGGATGCAACAAGTGATTGATCCAACCGTGAGATGATAAGACCTGTGGTGACATATGGCATGCGATCATATGGTCAGGAGACAACAAGTGATTGATCCAATCGTGAGATGACGTGGCATGTGTTCACGGTGTTATGTATATGATTGTGAATGTGTTTTGCTCACCTCGGGAGGGTCCGGCGAGGCCTCAAGGGAATCCAATGGTATAGCACTGGATTCACGAGTTGGTGTGTATATGATTTGTGGATGTATTTTTGCTCACCTCGGGAGGGTCCGGTGAGGCCTTGAGGGAATCCAATGGTATAGCCCTGGATTCACGAGTTGGTGTCGTATTCGTTGACCAGGATTTGCGTATCTTGGGTGATTATGCTATGTTGATTTTATGTCCGTCGAGGACAAGTGACGTGTGTTTTGACCCTGTGAATAGTTGTTGGTTTTATTTGCGAAAACAAAACCTGTGTTGTGACCCCTGTTGATTTAGAAAAGAGAGGGATTTGAAAATCCTAAATTATTTTCCGTTAAAACTCCCGAGGGCATTTTAAACCGTTTTACAAATTGTTCTCATGATTTGTGGTCTTTCAAATTTGGAAAGCTTTACCCAAAATCTTGCCTCGGGAAGTATTTTTGTTATGTTTGAATCTTTGAGGATTCCTGGTTATTGTTATTCTCTATACATGAATTGTATGACTCGTATTTGCACTTTGTACTTGCACTAGAAAATTAGTGGAATTTTGCTAACCCCCGAGGAATCGGGGGGTGGATGTCTGTATTGCATTCAGGTTTTGGGGAGCATAGCACAGGGTCGGCATGAAGGATGATGAAAGATTATCGATACTAATCACATGAGAACCCATTTATTGTTGTATTGGTTCAGTTGTACCTTATTTCCGCTGCGGTATTTTCCCCGTTGTGCGGGAGTATTTTGTATTTGACCCCTGCGTGGGTATGTATTGGTATTGAGTTGTACGTATTTATTGAAAGACCAAATCGTTCTACTGAGTCATTTTAGCCCTAAAGGCATTGTTGATATGTTCGATGTCGCTACCAGCCTGGTATATCCTTGAGGGAAGGTTCTACGGCGTGTAATATCCCTGAGCAAATTGGGGGTGTTACACTTTAACTGTGAATAGTTTACGAATAAACAAAGTTTATTTCACAACAACTTAAAGCTATTCTCCAGTCCCGTTGGATGTGTTTTACTTTTCTAAAGTAAAACTCATACAGCAAGATTGCTGTATCCAACTCTCTTCACTTCTGATGTATAATGATGTAGGCACTGCAGGATTGGACTATGTAGAAAGTCCTTTTGTTGTATGGATAGACTATATGGAGTTTCCTAACAGCTTC
Source organism: Orobanche coerulescens (assembly GCA_033398695.1). Taxonomy (NCBI): domain Eukaryota; kingdom Viridiplantae; phylum Streptophyta; class Magnoliopsida; order Lamiales; family Orobanchaceae; genus Orobanche; species Orobanche coerulescens. The sequence continues at coordinate 55,705,246 of CM065805.1, read as the reverse complement.
CATATTTAGCGAAATGCTGACTTTGAAGACTTCATGATGTATGGTGGCTATTATTAAAACATGCTGCATTTAACCCAAGACACCATCTTGTCCAATTTTTCGATTTTGCCAACAGGGATTCAGGGCCATAAATCAAAACAGATGTGCTGAGCAATACATGTCATGAAGCCGCCCAAGATAATCGAGCTTTTTCGTATTATTTTCCCCCAATAGGAGCATAATTATTTCTTCGGCACAACGGACGCGGGTGCCAGTAATCATGGCGTAAATCATCTTGATTTCATAAATTAGAACCACGTTCCAATTCGTGTACCTCCCAGTCACTGTGTTTGACATGAACTGCTGGAGGTATCGAATCACCGATTTCGAATCAAAGTGGTATTCGTCTTACCAGTGACGAAGGAGCTGCATTATGCGAAATCATCCACCATATTTCACCTTCATTGGGCATCCCTATGGTGTCGGAATCTGGAGTGAGACCGAAGGTGGCGACGAAATTAGACACCTCCCACGTAAATCCCCTCCCATTTAAACGGAAGTGGTAAGCAATGTTCCCTACACGTTTTTTCTCTTGGACAGAACTAAAAAATTCATATGTTAGATCATCATAAACCTCCCATTCTCCTGTTACCAATTTCTCCTAACCCAGCACTTTTAATATTTTCATAACATCCTCAAATAAACCAAGACACCACAGAATATCAGAATCGAGATAAAGTGTCGAAAGTACCCTTTGTTCTGGAAATTCGTTGTATTTGACCGAGCGTTCCGAAAGTGATATTGTATTAGTTCGGCACCCCGATGAGACTGGTCCATCTCGACCTTTGAATTTTTGCTGCTAGGCTCGGCCAACTCTCCTGTTCCAGTGGTGGGATAATCAGGGGGCACGATGAGGTTGGCTCGGGGTCAAGTTGCATGGCGGATTGAGTCGCAGTTGAAGACTCATCCCGGGCTTCTTATCCCTCTGTCAATCGTGGGCAGGGGGTGGCGTTAGTGGTGACTGGGGCAGGGCGGCCACGTCTAGCGACTCCACGGCTAGGATAGGTGCAGGCGAAGAAGAGCTCAGAATACCGGAGCCCGGGAAGTGTAGGTCAGTGCATCCGTTGGAGAGGCGGGCGGGGTCGGCTCGTCGATAAGCCCGCTAGCAATCCGTTTCTTCAATTTCCTCTTCCGCTTGAGCCCTCGACTGGTTGGGTTCGGTTGGTTGGAAGTCGGGGCGGTTGATTCGAATGTCGTAGCGGAGGATGATGGTGGCGATGTTGGATGTAAAACGCAGCGGAAGCGAAGTTGGAGAAATTTGATAAAAGCATTTTACGCATCCACGAGTACAAAACCTATTTAGGCATGCTAATTAATTGACTACTAAGATTAATAAGCAATTTAAATTTCTTCTATTGTTATTGATTATGTAATATCCGTACCTTTCCATTTTTATCAGTTTCGATTTTTGATGTATGTCTATTTTTATCGACTCTCTTGTAACCATTTCGACATTTTGAATCTACTTTACTCTTGTAGTTTTTCCATTTGGACGAGTTTCAGAGATGTTTTTACATAATTCCACTCTATGTTATGTTTTGCCGTATATACATTCGATTCTCATTAAACTCGTTCATTTTTGTTGTTTCCTTGTCTACATAAGTTCGTATGGTTGAGTTGTTCGTGTTGTGAGTTTCGGTTTGTCAATCCGACGTCGTATCGTGATTTTTGAACGTTTGGGGCGTTTTGTAATTTCCTTAAACTTAAGGGAAATTCACTTTCGTCGTCGAATTCCGAATATTCGGAAAATTGGAATTGTGTTTTCTTCTAACGCTTAGATTCATCATCGAGAATACTTCGCAACCATATTTTTGGTTCGATAGCAGGTCCGAGTTTCGGAGTCGTCAGGGCAGATTCGGGCGTGACTTCTTAGGCAATTTATCCCGGTAGGGTGTTACGGCCGTAACACCCCATTCATTACGGCCGTAATGTTGGCCTTGTTATGGCCGTAAGCTAGCCCCTGTTATGGCCATAATAGCCCATTGTTTTAAAACAGCGGGGAGAGGTCAGAACCTCATTTCACTTCCTTCTTTTGTTTTTCCTCGTCGGGCGATCAGAGAACCTCCATGGCGATTTCTTCCACTTCTCATCTGTGTATTCTTCATCCTTCATCACCGTGAGATCTTAGGAGCATAACATCATCAACGTAATCATTTTCCTCCGCCCGAATTCAAGGTCTTTTCGTCTAGAACCCTAACTTGTCAATTTTGGGGGGGTTTTCGGGTTTTGCTTATTAAACTTGAATGGTTCAAGTATGTTGTAATATTCCTTACCTATTGTTGTTATTGGGTGATTCCCAATCCTATTTCGTCGAGTTTAATCCGTGAATTATCGATTCGGGGAGATTTTGCGTCAACCCTCGCCTGTATCGATTGAACTTATATTGTCATAGCTTGTAATCGGGGTTGTGGGCATATTCCATTCGATTATTGTTATCATATAGGACTGAGTTATGTTAATCCTTCATGTAGGAATGGTCGTTTTCCCTCCGGATCATTCGTAGTCGTTGTTCATTCCCGTTTCGTCGAAGATGTCTCAAAGGCAAGTACTTTACATTTGTTTACATGTTCTAGTATTTGAATTATGGCTTTTCGTGGTTGTTGTGGATGGATATGTGTATGTTAACCTAGGGACGGTCCGACGGGGCCTATAGGGATACGTATTGCCGTGTGTGCGTCTCACGAACTAGGGTTAACTACTCAGGGATGTCCGACGGGGCTCTGCGGGGTACAGTGGCCGTGAGTCTCGTACCAACGGTTAACTTTGAATTGTTTTGTTGGAGAAATGTGTTTTGTGCTTGTGCACCGTGAATATTCCGGAATATAAATGATTTATACAATGACTTTTGGCACATATTTTTATCTGATTAGAATAGTAGTTCAAATAGATTGTACTTGCACTAGCAGTTGTCGCTAACCCCTTAAATGGGGGAAATACTTTTATATTTTAGGTACATGTCATGGAAGTAAACGAGCATGCGAGCCATACGAGGATGATGGGCAAGCGTGATTCTATTCAGTGGTTGTCCGTTGGTGTTTTGTTTCTAGAATTTATTTATTATGCCATTTGCTTAAGTACTGGAGTACTTCTTTCTTAAATTTATTAATATTGTGTACCCGTTTTGGGAGTGGACTTGATGTCGAATTGTATTGTCAAATTTTGGTTTTTTGGTTTGAATGTCGGGGATTGAGAAATTGTCTGTGTGTTAATGATGTTTGTCTTTTTCGAATGTCGTGTTGGAACGTTAGCCTAGTGGACTCCAATGTGTGGGGTCCACGGCACTGTAATATGCCCTGATCGTCATGGGGGTGTTACAGAATATGGTATTGGAGCTTAGGTTTATGGATAGCTAGGCTGTCGGTTATTTAGGTCTAGTTGAGTGTCGTTTTTGAATAGTGTTACTGCTATGCCGTCATCTCAGTACGCCAGTGCTCGTAAGTTTTTCCTAACTTGACTCGTTACGTTGTTCTGTTCGATTCATTTCTTGCTATTTTGTTGCGTTTTGCGTTGAACTGTACTCACCCGTTACTTCTTCATAATACCTACTAGTAGAGGGCGCGGACGCGGTCACGGACGCGGTAGGGGACGTGGAGCAGCCAGTGGGGTGGCCATGTCCGGTAACTCAGGAACTGATTCGGCGATGCCTTCCTTGTCGAACAGTGTTCCACCCAGTTCCGGAGGCCAGCAGGATCAGTCTGCTAGCTCTGGTAATGCTCATGAGAATATCGGAGTGCCAAATATTTTGCAACAAGTAGCGAACCAGATGACGCTACTGACTCAGGCCGTCTTGGTCGGCCAAGCTAATGCTAACCCGGTTCCGCCTACTGGATCCGACAATGATAAATTACTTCATGACGTGATTCGTACGCGTCCTCCATAGTTTGATGGTACTTCCGACCCTTCCGGTTCGGAGAGTTTGTTATTTGAGATGGGGAAAGTGTTTGAGGCAGCCAACTCCTCTGAGGAGAGGAAGGCACCTATCACTCAGTACTTCCTCGCCAAGGAGGCGGCAACGTGGTAGCAAGCGGTGAAACCACGTGATCGGGCAGCCACGTGGGCAGAGTTCCGAGAGTTGATGGAGGACGAATTTTGTCCATGGCCAGTGAAAGAGGGGAGGATACGAGCCTTCTTTGAGGCTAAGCCCCATGATGTTTCTATTTCGCAGGCGATCAAGGACTACAACAAACAACTTTACTATGTGAGAAACCAGGTCCGAGATGAGCTTTATAAGATCCGTCACTTTGACATGCGGATGAAGCCGAGGGTTCGTCAATACATGTCTGGTCTCGGGTGTACAACTCTAAAAGATTATCAGAACAAGGAAATGGCTTATGAGATGTCGTTTTCTGCGACAGAGACGGCAACCGAGGGAAAGAAACAGAAGACCTCCTGCCAGTTTTCGGGAGGCAAGTCTGGCGGGTATCAGAAGGCTCAGTCCGGTTCGCGAGTCTTCGGGAGTCAGTCCCCGTCATTTGGGCAAGGGAACGGTTCTAAGTCTGTTCATACTGTTTCCTTTCGTGGTCCTACTGGATTTAATTGCGGTCGTACCGGACACATGATGAGTGAGTGTGACAGGCCTCCGATTCAGTATCTTGCTTGTGGTCGGATGGGATATCGTGCTAAGTTTTGTACAGATGCGGTTCGGGAACCAGTTACTCAGGTGTCAACCCCAGCTGTGGGGGAACCGAGCGTGAATCAAGCACCTACAGTTTCTCAGCCCCAACAGAGTTTTGGCAGAAGTCGAGGACGTGGGCAGCCTTCTAGAGGGGGAGTTTCTAGTGCGTGGTCTGTTCCGCCCCGTGTATATGAGATGAGACGAGCTGGAGATCCTGACGCTATGGTAGCTACAGGTACTGTTCACATCCTTGACCATCTTGTTTCCATGTTATTCGATTATGGTGCTACACATTCTTTCATATCTCTGGATTATGTGCGTCGTCTGCATGTTGATTGCCTAGTTGCATGTGAACCATTTGTTGTTAAACTGTATAGTGGGGATAGCATCGTGGGGGACCGTGAGATTAGAGATTTTCCTGTGAGTATCGCGGGGAGGGATTGGCCTTCTAATCTGATTGTGGTAGATATTAAGGATGAGGATCTGATTCTTGGTGAGGATTGGCTGGACCATCATGGGGTGATCATGAATTATAGAACGAGAACCGTTTCGATGTTAGCCTCTGACGGTACCGAGCATTCTTTTGTGGGGCGTAACCGGAGCAGTCAGAGATTTCTGATCAGCGCTATGAAACCATTGAGACTTCTTCGAGGAGGTTGCACTGGTTATTGGTGTTATGCTTTAAGATCGGAAGAAGGGGGAGTCGACCTCTCGTCTATTCCGGTAGTGTGTGAGTATCCTGACATATTTCCAAACTAGTTGTCGGGTTTGCCGTCAGACCTAGAGGTTGAGTTTACTATTGATTTAGAGCAGGTGCAGCATGGATTTCTAAGACGTCATACCATATGGTGCCTGCCGAGATGCTTGGATTAAAGAAACAGTTGGGAGAGCTGTTAGACATGAGGTATATTCGACCGAGCGCTTCGCCTTGGGGCGCACCGGTCCTGTTTGTAAAGAAGAAGGATGGGTCGCTTCGTCTGTGTATCGACTATCGAGAGTTGACAAAGTGACTATAAAAAACAAATATCCACTCCCAAGGATTGATGACTTGTTTGACCAACCGCAAGGGGAAACCGTGTTTTTGAAGATTGATTTGTGATCGGGGTATTATCAGCTCCGAGTGAAGGATTCCGACATTCCGAAGACGGCCTTTCGGACGAGATATGGTCATTACGAGTTTGTGGTTATGCCTTTTGGGCTAACCAACGCACCAACCGTGTTCATGCAGCTTTTGAATAAAATCTTTATCGAATACCTTGATAAGTGTGTAGTTGTTTTTATTGATGATATCTTGATTTACTCGAGGAGTGAGGAGGAGCATGCAAGCCATTTGCATATCGTGTTGGGAATCTTGAGAACTCAGCATCTTTTTGCGAATTTCTCAAAGTGTGAGTTTTGGTTGTGGGAGGTTATGTTTCTTGGTCACGTGATCTCGGTCGAGGGTGTACGTGTGGACTCACATAAGATAGAGGCAGTACTGGATTGGGAGCCGCCCAAAAACGAGAAGAAGGTCCGCAGTTTTCTGGGTTTGGCCGAGTATTATCGTAGATTTGTCTAGGGGTTCTCTAAGCTCGCTCGATCGCTGACTCAGTTGTTGCAAAATTCGGAGAAGTTTGTGTGGACCGACGAGAGACAGAAGAGTTTCGAGGAGTTGAAGAAGTGGTTGACGACCGCCCCCGTTTTAGCTTTACCGAGTGGTAATGAGGGTTTCTCAGTTTTTAGTGACGCTTCGGGCCAAGGGCTCGGATGTGTACTCATGCAGCACGGGAGGACGATTGTCTATGCTTCCCGTCAGTTGAAACCGTACGAGTTGAATTACCCTATCCATGATCTTGAGTTGGCCGCAGTTGTGTTCGCGTTGAAGATCTGGCATCACTACTTGTATGGCTCACCGTGTCAGATTTTCACCGATCACAAGAGTCTGAAGTACATTTTCACATAGAAAGAGCTAAATATGAGACATGGGAGATGGTTGGAGTTGATTAAGGATTACGACCTCGAGATCCTTTATCATCCGGGCAAGGCAAATGTGGTGGCAGATGCCTTGAGCTAGAAATCGGTATTGCTTCGGGCGCTTGAGTTACTTACATCCCAGTCGGGACTTCAGCGAGAGTTAATGAGGTTGACGTTGAGATTGTACTACCAGGGAGTTCTGGGTAGTTGCATACTCTTGAGATCTCATCGTCTCTAGTCGACGACATTAAATCAGGACAGTTGGAAGATCCGATGTTTATTCAGCTTCGAGAGAATGTGGGGAAGGAGAAAGCCCCGGGATTCGTGATACATGAGGATGGTGTGTTGAGATTCTGAGGTCGGCTTTGTGTTCCGAATGACTTGGAATTGAGGCAGAGTATTATGCGAGAGGATCACGCGTCACCTTACTCAGTCCATCCGGGCTCGAGTAAAATGTATAAAGATTTGAGGAAGAATTTCTGGTGGAATGACATGAAGAATGAGGTAGTTCAGTTTGTGGCTAAGTGTTTGACTTGTCAACAAGTCAAAATCGAGCATCAGCGGCCAGCCGGATTGTTGAAACCACTCCCCGTTTCGGAATGGAAACAGGAAGATATCTCGAAGGATTTTGTCATGAATATGCCGAGGACGAAGACCGGAATGAATGTGGTGTGGGTGATCGTAGACCGACTGACTAAGTTGGCACATTTTCTGGGCATCAAGGATACTTGGGGGTCCAGAAAAATTGGCTCGTATTTTTACTGCGCAGATAGTGAGACTTCATGGTATGCCAAAGACTATTATTTCGGATAGAGATGGCCAGTTTGTATCGCATTTCTGGCAGGCGGTACATAAGGCATTGGGGACACGGTTGGATTTCAATACATCTTTCCATCCTTAGACCGACGGGCAGTCCGAGCGTAGCATTCAGATGTTCGAGGATATGTTACGCGTATGTGCGTTGTTGTGAGGCGATTAATAGGCCTCGACGGCGATCGTCTTTTGGTATCCGGCGATCGTCTTTTAGTATCTGGCAATCGTCTATAATGTCCAACCAGAGACGATCGTCTCGTGCCACGTATAAATCCAGCATCCATCAAAGTCATCGAAGACCGAATCTTGGACTGTGACCCACGTGCAGATCCACAAAAGGCGCCGACAGATAAGACCTTTGACTCCAGCCTGTCACCTACCTTACCTACCGACAGGGCCGCCGAACGATACAAAGTGGGTCCTCTCCGGACAGCGACTCAGGACGTGTGCAAGCTTCCCATTGGCTCACACAACTAGCCTCTAGCAGCAGCCCTAGACTTTAAGGGAACAGCCCCACGTGACGGACGATCGGCCATCTTATTATAATATAAAAAACGGCGGTCGCCCGCGATCGCCGGAGAGGTCCCAACAACCTTGTCTCCTATAAATAGGAGGCTCATAACACGGCAGCAAGGACAAAGACACATCATCGTGAATACAGTGAACGATATACAGAAAGAGAGATACATTCTCATACACTGAACATCAATAGCAAGAACTCACACAGCTTCATATCTGGTTCTTCCGGCAATCTACACGCTCTACATCTTAGATAACTAGAAGTCTTTACACTCATTGTAATAGATTCTAACATTAATATTTGTACTCAATAGTATACTTATTAATAACATCTCGCGAGAGCATTCAAGCCCAGGATTAACAACCCCGGCAAATCTTGTGTTATTTATTTTCTCACGGAAGTGTTCTCGCATTTGTTTGTTACTCGATCATTCCAGCAATACTATCTCTGGATAATATTTTGGGTAGCAACAATTGGCGCTAGAAGGAGGGGGTCTAACCTTCATTTTCATTCCTACCATCTCGAAGAACACTCACTGTTCTCTGGACATATACTTGAAGAAACACTCATTGTTCTTCAAAGAAAAGCCTTCAGAAACATGACATCTGCCACGACGTCCAAAAGAGCCACCCTACGGTCTGCCGGAAATCTCATTCCGGCCTGGACCGAATCCCAGCCCACGGCGGAAGGTGACTGCAGCGACGCTAGGCTCTCACTCCCGCCCCCGAGGGACGGCCCTAGCCTCTCACTCGATCAGTTCCAGACCGCGGAAAAGATTGAGGAGGCCATAGCCATCCTCAGGGAGCGACGGAGGGCATGCGACTCGCCCACCATCACTCCGTCAACCATCCACCGAGCTGGAAAGTGGAAGATCAAGGGGATATATGTTGAGAAATCAACAGAAAACCCCGAGCCGCAGGCAAAGGCTCTCGTAAGGCCGGACGACTCCGTCTTCAGCCGCCTATGGAATGATCCCTCGTGGTGACCCGGGCATTCGGGCCCGAGTCGGGAGGCATCAGAGTCCGAATCCATCACTAGGAGTTCGGCATATCCGACTCCCAGAAGACAGGCCGGTCAACGGGCCCCCACTCGCCCAAGAAATGAGCCCGCTGGCAGAGAACTCGTCATCCACCATGGGGCCATGGGATCAGTGCATGATCGCTTCGGCTCGCGCTCCGGTAGCCAATCAGCGAGCAGTCAGGCTACGGCGATGGCCGCAATGCAGCGCCAGCTCGACGAAATGAAGGCACTCCTAGAAACTGGGGCAGGCGCCTGGAGATCGATCTCTGGACCACGTGAACCACTCGCAGTCCAGATCGAGCTCGCCCCAGTTCAACCAACGATCGCTCCCCCTCAAACACCTCTATATGAGGGGAGCTTAGATCCAAAGACCCATTTGAGCAAATTCCGGATTTACATGACCGGATGCGGAGCATCGGACGCGACGAAATGTCGGATGTTCCCACTGACATTGGGCGACCTCGCCCACAGTTGGTACATCTCACTACCACCTCGCTCAATCAATTGCTTTGAGAAGCTGGCGAACGACTTCACGTCGCATTTCGCTGCCAAAGTCGCTCGGCCACAAGGCCCCCACCGCATGATGAAGATCAGGCCGGGGAAGGACGAGCCCGACAAAGACTACATCGATCGGGTGGACGAAATGGTCCTCACCGGCGAGCCCATTAGCGACGAGCTCGCTTTCTTCTCGGCCCTAGGGGGATTCCATGGCCACTCACCCATGTTCAGGCATCTTACGAAGTACATCCCCCCGACCTACCCGGTCTTCCGCGTCAGGGCCGCCGATTTCCATGCTAGGCAGAGGATGCTCACCCTCCGCTTAGGCGAGGGATCTGCCGGAGAAGGGAAGGCACCGGCCCAGATTCAGAAGAAGGCGGTCGCTAAGTCCATAAAGGCGGTCGCAAAGCCACCTGGTGAGTTCAAAGCCTTTGAGGATGTGGAGGTTCACCTCCTCCGCAACCTCAACTTATCTCCGGACCACATCTTTAATGCCATCAAGGGGCGGAATGGCTCAACAAACCAAAGCCGATAAGGGACAACGGTCACCTAGACCGCAGCAAATTTTGTGCCTACCACAAAAGTCCCGGCCACAACACCAGCCAATGCCGCGACCTCCTCAGACAACTCTGGAGATTGTTTGAGGAGGGCAAATTGGATAACTTGGTCAACAGACCAGAGCCCCGATCAAAGAGGGCGCGCGAACGCCGACAGAGCGATGGGATCCCTCCCAATCCAGTCGCAAGGATCGAGCAGAACGAGCCGGAGTACTCCGATGAATCGATCCCTCCGATCAACCTTGGCGGTCGGATTAATATGCTTCAGGCAAGAGGCGGAAACCTCGGAGGCCTTTCCCCGGTTTCCACTCTGTCGAACAGAAAGAGGAAGGCCGAACTGAGGGCGTTCGCCGGGGTCCATGTCGTGGCCCCACTGGAGCCGACCATCTCCAAAGACGCGCTCATCACCTTCTCCAACAAGGATAGAGAGGGGGTGCAGTGCCCCAAAGAGGATGCATTGGTGATCTCTGCATGTATCCTTGGAACACCAGCCAATGCCGCGACCTCCTCAGACAACTCTGGAGATTGTTTGAGGAGGGCAAATTGGATAACTTGGTCACCAGACCAGAGCCCCGATTAGATAGGGCGTGCGAACGCCGACAGAGCGATGGGATCCCTCCCAATCCGGTCGCAAGGATCGAGCAGAACGAGCCGGAGTACTCTAATGAATCAATCCCTCCGATCAACCCTGGTGGTCGAATTAATATACTTTAGGCAGGAGGTGGAAACCTCGGAGGCCTTTCCCCGGTTTCCACTCTGTCGAACAAAAAGAGGAAGACCGAACTGAGGGCGTTCGCCGGGGTCCATGTCATGGCCCCACTGGAGCCGACCATCTCCAAAGACGCGCTCATCACCTTCTCCAACAAGGATAGGGAGGGGGTGCAGTGCCCCAAAGAGGATGCATTGGTGATCTGTGCATGTATCCTTGGGAAGATGGTCGATCACGTGCTGGTTGACAATAGGAGCTTTTGCAACATCATATTCAAATCTGCTCTTGACCATCTCGGCAATCTAACCAAGTTCATCAAGCCATTCGACACCGTGCTCCAAGGATTCGGCGACAGCACAGTCCAAGCCTACGGAAGGATCAATCTCTCAGTCGAGCTAATATGCTTTTACGATCCCAAGGTTAGGATTACTAGGAACCTAAACTTTGTAATCATAGATAGGCCCAGCATCTATAATGGGTTCCTAGGTTGTCCATTTCTAGAAACCTTCGAGGCGGCCGCCTCTTCTTTCTTTTACTGTATCAAATTCCCCACTGCCGATGGGACGGTCGGTACTGTAAAAGGAGACCAATTAATGGCTAAGAAGTGTTTGAACTACTCCTGTGTCGTAACTTCTTTCAATACTTCTCATGCTGTGTGTAACATTGAAACGATCGACAACCAGCCTCGAGAGGGTCCTGCGAGGCCTCGAGGGAATCCAGTGGTATAGCCCTGGATTCACGAGTTGGAAACGACTCAAAAATCGCCCTATCAGTTCCACAAGGCAATAAATCGGTCTATATGATGGAAAAAGTAATTGGAGTAGATTTGGGAAAAGAGACTCCAAGGAAATTAAAAATCAAGAAGGAAGGAGTCCCAATTAAAGAAGGAAGCTAAGAGATACGGAATAATTATAAAAGGAGAGGCGGGCTGGAATTAATTTCAGTTTTGGAACATCAATTCACGGCTGGAGCAGAAGGAGAACGGCTGGAGCGGAAGGAGAAAGAGGGCGACCGAGCTGATTTTCTCGCCGGAGCAACCGAGTCGATTCGACGTGCGAAGAAGAAGACTACACCGTTTGAATTTCTTTCTTCTCATGTCTATTATTAATTTGCGGTTTTCTAAAGCCAACATGTCCGGCTAATTTTCTATTCTAGTTCTTAGTGAAGTTTGAAACCGTATTCGAATTATTCATGTTTTAATCCCGTAGCGTATTCTCAACTCGAATTCTCTTGAATTACTTTTTTGTTATTGAATTCACGATTATGCCATTTAATTTCTCGATTTGGTTTGGCCAACTAGATTAGGAGGTTTATGTCTTATGCTAGAAATTGAGTTGTAATCCGTAATTGTTGCAATTTTAATTTCACAAGTAGCAAACAATTGATTTTTCCCAATTGAGTAACACAAAATCGAGATCCCTTAAGTCGAGCTTATGAACTTAATATCTTGCCTATTCCATTATTTTGGTTTTTAATGCATCTAGCGAGCGAGATTTGAAGAGCTTGTTTTGAATCCACCGCATAGATAGGTTCGATTAAAGAGCTTGTTTTAATTAATAAACTTAAGAAATAATTGGGGTCAACAGAGCTTGTTGTTGGCTTCGGAATAGGAGTTCATGAGATTAGAGAAGAGATAAGTGCTGCATTGAAAATTGAATTAATTCGAAACGGTGGATAACGGAGCTAAGGACTAGATTATTCCTTTAATTGATATTTTCAATTTTTATTTCCTTTGTTTATTTTAATTTATTTTACGCAAATTATTTTAGTTAAGATTAGAAACTGAAATCCCCCTCTCATTTTTATTTTATTTTAATTGCCAAAAGTATTTAATCCTTAATTAGTCTAATTGATTTACTGTTCTCCGTGGGATCGACCCTTACTTGCCGATACTACTAGTTAGTAAAAGTAAGCCAAGGAAAAATATAAATAACTAATTTTGACGCGTCACGACAGTGCAGTCAGTTAGCGAGAAACACACATCACGAGGACGACAATCAAATAAGACGCTCAGCATAACCGGCGAAACAACATCTCTGACAACCATAAATAACATTTAACGATACAAACCATAATTCGGGTAAAAATGCCTAAGTACTCGCGAGTACTATCTATAAGTTCACAAGTTGGAAAACAACCATATCGAAATGGACAACGGAAATAAATATACTCATTACCACACGTCAACAACCCTGGCCAGCATCCTCGTAATGTCCCAATGCCCGCTCGTCCGGCTGAACATAACCTGAAATTCATAATAAGAATTTTTCTAAAATGGGTCCCTGAAGGGGTTAGCAATTACACTAGTACAAGTGATCAAGGCAAATCATTCTCTTACACATTTCATAGTGCATGCATCAATTCATTTCAAAAGCCAAAACCAGACATGTCTTTTCCGAAAACAAACAGTCAATAATCAATTTGCCTAGGACCGGGGTTAAGCCACTGATCCCACTCGAGGCCTCTAAGGACCCTCCCGAGCTATCCATATCATAAAACAAATCACGCACAGGAATTGCCTAGGACCAGGGTGAAGCCACTGATCCCACTCGAGGCCTATAAGGATCCTCTCGAGCTGGGTAGCGAATCAAGCTCATTAATCCAGAGTGAAATCATAGATTCCCCTGAGGCCTCGTCAGACCCTCCTGGAGTGAGCAAAGCACACATAAATACATCACCATTTCATTTTAAGCATAAAAGTTTCCAAGAGTACTTGCCTTAAGTAATTGACGACACGAACGGAAAGGAAAATCAACCACGGTCACTAGGAACCGATAAACTCGAACCTAACGATTCGAAGAACACAATCACAACCATTTCTAAATGAGTACGGAAATGGAATACATCCAAAAACCAACCTATGATTCATGTAAGTTCGTACAAAAACAAAGACGACGACGGATCGCAACTGAACCCTCTCGATTTCACAAATACAACGAAACTTACCATGAACTCGTAGGGAAAACAAGAATACCACCAATATTAATCATATACATCATGGATTAAACAACGATACGGAACGAATCGCGAATATTTCGTATTTACGCTTTGGGTTCTGTCCTTGTGTTTAGACTTGGCAATTCGTTCGTGTCGTGTATTTTCGTGTCGTGTACTTTTATGTTTCGTGTACCAAAAATCTAAACCTATACACGACACTAAATGAATTCATATCATGTCGTGTCATGTACTGCGCAAATTCGTGTCGTTTCGTATCGTGTTTTCGTGTCAGGCACATTATATAAAATAAATATTAAAATATTATAAAAATAATAATTTTAATATTTTAATATTATTTTTATAGGTTTTAGTAGACGAAATGAAACGAATGGCAATGAAAACACGAATGTTTACATGAAATTTATGAAAATTCACATTATATTTTTAAATTTCAAAGTTTAGTATAGACAGAATTCATAAAATATATATTTTATTGAGTTAAATATAAAATATTATATTTATTTATTTATTTCGTGTACCTCGTGTCGTGTCATGTACCCAAAGGGTAAACACAAAAATGACAATAAATCTCGGTCGTGTACTTTCGTGTTCGTGTATTTTCGTGTCGTACTCAAAATGCAAACACAAACACTAACTTTTCGTGTCATTTTCGTATCGTGTTTTCGTGTTGTGTGGCAAATTGCTGGGTCTACTTGTGTTGGGTCTCGACTTCGGATCGCCCGATGCAGTTAACTATATTCAGCAGTGTTGAACTGCTGCATGCATAACGTACGTTATGCATGCTTTCTTGCGTGCGCTATCGTCACCTTTATAACGTACGTTATACCTTTGCGTTAACATACGTTATGGCCTTCAGTAGATTGGGCAGATTGTTCTTCCGAGTCATTACGTATGCTAACTCCTGCGTGTTACGTACATAAAGCTCCATTGTAGCGTACACTAACTGTCCGATGTAGCGTACGCTATCGAACCCAGAATTGGACAGATTGTTCTGCCGAGCCATTACGTACGCCAACACTTTAGTGTTACATACGTAATAAGCATAATGTACGTTAATATCAGCATGCTAACGTACGTAACGAAGGAACATGTTTTATAAACCTGGGTTGACCTTCACTTCGTCATTTCCTTCATTTTCTTCCTCCGATCGAGAGCTGCGTTCCAAGTGAGGTTTTGAGCGATTCTTCAAGTTTTGTCCGTGCAGTTCGTTGAGAGATTGATTGTTGTGTCCCAAGTGACGATTATCATCCTCTTAATCCTACTTCTCCATCCCTAATCTAAAGGTATTATCCTAGAACCCTATTTTGGAAGATTTGGGAGTTTTTGAGTTTTGTCTGATTCGTTCTGTATTGTTGATTAATCCATGATGTGTATGATTATTCTTGGTGGTATTCTTGTTTTCCCAATGGATTCATGGTAAGTTTCATGTTATTTTTGAAATCGAGAGGGTTCGGTTGCGATCCGCCCTCGTCGTTGTTTTGTACGAACTTACATAAATCGTAGGTGGGTTTCGGGTGTCTTCCGTTATTATTATTCTACTCGAATTGGTTGTAATGGTGTTTGACGAATCATCTAGGTTCGGTGTGTCTAATTTCTCACAACCGCAGTTATTTCATTCCGTCCTTTCGTTGTTATAATCGAGGCATGATAGTATTGCATGAGTGATGGGTGTGTGTATGTATGCTCACTACGGGTTAGATCTGATGGGGTCTCGGTAGGGATCCACAGAGGCATGGATCCACGAGCTTGGCTTTTAACCCCTACGGGTTAGATCCGATGGGGTCTCGGTAGGGGTCCATAGAGCCGTGGGTCCGTGGTTAATTGTGGTGCATTTTTATAAATGTGTTTCGAGATTGGCGTTTCTGGAAATGAGTGTTTTTGAATTGTGATTTCATGATTGCATGCATTGACTAAATGTGTAAGATGTAAGTTGTTCATTTGGCCTACTTGTACTAGCGTAATTGCTAACCCATTGGGGGGGACCCTATTTGGGGAAACTCATTTTATGAATTTCAGATTATGTTCAGCCAGACGAGCGGGCATTGGGACAGTACGAGGATGCTGGCCAGGGTTGTTGACATGTGCAAACGAGTTTCTTTATTTTCCGTTCTCCATTACGATATGGTTGTTTTCCAATTTGTGAACTAATAGACATACTCGAGTACTTGGGGGCTTTTGATTTTGCAGAGTGTAGTGAGTTGTCCGTTATATTTTCGTTGGATTATTGTGTTGCTTGATTGACCAGTCGAACCAGGTGGATTATTATTATTATTTTGCATCTTTGTGATGTGGTGTTATTGCGTCCACTCCGTGAGTCGATGAGTGAAGTTGATTACCTAGCCTGGTGGGTTCCATATAGGCGTCCACGGAACTGTTACATTCCCGAGATTTCTTGGGGGTGTTACAAAAAATGGTATCGGAGCACTAGGTTTATGGATACCTAGGCTTGTCAGTTAATTAGGTCTAGTTGTGTTTTGTTTTGCAAATTGTCATCCCGCTGCCATCATCTCGGTACTTCCAGTGCTCATAAGTTTTCCTTACTCAATTCCTTGTTTCCTTGTATCGTGCTTTCGATTTTTGAATTGTGACTATTTTTCCTCTCGTACTTATCATCGTATTGCAATTGCTACCTCTTATCTTCAGTGTGGATGCTGGAAGAGGCTGAGGTAGGGTCGCGACCATGGTCGTGGACGCGGTCGGGGACGTGAGGCAGCCAGTGAGGCAATCACGTCATATAATTATGGGGCTGGTAGTACCGATGGTCATCAGAGCCATAGTGCTATTCAGGAGGGCGCAACCGGTGGTGGCGCCGATCTTGGTGTTGCAACTGTGATGCAACAAATGGTGAACCAAATGACTGCAATAGCTCAGGCGGTTCAGAACCCGACTCCGGCCCATGCTACTCGGGGCGGAGCAGATCATTGGCTTCAGGATGTCATCAAGATGCATCCTCCTCAGTTTTCGGGGGCTTCAGACCCGATTGGTTGGGAAGGCTGGATCAAGGAGATATTCAAGGTCTTTGTTGCCACGAACTGTCCCGAGTATCGCAAGGTCCCTATTACCTAGTATTTTCTCACTGGGGACGCTACAGACTGGTGGGAGGTCATTGAGCCCAAGGACCGTGTTGCTTTATGGGTCGAGTTCAAAGACCTGATGGAGACCGAATATTACCCGTAGCCAGTTAAACAGGCTCGAGTCCATGCTTTCTATGATGCTCAGTCTCAGGATATTCCTATTTCTCAGGCTATTATTGATTTCAACCGAGAGTTGGGCTTCGTGAAGGCCCAAGTTAGGGAGGAGAGCGACAAAATTTTCCACTTTTCCAGGCGGATGAAACTGAAGATTCGTGACTACATGTCTGGGCTTGCCTGCACCACCTTGAAGGATTATTAAAGTAGAGCTCTTGCATATGATATGTCTTTGACGGTCAGTGAGGCGGCTCATGAGACCAAGAAACAGAAGTCCGACGGGAATTTTTCGGGCCACAAGGCTGGAGGTCACTAGAAATCTCAATCTGCTAACTTTCCCACTGGAGGTGGTCCAACTCGTTCTACTGGGGGTTTCCGCGGGGCTGCCAGTACTTCTTCCCGTGATGTGAAGTGTTTTAACTGTGGCCGACCAAGCCACATCAGTCGAGCTTGTCCGAATCCTTTGCTGACGTGTAATCGGTGGGGCCATACGGGCCACAAGGCCACTTTATGTGCTGAAGGAGAGAGAACTCTTGGTGCCCAGGCTTCCTTCCCAATGCCTAGGTCACCGAGTGTGAACCAGGGGTCGTTAACTCTGTAGCCTCCGCCAAGTGCCAGCCGAGGAAGAGGTCGGGGTTAGTCCGCTAGAGGGGGAGCTTCCAGCGTCGGCTCCGCTCCTCCACGAGTTTATCAGATGAGGAGGGCTGATGATCCAGCGGCTACTGTGGCGACAGGTACCATTCATATTCATTCTCATGCTATCAGTGTGCTTTTCGACTCTGGTGCTACGCATTCGTTCTCACTCTGTAATGTGTGCGCCGTTTGGGTCTTGACTGTTTGTCACATTACGAGCCTTTCATCGTTAAACTTCCTAGCGGTGATAGGATCATTGGTGATCGAGAGATCCAAGATTGTTCTGTGATTATTTGTGAGAGGGATTGGCTCTTTAATCTTATTGTTGTGGGTATTGAGGGTGAAGAATTTATTCTCGGGGATGATTGGCTCGAGCGGCATGGTGCGATCATGAACTACCACACGAGAATCATGACCATGTTAGCTGAGGACTGTAACACCCCCAATATATTCGGGAATATTACAACGCCGTAAATCCTTTACGTAAGGATTTACAAGGCTGAAGAATTGAACAAGTATAAAAAGGTACTGACGAATGGAAATAACGGAATTACAGTACATCAGTTCTGACCAAATACAGAAATAGTACAATTGTTCAACAGAACTCAATATTACATCACCAAATTCAAATCATCACAAACGACTTCGTACTCGAGTACTTATTGAAATAACGAATAAACGAAAGATAAATAAACCCGGTCGGGACATCACTCTGCACCCTCGTCGTCATACAGTTCCAGTGGTTGTTTCCCCGCTCTCCTGGATCCTGAACACAAACAAAATGTTCACCCCCGAAGGGGTTAGCACAACGATGCTAGTACAAGTACCACAACATATTATTCATATCTCACGGTGAATAATAATAACGTAAACGACAAAATACCAACGAGTCTTCTCCTACGAGAAACTCAAACATAACATACACAACTGATAATCACAACATGATATCAATACATACACATGGTAATTCCATCGATCCAGCGTTCACTGCCTAGAACCCACGATGATCCCGTCAGACCAACTTTGTGGTGGAAAAACCCGTCCGATGATCCAGTATGCGCTAGCATAGATCCCCGATGATCCGTCGGACCAACACGAGTGGACACACAATAACGACATACATGCGACAATATGTATAACAACAATACATAAAACAATTAAGGTACTTGCCTCGATTTGAAGACAATAACAATACTTCCACGAAAATGAACACTCGAAGATCGTCCTCCTCAATCAATCACGTAACGAGACCAAACCTTAACAAAAGAAATGATATAGGATTTATCTCACGTCGTATGAATGTTTAACAATTCGATTAACGGTCAAAAGTTCATAAACTGCAATCTGCCCGAATAGCTTAGCGCACGCTAAGTACTCTGTGTAGCGTGCGTTACGTCTGCCCGATAGCGCACGCAAACAACAAAGCCTAGCGCACGCTAACGATGCATGGTCAGTACTGTTGGGATTCGGTGCCTAAAACGAAGGCCCAGCGGAAGCGGTAAAACGAAAATTAATTCGATCCGAATCCCTACGAGGATCGATCGAGCTACGTATATACGAATATATAAACGAAAAGCAAGAGTCATAAGAAACTAACCCTCGAAGTCCGTTGATTAAATGGAAACCTTCTCTTGAGCTATTCCCCAAGCTCTTGAACGATCCAACGCCGAAAGTACCGCGTCTCTACTTGCCACGCGTCGGAGAAACTTGACGAGCAGCGATCACCTTGCTATCCTCCGAGGATACGGCTAGAGCTAAGTGATGAAGCTTCCAATATGAGATTATCACACTCTAAGTGTATAACTCACAACTCTCATTTATTTCTTGATTTTTCTCCAAGAATCACCAAGAACAAGTTGAAGAAGAAGATGAAGATAAGTGTTTGAACTCAAAGTCTCACTTTCTCTCTCTCTCAATGTTTCTCACGGTTGGCACAATGATCATCTTTTTGGAGAGTGACAAGTCTTCTCTTCTTATTCAATTCCTTTCCACATGAGAACAACTCATGTTTAACCCCACCTTGAAAAAGATATCAAATATCTATTCATTAAACACCTAATCAAGATTCCAATTGATTTAAAAATCAAAGTCTTGTCAAGGTGTGGGGAAGGGGGGCGGCTATGATGAAGAAATACGACGAGTTCGGTTCATTTCGGACTCCCGTGAGTCTAAACAGATAAACTCCGATTCCGTTCCGATGTATTTATATCGATCAATTAATCCAATTAATTAATCATATCAAATACATAATAACATAATTAATTTCTCCAAGAAATAATTATATCCATGAATTAAATTAATCACCCGAAGGATATATTTAATTCATTAAGCCGTAAATCAATTTATCCGATAAATCGATTTAAATATCGATGTCCCAAATTAGATATCCAATATCTAATATTCATAATGAGAGAATTAGCTTAATTCATTCCGTCGTCAATCCTAATGCGCGACTCGGTAGGTCCGTCTCGATCGGAATGGGAGGAACCAAAGAGTAGTAGCACCACCTAGCGGCTGGTGGCCTACACTGTACTCCAATCGAGAACGAATGATTGGGATCATTCAAGAACCATTCGTAGTGAATACCGGTATACGTATAAACCCTTCTTTCAAATGTCCCGATCAAGTTATAGGGTCACGGTCGGTCAAACCCTATCTCAGATTGACGCTATGCATGCGTTAATGCAAATCGAGATCATCGAGTATCGTGTATCTAATACAACTAGCTCAATGCTTTGGCCAAAGACTTATGATCTCATCTTCCAATAACCGCATAGGACATATAACCCGCTCACTAACGGGAGAAAAATTCTATCTTGGTATTGATAGGACTGCTACTTGCCGTTAAGATGCACGTCGAGGTTGACCCCGCCTTAGGTTTATAGGGTCGAACTACTCTAATGAAAATCTTGACGTCACAAGCACATCCCTACTAAATCCTCAAGTCGAAGGTTCACGAATACCTATCACAACCTTTCGATTCCGTCATTGGTGTCCGGAGTGAAATCCATGTGACGAATCGAGGGTGAGTCGGTTCGAGTACACTAATCCAATTAGCATACCTATAACGTGTGCTCCCACTAACCATTAGTGTTCGACAGGCACTCTCCATGTCAAAGAACACGTCATACAAGTCTTCACATAAACTTAACGCCCAGTCAAGTTTCATCGACTTGCGAACGATTAAGTATTTGAGCTATAACCTTTCCAGTGCCGACCCCCTTATCCAATAAGGAGTGGAACGTTTTGCTCTCAAATACACGGACTAGTTTCTTTATGTTTATTTACGAGTTAGGAATGCCAGTAACTACCAGTAAATAAAGAAACATTCATTTGCCTTATATAAATGGTTTACATAATTACAAGTACAATGCCCTCTCTCAACAACCTCTGAGTGGCATTCGAGGGCATACTCCTAACAATACTTCACTGACCAGTCAACTGACTCGTCTGATGGTCTAGCGTACGTTACGTACCAAACGTAGCGCACGCTAACTACTGCTCGATAGCGCACATTAAATTGCATAGCATAGCGTGCGCTATCTATGCATGGCAGTTTACTGCTGAACAGTAAACTGTTCTTGCCATGATCGAGACCATGAAATCTTGCGTGATAATTCATGTTACTTCCATGAATACCATGTTCATACCCTTATGAATGATTTTACGGATAAAGACAACTTCAGATTCAAGGATATGCATACCAATATAAAACCATATTCCATTCCGACTTCAAATCTTCATACGACAATTCGAAAAGCTAAACGGTTGATATCAACACCTCTATATCAGTCCAAGTTATCGTACTGAAGTTGATAAACGTCCTATATATACTAGATAAATCCTTCCATGATCAAACCTTTAGATTTATCTAACAATAAGTATGTTAACGTCTAGTCCAAGATTACTATGAAATCATCTATTAGATTCGGTTTACCAATGATAGAAGCTTCTCTTCACATATTCAGTGTACTAAGATTCGAATCATGATGATTATAATCAGGGTATTTAAGGCTTATTCATCTCACTATCCCAAACATGATATACTTGGATAATTCATCTATGAAAATCCATATCTTGTTAACATGATCATCCAAATCGTTAGAATCCAACTCTAGGTCTGGAGATACATTGAACATACCTTAAAATGACGAAAATCACTGAACCGTAAGGTAGAATCCCACTCCGGTTGGTTGTATGCCACTCCAAGGTGCTATTCCACTTCCATGAACATTCTCAAGTGATAACCAATGTATAATACCAACAATATGTGTTCTAAGTGTATAGGAGTATTACTACAACTCTCAGAACTCTCAAGATTGAGGAATAGACGAAAGAAATGCAAGCCAACACGGTTGATGTCCCATTTATAATATTCTGCATTATTGATAAGTTAGCGCACGCTACTAAGCATCTCTTAGCGTGCGCTAATAATGGTTGACTTCAGAATTTGTCCGGGTGCGTCAGCGGGAATCTTATCCGGACCCATGTCCCAGCTGGCGCATGTGTTAGCCGTCCCGCTCAATAATTGAGTCCTTGGCGCACGTTACTCTTACGTGCATAGCGTGCGCTAATAATGGCCCGATAGCGCGCGTTAAGATACATTCTTAGCGTGCGCTATCACAAGGTTGCTTGAGCAATTTTGCATGTTTCTATACTTATGCATAATGATAATAATGCACTAAATATCATACTCCAATAATCAAAATCACCAATCTAAAATAATACATGGTTTGAATACAGATGAAATACACTGTAATAAATCCGGATATGACATACTCTCCTACTAAAAAGAAGTTTCGTCCCGAAACTCAAGACGAAAATAACTCGGGATATCTAGACTTCATATCAGCTTCTGTTTCCCAAGTGGCTTATTCCATTCCATGACGTGACCACTGAACTTTGACCAAAACGATTGGCTTGTTCCTCAGTTGCTTAACTCGACTCTCGAGTATCTTGACTGGTCTATCTTCAAACGTCCCATCCTGCTTGACTTCGATCTCGCCGAAATCAATGATATGACTGGGATCTGGTATATATCTCCGTAACTGGGATACGTGGAACATGTTATGAACATGGCACAATGACGGCGGCAATGCTAATCTGTATGCCAACTCCCCAACTCTCTCGAGGATCTCAAATGGTCCGATATATCTCGGACTCAGCTTTCCTTTCCTTCCAAAACGAAAGATTCCCCGGGTAGGAGAAACCTTCAAAAGTACATGGTCTCCAGTATTGAACTCCAATGGGCGACGACGTACGTCCGCATAGGATTTCTGGAGACTCTGGGCGGTCAACAGCATTTCACGAATTAAGGCTATCTTCTCTCGAGTCTGCTCGATCAACTCTGGTTCTGTTCCGATCAAGTCCGATGAATCGTCCCAGCATAGGGGCGATCTGCATCTCCTTCCATATAATGCCTCAAACGGTGCCATCTTAATAGAAGCATGCCAACTATTGTTGTAGGTAAATTCAATCAACGGTAGATGAACTTCCCAATCGTTTGACCAATCTAAGGCACAGGCCCTTAGCATGTCTTCCACCGTTTGTATAGTTCTCTCAGTTGTCCGTCGATCTGCGGGTGATAAGGTATCTTGAAGTTCAATTCGGTCCCCAAGGCCTTATGAATCGCTTTCCAAAGTGAGACACAAAGCGGCCGTCTCGATCGAAACAATGGTCTTCGGCGTACCATGCAATCGAACTATCTCGAAATAAAGACTCGTGCCAACCTCTCTCGGTCCCCACGTATCCTTAATGCCTAGAAAATGAGCCGATTTGGTTAAACGATCAACTATCACCCAAATCATGTTCATTCTGTCTGGTTTTCGGCATATTAGTGATGAAGTCCATCGATATGTCCTCCCACTTCCATTCGGGAATCGGGAGCGGCTTCAACATTCCAAGCCGTTGATCCTCGATCTTAACTCTGTGACAAGTCAAGCATTTCAAACATAGTCCGCTACGTCTTTCTTCATGTTGCCCCACGGAAGTTACGCTTCAAGTCCTTATACATTTCTTGGTGCACAGGTGGATAGAATAGGGCGAACTATGAGCTTCCTTCATAATCGTCGTGCTTTGAACATCAACATCGGGAACGCAGAGTCGGTTCTGAAATCTCAAAACTCCATCATCATGAATTATGAATCCGGGGGCCTTTCCTTGGATCACTTCATCACGTAACCGAATCATCAGAGGATCATCTGCCTGTTTAGATTTGATTCCTTCGGTTAATGATGAAGTTATCTCCATCACGCACAGTTGTCCTTGGACTCTTTGTAACAACACCTCAATTCCTTCACGAATCATCTCTCGCTGAAGGCTAAGTTGGGAGGTCAGCGTCTCCAGCATCTGAATAGAGACAGGCTTGCGGCTAAGTGCATCGGCCACTACATTTGCTTTGCCTGGATGATATAAAATATCCAAGTCATAGTCCTTAATCAGTTCCAACCATCTTCTTTGCCGCATGTTCAACTCTTTCTGACTAAATATGTACTTGAGACTCTTATGATCTGTAAAGATCTGACAGTGAGTCCCGTACAGATAATGCCTCCAAATCTTCAAGGCAAAAACCACTGCTGCTAGCTCCAAATCATGTGTCGGGTAATTCACTTCATAAGATTTCAGTTGTCGCGACGCATAAGCGATCACCTTATCATTCTGCATCAACACGCACCCAAGTCCTTGGTTAGAAGCATCACTGTAAACTATGAATCCTTCAGTTCCTTGCGGAAGTGATAGAATCGGTGCCGTCGTCAATCTCTTCTTCAATTCATCAAAGCTAATCTGACATAATTCATTCCACTCAAACTTCTGAGTTGTCTGCAGGAGTCGAGTAAGTGGGCGGGAGATTTTAGAAAACCCTTCCACGAATCGACGATAGTATCCAGCAAGTCCTAAGAAGCTTCGAACCTCTTTCACGTTCTTTGGAGGCTTCCAATCCAATATGGCTTCGATTTTCTGAGGATCTACTCGGACTCCTCTAGCTGACACCACATGGCCGAGGAACATTACTTCTTTTAGCCAGAATTCACACTTAGAAAGTTTGGCGTACAATTGTTCGTTTCTCAAAAGTCCCAATACAATCCGCAAATGCTGCGCATGTTCTTCCGGACTCTTAGAATACACCAGAATGTCATCAATAAATACGACCACAAATTTATCCAAAAATTCAATGAACACACGGTTCATCAATTGCATAAATACAGCAGGTGCGTTAGTGAGACCAAACGGCATCACTACAAACTCATAATGCCCGTAGCGAGTTCTGAACGCTGATTTCGGAACATCAGACTCCTTAATCCTCAGCTGATGGTATCCTGATCTCAGATCAATTTTAGAAAATACCGTTGCCCCTTGCAGCTGGTCAAACAAATCATCAATCCGTGGCAACGGATACTTGTTCTTAATCGTCATCTTGTTCAGCTCTCGATAGTCAATACACAGTCGGAGCGATCCATCCTTCTTTCGGACAAAAAGAACTGGCGCTCCCGGGGTGGCAGCTTGGTGAATATAGCCCTTGTCCAGTAACTCCTCCAGCTGCTTCTTCAGTTCGTACATCTCAGTAGGTACCATACGATACGGCGCCTTGGAAATTGGCGTAGCTCCGGGTTCCAGCTCAATGGTAAATTCCACATCCCTTCGTGGAGGTAGTCCAGGTAACTCGTCAGGAAACACATATGGAAATTCGTTCACAACAGGAATGGATGAAAGTTCCACAATTTCGTCTTCTTTCTTCATTGCGTAACACCGATTGCAGTGCATTACCTGTTTCAACAATTTGTGACTTTCATTGCCTTGATCAATTTCCCTGAGCTTCCCGGTTTCCATCCCTCAAACAGAATCTCGGAACCATCGTCAGCGATCAGCGAGATATTCCTCCTTCGGTAGTTCACAATTGCTCCATATCGATTAAGCCAATTGTCTCCGAGTATCAGGTCGTCTCCTTGCATTTCTATCACGATCAGGTTTGAGAGCCACTCTCTGCCTCCAAATGATACAGGGAAATTTCTAGTTTCTAAATTTCCGACAATCCTCTCTCCACTCGGTAAACCAACAACATAAGGTTCACAAGCATGAAAACCGGAAATATTCAAACGATTTACACAAGACAAAGATATGAAAGAATGTGTAGCTCCTGTATCGAATAAAACGCTAATCTGGCCGGGAAAGGATCTGGCGATGCACGATGCGGCGGCATCACGATCGTCTGTCCTCCTCATCTCGTATGCACGTGGGGAGCAGATCCGCACTCGATGTCGCCTTTGGTCCCATTGTCCTCTGCCTCGCCCGCGGCCAAAATTGAGGCATCGAACACTTTCTGCGTCGTGGAATACCGCCTCCTTCAGGGTGGTTGTGGTGTACGGGCTCTAAAAGACTTTGCGGCCTCTTCACAAAACACCGCCCGATGTCCCTCTCATCCACAGTCAAAACAAGTCACGGCGGAAGGGGGCAATTCCGTCGATAGTGCCCGTCTGGCGCAGCTTAAAGCATTTCTGGTAACATCGGTAATAGTTGATGTCGCTCAGAAGTTCTTTCCGCTCCTAGTCAAGTTGCGGAGGTTTCTTGAAAGAGTGAAAGGATGACTGGGCCTTACGGGCCCCCACTGTTCTTGTGCTCTGTAAAAGTACCGGAGACTTTGTTTCTTGGATTACAAAATTTCTCCATGGCCGCTTCCTTGATCTCATATGCCAACGCCTTATCTGGTATTGGCGGAGTGTGGTACATTCGAATCCGGACATGTACCTCCGGACTTCAGTTTCATCCTCATATCGAAATGGATCATCATTTACGCATCATTACGACCGGATGTCGAACAAATGCCACTTTGGTTAAACGTCTTGATCGCACAGGATACCGCACATCGTAAGGCCGAGCGGAGAAAAACTCCCGAACTTTGGCTTCCCTCATAGGACGAGGCAATCGAGCTTCCATCATCATTCTAAACTCTGTCAATCGGCATCATGGTCTACCGCCGGATGGCTTCCCACCATTCGGACGCTTCCTATCAAAAATATTGAGCGATAGAGGCTCTCGGTCGTCGGGCGATTGATTCGGAAAAGATTTTCTCAGCTCCTTTAACCAATGATCCCGGTGGGAGTCTCGAAATACCGTCGAATTTGGGTGGTTGCATCTTCGCCACTTCTTGCGACCACCGGTCACCTCGATTTCCCATATCTGGGATCCCTTGCTCTCTCTCCTCGCCGTAGTCCCACCGCCACTTGCATTCGGTCCACGACACAGGCGAACGAGTCATCTGGTTCACCACTTGACGAAGGATATCCGTACAATGAGGATCTGGTTCATTATTAATAGGCTGCGGCTACTTTGAGCTATGGCCTGGTTAGAAGGCGACGCTTCCCTTTCGGCATTTCTCCGTCCGCGTCCACGACCGCGACCACGTCCACGTCCGCCTCTCAACATACTGTAAGCATAATTACTCAATATACAGGAAACAACATCGTTTTAATATTCGAGTATAAAAAGATACAATATGCAAGGAACGGGATAGAGTTTAGGAACTTACAACCACTGTTCGCATGAAGACGTAGGCAGTGCAGTGATGTCATTCACGGCCGGTTATCCCAAAAGACATAAATGACCCCAAGCATGCATTTACATTATGGCTTGCTGCCCATGGGCGCCTTCGAACCAAGGACAGAATTAGGCATCTCGGCCTGGATGAATCTTGTAGCTTTTGTGCTTCTCAGCCTGAATCCGGAGCACATCTATTTTTTGATTGCCCATTCGCTGCCCATATCTGGGATGCCATCAAAGAGTGGATAGGAATCACCCGTTCGATGACTACCTTGAGGAGTGCACTAAAATGGATCAAAAAGGAGGCCAAAGGGAACTCCTGGCAAGCTAAGGGGCAGAAGATTGTTTTCGCTTCAACCGTGTATCACATTTGGAACGCTCGCAACCGACTGATTTTCGAACGCGAAGTATTGCATATTGACTTCGTCATTCGCCGTATTAAAATGCACGCATTTATGATTTTGTTTGCTTTATTTCCGAACTATAAAGATAGTTTCTTTCGACTAGCTCCCGAGCGAGAGTGAGGAGCCGACATTGTGGCTGCCCCTCTCATTTGGTTTGTTTTGATTATCCCACTTGAGGAGCCAACTTGTGGCCTTCCTTTTGGACTGTTTCTCTCCCGGGTATGCCCGGTGTATGTGTATCACTTTGATCAATTAATACATTTTTAACCGATCAAAAAAAAAAAAAATGACCCCTATTTTAACCCAACGGCCAAGATATCCATAATCTTAGCTCCGATACCATATTCTGTAACACCCCCAATATATTCGGGAATATTACAGCGCCGTAAATCCTTTACGTAAGGATTTACAAGGCTGAAGAATTGAACAAGTATAAAAAGGTACTGACGAATGGAAATAACGGAATTACAGTACATCGATTCGACCAAATACAGAAATAGTACAATTGTTCAACAGAACTCAATATTACATCACCAAATTCAAATCATCACAAACGACTTCGTACTCGAGTACTTATTGAAATAACGAATAAACGAAAGATAAATAAACCCGGTCGGGACATCACTCTGCACCCTTGTCGTCATACGGTTCCGGTGGTTGTTTCCCGCTCTCCTGGATCCCGAACACAAACAAAATGTTCACCCCCGAAGGGGTTAGCACAACGATGCTAGTACAAGTACCACAACATATTATTCATATCTCACGGTGAATAATAATAACGTAAACGACAAAATACCAACGAGTCTTCTCCTACGAGAAACTCAAACATAACATACACAATCGATAATCACAACATGATATCAATACATACACATGGTAATTCCATCGATCCAGCGTTCACCGCCTAGAACCCACGATGATCCCGTCGGACCAACCCGTGGTGGAAAAACCCGTCCGATGATCCAGCGCACGCTAGCATAGATCCCCGATGATCCCGTCGGACCAACACGAGGTGGACACACAATAACGACATACANGCACGACAANATGTATAACAACAATACATAAAACAATTAAGGTACTTGCCTCGATTTGAAGACAATAACAATACTTCCACGAAAATGAACACTCGAAGATCGTCCTCCTCAATCAATCACGTAACGAGACCAAACCTTAACAAAAGAAATTATATAGGATTTATCTCACGTCGCATGAATGTTTAACAATTCGATTAACGGTCAAAAGTTCATAAACGCAATGCCTGAATAGCTTAGCGCACGCTAAGTACTCTGTGTAGCGTGCGTTAAATGCCCGATAGCACACGCAAACAACAAAGCCTAGCGCACGCTAACGATGCATGGTCGATTACTTCGCGACCCGGATCAGTGACTTCGTCGATGGTCTAGCGTACGTTACGTACCAAACGTAGCGCACGCTAACTACTGCTCGATAGCGCACGTTAAATTGCATAGCATAGCGTGCGCTATCTATGCATGGCGATTCTTCTTTGAGCGATAAGCTTCTTGCCATGATCGAGACCATGAAATCTTGCGTGATAATTCATGTTACTTCCATGAATACCATGTTCATACCCTTATGAATGATTTTACGGATAAAGACAACTTCAGATTCAAGGATATGCATACCAATATAAAACCATATTCCATTCCGACTTCAAATCTTCATACGACAATTCGAAAAGCTAAACGGTTGATATCAACACCTCTATATCAGTCCAAGTTATCATACTGAAGTTGATAAACGTCCTATATATACTAGATAAATCCTTCCATGATCAAACCTTTAGATTTATCTAACAATAAGGATGTTAACGTCTAGTCCAAGATTACTATGAAATCATCTATTAGATTCGGTTTACCAATGATAGAAGCTTATCTTCACATATTCAGTGTACTAAGATTCGAATCATGATGATTATAATCAGGGTATTTAAGGCTTATTCATCTCACTATCCCAAACATGATATACTTGGATAATTCAGAACTCTCAAGATTGAGGAATAGACGAAAGAAATGCAAGCCAACACGGTTGATGTCCCATTTATAATATTCTGCATTATTGATAAGTTAGCGCACGCTACTAAGCATCTCTTAGCGTGCGCTAATAATGGTTGACTTTAATTTGTCCGGTGCGTCGGGGAATCTTATCCGACCCATGTCATTTGGCGCATGTGTTAGCCGTCCCGCTCAATAATTGAGTCCTTAGCGCACGTTACTCTTACCTGCATAGCGTGCGCTAATAATGGCCCGATAGCGCGCGTTAAGATACATTCTTAGCGTGCGCTATCACAAGGTTGCTTGAGCAATTTTGCATGTTTCTATACTTATGCATAATGATATTAATGCACTAAATATCATACTCCAATAATCAAAATCACCAATCCAAAATAATACATGGTTTGAATACAGATGAAATACACTGTAATAAATCCGGATATGACAAGGACGACACCGAGCACTCTTTCTCGGGGTGAAATAGGGGAAACTAGAAGTTTGTGATTAACGCCTTGAAGGCGATGAGACTCCTGCGGAAGGGGTGTACTGGTTGTTGGTGCTACGCCTTGAAGGCGGGG
Source organism: Orobanche coerulescens (assembly GCA_033398695.1). Classification (NCBI taxonomy): domain Eukaryota; kingdom Viridiplantae; phylum Streptophyta; class Magnoliopsida; order Lamiales; family Orobanchaceae; genus Orobanche; species Orobanche coerulescens. Next base: position 55,675,212 of record CM065805.1, on the reverse strand, counting down.
GAATGGTGGAGTCGAGTTTTCATCGATTCCGATCGTTAGTGAGTTCCATGATGTCTTTCCTAACGAATTACTGCGGTTGCCACCGGACCGTAAGGTTGAGTTCGCTATCGAATTAGAGCCACGTGCGGCTCCAATTTCGAAGGCGCTGTATTGCATGGCACCTTCAGAGATGGCCAAGTTGAAGAAGCAATTGAGTGAGCTTCTTGAGTCAGGGTATATTCGACCGAACGCTTCACCTTGGGGCGCACCGGTTCTGTTTGTGTGGAAGAAGGATGGTTCATTGCGTTTATGTATCGACTACCGCGAGCTAAACAAGGTGACCATCAAGAACAAGTATCCCTTGCCGAGGATTGATGACTTGTTTGATCAGTTGCAGGGAGATGCGGTATTCTCGGAGATCGACTTGAGATCGGGGTACTATCAGCTTCGGGTGAAGGAGTTTGATGTTCCGAAAACATCTTTTCGGATGAGATACGGACATTATGAGTTTGTGGTTATACCCTTCGGGTTAACTAACGCGCCGGCAGTGTTCATGCAGTTGATGAACAAGGTCTTTATCGAGTATTTGGATAAGTGTGTCGTCGTTTTCATTGATGATATTCTTATTTATTCGAGGAATGAGGAGGAGCATGCGCATCATCTGCGTATGAAACTGAAGATTCGTGACTACATGTCTGGTCTCGCCTGCACCACCTTGAAGGATTATCAAAGTAGAGCTCTTGAATATGATATGTCTTTGATGGCCAGTGATGCGGCTCGTAAGAGCAAGAAGCAGAAGTCCATCTGGAATTTTTCGGGCCACAAGGGTGGAGGTCAGCAGAAATTTCAATCTGCTAACTTTCCGCTGGAGGTGGTCCAGCTTGTTCTACTGGGGGTTTCCGCGGGGCTTCCAGTACTTCTTACCATGATGTGAAGTGCTTTAACTGTGGCCGACCAGGTCACATAAGTCGAGCTTGTCCGAGTCCTTTGCTGACATGTAATCGGTGTGGCAAGCCAGGCCACTTTCTGTGCTGAGAGAGAGAGAACTCTTGGTGCCCGGGCTTCCTTCCCAGCGCCTAGGGAACCGAGTGTGAACCAGGGGTTGTTTGCTCCACAGCCTCCGCCGAGTGCCTGTCGAGGAAGAGGTCGGGGTCAGCCCGCTAGAGGAGGAGCTTCCAGTGTCGGGTCCGATCATCCACAAGTTTATGATATGAGGAGGGCTGATGATCCAGCGGCTACTGTGGCGACAGGTACCGTTCATATTCATTCTCATCCTGTCAGTGTGCTTTTTGACTCTGGTGGTACGCATTCGTTGAACTCTCTGGAATGTGTGCGCCGTTTGGGTCTTGACTGTTTGTCGCCTTGTGAGCCTTTCATCATTAAACTTCCTAGTGGTGATAGGATGGTTGGTGATCGAGAGATCCGAGATTGTTCTGTGATTATTTGTGACAGGGCTTGGGTCTCTAATCTTATTGTTGTGGGTATTGAGGGTGAGAATTTGATTCTTGGGGACGATTGGCTTGAGCGGCATGGTGCGATCATGAACTACCGCACGAGAATCATCACCATGTTAGTCGAGGATGACATCGATCCCTCTTTCGCGGGGCGAAAGAGGGGAAACCAAAAGTTCGTGATTAACGTCTTGAAGGCGATGAGACTTCTGCGGAAGGGGTGTACTGGTTGTTGGTGTTACGCCTTGAAGGCGGGGGATGGTGGAGTCAAGTTTTCTTCGATTCCAGTCGTTAGAGAGTTCCCTGATGTCTTTCCTGACGAATTACTAGGGTTGCCACCGGACCGTGAGGTTGAGTTCGCTATCGAATTAGAGCCGGGTGCGGCTCCAGTTTCGAAGGCGACGTATCGCATGACACCTTCAGAGATGGCCGAGTTGAAGAAGCAATTGAGTGAGCTTCTTAAGTCAGGGTATATTAGACCGAGCGCTTCACCTTGGGGTGCACCGGTTCTATTTGTTCGGAAGAAAGATGGTTCACTGCGTTTATGTATCGACTACCGCGAGCTAAACAAGGTGACCATCAAGAGCAAGTATCCCTTGTCGAGGATTGATGACTTTTTTGATTAGTTGCAGGGAGCTGCGATATTCTCGAAGATCGACTTGAGATCGGGGTACTATTCGCTTTGGTTTAAGAAGTCCGATGTTCCGAAAACAGCTTTTAGGACGAGATACAAACGTTATGAGTTTGTGGTTATGCCCTTCGGGTGAACTAACGCGCCGGCAGTGTTCATGCAGTTGATGAACAAGGTCTTTATCGAGTATTTGGATAAGTGTGTCATCATTTTCATTATTTATATTCTTATTTATTCGCGGAATGAGGAGGATCATGCGCATCATCTGCGTGTGGTGTTAGATATTTTGATGACCGATCGACTCTATGCGAAATTCTCGAAATGTGAGTTCTGTCTGAAGGAAGTGATGTTTCTAGGTCACGTTATTTCAGCCGAGGGGGTCCGTGTGGATCCGCAGAAGATTGAGGCAATGCGGGATCGGGCGCCGCCTAAGAATGTGAAAGAGGTCCGTAGTTTCTTGGGTTTGACTGGCTACTACCGTAGGTTCGTCGAGGGGTTCTCGAAACTAGCTCGACCACTTACACAGTTGCTCCAGAAATCCGAGAAGTTCGTTTGGAATGACAAGAGGCAGTCGAGTTTTGTGGAGCTGAAGAGGCGTTTGACTTCAGCGTCGATTCTAGCATTGTCGTGCGGCAACGAGGATTTTTCCGTCTATAGCAATGCTTCGGGTCAGGGTCTTGGGTGTGTGTTGATGCATCACGGCAAGACTATTTCGAGTTTTCATCAATTCTAGTCGTTAGTGAGTTCCCTGATGTCTTTCCTGACGAATTCCCGGGGTTGCCACCGGACCGTGAGGTTGAGTTCACTATTGAATTAGAGTCGGGTATGGCTCTGATTTCGAAGGCACGGTATCGCATGGCACCTTCACAGATGGCCGAGTTGAAGAAGCAGTTGAGTGAGCTTCTTTAGTCAGAGTATATTCGACCGAGCGCTTCACCTTAGGGCGCACCGGTTCTATTTGTGCGGGAGAAGGATGGTTCACTGCGTTTATGTATCGACTACCGTGAGCTAAACAAGGTGACCATCAATAACAACTATCCCTTGCCGAGGATTGATGACTTGTTTGATCAGTTGCAGGGAGCTACGGTATTTTCGAAGATCTACTTGATGTCGGGGTACTATCAGCTTCGGGTGAAGGAGTCCGATGTTCCAAAAACAGCTTTTCGGACGATATACAGACATTATGAGTTTGTGGTTATGCCCTTCGGGTTAACTAACGAACCGACAATGTTCATGCAGTTGATGAACAAGGTCTTTATCGAGTATTTGGATAAGTGTGTCGTCGTTTTCATTGATGATATTCTTATTTATTCGAGAAATGAGGAGGAGCATGCGCATGATCTGCATGTGGTGTTAGACATTTTGAGGACCGAGCGACTCTATGTGAAGTTCTCGAAATGTGAGTTCTGGCTGAAGGAAGTGATGTTTTTGGGTCGCGTGATTTCAGCCGAGGGGGTTCGTGTGGATCCGTGGAGGATTGAGGCAGTGCTGGATTGGGCACTGCCTAAGAATGTGAAGGAGGTCCGTAGTTTCTTGAGTTTGACTGGCTACTACCGTAGGTTCGTCGAGGGGTTATAGAACCTAGCTCGGCCAGTTACTCCAGAAATCGGAGAAGTTCATCTGGAATGACGAGAGGCAGTCGAGTTTTGAGGAGCTGAAGAGGCATTTGACTTCAGCGCCGATTCTAGCATTGCCGTGCGGAAATGAGGGTTTTTCCATCTATAGCGATGTTTCGGGTCAGAGTCTTAGGTGTGTGTTGATGCAGCACGGCAAGACTATTGCGTATGCGTCTAGGCAGTTGAGGCCGTATGAGCTCAACTACCCTACTCATGATTTGGAGTTAGCGGCAGTTGTTTTTGCGCTGAGGATTTGGCGTCACTATCTTTTTGGCTCTACATGTCAGATTTTTACCGATCATAAAAGTATGATGTACATATTCACTCAGCGGGAGTTGAATATGAGCCAGAGGAGGTGGTTAGAGTTGATTAAGGATTATGACCTCGAAATCCTTTATCATCTGGGCAAGGCGAACATCGTGGCCGACGCCTTGAGTTGGGAACCGGTTGCATTGTGGACACTTGAAATCCTTACGTCTCGATCTGGGCTTTAGTGGGATTTGATTGAGTTGAGTGTTGAGATTTTGTTGCCAGGAGCTGTCGGGAAACTTTGCGCTTTGGAAATTTCGTCGTCGCTGATCGATGAAATTAAACTGAAGCAGTTGGAGGATCCGATGATTACTCAAATCCAAGAGAATGTTCTTAATGGAAAGCCTCCTGAGTTTGTGATTCACGAGAATGGTGTGTTGAGATTCCAGATTTGGCTCTGTGTACCGAACGACTTGGAGTTGAGGTAGAGTATTTTGCGTGAGGCCCATGTTACGCCTTACTCAGTTTATCCTGGTTCGAGTAAGATGGACAAGGACCTAAGGAGAAACTTTTGGTGGAATGACATGAAGGAGGAGGTCGCATTGTTTGTAGCTAGGTGTTTGGCTTGTCAGCAGGTCAAAATCGAGCATCAGCGACCGCCGGGTTACTACAGTCGCTTCCCGTTTTGGATTAGAAATGGGAAGATATTTTGATGGACTTCGTCAAGAGCTTTCCGAGATCGAAGTCTGGTATGAATATGTTTTGGGTGATTGTAGATCGTCTAACCAAGTCAGCACATTTTATGGGCATCAATGATACTTGGGGTCCGGAGAGGTTGGCTCGTGTGTTTATTGCACAGATTGTGAGGCTTCACGGTACTCCGAAGTCTATTTTTTCGGATCGGGATGGCCGTTTTGTATCGCACTTTTGGCAGGCGGTGCATAAGGCGTTGGGTACTCGTTTGTGTCTAAGTACTTCTTTTAACCCTCAGTCGGATGGGCAGTTGGAGCGCACTATCCAGACTTTTGAGAATATGTTGCGTGCTTGTGCTCTCGATTGGAGCAGTGACTGGGAGGAGCAATTACCATTGATCGAGTTCACGTACAACAATAGTTGGCACGCGTCGATCAAGATGGTACCGTATGAGGTGCTTTATGGGCGGCGTTGTCGATCGCCGATTTTCTGGAACGAGGCATCCGATTTCGTCGGGACCGAACCGGATATCGCTACGAAGATGAGACGGAATGTGGAATTAATTCGGGAGAGGATGTTGACTGCTCAGAGTCGACAAAAATCCTATGCTGACGTCCATCTTCGACCTTTGGAATTCGAGGTGGGAGACCACATTTTGCTAAAGGTGTCGCCGACGAGGGGAGTTTTCCGCTTCGGGAAGAAGGGAAAGTTGAGTCCGAGATTTTATGGGCCCTTTGAGATTCTCGAGAGAGTCGGCGAGTTGGAATACCGTTTGGCATTGCCTCCAGCCTTGAGTCACGTTCATAGCATTTTCCATGTTTCCCAGCTGAGGAAATATGTCCTGGATCCTAGTCACGTCATCGACTATGGTGAGATTGATATCGCCGAGGATATTACCTTCGAGAAGCGTCCCTTGAAGATTTTGGAACATCGTGAGAAGAGACTGGGCGGCATAAGACCATTCCTTTGGTCAAGTTGCAGTGGTCTAGGCATGGTGTCAAGGAGGAAACTTGGGAAACCGAGGATAGCATGCGTGCTAGATACCCCGAGTTGTTTGTTTCTTAAGTTTCGGTACGAAACTTATTTTTAGAAGGGTAGAATGTAATATCCGCATTTTTCGTTTTTCCAGTATTTTCATTTTTGTGTATTTTTCATTTTTAACGACCCGCTTGTAATTGTTTCGACGTTTTAAATCTATTTTATGCTTGGAGTTTTTCTATTTAGACGAGTTTCGGGGATGTTTTGATGTAATTCCGTTTTATGTTATGTGTTGTTGCATGTACATTCGGTTCTAGTCAAACTCATTCGACTTCGTAATTTCTTTGTATACACGAGTTCGTATGGTTGAGTTGTTCGTGTTGTGAGTTTCGGTTTGTTAATCCAACGTCATATCGTGATTTTTGGACGTTTGAGCCGTTTTATAATTTCCTATAAGTTTAGGGAATCCTACTTTCTTTGTCATATTTCGGATTCCCCGGTAGTCGGAATTGTGTTTCCTTTAAACACGTAGCTTTGTCATCGCAAATATTCCGTATCTACACTTTGGGTTCTGTCCTTGTGTTGCGTCTCGACTTCGGACTGCCCGGTGCAGTTAACTACATTCAGCAGTGTTGAACTGCTACATGCATAACGTATGTTATGCATTCTTTCTTGCGTGCGATATCGCCACCTTCATAATGTATGTTATACCTTAGCGTTAACGTACGTTATGGCCTTCAGCAGATTGGACAGACTGTTCTGCCGAGCCATTACGTACGCTAACTCCTGCGTGTTACATACGTAAAGCTCCATTGTAGCGTACGCTAACTGTCCGATGTAGCGTACGCTATCGAACCCAGTGAATTAGACAGATTGTTCTGCCGAGCCATTACGTACGCTAACACTTGAGTGTTACATATGTAATGAGCGTTACATACATTAACGTCAGCATGTTAACGTACGTAACAAAGGAACAGGTTTTATAAACCTGGGTTGACATTCACTTCGTCATTTCCTTCATTTTCTTCCTCCGACCGAGAGCTGCATTCCAAGTGAGGTTTTGATCGATTCTTCATGTTTTGTCCGTGCACTTTGTTGAGAGATTGATTTTTGTGTCCCAAGTGAATATTATCATCATCTTAATCCTCCTTCTCCATCCTTAATCAAAAGGTATTATCCTAGAACCCTATTTTGGGAGATTTGGGGGTTTTTGAGTTTTTATACGATTCATTCCGTATTGTTGATTAATCCATGATGTGTATGATTAATCTTGATGTTATTCTTGTTTTCCCTACGGGCTCATGGTAAGTTTCGTGTTATTTGTGAAATCGAGAGGGTTTGGTTGCGATCCGCCCTCGTCGTTGTTTTGTACGAAGTTACATGAATCGTAGGTGGGTTTCGGGTGTCTTCTGTTATTATTATTCTTGTCGAATTGGTTGTAATTAGGTATGACGAATCGTCTAGGTTCGGTGTGTCCAATTTCTCGCAATCGCGATTATTTCATTCTGTCCTTTCGTCGTGATAATAGAGGCAAGTATCCTTAATGAACTTACACCCTTAACATGATAGTATTGCATGAGTGATGGGTGTGTGTGATTGTGTGTGTATATACTCACTATGGGTTAGATCCGACGGGGTCTCGGTAGGGCTCTACAGAGGCATGGATCTAAGAGCTTGGATTTTAACCACTACAGGTTAGATCCAACGGGGTCTCGGTAGGGGTCTACAGAGGTGTGGGTCCGCGGTTAATTGTGGTGCATTTTAATAAATGTGTTTCGTGATTGGCGTTTCCAGAAATGAGTGTTTTTGAACTGTGATTTCATGATTGCATGAATTGACTAAATGTGTAAGATGTAAGTTGTTCATTTGGCCTACTTGTACCAGCGTAATTACTAATCCCTTTGGGGGACCTTTTTTGGGGAAATTCATTTTATGAATATCCGGTTATGTTCAGCCAGACGAGCGGCCACAGGGACAGTACGAGGATGCCGTCCAGGGTTATTGACATGTGCAAATGAGTTTCTTTATTTTCCATTGTCCATTCTGATATGGTTGTTTTCCAACTTATGAACTAATAGACGTACTCGAGTACTTAGGGGCTTTTGATTTTGCAGAGTGTATTGAGTTGTCTGTTATGTTTTCGTTGGATTATTGTTTTGCTTGCTTGACCGGTCGAACCGGGTGGATTATTATTGTTTTGTGTATTTGTGATGTGGTGTTATTGCGTCGACTCCATGAGTCGATGAGTGAAGTTGATTTCCTAGCCTGGTGGGTCCCATGTAGGGGTCCACGGCGCTGTTACATTACCGGGATTTCTTGGGGGTGTTACAGAAAATGGTATCGGAGCACTAGGTTTTATGGAAACCTAGGCTTTTCGGTTAATTGGGTCTATTTGTGTTTTTTTTTCACATTGTCATCCCGTTGCCATCATCTAGGTACTTCCAGTGCTCGTAAGTTTTCCTTACTCGATTCATTGTTTCCTTGTATAGTGCTTTTGAGTCTTGAATTGTAATTGTTTTTCCTCTCGTACTTATCACCGTATTGTAATTGCTACCTCTTTATCTTCAATATGGATGCTGGGAGAGGCCGAGCTAGGGGTTGCGGTCGTGGTCGTGGGGCATCCAGTGAGGCGGCCACATCACACAATTCTGGGACTGGTAGTACCGATCGTCATTAGAGCCATAGTGCTACTCAGGAGGGCGCAACCGGTGGTGGTGCCGATCTTTGTGTTGCACCTGTGATGCAACAAATGGTGAACTAAATGGCTGCGATAGCTCAGGCGGTTCAGAACCCGACTCTGGCCCATGCTACTCGGGGCGGAGCAGATCGTTGGCTTCAGGATGTCATTAAGATGCATCCTCCTCCGTTTTCGAGGGATTCAGACCCCATTGGTCGGGAAGGGTGGATCAAGGAGATATCCAAAGGTCTTTGTTTCCACCAACTGTCCCGAGGATCGCAAGGTCCCTATTGCCCAGTATTTTCTCACTGGGGACGCTACTGACTGGTGGGAGGCCGTTGAGCCCAAGAACCATGTTGCATCATGGGTCGAGTTCAAAGACTTGATGGAGACAGAAAATTACCCGTGGCCAGTTAAACAGGCTCGAGTCCATGCTTTCTATGATTCTCAGCCTCGGGATATTCCTGTTTCTCAGGCTATTGCTGATTTCAATCGGGAGTTGGGCTTCGTGAAGTCCCAAGTTAGGTCTTGGGGTCAAGGATACTTGGGGTACGGAGAGGTTGGCTCGTATGTTTATTGCGCAGATTGTGAAGCTTCACGGTACTCTGAAGTCTATTATTTTGGATCGGGATGGCCGTTTTGTATGGCACTTTTTGCAGGCGGTGCATAAGGCGTTGGGTACTCGTTTGCGTCTGTGTACTTCTTTTCAGGATGGGCAGTTGGAGCGCACTATCCGGATTTTTGAGGATATGTTGCGTGCTTGTGCTCTCGATTGGAGCAGTGACTGGGAGGAGCATTCGCCATTGATCGAGTTCACGTACAACAATAGTTGGTACCGTATGAGGAGCTTTATGGGCGGCGTTGTCGATCGCCGATTTGCTGGAACGAGGCATCCGGTTTGGTCGGGACCGAACTGGATATTGCTACGAAGATGAGACGGAATGTGGAATTGATTCGGGAGAGGATGTTGACTGCTCAGAGTCGACAAAAATCCTATGCTGACGTCCGTCTTCGACCTTTGGAATTCGAGGTGGGAGACCACGTTTTGCTAAAGGTGTCGCCGACGAGGGGAGTTTTCTGCTTCGGGAAGAAGGGAAAGTTGAGTCCGAGATTTATTGGTCCCTTTGAGATTCTCGAGAGAGTCGGCGAGTTAGCATACCGTTTGGCATTGCCTCCGGCCTTGAGTCACGTTCATTGCATTTTCTATGTTTCCTAGCTGAGGAAATATGTCCCGGATCCTAGTCACGTCATCGACTATGGTGAGATTGATATCGCCGAGGATATTACCTTCGAGGAGCGTCCCTTGAAGATTTTGGAACACCGTGAGAAGAGACTGGGCGGTATAAGACCATTCGTTTGGTCAAGGTGCAGTGGTCTAGGCATGGTATCAAGGACGCAACTTGGGAAACCAAGGATAGCATGCGTGCTAGATACCCCGAGTTGTTTGTTTCTTAAGTTTCGGGACGAAACTTATTTTTAGAAGGGTAGAATGTAATATCCGCATTTTTCGTTTTTCCAGTATTTTCATTTTTGTGTATGTTTTATTTTTAACGACCCGCTTGTAATTGTTTCGACGTTTTAAATCTATTTTATTCTTGGAGTTTTTCCTTTTGGACGAGTTTCGGGGATGTTTTGATGTAATTCCATTTTATGTTATGTGTTGTTGCATGTACATTCGATTCTCGTCAAACTCGTTCGACTTCGTAATTTGTTTGGTTATACGAGTTCGTATGGTTGAGTTGTTCGTGTTGTGAGTTTCGGTTTGTTAGTCCGACGTCGTATCGTGATTTTCGAATATTTGGGCCGTGTTTTAATTTCCTATAAGTTTAGAGAATCCTACTTTCTTTGTCATATTTCGGATTCCCCGGTAGTCTAAATTGTGTTTCATTTCAACACGTATCTTTCTCGTCGCAAATATTTCATATCTACGCTTTGGGTTCTGTCCTTGTTTTGCGTCTCGACTTCGGACCGCCCGGTGCAGTTAACTACATTCAGCAGTGTTGAACTGCTGCATGCATAACGTATGTTATGCATTCTTTCTTGTGCGCGTTATCGTCACCTTCATAACGTACGTTATACCTTAGCATTAACGTACGTTATGGCCTTCAGCAGATTGAGCAGATTGTTCTGCCGAGCCATTACGTACACTAACTCATGCGTGTTACATACGTAAAGCTCCATTGTAGCGTACGCTAACTGTCTGATGTAGCGTACGCTATCGAACCCAGAATTGGACATATTGTTCTGCCGAGCCATTACGTACGCTAACACTTGAGTGTTACATACGTAATGAGTGTAACGTACATTAACGTCATCATGTTAACGTACATAACGAAGGAACAGGTTTTATAAACCTGGGTTTTATAAACCTGGGTTTTGAGTTTTTGTCCGATTCATTCCCCGAGCTTGGCTTTTAACCACTACGGGTTAGATCCGACGGGGTCTCGGTAGGGGTCCACGGAGGCGTGGGTCCGCGGTTAATTGTGGTACATTTTTATAAATGTGTTTCGAGAGCGTTTCCGGAAATGAGTGTTTTTGAACTGTGATTTCATAATTGCATGCATTGACTAAATGTGTGAGATGTATATTGTTCATTTGGCCTACTTGTACTAGCGTAATTGCTAACCCCTTTGGGGGACCCTTTTTGGGGAAATTCATTTTATGAATTTCAGGTTATGCTCAGCCGAATGAGCAGGCATTGGGACAATACGAGGATGTTGGCCAGGGTTGTTGACATGTGCAAACGAGTTTCTTTATTTTCTGTTGTCCATTCCGATATGGTTGTTTTCCAACTTGTGAACTAATATACGTACTCGAGTACTTAGGGGCTTTTGATTTTGTAGAGTGTATTGAGTTGTCCGTGATGTTTTCGTTGGATTATTGTGTTGCTTGATTGTGTTGACTCAAAAAGTATTTTGATGATGATCATATTCAAAACATTTAACAAAACGTATCTCATCGAGATGTTATATTGAAGGAGATGATCATAGTCTTAGCGCACGCTACATGTTTTAGAGTAGCGCACGCTATCGAGGCATATATACAGACAAGTCAACTCAGCTGCAGTCTAGTTGGAACCTACCTGATGGATAGCACACACAAAAGCTTCAGTATTTGCGGACGGTAAAATACCAATGTTTGCGCACGCTATATCACATTATTAACGCATGCCATCGCATCTCAAGTCAGAGGACAGTAAGGTCTGGAAAGAAAAAGGAAAAGGATTTGCGCATGCTACGGACGTTCATTTACATACGCTACGATAAGGCCTTAGCACATGTTACATTTCAAGTCTTGCACATGCTACCGGAAATCAAATTTAGTAGTCCAGTAGCTACTGGACTCAAAATGAGAAAGCACTTACGTACGCTACACAAGGTAACGTACGTTACTGGGGAAAATATATAGCGCACGCTATTCAGTAATTATTAGCGCATGCTAAATCAGTCAAAATTCTACCATTGGACAATCTACCCGTTGGAACGAAGAAGTCAAAGAAGATCCGAGAAATCTGGAAAGTTAATATTAAACAATTACTAGCGCACGCTATGTACAAATTTCTAGCGCACGCTAAGCATAATTATATCCGTTGGGAAAGAGTCGTTGGGGAGACAACCGACATGATCTAAAGTCAAGATTGAAGACCTGTTGACCAACCGTTAGTGCACGCTAAAAAGGTATGACTAGTCCACGCTAGCCATATAATTTTAACGTTGGAACAGTTTTGTGACCGTTCAGATAGGCCAAGTCAGAGATCGATTGCGCACGCTATAGATGTATTATTAGCGCACGCTAATAATATAAATATCAGAATTCAAAGAAGGCATGGCACCTATAAATACCCATAGGACTTGGATATCTCTCACACAACTTCAAGCATTCAAGCATACAAGCAATCAAAGCATTCTTGAGCTCAAATCTATATCTATTACTACATTCTAAGTTGTGAGAAGAAAGATACAAAGAGTGAAACACCTTGTAGTATTTATTATACCTTGTATTCTTTCATTTGGTTGTGAGTGTTGCATCACTCATACGAGAGCTTTAGAGAAACAAATTTAGAGTCACTAATTCGGTGTTATTAGGATATTTGATCCGGCATTGTTAGGATTACACTCCAATATTTGTAAAGTGAGGATTATCTAGTTCCGATAGAACACTAGATAAACAAAGTTTATTTTGAGAGTGGTTGAGCTTGGACCAATAGAAGACAAGCAGTTGTAACGGTTGTTGTACTCGGACCGATCGAATACGAGTCAAGTGTGTGGTTTTTCTTGAGCCAATAGAAAAAGAAGTCGGAGAGAGGACGTAGGCAAGTTGCCCAACCTCTATAAATCTTTGAGTCTTTTACTTTCCGCACTATTTCATTTTATTCGCGAGAAAGTTCGATATTCTGCATTACCACTATTCAACCCCCCTTCTAGTGGTGATTTTATCTCTTCAGTTGGTATCGGAGCGGGTCTCTTTTTAAAGGTTTAACCACCTAAGGGAAAAAGATCCGCAAATGTCACTTCTTGGCCAAATCGAAGGAAATGCTGTCAACCGTCATCCCTTCCTCGACGGTTCCAATTTCATGACATGGCAAAAGAAAATGGCTATTTTCGTTCAAGCCGACGATATTGAAATTTGGAAAGTTATTGCTCTTGGTCCGAAGCTTGCAAAGAAAGAGGATGGATCGTTGAAAAAGTTTGACGAATTCAATGACGAGGATTGGAGGAACACGCACATCAATTCACGTGCTACTCGACTTCTCTATTGCGCCCTTAATCCCGAAGAACTCAATAGGATATCTTCCTACGAAAGCGCAAAGGAAATTTGGGAAATCCTCGAAGTAACTCATGAAGGAACCACCCAAGTCAAGGAGACTAAAATGAACATGCTACTTCATAACTACGAACTCTTCTCCATGAAAGACGAGGAAACGATCACAAATATGTTGGATCGATTTTCGGCTATAACCAATGGACTTGCATCTTTCGGAAAGCCTATATCAAGTAGCGACAAAGCCAAGAAAATTCTTCGCTCGTTGCCACGAGAATGAGATGCTACGGTTACCGTGTTCATGGAGTCCAAGGATCTCAACAAACTGGAGTTTAGTGCCCTCATCGGGTCACTCATCAATTATGAGATCGTTCTCAAGTCTAGAGGTACTAAACTAAAACCTCGGGAAAAAGTAGTCGCATTAAATGTTGATAGCGGTGATGAGGAAGATCTTCCCAAAGATGAAGATGACGAGGAACTTGCTCTCTACGCCAAGAATTTTAGAAGATATAAAAGCCTAATTCAAAAAAGGCGAAGTTTCCTTGGTCGGGATGGCAAGCCGGAGCAAAAGAAGAGTGGTTATGCTCCTATAAAGAAGTTCGACAATAATTGTCGGAAATGCGGTCAAGCCGATCACTATGCCAAGGAATGCCAAGGATCCTCTTCAAAGCCTCAAATGGAAAGATTCAAAAAGAAGGAGGTCCTAATCGCTTCTTGGAGCGATGACGAGGAGGAGATTGAAAGATCTCTAGACGCGAATCTCGCATTCATGGCACTCGACTCCGAAAGCAATATCGAGGTACCGGCACCAAAGAAAAGCAAGTGGTACATTGATAGCGGATGTTCAAGGCATATGTGCGGCTCCGAGGATTTATTTGAAGACCTCGAATACTAAGAACAAGGACATGTGACCTTTGGGGACAATCAAAAGGGAAAAATCAAAGGCATCGGAAAAGTAGGTAAGGAACCTTCTCCCTCTATAAACAAAGTATTGTTTGTTAAAGGTTTGCATCATAATCTACTTAGCGTTTCACAACTTTGCGATGAAGGTTTTAAAATTCTCTTTGAACAAACGCATTGCACGGCATTTAGAAATAATAAAGTTGCATTCATCGGTTTGAGATGTGGAAATATTTATATTGTTGATCTTAATGATAAAAGTTCATTCAATGAAAAATGTCTTATTACTTTGGATGATAATGCATATTTATGGCATCAAAAATTGGGGCATACATCTTTTCCTATCATTTCCATTTTATCAAGACACGACCTTGTTCGTGGATTGCCCAAACTCAAGTTTGACAGAAAACACTTGTGTGAATCTTGCATAAAAGGGAAACATACTCGAGAATTTTTTAAACCAAAATTCGAGGTTTCCACTAGTAGCGTTCTTGAACTCGTGCATATGGATTTGATTGGACCATCTAGATATGTTAGTTTAAATGGCAAGCTTTACACTTTGGTTATTGTTGATGATGCATTTTCCACTAGTCGCGTTCTTGAACTCGTGCATAAAGATGATGCATTTTCCGAGTTTTCTAAATGGTGTCATTTGGTACCAAATGAGAAAAATCTCTCCATAATCTCTATCCGTACCGATCATGGAGGTGAATTTGATTGCACTCCGTTTGAACTCTTATGTGACAAATACGGTATTAATCATAATTTTTCGGCTCCTAGAACGCCTCAACAAAATGGGGTTGTTGAAAGAAAAAATCGATCTTTGGAAGAAATGTCAAGGACTATGCTTAACGAATACTCTCTTCCACGATACTTTTGGGCCGAAGCAATCTTTACGGCATGTTATGTGATTAACCGGGTTCATGTTCGTAGAACTCATCTTAAAACCCCGTATGAATTATGGAAGGGCAAAAAGCCAAATATAGCTTATTTTCATCCTTTTGGTTGCAATGTATTTATTTCAAACAATGGTAAGGATAACTTGGGCAAGTTTGATGCTAAATCCGACTCCGGAATATTTCTTCGTTATTATACAAATAGCAAAGCATATCGCGTTTATAACATTAGAACCAATAAAGTTGAAGAATCCATTCATGTCAAATTCAATGATATGATCTCACCCCCGAGAAATGTAGAATATTTTGATGATGCAGGTACTTTTCCGGACCCTTCAACCGAAGTAAAGAAAATTTCGGAAATCCAAACGAACACAATCGTTAATTTACCGAAAGATTGGAAGCACATCAAAGACCATCCAAAGGATCTCGTGATTGGAAATATTGAAGACGGTGTTCGAACCCGAAGGAGAACCACCGAATATATGGCTCATTGTGCTTTCGTATCCGAAATAGTTCCCAAAAATATATCCGAGGCCCTTGATGATGAAAGTTGGGTGATGGCAATGCAAGAGGAGCTTGTACAATTCATGCACAATAATGTATGGAATTTAGTTCCCGCTCCTAAAGATAAAACAATTATCGGAACTAAATGGGTGCACAAAATCAAGAGTGACGAAGACAGTTAACCAATTCGAAATAAATCTCGTTTGGTCGCTCATGGGTATAATCAAGAGGAAGGCCTTGATTATGAAGAAAGTTTTGCTCCCGTGGATCGACTCGAAGCCGTCCGATTGTTATGTGCATTTTACGCTCACAAAAAGATCAAACTATTTCAAATGGATATGCATTCTGGAATGGCTATATTCAAGAAGAAGTCTATGTCAAGCAACCTCCCGGTTTTGAAGATCATCAATTTTCAGATCACGTCTACAAACTCAACAAGGCACTCTACGGGTTGAAGCAAGCACCCCGAGCATGGTATGATCGTTTAAGTCAATTTTTAATTACAAATGATTATAAAAGAGGTAAATTCGATAATACCTTGTTTGTGAAAATATTGAATAATGATATACTTGTTTGCCAAATCTATGTTGATGACATTGTATTTGGAGCTACTAACGAATCATTGTGCCAAGATTTCTCTAATCTTATCAAAGGAGAGTTCGAGATAAGTATGATGAGAGAATTAACATTCTTCCTCGGGCTTCAAATCAAGCAATGCGAAGATGGAATCTTTATCCATCAAACAAAGTACTCAAACGATCTCCTCAAGAAATTCAAACTGGAAAGTAGCAAGGTGATTTCAACGCCAACGTCTTCATCATTAAAGCTTGAAAAAGATGAAAATGGCAAATCCGAAGATCAAAAATTATACCGAGGTATGATCGGATCTTTGTTATATTTGACTGCTTCTAGGCCAAACATAATATTTGCTACATGCTTATGTGCTCGATTACAAGCTAATCCCAAGTAATCACATTTAATTTCTTGTAAACGCATTTTTCGTTACTTGAAAGGGACCATCGGACTAGGTCTATGGTACCCCTCTTGCTTGGATTTTAATTTGAATGCATATAGTGACGCCGATTTCGGCGGATGCAAAATTGATAAAAAGAGTACTAGTGGTACATATCATTTCATCGGTTCATGCTTAAGATCTTGGGGAAGTAAAAAGCAAACCAGTGTAGTATTGTCTACAGCTGAAGCCGAATACGTTGCTACAGGGAGCGCCTGTGCTCAGGTACTATGGATTAAAAATCAACTCCGCGACTACGGCATTTATTTTGAAAATAACCCTATATTATGTGATAATACTAGTACTATTAATCTCAGTAAAAATCTTGTACTGCATAGTAGAATTAAGCATATAGATATTAGACATCACTTTCCACGAGTCGCGTTCTTGAACTCGTGCATAAGGATGATGCATTTTCTGAGTTTTCTAAATGGTGTCATTTGGTATCAAATGAGAAAAATCTCTCTATAATCTCTATCCGTACCGATCATGGAGGTGAATTTGATTGCACTCCGTTTGAACTCTTATGTGACAAATACGGTATTAATCATAATTTTTCGGCTCCTAGAACGCCTCAAAAAATGGGGTTGTTGAAAGAAAAAACCGATCTTTGGAAGAAATGTCAAGGACTATGCTTAACGAATACTCTCTTCCACGATACTTTTGGGCTGAAGCAATCTTTACGGCATGTTATATGATTAACCGGGTTCATGTTCGTAGAACTCATCTTAAAACCCGGTATGAATTATGGAAGGGCAAAAAGCCAAATATAGCTTATTTTCATCCTTTTGGTTGCAATGTATTTATTTCAAACAATGGTAAGGATAACTTGGGCAAGTTTGATGCTAAATTCGACTCCGGAATATTTCTTGGTTATTGTACAAATAGCAAAGCATATCGCGTTTATAACATTAGAACCAATAAAGTTGAAGAATCCATTCATGTCAAATTCAATGATATGACTCACCCCCGAGAAATGTAGTATATTTTGATGATGCAGGTACTTTTCCGGACCCTTCAACCGAAGTAAAGAAAATTTCGGAAATCCAAACGAACACAATCGTTGATTTACCGAAAGATTGGAAGCACATCAAAGACCATACAAAAGATCTCGTGATTTGAAATATTGAAGACGGTGTTCAAACCCGAAGGAGAACCACCGAATATATGGCTCATTGTGCTTTCGTATCCGAAATAGTTCCCAAAAATATATCCGAGGCCCTTGATGATGAAAGTTGGGTGATGGCAATGCAAGAGGAGCTTGTACAATTCATGCACAATAATGTATGGAATTTAGTTCCCGCTCCTAAAGATAAAACAATTATTGGAACTAAATGGGTGCACAAAATCAAGAGTGACGAAGACGGTTACCCAATTCGAAATAAATCTCGTTTGGTCGCTCAAGGGTATAATCAAGAGGAAGGCCTTGATTATGAAGAAAGTTTTGTTCCCGTGGCTCGACTCGAATCCGTCCGATTGTTATGTGCATTTGCCGCTCACAAAAAGATCAAACTATTTCAAATGGATATGCATTCTTGAATGGCAACATTCAGGAAGAAGTCTATGTCAAGCAACCTCTCGGTTTTGAAGATCATCAATTTTCGGATCACGTCTACAAACTCAACAAGGCACTCTACGGGTTGAAGCAAGCACCCCGAGCATGGTATGATCGTTTAAGTCAATTTTTAATTACAGATGATTATAAAAGAGGTAAAGTCGATAATACCTTGTTTGTGAAAATATTGAATAATGATAGACTTGTTTGCCAAATCTATGTTGATGACATTGTATTTGGAGCTACTAACGAATCATTGTGCCAAGATTTCTCTAATCTTATGAAAGGAGAGTTCGAGATAAGTATGATGGGAGAATTAACATTCTTCCTCGGGCTTCAAATCAAGCAATGCGAAGATGGAATCTTTATCCATCAAACAAAGTACTCAAACGATCTCCTTAAGAAATTCAAAATGGAAAGTAGCAAGGTGATTTCAATGCCAATGTCTTCATCATTAAAGCTTGAAAAAGATGAAAATGGCAAATCCGTAGATCAAAAATTATATCGAGTTATGATCGGATCTTTGTTATATTTGACTGCTTCCAGGCCAAATATAATATTTGCTACATGCTTATGTGCTCGATTCCAAGCTAATCCCAAGGAATCACATTTAATTGCTTGTAAACGCATTTTTCGTTACTTGAAAGGGACCATCGGACTAGGTCTATGGTACCCCTCTTGCTTGGATTTTAATTTGAATGCATATAGTGACGCCGATTTCGGCGGATGCAAAATTGATAAAAAGAGTACTAGTGGTACATATCATTTCATCGGTTGATGCTTAATATCTTGCGGAAGTAAAAAGCAAACCAGTGTAGCATTGTCTACAGCTGAAGCCGAATACGTTACTACAGGGAGCGCCTGTGCTCAGGTAATATGGATTAAAAATCAACTCCGCGACTACGGCATTTATTTTGAAAATACCCCTATATTATGTGATAATACTAGTACTATTAATCTGAGTAAAAATCCTGTACTGCATAGTAGAGCTAAGCATATAGATATTAGACATCACTTTCTACGCGATCATGTGCAAAAGAAAGATATCTGTTTAATTTTTTGTCGGGACGAAGGACCAACTTGATGATATTTTTACAAAACCTCTTCCCGAGGAATCATTTAATAATATTCGTTTGCAACTTGGTATGGGACATCTAGACAATTTTTGAAATTAGTTTTCTACTCGAGAAATCAATATCCTTGAAACATTCCGTCCGCTAGCGCGCGCTAGCTTCATTTTTGCAACGCGCGCTAAATTTTGTTTTCGACAGCGTACGCTAATCTTTTATCTTTTGCGTGCGCTAATTAAAACTCTTCATATTCCAAATTTAATACTGGACAGTCCAGTGAGCTACCAATTTACTCCTAACGTATGCTAATCGTACATTCCTAGCGTACGCTAATTAAACCTGCTCAGTCCACTATATAAACACTGTTCAGCTCAGAAATATTCTCATCCTCTCCTAACATACGCAAACTCACCGATCCCCTTTTCAGCAAGAACCCTAGCCAAAAAATCCGATCCACCCAATTCTGATTTCTTCTTCAAATCTTCCAATTACTTCCAAATTCATGTCAAGCAAGGGCCGCAAAGCCATGGAGAAATCATACAAAAATGCAAAACGCCCTCACGATCCAGAATACGATGCGACCCGATTCGTGTCATACATCGCATCGAAGGTGTTTTCCGAAATTCTCCCTCAAGAACATATTACGGATTGCTACTTCTTCAACTTTCCGAGTCTAGAACGGGTAAATGTTGTAATTTCGGACTTTTTCTCTTCCAGGGATTGCCCAATCGTTGCATATTTTCTGAACTTGTCCGCAAATTTTACGCAAACCTTCATGTAGCTGAAAGTGAAGGCTCATCATCCCTAGTCTTAGGGAGTTTGGTTGGAGGAACGCGAGTGAAAGTTTCCTCGGAAATTTTAACACAAATTTTTGGTCTACCATCCGATGGGTTTTCATGTACTGGAAAATCGATTGCTGAAGAAACTGGAGTAAGGGAGATTGATGTGAAATAATTCCTGAGTTCAAAAGCTGTCATAGACATCACCGACGAATTCTTCGAGAACAATGACTTTGGGATTAACATCCGACTCCTTTTAGTTGCTCTCACAAAGTGTATAATGCCGAAGGTAAACACTCAACACAAGTTAGTCGGAGTCAACAAGCACATTGTATACCGTGTGCTTAATGATGATAAAGTTAATTTTGCCGCTATCGTCACTAGTTGGATGAAAGTGAAGGGCGACCTTTTTTGGTCAAAGAACTATGCGTCTCGATCCCGCAAGGCTGGAATGCCGTATGGTTCCATTCTCACGCCGATTTTCAGATTTCATCACGTGGATTTGGCGAAGGACAAAGCTGTCCCCGTTTCTCTCGGCCATGAGATCTCGGACTACTCGCTAAAAGCCATGCATTATGTCCGGACGATCAACCGAGGATGGATTCTCTTCTCGTATCTTCGCGAAGACGACCAAGTAAAGAAAGGAACACGTATGCCTACACCGGAGGAGAGAATCAACCGACGAGGACCACACACTCTTCGGGAAATTCAAACCGGGGAATTCGTGAGGAAGCCCACTTCCAAAGGCAATCGACCAATGAAAGACTCCATCACCGAAGAAGAAGAGAGTGATCTCATTCCTCGGATGCGGAGCATCGAGACCTCACAAATGGAAATACGTGAGGATGTTCGGTCTCTACGTTCGGAAGTCCGAGAAGTTCACAGGCTGATTTCTGATTTCATCTGATTCACTCACCCATCATTCCCATTCCCATCTTCTTCAAACGACCAAGCTTCTTAAATTCTAGGAGTTTGATACTTGTTGTAGCAACTTCTCTTTCAAATGGTTTTGATGTCTCGTGCTTTGAATGTATGTGTAATGCTTGAACTACCTTTTAATGAAATTTGCATTTCTCTTCGTTTGCTGAAGTTTGGCATTTGTTGATTATGTATGCCTCGATAGCGTGCGCTACTCTGAAACATGTAGCGTGCGCTAAGACCAGTTTTCTCCTTCAATATAACATCTCGATGAGATACGTTTTGTTAAATGTTTTGAATACGATCATCATCAAAATACTTTTTGAGTCAACAATCTCCCCCTTTTTGATGATGTCAAAAAAATTAATATATTCCTGCAAAAACCATAAAAAAATTCGAATCAAAGTGATTAGTTCGATATGTTAGTACGTTCGGTTTTTGGAGTATTTCTCCCCCTTTTTGACATAACCAAAAAGGACTCCTCCTGTGTTGTTGCGTATAAAAAATAATATCAACCAAATGCCATGAACCAAAACGAACAAGTCAACTCAGCTGCAGTCTAGTCGGAACCTACCTGATGGATAGCACATGCAAAAGCTTCAGTATTTGCGTACGCTAAAATACCAATATTAGCGCACGCTATATCACATTATTAACGCATGCTATCGCATCTCAAGTCAGAGGACAGTAAGGTCTGGAAATAAAAAGGAAAAGGATTTGTGCACGCTACGGACGTTCATTTACGTACGCTACTATGAGGCCTTAGCGCACGTTACATTTCAAGTCTTGCGCACGCTACCGGAAATCAAGTTTAGTAGTCCAGTAGCCACTGGACTTAAAATAAGAAAGTACTTACGTACGCTACACAGGGTAATGTACATTACTGAGGAAAATATATAGCGCATGTTATTCAGCAATTATTAGTGCATACTAAATCAGCCAAAATTCTACCATTGGACAATCTACCCATTGGAATGATGAAGTCAAAGAATATCCGGGAAATCTGGAAAGTTAATATTAAACAATTACTAGCGCACGCTATGTACAAATTTCTAGCGCACGCTAAGCATAATTATATCCGTTGGGAAAGAGTCGTTGGGGAGACAAACCAACATTATCTAAAGTCAAGATTGAAGACCTGTTGACCAACCGTTAGCGCACGCTAGCCATATAATTTTACCGTTGGAACAGTTTTGTGACCGTTCAGATAGGCCAAGTCAGAGATCGATTGCGCACGCTATGGATGTATTATTAGCGCACGCTAATAATACAAATATCAGAATTCAAAGAAGGCATGGCACCTATAAATACCCATAGGACTTGGGTATCTCTCACATAACTTCAAGCATTCAAGCATACAAGCAATCAAAACATTCTTGAGCTCAAATCTATATCTATTACTACATTCTAAGTTGTGAGAAGAAAGATACAAAGAGTGAAACACCTTGTAATATTTATTATACTTTGTATTATTTCATTTGGTTGTGAGTGTTGCATCACTCATACGAGAGCTTTAGAGAAACGAATTTAGAGTCACTAATCCAGTGTTATTAGGATCTTTGATCTGGCATTGTTAGGATTACACTCCAATATTCTTAAAGTGAGGATTATCTAGTTCCGATAGAACACTAGATAAACAAAGTTTTATTTTGAGAGTGGTTGAGCTTGGACCAATAGAAGACAAGAAGTTGTAACGGTCGTTGTACTCGGACCGATCGATGACGAGTTAAGTGTGTGGTTGTTCTTGAGCCAATAGAAAAAGAAGCCGGAGAGAGGACGTAGGCAAGTTGCCGAACCTCTATAAATCTTTGAGTCTTTTACTTTCCACACTATTTCCTTTTATTCGCTAGAAAGTTCGATATTCCGCATTACCACTATTCAACCCTCCTTCTAGTGGTGATTTTATCTCTTCAGATTGACCGGTCGAAACGGGTGGATTATTATTGTTTTGCGTCTTTGTGATGTGGTGTTATTGCATCGACTCTGTGAGTCGATGAGTGAAGTTGATTACCTAGCCTGGTGGGTCCCATGTAGGGGTCCACGGTGCTGTTACATTCCCGGGATTTATTGGGGGTGTTACATGGGGTCCGGAGAGGTTGGCTCGTGTGTTTATTGTGCAAATTGTGAGGCTTCACGGTACACCGAAGTCTATTGTTGTGGATTGGGATGGCCGTTTTGTATCGCACTTTTGGCAGGCGGTACATAAGGCGTTGGGTACTCGTTTGCGTCTGAGTACTTCTTTTCATCCTCAGTCAGATGGGCAGTCGGAATGCACAATCCAGACATTCGAAGATATATTGTGTGCTTATGCTCTCGATTGGAGCAGCGACTGAGAGGAGCATTTGCCGTTGATCGAGTTCACGTACAATAATAGTTGGCATGCATCGATCAATATGGCACCATATGAGGCACTTTATGGGCGGCGATGTAAATCGCCGATTTACTGGAACGAGACATCCAATTTGGTCGGGACTGAACCGAATATCGCCATGGAGATGAGGCAGAATGTGGAATTGATTCGGGAGAGGATGTTGACTGCTCAGAGTCGACAGAAATCCTATGTTGACGTCCGTCGTCGACCTTTGGAATTCGAGGTGGGAGACCACATTTTGTTAAAGGTTTCGTCGACAAGAGGAGTTTTCCGCTTCGGAAAGAAGGGAAAGTTGAGTCCGAGATTTATTGGGCCCTTTGAGATTCTCGAGAGAGTCGGCGAGTTGGCATACCGTTTGGCATTGCCCCCGGCTTTGAGCCACGTTCATAGAAATTTCCATGTTTCCCAGCTGAGGAAATATGTTTCGGATCCTAGTCACATCATCGACCATGGTGAGATCGATATCGCTGAGGATATTACCTTCAAGGAGCGTCCCTTGAAGATTTTGGAGCACCGTGAGAAGCGACTGAGGAATAAGACCATTCATTTGGTCAAGATGCAGTGGTCGAGGCATGGTGTCGAGGAGGCGACTTGGGAAACCGAGGATAGCATACGTGCTAGGTACCCCAAGTTGTTTGTTTCTTAAGTTTCGGGACGAAACTTGTTTTTAGAGAGGGAGAATGTAATACCCGCATTTTTTTTCTGATATTTTTCATTTTTTTCGTATTTTTTACTTTTAGTGGCTCGCTTGTAACCTTATTGGTATTTCGAGAATACTTAATACTGGACTTTTTGTCATCCGAGCTTTTTTCGTACTTGTTGTACTCAATTCCATGTTTATTATCTTTTCCATTGCTATATCGTTTAATCCTCATAATCGTTTCTCGAAACCGGCGTCTCGGGGTTGCCGCAGATCCATCTCATGTTATTATGCATGTTGTGAGCTTTCGTATGTTGTTTCGATCATGTATCGTGTGTTTCGGATATTTTGGGCCATTTTGTAATTTCCCAAAGTTTTGGGATGATTACTAACATGGTCGTTTTCCGAACCTTTGGGTAGTCAGAATTGTGTTTTATTTTAGCGCTTTGGTTCTGACTCGATCTTGCTATTCGTGTGACTTCTTTGGTCCGTTGTTTGGTGTCGGATGCGCGTTGTTTTCATCCGAGATGGAATTCGCTCTTTTCCATCCTTGACTGCTGTCTGTGCTACTGTCTGTACTCGTTAGCGCACGTTATTATTATTGTGTAGCGCATGCTATTGTTGTTTTGTAGCGCACGCTACGTTCATTTTATAGCGTGTGCTAACGACTCGAGCACAGCAGTGGCAGTAGGTTGTTTCTGCTCTCTACTCTCTAGACGAACAGCTTAGCACATGCTATGATTGTATTTTAGCGCACGCTATGGTTTAGGCTTAGCGCGTGCTGGGTGTCCGGTAGCGCGCGCTAATCCGGTAGTCCAGAACTGGGCAGAATGTTTCTGGATGCTGCCTGGTGTCCAGGTAGCGCATGCTATGGCCCGATAGCATGCGCTATCGAGGGGCTATTAGCGTATGCTATCCTCTGGTAGCGCACGTTAATGGGCCAAAACCGTAGGTTCTGGACTGGTTTTTGGCTGGGTAGCGCACGCTAACTCTGATCGTTAGCGCATGCTGAATCTCTCTGGTTATAAATACCAGAGTTGACCCAAATTCATCACTTTTTCATTTTCTCTCCTCCGCGGCCGAGCGACTCCAGGGGCGATTTGTTCTTCCAACCACTTCAGATATCATTTTTCTTGAGTTCTTGGTGTATGTTAACAACATCTACTTGTGTTCTTCATCCTTAATCTAAGGTAATCTCCTAGAAACCTATTTTTGGGAAATTTGGGGGGTTTTGAGTTTTTGTCCGATTCGTTCCGTATCATTGATTAATCCATGTTGTATATGATTAATCTTGGTTGTATTCTAGTTTTCCATATGAGTTCATGGTAAGTTCCGTTGTATTTGTGAAATCGAGAGGGTTCGGTTGCGATATGTCCTCGTCATTATTTTTGTATGACTTACATGAATCATAGGTGGGTTTTCGGGTGTATTCAATTTCCGTACTCATTTAGAAATGGTTGTGATTGTGTTCTTCAAATCGTTAGGTTCGAGTTTATAAGTTCCTAGCGATCGTGGTTTTTTCCTTTCCATTCGTGTCGTCGTCAATTACTCAAGGCAAGTACTCTTGGAAACTTTTATGCTTAACATGAAATGATGATGTATTTGTGTGTGCTTTGCTCACTCCGGGAGGGACTGATGAGGCCTTGGGGGAATCTATGACTTCACTTTGGATTCATGAGCTTGATTCGCTAGCCAGCTTGGGAGGGTTCTTAGAGGCCTCGAGTGGGATCACTGGCTTCACCCGGGTCCTAGGCGATGCCTGTGCGTGATTTGTTTTATGATATGGCTAGATCGGGAGGGTCCTTATAGGCCTCGAGTGGGACCAGTGGCTTCACCCCGGTCCTAGGCAAATTGATTATTGACTGTTTGTTTCCGGAAAAGATATGTCTGGGTTTGGCTTTTGAAATGAATTGATGCATGTACTATGAAATGTGTAAATGGTTTGCCGTGATTACTTGTACTAGTGTAATTTCTAACCTCTTTGGGGATTCGTTTTGGGGAAATTATTGTTATGAATTTCAGGTTATGTTCAGCCGGACGAGCGGCCCTTGGGACAGTGCGAGGATGCTGGCCAGGGTTGTTGACGTGTGCTAATGAATTTATTTATTTTCGTTGTCCATTTTGATATTGTTGTTTTTGTTAGGAGTATGCCCTCGAATGCCACTCAGAGGATGTTGAATGAGGGCATTGTACTTGTTATTATGTAAATCATTATCAAAAGGTAATTTTATGTTTCTTTATTTACTGGAAGTCACTGGTATTCCTGACTCGTAAATATATATATAGAAACTAGTCCGTGTATTTGAGAGCAAAACATTCCACTCCTTATTGGATAAGTGGATCGGCACTAGAAAGGTTTGTGGCTAAAATACTTAATCGTTCGCAAGTCGATGAAACTTGCCTGGGCGTTAAGTTTATGTGAAGACTTGTATGATGTGTTCTTTGACTTGGAGAGTGCCTGTCGAACACTAATGGTTAGTGGGAGCACACGTTATAGGTATGCTGATTAGATTATAAGTAATAGATATTGGATATCTAATTTATTGGACATTGGATGTCTAATTAATTTTGGGACATTGGATGTCTAAATTAATTTATTGGATAAATTAATTTACGGCCTAACGAATTAAATAAATTATTGGGTGATTAATTTACATCAGAACGGAATTGGAGTTTATCTGTTTGGACTCACGGGAGTCCGAAATGAACCGAACTCATCAAATTCCTTCTAGATGGCCGCCCCGACCTACCCTCATGTGAGTCTTGGTTTTTGTCTTCACCGTGTGGGGTGGAAGACCAAGATTTGAGGGGACAATATCTCTTTTTATATTAAAAGGTGATTTGGTCTTGGTGGTTGAAAGTGAATAAAAGGGAAGAGAAGATTTCTCTTGGGTATGCACTGGGCATCTCACGAAATTGAAAAGAGAGAAAAAGAAAATTGTTTTCTTGTCTTCTTCACTCCAGCACTTCATTTCCAAGAAAATACAGAGAGAGTTTTTTTATAAATATACTTGGAGTGTATTCATCAAATATTATAGCTTCATCATCTTATTCTAGCCGTAAACTTGGAGGTTAATGGGGTGGTTGCCATTCCGGTCGTTTTTTCGACGCGTGGAAAGTAGAGGCACGGTGCTTTGGTGCTGGGGATTTCAAAAGCTTGACGAATCGGATTCGCGCAGAAGTTCACCTAAATCTTGAGGAATCGCTCAAGAGAAGAACACCATTTAATAAACGGACTACAAGGGTATGATTTCGAGTCTTCCTTTGCTTATTTAATATTCGTATATACGTAGCTTGATCAATCCTCGTAGGGATTCAGATCGAATTAATTTTCGTTTTACTGCTTCCGCTGGGCCTTCGTTTTAGGCATCGAATCCCAACAATGGTATCGGAGCCAGGTCTTGCGATCGTATATATGATATTTAGCATTTGAAATGCTTGTTTTGTGATTTAGAATCACTTTGATAATCGTAGATATTTTATTGTTCGTCGTAGTATCGCTTTTTCGTGATTTTATGTTATGGTATAAATCAGATTTTTCTTAGAAATGTGATTTATATTAATAATATATAGATCAGGAATAACAGGATTTTAGAAATCTGCCTGAAAATGAGCTGTATGCAATCATTGGACGATATATCATACAGCTGCCGAGTCACTGCCGACACATTGCTGTAGGCTGCCGAGTCAGGGCCGAGCGTGTCCTGTAGGATTCCGAGCGGTTTCCTGTAGGCGGCCGAGCATGTCCTGTAGGATGCCGAGAGGTTCCTGTAGGGGGCCGAGCGTGTCTTGTAGGATGCCGAGAGGTTCCTGTAGGCAGCCGAGCGTGTCCTGTAGGATGCCGAGAGGTTCCTGTAGGCGGTCAAGCATGTCCTGTAGGATGCCGAGAGGTTCCTGTAGGTGGCCGAGCATGTCGTGTAGGCTGCCGAGCAGGGTGCCTGGTGGTGCTTGGCAGCTTCGAGGCTGTCGGGCATTGGGTCTCATTTTTCAATATATTTTCGGTAATTGATTTTCCAAGTATTAAATCCTTAATTTGGAATTTTTGATGAGGGGAAATTCAAAGAAAATATTTTAAGGGTTCACTACGGATGAAAATTAAATTGTCGATTATTATTGGATTGATTGGATCAATTCTATTTATTGTTGATTATATATATTGATTAGATCAATGTAATCTACATGCAATCCATTTATTTAGTATTTATTGGATGAATGCTTTTGAATGGGGATGTGTTTCGTGGACCTAGTTTTGAATCGTTCGGTTTTATTCGATTGGGTTGTAAAGACGGTTTTGGGCCTATTTATTTTACTAGAAATATTTGTATCTAGGATGCAATATTTCAATGTAAAATTTATATGTAATGACGAAGATTGGAGGAAGATCCGTTCGAGAAGACGAAGATTCAAGACCGAAGACTTGTAATTAGATTACAGAGTGTTTGATTCTAGGAACGGTCCATGAACTACATGTTGGTAGCAACTAGGTTGTGAATATTTATTCATATGGTATGAATGCACAAACACGCTTAAATGAATTAATGTGCAAAGTGTAACATTAATCGCGAAAATTCTCCCACGACAAATTATTAAGTTTAAAAGGTTTCAAGTTTTTCCTTCCCTCCATCGAGCTTTCGGAAAATTGAAATCCAAATCGGATGTGCTATGCTTCCGATTCATCAGGGTAGTCATTCGGGGAAGATGGATAAATTACCAAGAGCGCATCGGATGCCTTCGGTTGGAACAAATTTTATCCTTAGAAACCTGTTCGGTTGCCGGATAAGATTTAATTGTGAAACTAATTTGCGTCGATGGTATAAACTTAACTTGTTCACGAACCATAGAAACCGTATAGGTTGAGGGGAGTGAACAAAGGGAAAAAGAAGATCAAATCATCCATTAGATAGGTTGGTGTTGGACACCACTTTTTGAAAATTAATAGACTGGAAACCTGTTCGGTTGCCCTCTATTAAGATTTATAAAGAACTCGATCACCACTATGAAGTAGAGCGAATGATACGTCCAGATTTCACATGGGAGTGTGTTATTCGATAAAAATAATGGGAGCTGGGTTAAAGAATAGAAAAGACCTTAATTCTATTCTCAGATCATAATTGAACGAGTCACTAATTAATTTGTCGTACTTAATGCAGACGAACATAACTCTCAATATGTTAATGAACCCGCTCGCAATTCTACTCGAAAAGAACACCTTAATCGAACCTAACCTTGTGGATTGGCTCCGCAATCTGATGATAGTCCTCAGTATAGATGTACTGGGATACGTCTTGGAGACGAACATTCCGGAACCTCCCGTGCGGACAAGAGCCAATCAGGAAGAGATTGGAAACCATGAAAAGTGGGTTAAGGATGACGTAAAAGTCCGTGCTTATATGATGGCTTCTATGTCTAATGAGCTTCAGAGAGTTCATGAGAAAATGACTTCTGCTCGGCAGATTTTATCTCACTTAACTGAGATTTACGGTGAGCACGGTCGAACTGCTAGATATGAGATATCCAAGCAACTGTTCGGTGCTAGGATGAAGAAAGGTGAGAAGGTTGGGGAACACGTCCTCAAAATGATATTTATGATCGATTAGAGGCTCTTGATTTCAAGATGGATACTTCTCTTCAGACCGACCCTATCCTACAGTCTCTCCCTAATTCCTTCTCATAGTTTGTAATGAATTTCAACTGCAATGCAATTGTGTGCAACTTAACAGGGTTGATGAACAAACTCGTGACCGCTCAGTCTCATATGAAGACTCCGCGGATGAAGGAGTATGCCCTTGTGATTTCTTCTAGACCCCGGAGGTCTAATAATAAGAAGAAAAAGACCAAGAAGCAGACGGGACCACAATTCAAGGACCTTAAGGGTAAGGGCAAGGCCCCGATGGTTGCAAAGAGCAAGAAGAAGAAGGACGTTTGTCTCAAATGCGGTGAGCTAGGCCACTGGGCTAGAGACTGTCAGATTCTTCATGTCACTTCAGGTATAGAACTTTTAGTTTTGGAAACAAATTGTTATGCTGCTGTATTTTCTACTTCTTGGATACTGGATTTAGGTGCTAGTTCTCATATTTCTACCGTGAATCAGAATCTGGAACAAAGTAGGAAGCTTGGAGCTCGGGAAGTGATGATTACTGTCGGGAGCGGCATTGTGTCGAAGCAAATGACATAGGATCACTTCTTTTGGATTTGGAATCTGGCTTTGTTTTAACTTTGGATGATGTACTCGTTTTGCCCAAGGGGAATAAAAACATTGTATCCATTCCGGTCCTGGATTAGAAAGGCTTTTCATTATTCATTGGTGATGGTTACTGCAAAATTTATTTTAGATATAAACTAGTGGGCACTGCTATATTGTTGAATGGATTGTATCATCTAAACCTTAGTAACAAAGTCGTTGTGAATACTATGACTAGGAAGCGTGGTAGGGATGAAACTAATCAAGTTTTGAAATGGTATCTTAGACTTGGTCATGTTGGTCAGACCAAGGTTTACAAAATGGAAAAGGATGGACTTATAGGTCTATTAGGATCGGATCCCTTTCCTACTTGTGTGTCTTGCCTTAAAGGAAAAAGACTAAGTCCCCCTTCACAGGGACTTTTGAAAGAGCCGCTGATAAACTAGGATTAATCCATACCGACGTATGTAGTGCTTTGGAAGCAGCACGTGAAGGATATCAGTATTTCATTACTTTTACAGATGATCATAGTAGGTATGGTTATGTATACTTAATGAAACAAAAATCCGAGGCCTTTGAAAAATTCCAGGAATTTAAGGCCCTGGTCGAAAAACAAACTGGAAATCACATCAAAGCACTTCGGTCGGACCGAGGTGGCAAGTTTATGAGTACGGAGTTTGACGAGTTCCTAAAGAAACATGGAATAGTATCACAACTAACACCTCTAGGTACTCCTCAGTTAAATGGTGTGTCAGAAAGAAGGAACCAAACTTTGTTGAACATGGTCCGTTCTATGTTAGGCTATACTGACTTACCGATTTACCTGTGGGGGTATGCACTCCTAACTGCTGCTTATATCTTGAACATGTGTCCTTCCAAATCCATTCCTAAAACTCTACGTGAGATGTGGGAGGGGAGGAAACCAAGTCTTAATCACATTAGGATTTGGGGATGTCCTGCCTATGTTAAGAAGACTAAGGTGGAAAAGTTGGAAGCGAGGTACGTGAAGGGACGTTTCATTGGATTCTGG
Organism: Orobanche coerulescens; assembly: GCA_033398695.1. Classification (NCBI taxonomy): domain Eukaryota; kingdom Viridiplantae; phylum Streptophyta; class Magnoliopsida; order Lamiales; family Orobanchaceae; genus Orobanche; species Orobanche coerulescens. Next base: position 55,644,318 of record CM065805.1, on the reverse strand, counting down.
GATGATGGGTTATCTATTCTACATGCCCGAAGATCGAAAAATCGTTGTTGCTTTGCAAGCACACTTCTTGGAAGATGAGTTCATTCAGAAAGGCGGAGCAGGTAAAAGTATTTCTTTGGAAGAATACAATGAAACCCCTCAGGAGACACCTGTACAAGAAGTTGGAACCAAACCTTCTGAAACACAAGTACAACCACTTCGTAGGTCTAGTAGGGTGTCTCAATTACCTGAGAGGTATGGCCTTGTGCACTTGGAGGAGCTGAGTCTCCATGAGGTTCCAGGTGATAGCTAAGAGACCGACCTCGCGACCTATGACCAAGCGATGGTGGATGTAGACTCCGTGATATGGACTATAGCAGCCTTCACGTAGTTGGGACCTTCATTTTTTGATGAGGCAGTCAAAGAGTTTGACTTCGTACAAAATGAAGAGAAACCTTGTGTATAGAAGAGGGTTACTGGGAGCAAGATCGCATTCTTAGTACTATATGTAGATGACATTCTACTAAAAGAAAATAATGTGGGAATGCTCAGTTCTATGAAAGCTTGGCTTTCGAGTAATTTCTCCATGAAAGGCTTGGGAGAAGCAACCAATATTTTTGGTATTCGGCTCTAGCGGGATAGAGCGAAGAGAATGATAGGTCTTTCCCAAGGCCTCTATATAGATAAAATCTTAAAGCGATTTAAGATGGATGATTCTAAAAGAGGGTTCTTACCGATGCGACATGGAATAAAACTCTCCTCGAAGATGTGTCCTCATAGTGAGGAACAACGAAAGGAAATGAGTAATATACCATATGCTTCGGCCGTGGGTAGCTTTGTGTATGCCTAGTTGGGTACGTGGGTAGCTTTGTGTATTAAAATATTATTTTAATACAAATATTCTCAATATATCAGGCAGTGGATCGATTAATCAACAAGGGCTGCTCGAAAATGCTATCAATCATTCAATCAAATCCTCCACGTAATCACCTGACGTGATAGGATACCGAACGACTTTAAAAGTGTGTGTGGTATTCATGCGCGGGGGTGCGGCTGAGTACAAATATACAGCCGGCTCGGAAGTGTGTCAAGCACGTGCCATGCTGAGGTGTGATGTCATGTGGCACTTTTTACTGGCTGAATTTTGTTGGCGTGTGTTTGGCTTGTAGTTCGGATGACGTGTAACACCCCCAAAATATTCAGGGTATATTACAGCGTCGTGGGACCCACCAGGCTAAATAATAAATACCACTCGTCTAACTGTCATAGTTTGCGAGAAGCACACATCACCAGGACGACAATCAAATAAGACGCTCGGCATAACCGGCGAAACAACATCTTTGACAACCATAAATAACATTTAACAATAGAAACCATAATTCGAGTAAAAATGTCTGAGTACTCGCGAGTACTATCTATAAGTTCACAAGTTGGAAAACTGTTGGGATTGGGTGCCTTAAATGAAGGCTCATCGAAAGCGGTAAAATAAAAATTAATTCGATAGAGGATCGATCAAGCTACATATATACGAATATTAAATAAACAAAGGAAGATTCGAAAGCATACCTTTATAGTCCGTTGATTAAATGGTATTCTTCTCTTGAGCGATTCCCCAAGCTTTAGTTGAACTTCTCCGCGAATCCGATTCGTCAAGCTTTTGAAATCCCGAGCACCGAAGCACCGTGCCTCTACTTGCCACGCGCTGGAAAAACGACTGGAATGACAACCACCCTTTTAACCTCCAAGGTTACGACTAGAATAGGATGATGAAGCTATTATATTTGATGAATACACTACAAGTATATTTATCAAAAACTCTCTCTGTATTTTCTTGGAAATGAAGTGCATGAGCGAAGAAGACAAGAAAACAATTTTCTTTTTCTCTCTCTTCAATTTCGTGAGATGCCCAGTGCATACCTAAGAGAAGTCTTCTCTTCCTATTCACTTTCAACCACCAAGATCAAATCACCTTTTAATATAAAAAGAGATATTGTCCCCTCAAGTCTTGGTCTTCCACCCCACACGGTGAAGGCAAAAACCAAGACTCACATGAGGGTAGGTGGGGGCATCCATCTAGAAGGAATTTGATGAATTCGGTTCGTTTCAGACTCCCGTGTGTTCAAACAGATAAACTCCAATTCCGTTCCGATGTATTTATGTCAATTAATTAATTCAATTTAGTCATATCAAATACGATATAATATAATTAATTTCTCCAAGAAAGAATTATATTTATGAATTAAATTAATCACCCAGTAATTTATTTAATTCGTTAGGCCGTAAATTAATTTATCCAATAAATTAATTTAGACATCCATGTCCCAAAATTAATTAGACATCAAATGTCCAATAAATTAGATATCCAATATCCAATATTTATAAAGAGAGAATAAGCTCGATACATTCCGTCGTCGATCCTATTGCGCGACTCGGTAGGTCCGTCTCAGTTAGCAATGGGAGGAAGCAAAGATTAGTAGCACCACCTAGCCAGCCTGGCGGCCTACACTGTACCCCAACTGAGAACGGATGATTTGGGATCATTCAAAAACCATTCTGTTGTGAATACCAGTATACGTATAAACCCTTCTTTCAAATGTCCCGATCAAATTATAGGGTCACGATCAGTCAAACCCTATCTGTACTTGACGCTATGCATGAGTTAATGCAAATCGAAATCATCGAGCTCTCGTGTATCCAATACAACTAGCTCCAATGATTTGGCCAAAGACTTATGATCTCATCTGCCAATAACCGCATAGGACATATAACCCGTTCACTAACAGGAGAAAGAATCTTATCTTGGTATTCAGTCGCGACTGGAGCTCTGTGGAACCAGACCACCATCACCAGACTCGCCCCCCACCTCGTGAACCAGTCTGTCACAATCTGAATCGCAGCCATAGACGAACAACCTGGTTGGATTCAAGCACCTCAGTTCCCGCAAAGTGCTCTGATTATGCCTATGACCTAACCCGTCCCCAGTCCAAGTCCGATGCAATCCAGGTCGTTTTGGCCTTGTTGCCCAATCTGAAATGCTGAACCGTTTGCTGACCTGGACCGACCCGGTTGCTGACCAGACCGATTCTTGACCCGACCGACAAAGCGATCCGTATTGAGCCGTTTTAAATCAGGCATTGTTGCCTAAAGCTGCAACCCGATCTGATCAAAGCACCACCGGATTATCTTATGGTTTTATGCACGTGATATTTAATGTTTGAAAACCTAGTGCAGTCGAGACAAACCTATCAAAATCGAAAAAAAAAAAACGAGAGACGAGAATTTCCGCGCGTAAATTTTCTGCACAGCGCAGTCGTACGAATATCATGTTTCCTGATTCGTTAACCGTCGGATCGGTGTGAAATTTTGAAATCAACTTCCCAACACAAATATCTGTATATTCAACGGTGAAGATCGGATTCTGAGAAATATTGTCTACTAAATCTGCCGTCGAACAGAAGCAAATTTTTATGAGGAAATTTGGAGATCCAACCTCATCCAATACCGAGCTACTGCACCGCCGCGCTCGAGTCCTTTTTCGGCCGATTATCGAGCCCAATAGCCCTTTTCGGGCGTTTCTCAACTCTTCATCTTTTCCTGCTTAATGATTCATTTGTTCATTGATTTGTACACTTATGAATCTTACATGTTTATGTTTTACGTGCATATAGGAAAATATGTTGCTCGTGATGATGTGCAAAATATGGAGAGAAGCCATATTTATTATCCCGTTCAAGGATCAAAGTAAATATGGAACCGAGTATCACGAAAATATGTTGCTCATATGGAGAGAAGCTCCCGTTTAAGGACCAAAGCAAATATGGAACCAAGTACCCATAAGATTTTATTAAGTTCCCGTTTTTCAATTCCTCTCGTTTGGGAAATTTTTTTTTTTTTGGGGGGGGGGGGGAATTGGGTATTTGGGTTCTTTATCTCCCACGCTACTTTGCGATGGATGAGACTATGAGAGGTGGTATCACTCTCGTACGTCGAAGTAAACTGTGTCACGGTCCTGGGGGAGTCACGGATAATTGTTGAAAGTCGATATTTGTGGTTGTTGCATACACCACGTTTTGGGTGCGATTTGACGTCGCCGTTTTGTCGATTTTAAACCAACAATTGAATAAAAATGAACATTGTCGGTAACGGTAAAGTTATGACTCGTTCATGATTAGTCACGGATTTGTGACGTACAAATGGGACAAACATCGATTGCGACGGATATGTCGTGGTTAAAATCGATTTGTGACGGAATTGTCACGTTGAATTGAGCGACCACCACGTTGGTCATGACCCAATCCCATACTTGGAAAACTCCATCTTTCATCTTATTAAAATAAAATATTGCATGTGGGTGTAGACATGTATCGTCTCCTTGCAATATGATATATGGCAGAATGTACGAGTAATTCTCATTAATTTTAACATGTAAGGCAATGGCATATTGCGGTAAATACATGAATTCGTTGACCTCGATTATAGTTCGTATGACTATAGGTCCGAATACTTTTCCGAGTATTTGTAAAGGCATGTGCCTTATACATTTGACTATGTTTAGTCGATCTCATTAGATGGTCAAGACGAGTTGGTTATGGTATATTCATTATGTCTCATGGTTCAAAATGCTTAATTATGATGCACCGCATTGCATCCATATAACATGGCTATTATGACGTATGCTTGCAAAATGAGAATTAAAATACTTGGTTGATTGATGTACTTTGGTGGATTTTGTCTACACTTTTGATCATGACTAGGCGCATCCTCCTTGGTATTTGTTTATGCTTTGAAAGTTCAAACGGAATCAGTGGTTTTTAAACAGCCTTAGCTGTACCGACATTCTTACTTTTTCTGCAAGTCTATCAAGGTAGAGTTACCGAAAGGATCATTAGTCTAGATAAGAAATCGAACACCCTGCTGCATTTAAACGCACCTATGGCTGTCATTGCCATGTTTTTGCATCAACGCTTATGCCATTGGATATGGTCTCAACCTTGTTTTCTCACTAACTTGGGAAATACTAAACAGTCAATTAAAACAGGCAATGTGATCTGATTTTAATGATCCGTGTAGTGCACAATATATGGATAGAAATATGCGGAAGTCTAGTTTCCAGAACATCTGACCGTTCGTCCATAGCCTTCCTAACAAGGGAGTTATCACTGTTTTAGTGAACAAAGGTCAAGCTGCGCGGAATATTATTTCCAGCGATTGTGCTAACTTTTATCCCAACCAACTTGGTTCCCATCTTAAATTTGCAAGTGGTCTTATGACACATATTTTTCAACCTCTTTTTGGCCGAATTTTCCATAGATGATGTAGTTTTTGGTATGCGTTATATGCTAAACTATCATCTTTCAAATGTTGAAAAACAGTTTCCTTGGGGAAGCCCAAAATACGCACCCTTATAAGAAGGTCGAGCGTGTGCATGGTAGTGTTACACCATGCTTGTGTCGTAATTTTGCCCCTTAGGCATATAACCTTGTCATGTTATGCACTCAATATGATAGATCATTTTGATCGTATCTGGTATAAAATCTCTTTGTTGTTAGAGTGTTCGCTATGCTTATATTTGTAAAATTTTGCAAGCGAAATTGAGTGCGTATTAAGCTATTTCCAAGGAACGGAATGTTTTTGGATTTCGTTTTATAAATCCATTGTGACTATGATGAGTATGTCATCACAATCAATGAGCGGTATAATGCTCAAGTTGTTGAATGCCGAATGGCGTTTTCTAGTCACATATGTTCCGTAATAATTGAACCATGTTATGAATCGATGATACATATGCCAAAATGTATCACTCATAGCATCTCATTATGATTTGTGAGAAATAAAATCTTATGCATCACTTGTATTGAATATGTGAAAGAACAAATATTCATGAGTCAATATGGTCCGGCTTGCATCGGTTTGTGTAACCAGAAGATGTATTGGGACATTGACACATTTAGGATTTAATAGTCTGGAGTTTGGACAGTTTGATGATCCATGTACCACGGTATTGTCATGGACATCATTTTCTTTGAACAAAGAAACTAGTTGGATCAAAGACACCAAAGTACGTTGGTGGAGTCGTGAGCAGGGCTCATGACCGATGATGATATTTATGTCATCTGCTTCTTGTTTTCATAAACATGTGTGACGCTAAAGACCCCCCCAATGATCCTTCTTAGCCATGTTCATTGATTAAAGCCTATTCTTTGGCACGATTAGGAGATGACACCCTCCTATGCTAAAGAGAATAATGTAGCGACTCGCATAAGCATGGTGCCGAGTCCTCCCTTTTCACCGAGTCCTTATACATACATGATCATAAGTATTAGACCGGGTGGCTTATGATGCTATGATGGCGTTCACAAATGGTCGTACTCAAGTGATAACATTTATATGTTATGTTGTTCCTTTGACAATGATTGATAAGTTGATGAAACCTGAGTTATGGTTGTCCAACTTGCGGACCAGTCATTGTAAAGGATGGTTCACCCACTTTTTAGACCAAGTCTTAAAGTGAAATTTTAACGAGTACTTCCTAACATCCAAGGCTACCTTCTCACAAATTTCGGTGCCATTTAGAGACTTGGAAGGAGGTGAACCACTTAAATGAAATTTTCACATACCACCAGCGGTCCTATCAACTAGTTCGATGTCATTTTGACCGATTTTTTACCACAAGGTTGATGGTTTTGGAATCCTAAACACCCGTTTATACATGCTCACGAAATTTTGAGGTGTTTGGGGCTGGTGAAGGGAGTGAACTCTTCAAGAAAGCACTAGAGGTTCGATAAAACCAACGGCCTATCATCGGTTCAATCATTTCTTTATGTTCGATCCCGGTGGTGCATGGTGGCGGTTTTGTTTGATTCTCAACACCAGTAGCTACGGTTATGTAGCATAGGTCAACATGTTATATTCACCTATACCTATCATCATTCAAATGCTTAGTTACGAGTGTAACAGTATGCATTTTGTTAACTAGATTGTGTTAACAATGAAAACCTTTATCGTCCACATGTTCATGTGCCAAAGTGCGTCACCACAACGCATTATGACGGGTTATAAATGATGAATATGACATGCACTTTCACTCATAGTCCGCTTAAAAATATATCTTGGCAGACGATCTCGTAAGTCACTTTGATGAGCCAGTCTTCCTATCGTTAGGGGGAGATGCAAACGATCATGTTCGAGTAGAACGACTTGGAATTGTCGTAGTTTGTCCCTACTATGTCTCACTAAGTTCCCTAAAGTGACGAGATTAAATACATGCTGCAAACATGTCTGCAAGGATTGTGTCCGGTCATGGATGTTCGTCACCTATAAATGGTGATATGGTAACACCACAAATTGTGGTAGATGGTGTTACTAGGCCGTGGATCTCATAGAGTATTGGGATGCCACTTGGTTCGATAAATACTCTTGCTAAGAATGTATGCGAATTTGGTACATGAAACTTGATCATCTGATCAAATGAACTCATCCGTCTCATGTGATTCTGGATTATAGTCATCATTGGGGGACGCCTCAATGAATGCCAATCCAATAAGAGTACTCTATGAATAAAGCCGGTACATGAGGACATGGAATGTGAGTTTAATCGAACCATACTTCGTTGAAAATCTACAACGTTGTAGCCTTGCCCCAAAATAGAAACATATGCGACTCCAGTATAAACAAAGTGATAGCCCTTTGTTGAAGTGGTGCCGACACTCCAAAGATAAGATCTATCTGTATACTTTGTTAAGGCGAGTGAGAGAAGGAGTTAAACTCACCTCATGGCGCGAGGTTTCTCATGAACGCACTGGAATCGACTACGATGACACAAAACTTAGTTGTGCTATCGTAATGGATGTTATAGCATCCAATATCTTTTCAGTTAGATAGTTTCCCAAAAAATGACGTGCAACTTGTGGTTAAATCTTATCTTAGTGAGGAACTAAGTTAAGTGATAAAAATGATCTCGTGGTGGACCAGACTCAAATCAAGTGGCTCCTGACCACGGAGCGTGTCGACAAGTGAATGTCGGGAACGCATACTAAGTATATACTTGATTTGGAAGAGATATGAAGCTTTTGCGTGTAAAACTAAGGGTTTATAGTAATGTACTCTTATGAGACTAAGAGATTCCGTTAAATCCAAAGTTAAGAATGAAAGGATCTTGGGACACTTGATGATGTGTATTCATCAATCGGTTTAAGGCAATTTAAGTGACGTATGACTATTGTTGCAAAGTAGGACAGGATATGTCCGGTAATTTGATGATTCAACTTTGATAGAGCTTTGTGATCTGCTCAGGTCGATCTAGGTTATGTACTGTATGTGAATGAAAAACTATGGGTGTCTAGTTTTCATAAGCTCTTACAGTTTCGTTGCTACCTATTGAATCGAAGAAGTTATGACTGATTTAGTGCATGGAAGTCAAGACTTTAGAAAACTTGATTTTTGGATAAGTCTTTAGCTACTCTGCACTTTGGATGTGTCGCGCTCTTTTTGTCCTTAGACCAAGGTTTGTTTTTTCCCATTGGGTTTTCACTTGGTAAGGTTTTTAACGAGGCGACCTATGAGAACATCCATACAATGATGCATTGTACTTCTGTTCAACTTAGACCAAGAGGTATTTTTCCCACTGGGTTTTTCCTTGGTATAGTTGTGAGGGCAACTTGGCATCTGACTCCTATGATTTGAGATACTCATCAGGATGAGTCATTATGTATACATCAGGGGGAGTATACATGACATATTATGTTGGTGCGTTGCAATCTTTTCCTCATCAAGCCTTTATTTTTCCCATGGGGTTTTGTTTTGGCTTGGAATAGGTTTTTACGAAGGCAACATCTTCTGCACCATTGTTGTATTAGTGCTCGACACAGGGGGAGTGTCCCGGGAATTATTATTCCCGTGATGTGTCTTACCTAATACTGATTGTAGATACATAGATGGAAGGTTCTAGATCCTTCTGGAGGTAGTAGGATCCTATTAGATGTCTTACCTTATCTATGAATCCTATGTATGGAAGGACTCTAATTGTAATGCCTATATAAAGGCCCCTCTATCAGTGTTATAAATGCAATTGATTGACTCTATTTACAGTCTTTTTACTTTCTCCTGAAACAATGATTAGTTTATTTATTAATCATTTTTATGTGCGATAAATCGGAGGGGATTAGACAGAGGGTGCAGGAAATGAAGGGAGAGGTTATGTAAGAGAGAGACAAAAAAATATAGTATTTTTTAAAAATTATATTTGAGGATACTATTATGGAGTATTTATTTATTTGTTTTGTTATTAATATTATTATAAGCGAATAATTTTCTTTTACTTGGTTTATGATGAAACCATGTCTATATTATTATTATTATTAATATTTATGTAATAATTTCAACTATTTGTTTTAATTATGTTTTTCGCTTCAATTGGGGAATATTATTTCATCAATAATATCACATATTTTATAGTTATGAATTTTTCATTACTTTGTGATTATTGATATTAGTTAATTTTTTTGATTATTTGGTTTCCATTAAATATGATACATATAATGCTTAGAAATTATAATATCAAGCGAAGGAAAATCCATATTTGAGTTATAATTTTGTATTTATCGTTAAATCTACAGGAAAATAGTGAGATTCATTTTAAAATCTATTCCCTAAATTTCTTGAAATAACTATATAAAAATATATTTATCTAAAATTCAGTTAAAAGTTATTATTATTTATTGCAATTATTACAATATTTTCGGCGATCAAATTATTTATGACTAGGTTAGAATTCAATGTAATTAAGTTTAATATGACATAAATATTTTTACTTCATTATCATAGCCCTTCATGTGGAATGAACCTTGCATCACATATCTACATCGATCGGAGTATTAAACTTTAGAGACAACAACAGGGTGACCTATAAAATTTTCACAGATTATAACATCTTGAAATATATTTTCTCCCAAAACGTAGTTGAATATGAGATAGAGACAAAGGCTTGAACTAATCGAAGATTATGACTTTGAGATTTCATATTATCCATGAAAGACTAATGTCATAGCTAATGCACTTGTAAAATAACGCTATAAACCACGATTTATAGAATGGCTATGCAGCCGGACTGTAGAGGGACATCTGAGGAATAATATTGAGGTATGGGTACAACATCGGGAGGCCAATTGTGTACCGTTAATCTCTACCCGACATTAATAGACGGGGTGCTTTTGGCACAACTTGAGTATACTGAACTGCGAAAAATTGGTAGAAATGTTGCAGAAAGATCGTCGAGAACTTCGAAATTCAAGGTGGACTATTGAGATTTAAGAACAGATTATGTATTCCACCTAATGATGAATTGAAACAGATAATTTAGAAAGAGGCACATTCTACACCTTCCACTGTTCATCCAGGGTGAGTAAAATTTACTAGGATCTACGTCTGAGTTATTGGTGGAAGAATATAAAGCGCGATGTCGCAGAATTTGGTGCATGGTGCATGATGTGCCAACAAGTTAAGATTGAACATCAAATACCTGCTGGTATTATGCTGCTTCCTATTCCTGAATGGAAGTGGGACAATATATCGATGGATTTGTTACTAAATTACCTGTTGCAAAGGGATGGAAGAATGTGATTTAGGTTATTGTCTATGGACTGGTGAATCATCTCATTTTCTTCCTATGCAAGAAGCAATAAGGGAAGAATAGTTGACTATAATTTTCAAAAGGGATATTATACGAGTACATGGTATACCCACATCAATCATATATGATAAAGATGTCCGATATGTTTCCCAATTTATTAAGACGTCCATCAGGCTATGCGGACTCCATTGAAATTTTGCATGACTTGTCATCTGAAGACAGGCGGATAGGACGTTGGAGGATATCTTGAGAGCCCACATGCTCGATTTGGGAAAGGACTGGGTGAGGCATCTTGGTTTTGTAATACCCAAGATTTCTGACTTGTATTTGGAACTTGTGATATTGTAATCATTGTACTTGATCTAAGTATTATTCTCCGTATTTCATAATCCGATGTTGTCGAGCGTATGATTTCATGTATGTGATTTACAAATTGTAATTCTGCGCATGTAGCGCACGCTATCGGCTATGTGTAGCGTACGCTAACATAGACTCAATAGCGCACGCTACAAGGGATTATTAGCGCACGCTATGTGTGGTCAATTTGATTGAGACGTGCGGTAGGTGAGATCTGGCCGGGGGACCCCTGTCGGATCGTGTCGGGATGAACCTGGACGGCTTTCGGGAAAAGCCAAGTCAACGCCTTAGCGCACGCTACAGGTATATGCGTAGCGCACGCTAAGTGCTGAATACAGTTAAGTCAGTGAGCCGTTAGCGCACGCTACGAGCAGGGTCTAGCGCGCGCTAATAGCCATTTCTTATAAATAGGACAACATCCTATTCGTGATTTCAGTTCTTTCTTCTCCCATTACCCGAATTCTTACACTTAGAACATAACTTCCTTCATCCTAAACACTCCATATCAACATCCTAGCTCGTGATTGAAGATCGTACATCGTTGGAGACTGGTGTTCAAGCCTTCGGTGTTGGATTGCTTCGATTTCCTCCGTGTTCTTCACTAGCTTGAGGTAGGTGATTCTTCACAGATGTTAGTATTGACATTGATCATGTTTTGATAGCCAGTATTTCGTTTATAATCGGTCATCACATGTTAGAAGGATACTTTTGACGTATCGACACTATATATCGTTTGAACCTTTGAACCATCTTAGTATTTGGACTCCTTAGCATTTTCAAATCGATTTATGATCAGTAAACGGATATTACCCAGTTGTTACGTTTTATACTTTGGAATCATGTTTTGGAACGTAGGACGAATGGAACTTAGAATATTTCTTGAAGATCATAGATGAATTATGATGTTGAGATGATTATCCGTATATTTGTATCTCATAATCAAAGAACTTCCACAAACCTTATTAGCATGATATGCTCGAGGATGACTTGTATTATCACCATAGAATTCATGAGTTCATCACCATTCAACCCAGTTTTCTGTTAGCAGTATTCTGCCATGCAAGATTAGCGCACGCTAACATACGTTAGTTAACGTGCGCTATCGGGGTTGGGTTAACGCACGATTTCGTACATAACGTACGTTATGAGATCAGCCGAGTCAACTGTCAGTCCGTGGCTAGCATACGCTAGGCTTATACGATAGCGTACGCTATAGTGGCTTAGCGCCGCGTTACGTAGAGTACGTAGCGCCGCGCTAAGCGATCGAGCGGATTGTTTATTTTGAACTTTTGGGCCGTAGACCGAATTGTTAGGCCATCGTTCGACTTGAGATGATTTGTATATCATTCCTTTTGTTAAGGTTCGAGCTTGTTACGTTGATCGAAGGAGGCGGCCTTCGAGTGTGTTGAGATCATTGAAGTGTTTCGTTCTTGCCATTTTCGAGGCAAGTATCATATGTCGAGTTCGATTTATATTGAAACTTTGATCATGCTTGTGGTTTTGTTCATGTTGTTGAATATGAGATATATTCTGAAATTTCTCGTGGTATTCGTTGTTATTTGTTCGTATTGATGAACATATTGAAATGCATATATGTATGCATAGTTGATTGATTTATGATATAAATGATCCGAGGGGATCATGAGGATCTATGCTGAGGGCGCTGGATCGAATGTCCACCATGCGTTGGTCCGACGGGATCATCATGGGGATCTATGCTGAGGGCCGGATCGGCTGGACGGGTTTTCCACCATGCGTTGGTCGACGGGATCATCATGGGGATCTATACCAAGGGCGCCGGATCACCGGATTACCCTGTCTTGTGTTGATGGAATCATGAGGATTCGCATCGTTGGATTCCGGTGGCGGAAGTCCATTTTGCATGTTTTATGATGCATTGATGATTTATGTATTACGATACTTGTACTAGCATTGTTTTGCTAACCCCTTCGGGGGTGGACATTGTTTTGATGTTCAGGTAGCCGAGGAGCGGGGAAGCAACCACAGTACCGACAGGACGATGAAATGGCTCAGTGATGTGGTTGATGTTTATTGTTATTGTGATTTGTCTCCTTGGTCTATTTAGTACTCGAGTACGTCTGTTTTAATAATGTCCTTTCGATATGGTTGTATAAGTTAACTCATTTGATAGGTTGAATCAAATCTGTATTTGAACTTCAGTTGTACGATTGGTTTATATTTACACTCTTTTTAAAAATTAGCCTTATAAATCCTTACCTAAAGGGTTTACGGCGCTGTAATTATTCCGAATATCTCGGGGTGTTACAGAATATGGTATCGAAGCTAAGATTCATGGATATATTGGTAGTCGGGTTAGTTGAGTCAGTTTACATTATTTGATTATTGGTCGTTCGTTATATCACTGCTGAGCCAGCATCGTCGTGTGGACCGTGGTTGTAAGTTCCTAAATCTCAAATACTACCGTTTTATTTTATTCATGTTTTGTGAACATTGATGGATGTACTTTTAGAAAGTTTGCCCTGGATATTGAGTATTTATGTTTACAGTATGTTGAGAGAAGGTCGTGGGCGCGGACGCGGTCGTGGACGCGGACGTGGGAATGCGAGACAAGAGGAGTCGGTAACTACCCCAGAAGTAACCGCTAGTCGAACGGATTCCCATTTCGGGGGACAGCAGGGATCGGCAAATAATAATGCAGATCCTAACGTGCCGGGAGTGCTTCAGTAGGTGGTTGCCCAGATAAACCAGTTTGCTCAAGTTGTGGATCGCATGCAGACGGCGATGGGACAGCAGCATAGGGGTGAGCAGAAAAACCGACAAAAACCGATAATACCGAAAATACCGAAAAAACCGAAATCGAAAAAACGAACCAAGAAGATATTGGTATGGTACGGTTCTTAAAAATTTTGAAAACCGAATTATGCGGCTCGGTTTTGGTTTCAGATATGGATCCCGACTTTAAAAACCGAACCGAACCGATAAAACAGATGACTATTCTGCAAACTTTGTTTTTTCTTTGTGCAGGTTGTTATGTATTGATGAACTTGTGCTGAGGAGGAAATTCAAGACTTTTGTTTAATCTGATATTGGACTTTTTGAATCCTTAGTTATTATCATGTTATTGAAGTAGATTTTATTTTTATTCAAGCTTTGAAGTGGATTAATTATGTCTAAATCTTTCTATTTGAACTTACGATTGTCTGATTTAGCCCAAGTAGTTCAATTTGGGTCTGGCGCATGCCCAACTTAAGTGGCCCATTTAATCAGCCCATTGACACCGAACCGCTACCGAACCGACATCGAAACCGATCACACCGAGCCGATTTAAAACCGAATCATTTCGTTACTCAAATGCTAGATGCCGATAAGATGCGGTTCGGTATCGGTTTTAGCTAGAAACCGTACCAAACCGAACCGAGCTCACCTCTACAGCAGCATAACGTGGATAATCGAGGAGATAGATGGCTTACGGAGGTGATCAAATTGCATCCTCCGAAATTTGACGGTTCTGCCGAGACGCTTTCTTGGGATCACTGGCTGAAGGAATTAGAAAAGATTTTTGCAGGGATTAACTGTCCCAACGATAGGAAGGTTCCGGTCGCCCAGTATCTTCGGCGGGGAGGTTTTTCGGTGGGAGGCCATTCGACCGGAGGAGCACAATGTTGACTGACGGAATTCAAATTGATGATGGAGGCGCAGATTGTCCTCGCCGATTAGAGAAGCCCGAGTTCGGGAGTTTTTCTCACCACAAAATTCGAAGCATTCTGGACGGACGTGATTAAGACCTTTAATCACCAGGTGACTTATGTGCGCCACTTGGTCGGGACCGAGGCGGAAAGGATTTTCCATTTTGACATGCGAATGAAGCCGGAAATTCAGCAATATATGTCCGGATTTGATTGTACCACCTTGCGGCGATGCTCAGACAAGGCGTTGGCTTATGATATGAAGGAGGCGTGAGAGAGAAATCGACGGAAGCAAAGAAAGCGAAGGTGTCCGAAACTTCACGGAGAATAAGAGTAGCGAGGCCCGCCAAGTCGATCCTCTTTTCACTCATCCAGAGACCTCCGCATCCTTCTCGAGGTGGAAAGAAGTTCCGGCAGCACCAACTGCTTTGAGACGCGGGAAGAAGTGTTATAAGCGTGGCAAAAGCAGGACATGTTCGACGTGATTGTTTCGCGCTGCGTGACTGTTTGAGTGTGGGCCAGAAGGACATCGCGCAACATTTTGTGGGAATGCGATCCGATCTTTTGGTACTCGCACTCCGGCTCGATTCGAAGAGAGGCAGTGTGAACCGACGCAGCGAGTGGGTTTCAGCAGAGCGTTGGGAAGAGAGAGACATCCATCTTGGGTCCGTTCCTCCGTGCACATGCGAAATGAGGAAATCGATGATCGAACACCTTTGTTGCATCGTACAATTCAGATCCTTTTGCAACCAGTTAGTGTTTTATTCGATTCCGGAGCTACACATTATTTTGTATCATTGAACTGTGTAAATCGTTTGAAAATATCGTGCTTATTTGATTGTGAACCATATGTTGTGGGTTTGCCGAGTGGAGAGAGAATTGTGGGAACCCTAGAGGCTAGAGATTTTCCAGTAACTATAGGAGGGAGAGATTGGCTATCGAACCTTATTGTGGTTGACATCTACGGTGACGATTTAATTCTCGGAGACGATTGGCTCAACCGTTATGGAGCTATTCTGAATTACCGAGAGAGAGCCATTTCTATCATTGCTGATGACGGATCTGAACAATTATTCCGAGGATGGAGACCAGGAAGCTCGGGAAAATTGATCAAAGCAATGAAAGCCGTGAAATTACTGAAGCAGGGATGTCACGGACTTTGGTGCTATGCCATGAGGAAAGAGGAAGGAGTAGATCTCTCGTCTATTTCAGTTGTGAATGAGTTCTCGATGTATTTCCT
This sequence comes from Orobanche coerulescens, assembly GCA_033398695.1. Taxonomy (NCBI): domain Eukaryota; kingdom Viridiplantae; phylum Streptophyta; class Magnoliopsida; order Lamiales; family Orobanchaceae; genus Orobanche; species Orobanche coerulescens. The sequence goes on along the minus strand of CM065805.1, from coordinate 55,628,447 downwards.
GACGAACTACTCAGGTTACCTCCGCAGAGAGAAGTGGAATTCACTATCGAATTAGAGCACGGAGGCGGCTCCTATTTCCGGGGCACCATACCGCATGGCACCAACCGAGATGTATGAACTCAAGAAGCAAGCTGGAGGAATTGTTACGGAAGGGCTATATCCAACCTAGTGTTTCTCCTTGGGAGCGCCCGTTCTCTTTGTCCTAAGAAAGACGGATCCCTCAGCTGTGTATTGATTACGGGGAGCTCAATAAGATGACGATCAAGAATAAGTACCCTATACCTCGGATCGGCGACTTGTTTGATCAAGCTGCAAGGCGAGGTATTCTCGAAGATTGACTTGCGATCGTGATACCACCGGTTGAGAATTAAGGAATCGGATATACGAAGTCTGCTTTGTGTCCGATGCGGGCATTATGAATTCGTAGTGATGCCGTTCGGACTTACCAATGCTCCTGCAGTGTTCATGCAATTGATGAATCGGGTATTCTTGGAATACTTGGATAAATTTGTGGTCGTCTTCATTGATGACATCTTGATATATTCAAGGGACGCAGAGGAGCATGCCGAACATTTGCATGTGGTTTTGAGCACTTTGAGGAAGGAACAACTGTATGCAAAGCTTTCCAAGTGCGAGTTCTGGCTTAGGGAAGTAACCTTCCTTGGGCATGTGATATCAGCCGACGGGGTTCAGGTGGACCCGAAGAAAGTCGAAGCAATCTTGGAATGGGAAGTTCCTAGTAACGTGAAAGAAGTCTAGAGTTTCCTAGGACTTGCTGGATATTATCGCCGCTTTGTAGAGGGATTTTCCAAAATTGCTCGTCCGCTCACTCAGCTGTTGCAGAAAACTCAAAAGTTTAAGTGGGAGGAGAAATGCCAGACTGGTTTTTATGAGCTTAAGAAGAGACTGACGACAGCATCTATTTTAGCATTGCCAGATGGAACTGATGGGTTCATGGTGTACAGCGACGCTTCAAATCAGGGTCTGGGATGTGTGTTGATGCAAAGGGATAAGGTGATTGCCTATGCTTCTCGACAGTTGAAACCATACGAGGTTAACTACCTGACTCATGATCTGGAGTTAGCAGCTGTAGTCTTTGCACTGAAAATTTGGAGACATTATTTGTACGGTACTCATTGTCAGATCTTTACAGATCATAAGAGCCTCAAGTACATTTTCAGTCAGGAAGAATTAAACATGAGGCAGAGAAGGTGGCTGGAATTGATCAAGGATTACGACTTGGAGATTCTCTATCATCCGGGGAAAGCAAACGTAGTAGCCGATGCCTTGAGCCGAAAACCTGTTTCTCTTCGAGTGTTGGAAGCACTTACATCCCAAACCAGTATTCAACGGGAACTGATCCGCGAGGGGATTGAAGTATGGGCACCAGGAATCCAAGGGCAACTTTATGTGATGGAACTGACTTCATCACTAGTCAAAGAGATCAAGTCTAAACAATTGAACGATTCTCTGATCCTTCGATTATGTGACGAAGTAAAGAAAGGAAAAGCCCCAGGATTCGTGATACAAGATGATGGAGTTCTGAGATTTCAGAGTCGACTTTGCGTTCCCGATGATGATGATTTGAGAAGGACTATTCTGAAGGAAGCCCACAACGCGCCCTATTCTATTCACCCGTGCAGCAGTAAGATGTATAAGGATTTAAAACAAAACTTCTGGTGGGGGAATATGAAGAAGGATGTAGCAGAGTATGTTTCGAGGTGTTTGACTTGTCAGCAGGTTAAGATCAAACATCAGCGACCTGCCGGAATGTTAAAGCCGCTTCCGATCCCTGAATGGAAGTGGGAGGACATCTCGATGGATTTCATCACCAGTATGCCAAGGACTAGAACGGGAATGAACATGATTTGGGTTGTAGTGGATCGACTAACCAAGTCGGCTCATTTCCTAGGGATTAAAGATACATGGGGACCCGAGAGATTGGCGCGAGTATTTATTGCGGAGATAGTCAGATTGCATGGGACGCCGAAGACCATTATTTCGGATCGAGATGGCCGTTTCGTGTCACACTTCTGGAAAGCAGTTCACAAGGCTTTGGGGACTGAGCTCAACTTTAGCAGGGCTTATCATCCCCAAACGGACGGTCAGTCCGAAAGGACTATTCAAACAGTAGAAGACATGCTTAGAGCTTGTGCATTAGATTGGTCAACTGATTGGGAAGTTCACTTGCCCTTGATTGAATTCACTTATAATAATAGTTGGCATGCTTCTATCAAAATGGCACCATTTGAAGCTTTGTACGGGAGAAGATGCCGATCACCCCTGTGTTGGGATGATTCTTCGGATTTGATCGGGACGGAACCGGAATTGATTATTCAGACTCAAGAGAAGGTAGCTTTGATTCGAGAAAGATTGTTGACTGCCCAGAGTCGACAGAAATCTTATGCAGATATACGTCGTCGCCCTCTAGAGTTCGACGCTGGGGACCATGTACTATTGAAGGTGTCTCCTACACGAGGGATTTTCCGTTTTGGGAAGAGAAGGAAGCTTAGTCCGAGATATATCGGACCATTTGAGATCCTCGAGAGAGTTGGAGATTTAGCATACAGGTTGGCCTTACCACCATCGCTAAGTCACGTTCACAATGTGTTTCACGTATCCCAATTGCGGAAGTATGTACCGGATCCCAGTCACGTCATTGATTTCGACGAGATCGAGATAGGTAATGATGGCACCTTCGAAGAGAGACCAATCAAGATACTTGAGAGTCGGATCAAACAATTGAGGAATAAACCAATACACTTGGTTAAAGTACAATGGTCACGACACGGAGTCGAAGAGGCCACTTGGGAAACGGAGGACAGTATGAAGGCTAGATATCCAGAGTTGTTTTCATCTTAAGTTTCGGGACGAAACTTCTTTTTAGGGAGGAAGGATGTAATACCCGAGATTTCTGACTTGTATTTGGAACTTGTGATATTGTAATCGTTGTACTTGATCTAAGTATTATTCTCCGTATTTCATAATCCGATGTTGTCGAGCGTATGATTTCATGTATGTGATTTACAAATTGTAATTCTGCGCATGTAGCGCACGCTATCGGCTATGTGTAGCGTACGCTAACATAGACTCAATAGCGCACGCTACAAAGGATTATTAGCGCACGCTATGTGTGGTCAATTTGATTGAGACGTGCGGTAGGTGAGATGCAGTGAGGGACCCTGTCGGATCGTGTCGGGATGAACACAGGCGGCTTTCGGGAAAAGCCAAGTCAATGCCTTAGCGCACGCTACAGGTATATGCGTAGCGCACGCTAAGTGCTGAATACAGTTAAGTCAGTGAGCCGTTAGCGCACGCTACGAGCAGGGTCTAGCGCGCGCTAATAGTCATTTCTTATAAATAGGACAGCATCCTATTCGTGATTTTAGTTCTTTCTTCTCCCATTACCCGAATTCTTACACTTAGAACATAACTTCCTTCATCCTAAACACTCCATATCAACATCCTAGCTCGTGATTGAAGATCGTACATCGTTGGAGACTGGTGTTCAAGCCTTCGGTGTTGGATTGTTTCGATTTCCTCCGTGTTCTTTACTACCTTGAGGTAGGTGATTCTTCACCGATGTTAGTATTGACATTGATCATGTTTTGATAGCCAGTATTTCGTTTATAATCGGTCATCACATGTTAGAAGGATACTTTTGACGTATCGACACTATATATCGTTTGAACCTTTGAACCATCTTAGTATTTGGACTCCTTAGCATTTTTAAATCGATTTATGATCAGTAAACGGATATTACCCAGTTGTTACATTTTATACTTTGGAATCATGCGTTTTGGAACGTAGGACGAATGGAACTTAGAATATTTCTTGAAGATCGTAGATGAATTATGATGTTGAGATGATTATCCGTATATTTGTATCTCATAATCAAAGAACTTCCACAAACCTTATTAGCATGATATGCTCGAGGATGACTTGTATTATCACCATAGAATTCATGAGTTCATCACCATTCAACCCAGTTTTCTGTTAGCAGTATTCTGCCATGCAAGATTAGCGCACGCTAACATACGTTAGTTAACGTGCGCTATCGGGGTTGGGTTAACGCACGATTTCGTACGTAACGTACGTTATGAGATCAGCCGAGTCAACTGTGAGTCCGTGGCTAGCATACGCTAGGCTTATACGATAGCGTACGCTAACAGGCGGGCTTAGCGCACGTTATATAGAGTACGTAGCGCACGCTAAGGAGTCCAGGCAGATTGTTTATTTTGAACTTTTGGGCCATAGACCGAATTGTTAGGCCATCGTTCAACTTGAGATGATTTGTATATCATTCCTTTTGTTAAGGTTCGAGCTTGTTACGTTGATCGAAGGAGGCGGCCTTCGAGTGTGTTGAGATCATTGAAGTGTTTCGTTCTTGCCATTTTCGAGGCAAGTATCATATGTCGAGTTCGATTTATATTGAAACTTTGATCATGCTTGTGGTTTTGTTCATGTTGTTGAATATGAGATATATTCTGAAATTTCTCGTGGTATTCGTTGCTATTTGTTCGTATTGATGAACATATTGAAATGCATATATGTATGCATAGTTGATTGATTTATGATATAAATGATCCGAGGGGATCATGAGGATCTATGCTGAGGGCGCTGGATCGAATGTCCACCATGCGTTGGTCCGACGGGATCATCATGGGGATCTATGCTGAGGGCGCTGGATCACTGGACGGGTTTTCCACCATGCGTTGGTCCGACGGGATCATTATGGGGATCTATACCAAGGGCGCTGGATCGCTGGATTACCTTGTACTGTGTCGATGGAATCATGAGGATTTGCATCGTTGGATTCCGGTGGCGGAAGTCCATTTTGCATGTTTTATTATGCATTGATGATTTATGTATTACGATACTTGTACTAGCATTGTTTTGCTAACCCCTTCGGGGATGGACATTGTTTTGATGTTCAGGTAGCCGAGGAGCGGGGAAGCAACCACAGTACCGACAGGACGATGAAATGGCTCAGTGATGTGGTTGATGTTTATTGTTATTGTGATTTGTCTCCTTGGTCTATTTAGTACTCGAGTACGTCTGTTTTAATAATGTCCTTTCGATATGGTTGTATAAGTTAACTCATTTGATCGGTTGAATCAAATCTGTATTTGAACTTCAGTTGTACGATTGGTTTATATTTACACTTTTTTTAAAAATTAGCCTTGTAAATCCTTACCTAAAGGGTTTACGGCGCTGTAATTATTCCGAATATCTCGGGGTGTTACAGGTTTAGTTGAACTTTTGTATAATAATAGCTATCATGCGAGTTTTGGCATTACACCTTTCAAGACATTATACGGGATGAGACATTTTTAATTGATGTGTTAGGATATTGCATCAGACATAGTTGAAATAGAGTTGGATTTGACTAAAGAGTCGATCAAGAAGATTGTTGTCGTATGAAAACACATGGTGGCGACTCAGAACCAACAAAAATCGTATGTGAGGATCGACAATGTCCGTTGGGATTTTAGTTGGTGATCATGTTTGGGTCAACGTATCACCAATGCATGAACATTGTCATTCTCGTCAGAGGGCAAGCAAAATTTATCGGTCCATTTGAGATTTGGATCAAGTCGGGAACCTTGATTACGGTCTAGCATTGCCACCATCGTTAGACGGACTTCATAATGTCTTTTAGGGTTCTCAGTCAATAAGTATATTTATCATCTTAGTCAAAAGCTCAATTTCAAGGAACTGGAAATTTTCAATGATGCTACTTTCAGAGAGACATCGATAGCCCTTTTTTACCAACATATGAAAGCATTTAGGAACAAGTTCATACCGCTTGTTAAGGTCCAATAGTCTCATCACGGGATTGATGAGGCAACTTCGGAAACTGAATCGAGCATGAGAGAGAACTATTTCGAGTTATTTGCTTTGCAGTCTCGGAAAAAACTAATTTAAGGGGGATGGTATATAATATCGCTGATTATTACAGTGTATTTTAATATATTTAATGTGTATTTTTTATCTGTACTTGAGACTAAATCGTGATATTTTATATTATTGGGTCATATTACTGTATGGGCCTCGATGATTAATTATTACTATGTTGTATTAACTCGATTATGTCATTAGATATCATTCTTTAAACTTTTTGAATAATAATTAATGCGGATATAGCATTGGGACAACATGATGTTCCCCGATAATTTATTCACCAAGGGTTAGAGAAACTATCGAGCCAGTATTTGGATGAATGATCGAAACATGCATGTTGAGTGAATTGGCTAAGTTATTGAGACGTTATGACCGCTATTTTCTGCATATAACATAAGCTAAAGTAGGAGGGTTACATATGATATTGAGCCTGAACTACGTATGTTGTAAGGAATAGGAGGAATTGGGACAACATACATAGAGCATAAAGTCGGTCAATGCACTTAATGTATGCAACCAGCACAAAATTATGTATGATATAGCCAGATTGTTTGCGTACGTTGTACTTGTCTTGCGTATGCTAAGGAGGTCCAGATTTAGCAGTAGGATCTGGCATGTCATAACATACACTCGGTGTATGACAACATACGTTGTGGGTCTTATGTACACTACACAATGGTGGTTAACATACGTTAATTATGGTGCAACCTATAAGAGCAAGCCTTCCCTCTTCATTTCATACAAATAATTGTCCTTCATTAGTTACTCTTAGCTTGTGTTACCGTGTTGTTGGATTATTCAATCTTCTCTAAGGATCCTTGAAGGTTGATAGTTGTTCTTCATTGTTCTTGATCGTTCTTCGTCACTTGAGATAAATCTGGCTATCCTTTGCTTCTTCATGTTCATGATATATTGTTTATTTCAAATCCTTGGAGTTGGGGTAATACTCGAGTATGAATTTTTTAAGATAATTCGCACCAAATAGTTGTTGTCGATGAACTATTGACATAATCGAATTCACCATCTTGTTTAAACCTTTAACTTGATTATAATCGCAGTTGTTATCGATGTTTGATTATAAAATTTTTCCATAACATGTTCGATAAGATTAGTCGAATTTATCATAATTGGAGAATTGTAGAACATAGTAGTCGGATATCCATAATCATCAAAGTTAATCTTGATAGAGATTGGATTATTGATCTGGAAGCTTGTAATTTCATTAGCAATATGCCTGAAATTTCCGTATGAGGATTTGATTTCGAATTATTAGTGACTCCAAAATTACCAAAGAATTGTAATTCCATAACATTTGATGTAGTTAGAACTGAAATTAACTATCGATTGTAGTAACTTGGTAGATGAGTGAGTTGGACGATTGAGGGAGGGGTAATCCTACTTGATTGAATCGGTCATTTTGAATGAGTTATTAATTGATTATATCATTTAGATTGTGAACAGATTGGTAATCGTCTGCTCGCAACATTTCTTTAAAATGGAATTTGCACTTGTCGAACTTAAGGCAAGTTCACTACTTGCTTAGACTATGATAATTGATACTATGATATTAACTTGCTATTATGTAATTTTGCCATTTGGTAAGTATGGTTGTGATTGACCATAGAATCGGTAGTGTGTGTCCAGATGTGGTGTTTTGTGATTATCAGTAGCGTGTATCCCAATGACGGCTATTTTAATGATAGTGTGTATCACGTGTTGTTACCCAAAATATTATTCGGAAGGATTTGATGGATATAGCTATGGGTGAGTAACAAACAAAATGCAAGAGCACGAGCGATGGAATGAAAATAACATAAGATTTGCCAGGGTTGTTAATTCCGGGCTTGAATGCTCTTGTGAGATATTATTAATAATAATACTGCTTTGGAGTACAACTATTAATGTTAGAGTACGATTACAATGAGTGTAATGACCCTAGTTGTCTAGCTCTTGAGTGCAGAGGATTACCGGAAGAAACAGAGTTATTTCTCTGTGAGTTCTTGTTACAAAGATTAAAAGTAGTGAGCATTCTTTACTGCCGAACATCTTTCTTATCTCTGGGATTTCTCTTGAGGGGAATTCAACGTGTCTTCCCAAATGCTGGAAGTCTCCTATTTATAGAAGAGTAGGTAGTTGGGATGTCTTAATCCCAAACGGGCAGTCGCCTTTCCTGTATTAAATGATCATTAAATGGGCGATCATCTCAGCACGTGGGTCGGTTTCCTTAAAGTCCGCGGCTGCTATAGGCAGCCAGACGTGTGAACCAATGGCAAAACAACACGTGCCCCGCGACTCAGTCTTGGGAGGTCCCACCTAGGGCGCCTTTTGTGGGTCTGTCGGTAGGTGAGAGGCTGTCCTTGTCACTGACAGCTGGTGATGGGCTGGAGTCAAAAAGTCTTTTCCTGCGGCGCCGTTTGCGGGTCTGCATGTGGGCCTTCTTCCCGAGATTGGGTCTTCATAGACTTGACAGATGTTGGCTTTACATGTGGCATAAGATGGTCGTCCTTGGTCGGGCACTAGAGACGATCGCCTTGTAAGACGATCGCTAGGTACTCGAACTCGATCTGACATCTTCATTTGGTAAGTCAGCCCTGGTTCATTCGACGCTAACTTTAGTCGCTCAGCCCTTGTGCCGATCGCTGTTGAGGCGTACTAAACGCCGCACAACAATTGCCCCCCAGCTCGCTCCGATGTTAAAGATGTGGGGTGAGGTGGTTCCACTGGCGATCGTTTGAATTAATGACGAGCGACTCATCACTTTATGGAACAAACGATCGTCTTCTCGGGCGGAATTTGATTTTGAATTTGGACAACCTACTCGGTCACTGAAAAGAGCGGGAAGTGAAAGCTGACTTGAAACGTCATTGGGGCACTTATCGCGTTCCTGTTGGGGTGTCCTACGGTTTGTCAGACTTATCCTATGACGTGCCCTCGGAAACGATGCGCACGCGGGACTCGAGGGTGGCATTAAAGCCGGACTTTTCCGACCTTTGCGCTTTGGCCCTTAAGACTTTGTTTATTTGCCTAGAAGCCCCTTCTTTCGCCTATAAAAGGGACTAGGGTTTCTGGGTTACAACCTTATCTGCATTTTGTCTGAGAAGAAAGATTGTCGGATTCCTTTGAAGTTTTGAGTTGCCGAGCGCCGTTCGACTAGATTTTTCAGGTAAAAAAACCTCTTCTCTTTTTCCTTTCTTTTTCTGAAGATGTCCGGAGGAAAACCAATGGTGTATGAGACGGGTAGCACTTCCGCCGCCGGGACTTCGACCGCCCGGGATGAAATCTCTGTGGAGTTCCACGTGGAGACAGTCGTCGAGGCTATTCGCGCAGGGATTGAACCCACGGAGGTTGAAGAACTCTTTAATGGAGTCGATGCGGCCAGGGCGGCGAAGGCCGAGTGAAGGCGTTCGCTGGCCGAAAAGGAGATGGAAGTGAAAGCGTACTAGGAGCGAAACAGTGCGTTCGGCAAAGCCTTTTCAGACTATGCCGAACTTATGGAGAAATTAGCCGGTCCAATCCCCAAGTTTGATTTCCGCGAATACTCAATCGCCCATCCATATCAACTTGAGAGGCGGACGCTGTTATGGGCCGCGTGCCGCTCCCCGTGGCCCATTGTCCAGATTAGAAGCTCGGCGACCAAGAAAGATTTGGACCGCTGGAGGGCGAAGTTCCATGTCCCCTCTAATGTTTCCCTCTATGTGCCCGCCGAGAATGAACGTGCCGACCAAGCTCCTAAGGGCATGGTCGCCGTTAATGAGGCGATCATGGGGGCCGGACTGCAGTTCCCACTGCCGTTTGCCGTGTCATACTTGATGACCGCCTGGAATGTGGTGTCGCTTCAGCTGACGCCGAACGCCTGGCTGCAGATCGTATGTACCCTTACTTTGTTCGGCGGTCAACGGCTGTTCCATCTTCCTTCGCCGCTGGAGATGAACTATCTCTTCAAGCTCACGGATCATAAGGGTTCCGTTGGTGGATACCACATTCAAGGTCGTTTGGGCCGGGTGATTTTTGGGGTCCCGAACAAGGTCCGAGGCGATCCGACGAAGTGGTTATGGGTCGGCGATGCATGGAGGTCGGCCGCGAGTGACAATCCCACCGACGAGTTGGATATCCCCACCGACTTCCGGGAGAGGAATCCGAGTAAGGGTTTTGACTCTCCCTTCGTTCGGATATATTCAGAACTAATTTAATTTGGCTTTCTTTTTTGCAGGTGCCCTTGTTCCGGTGGCAGGCAAGCTAGCCTTTGATTTTGCGATCGTTTGGGAGCGGATACGAAGTCTTCCAGACAATTATATCGACGCTCGCCAGATCAACAACGAAGCCTGCTGGTTGGCCACTCAGCTGTTTCGTTTTCCTCGCCACGTAAGGGATTTAGGTACAAATTTTTCACGATCTTCCTTTGCTTGACGATCGTCTTGATTAAGGAAGGTGACTAACCTTTGTCGATCGCTTTCTTTGCAGAAATCCGCTTCCCTCGCTACCCAGATCCCCCAACAGAGATCGCCATGTCGAATCCCGGGATTATGAGTCACCTGCGCCAAGTGAAGAAAATGATCCGAGTTCCAGTGGCGCCGATCTGACCTATCCCGGAGGCAAGGCCTGTCGTGGGGCCGGTCGCTGGTGAACAAGAGCCTCGGGAGGAGGTAGAACTCCGGCTCAATCGCAAGAGGCGGAGAGCGGAGGAGCCCTCGGCCTCTGGTACTGCTGATGCGCCTACAGTGGCGCCGCCAATCACCGCGTCTCTGCTTTCCGCTATTCCACTGGTGGAGGGGTCCACGCCCTCCTCGAGTTTCCTGGAAGCCGCGGCGGTTGACCGCGCTGAGACCCCTCGTGGGAGGCCATTCTTTGGCCGCGACCTGGAGAAGGTTGTAAGGTGAGCTTGGTTTCTTTGCTGGGTTATGCAATTTCCTTGTTGAAAATATACTAACTCTTTTGTTCTTGGTACAGGGTCCGTCACTGCGACCCGAACTACTCGCCGTTGGTGCTGGATTTCCTATCGAGCAATGCTCCTCGCGAGGCCTGTGATGTTCCTCACTACGTCATTCGGGCTGTCGCTGCCCTACCGAAGACCTGGACGATCGACCTGGACGTGATCGCGCACCAGCGATCTGCTGACGTGATGCAGGCGACCTTCGCTCTAGCCCTTCAAACGGCAACGATGGCTGCCCAGGCCGTGAATGACTATGAGGTGCGGCCTTCCACCGATCGTCTTCAGGCAGACCTCGAGGCTGCTCGAAAACAAAATGCTGAGATTGTCGACAGGCTTGTTGCGATGGAGAAGAGCTCCATCGAGGCGGCCAAAAAAGCGAGCCATGATCTTGATCGAGCCTGGGCGGTGAATGACCGGATACGGAATCAGATGACGGATGCCCGCCGGTCGCACGCGGCTACACAGAAGGAGGTCGCCGAGCTGAAGGTGATCGTCGACCAGCTGACGGGCGAGCTGGCGTCATCGAAGGAAGAGGTGGCCGCCAAGGTTGCTGAGCTTCAGGGCGCGAACCAAACGCTTGCGGGGCTGAGGAAGAAGCTGGAGGCGGCCTAGGCCGACCCCTTTATTAACGTGGAATACATCAGTGAATTTGCCTATTATATGGCTTATGCTGACGCAATCCGTGCGGCTAAGAAGGGAGGGCTCGAGGTTGGCCCTTTGGTTGATAACTTCAAAGCCTACGTGCTTGAGCACCCTTTGCAGCCCGCCTTCTTCGTGCCGATCCTAGACCTCTCCTTAGATCATGGGGTCGACTTGAGCTGGTATCCATCGCCCGACAACCTTGTTCACCCGGATGCCCCGGAGGACGGGGGTGTAGTGCGTGATGCTGGCGAGGGAGGGAACGCCGATCCTACGGTCGGAGGTGATGGCTCAGCAGGGACACCCTGAGCTAGCTTGCTCTTTTTGCTTTTACTTGTAATTTTTTAGGCTTCCATTTTTGTATTTTGCCCTCGGGCGACCATGTTTGTATTTCCAATGAAATGAAATGAGTATTTCATTCTCTGATTTCTTGTTTGTATGTTCGTCTTTACGAATCTTTTGCATTTGACCTCATATAAAGGTGATGAGGAGGAGCCATCGTCATACATGCAGCTCTAAACGAATTGATATACTTAAACTCATACTGGTAATTTTCAGAAAAAAGTCAATCGTCGTCTGTATATCCGAACAAAGACGATCGTCGTATGTATAGCTCTGCTCTCCCCGTTATTTTTGTTTACTTAGTGAAAGTAAGGGAACAAAACTAAATCGTTTAGCGAGCGATCTTTGGTCTAGTTCTCACGATATTCAATTTTGCAGATTCCTCGAGGAAGGTCGACCATCTCGGCCTATAGGAACCTTGCACGGTCGTGGAGTTCGATGGAACCAACCTCTGCGACCATGTCTTGTGCACGAGCGACATTCCATCTGATGGTCTACATCTCGCGACTCACTTAGGGTCCTCCGTAGGCTACATTTTGCCTCGCACTGTAGCGATGGGGCGGACGATCTCAGCCTGGAGGAGTCCTTGCACGGGGTGCCGTCGGATTAATCGACTTCGCGACCGTGGCTTGTTAGCACATTTCTGCCTGGGACCGACATGTTAGATGACGGACCTTCGAGGGCATACGTTGTGACGGGGGGTGGGACGCGTCGCATTATCCGGGTCCACCATGTTAGATGATGGACCTTTGAGGGCGGGCGAGCGTGTCCACAGATCTATTTTGGAGGGTCCTTCGACTACGACCGACTCATACTTAAACGAAAGGGCGAGCGATCTTCGCCCAAAGGAACCTTGCATGGACGGGCTGTCGGTTCCATCGACCTCCAGAACCACGGCTGCACTTTTGTACCTTTTATCGTCATGTTAGATGGCAATCCTCGACGGTAAATGTTGTGTTGGGGGAGGCGATCACTTGCCTAGGTCTGTCATGTTAGATGACGAACTTTAGAGGGCGAGCGAGTCATCCTCTTTTTGGAGGCGTTGCTTAGGCAGTAGCCTTTGGTTTGTTTTCCCGAAGCGAATCACTTGGGGAGAATTGCAAAATCTCGTTAAGCACTTTGCACATTGAATAAATGAATACAGGGTGTTTCTACTGATAGTACTTCTTCAAATGGACGGCGTTCCAGGGATATTGGTCCGAAGTGCCGTCTAGGTGTTGGAGCTCGTAGGCTCCTTTGGTTAGCCACTTGGATATCCTGAACGGGCCCTCCCAGTTCGGACCAAATACTCCCGTGTGGGTCTGGATTTTCTTGAGGACTAGGTCGCCTACTTGAAATCGCCTTTCTTTGACCTTTGAATTGAAGAACTTTTCGGATTTCCTTTTGTGGATCGTGTTCCGAGGTCAGTCGTTGTTCTTCGAGCATATCCAAGTCGATTCGCCGAGCTACATCATTGTCCGCCATCAATTGTTGCGCAGTTCGGTGGCTGAGGACGGCGATCTCCGATGGGATCACTACTTCTGTTCCGAAAGCGAAGGCGAATGGGGTCTTGCGGGTTGAATTTCTTGTCGTCGTTCGGTAGGACCACAAAACATCCGGGAGCTCGCTCGCCCAGCGCCCTTGCTTGGATTCGAGTCGGGCTTTGATCGTGTGCTTGAGGATCTTGTTTATAGCCTCTACCTGCTCGTTTGTTTGAGGGTGGTAAGGGGCCTAGAACAACTTTCTTATTCCCCATTTATCGCAGAATTGCATAACTTCCAAACCGTCAAACTGCTTTTCGTTGTCGGAGATGATAGCCTGAGGTAGACCGAAACAGCAGATGATATTTTTCCAAATGAACTTAATTACTTGCTCTTGGCCGATCTTGTTGAATGGTTCGGCCTCTGCCCATTTTGTGAAGTAATTGACCCCCACGATGGTGAATTTACATCCCCCTGGTGCTGTTGGCAAAGGACCGATGAGGTCGATGCCCCATTGGGCGAACGGCCACGGACTATACATAGAGGTCAGCTGCTCGGGGGAGAGCTTGATATTCGGGCCCATTATTTGACACCTGTGAGAAGATCGGGCGTAGGCGATCGCGTCCTTTCACAGGGTAGGCCAGAAAAAACCTTGCCTGGTCATCTTGTGCCCGCGTGATTTCCACATATCCCGTCATGGATTTCAGATAAAACAAGTCGGCCTTCCTCTAGCGTAATGCACATGAGGAGAGGAAGGCTGAAAGCTTGCTTGTAAAGCCGGTCGTCCAAGAGGGTGTATCTGGTTGCTCGGAGCTGAAGCTGGCGAGCCTTGACCCGATCTGTGGGGACCGTTCCTGTAACACCCCCAGAGTACAACCGGGAATGTCACACGCCGTAGACCCCTATGACAAGGATCTACCAGGCTAAACTCCAAAAGACTACTGAATGATTGACCGACCGGGGTCAAAATTAATTACGAAGCAGACCGACAAGGTCATTAAACAATTCAGAAACTAACTAAATTTACTTCTCAATGACAATAATAAACTTGAACACTGATAGGAATGACAACTAAATTTAATGAATGAAAACTACACCCATGCAAGGGTGGATACTCGACCGAAAGAGAAATGCCAACCAAAAGGAAACAACTCTGACTCTTGTGTGATTAGCATCGTCGTCTTCCATCTCCTTCCAAGCCAATCCCGTGACTGCTCCCGAGCTGCCAAAACCTGAGCGCATAACAGGCACCCACCCCCCGAAAACTCGGGGGTTAGCAAACTGGAATTTTGCTAGTGCAAGTACATAATATACAAGATATACGAACAATAACAACACAAAACTCAACAGTCGCGAAGCCTTAACACAAACCATACATTCCCATAGTCAACACAGAATATCACTCGCATACAGAAGGTGAAAGATAATCACATAGTCATATTCTCTTTACGGGACAAAACACCAATGAAACTTTAAACGAGCTCAAGGAGTCAGAAGATCTAGTTTGAAAAAACCCTTTTTATAAAAGGAAAAGTATTTTGATAAGAAAGTTTCAAAACATTATTATTGACTCGGGCCGTCTTGGGGTTTTGAAAATCGAATGGGAATACTTTTAGAAAATACTTCAAAAGCCCTCGGGTCCTCGACCCAACATGTGGAAAATAATTTGCAAGAAAACCATTACAACGTTATTCGGGGTCCTCGACCCAATTTATAAAACACTATCACAAGCGAATCATTACAACATCTCACGGGGTTCTCAGCCCAATCCAAATAATATCATCACGAGATCAAATCTCAACATCCTAAGGGGTCCTCGACCCAATACACAGAATAATCATCACAGTCTAATCAAAGGCACAGCCTCTCATTCGATAAATCCTACTAAAGACACCTGATTAATTAACCCTCGGAGATCTCGTCAAATATTCTTGGATAATTAACCCTGATACCAACATTTAAAACAAGTTGAAACAAACTTTCCAGAAACACGAATAGCGATCTATATCAACACCAACATTTTAAAGCGAGTTGGAAGAACTTTGAATTACGAAAACCATTTGGTAACGGGGTCTTAGCTATCACTCAAATATCCGTTACCAATAAGCCTGCCAGGCGCCTCCCTTGCATACCTGTGCACCGGAGTTCACTCCACTATGTTGGCCACCCCTTGAACATGTCACCGCGCCGGCGATCACTCCCGTAAGAGCCGCCCCTTGCACGCGCATTAGGTAACACCGGTATTCACCAACCATATGGAGCCGCACATTGCAGCGTACACCAGGCCGGAGTGCACGCCCCGCCCTTAGAGGTTCCCGGATACGACGTTTCTCACAACAAGTATCCACATTGTTTCAAACATCAAGCACATCGACAAACATTACAACAATTATCAACTCAGTACACCAAGTCACACAATTTATCCGCCAGTCCATAACCACACAAATAAACAATAACACGCATGTTATCAATCAAAACTCATTCACAATAAGCCTTCAGGCACAACCAACCAACGCCGCACATATATCCCTATATTGCGACTCAACCGAATATATATATATATATATATATATATAACCTTACTATATTATATCTATAAGTATGGTTCATCCATCGACCCAAGTTGAGTACGTCAACTAGTGTTGGCATTCATCACTCGGCATTCCCCGACATATGTATGTATTTATCTATATACATGTATACATTCATATATATATATATACACACATATCTATATACATACATATATTTAACATATAAATATATATATATGTATACGTAAAAATAATTCACACACTTCGGCAACAATGATTTCACGTAGTTATAATTCATATATCAAGGTACTTGCATTGGTAATCTCTCGTGAATACTCCGAAAATACGGTCGAGTGGAAAAATCCGGAACTCCAATGGAAACAACGATTGGAAGGGCTCAAAACCAGATTTTCATAGGTAATTCGTCCCTAATATCCTACCATTAAATAAACAATCAATCATACGAGGAAAAACATCACAAAATGACCAAATCTCCCTCAGCGGCATTTTCCCGGACACCTTAAAGGCGTCAATTGAAAACTCATATAAACGACGAATCGGACATGACAAAACCTTGGAAAGATGGTGAAATTTATAAATACAACTTAATATACAATTATCCATCAGTAATCTAAGTTTATATGGCTCGAACGGATGAAATCTATCAAGATCCCCAAATTTCCCAAAGTTTAGATTTTAGGAAAAACTAACCTTAATTCGGTCGATTGAAGGATGTTATGGAATGATCAATCAATGATATGAACTCAGGAACATCATGGATTTGTTGTTCAACAACATGCCTCCTTGCTCTCAACACCTCTAGCCACGGAAAGAAAAGAAGGAAATGAAAAATGGGTTGAAACAGGGTTGCTCGGTCAAATATATAAGCAGACCGCCCTAGCGTGCGCTAGCGTGCCGGCAGCGTGCGCTAGCGGGCCGGCCTTGGTCCAGTCCAAAGGCTCCTAGACTGATCCCCTCGCCCAGGTAGCGCGTGCTGGCTGCCGAGTAGCGTGCGCTACGCCTTCCAGTTAGCGCGCGCAGCGACCGGCCGTAGCGTGCGCTACACGCCAACCTTTCGGAGTCCAGAACCTCAGAGGCCTCACTGCCCGGCCCAGGTAGCGTGCGCTGGCTGCCGAATAGCGTGCGCTACGCCTGCCGGTTAGCACGCGCACTCTCCCGGCAGTAGCGTGCGCTATGCCGGTCCTCGCGCACCTGCCCGGCCTGGCGCCAGTGCAGCAGCGGCCTCGCGCAATCGCCCGGCCAAAGACACCGGCTGCCGTGGCCTGGCGACTCGATTCCTAAAAAAGCACGGAACGAACACAACGAAACACTCGCGGACAACAACGTCGATCTGGAATGAAAATAATATACAACAACTCATCACATATGGCCATAAACATAAAATCGATTGTCGAGAAAAATAATACCAACGCTCGAAAATCGAGAAATTTCTGGTCTAAAAAGAAATATTTCAAATTAATCAGAATAAAAATCTCGGGTATTACATTCTACCCCCCTTAAAATAAGTTTCGTCCTGAAACTTAAAATAGAGAGCGGCGGAACAATCAAGGAAATAATTACTTTGCTCAGCCCCCAAAACGTCACGAGCAATGCGCGAACGCGAGAATCCTTGAAATACAATGATCTGACTAAGCAAGCATCTGGTATGTGAGTCGAGGCGATAAAAGAACAGGAGAAGTCGAGGTGGAGGAGTATGAATTTGGAGACAAAAGCTTCAAGAGAAAATAAAATCACAAAACGGCTCAGACGTCCTGAAACCATGTTTCGAGCTCGACCAACCGCATCCAAGTTCATAATACATTTGGGAATGTTAATTGCACGTGTGGGAATAATAGTTTCGAACAAAATTTGCAAGGATTAAGTTCAGATATGGAAAGACCACAATGTTCCATGGGATTTATCAAAATAGCTTTGAGATTCGTCCGGAGGACGGTAGGCTAAGTAGAACAAGGTAGTTTAAAATCATCGAGAGAATCACAATTGAATTATCAACAATGAAAGGTCACACAATACCGGAAATACAAAGAAAAGTATGGGTAATACACTCCCCCATACTAAAAAGACATTACGATCCCGAAACTTAGAACAACAAGAGATGGAAACGTAAAGCAATGAAATGAAAAACGGTCGAAGTCACGATTGTTGGAACCAGCAACGATTAAGACACAGTACAAGATCTTCATTCTCCCATACTATAATCTTCAGAAGGAAACATAGGGTTTTGGGACACTCTCCGGTCACTTGCTTTATTCTCCAATAGGGTAGCATTCTTTTCCAATTCGGAAACTATCTCACAGTATTTCTCCCGATGACCTTCACACCCGCACCGGTAACAAGTCAAGAGTGGAAAGGGACAATTTGCACGATCATGTCCCTGACCATTGTAGTTGAAGCACCTTCTCTTCTTACCAAGAGTCACCGATGCTGGCTTGGGATTCCCAGCGCTCACTCCCGATCGCGAAGACGATGCGTTCGAATGACGTGGGGGTTTGGGAGCCTTAGACTCTTCACCACCCAAAAATTTCCCAGATGTCCTCAGTCTCTTCGCTTCGCTCGTGGGCTCGACCACTGAGGAGATTTCATAGGATATCGTTTGATCTTGATACTCCTTCACCGTAGCGTGAATCGTTGTCGTACGAACCAGCTCGCTGATTCCATTCCCATCATCACGTCTACGTCCGCCGAGGCTCGACATACTAATGCAGATAATACCATTCAACAATATTAATTTATCAATCGTAGAATATACCACAATTATCAACACGAGGTTTAGTTAGCATCCTTAGAATAACGATAATATCGTAAAGCACAAAGTTTTATGAAGTCAATTTCGAGTCCTTCGACGAGTACGATCATTATATGTATGCACTTAATGAAAACAAAGTTTTGAAAAAGAGGGCTAGTCACGTTACGTCCAAGACTTGTAAATACTGTCTTTTATTTCGGAAGAGGAAGTTTATACAACGACTCTAAAAATTATTTTCGAGTAATGTATAAAAGGAAAAATTGAAAATTGAATTGTAACTAATTTGAAATATTTCAAAAGTGTTGAGTCATAAATACCACAATTTTGAAAATCTTTCTTCTTCTACAAAATGTTTATTCGAAAGAATTTTCCACCGAGATACGTGACCATTTGACATGACGACATTAAATCATGGATTTTCACAATGCTAGAAAATTTCAAAGCACCACTTTAAAATATTCGTGATATTACAGCGTCGTGGGCCCCATGCAGGAACCCACCAGGCTAAAAATTATTTTTTTTTCAAAAACGTTCAAAACGCCGAAAAGACTGATGACGGTAATATTTTCAAATACTCACAAAAGTTATTTATAAAATATCAAATACCGTCAAAACGTGCAAGACCAAAATATCAAAACTCGGTTTAGGGAATCAGTTTTAGGAAGTAAAACTCAATTTGCAAGATACCAAAAGCCATTTCAAAATACTCGCGCAGCGGATAAAATTAACACTCAAAGATTTACTCTAATGAAATGTAGAAACCTATAAATATGCTCGAGTTCCGAAGCATACTACATAACCATTTTTACTCGGACCGTATACGCATGCTATATCCTAAAACAATAATATCACCAACAAGTTCCAATCCCTAATTCACATTAAACACATTAGCACAATATAATCAAATATGTATATAAAGGGACTTACGATCGGGAGACTTAACATCACGGATTGCCTGAAGATGATGTCTGAACCACGGTACCAATCACAACTCTGATGCGCGCGACTTACACCGGACATGGACTTGAACCCACGGCCTAGGTTTTTCGCAAACCTAAGCTCTGATACCATATATGTAACACCCCCAGAGTACAATCGGAAATGTCACACGCCGTAGACCCTTATCACAAGGATCTACCAGGCTAAACTCCAAAAGACTACTCAATGATTGACCGACCGGGGTCAAAATTAATTACGAAGCAGACCGACAAGGTCATTAAACAATTCAGAAACTAACTAAATTTACTTCTCAATGACAATAATAAACTTGAACACAGAAAGGAATGACAACTTAATTTAATAAATGAAAACTACACTCATGCAAGGGTGGATACTCGACCGAAAGAGAAATACCAACTAAAATGAAACAAAAGGAAATGACTCTGGCTCTTGTGTGATTAGCATTGTCGTCTTCCATCTCCTTCCAAGCCAACACCATGACTGCTCCCGAGCTGCTAAAACCTGAGCGCATAACAGGCACCCACCCCCCGAAAACTCGGGGGTTAGCAAACTGGAATTTTGCTAGTGCAAGTACATAATATACAAGATATACGAACAATAACAATACAAAACTCAACAGCCGCGAAGCCTTAACACAAACCATACATTCCCATAGTCAATACAGAATATCACTCGCATACAGAAGGTGAAAGATAATCACATAGTCATATTCTCTTTACGGGACATAACACCAATGAAACTTTAAACGAGCCCAAGAAGTCAGAAGATCTAGTTTGAAAAATCCCTTTTTATAAAAGGAAAATATTTTGATAAGAAAGTTTGAAAACATTATTATTGACTCGGGTTGTCTTGGTGTTTTGAAAATCGAATGGAATACTTTTAGAAAATACTTCAAAATCCCTCGGGTCCTCGACCCAACATGTGAAAAATAATTTGCAAGAAAACCATTACAACGTTATTCAGGGTCCTCGACCTAATTTATAAAACACTATCACAAGCGAATCATTACAACATCTCACGGGGTTCTCAGCCCAATCCAAATAATATCATCACGAGATCAAATCTCAATATCCTACGGGGTCCTCGACCCAATACACAGAATAATCATCACAGTCCAATCAAAGGCACAACCTCTCATTCGATAAATCCTGCTCAAGACCCCTGATTAAATAACCCTAGGAGATCTCGTCAAATATCCTTGGTTAATTAACCGTGATACCAACATTTAAAACAAGTTGAAACAAACTTTCCAGAAACACAAATCGCGGTCTATATCAAGACCAATATTTTAAAGCGAGTTGGAAGAACTTTGAATTATGAAAACCATTTGGTAACGGGGTCTTAGCTATCACTCAAATATTCGTTACCAATAAGCCTGCCAGGCGCCTCCCTTGTACACCTGTGCACCGGCGTTCACTCCACTATGTTGGCCGCCCCTTGAACATGTCACCGCGCCAGCGATCACTCCCGTAAGAGCCGCCCCTTGCACGCGCATTAGGTAACACCAGTGTTCACCAACCATATGGAGCCGCACATTGCAGCGTACATCAGGCCGGAGTGCACGCCCCACCCTCAGAGGTTCCCGGATACGACGTTTCTCACAACAAGTATCCACATTGTTTCAAACGTCAAGCACACCGACAAACGTTACAACAATTATCAACTCAGTACACCAAGTCACACAATTTATCCGCTAGTCCATAACCACACAAATAAACAATAACACACACGTTATCAATCAAAACTCATTCACAATAAGCCTTCTCAGGCACAACCAACCAACGCCGCACATATATCCCTATATTGCGACTCAACCATATATATATATATAACCTTACTATATTATATCTATAAGTATGGTTCATCCATGGACCCAAGTTGAGTACGTCAACTAGTGTTAGCATTCGTCACTTGGCATTCCCCGACATATGTATGTAATTATCTCTCTCTCTCTCTCTCTCTCTATATATATATATATATATATATATATATATATACTCTCTCTCTCTATATATATATATATATATATATATATATATATATATATATATATATATATATATATATATACGCGTATCTATATACATACATATATTTAACATATAAATATATGTATACGTATATTCGTAAAATAATTCCCACACTTCAGCAACAATGATTTCACGTAGTTATAATTCATATATCAAGGTACTTGCCTTGGTAATCTCTCGCGAATACTCCGAAAATACGGTCGATTGGAAAAATTTGGAACTCCAATGGAAACAACGATCGGAAGGGCTCAACACCAGATTTTCGTAGGGAATTCATCCCTAATATCCTACCATCAAATAAACAATCAATCACATGAGGAAAAACATCGCAAAACGACCGAATCTCCCTCAGCGGGATTTTTCCGGACACCTTGAAGGCGTCAACTGAAAACTCATATAAACGACGAATCAGACATGACAAAACCGTGGAAAGATGATGAAATTGATAGAATACAACTTAATCTACAATTATTCATCAGTAATCTAAGTTCATATGGCTCGAACGAATGAAATCTATAAAGATCCCCAAATTTCCCAAAGTTTAGATTTTAGGAAAAACTAACCTTGATTCGGTCGATTGAAGGATGTTATGGAATGATCAATCAATGATATGAACTCATGAACATCATGGATATGTTGTTCAACAACATGCCTCCTTGCTCTAAAAACCTCTGGCTGCGGAAAGAAAAGAAGGAAATGAAAAATGGGTTGAAACAGGGCTGCTCGGTCAAATATATAAGCAGACCGCCCTAGCGTGCGCTAGCGGGCCGGCAGCATGCGCTAGCGGGCCGGCCTTGGTCTAGTCCATAGGCTGCTGGACTGATCCCCTCGCCCAGGTAGCACGCGTTGGCTGCCGAGTAGCGTGCGTTACGCCTTCCGGTTAGCGCGCACAGCGACCGGCCGTAGCGTGCGCTACCCGCCAACCCTCCAGAGTCCAGAACCTCAGAGGTCTCGCTGCCCGGCCCAGGTAGCGTGCGCTGGCTGTCGAATAGCGTGCGCTACGCCTACCGGTTAGCGCGCACAGTCTCCCAGCAGTGTCGTGCGCTATGCCGGTCCCTGCCGCACCGGTCCGGCCAGCGCCTAGCTGCAGTGCCGGTTCCTGCCGCAACTGCCCGGCCAACGCCCAGCTGTCGTGGCCTGACGACTCGATTCCTAAAAATGCACGGAACGAACACGTCGAAATGCTCGTGGACAACAACGTCGATCCAAAATGAAAATAATATACAACAAATCATCACATATAGCCATAAACACAAAATCGATTGTCGAGAAAAATAATACCAATGCTCGAAAACCGAGAAATTTCCGGTCTAAAAAGAAATATTTCAAATTAAATTAGAATAAAAATCTTTGGTATTACAGTTCTGTCCTTCAAGTATTCAATGAACGGAGTCATCCAGTTCTCTTCGGGATGGGAACTGTGGCGACCAAGCTTTTGTCGATCGCCGATCTTGCCAATTTAGTGATTTGGATGTTAGAGAAATCTGCCGCCCCATCCGATGATGCAAGTTTGGATAAGGCATCGTTATGGGAGTTGTACTCTCTCGGGACTTTCTCGATCAGCACTTCTTCAAAATTTGTGCACATTTCGGCGACAAACTCTTGATATTTGATCATCTGTTCGCAGCGTGCCTCATATTCTCCCTTGACTTAGTTCACGACCAAGAGGGATTCCATGAAGATGTGAAGGCGACGAACGCCCATGGCGAGCGCTAGATCGAGCCTGCCTACTAAGGCTTCATACTCGGCTTCATTATTGGTCGCTCGGAAATAGAAACGCACAGCATTTGTAAAACTCTGTCCATTGGGGCTGATGAGGACAATCCCTGCCCCTGCTCGCGAGCTGGTCGACGAGCCATCTACGAACAGTTTCCAGGCGGGACGGCCGACTTGGGTCGGGCTAGGTGGGAAAGTTAATTCCACCACAAAATCCGCCAGCGCTTGGACCTTGATCGCCGTGCGAGGAGCATACGTGACACCGTATTGGACGATCTCCAGTGACCACTTGAGGTGTCGCCCATTGGTGTCTGGCCGGTGCAGAACTTGCCTTAGAGGGAGAGTCATCAGAACCTCCACTTGGTGTTCGAAGAAATAGGCTCTCAGCTTGCGAACACTCATGACAAGTGCGTAGGCGAGCTTCTCCAGAGGCGTGTGTCATGTCTCCCCGTCGTGTAGCGCTTGACTAACGAAGTAGATCAGCAAGTGGGTTTATCCCTCTGCTCGCACTAATACCGCGCTCAACGCGACCTCCGAGGCTGCCAGGTAAAGGAACATCTTCTCGCCGGGGATCGGTTTTGCCAAAATTTGGGGGATGGAAAGATACTTCTTGATTTTGGCGAACGCCATTTGACTTTCTTTCGTCCATGCAATTTTTTTATCCTTTATGGTGGCGAAGAAAGTCTTGCTTTTATCTTCGAGCCTCGAAATGAAATGATTAAGGGCTGCCAAACATCCCGTGAAGCGTTGCACCTGCTTGACATTCCGTGGTTCTTCCATGTCGAGGATCTCCTTGATCTTTGTGGGGTTCGCTTCAATCCCCCTTTGGCTCACGATGTGTCCCAGGAATTTTCCGGATCTTACTCCGAAGTTGCATTTCTTGGGGTTCAGCTTCATGTTGAACCTCTCGAGGATGGCGAACGTCTCGGCAAGGTCTTTGAGGTGATTTTCCTTTTTGAGACTCTTGACCACAATGTCGTCAATGTAAACCTCCATGATTTTGTCGATTTGATCGGCAAACATCCCGTTGACTAAGCGTTGGTAGGTCCCCCCCGCATTTTTCAGACCAAACGGCATTCAGACCTAAAAGAATGCATCTTTTTCATGTGGAATGATGTGTGTTTTACGTCTTTCTCCGCCATTGGGATCTGATGGTATCCGGCGAAGGCGTCCATAAACGACATCATTTCGCAACCTGCCATGCTATCGACCAAGTGTTCAATGTGAGGCATTGGAAAGTGGACTTTCGGTCAAGCCGCGTTGAGGTCGGTGAAATCGATGCATAACCTCCAGGAGTCGCTTGCCTTCTTGACGAGCACCGCGTTGGTCACCCATTGTGGCTCATCGGTAGCTACCCCGATCGGCTTATTGTTGAGAAACTTTTTGACTTCTGCATCTAGTGCAGCATATTTTTCTGGACCGAATTTCCTACATTTTTGGTGAACAGGCTTCCTTGCCGGGTCAATCTTCAGATAGTGGCAAGCATGTTCAGGATTGATGCCGACCATATCTTGATGCGACTAGGCAAATATTCCGATGTTCTTTCGTAGTAAACTGATCAGATCATCTTTTAGCTTGGGATCGACGCTCGAGCCGATCTGCACTTCCCGCTCCGGGCGAGCTGGATCGATTGTTATAGTTTCCAACTCTTCGGTGGGGATAGTCGTTTCTCGTTTGAAGTGATCGTCGGACTCAATCCTTGGATCAACATTGAGGCTTGGTTGTAAGCCGATCCTCGGTTCGATGTTGTCCAACGATTGATGTGAGATGCCGTCTTCTAAGTTGGGCTGGTATGAGGTGTTTGGCTTGTCGATCTCCATTGGTTGGTTGTCGATCGTCCCATTGTTACAAACAGGACAAGAAACGTTCAAAGGAAAAGCTACAACACAAGAGTAGTTCAAACACTCCTTTGCCATTAGCTGATCTCCTTTTACAGTACCGACTATCCCTTCGGTAGTGGGGAACTTGATACAATAAAAGAAAGAGGAGGCGACCGCCTCAAAGGTTTCTAGAAAGGGGCGACCTAGGAACCCATTATAGATGATGGGCATGTCTATGATTATAAAGTTCAGGTTCCTAGTGATCTTAGCGTTAGGATCGTAATAGCAGACTAGCTCGATGGAGAGTTTGATCCTTCCATATGCTTTGACCCTTTTGTCGCTGAACCCTTGAAGCACGGTTTCGAACGGCTTGATAAATTTGGTCAGGTTGCCGAGCTGGTCCAGAGCAGACTTGAATATCATGTTGCAAAATCTCCTGTTGTCAACCAACATGCGGTCGACCGTTTTCCCAAGGATATATGCAGAGATCACCAATGCATCCCCCTTTGGGCACTGCAGTCCCTCCCTATCCTTGTTGGAGAAGGAGATGAGCACATCTCTGGAGATGGTTGGCTCCGGGGGCACCACAACATGGACTCCAGCGAACGCCCTCAGCTCGGCCTTTCGTTTTGTGTTTGACATGATGGAAACCGGAGAAAGACCTCCGAGATTTCCACCTCCTGATTGAAGCATATTGACCCGGCCGCGGGGTTAATCGGAGGGATCGACTCATCTGAGTACTCTGGATCATCTCGCTCGATTCTGGCGACTGTATTAGGAGGTTGATGGTTATCGTTCTGTCAACGATCGTGGCCCCCGGTACTTTCCGCCTGGTGCTCCGGCTTAGTTACCAAACTGTCCAGCTTGTCTTCCTCGAACAATCTCCAGAGTTGTCTGAGGAGGTCGCGGCATTAGCTGGTGTTGTGTCCGGGACTTTGTGGTAGGCACAAAATTTATTATGGTCCAGATGACTGTTGTCCCTCATCGTCTTTGGTTTGCTTAGCCATTCGCGCCCCTTGATGGCGTTGAAGATATGGGATGGAGATAGATTGAGATTGCGGAGGAGGTGGACTTCCACATCCTCGAAGGCCTTGAACTCACCAGGTGGCTTCGCGACCACCTTTCTGGGCTTGCGATCACCTTCTTTGGGATGGGAGATGGCGCCTTCCTCTCTCCGATTGCCCCCTCACCTAAGCGAAGGGTGAACAACCTCTGCCTGGCCAGAGAGTCAGTGGTCTTGGCGCGGAAGATGGCGTAGGTTGGGGGATGTCCTTTCTGAGGTGCCTGAACATGGGAGAAAGACCATCGAAACCCCCCAGGACCGAGTAGAGGGCGAGCTCGTCACTTATGGGATCCCCGGTGTGGACTATTTCATCCACCCGGTCGATGTAATCTTCATCGGACTCATGTTTCCCCTGCCTGATCTTCATCATGCGGTGGGTACCTTCAGGCCGAACGACCTTGGCGGCGAAGTACGACGTGAAGTCGCTCGCCAGCTTTTCAAAATAGTTAATTGAGTGCGGTGGCAATGAGATGTGTTGTTACCCAAAATCGGAAGGATTGCTGGAATGTATGAGTAACAAACAAATACGAGAGCACGTCTGAGGGAAAGTAAATAACACAAGATTTGCCGGGTTTGTTAGGCCCAGGCTTGAATGCTCTCACGAGAAATTATTAATATAAATACGTTGGAGTACAAATATTAATGTAAGAGTACAATTACAATGAGTGTAAAAGACCCTAGTTATCTAGCTCTTGAGTGCTGGTGATTGCCGAAAGAACCAGAGTTGAAGCTCTGTGAGTTCTTGCTCTCGTTTCTGCTGACCGTCTTTAGGTTAAGAGGTTTCGAGAGTGAGAGATAGAAAGATGTCCGAAGTTTATAGCGTGTCCAAGATATAGAAGCGAAGCCAAGGGTGGAACAGCAGAAAAGCAGACCCTTTTCCAAGTGCAGGAAGCCTTCTACTTATAGGAGGAGCTGGGATGTCTTTTCCTGTCGGGCGATCGCCTTTCCTGTATTATAATAAGGGGGCGATCGTCTGTAGCACATGGGTCGGTTGCCTTAAAATCCGCGGCTGCTGTTGGCAGCCAGCTATGCGAACCAATGAGAGTACAACACACATCTCTTGTCGCTGTCTCGGGAGGTCCCACATTGGACCTTTCGGCGGGTTTGTCGGTAGGTGAGAAGATGGTGACAAGCTGGGGTCAAATGGCCTTATCCTGCGGCGCCTTTTCCGGATCTGCACGTGGGTCTCGATTTCGAGTTTCGGCCTTCACAAACTTGGCGGATGATGGCCTTACATGGCATGAGGCGGTCGTCCGTGATCGGGCACTTGGGAAGATCGCTAGTGGCCGGGAGACGATCGCCTTGGGAGTCGATCGCTCGGTGCTGGGTCCTGTTCTGGGTCCTTCGATCGATAAGTCTACCTTGGTCTATTTGACTCTGGTTCGGTCGTCCGGTATTTTTTGTCGATCGCCTGTTGAGGTGTATAAATCTCGACACAACAATTGCCCCCCAGCTTGCTCCGATGTTGAAGATATGGGGTGAGGTGGTTCCACTGGTGATCGTTTAGGATAATGACGGGCGACCCAATCATTTGGCGAGCTATCTTCGGTCTTGTTCTTGTGATTTTCAATTTTGCAGATCCCTCGTGGAAAGCCAATTATTTCGACCTTGAGGAACCGTGCACGGTCGCAGAGTTCGATAGACCGACCTCCATGATCGTGTCTTGTGCGCGAGGGACATTCCACCTGTAGGTTTGTCTCGCGACTCACTTTATTGTGAGGGTCCTCCGTTAGGCTGCGCCCGGCTCATATTTAAACAAAGGGCGAGCGGTCTTGGTCTGGAGGAGTCCTTGCGCAGGGCGTCGTCGGATTAATCGACTCCACGTCCGCGGCTTATTAGCACTTTTCTACCTTGGATCGTCATGTTAGATGGCAATCCTCGATGGTATATGTTGTGACGGGGGTAGGGACGCGTCGCATTGTCCGAGTCCACCATGTTAGATGATGAACCTTTGAGGGCGGGCGAATGTGTCCACAGATTTGTTTGGAGGGCCCTTCGGCTATGCCCGCCTCGTATTTAAACGAAGGGCGAGCCATCGCGGCCCAAAGAAACCTTGCATGGACAAAGTTGTCGGTTCCATCGACCTCCAGGACCATGGCTGCACTCTTCTACCTCGGATCGTCATGATAGATGGCGATCCTCGACGGTATACGTTGTGCTGAGGGAGGCGATCTCGTGCTTAGGTCCATCATGTTAGATGATGAACTTTAGAGGGCGAGCGAGTCCTCTATTTTTGGAGATGTTGCTTGATTCTGGCGATCGGGTTGGAAGACTGGTGATCGTCATTTTGATGCCGATCGCGGCATTTGATCCTTTCCGCCCGGGGCTCCGACTAAGTTACTAGACTGTCCAGCTTGTCCTCCTTGAACAATCTCCAGATTTATCGGAGGAGGTCGCGGCACTGATCGGTGTTGTGGCCGGGACACTTGGGGTAAGCACAAAATTTGTTGCGGTCCAGATGACCGTGGTCCCTTACCGCCTTCGGCTTGCTTAGCCGTTCGCGCCCCTGGATGGCGTAGAAAATATGAGCCGGCGATAGATTGAGGTTATGGTAGAGATGGGCTTCCACATCCTTGAAGGTCCTGAAATCACCGGGCGGCTTGGCGACCGCCTTGTTGGACTAGGCGATTGCAGTCTCTGCCCCATCGCCTTGGCGAAGGGCGAGCAACCTTCGCCTGGCCAAAAAGTCTGTGGCCTTGGCGCGAAAGATTGCGTAGGTTGGGGGGATATCCTTCGTAGGGTGCCTGAACATGGGCGAAAGACCATCGAATCCCCCTAGGACCGAGTAGAGGGTGATCTCGTCGCTTACGGGCTTGCCGTTGAGGATTATCTCATCCACCTGGTCGATGTAGTCTTCGTCGGACTCCTCTTCCCCCTGCCTGATTTTCATCATGCGGTGGGGACCTTCTGGTCGGGCGACCTTGACGGCGAAGTACGATGTGAAGTCGCTCGCCAGTTGTTCAAAGGAACTAATGGATCGCGGTGTCAATGAGATGTACCACCTATGGGCCAAGTCGCCCAGTGTTAATGGGAACATTCGGCACCTGGTCACATTTGATGCCCCGCATCCAGTCATTTAGATCCAGAACTTGCTCAGGTGAGTCTCGGGGTCCGACCTCCCCTCATACAAAGGTGTTTGAGGAGGAGTGATCCTTGGCTGCACGGGGGCGAGTTTGATCTGGACCGCGAGCAGCTCACTTGGCCCGGCGATCTTTTTCTTGGCGCCTGCCCCAGTTTCTAGGAGCGCCTTCATGCCATCGAGCTGGCGTTGCATTGAGGCCATCGTCGTAGCTTGGTCGCTCGTGGTTTGTCTCTCGGAGTGGGAGCCAAGGCGATCGTGTACCGATCTCCTGGCTCCGTGGTAGGCGATGAGGTCTTCGTTGCCGATCCTGGTCCTTTGGCAAGGGGGAGCCAAGTGGCCGACCTGTCTTTTGGGAGTTGGGTACGCCGAACTCCTGGTGACGGATTCGGACTCCGACGTCTCATGGATGGGGCCAGAATGCCCAGGTTGCCATGAAGGATCACTTCCTAGTTGGCTGAAGACGGAACTGTCCCGCCTCGCGAGTGCCTTTTCTTGCGACTCGGGGCTTTTTGATGATTACTCGACATATAACCCCTTGAGCTTTTGTTTGCCCGCGCGGCGGATGGCTGAGGGGGTAATAGTGAGTGCGTCGCATGCTCTCCATCGCTCCCTTAGGATGGCCATGGCCTCATCGATCTGTTCTGCGGTTTGGAATTGATCGAGTGAGAGGCTGGGGGCGTCCCTCGGGGGTGGGAGTGAGAGTGGCGTCGCCGCGGCTACCTTCCGCCGTAGGTTGGGACTCGGTTTGGGCCAGAATAAGGCATCCGACGGACCGTAAGCTGGCTCTCGTCGAGGTGGTAGCAGATGTCCTTATCTCGAGGGTTTTTTCTTTGAAGAACAGTGAGTATTTCTTCAAGTATATGTTCCGGAGAACAGTGAGTGTTCTTCGAAATGGTCGGAGAGAAAGTAAGGGTTTAGGCCCCTTCTTCTAGCGCCAATTGTTGTTACCCAAAATATTATTCGGAAGGATTTGCTGGATATTGCTATGGGTGAGTAACAAACAAAATGCAAGAGCGCGAGCGATGGAATGAAAATAACACAAGATTTTCCAGGGTTGTTAATCCTAGGCTTGAATGCTCTCGCGAGATATTATTAATAATAATAATAATACTGCTTTGGAGTACAACTATTAATGTTAGAGTACGATTACAATGAGTGTAATGACCCTAGTTGTCTAGCTCTTGAGTGTAGAGGATTGCCGGAAGAACCAGAGTTAATGCTCTGTGAGTTCTTGTTACAAAGATTAAATGTAGTGAGCGTTCGTTAATGCCGAACGTCTTTCTTATCTATGGGATTTCTCTTGAGGGGAATTCAACGTGTCTTCCCAAATGCTGGAAGTCTCCTATTTATAGAAGAGGAGGTAGTTGGGATGTCTTATTTCCAAACGGGCGATCGCCTTTCCTGTATTAAATGATCATTAAACGGGCGATCGTCTCACCACGTGGGTCAGTTTTCTTAAAGTCCGTGGTTGCTATAGGCATCCAGACGTGCGAACCAATGGGAAAACAACACGTGCCCCGCGACTCAGTCTTGGGAGGTCCTACTTAGGGCACCTTTTGCGGGTCTGTCGGTAGGTGAGAGGCTGTCCTTGTCACTGACAGCTGGTCATGGGCTGGAGTCAAAAAGCCTTTTCCTGCGGCGCCGTTTGCGGGTCTGCATATGGGCCTTCTTCCCGAGATTCGGTCTTCGTAGACTTGATGGATGTTGGCTTTACACATGGCATAAGATGGTCATCCTTGGTCGGGCACTAGAGACGATCGCCTTGTAACACGATTGCTAGGTACTAGAACTCGATCTGACATCTTCGATTGATAATCTGACATCTTTGGTCGCTCGGCCCTTGTGCTGATCTCCATTGAGGTGTATTAAACGCCGCACAACATCACGATACAATTTTTTCCCCGGTAGTGTGCATTTCGGGTGCTTGTGATTATAATTTGTTGCTTGTATTAATTGAGATTTGAATATAACTACGTGTTTATGAGATTTTAGTATATGCGTTATAGTTTAATGATATCTGTTATCATCGTCTAACCTTAGATTGAGCTGGCACGATAGGTCATGTCAGGTAAATCTGTTGCTTATAGTTATATGCAGGGCATCACTGAGAGTCGTGGTCATGCTTGATTGAGTGTTGGAGCATGATTACACAGATGAAGTTTCTTTGTGAAAATAACATTAAACTCTTGAACCGTTATTAGGTAATAACTATGTGATTGGATGTATGTGTAACACCCCCAAAATTCCATTGGTTTATTACAGTGTCGCGGACACCATAACAGGAAATCCACTAGGCGAACACGACTAAAATACATCAAACTGACTAACAAGGAAAATCACAGTCCCTACTATGATATCCAACACAATATTCCGATGTGGAATTTCAATGACAACGATGGCCTACATGGACAAAATAAAAATACAACATCTACGAGCCTCGCTCGGATAACACAAAATGACAACAACTGACAAACTAGAGAACGCTCCAAACTGACTGTCCAACATGTACACCAAAACAACTCGGGACTAGTATCGCTCGAATGCCTCGTCGCCATCGTCATACCCCTGTGTCTCAACTCTCTCCTCGCGAACACCTGAAATATGAGAACATGTTTCGCCCCCACGGGGTCAGTCATCCATATAATGAATATCAAATACATGTACAACATGATATGCATCCAAAAGCGAAATAAACGGTACAAAAATGATAATACGATATGCTCACAAATCAAGGTAAGAACCAAGCATTCGTGAAACACTATGCCCACGGCATACGATCAATACCTGCTCAACAGGTTAGAATACAAGTGCCCAATGGCGAATCATCAATATAAAACACAACAACGAATTACCCGAAGGTAAACCAAACCAAAGCTGAAATAGATACGAATCACAATGCCCGAAGGCTCCAACGGAAACACCAATACATCACACATGGCCTAAAAGCCCTCAGTTGAAGCTGCAAATCATCACAATGGACTGAAACCCACTCAGCCGAAGCTGCAAATCATCACAATTGCTTGAAGCCAAACAACCCGAAATTGTATCACATGAGGGGCCGAAGCCACACAGCCAAAGCTGTATCACAATGATGGGCGAAAGCCACACAGCATGAAGCTGTATCACAATAAGGTGCCGAAGCCACACAACACGAAGTTATATCACAATGAGGGGCTGAAGCCACACAGCACGAAGTTGTATCACAATCAGGGGCCGAAGCCACACAGCACGAAGCTGCATCACAATAAGGGGCCGAAGCCACACAACACGAAGCTGTATCACAATGAGGCCATCCAATGACCGTGACCTGCTGAATTGCAGGTGCTGGGAAACAAACCGCGAAGGTTCAAGCCCCAGACTTACCTATAATGAGATCACCCAGTGACCGTGACCTACTGAACTGTAGGTCTTGGAAACCAACCGCAAAGGTTGAATCCCCAAACTTACCCATCGAGCACTAGCCGAGACTAGCCTCCAAAACACAATTAATCACAAACGGCAACGATCACAAGATTACCAAATTCACAAGAATGAAAGTGTGCTTCCTTGATTCGGCCAACACGACAACAATAATTCATGGATGGGCACTGTCCTCGGCGGTCCCACTTCAAATACCTCGATTCCTTGGAATGTCCAACCGATAACAACAACTCAACGGATGGGAACTATCCTCGACAGTCCCAATTCAATACCTCGATTGTCTTAGAACGAGCAATCGATAACAACGACTCGGTGGATGGGAATTATCCTCGACAGTCCCAATTCAATACATTGGTTGCCTTAGAACGACTAATCGATAACAAGAACGATAACAGATGCCTCGACGCCTTTAATCGGCCACCGAAGATAGAGATGATAATCGGATACGCCAATTCCTTCAATAGGCCAATACAACATCAATAGAAAAACATCGATATTAATAACAACGATCACAACAATATCTCAATGGAACATCAGTCAACAATAACAATCGATACATCGATACTGCGAACTGGCTATCGATAATAACATTAACAACAAGTATCTCAA
Source organism: Orobanche coerulescens (assembly GCA_033398695.1). Classification (NCBI taxonomy): domain Eukaryota; kingdom Viridiplantae; phylum Streptophyta; class Magnoliopsida; order Lamiales; family Orobanchaceae; genus Orobanche; species Orobanche coerulescens. The sequence goes on along the minus strand of CM065805.1, from coordinate 55,595,171 downwards.
TGCCTTGAACCAGCCATTAACGAACCACAATAACATTTAGCATAATTGCTGAAGGGTATTGTATTGAACGGTCTCGAAATGATACAACACATTCGTACACATATATGATAATATTAATCTCATTCACTAATACAAGTATAAAATATTCCTCAAATCGAAGGCGATGAAATATTCCAACGAACAACGAACGGCGTCCTCCGACAATCACAACCACTCGAACAACCTTGAATGATATACAATTCATTCAATAACACGGTAACAATCGAAAACAATACAATAGATAACCTTGGTTCAATCGCAAATCGATCAAACCACAAAAACGAATATCATAGTCCTCGACTATGAATTCTAACATCCTCCAATCACTTCAATGATCAATTAACATGATCATAATGTTCTTAACACTTGTGAAAAACAATTCAACAAGGATTATCAAGAACAACATCAAATTAATAATCTCAATACGATAATATCACCAATATCATCAGCAACACCTCAAGAACATCATCAACACAACAAACATGATGTCTCTACCAATATCAATCACCAATTCATCAAGAATTTCGGATTAATCAACAAGATTAACTTTACCATTTTAAGATTATGATAATCATCTCCTAATTCATCATAACCCCTTAATAAAATGGTTATAATCTCCCAAAAACATAACCAACAACAATAATTATCTCAAAGCTATATCTAACAATCTCAACATAACTCTTCCTAAACATGATTATAAACTCCAAGTATTATTAAACATCAAGAACACAATCAACCTCAAGCCATAATCATCATGTTCTTCATCATAAGTTCATAAAAGCTATGAAGAATCATACTGTCCTCCAACAATCAACAACTACACGAGGACAACATCATCATAATATCGAGTTAAACACAAGATTAGCCAACATACCTCTTAAGAGTGAAGAAGAACCTCAAAACCTTCAACAAACACTCCAATCTTCAAGCTCACAAGCTCCAATCCAAGTTAGGAAGCTCCAAAACAAGTTGGAAGGGGTTGAAAATCACTAAGGAATGCAGGGGGATGATTTCTAGGAAGAGAAATCGAAAATGGGTCGTGAGAAAATGAAAGATGAAGCATGTCTTTATAATCTGCATAGTTCATTATGGCCGCTAACCCCTATGCATAACGTACATCAAACCATTTTACGTTCGCTATCCTCACCACGTAGCGTACGCGACGTCCTCCCAGAAGTTAGTGCCTCAAGACGAACCATGCATTGCGTAGGTTGCCAGAAAAAGGCATACGTAAACTCACCTGCATTACATACGTTATAGCCTAAGCATTACGTACGTAATGCCGTTGACTTGGTGTCTCGAAAGGCCAAATATCTGGATCATGCATGGCCCTCCACACTGAAAATCAAATGCGGTCTGATACCCTTCGTTAAGTACATAACCTTCTCGGTTTAACGTATGTAATTCTCCACACGTAGTGTACGTAATGCTATACATATAGCGTATGTTATGGCTAGTATACTTAGCCAAAAATCCAAACTCACCTAGCAACATCCAATCGGAAAATACAATACCGAAGACAAGTATAAATATTTCGATTCTGAAATTTCCCAATACAATATACATTGTATCAGTCAAATACAATAGCTCGTGTATAATTCCAAATACGTACAACCCAACAGTAGAAACGAAAGAAAAAAATTACCCCCGGATATTACATACTCCCCCCCTTAAAAGAGTTTCGTCCCCGAAACTAAGGGTGCACAACTCGAAATATGAACTATCCACCAGGATCTGAAAACAACATCTCCAAGAATACTCTTCAATGTGAACCACTTTGCTTGAGCAACTGGGCCAACCCCTCGGGTCCCCGCGTCTCCTCTGCCTGAATAAGGCGAAAACCAAGTGATACCAACACTCAATCAAGTGTGAGATCAGTCGAATCATGACTCCTCCGCTAGAGATCAGCCAGAAGGTCGTACCACCCGCATTACTCGTAACACCGGCGTACACACCCCACGGGAGCTGCCCATTGTACATGTCTACAATCATCGGTGTACACTTCCCCGTTCTCATCGGCATCGGACGCCTATACGACTCATGCCACAAAAGGAAAACAACAACACACATATATAGTCATCGGGACCATATCAATCGCACGCCCAAGTCCTCACGACTTTACATCTCGAATCACAACAAGGTTTTACCGATATTATCACGAAATCTCAAGTACAACACCAAAAGAATGTTGGAAGCAAATCAAATCAAAAAAATCTCAAGTCTCAAGATTCTCTAATACTATCGTTATAAGATAGATCAACAACGAGTGGTTCACAACCACAATACATTATTACAGATTAAGTTAAACATTAATCCAAAAATCAAAGAAAGGAATACACAAATCAAGGCTACATCTCAAGTGTACCCAACGTCAAGCACCCTCCAGATCATCGATCTCCTCGATCTCATCGATTCGAGGGAGACCCAAACACAAACTCGCCGATATTCCTCAGCTATCCTTTCCTATGGCTTCCGAAGCCCGATAGGACCCCTTGGATGAAGTACGGACTGGAGTAATAAAATCTCTCGAGGCCCGTGAGCTCTCTCGAGATTTACTGGCACTAGAAACCCTGGCACCGTACACCGAGTGCTCATGTGCCCCACTAGATCACAGTTAAAGCAAAAAACAGTCGAACTCGTCGTCTGAGAAGAAGATGCTTTCCCAGCATGAAGACGACTAGAACACGACCTCTTAGATGTCGGAGCCCGATGTCCCTCTGAACGAACTGGTATCCTATCCCTCTCACCAGAAGAAATTGAAGGGTTCTTTCGATCAAGCTCCTTGATCAAAAGCTCTGCCCTAAGAACCTTCTCAATGAATTCTCTAAGTGAGTTACAATTATGATTCAACAACTGCATCCTCAACTGCGAGTTTAGCCTCTTGATAAAATACTTGATCTTATCCACCTCAGTACGGATAATAGATGAAGCAAAATGAAGTAGTCCATGAAACTTCTCAGCAATGCCAACAACACCCTCATCCTCGATGGATTCGGTGTTCAAAACCTTTGACAACTTGGCTTCACGAAGTGGAGCTGGATAATATCTCTCAAACATGAGAGTCAACTCGCCCCAAACACAATCACGATCGGTGGGTTTTACAGAAAGCCACCAAGAATAAGCGCCCTTACTTAAGTAGTAAGCCGCTACTGCCACCTTACTCTCTTCCGAACACTGAACCATATCGAAGACTTTATCAAAATCTTCAAGCCAATGAACAATGTCAGCTGGTTCCGACGAACCCTCAAAAGTAGGCGGCCTCTGCCGAGAGATATCGCCAACAATCTCACTCACACCCCCATCCTGCCCATGAAATGGCATCTGGGACCCCTGCTGTGGAGGGCCATGAACCATAGAGGTCTGCATGGTCTCCATTATCCGTGTCATCTGAGTCATTTGGGCCATAATGCCATTCATAAGCATGAAAGGGTCGATGTGTCCACTCTCAATCTGACTAGCTTCTCAAGCATGACGTCCTGAAGGAGAATCGGTCCCGTAGGTAACACTACAGGCTGAACTTTGATCCATATCGGCATCCGCATGGGCATAGACATGATGTTCTAGGTTCCGGCCCGCTCTACAGCCTTTACCCCCTCTGTCACGTCCTCGGATTCCTCTTTCGATACTGAAAGAATAATGTTCGATCATGATCGTAGCTCAAATATGCCTCAGCGACCAATCCAGAATGCTAAGTCAATAGCCAAACACGAGTATACATACTCAACAAATAAACAATCACATCAATCATGCTAATCATAGCCAATATAGAGCCCACATGCTCCAAAACAAATAATCATGAATCAATTGTAACACAAATGTCACATAGAAGTTTCAATAAAACATGTATAATCAATGACATAATGAATGTATGAACATAAAAGAGAATTGAGTCCTTACATAGGTCATACGAAGCTTCGAGGTCTTGCGATACTAGTCTTCACTGACAATGACTCGATGAAAGAATGACTCATACAGTCGTCCAACTATCACGACTCACATAACCCGACTGTCCAGATTGTCATAACCTGACAGCCCCACTACTACCGAGTCGGTAGAGACACATAACTCACATATCAGGGTATCTCACAACCCATGCTCAGATACCATCTTCTGTAAAACCCCAAAAATCTCACTGGATTATTACAGTGCCGTGGACCCCACAACAGCATATCCACCAGGCGAACACGACTAAAATACATCAAATTGACAAATAAGGAAAATCAAAATCCCTACTATGATATTCGACACAATATTCTGATGTGGAATTTCAATAACAACGATGGCCTACATGGCCAAAATAAAAATACAACATCCACGAGCCTCGCTCGGAAAACACAAAATGACAACAACCGGCAAACTGGAGACCACTCTAAACTGACTGTCCAACATGTACACCAAAACAACTCGGGACTAGTATCGCTCGAATGCCTCGTCGCCATCGTCATGCCCCTGTGTCTCAACTCTCTCCTCGCAAATACCTTAAACATGAGAACATGTTTCGCCCCCATGGGGTCAGTCATCCAGATAATGAATATCAAATATATGTACAACATGATATGCATCCAAAGGTAAAATAAACTATACAAAAATGGTAACACGAGATGCTCAAAAACCAAGGTAAGAACCGAGCATTCGTGAAACACTATGCCCACGGCATATGATCAATTCCTGCTCAACAGGTTAGAACACAAGTGCCCAACGGCGAATCATCAAAATATAACACAACAATGAATTACCCGAAGGGAAACCAAACCAAAGCTGAAATAGATACGAATCACAATGCCCGAAGGCTCCAACAGAAACACCAATACATCACATATGGCCTAAAAGCTCTCAGCCAAAGCTGAAAATCATCACAATGGCCTGAAAGCCACTCAGCCGAAGCTGCAAATCATCACAATGGCCTGAAGCCACACAGTTGTTCGCTATATTTTTAGACAATCCTCAAGTGTACGGAGTAAATGTAGAAAGTGGCGAGTCACAGAGACTAAAAATTCGTATTGTGTTGAGTACTAGATTATAATGATTCCGGTTTTATCTAGACGATCGAAAGGTGAATGGATGGTTTACGAAATAAAATATAATGAAGACGATAAATTAAAACAATTGAAATTATCCGAAATAAAGCGAATTGCAAGAGTTTAAAAAGGTAGATTCCAAGTCTAGGTTTTTGTTGATTACTAATTTTAGTCGGGATTGGTTCCAAAAAGTTCTAAGTGCGTCTCCAAAATGATAATCACAATAATATTCTAAAGTCTCTCTCGAGATGCATTAAAACGTAGATTGAACAACCCATAACAACGTCTCCGTCTATTATAAATTATCTAACTCCAAAATATTCATAAGATTAAACACCATCATAGCTCATTACCGATTTCTCAATCTCGTAATTCACTACGTCAAATACTCGAAACCTATTAATGCCCTCTTCTCTCGAATTATGAGCAATTAAGTTTAACATATAAAAACATTGATCAAGTGTCTAAACATGAATCAAAACCAAGTATTTGATAAGGAAAATACACTAGATATATATAATCATCAATCCCTCAAAACCATAGCAAATCAACATACTCCCATGCCCGGAATCTAACGAGTTTAGCCGGACATGGTAATGAAAGAAAGATGAATAATCATCATGTTCATCATGTTCATGCTAAATAAAACAACAAAATGAATAAAAGATAGGAAGAAGATAAAACTCGGATGGTGTCTTGATTGATCCCGGTTGAAGCCTTCAAATATTCTTGAGGTGTTCTACCTTGGTTTCTTCAAATCTCCTTCTTTTTGGATGAAAAAGCTCTCAATCTTGTGTTTGTTTTCTCTCTCCAATCTCTCAAAAACTCTTCAAAATCACAATATTCCTTCAAAAGTCTGGTCCAAGGCCTTTTATCAAGCCAAAAATGCCAAGAAATTCCATTCAAACCGTGTAAAATGTCAGAAAATGGAATTGTACCGAAAAATGACACGACCCGTGTCAAATGACACGGCCCGTGTCATACTGTCCCAGAAAATGCAAAAACTCTCTGGACAGCAGACCCGGCCGTGTCCTTTGACACGGCCCGTGTGCGGTCTGGACTGTAAAGCCGTGGTATAAAAGCCATAACTCCCTCAATACACCTCGAAATTTAGCGTATGATATACCGTTGCGAAGCTGATTTCATGAGGAATCCAAACATATATGAACACATCCTGATTCGAAGTAAAGTATCTGGAAATTAGAAATACGACAGATAGTTCTCTAATCTTCATCGTTTTAGGCCTCGTTCTCGCTCTTAATCGTCATAAACTCCAATATTGGCCATAAAAGCACATATTTCACAACAATATTCGTCCGGATACTCATCAATGACACGGCCCATGTCAAATGACACGGCCGAGTCCGTGTTGGTCCGTTTTGACTCCGATCTCTCGTTTCTGCATCGCTTGATATGTATTGGGGATTGAGACTTCGTTCTTGCTTGATAATGTCCTTAAAACACCTATAAAATCAAATAAAACGTACCCAATCATGATTGAGTCCAACAAACACAATATGAGCACAAACGATACGATTCTACACATTTTAGGATCTTAAAATCCGGAAAAACCTTATAAAAATATATGTAAAAATGAGTGTTATCAAAATCCCCCAAACTTAAACGTTGATCATCCCGAGCAATTCCCTTCAAAATAACCACTCTTAAAGAAACTCACCCCTCAACACACCTCAAAAGATCATTATGAAAATTCATCAATACGCCTCAAGTAATAAATAAGTCGAGTTCTAAAAAGTATTCAAATATCTGGGGTGCTTCCTTAACATCATAGCCAATATTTGGATAATATGAACCTTACCGGTCAAGTGTATTTACTCACTCTCAAAGTGTATAATGGGCTAAGTGACGCTCAAAACTCATTCAATGAAATAAGAATCCCCATAGGCTTGCCAATCGTCTACATTTCTACCACTAGTTGTGCATGCAAATTTGGTGAATCAAAAAGGACTTTATTGGTTGTAATGTAGGCTTTTTGGTCAGGGTAGGATAAGTATGGCTTAAAGTGACTTGACTTGAACAAATTAGAACATCATCTCAATAATCACTTCACTCAATTAGAAGCTCAAAATTTTATTTTCCTTTGAATTTGCTTCCTTCAACCCCTTGATTTTAATATAATAGCACTAAGCGCTTTTGAAAGTGAAAATCACAACCTTATTCCTCCTTATTTCTCCATTTATTTTATTTCCTCCTTATCGCTCCAATAAATCTCGTCTTTCTAGGTTTTTTTCTGCCCACTCTTTGTTTTTGCCTTTTCATGTGGTGGAAAACATCATTATAATCACATCATTCTTCCTTCAAATTTATTTTGATAAATCATTGCAATTGAATCAACAATACTCCCAATCGCCTATGCACACCTTTTCATTCTTTTGCCAATTTGTTCTAATAAGCTCAAATATAGGGACAAAAGTTTATAATGGAACGGAAAGCTCACAATGTGGCTAGAAATAGGCTTTAAGCTCAATCGGGCTAACTATGAAACTAAATTTTCAGGTTGGCCAAAAGGTTTGAAGGATTGCCAAAAAAAATCGCCTAAAATTACTTTCACTAATTTGCACACACGTTTGTAGTTTTGAATAAAATACCAAGGCAAGTTCTAGAGTCTTAAAACATGAATGATACACTCGATAATGAAACTTGCATATTTAATAATGCACGAAGGCTCAAAAGCTCACAAGTTAGATTTGTTCATATTTCCAAGATATTAAACTATTTATTCAATTTCACACCCTTTTGATTATTCTACAATTTTTTCCCTCTTCAAATTATCCTTGATTTGCATATCAAAATAACAAAATAAATCCCGAGGTATCCAAGACAAGAGTTCATTCTTTCGAGTTTCATCCAAGTACATGATACTCAAAACATACCAAGTTCAAAACAACAATTCACACCAAAATCCAAGCAAATCTTCACACCAAAATTCGAAAAAAATAGAAACAAACAAACAATAAAATAAACAAACAAAACAAGGTGTTAAAAAAAACGAACAATATAAGTATATCTTGACCAATATCTTCCCCCAAACATCAATTAAAGAATGTACACACAAAGAGGGTATAGTATTTAAACAATAAAAACTTTGGGTCAAGAAATACTTACAACTGGTCATATTGATTGGGCGGAGGGAAGTGGCCTTGTTGGACATGCCTCATGTCAGACCTGCTCAGATTTGCCAAAAATCGTCTGCCCATCTGGCCCGACCATGTCAAACGACACGGCCCGTGTCGCACCTTCGTGGAAAGTGAAAATCAACTGACAGCCTGACCCGACCGTATCAAAGGACATGGCCCGTGTCATACTTTCCCAGAAACTCAAAAAAAAACGTCTGGATGCCCGAACCGACCGTGTCGAATGACACGGCCCGTGTCGTACTAGCCTAGAAAGTGCACTTCTGGTCCCCGGATCTTTTTCCAGTGAATTGGACACCTATAGTTTAACCGGTAAATTCCTCATCAATAAAAAATAAAAATAAAAATAAAATGCGAATAAGAACAAAATAAACTAACAAGAACCATTGGTTTGCCTCCCAATTAGCGCTAAGTTTAACGTCTTCAACTGGACGCAAGTGTTGGGTTGCCTCCCAACCAGCGCTAAATTTAACGTCTTCAGCCAGACGCATGTTTCCTTCATCCCGGATCATTCGATGAGCTCTTACAATCCAGTTTACGTGCAATTTTATCGGGAGGTTCTCCATTTGTCAATCCATCAAATCGAGGGGTCATAAAAAATACAACATTTTGACTATGCATCCTAATCGTTAATTCTCCTCGATCCACATCAATTAATGCTCGTGCAGTGGCTAAAAATGGTGGTCCAAGTATTACTAGACCATCTTCCTTCCCCTCATCATCAAGTACTATAAAATCAATGGGGAGGTAAAATTAATTAATCTTTACAACCACGTCCTCCACTATTCCCCTTGGGTACGCCAAAGATTGATCTATGAATTGTAAGCTCACTGGAGATGGTCTCAACTCTCCTAATCCAAGTGTCCTGAAAATTGACAAAGGTAATATATTGACACTTGAACCATGATAAACACATACATCATTTAATGAACAACCCTAAATAGAGCAAAGAATTGAAAAACTCCCTGGATCCTTAAGCTTAGTCGGTAGGCGCTCCAATTCTTTTTTCTTTGATGCCATGTCTTGCATGAAAATCTCAAATTTCTTCTTCTCCTCGATATGATCAATATCGGACCGATCCTTCACCTCATTAATTATCAAATCAGATTTATTAGACAACACGGTTGCATCTTCGTTTTCATTCTCCGATTCCGGTAGCTCTTCATTCATGGTTCACGAAAAATAGCATTGCATTGTGCTTTTGGATTTTCCTCAGTGCTGCTTGGAAATTGGCCCTTTTGATGTTGGCTCCCCACGATCTTAGCCAATTGACCGATTTGTGTTTCTAGATTTTTCATTTGAGCTCCAACAGTGGTTGCTAATTGAGTCACGTGATTTTCAATCCGATCAAGTTTTTCTTCGTCTCGTGTAAACTAACTTTTTGTTTCCATCATAAACGTAGCCAAAATATTCTCTAGATTAGAATTTGGCTTCGATTCTTCGATTATTTCACCATTTGACACTTTGAATCCCGTCGGTGGTTGCAACACATTTCTCGAATTCCCGTAGCTAAGATTCTCATGATTTCTGTTAGAGGGATGGTAGAAACCCGGAGGCGGATTATTCCGATAATTATTGAAATTATGATTATTGATGTAATGAGCCTCCTCCAAAGGGTTGGGTGGTGGTGCACTTCCTTTTGGAGTTATTTTTTCATTTGCACTCTTCGTCAGAACTCCTAAAAGGTTGGTCAAAATCGACATTTGTGCAGTTAAAGCCTTTATGGGATCCGAATCTGAAACTTCAGCCACTCTACGCACATTAATTCTCTCAGTAGGCCATTGATAGCTATTCATGGCCATCTCCTCGATCAATTCATATGCTTCTTCAGCACTTTCAGCTAGCAAAGCTCCTCCGGCCGAAGCGTCAACAAGATTTCTCGTCTCTCCGGCCAACCCATTATAAAAGAAACACATTTGTTGGTCTTCCGGAAATCCATGACGAGGACATCGTCTTAACAAATCTTTGAAGCGTTCTCACGCCTCATATAATATTTCTGAATCCATTTTCCGGAATTGCATGATTTCACTTTTCAATCTCATGGTCTTGTTGGGAGGAAAGAATTTGAATAGAAATTTTTCACCCAACTCATCCCATGTGCTTATGCTCCCCGAAGGAAGAGTTCCAAGCCAACTACGAGCCTTCTCTCTCAAGGAGAACGAAAATAGCTTCAATCTTATTGCATCGTTTGGCACCCCATTCATGTTAATGGTATCACAAATTTGAATAAAGTGGAATAAATGGGCGTGCAGATCTTCTGTGGCAAATTCCCCAAACTGATTTTGTTGAACCATCGATATTAATGAAGGTTTGAACTCAAAATTGAAGGCGTTGATAGGAATATGAGAAATTCCCCCATAATTTTGGTCAAGCCTCGGCCGAAATCCATCCCGAATCAATTGAATTCGAACAGCGGGCTGCTCAGCCCATACGCCTCCATTGTTTGGATTGTGGGCTATTGTATTATCATTGCCCATGTTGGCAATCATGTCTCCCGCTCTTTCCATTTCGTCAGATAGATCCCTTCGTAATTTCCGTGCAGCAACACTTGTTCTTCGAGCAAATTCCTTTACTTCGAGAATAAAGTTTTCCAAATGTTCTCGAGAGGAGCAGGTGATCATGTACGTCCTGCAACACAACCAAAAACAATACGGAAGTAACAAAATGAAACAAAACACAAAAATTGTCTAAAGTAAGACCGGAATACTTATCGTAATATCAACACTAATAAAAATAAATTAGTCCCCGGCAATGGCGCCAAAAACTTGTTCGCTATATTTTTAAACAATCCGCAAGTGTACGGAGTAAATATAGAAAGTGGCGATCGTATTCCATAGAGACGAAAAATTCGTATTGTGTTCAGTACTAAATTATAATGATTCCGGTTTTATCTAGACGATCGAAAGGTGAATGGATGGTTTACGAAATAAATACAATGAAGACGATAAATTAAAACAATTGAAAATATTCGAAATAAAATGAATTGCAAGAGATTAGAAAGGTAGATTCCAAGGCTAGGTTTCTGTAGATTACTAAGTTTAGTCGGGATTGGTTCCAAAATGTTCTAAGTGCGTCTCCAAAATAATAATCACAACAATATTCTAAAGTCTCTCTCGAGATGCATTAAAATGTAGATTGAACAACCTATAATAACGTCTCCGTCTATTATAAATTATCTAACTCCAAAATGTTCATAAGATTAAACACCATCATAGCTCATCACCGATTTCTCAATCTCGTAATTCACTACGTCAAATACTCGAAACTTATTAATGCCCTCTTCTTTCGAATTATGAGCAATTAAATTTAACATATAAAAATATTGATCAAGTGTGTAAACATGAATCAAAACCAAGTATTTGATAAAGAAATCACACTAGATATATATAATCATCAATCCCTCAAAACCATAGCAAATCAACATACTCCCATGCCCGGAATCTAACGAGTTTAGCCGGACATGGTAATGAAAAAAAGATTAATAATCATCATGTTCATCATGTTCATGCTAAATAAAATAACAAAATTAATAAAAGATAGGAAGAAGATAAAACTCGGATGGTGTCTTGATTGATCCCGGTTGAAGCCTTCAAATATTCTTGAGGTGTTCTTCCTTGGTTTCTTCAAATCTCCTTCTTTTTGGATGAAAAAGCTCTCAATCTTGTGTTTGTTTTCTCTCTCCAATCTCTCAAAAACTCTTTAAAATCAGAATATTCCTTCAAAAGTCTGGTCCAAGGCCTTTTATCAAGCTAAAAATGCCAAGAAATTCCATTCAAATCGCGTAAAATGTCAAAAAAATGGACTTGCACCGAAAAATGACACGGCCTGTGTCAAATGACACGGACCATGTCATACTATCCCAAAAAATGTAAAAACTCTCTGGACAGCAGACTCGGCCGTGTCCTGTGACACAGCCCGTGTGCGGTCTGGACTATGAAGCCATGGTATAAAAGCCGTAACTCCCTTAATACACCTCGGAATTTAGTGTATGATATACCGTTGCAAAGCTGATTTCATGATGAATCCATACATATATAGAACACATCCTGATTCGAAGTAATGAATCTGAAAATTAGAAAATACAACAGGTAGTGCTTCAATCTTCATCGTTTTAGGCCTCGTTCTCGCTCTTGATCGTCATAAACTCTAATATTGGCCATAAAAGCGCATATTTCACCACAATCTTCGTCCGGATACTCATCAGTGACACGTCCCGTGTCAAATGACATGGCCGAGTCCGTGTTGGTCCGTCTTGACTCCGTTTTAACTCTGATCTCTCGATTCCGCATTGCTTGATATGTATTGGGGATTGAAACTTCGTTCTTGCTTAATAATATCCTTAAAACACCTATAAAATCAAATAAAACGTACCCAAGCATGATCGAGTCCAACAAACACAATATGAGCACAAACTACACAATTTTACACATTTTAGGATCTTAAAATCCAGAAAAACCTTATAAAATTATGTGTAAAAATGAGTGTTATCAACAGCCGAAGTTGTATCACAATGAGGGGTCGAAGCCACACAGCACAGAGTTGTATCACAATGAGGGGTCGAAGCCACACAGCACGAAGTTGTATCACAATTAGGGTCCAAAGCCACACAACATGAAGCTATATCACAATGAGGGACCGAAGCCACACCGCACGAAGTTGTATCACAATGAGGGGGCCGAAGCCACACAGCACGAAGCTGTATCACAATGAGGCCATCCAATGACCGTGACCTGCTGAATTGCAGGTGTTGGGAAACCAACCGCGAAGGTTCAAGCCCCAGACTTACCCATAATGAGATCACCCAGTGACCGTGACCTACTGAACTGTAGGTATTGGGAAACCAACCGCGAAGGTTCAAGCTCCAAACATACCCATCGAGCACTAGCCGAGACTAGCCTCCAAAACACAATTAATCACAAACAACAACAATCGAAAGATTACTGAATTCATAAGAATGATAGTGTGCTACCTTGAGTCGGCCAACACGACAACAATAATTCATGGATGGGCACCGTCCTCGGCGGTCCCATTTCAAATACCTCAATTGTCTTGGAATGGCCAACCGATATCAATGACTCAACAGATGAGAACTATCCTCGACAGTCCCAATTCAATACCTCGATTGTCTTAGAACAACCAATCGATAACAACAACTCGGCGGATGGGAATTATCACCGACAGTCCCAATTCAATACCTCTATTGTCTTAGAACGACCAATCGATAACAACAACGATAACAGATTCCTCGGTGCCTTTAATCGGCCACCGAAGATAGAGATGATAATCGGATACGCCAATGCCTTCAATCGGCCAATACAACATCAATATAAAAACATCGATATCAATAACAACGATCACAAAAATATCTCAATAGAACATCAGTCAACAATAACAATCAATACATCGATACCGCGAACCGGATATCGATAACAATATTAACAACAAGTATCTCAATGCCTTGAACCGGCCATTAACGAACCACAATAACATGTGGCATAATTGCCGAAGGGTGTTGTATCGAACAATTCCCTGATATCAACAAAAATCATGAAGAGACTACGTCTCGAAATGATACAACACATTCATACACATATATGAAAACATTAATCTAATTGACTAGTACAAGTATAAAACTTGCCTCAAATCTAAGGCGATGAAATCTTCCAATGAACATCGAACGGCATCCTCCGACAATCACAAGCACTTGAACAACCTCGAATGAAATACAATTCATTCAATAACACAGTAACAATCGAAGACAGCACAATAGATAACCTTGGTTCAATCGCGAATCGATCAAATCACAAAAACAAATATCATAGTCCTCGACTATGAATTCTAACATCCTTCAATCACCTGAATGATCAATTAATATGATCATAATGTTCTTAACACTTTTGAAAAATAATTCAACAAGGATTATCAAGAACAACATCAAATTAATCATCTCAATATGATAATATCACCAATATCATCATCAATATCTCAAGAACATCATCAACACAACAAACATGATGTCTCTACCAATATCAATCACCAATTCATCATGAATTTCAGATTAATCAACAAGATTAACTTAACCATTTTAAGATTATGATAATCATCTCCTAATTCATCATAACCCCTCAATAAAATGGTTATAATCTCCCAAAAACATAACCAACAACAATAATTATCTCAAAGCTATATCTAACAATCTTAACATAACTCTTCCTAAACATGATTATAAACTCCAAGTATTATTAAACATCAAGAACACAATCAACCTCAAGCCATAATCATCATGTTCTTCATCATAAGTTCATAAAAACTATGAAAAATCATACTGTCCTCCAACAATCAACAACTACACGAGGTAATCAACCACAACATCATCATAATATCGACTTAAACACAAGATTAGCCAACATACCTCTTGAGAGTGAAGAACAACCTCAAACCCTTTAACAAACAGTCTAATCTTCAAGCTCCCAAGTTCCAATCCAAGTTAGGAAGCTCCAAAACAAGTTGGAAGGGGTTGAAAATCACTAAGGAAAGCAGGGGGATGATTTCTAGGGAGAGAAATCGAAAATGGGTTGTGAGAAAATGAAAGACGAAGCATGTCTTTATAATCTGCACAATTCATTACGGCTGCTAACCCCTATGCATAACGTATTTTAAAACATTTTACATACGCTATCCTCACTACGTAGCGTACACTACGTCCTCCCAGAAGTTACTTCCTCAAAACAAATCATGCATTACGTACGTTGCCAAAAAAAAGAGATATGTAAACTCACCTGCATTACGTACGTTATAGCCTAATCATTACGTGCGTAATGTCCGTTGACTTGGCTCTCTCGAAAGGCCAAATATATGGATCATGTACGTAACCTTCTCAGTTTAACGTACGTAATCTTCCATACGTCGCGTCTGTAATGCTATACATATAGCATACGCTATGGCTAGTATACTTAACCAAAAATACAAACTCACCCAGCAGCATCCAATCGGCAAATACAATACCGAAGACAAATATAAATATTTCGATTCCGAAATATCCCAATACAATATACATTGTATCAGTCAAATACAACAGCTCTTGTACAATTCCAAATACGTAAAACCCAACAGTAAAAACGAAAGAAAAAATAAACCCCGGATATTAAATACTCCCCCCCTAAAAGAGTTTCGTCCCCGAACATAAGGGTGCACAACTCGGAATATGAACTATCCATCAGGATCTGAAAACAAGATCTCTAGGAATACTCCTCAATGCGAACCACTTTGGCTGAGCAACTGGGCCAACCCCTAGGGTCCCCGCGTCTACTCTGCCTGAAGAAGGCGAAAACCAAGTGATACCAACATTCAATCAAGTGTGATATCAGGCGAATCATGAATCCTCCGCTATAGACCATCCAGAAGGTCGTTCCACCCGCATGACTTGTAACACCGACGTACACACCCCACGGGAGCCGCCCATTGTACATGTCTACAATCATCAGTGTACACTTCCCCGTTCTCATCGGCATCGGACGCATATGTAATCACTGACTCATCCACAAAAAGAAAACAACAACGCACATATATAGTCCTCGGAACAATAGCAATCACACGCCCAAGTCCTCATGACTTTATGTCTCGAATCAAAACAATGTTTCACCGAGATTATCACGAAATCTCAAGTACAACACCAAAAGAAAGTTGGAAGCAAATCAAATCAAAAAAATCTCAAGTCTCAAGATTCTCTAATATTATCGTTATAAAATAGATCAACAACGAATGGTTCACAACCACAATACATTATTACAGATTAAGTTAAACATTAATCCGAAAATCAAAGAAGGGAATACACAAATCAAGGCTACATCCCAAGTGTACCCAACATCAAGCACCCTCTAGATCATCGATCGTCTCGATCTCATCGATTCAAGGGAGACCCAAACATAAACTCGCCGCTCTTCTTCGGCTATACTTTCCTCTGGCTTCCGAAGCCCGATAGGACCCCTTGGATGAAGTACGGACTGGAGTAATAAAATCTATCGAGGCCCGTGAGCACTCTTGAGATTTACTGGCACTAGAACTCCTGCAGTATTTCTGTAGGTGTCCCTGTCTCCCATATGAATGACAAACAAAAGCTGGCACCGTACACCAAGTGCTAATATGCCCCATTGAATCACAGTTAAAGCAAAAAACAGTCGAACTCATCGTCTGAGAAGAAGATGCTTTCCCAGCATGAAGACGACTAGAACACGACCTCTTAGACATCGGAGCCCGATGTCCCTCTGAACGAACCGGCATCCTAGTCCTCTCATCAGAAGAAACTGAAGGGTTCTTTCGAGCAAGCTCCTTGATCAAAAGATCTGCTCCAAGAGCCTTCTCAACAAATTCGCTAAGTGAGTTACAATTATGATTAAACAACTGCATCCTCAACTGCGAGTTTAGCCTCTTGCTAAAATACTTGATCTTATCCGCCTCAGTATGGATAATAGATGAATCAAAATGAAGGAATCCATGAAACTTCTCAGCAATTACAACACCACCCTCGTCCTCGATGGATTCGGTGTTCAAAACCTCTAACAACTTGGCTTCATGAAGTGGAGCCAGATAATACCTCTCTAACATGAGAGTCCTCAACTCGCCCCAAACACAATCACGATCGGTGGGTTTCACAGAAATTCACCAAGAATAAGCACCCTTACTTAAGTAGTAAGCCGCTACTGCCACCTTACTCTCTTCCGGACACTAAACTATGTCGAAGAGTTTATCAAAATGTTCAAGCCAATGAACAATGTCAGTTGGTTCCGACGAACCCTCAAAAGTAGGCGGCCTCTGCCGAGAGATATCGCCAACAATCTGAATCACACCCCCAGCCTGCCCATGAAACGGCATCTGGGACCCCTGCTGCGGTGGGCCAAGAACCATCGAGGTCTGCATGGTCTCCATTATCCATGTCATCTGAGTCATCTGGGCCATCATGCCATTCATAAGAAAGAAAGGGTCGATGTGTCCACTCTCAGTCTGATTAGCTTCTCGAGCATGACGTCCTGAAGGAGAATTAGTCGCGTAGGTAATACCGCCGGCCGAACTCTGATCCATCTCGGTATCCGCACGGGCATAGACATGAGGTTCTAGGTTCTGGCCCGCTCTGCAGCCTTTACCCCCTCTGTCACGTCCTCGGATTCCTCTTTCCATACTGAAAGAATAACGTTCAATCATGATCGTAGATCAAATATGCCTCAACGGCCAATCCAGAATGCTAATTCAATAGTCAAACACGAGTATACATACTCAACAGATAAACAATCACATCAATCATGCTAATCATAGCCAATATAGAGCCCACATGCTCCAAAACAAATAATCATGAATCAATCGTAATACAAATGTCACATACAAGTTTCAATAAAACATGTATAATCAATGACATAATGAATGTATGAACATAAAAGCGAATCGAGTCCTTACACAGGTCATACGAAGCTTCGAGGTCTTGCGATACTAGGAAATCATATAACCCGACTGTCCATATAACCCGACTGTCCATATTGTCATAACCTGACAGCCCCACTACTACCGCGTCGGTAGAGCCATGTAACTCACATATCAGGATATCTCACAACTCATGCTCCGATACCATCTTCTGTAACACCCCAAAAATCCCATTGGGTTATTACAGTACCGTGGACCCCACAATAGGAAATCCACCAAGCGAACACGACTAAAATACATCAAACTGACAAACAAGGAAAATCAAAGTCCCTACTATGATATCCGACACAATATTCCGATGTGGAATTTCAATTACAGTGATGGCCTACATGGCCAAAATAAAAATACAACATCCACGAGCCTCGCTCGAATAACACAAAATGACAACAACCGACAATCTGGAGAACACTCCAAACTGACTGTCCAATATGTAAACCGAAACAACTCGAGACTAGTATTGCTCGAATGCCTCGTCGCCATCGTCATGGCCCTGTGTCTCAACTCTCTCCTCGCAAACACCTGAAACATGAGAACATGTTTCGCCCCCACAGGGTCAGTCATCCAGATAATGAATATCAAATACATGTACAACATGATATGCATCCAAAGGCAAAACAAACGATACAACAATGGTAATACGAGATGCTCCCAAACCAAGGTAAAAACATCATCAACACAACAAATATGATGTTTGTACCAATATCAATCACTAATTCATCAAGAATTTCGGAATAATCAACAAGATTAACTTAACCATTTCAAGATTATGATAATCATCTTCTAATCATAATAACCCCTTACTAAAATGGTTATAATCTCTCAAGGACACAACCAACAACAATAATCATCTCAAAGCTATTTTAATCATCTAACAATCTTAACATAACTCTTCCTAAACATGATTATAATCTCCAAGTATTCTTAAAAATCAAGAACACAATCAACCTCAAGCCATAATCATCATGTTCTTCATCATAAGTTCATAAAAACTATGAAGAATCATACTATCCTCCAACAATCAACAACTACGCGAGGTAATCAACCACAACATCTTCATAATCTCGAGTTAAACACAAGATTAGCCAACATACATCTTGAAAGTGAATAACAACCTCAAATCCTTCAAGAAACACTCTAATATTCAAGCTCCAATCCAAGTTAGGAAGCTCCAAAACAAGTTGAAAGGGGTTGGAAATCACTAAGAAATGCAGGGGGATGATTTCTAGGGAGAGAAATCGAAAATGGGTCGTGAGAAAATGAAAGAAGAAGCATGTCTTCATAATCCGCATAGTTCATTACGGCCGCTAACCCCTATGCATAACATACGTTAAACTAGTTTACGTACGCTATCCTCACTACGTAGCATACGCTACGTCCTCCCATAAGTTACTACCTCAAAACGAACCATGCATTACGTATGTAATATCCTAGAATTTCACTGTGAATTTTTCGCATTATTTTATCTGGGATGTACTGTACAGAGTGGGACCGACACGATATGAGTGGATAATTTTGGAAACCGTGACAATCGTGCCAGTATGTCATCAAGGTTATTTTGATTCTAGGATATTACATGCTTGGTGTGTTTTTCGATGTCGGATATACCGTATGAGTATTTGTTTGATTTCCGTACTTGGTCGACAATTGTAATTGAGGATATCGTGCATCAGATATATCGTATGGAAATGATATCGGAACGAGTATATGTATTCGGTGTGTCGCGTGTACGTATTCAGTATATTGAGATGTCAGACAGGGGTAGAAATGGCTAATTATGAAAGCCATTACGTACGCTATGTAAGGAGACTTACGTACGTAAGCAAGCAAGATTAACGTACGTTAAGGAATGTACATTACGTACGTTAAGAAGAGATTCAGACAGGATTGAGTCGTGGTCAGCAGGTGGGACCCGGTGTTGGCTGCTTTCGGCGCAGGATGTGGACAGGCGAGTCAACTTCGGCATTACGTACGCTATGCATGGCATATTACGTACGTAATATGGGTTGATACTGTAGCAAGTCAACTGCTACATTACGTACGCTATGGTGATGGTATTACGTACGTAACGCAAGGTACAAAATAGTACAGTTAACCCTGGATGACGATTACGTACGCTATATAGGACATATAACGTACGTTAAAGGCCTTACGTACGTTAACTTTGGGACTTAACGTACGTAACGAGATGCGCAGTTTATAAAATAAGAATGGGACTTTCATTTCCTCACGAAAGGAAACACATTTCCTCCTCCCCAGCTCGTCCCTCTTCACTCTCAAACCCATTTCAGACCCTCATACCCTTGTTAAGACTTTGATAAGGATGATTGGAAGCTTGGAGTTCTTGGAGTTTTGGGAATGTTTGATTGTGTTATTCATCTTCAAAAGGTATGTTGATGAACTCTACTCCTTGAATTCGGATTTTGATGTTAGTGTTGATGTTCTTCTTCGTATGAAGATGGTTATGGTATTGTTGTTACGATTCTTGAGGATATATGAACTATATGTTGAAGGAAGATGATGATATGTTGGTTTTGTCTTGAATATGTTGACTATGATTATAGAATCATGTTGTTCTTGGTGATCTTGGTAGTATTGCTTCGATTCTTGATGTTAGGAGGATCGTATGTTGGAGAATATGATGATACATGCCTTGGAGTATGGATTAGATGATGGTTAGATGTTAGAACACATTGAATTACGTCGTTTTGTTGGCTTCAAACGTGATTATGGATTAATTCATGTTCTTGAAGAATTCTTGAATGATATATGTCCGTAAATTGGAAGGATTACGGTTAATTTTGGTATATGATTATTCATGATGATAGCCGTAATTGTATTCCTATGAATTTGCAAGAATGAGCCGTGTTAGTCCGAATTTAAGATTGAAGTCGGAACCGATAATGTTGTAGATGTTGGTAGAACTATTGAACACCGAATTTCGGCTTGTGTTCGTATTGTTAAGAGTTGATATGGTTTGATTTTGTATGATCGAGATATCGTCAAGTTTGATTAGTTGGTCATTTCAGTGTTGATTGTTATTGAACGTATCGTTAATTGATTATTGCATTAGGTTGCGTTAGTGATCGTTGAAGTTAACCGTTATGCTGCGGACGAGCCGGTGCTGCGGAGCTTGTAGACGGAGATGGCGGGATTGATAGTGGCTTCGAATGGGTATCAAGGCAAGTTATGCTTGCTCAGTTCATAATGTTAATAAATGATTTCGTTTTCATTTCATTTATGATTCATATAGCAATGGTATTATGGAATATATGAATTGTCGGAATGGTGGTATGTAAGATAAATCATAATGTATATGATTTTAAGGATGTCTAGTGGAAATGGGAACGTGAACTATAATTTGGTCTATTTCCTGACAAGTTGGATATCAATGTTAGTTATTGTGTCGATGTTGAACTCGGGACGGTGGTTTGGTATTAGTTATGGATTGTACATCATTTTGGATTGTCGGATAAACCGTGTATTCGTTCAGGGCGGTTGGTCGTGGAAAGGTTAGCGTCTCCAGCTTGAGGTAAATTAATATTGTTAGAATATGATAACCATCATGTTGCATTTTTGCATGTGTGTGTTGATATTTCATACGGTGAATGTGCACCATTGTTTGTTACGTTTTGTGAAGTGCTCTTTCTTGAGTTGTAATCTGTGGGGCCGATGTGTTGGGGATAAAACCTGTATGGTACCCGAATGGAAATGTGTTAGGGGATAAGACCTAAATGGCACCTATGTCCGGAGTATTCCTGAGTAGATGCTTCCGTGACCCTCGGCTGTTGCCTTGGGAGTTTATGTGATATTGTCCGGAGTATTCCTGAGTAGATGCTTCCGTGACCCTTGGCTGCTGCCTTGGGAGTTTATATGCTATTATGATATGCATTGTTGAGCATGCTGTGGACTGTTGTCTGACGGAATACGACATTGTGGTCGTGTCGGTCTTCCATGATAGAGTTATTGTTGCCATCTTGGAAAATCTTCTGATCCTTGTTGGAAATGCGTTTCTTCGAGATCTGTTGTCATGTTGTGTCGTGGCATATCTGGAGTCAGATACGGTATGATCGTTCATGTGTAGGATTTTCGGGACGGGCACGTGTAGCATGTGTTGGTTTCGACCTCATATTGAACCGTGCACACGAGACGTACTTCGTGAGGCTGATTAGGTACGAGACCAGGCATGTATTGATCAATACCCGTGGTTGGCTTGTACACGGACACATGTCCGGATCGAGCGTATCGTGACGTCCATATTGAGTCTTATTGATTGGTCGTTCACAATCCATGTATAATTGGATCTGTTTGATATTCGGATTGTCTTTGAAACTCCGTATATATGATTTGTATATGGTTGACGATTTTATTCTCTCGTGTATCCGTCACCATTGAACCTTTATTAATCTCGTTCGGAGTTACCATATCGATGGTCAACTCATTGATATCGATCCTTTATAAATCTCGTTTGGAGTTCACCCTATCATTGGTAATCTCATTCATTATTGATCCTTATTGATTCCATTTGGGAGTTGTCTCACCGTTGGTATCCTTGGTTATTAGTCCTTGATCGATGTTATTGGAATTTACCGTGTCGTCGGTATTCTCAGTTGTTGATCCCTTATTATCCCTATTGGGGTATACCGTGTCGTTGGTACTTCCGGTCGTTGGTCCTTATTGATCATGCTAGAGTTTACTATGTCGTCAGTATTTTCGGTTGTTGAACTTTATTGATCTTATTGGGGTTTATCATACCGTTGGTATTTCTGGTTGTCAACTCTTTTGATCTTGTTAGAGTTCACCATGTCGTTGGTATTCTCGATTATTGATTCTTCATTGATCCTTACCGTGTCGTCGGTATTCTCGGTTGTCGACCTTTTATTGATCTTGTTGGGATTTGCCGTATTGTCGGTATTCTCGGTTATGGATTCTTCCTTGATCTTGTTGGAGTTACCATACCATGGCATCCTCGTTCGTGGTTGATCCTTTGTCGATCTTGTGTGGAAATATCATGTCATTGATATTTCCGTTGTGATGCATTAATTGTTTATCATTATTGATCGTCAACATTCGTGTTTCATTAATATTCGGGACTTGCTATTGTCTCGGACGGTTGGATTGCAGTGTGCCATGTGATATCGGTTCTATCGAGTTGGGATTCGATTGTGCGACCCACCGGCGAGTTAGTCCTGGCCGATCATTCTATAATTGAGATATGATAAGTTGGGAATTTTGGTATCGTTTCGGATACAAAGATGTGGTTACTTTTGAATTCATTCATCACTTAAGGACACGAGGCGTGGGTTGGTAAGAATTGATTTGTTATGGATTGCGACAGTTGGTAAGGTTACTACGATGAGACTACATTGGAATTATTCTCACCTTGTAATTACATTGATATGTAATTGTTTTTGTGATGTAATCGTTATCATTGTTGAGTATTATGGCTGACCCCGTCGTGGGCTTTATCTTTTAGGTACTCGGAGTTCGAGCTAGTAGCGGTCGTGAAGGGATGAGCTTTCCGGTGATACTGGCTATGGCGTGATTGTTGGGATTGTGTATTCTTTTCTGGTTTTCTAATTCCGCTGCAAATGTAATTAATTGTGTTTTATCCGCTGCGTGTGTATATCTAAAATGGCTTTCGGTATTCTTTGAACTATATTTTTATCCGCTGCGTGTGTGTGTGTACTTTAAAAGGGCTGTTTGACATTTTTAAACGTTTGCGAAAATGATTTTAGCCTTGTGGGTTCCAATGTGGGGCCCACGGCGCTGTAATATTCCCGGTTGGTTTTGGGGGTGTTACAGAAAATGGTATCAGAGCTTGGGTTTCGTAAAACCCGGGCGTGTGTGTTATGTGGCTCTACCGATGCGGTAGTAGCATGACTTTTGAAAATGATTTTCTGACTTTTGAGTCAAACCGATTTTGGAGGTTTCAAAATTTTTTTGAAATATTTTCAAATTGCTGTATTTGCGATGCCGATGTGTTGTTAGTGTGTTGAGACTTTGTATGGGAGTCGTATGCTGGTATCACGGAAGATCATCGACTTCACGGACCTGTAAGTATGTTCTTTCAGTTATTTCAGTTTTGATGATGATTATTTGAGTATGGTGTCGTGATTTTGAGATATTTCGGGATTGAGATACTGATTATGACAGGTGTTGAGTTTCGAGGACGAAACTTATTTAAGTGGGTGTATATGTAATATCCTAGAATTTTACTGTGAATTTTTCGCATTATTTTATCTGGGATGTACTGTACAGAGTGGGACCGACACGATATGAGTGGATAATTTTGGAAACCGTGACAATCGTGCCAGTATGTCATCAAGGTTATTTTGATTCTAGGATATTACATGCTTGGTGTGTTTTTCGATGTCGGATATACCGTATGAGTATTTGTTTGATTTCCGTACTTGGTCGACAATTGTAATTGAGGATATCGTGCATCAGATGTATCGTATGGAAATGATATCAGAACGAGTATATGTATTCGGTGTGTCGCGTGTACGTATTCAGTATATTGAGATGTCGACGAGGCGTAAATGGCTAAGTATGAAAGCCATTACGTACGCTATGTAAGGAGACTTACGTACGTAAGCAAGCAAGATTAACGTACGTTAAGGAATGTACATTACGTACGTTAAGAAGAGATTCAGACAGGATTGAGCCGTGGTCGGCAGGTGGGACCCGGTGTTGGCTGCTTTCGGCGCAGGATGTGGACAGGCGAGTCAACTTCGGCATTACGTACGCTATGCATGGCATATTACGTACGTAATATGGGTTGATACTGTAGCAAGTCAATTGCTACATTACGTACGCTATGGTGATGGTATTACGTACGTAACGCAAGGTACAAAATAGTACAGTTAACCCTGGATGACGATTACGTACGCTATATAGGACATATAACGTACGTTAAAGGCCTTACGTACGTTAACTTTGGGACTTAACGTACGTAACGAGATGCGCAGTTTATAAAATAAGAATGGGACTTTCATTTCCTCACGAAAGGAAACACATTTCCTCCTCCCCAGCTCGTCCCTCTTCACTCTCAAACCCATTTCAGACCCTCATACCCTTGTTAAGACTTTGATAAGGATGATTGGAAGCTTGGAGTTCTTGGAGTTTTGGGAATGTTTGATTGTGTTATTCATCTTCAAAAGGTATGTTGATGAACTCTACTCCTTGAATTCGGATTTTGATGTTAGTGTTGATGTTCTTCTTCGTATGAAGATGGTTATGGTATTGTTGTTACGATTCTTGAGGATATATGAACTATATGTTGAAGGAAGATGATGATATGTTGGTTTTGTCTTGAATATGTTGACTATGATTATAGAATCATGTTGTTCTTGGTGATCTTGGTAGTATTGCTTCGATTCTTGATGTTAGGAGGATCGTATGTTGGAGAATATGATGATACATGCCTTGGAGTATGGATTAGATGATGGTTAGATGTTAGAACACATTGAATTACGTCGTTTTGTTGGCTTCAAACGTGATTATGGATTAATTCATGTTCTTGAAGAATTCTTGAATGATATATGTCCGTAAATTGGAAGGATTACGGTTAATTTTGGTATATGATTATTCATGATGATAGCCGGTAATTGTATTCCTATGAATTTGCAAGAATGAGCCGTGTTAGTCCGAATTTAAGATTGAAGTCGGAACCGATAATGTTGTAGATGTTGGTAGAACTATTGAACACCGAATTTCGGCTTGTGTTCGTATTGTTAAGAGTTGATATGGTTTGATTTTGTATGATCGAGATATCGTCAAGTTTGATTAGTTGGTCATTTCAGTGTTGATTGTTATTGAACGTATCGTTAATTGATTATTGCATTAGGTTGCGTTAGTGATCGTTGAAGTTAACCGTTATGCTGCGGACGAGCCGGTGCTGCGGAGCTTGTAGACGGAGATGGCGGGATTGATAGTGGCTTCGTCGAATGGGTATCAAGGCAAGTTATGCTTGCTCGATTCATAATGTTAATAAATGATTTCGTTTTCATTTCATTTATGATTCATATAGCAATGGTATTATGGAATATATGAATTGTCGGAATGGTGGTATGTAAGATAAATCATAATGTATATGATTTTAAGGATGTCTAGTGGAAATGGGAACGTGAACTATAATTTGGTCTAT
This sequence comes from Orobanche coerulescens, assembly GCA_033398695.1. NCBI lineage: Eukaryota > Viridiplantae > Streptophyta > Magnoliopsida > Lamiales > Orobanchaceae > Orobanche > Orobanche coerulescens. The sequence goes on along the minus strand of CM065805.1, from coordinate 55,569,342 downwards.
TTCCTGACAAGTTGGATATCAATGTTAGTTATCGTGTCGATGTTGAACTCGGGACGGTGGTTTGGTATTAGTTATGGATTGTACATCATTTTGGATTGTCGGATAAACCGTGTATTCGTTCAGGGCGGTTGGTCGTGGAAAGGTTAGCGTCTCCAGCTTGAGGTAAATTAATATTGTTAGAATATGATAACCATCATGTTGCATTTTTGCATGTGTGTGTTGATATTTCATACGGTGAATGTGCACCATTGTTTGTTACGTTTTGTGAAGTGCTCTTTCTTGAGTTGTAATCTGTGGGGCCGATGTGTTGGGGATAAAACCTGTATGGTACCCGAATGGAAATGTGTTAGGGGATAAGACCTAAATGGCACCTATGTCCGGAGTATTCCTGAGTAGATGCTTCCGTGACCCTCGGCTGTTGCCTTGGGAGTTTATGTGATATTGTCCGGAGTATTCCTGAGTAGATGCTTCCGTGACCCTTGGTTGCTGCCTTGGGAGTTTATATGCTATTATGATATGCATTGTTGAGCATGCTGTGGACTGTTGTCTGACGGAATACGACATTGTGGTCGTGTCGGTCTTCCATGATCGAGTTATTGTTGCCCTCTTGGAAAATCTTCTGATCCTTGTTGGAAATGCGTTTCTTCGAGATCTGTTGTCATGTTGTGTCGTGGCATATCTGGAGTCAGATACGTTATGATCGTTCATGTGTAGGATTTTCGGGACGGGCACGTGTAGCATGTGTTGGTTTCGACCTCATATTGAACCGTGCACACGACGCATTTCGTGAGGCTGATTAGGTGCGAGACCAGGCGTGTATTGATCAATACCCGTGGTTGGCTTGTACACGGACACATGTCCGGATCGAGCGTATCGTGACGTCCATCTTGAGTCTTATTGATTGGTCGTTCACAATCCATGTATAATTGGATCTGTTTGATATTCGGATTGTCTTTGAAACTCCGTATATATGATTTGTATATGGTTGACGATTTTATTCTCTCGTGTATCCGTCACCATTGAACCTTTATTAATCTCGTTCGGAGTTACCATATCGATGGTCAACTCATTGATATCGATCCTTTATAAATCTCGTTTGGAGTTCACCCTATCATTGGTAATCTCATTCATTATTGATCCTTATTGATTCCATTTGCGAGTTGTCTCACCGTTGGTATCCTTGGTTATTAGTCCTTGATCGATGTTATTGGAATTTACCGTGTCGTCGGTATTCTCAGTTGTTGATCCCTTATTATCCCTATTGGGGTATACCGTGTCGTTGGTACTTCCGGTCGTTGGTCCTTATTGATCATGCTAGAGTTTACTATGTCGTCAGTATTTTCGGTTGTTGAACTTTATTGATCTTATTGGGGTTTATCATACCGTTGGTATTTCTGGTTGTCAACTCTTTTGATCTTGTTAGAGTTCACCATGTCGTTGGTATTCTCGATTATTGATTCTTCATTGATCCTTACCGTGTCGTCGGTATTCTCGGTTGTCGACCTTTTATTGATCTTGTTGGGATTTGCCGTATTGTCGGTATTCTCGGTTATGGATTCTTCCTTGATCTTGTTGGAGTTACCATACCATGGCATCCTCGTTCGTGGTTGATCCTTTGTCGATCTTGTGTGGAAATATCATGTCATTGATATTTCCGTTGTGATGCATTAATTGTTTATCATTATTGACTGTGTCAACATTCGTGTTTTGCATTAATATTCGGGACTTGCTATTGTCTCGGGATACTGGATTGCAGTGTGCCATGTGATATCGGTTCTATCGATTGGGATTCGATTGTGCGACCCAAAGGCAGAGTTAGTCCTGGCCAGATCATTCTATAATTGAGATATGATAAGTTGGGAATTTTGGTATCGTTTCGGATACAGTACAGGTGGTTACTTTTGAATTCATTCATCACTTAAGGACACGAGGCGTGGGTTGGTAAGAATTGATTTGTTATGGATTGCGACAGGTTGGTAAGGTTACTACGATGAGACTACATTGGAATTATTCTCACCTTGTAATTACATTGATATGTAATTGTTTTTGTGATGTAATCGTTATCATTGTTGAGTATTATGGCTGACCCCGTCGTGGGCTTTATCTTTTAGGTACTCGGAGTTCGAGCTAGTAGCGGTCGTGAAGGGATGAGCTTTCCGGTGATACTGGCTATGGCGTGATTGTTGGGATTGTGTATTCTTTTCTGGTTTTCTAATTCCGCTGCAAATGTAATTAATTGTGTTTTATCCGCTGCGTGTGTATATCTAAAATGGCTTTCGGTATTCTTTGAACTATATTTTTATCCGCTGCGTGTGTGTGTGTACTTTAAAAGGGCTGTTTGACATTTTTAAACATTTGCGAAAATGATTTTAGCCTTGTGGGTTCCAATGTGGGGCCCACGGCGCTGTAATATTCCCGGTTGGTTTTGGGGGTGTTACAATGTATGTTGCCAGAAAAAGTCATACGTAATCTCACCTGCATTACGTACATTATAGCCTAAGCATTACGTACGTAATGCCCGTTGACTTGGCTATCTCGAAAGGCCAAATATCCGGATCATGCATGGCCCTACACGCCGATGCGATCTAATAGAATTTTGGCGTTATTAGAATTCTCAATCCAAATACTTGCGAAACTTGTCCCAGGTAGAGATATCACCATTTTCCATGGCTGATGCGTGAGTCTTTCAACTGATTCCTCGAAATTGCTGCCCGTCCTCTGAAACTAGTCGCGATAAGTGTTTCTCTATGATCTGCTGGAATGGATTTGAATGCCAAGTATTCTTTGCATGAATGGATCCAGTCAATATATGCGTTTGAACAGGAAGACCTGCGAATTTTGGCAAGTCACGGTGGAAATGATTTTCCCAACTATTGGACCTGTGGTGGTGTGGTGATTAAAGAACTCGAGTTGCTGGAATTGGCCAGTCTCTAATTCTTGAGTAACAATATGTAACTTCTCATCGAGGAGATAAATATTGCGATGTCCGTTATTACGTCTGGAAGGCATCACGGGAATCATTACTGTCTCTGATACTACTTTAAGAGGCTAGAAGCGTGAAATCAATATGATAAATCATAAACGAATATTTTTATTGATTCAATTAACACCGAAAGCAAATGCATGTTTAATCTATTGATTCTCTAAAGATACTAGAGGAACGCGATAAAAGGGACAAACCTTAATTTTCATTCATCAAATTCAAAAGTCTGTACAATATTTATCAAGACTCTTATTTATAATAGATAAGTTAGGATTTAATTGTATAACCCCTAAAAGCCCGACCTAATAATAATTCATTAAAATATAAAATATAAATAATAATAATAATAATAATAATAAATAAATGTAATTTTGTCCCCATTATAGTGGTAAACGCCGCGTTAGCCACTATGAAGGAATTTTGATTCCCAATTTCTTGGTCCCATACTGGAAATTCCAATCAATACTGTTGTTGGACTTTCTGTCTCTATTACTCTAACTTTTTGTTGAGTGAAAATTCGAAATACCCACTATGAGGATAACATGTACTCCATATACCCACTAAGATAACTATCTACACTATATACCCACTTGGCCCACAAAGTGTACTTTGACAGATATAAAGGAATATCTCTCTTATTTTAACCGAGTTTCTCTCTCCTGGGCCCCCACTTTGTATCAGTTTTTTTATTTAATAAAACCCTAACCCACACTTTCAATTTCTGCATGAAACACTCTACATGTACGATTTAACCCCCCACCCACCACAGAGAATTTATTCTCCCACTAAATGTTGCAACGGTAAAAAACAAAACAACCCCCTTCCCCTATAAAATTCATTAGTCTTGAGGATTGTGTATGAATCAATTAATATTATTCTATGTTTTATTGTATGTTTTTGCTCGTGACATTTAATTGGGCATTTTATTTTTTGAATATTAAATGAGTATTTCATTTTATTATTATTAGTAGTAGTAGTATAATTATTATAATGATTATTATTATAAAAAACATCAAAACTAATAAAATGTGTCCAATTATTATTATTATTAATAAAACATGTTCAAATTCGTAGGGAACATCTCATACAATAAAAAACCCTCATTTGTATGGACATTTACTCTTCGAATGACCACTCCCGTGACATATAGAACATTTTTTAGGTGCTCGTTTTTTAATGGTCGATGCACCATCGTCGGTGGGCTAACGTCTGCTTGCAGTCAAATTATCTAGGAAAGATCGTCGATGAGTTTTGCTTGTTCGACCCGCCTGCCTAACCGGAAGCATAGGCAACATTTCCATAGCAGCAACTTGGGGAGGAATAAACCACTCATCTCTCGGAGGGACAGGATTCACCTGTAGAGAGTAAATCTGCAGTTGGGTATTTCTCATGTAGTAATCAGCCACATAGCTGTATGGGTGCTGCCCATTTCGCCTGCAAATCATGAAACAGTTAATTCGCAGAAATAAGTCATCCAAAAAATGTACAAATAAGAAACAAAAACTGCAATTTCCTTACTGAATTGCTGCAACGGCATGAGAACACGGGATCAAGTCGAAACTCCACACTCGACATGGACAGCTCCTCGCGTTGAGATCAACATTGAGAGTTTGATTTCCATCATGGATTTTGAATACACCATCTCTCAAGGGAATGGCAATGTATGTTGTTGAGAGTTCAACCTCAGCTGCAAGTTTTGCATTTGTCGTGCTCGTGACAAATGCAGTACTAGATGGATACAATTGTCGGTTTTCATCAAACCATCTCTCGACGGTCATTCTAAGGGTCTCCAAGCACGAACAAATTGGTATACATCTAGCAAACTTCAAAACTTTATTTAACTGCTCTGCGGCATTCGAGGTCAGGTTACTATACCGTCGGCCCAGACACAAACATCGAGCCCGCCTCTCCGGACCAATAGACATCAACTTGGCATGCGCTTTGGGTTTTGCAGACTCTATACTATACATCACTTTCTCATAGGATGCTCTCCGGTACGCAAATGCTGCTTTCTGATACAACTTGGTGATAGACTTTCCATAAGTAACCATACTTTTTAATATGTGAAAGTAGCATAGGTCGTGGAATATGCCAGGATAGATGTCGCGAATTTCATTCCAAATACTAAGGTGGGCGTCTGAGATGAACACCAAATCAGGGCGATGAGTGTAATATCTGGATTAATTATTGAGTATTTCATCTGTAATTGAACCATGTATTATTCGGATTTGTGATATTGATAATATAAGTATGATATTTCTCATATTTATATCCTTGTGCATGATTATAGCAACATGTAAATTTTCTCATGCAATTATCACGCTAAGAAGGAAGCTTAACGTACGTTATCCGCCAAAGTTAGCGTACGCTACGAATGAAGCGTAGCGTGCGTAAAGCGACCAATAATTGAGTAGGGTGGATAGCACATGAGCCAGCTGGTGGTGGGCTTGGCCAGATACTTACCAGATTCGCACGACATGAACCTAGACACTTTTTAAGTCAATGGATATTAACGTACGCTAAGGTAAGTATGTAGCGTACGCTAATGGTATTGGTTATGTACGTAACATGGCAAGTGTAGCGTACGTAATGAAGTTCAGAAATAAGACAGTAATCTATTTTGGACGATAACGTACGCTATGAGCAAAGGCTAGCGTACGTTATGCTCAGAAAGATATAAATGAGACAGCAACCCATTTCATTTCACTTGGATTTCAACATACTTCACCCCCAGAGAGTTCCAAGCTACCTTAAACACCTTTAGATCACTTAATACTTGGTAATTAAAGATTGGAGATTATTTATACTTGATCATTGAAGTGGAGAATCATCTTTAAGTGGCATACAAGCAACCGGAGTTGGATTCTACCTATTGTCTCAGCATTTTCTTCATCTTAAGGTATGTTATGCTATCTCCAACCTTGGATTTGTGTCCTTAAGGATATTATGATCATGCTACCAAGGATATTAAGTTCCATAGATGATTTATTCAACCAAACATCATGTTTAGGATGTTGGGATGATTATGCTTAAGTTACCTTTGTTGAGAACATTATAGTTGGAACCTTGTTACGACAAACAATAAGAGCATTGTTATGAGTTGGATAATCCATATTGAATGGTGTTGCCATATTGATTGTAGACTTGGAGTTGATATCACTTTTGCTAAATGGACTTAAGAAAGAATCATCGAAGGTTGTATCCTTTCTTATAAGTTGGATTTGTTAGTTCATCTTTTAGATAAAGTTTGAATGTAATGATGATATTGGAAACAAGCGCATCAACCTTAGATCACCCGAACTTGACAAGAGAATTGTAATCGAGATTGAATATAGTGTTGTGATGATATATGTATCCTTGAATTCGAAGATGCTTTAATCTATTAGATCCTTCATAATTGTATGAGCATGATTTGTATGAGGATAACGTACGTTAATCACTCAGGATTTGGTACACTACATCACCAATAAAGACAGTCGTCTGCTCAGTGAGAAACTATCATATATGTGTTTAGCGTGCACTAGGCTCTGTAGCTTATGTATGCTAAAGGGCATAATTAATGTATGCTACGTTTGGTACGTAACGTACATTATATCATCAAACGAGTCGGTCGACTGATCAGAGAGGAACTGTCGATGCATGGTTAGCGTACGCTAGACTTCATAGCTTACGTACGCTAACGAGTAAGCTTAACGTACGCTACAAAGGATATGTAACGTACGTTATGCAGGATAGATAGGATACGTTTTATGAACTTTCGACCGTAATTTGGATTGTTAGACGTTCGTACGACGTGAGATGAATTCTATATTATTTCTTTTGTTTAAGTTTTGAGCTTTGGAACGTGATTGATTGAAGGGGCGACCTTCGAGTGTATTGATATTTGTCGAAGTTTTATTCTTGTCATCAATTCGAGGCAAGTACGTTAATTAGAATTGTTCGTATTATGTCGGTTATGTTATGATTGTACTGTGTACATATGTTGTGATTAATTGTCTACCATGCGTTGATCCGACAGGAATCATCATGGGAAATCTATAGTTGTGTGCGCTGGATCGTTGGATAGGTAGTTCCACCATGCGTTTGTTCGGCTAGATCATCATGGGAATATATAGCTGTGTGCGCTGGATTGTTGGAATACCATGAGTATGTTGAGACTGTCATGTTGTGATATGTGTTGTTATTATTTCTTGTTGGAGAAACTTGTTATGATTATTGTTGATTAAATTATTGTTGTTTAATTATCGTACTTGTACTAGCATCTTTGTGCTAACCCCTTAGGGGGTGAACATTTTTTTATGTTCAGGATCCAGGAGAGCAGGAAAACAACCACTAGAACTGCATGACGACGAGGGTGCAGAGTGATGTTCCGGCCGTATTAAATTGTCTGTTGTTTGTGTTGTTTTTTAATAAGTACTCGAGTACGTCATCGTTTGTGATGTTGGATTTGGTGATGTATTAATATTCTTCATTTGGATATTTGTATTTTCGGTATTGGCCCAGATCTGTTGTATTTTATTTCAGTTACTTTCATGTGTTGGTATCTGTTATTGTCTTTTCATTTCTTCAGCCTCATAAATTCTTTTGTAAAGGATTTACGGCGCTGTAATATTCCTGAATATATCGGGGGTGTTACAGAATATGGTATCGGAGCTAAGATTATGGATATCTTGGCCATTGGGTTAAAATATGGTTCATATATGTCTTTTGAGGTAACCGGCCGTGAATAACATCACTGTACTGCCTACGTCTTCGTGCGAACGGTGGTTGTAAGTTCCTAAACTCTATCTCGTCCTTTACATGTTATACCTCTTTATACTTTAACATTAGAATGATATTGTTTCCTGTATATTGAGTATTTAAGCTTACAGTATGTTGAGAGGTGGACGTGGACGTGGTCGCAGTCACGGACGCGGACGAAGGAGTGCTGAAAGAGAATCTTCGCCTTCTAATCAGGCCAGCCACAGCTCAGGTGAGCCACAAAGATCTATTAACAATGAACCAGAACAGGCTGTGCCCGAAATCCTTCGTCAGATGGTTAACCAGATGACTCAGTTTGCCCAGGTTGTGGACCGAATGCAGGTGGCAGTAGGATTACAATAGGGAGATAAGCAGCAAGGTATCCCAGACATGGGAAATCGAGGCGACCGATGGCTGCAAGAGGTGGCGAAGATGTAACCACCCAAATTCGACGGCTTTTCTGAGACACCGATGTGGGATCATTGGTTAAAATAACTGGAGAAAATTTTTGCCTGGATTAATTGCCCATACGACCGGAGAGCCTCTATTGCTCAGTACTTTCTGATAGGGGAAGCATCCGAGTGGTGGGAAGCCATCCGGCCTGTAGATCATGATGCCGACTGGGGAGAATTGAAATTAATGATGGAAGCCCAGTACTGCCCTCGTCCAGTGAGGGAAGCCAAAATTCGGGAATTTTTCTCTGCACAGTCGTCAGACAAGCCAGTATCCCAGACGATTAAAATGTTTAATCAGCAGATGGCGTTTGTTCGACACCTGGTCAGAACAGATGCGGAAATGATGATCCATTTTGATATGAGAATGAAACCAGAGATCCATAGGTACATGTCCGGCTTTGAATGTACCTCTCTCCGTCAATATCAGGATAAAGGATTGGCGTATGAAATCAAAGAAGCAGCAATTGAAAAGTTTGCAGAATCCAAGAAGCAGAAAGCCTCTAGTAGTTTCACAGAGCACAAGAGCAGTGGGCCTCGCAAGGCCCAATCATCCTTTCACTCATTCAAGAAACTTTCGCACCCATCTAGGAGCGGAAAGAATTTCGGAGCAGTATCAGCCACGACGGATGTAACAAGGAAGTGCTTTAACTATCATCGCCCAGGACACCTTTCGCGTGATTGTTTCCGTACTATAGTGACATGTTATGATTGCGGATAGAAGGGGCACCGTGCAATGTTTTGCAAGGATGCCACTAAGTTTAATGGAACTCGTACTTCACAACCGGCTCAGAAGGAAGCAAGTATTCAGCAGACACAGCAAAGTGTTCAGCTACCCCCAAAATTTCAATCGAGGACGAGGCAGAGGGCAGTTCGACCGAAAGGGGACATCGGGTGTCGGGTCTGTTCCTCCACGCCTATATGAGATGAGGATGGCAGACGATGAGGATGTTGTTGTCGCTCAGGTACTGTTCAGATCCTTTCATAGCCAATTAGCATTTTATTCGATACAGGAGCTACGCATTCATTTATATCTTTGTCTTGTATAAATCGTTTGAATATTTCTGGTTTTCATAATTGTGAGCCTTATGTTGTGGGTTTACCGAGTGGAGAGAGAATTTTGGGAAGCTTAGAAACTAGAGATTTCCCTGTATCAATTGGAGGCAGAGAGTGGCCCTCAAATCTGATTGTGATAGAAATGCAAGGAGATGACCTGATACTCGGAGATGATTGGCTTAATCGATATGGAGCTATTTTAAACTACCGAAAGAGGAATATCTCGGTGATAGCTGATGATGGTTCCGAAATACTGTTTGAGGGATGGAAACCAGGAAGCTCAGGAAAGATGATCAAGGCGATGAAAGCTGTCAAATTGTTGAAACAGGGCTGTACCAGATACTGGTGTTACACAATAAAGAAGGAAGACGGAAAAGTGGAACTTTCATCCATTCCTGTGGTGAATGAATTTCCGGATGTGTTTCCTGACGAATTACTTGGACTACCTCCACAACGGGATGTAGAATTCACCATCGAGCTGGAACCAGGACCTACACCAATTTCTAAGGTATCGTATCGTATGGCACCTACTGAGATGTACGAATTGAAGAAGCAACTGGAAGAGTTACTGGAAAAAGGCTATATCCAGCCAAGCGTTTCGCCCTGGGGAGCACCAGTTCTTTTCATCTGGAAGAAGGATGGATCGCTTCGATTGTGTATTGACTATCAAGAGCTGAATAAGATGACGATCAAGAACAAGTATCCATTGCCACGGATTGATAATTTGTTTGACCAGTTACAAGGAGCAACAGTGTTTTCTAAGATCGATCTGAGGTTGGGATATCATCAGTTGAGGATTATGGAATCCGATGTTCCAAAATCAACGTTCAGAACTCGCTACAGACACTATGAGTTTGTAGTGATGCCGTTTGGTCTCACTAACGCACCTGCTGTATTCATGCAATTGATGAACCGAGTGTTCATAGAGTATTTGGACAAATTCATGGTCGTATTTATTGATGACATTCTGGTTTATTCCAAGAGCCCAAAAGAGCATGCACAGCATTTGCGGATCGTCTTAGACCTTTTGAGAAACGAGCAATTGTACGCCAAGCTTTCTAAGTGGGAATTCTGGCTAAAGGAAGTAATATTCCTCGGTCATGTGGTATCAGCAGAAGGAGTCTGAGTAGATCCCCCTAAAATCGAAGCAGTTATGGATTGGAAGTCTCCTAAGAACGTAAAACAAGTTCGTAGTTTCTTAGGACTTGCTGGATATTATCATCGGTTCGTGGAAGGGTTTTCCAAAATTACCCACCCACTTACTCGATTACTGCAGAAAACCCAAAAGTTTGAGTGGAACGAGATGTGCCAGACTAGTTTTGATGAATTGAAGAAGATATTGACGACGGCACCGATTTTAGCACTCCCACAGGAAACTGGAGGATTCATAGTTTACAATGATGCTTCGAACCAAGGACTCGGGTGTGTATTGATGCAGAATGGGAAGGTGATCACCTATGCCTCACGACAGCTAAAGCCTTATGAAGTAAATTACCCAACGCACGATTTGGAGCTGGCAGCGGTAGTTTTTACTTTAAAAATCTGGAGACATTACATGTACGGGACTCACACTACTAGAAAAAACACGTTTTAAATCGGTTAAAATAGGCCTTTTAAATCGGGTCTCGGACCGTTATAGATCCAGCCGATGTAAAAAATCTACACATTTAAAATCGGTTATTTAACCGATGTAGAAAATACATTTTACATCGGTTATTTAACCGATTTAGTAAGTGCAAATAACCGATTTAGAATGTCACATTCTAAATCGGATATTCAGAAATCCGATTTAGAATGTCACATTCTAAATCGGAGATTCAGAAATCCGATTTAGAATGTCAGACATTCTAAATCAGGTACTGCTTTAACCGATTTAGAATGCCACACATTCTAAATCAGGTACTGCTTTATCCGATTTAGAATGAATATACATTCTACATCGGGTTTTGCTTTAACCGATTTAGAATGTCTGGCATCCTAAATCAGGTAATGCTTTAACCGATTTAGAATGAATATACATTCTACATCGGGTTTTGCTTTAACCGATTTAGAAAAATTATATTTTTTTTTAAAAAAATTGCAGATTTAGAAAAGCCCTGTTCACAAAAGTGGCAATTTTTTTGAGTACCCGACAAAACTGAATAATGAACTGCATTACAAAACACAATATCTAAACTCAAACTGACAAAAACAAACATTAAGCAGCTTTAACTGTGAGAGGAGATGAGATGAAAGAAGAAAGAGAATAGAAAAAGAAAACTATGAGCCCCATCAATAAAAACCTCATTCCAGCTACATAACAAACATAACTTGCAATAAAAGCATTCGACCAAGTCTGGAGCATCAGGGTTGTTAATAGGTACTAGAAACAAGAAGCATTGAGTTGGATATATGTTCCAGTTCCACGACGCTAATCACTCCCAACTCGAGTAAAATAGCTATGTTTTCAGCCGACAATCACAATACCTGACAATAGGAAACTAACAGAAACTAGACTAAACCAAAAAAGGGATCAAGACAAAGTATGTCATGATGATAATTCACACAATATTGGCTATTTCATCAATTACCACCACCAAGTAAAAAAATAAAGACGTGATCGTCCATAAGGAACAGTATTAGCTGCAACGTTTCAATTTTCCAAGGAAAACTCTATTTACAACGTCAACTGGTAACGCATACGTTGGGTCTACAGCTTTCAAGCCGGGATATTCGAGAAGTGATAGACCTGCACATCACCATACCAGAAAATCATTTGTCTGAAAAGACAGATGGAAATTTTGAAAATGCGAAAGACAATAGAAACTGGTAGGATAGTTTTATCATCCCTTGATGCATAATGCAGTAATTACAGAAAAGCCCCTGAGCTTGGCTAATTACAAAAGTACCCGGAAACATCATATAACAACTTCCAACAATGATAGAGGAACCTCTCTTACTAATTCAATAAAGATGTAAAATCCAGAAAATATTGAGTCCAACGTCTTCGTACATCATCAATATCATCCTTCGAATAAGGCTCTTCCATATCAAATGTCTGAAAATTAACAAGAGGCCACCATTTGATCAAATATCCATAAATATTTTCAATATTTATAGCGGGTTTTCAGTTTTTTAGTTTTTTTAATTATAACATTTAGTTTCAGGAGCGGTGCAGAGACCGGTCTATTGAGTCTCACAAAACCTACTATAAAAAAACCCAACCTGTTTTCAAAATTACAAATACCATGTTAAGGTATCGGGAAGCTATATGGTACCCCGTGGCTACGGTACCCTGTGTGTATATATTCACAATTGGATTCGTGGTGGATTCTTTTTTGCAGATCCAATGATTAAATACACATGCAAAGTGAATGGTACATCGCGGTACCTTAGAATTGTCCTAAGGTATTACGATACTTTCTCATTTATGCACTCTTTGCACTACCCTTACTAGCATTCCGTTTTAATACACCAAAATAAAAACAGTGGGTTGTACACAATAAGGTACCTTTTCGAATGAGTCGACGATGTCTAATGTGATGATCTCCAGCATATACCTCATAACAAAGTACCCACATGCCGAACCTCCAATTTGCTTGTGACACTTGAAAAAAAAAAGTAAAATGAACAATTATGATTATAAACATTTAATGCCTTAACTTAAATAAGTATAGAAAGTAAACATGTTTGAAAATTTACCTTTGGAAAAACCCATGTGGGCTTCTTTAATTTGTAAGTGTGCTTGCCCTTAATAACTTGATATGCATCAAACGCTCTATGACATAATAAATAAAAAATTTATTTCAAAATAGGCACACAAGACTATAAAGAGATTTTTTATTCAACTCATACGTCTCAATCTTGTTGATCAAGTCCTTCTTGGGCTTTCTCCCTAAGGAGCATAACCAGGCGACGACATTCTGTTTCGGGCAAAGAACAATCAATTGCCAATGATCCCTGAAATAAATCCACATAATTATTCAAACGGCCAGAAGTACTATTGGATGATATTGTCGAAACTAACCATAATTGTCTAGTTGTTTGTTTCCTGATATGTGATAAGTTCCTAAATCTGATACAAATACAACGAACTTGACCAATATTTCAAGTACTTTGCGAGTCATGGAAATAAAAATAAAAAGTAGAGTTTAGCAAGGGAGAAAGTAAAGCAGGAAACAAAATAAACATAATGAATCTTTTGAGAAGCACTAGAAAAACTGAAGTTTTTCTATTTCACTTAAACTAGTGTTACTTACTCGGCAAAGTACGGTGCAAGGAAACAATCAAAATCTCCTGCTGTAATTCTTGTCCTAATGTATGCTGCTATGTCTTGCTTATTATTGCCAGTGCTTTGAATGGTGAGTTGGCACATCAATCCATATTTCTCGTCTCTACCCAACAATTTCAACATGTTGTGGAGATACCTACAATAATATTAAATTTTTTGTCAATTTAAAAATTCACAGACAAACATTTGAAGAAGTAAATATATACATTATTACATTTAAGAGTGCGTTATATGTTGAAAGATAAATAACATACTTATTGTAGAATTGCAAGATAGACACGCAAAGCTTTTGATTTTGCAACAACTCCATGATATCCTGTTGACAAATAAACAACTCCCTTTTCTCACCAATTATCTCGGCCTCAATATCTACATGAATGTGTTCTTTAATATCAACCGCGGAAAACCACATTAGTTTCAGCACATCAGTATCTGGTTGGGATAAGGGTTTTGGATCCACTTGTTTTGCCAAAGAAATACCCTACATATATAAAGGAAGCAAGAAATAGAAAACTGAAATCAAGTAAAGTTTGATATACAGTTCAGTTTAACTTCGGTGAACACTATTATCCACCATGAATATGTTATAACAATTTAAGTGAAGGATCGACCATTCTTTTTCTTTATTTTCTACACTAAGTGAATGATTTGTTTTCTACAGAATTTGGCTCTACAAAACAGCCCTAAACTTCAAAACAGCCCCAAAATTCAAAACAGGCCGCTTTTGTATATATTACAAAATTCCAATTTCTAGAAATTTTGTATATATTACAAACAAATTTCAAACTTCAAAACAGCCCCATATTTTTTATATATTACCAAATTTTAGAAATTTTGTATATATTACAAAACAGCCCCAATTACTTGATTATGGGTACAATTTTATGCATACCAAAATCTTTATTGATAATAGCAGTACTATATGCATCTTTATATGTTATTTGTCATATGATATTTTATTTTCGACATTAATGTTGTTTAAAGCTGATTATATTTTTCTCAGGTTACGAGGAGAAACTTTATTTCAATCCAGGCGACACTGGCTTTAAGGTAAGGAGGGAAATGAAAAACCAGACCTATGCTCATATTCTTTGAATTTAATACTTTGTTGCATTTTCTTTTCTGATTGTGTCAAATAACATGATTGTTAAAAGGTGTTCCAAACTAAATATGCCAAGATTGGAGTAGGTAAGATGTTTTTGCTTTTACCATTACATCTCTCATTTTGATTTTCTGGTTTCACATTGGATGCTTGAAGGTTTTAAATGATTGATGTGTAGCACTAGAGACCAAAAGCACGTAAGCAGGTATATTAAACACTAATAACGTACATGTGTGTGTGTGTGTTACCTTATTTGTAACATTTTGTATCAATCTCCTTGGCCAAGCAATAAACTGGTTCGGCGCTTCCGCCACAACACTGACCTCATCCGTCGGGCATGGCACTCGTGCATCTCCTACTACAACACGTACCACCACCACCCTAGCCTCATCCCCATTCATTTGTCGGTGGTGTATGGTTGGCCCCAAGTTGTGGATGCGAGCATATGCAACTAGTCGCCTTCGAGGATCCTCCGCATATAACTCATACTCGTCGTTATCTTCGTTGTGAGTACCTTCTGATATCGGACCTGGAGCGCAACTCCCTTTTGTGCTCTGGACTGCTGGAGAGCTAAGTATACCTTCCCCATGTGAGCCTATCATCGTCATTACCTCTGCTTTCATTTGTTCCTTCATCTTTTCCCAATCTTTCTGCAATTCTTGTTGTGTTTGTTGCTTCACTTGCTCAATGATGACATCCAACTCCTCTCGTGACACCATTCCTGAACCTTTAGATTGGTGTAGCCGACCGAAATAGTCCTTAATGCCAACTCCCTTCCCAACACCTCTTACACGACCAGGGTGTTCCGGCTTTCCTATTGCAACTGCAAGTATGTCGTTCCTCCCACTAGGTGTGAAGCTACCCTCGGAGCACTGCTCTTCTAAAGAGTCCTATGCAGAAAACATTAAAACAATCATTGTACGTGATGGATTACAAGAAAGGTCAAGTATTTTTTTGAAAAGTATTTAAATAATATTTCGTAGGAGGGTTAATGTTTAATATAGCATTTTTTAGTAGATGAATGATTAAATGTACCATAATATCGAAAAAACAAGGTGGGAAATACATTTCAAGCTGACATAAAATAATTGCAGCTTCATTCTCAAGATCATCCAATACCCGAGGGTCAATCACCTTCATACAAATAACATTGAAGAAGAAACACAATCTACTTATGGTACATCTTAATTTCTTTGGGAGTATACCTCGAATAGCCACAGGTAAAAGTTGTTGCATCAACACATGATGGTCATGAGACTTTAAGCCTACCAAATTCATGTCCTTCATTGACACCAACCTCTTAACATTCGAAGAATAACCTTGAGGAACTTTTATGCAACGTAAGCACTCACAAAAACTTCTTTTCTCCTTTTTAGATAATGTATGACAAGCTGGTGGTAGATAAGTTCTCTTACCGCTGCGATCGAGCTAACTCCTTTCGTATTCGCATATCAACCATATCCTTTCGCGCATTCATGTTATCCTTAGTCTTCCCTTGTATGTTGAGAAGTGTTCCTGTAAGACTATCACAAACGTTTTTCTCCACATGCATCACATCAATACATTGTTTCACTTCAAGCTCTTTCCAGTACGGAAGCTCAAAAAAGATAGATCTCTTTTTCCATGAGCTTCTCTCAACAGGCTTTTGCATCTTACCAAGTGTCACATTAATATCTTTCACTCGCTCATACACTTCCTGTGAACTTAATGCTTGTGGAGCAGCTTTAAACTCTTGCTCACCGTTGAAAGCTTTCTTCAATCTACGATAAGGATGGTCCGACTTGAGAAATCTTCGACTACCAAGGTATACGGTCTTCCTTCCGTGCTCAAGCTGATGGTAGCATGTGCCTTCTTCACATATAGGGCATGCTTTATGCCCCTTAACACTATAACCAGACAAGTTTCCATATGCTGGGAAGTCACTAATTGTGCAGAACACCACTGCACGCATCTTAAAAGTTTCATTTTTATACGCATCAAATACATCAACACCTTCCTCCCACAATATTTTCAAGTCTTCAATCAACGGCTGCAAGTAGACATCTATATCATTTACTGGTTGCTTTGGACCAGAAATCATCATAGACAACATAATGTACTTGCGTTTCATACACAATAAAGGAGAAAGATTGTAAATGGCCAATAGAACCGGCCATGCACTGTGCTTGCTGCTAAGATTGCCGAATGGGTTCATACCATCAGTACAAAGTCCCAGTCTCAGGTTTCTTGGCTCATTGCCAAATGAAGGAAACAACTGATTAATTTTCTTCCATTGAGGCGAATCACCCGGGTGTCGGAGCTTCCCATCAGTTATCCTCTCGTCTTCATGCCATCTCAAGTTTTTTGCCTCCTTTGCACTAGCAAACAAGCGTTTGAATCTCGGTATTATTGGGAGATACCATAACACCTTTGCAGGTGGTTTTTTATTACCAACATCAGAACTAGCATCGCCTTCACCGTCGTTTTTGAAACGTGAAGTCCCGCATACTGGACAGGCATGAAAACTTTTGTACTCATTTCGGTACAAAATACAATCATTAGGACATGCGTCAATCTTCTTATACCCCATGCCCAATGGGCACAAGATTTTCCTCGCCTTATAGTTAGAATCTGGTAATTCATTATCCTCCTGAAGCATATGTTTTAACAAACAAATTAACACTGTGAAACTATTGTCACTCCACCCATGAGATGCCTTCAACGTGAACAATTTCAATACGGCAGACAACCGTGAAAACTTTGTACAATTGTTGTACAAAGGCTTATCTGCATCGTGGACAAGGTCTCACATGTCTTGTATGCATGTGCTTGCTCAAAGGCCTCCGCGCCAACATCATTGATCATGTCTTCTAGTCGATCATACATATTCTCATCAACTTCTTCATTTCGGGATACACTTGGCATTTCAAATTCACCATGCCATATCCATCGTGTGTAACTCCTGTTGAAACCATCACAGAGGACGTGTTCTCTGATTTCTTCAACACATAATCGTCTATCATTCAAACAGTTGACACACGGACTATATAAAACCTCCCATTATTGTTTGGAACATGTCTCCTAGCAAACTCCAAAAATTCTTCCACACCATTCTCATATTCATTACTTGTTCGTGCAACATTTATCCAACTACGATCCATAATTACCTAATTGAGAATAGAGTTCACACGACATTAGTTTATGAGAGGGTTCAAGGTAAGAAATATCCAACAATCTCACTGATAAAACTTTACAATATCCAACAAGATATTTAGCGGTCTGAATTTTTGATGAGGCTTTCAAGTGTATGGACTTTATATTTAAGCTAATCTTAATAATATTAAAAATTACTTTCTCTTGTACACATTAATATCAATGGGTTATTTTCTCGCATTCTTTGTTGGTTATTTTCCCTCATAAGTTGTAAGTAAACGGGATAAATCCGTCCCATACAACCGCTGTTAATATATTCATTTAACATCCGTCCCATACAAACGGGATAATAATATTTTATAAAAATAATAAGAATGTTTTATATATATATGTACATATATTTGATGTAAAACTTGATAAAATTAACTTATATATACGTTATATAACGATATATATATAACGATAGTTAATTTTTAACGATATATATATAACGACACATTTATTCATTTCTTTTGAACTTTTATCGTAACATATCGTCTACACACTTTGACTTATTCATGATGATTTTCCATCACACATCGATCATTGATCATTGTACCCACAAGTTATATGTATATATCTTTATTAGCTGCTATTGATTTTCTTAATGCACAATGACACACCTTTTCATCAACATGTGTGACTCTTCCCGCCAACCATTTTTAATGTAATATAACTAACTTTTGGTTGGGTTATATACACGAAATTGATCTCTTCCGAACACAACTTTTTGTGTATTACTTTGATTTCTCGTGCCTTAGAAACAAATTGTAGTTCTCTGTATTATCCAATTGAGGATTTCGTGATACCCGATGCATATAGGGATGAAATACTTCAATCAAAGTGATCTCAACACAACTTAGAGAATATATCGGGATTATTAGCACTCACACACCCAAATTCTAACAAAATGTCGAGGAGGGAGGCTAGGAGAAAGATGATACATAAGTGGAAGACTATGAGTAGAGAGTTTTGAGTGGGGTAAAAGCAAAGTGATGAACCATGCAATGAACTTAGACATAAGACTCCCTACAATTAATAAACCAACTTGAATTTGCAGTCATTTAATAAGTGAACCAATTTTACTATGCCTAAAGTTCATATTTTGGTAATTTTGTGTCATTTAATAGTGGGAAATCTTCTTTGTTCTTACATTTGCTATATGGTTTTACATTTGTAATTTTGGTTTAAGGTTTAAAACATGTCTCTTTCGGTAAAAGGTTTCCCAGAAATTATTACTCCAAAAAACAATTAAGTATAACGAATGTGAGTGAATCTCACATCTAAACCCAAAACTAGGCGAAAACAAATACACCAACTGTGCTCAAACCTAAACTTTCATAAGAATGACGTGCCACACTTATAATACCTACTACAAATGCTATCTAAGTTGACCATGAAGACTAATGTCAAAGGCATTAGCAAACAGCATTTGAGCAACAATCAAACCATGATCATCAAAATCATCATCATTGTTCACCATGATAATGAGCTATAAAGCAACGATATTCCTAAAAGGTGGAAGTATGTCTTACATCCGTAACTGATGAAGGTAGGAAAGCAAGTCTGGAAGCAAACCAAACCGCGTAGCTCCTGGAATCAGCAAAGCGGGAAGGTACTTGGCTTTTTGAAGGGGGTGATATGAAAAACGGAGAAAACAAAATCTCAAACCTAATATTATGACAAGAAAAATGGAGAAACCAAAATCCATATTGATATGAAACATACCGATATTCAAGCAGCTTTACCGGACGAGGGCTAGGCGCTTTCTAAGCAAGCTAGTATCGAATCGCAGCTCATCCCTATTTGACTGGAAGGAAGCTAACCGGCGCAATATTTTTTTCAGGAGATGAATCGCAAGCTCGCTCCAGTCGTGGCGGTTGAACAGCGAAGGAGAAATGGAGTATCCGGGGGAGAAGGTTAATGAATGGGAGGAGATAAATCGCGGGGAGATGTGAAGGAGAAGAATAAACGGGGGAGACGCAGTGAAGGGAGAAAGGAATAAACGGGGGAGAAGGTTAATGTCCTTGAGATCCCGTTTATAATGTGTTGTTATATGACATCGGTTCTTTATTAACCGATGTCAAATATGTATATACTATATCGGTTTCTGAGTAACCGATATGAAAGACTGATGTTTTAAATCGGGTCCAATATAACCGATTTTAAAAAGTGATATACTAAATCGGTTCCTTAATAACCGATGTAAAATGAAACCCAATCACTTTTTAAATCGGTTATATTACAACCGATCTAGAAAGTGCGATATAAAATGGTATTTTTCCACTAGTGTCACTGTCAAATCTTTACGGATCACAAGAGTCTTAAATACATCTTCAGTCAGAAGGAGTTCAACATGCGGCAAAGGAGATGGATGGAACTGATTAAGGACTACCACTTGGAGATTCTGTATCATCAAGGCAAAGCGAATGTAGTGGCCGATCCACTGAGCCGCAAGACTATTTCTATTCGAATGCTGGTGACTCTCACCTCCTAGACCAACATTCAACGGGAATTGATTCGTGAAGGAATTGAAATATGGTTGCAAAGAGTCCAAGGACAACTGTGTGTAATGGAAATAACTTCATCGTTAACCGAAGAAATACAATCTAAGCAATTGGATGATCCTTTGATGATTCGGTTATGCGATGAAGTGAGCAAGGGAAAAGCCCCAGGATTTGTAATTCATGATGATAGAGTCCTGAGATTTTAGAACCGGCTTTGTGTTCCCGATGTCGATATTTTGAAGCAAACAATTCTGAAGGAAGCTCACAGTAGGCCCTATTCTATCCACCCGGGCACCAGTAAGATGTATAAGGATGTGAAGCAGAATATTTGGTGGGGCAACATGAAGAAAGACGTATCCGATTACGTCTCAAAATGTTTGGTTTGTCAACAGGTTAAGATCGAGCATCAACGACCTGCCGGGATGCTGAAGTCTCTCCCGATTCCTGAATAGAAGTAGGAGGACATATCGATGGACTTTATCACTAATATGCCGAAGACCAGAACAGGGATGAACATGATTTGGGTAATAGTTGACCGTTTAACCAAATCAGCTCATTTTCTAGGCATTAAGGACACTTGGGGACCAGAGAAGTTGGTACGAGTGTTTATTGCAGAAATAGTCCGATTCCATGGTACGCCGAAGACCATTATTTCTCATTAGGACGGTTGCTTTGTGTCTCAATTTTGGAAAGCAGTTCATAAATCCTTGGGAACCGAATTGAACTTCAGCGCAGTTTATCATCCGCAGACAGACGGATAATCCGAAAGGACTATTCAAATAGTGGAAGACATGCTGAAGGCTTGTGCCTTAGATTGGTCAATTGATTAGGAAATTCATCTACCTTTGATTGAATTCACCTACAACAATATTTGGCATGCTTTCATTTAGATGTCACCATTTGAGGCATTATATGGGAGGAGATGCAGATTGCCCTTATGTTGGGACGATTCATCAGACTTGATCAGGACGGAACCGGAATTGATCGTACAGACACGAGAGAAGATAGCCTTGATTCGTGAAAGACTGTTGACCGCCTAGAGTCGATAGAAATCTTACGCAGACGTGTGCCGTCGCCCATTAGAGTTCAGTACTATAGATCACGTACTTTTAAATGTTTCTCCTTCTCGGGGAATCTTTCGTTTCAGAAGAAAGGGAAGTTGAGTCCGAGATATATCGGACCGTTCGAGATTCTTGAGAGAGTTGGATAGTTGGCATACATATTGGCATTACCGCCGTCATTGATCCATGTTCATAACGTGTTCCATGTATCCCAGTTACGGAAGTATATACCAGATTCTAGTCATGTCATTGATTTCGGTGAGATCGAAGTCGTTCAGGATAGCACGTTTGAAGAGAGACCGATCAGGATACTCGAGAGTCAATTTAAATGATTGAGAAACAAACCGATCGCTTTGGTTAAGGTTCAGTGGTCGTGCCACGGAGTGGAAGAAGCCACTTGGGAAACGGAAGATAGCATGAGGTCCAGATATCCAAAGTTATTTTCGTCTTGAGTTCCGGGACGAAACTCCTTTTTAGAAGGAGCGTATGTAATATCCGGATTAATTATTGAGTATTTCATCTGTAATTCAACCCTTTATTATTTGGATTTGTGATATCGATAATCAAAGTATGATATTTCTCGTATTTGTATCCTTGTGCATGATTATAGCAACATGTAAATTTTCTCATGCAATTACGAGATAACGTACGCTAAGAAGGAAGCTTAACGTATGTTATCCGCCAAAGTTAGCGTATGTTACGAATGAAGCATAGCGTACGTAAAGCGACCAATAATTGAGCAGGGTGGCTAGCACATGAGCCAGCTGGTGGTGGGCTCGGCCAGATACTTACCAGATTCGCACGGCATGAACCTGGACACTTTTTAAGTCAACGGATATCAACATACGCTAAGGTAAGTATGTAGCGTACGCACGTAATGAAGATCATAAACAAGACAGTAAGCTATTTTGGACGATAACGTACGCTATGAAGATCATAAATTGGTTACGTACGTAACATGACAAGTGTAACGTACGTAATGAAGATCATAAACAAGACAGTAAGCTATTTTGGACGATAACGTACGCTATGAGCAAAGGCTAGCATACGTTATGCTCAATAATTTATAAATGGGACAGCACCCCATTTCATTTCATTCGTTTCTTTCACTTGGCTTTCAACATATTTCACCCCCACCTTAAACACCTTTAGATCACTTAATACTTGGTCATTGAAGATTGGAGATTACTTATACTTGATCTTTGAAGTGGAGAATCATCTTTAATTGGCATACAAGCAACCGGAGTTGAATTCTACCTATTGTCTCAGCATTTTCTTCATCTTAAGGTATGTTATGCTATCTCCAACCTTGGGTTTGTGTCCTTAAGGATATTATGACCATGCTACCGAGGATATTAAGTTCCATAGATGATTTATTCAACCAAACATCATGTTTATGAAGTTGGGATGATTATGCTTAAGTTACCTTTGTTGAGAACATTATAGTTGGAACCTTGTTACGACAAACAATAAGAGTAGTGTTATGATTTGGATAATCCATATTGAATGGTGTTGCCATATTGATTGTAGACTTGGAGTTGATATCACTTTTTCTAAATGGACTTAAGAAAGAATCATCGAAGGTTGTATCCTTTCTTATAAGTTGGATTTGTTAGTTCATCTTTAAGATAAAGTTTGAATGTAATGATGATATTGGAAACAAGCGCATCAACCGTAGATAACCCGAACTTCACATCATAATTGTAATCGAGATTGAATATAGTGTTTTGATGATATACATATCCTTAAATTCGAAGACGTTTTAATCCGTAAGATCCTTGAAGACTTCTGGCAAGACAGTGAAGGCTTCGACTACTCGAGAGACTTCATGCTGTAATCCAGTCATTTTTTTCAACTGCCGAAGTGTGCATCCAATCAAGAGCTTTTTCAACTGAGTGAAGGGCACTCACTGCATCCTGAATGAATACAGTTTGTAGGCCAAGAGCTCGCAATCGCTCTTTTCTTGTTGCAGTGAGAGGAGAGTCCGTCTAGGCAAAGTCTTGTGCTGAATTCAACCTTCTCAAGTTCACGTTTGGGCGTGAAGTGAGTTGGACATCCTCAGGTGTAGCACCGTCATCGGATTCCAAGACGGTTGGTGCGGCAGCAGCTGTTTCGGTTTCATCGGCAGGAGGTGCGACGTCCTCCTGTGTCGAATTTGCTTCTGAAGACATGGGTACAAGAGGGACTGAATCCTCCTGGTGTCTCTCAGCTTCCGCCTGTTCCGGCAGAGGGACTGATTCCTCTTGATGGAAGGCGCTGGATTCTTCTTCTTCGGCGACAGCAGGCTCGGGTGCCTGTTACGAAGCAGATGGTTGATCCTCCGTGACAGGAGGGACTGATTCCTCCTGGTCGGGAACAATATCTGGCTGTTGCGAGGGTGGCTCATTGCGGCTTGATGTCCCTTCATCATTTTGGTGAATTTGGGGGACTTCTCTATCTTGAGCCTCCTCACGGCTCATTCTCAGACCTGCCTGAAAGGCATCGTTGTCGTAGTCTTCTTTTGGAATTGTGGGAGATTCCTCGGACTTATCCTTTCCTTTTCTTCTGGCATCTGATTTGAGCAAAAGATGGCTTTCAATTAGCTCCTTGCAGTATAGATTATCCCATTGGATCAGGGCTTCAACTTCTGTGGAGTCCGTCACTTCCAACACGAATCTTTCTTCATTGCTCCAGTCGCTCCAGTTGTATAAGGTATCGTATGGAGCTAGCCTATAGCTTTTCCATTGAAGAAATATTTCATAAGCCTGTTCAATTTGCATAGAAAGAAGAGTTTTATTGATAATAATGTCCGGGGAGGGACTTCGTACAACGTTTGAGTCCGCTGTAGCGAATTGTTCCTCTACAGGTGTGGGATCCTGTATGAAAGAGGGATTCCTTACAGGGGATGGTACCCCGAAGGAAGGTGGATCTTGTATGGGTGTGGAATCCCGCATAGGAGAATTAGCTGTTGGCTTCAAAGGGGCAGCCGACTCGCTAGAGTCTTCCAAGTTGGCAAATGACCTCATATCCGTCGTTGCCGCCAAAGGCTCGGGATATACTGTCGATACAGTAACAGTCATCTCTTCCACAGGGGTTGGGCCATGAGGTATTTCATCAGTGGGTTGCGCCACAATAGAAGCATCCTCGGAGGGTTTGGTGGATTTAGCTTTTATGAGCCTCCTAAGCTTCCTTTTCGGCTTCTCAGTAGCAACAGGTGTCTTGCTGTGAGATCTCTTTCTTTTCCTTGAAGATTACACACTCTGGGATTTCGGAGAAACATCCCTTGGATCTTCAGAAACGGGCATACTGCGGATGGATGGTTGGTTGACGGTTAGGGTGCTCTGGTTAAAGGCCGAAGGCTTGACGCCTCCTAAGTACATACGGGAACTTATTTTCTTCACCTCTGTGGATTGTTGAAGTCCGCACTTCATCAAAATGTGGTTTAGAAATAAACCAAACAATTTCTTTTGCGACGCAGGTTTTGACACTTCTTCCTGCAGACGCTTCAGAATAATTTGACACCAATTGACCTTTTCACAGGTCAAAATTGCAACCATCGTCCTAAATCTAAGATTTGTGCACATCTCAAAGGCACCTGTGTGATTCTCGATGATACGGCAACAAAAGTCATGCAAGTACACGTATGGCAAATAGAAATTTTTCTTGTGACAGGTACTGTGAACAGATTCAACTGAAGTTGATCCGGTGAACAGGCCATAGTACTTGGTCAACAGCTCTTGAGACCCAAAAGTCTCAAGGTCTTCCATAGTCAGGCCATCAGCGGGCAGCCTGTAAATTTTCTGGAGAAGATCTCGGTCGATGCAGATCTCCACTCCGCGGATGACAGCGGTTATGTCAGCGACGTGGCCTCCCTGGGCCAGCGACAGAAAGTAGACGGCAGTGTTGAGGTAGAAGTCCTCAACCAAATGGACGTCGTATTTCTCGGCGGTGTGGCTTCCAAGGCGGTAAAGGCCTTGCTGATGTATTTGGTACTGTTGTGAAATCTCGGCTCCTTGGGCTTCGCTATAGCTCCATCGTTGTCGTAGAAAAGCAGAACAAGCAGCTCAGCTCATGGTATCACTTTAAGTTCTACCAGAAACTTCTTAATCCAAAACCCTTCTTTAGAAGCCTCGGAGGCTGCTAGATACTGAGCTTGACAGGTGGAATCAGCAATCATGCATTGCTTGGCGCTACACCAAGATACTATTCCTTCATTAAGAGTAAATATGTAGCCAGAAGTAGACATCGCATCGTCTTTCTGTCCTTGGAAGTCTGAATCAGTGAATCCCATCACATTCAGTTCTCCACCGCCATACATAAGAACCGGATCTCTAGTCCTTCTTAAGTACTTGAGAATGTTCTTTACACCAGTCCAATGTTCCTTCCCTGGGTTTGTCTTAAACCTACTTACCACACTCACAGCGTGCGCAATGTCAGGTCTCGTACACAACATTGCATACATAAGTCTACCCACGACCAAAGCATATGGTATATTACTCATTTCTTTTTGTTGTTCCTCACATTGAGGACACGTCCTCAAGGAGAGTTTTCATCTTAAATCGCTTTAAGATCTTATCTATATAGAGAGATTGGGAAAGAACTATCATCCTCTTCGCTCTATCCCGGTAGAGCCGAATTCCAATAATATATGTAGCTTCTCCCAAGTCTTTCATAGAGAACCTACTTGAAAGCCAAGCTTTTACAGAACTGAGCATTCCCACATAATTTCCTATTAGTAGAATGTCATCTACATATAGTACTAAGAATGCGATCTTGCTCACACTAACCCTCTTGTATACACAAGGTTCCTCTTCATTTTGCACGAAGTCAAACTCTTTGACTGTCGTCAAAATGAAGGTTCCAACTACGCAAAGCTTGATTCAGTCCATAAATGGAATGCTGAAGCTTGCACATCTTATGAATATCGACCTCGGACACAAAGCCTTTAGGCTGCTCCATATAGATTTCCTCCTCGAGGAATCCACTAATAAAAGCCGTCTTTATGTCCATCTGCCATATCTCATAATCGTGGTAGGCAGCTATAGCAAGCATCATGTGAATAGACTTGATCATAGCTACGGGCGAGAAGGTATCGTGGTAATCGATCCCTTCTTTATGGGTATAACCCTTTGCCATAAGTCTGGCCTTATAGGTGTCAACCTTGCCATCCCCATTAGTCTTCCTCTTGTAGATACACTTATTTCTAATAGGCACTATGACCTTGGAGCGGTCTACTAGAGTCCACACCTAATTGACATGCATCAAGTCTATCTCAGCTTCCATAGCTTTCCGCTATTTCACGGAGTTTACATCCACCATCGCTTGGTCATAGGTCATTTGGTCGGTCTCTTGGTTATCACATGGAACCTCATGGAAACCCAGCTCCTCCAAGTACATAAAACCATATCTCTCAGGTAAATGAGACACCCTACTAGACCTACAAGGTGTTTGTACTTGTGTTTCAGAAGGTTCGGTTCCAATTTCTTGTACAGGTGTCTCCTGAGGAATTTCACTGTATTCTTCCAAAGAAATACTTCTACCTGCTCTACCTTCCTGAATGAACTCATCTTCCAGGAAGTGTGCTTGCAAAGCAACAATGATCTTTCGAGCTTCGGGCATGTAGAGTAGATAACCCATCATCCCAGATGGGAATCCAATGAAACGTCCCTTTACGGACCTGGCTTCCAGTTTCTCCACCTTATTATTCTTGACATATGTGGGACATCCCCAAATCCTAATATGATTAAGACTTGGTTTCCTACCCTCCCACATCTCATGTGGAGTCCTAGGAACGGATTTGCAAGGACATGTGTTCAATATATAAGCAGCAGTAAGGATAACCCCACAGGTAAATCGGTAAGTCTGTGTAGCTAAGCATGGAACGAACAATGTCCAACAAGGTTCAGTTCCTTCTTTCCGACACACCATTTAACTGAGGAGTTCCTGTAGGTGTGAGTTGTGACACTATTCCGTGCTCCTTAAGGAACTCGTCAAACTCTGAACTCCTATACTCGCCACCTCGGTCTGACTGAAATGCTTTGATATGATTACCAGTTTGTTTTTCGACTAGGGCCTTAAATTCCTGGAATTTATCAAAGGCCTCGAATTTGTGTTTCATTAAGTACACATGGTGATCGAGTTCTTTATAAATTTTAATAGAGGGCAACCGAACAGGTTTATGGTCTATTTAATCTTTATAAAGTGGCGTCCAACACCAACCCATCATGGATGATTCGATCTTCTTTTTCCCCTTGTTCACTCCCCCCAACATATACAGTTTCTATGGTTCGTGAACAAGTTAAGTTTACACCATCGACGCTAATCAATTTCGCAGTTGAATCTTATTCGGAAACCTAATAGGTTTCTAGAGATAAAATGTGATCCAAGCGAAGGCATCCAATGCACTCTCGGTATTTATCAACCCTCCCCGAACGACTACCCTGATTACTCGGAAGCATAGCACGTCCAGTTTGGATTTCAATTTTCCGAAACATTGATGGAGGGAAGGAAAACCTTGAAACCTTTTAAACTTAATATTTTATCGTGGTAAAATTTTCGCGATTAATGTTACATTTTGCACATTAATTCATTTAAGCACGTTTGTCGACATTCGTACCATATGAATAAAACAATCACAACCTAGTTGCTACCAACATGCAGTTCATGGACCGTTCCTAGAACAAAAACATCGTAATCTAATTACATGTCTTCGGTCTTGAATCTTCGTCTTCTCGAAATGGATCTTCCTGTAATATCCGGATTTATTACGGTGTATTTCATATGTATTCAACCCTGTATTATTTCGGATTGATGATTTTGATTATTGGAATATGATATTTCGTGCATTGATATCATTGTACATAAGTGTAGAAACTTGCAAAATTGCTCAAGCAACCTCGTGATAGCGCATGCTAAGAATGTATCTTAACGCGCGCTATCGGGCCATTATTAGCGCACGCTATGAGGATAGGAGTTGCGTGCGCTAAGAACTCAATTATTGAGCGAGACGGCTAACACATGCGCCAGCCGGGACATGGGTCCGGATAAGATTCCCGCTGACGCACCCGGACAAATTCTGAAGTCAACCATTATTAGCGCACGCTAAGGGATGCTTAGTAGCGTGCGCTAACTTGTCAATAATGCAGAATATTATAAATGGGACAACAACCGATTTGGCTTTCATTTCTTTCGCCCATTCCTAAACCTTGAGAGTTCAGAGAGTTGTAGTAATACTTCTATACACTTAGAACATATATTGTTGGTGTTATACATTGGTTATCACTTGGGAATATTCATGGAAGTGGAATAGCACCTTGGAGTGGCATACAACCAACCGGAGTGGGATTCTACCTTACGGTTCAGTGATTTTCGTCATTTTAAGGTATGTTCAATCTATCTCCAGACTTAGAGTTGGATTCTAACGATTTGGATGATCATGTTAACAAGATATGGATTTTCATAGATGAATTATCCAAGTATATCATGTTTGGAATAGTGAGATGAATAAGCCTTAAATACCTTGATTATAATCATCATGATTCGAATTTTAGTACAATGAATATGTGAAGAGAAGCTTCTATCATTGGTAAACCGAATCTAATAGATGATTTCATAGTAATCTTGGACTAGACGTTAACATCCTTATTGTTAGATAAATCTAAAGGTTTGATCATGGAAGGATTTATCTAGTATATATAGGACGTTTATCAACTTCAGTATGATAATATGGATTGATATAGAGGTGTTGATATCAACCGATAAGCTTTTCGAATTGTCGTATGAAGATTTGAAGTTGAAATGGAATATGGTTTATATGGTATGCATATCCTTGAATCCGAAGTTGTTGTTATCCATAAGATCATTCAGAATCGTATATACATGATATTCATGGAGGTAACATGTAGTATCACGGAAGATTTCATTGTTTCGATCATGGCGAGGACAGTTTACTGCTCAGCAGTAAACTGCCATGCACAGATAGCGCACGCTATGCTTTGATTATTAACGTGCGCTATCGGGCACGAGTTAGCGTACGCTACGTTTGGTACGTAACGTACGCTAAGCCAACAGACGAGTCAGTCGACTGATCAGTGAAGTACTGACCATACATAGTTAGCGTGCGCTAGGCTTTGTTGTTTGCGTGCGCTATCGGGCAGACTTAACGCATGCTACACAGAGTACTTAGCGTGCGCTAAGCAGTTCGGGCAGAATGCATTTTATGAACTTTTGGCCGTGAATCGAATTGTTAAACATTCATACGACGTGAGATAAATCCTATATCATTTATTTTGTTAAGGTTTGGTCTTGTTACGTGATTGATTGAGGAGGACGACCTTCGAGTGTTCATTTTCGTGGAAGTGTTGTTATTGTCTTCAAATCGAGGCAAGTACTCTAATTAGAATTGTTTATAATTATACAATTATGATGTGATTGTATCATGTAAATATGTTGTGAATATATGTCCACCATGTGTTGATCCGACGGGAATCATCATGGGAATCTATAGCTGTGTGCGCTGGATCGTTGGACAGGTAGTTCCACCATGTGTTGGTCCGACGGGATCATCATGGGAATCTATAGCTGTGTGCGCTGGATCGTTGGAATACCATCTGTATGTTGAATCTGTTATGATATGATATGTGTTGTGGATATTCTCGTTGGAGAAACTTGTTGTGATATAATTGTTGATTATATCACAGTTGTATGATTATTGTACTTGTACTAGCATCGTTGTGCTAACCCCTTCGGGGGTGAACATTTGTGTATGTTCAGGATCCAGGAGAGCGGGGAAACAACCACTGGAGATGCATGACGACGAGGGTGCGAGTGATGTTTCGACCGGGTTTCATCATTCGTTATTTATTGGTTATTTTCAATAAGTACTCGAGTACGTTGTCGATTTATAATGTTTGGATTTTGATGATGTAATAATAACTCTTCATGGGATATTTGCAATTTCGGTTTGAACGATCGGTTGAATTTAATTCCAAAGAATTTCATAAACTGGTATCTGTTATTGTCATTTCTTTTATTCAGCCTTGTAAATTCTTATGTAAAGGATTTACGGCGCTGTAATATTCCTGAATATATCGGGGGTGTTACAGAATATGGTATCGGAGCTAAGATTATGGATATCTTGGCAGTTGGGTTAAAATAGGGGTCATTTATGTCTTTTGAGGTAACCGGTCGTGAACGACATCACTGCACTGCCTACGTCTTCATGCGAACGGTGGTTGTAAGTTCCTAAACTCTATCTCGTTCTTTACACGTTGTGTCTCTTTATACTTGAATATTAGAACGATGTTGTTCCATGTATATTGTGTATTTATGCTTACAGTATGTTGAGAGGCGGATGTGGACGTGGTCGCGGTCGTGGACGCGGACAATGGAATGCTGAAAGGGAGGCGTCGCCTTCTAATCAGGCTAGTCATAGCTCAGGCGAGCCGCAGCAATCTATTAATAATGAACCAGATCCTGCTGTACCAGAGATCCTTCGTCAAGTCGTGAACTAGATGACTCAGTTCGCTCAGGTCGTGGACCGAATGCAAGTGGCGACAGGAATTCAGCAGGGAGATGGACAGCAAAGGATTCCAGAAATGGGAAATCGAGGTGACCGATGGTTACAAGAGGTGGCAAAGATGCAACCACCCAAATTTGACGGCTTTTCCGAGACTCCCACTTGGGACCATTGGTTGAAGGAACTGGAGAAAATTTTTGCTGGAATTAATTGCCCGGACGACAGGAGAGCTCCTATTGCCCAAGATTTCTCGATAGGGAAGCATCCGAGTGGTGGGAAGCTATCCGACTGCAGATCATGATGCCGATTGACGGAATTTAAAATGATGATGGAAGCTCATTATTGCCCTCGTCCCGTGAGGGAAGCCAAAATTGGAATTTTTCTCCGCTCAACCATCGACGAACTCGTATCCTGCACGATTAAGATGTTTAACCAAAGAAGCTAGCATTTGTTCGACATCCGGTCGTAGCAGATGCGGAGATGATGATTCATTTTGAAATGAGGATGAAACCAGAAATCCAGAGGTACATGTCCGGTTTTGAATGTACCACTCTCCGCCAATACCAGGATAAGGCGTTGGCGTTTAAATAAAAGAAGCAAGAATGGAGAAGTTTATGGAGTCGAAGAAACAGAAAGTCTCTGGTACTTTTACAGAGCACAAGAGCGGTGGGCCCCGCAAGGCCCAGTCTTCTTTTCTTTCAAGAAGCCTCCGCACCCATCTAAAAGCGGAAAGAATTACGGAACAATGTCACCACGACGGATACGGCAAATAGGAAGTGCTTTAACCGTGGTCGCCTGTGCCACCTTTGGCGTGATTGTTTGCGCACTCCAGCTACATGTTTTGAGTGCGGACAGAAGGACACCGTGCGACGTTTTGTAAGGACGCCACTAAGTACAATGGAACCCGTTCATCACAAATGCCCGTTCGAAGGAAGCCGGTGTCCAACAGACGCAGCAAAGTGTTCGATGCCTCGGAATTTTGGCCACGGGCGAGGCAGAGGACAATGGGACCGAAAGGGGACATCGAGTGCCGGATCTGTTCCCCACGTTTGTATGAGATGAGGAGGACGGATGATCGGGATGCCGCTGCCGCATCGTGCAATCGGCCCAAATCCTTTCCCAAATGCTTAGCGTTTTGTTCGATACAGGAGCTACACATTCTTTCATATCTTTGTCTTGTGTAAATTGTTTGAATATTTCCGGTTTTCATGCTTGTGAACCTTATGTTGTTGGTTTACCGAGTGGAGAGAGGATTGTCGGAAATTTAGAAACTAGAAATTTTCCCGTATCATTTGGAGGCAGAGAGTGGCTCTCAAATCTGATCGTGATAGAAATGCAAGGAGATGACCTGATACTCGGAGACGATTGGCTTAATCGGTATGGAGCAATTGTAGACTACCGCAGGAGGAATATTTCACTGATCACGATGATGGCTCCGGCATCTGTCAAGGATGGAAACCGAAGCTCGGAAAATTGATCAAAGCGATGAAAGTCCGCCGATTGTTGAAACAGTAATGCACTGATATTGGTGTTATGCAATGAAGAAAGAAGACGAAATTGTGGAACTTTCATCCATTCCTGTTGTGAACGAATTTCCAGATGTATTTCCTGACGAGTTACCGGGACTACCTCCACGAAGGGATGTGGAATTTACCATTGAGCTGGAACCCAGAGCTACACCAATTTCCAAGGCGCCGTATCGTATGGCACCTACTGAGATGTACGAACTGAAGAAGCAGCTAGAGGAGTTACTGGATAAGGGTTATATTCAGCCAAGCGTTTCACCCTGGGGAGCACCAGTTCTTTTTGTCCGAAAGAAGGATGGATCGCTTCGACTGTGTATTGACTATCGGGAGCTGAACAAGATGACGATTAAGAACAAGTATCCGTTGCCACGGATTGATGATTTGTTTGACCAGTTGCAAGGGGCAACAGTATTTTCTAAGATCGATCTGAGATCAGGATATCATCAACTGAGGATTAAGGAATCTGATGTTCCGAAATCAGCGTTCAGAACTCGCTACGGGCATTATGAGTTTGTAGTGATGCCGTTTGGTCTCACTAACGCACCTGCTGTATTTATGCAATTGATGAACCGTGTGTTCATTGAATTTTTGGATAAATTTGTAGTCGTGTTTATTGATGATATTCTGGTGTATTCTAAGAGTCCGGAAGAACATGCTCAGCATTTGCGGAGTGTATTGGAACTTTTGAGAAACGAACAATTGTACGCCAAACTTTCTAAGTGTGAATTCTGGCTAAAGGAAGTAATGTTCCTCGGCCATGTAGTGTCAGCTAGAGGAGTCCGAGTAGATCCTCAGAAGATCGAAGCAATATTGGATTGGAAGCCTCCAAGGAACGTGAAAGAGGTCCGAAGCTTCTTAGGACTTGCTGGATATTATCGTCGATTCGTGGAAGGGTTTTCTAAAATCTCCCGCCCACTTACTCGACTCCTGCAGAAAACTCAAAAGTTTGAGTGGAATGAATTATGTCAGATTAGCTTTGATGAATTGAAGAAGAGATTGACGACGGCACCGATTCTATCACTTCCGCAGGGAACTGAAGGATTCATAGTTTACAGTGATGCTTCGAACCAAGGACTTGGGTGCGTGTTGATGCAGAATGATAAGGTGATCGCTTATGCATCGCGACAACTGAAACCTTATGAAGTGAATTACCCGACACATGATTTGGAGCTAGCAAGGTGGTTTTGCCTTGAAGATCTGGAGGCATTATCTGTACGGGACTCACTGTCAGATCTTTACGGATCACAAGAGTCTCAAGTACATATTTAGTCAGAAAGAGTTGAACATGTGGCAAAGAAGATGGTTAGAACTGATTAAGGACTATGACTTGGAGATTTTATATCATCCAGGCAAAGCAAATGTAGTGGCCGATGCACTTAGCCGCAAGCCTGTCTCTATTCAGATGCTGGAGACGCTGACATCCCAACTTAGCCTTCAACGAGAGATGATTCGTGAAGGGATTGAAGTGTGGTTACAAAGAGTCCAAGGACAGCTGTGCGTGATGGAGATAACTTCATCATTAATCGAAGAAATCAAAACTAGACAGGCAGATGATCCTCTGATGATTCGGTTACATGATGAAGTGATCAAAGGAAAGGCCCACAGATTCATAATTCATGACAATGGAGTTTCGAGATTTCAGAACCGACTCTGCGTTCCCGATGTTGATGTTCTGAAACAGACGATTATGAAGGAAGCTCATAGTTCGCCCTATTCTATCCACCCGGGCACCAGTAAAATGTATAAGGACTTGAAGCAGAATTTCTGGTGGGGCAACATGAAGAAAGACGTAGCGGACTATGTTTCGAAATGCTTGACTTGTCAACAGGTTAAGATCGAGCATCAACGGCCTGCTGGAATGTTGAAGCCACTCCCGATTCCTGAATGGAAGTGGGAGGACATATCGATGGACTTTATCACTAATATGCCGAAAACCAGGACGGGAATGAACATGATTTGGGTGATAGTTGATCGTTTAACCAAATCGGCTCATTTTCTAGGCATTAAGGATACGTGGGGACCAGAGAGGTTGGCACGAGTATTCATTTCGGAGATAGTTCGATTGCATGGTACGCCGAAGACCATTGTTTCTGATCGAGACGGTCGTTTTGTGTCTCACTTTTGGAAAGCAGTTCATAAAGCCTTGGGGACGGAATTGAACTTCAGTACGGCTTATCACCCGCAGACTGACGGACAATCTGAAAGAACTATACAAACGGTGGAAGACATGCTAAGGGCACATGCCTTAGATTGGTCAAACGATTGGGAAGTTCATCTACCGTTGATTGAATTTACCTACAACAATAGTTGGCATGCTTCTATTAAGATGGCACCGTTTGAGGCATTATACGGAAGGAGATGCAGATCGCCCCTATGCTGGGACGATTCATCAGACTTGATCGAATGAACTAGAGTTGATCGAGCACTCGAGAAAAGATAGCCTTAATTCGTGGAAAGGTCATTGACCGCCCAGTCGCCGAAATCCTATGCGGACGTACGTCGTCGCCCATTGGAGTTGATCGAGATCACGTACTTTTGAAGGTTTCTCCTACTCGGGAATCTTTCGTTTCTAAGGAAAGGAAAGCCGAGTCCGAGATATATCGAACCATTTGAGATCCTCGAGAGAGTTGGGAGTTGGCATACAGATTAGCATTGCCGCCGTCATTATGCCATGTTCATAATGTGTTCCACGTATCCCGATTACGGAGGTATATACGGATCCTAGTCATATCATTGATTTCGCGAGATCGAAGTCGCGCAGATGGGACTTTTGAAGAAAGGCGGTCAAGATACTCGAGAGTCGAGTTAAGCAACCGAGGAACAAACCAATCGTTTTGGTCAAAGTTCGGTGGTCACGTCACGGAATGGAAGAAGCCACCGGGAAACGGAAGCTGATATGAAGTCTAGATATCCCGAGTTATTTTCGTCTTGAGTTTCGGGACGAAACTCCTTTTTAGTAGGAGAGTATGTAATATCCGGATTTATTACGGTGTATTTCATATGTATTCAACCATGTATTATTTCGGATTGATGATTTTGATTATTGGAATATGATATTTCGTGCATTGATATCATTGTACATAAGTGTAGAAACTTGCAAAATTGCTCAAGCAACCTCGTGATAGCGCACGCTAAGAATGTATCTTAACGCGCGCTATCGGGCCATTATTAGCGCACGCTATGAGGATAGGAGTTGCGTGCGCTAAGAACTCAATTATTGAGCGAGACGGCTAACACATGCGCCAGCCGGGACATGGGTCCGGATAAGATTCCCGCTGACGCACCCGGACAAATTCTGAAGTCAACCATTATTAGCGCACGCTAAGGGATGCTTAGTAGCGTGCGCTAACTTGTCAATAATGCAGAATATTATAAATGGGACAACAACCGATTTGGCTTTCATTTCTTTCGCCCATTCCTCAACCTTGAGAGTTCAGAGAGTTGTAGTAATACTTCTATACACTTAGAACACATATTGTTGGTGTTATACATTGGTTATCACTTGGGAATGTTCATGGAAGTGGAATAGCACCTTGGAGTGGCATACAACCACCCGGAGTGGGATTCTACCTTACGGTTCAGTGATTTTCGTCATTTTAAGGTATGTTCAATCTATCTCCAGACTTAGAGTTGTATTCTAACGATTTGGATGATCATGTTAACAAGATATGGATTTTCATAGATGAATTATCCAAGTATATCATGTTTGGAATAGTGAGATGAATAAGCCTTAAATACCTTGATTATAATCATCATGATTCGAATTTTAGTACACTGAATATGTGAAGAGAAGCTTCTATCATTGGTAAACCGAATCTAATAGATGATTTCATGGTAATCTTGGACTAGACGTTAACATCCTTATTGTTAGATAAATCTAAAGGTTTGATCATGGAAGGATTTATCTAGTATATATAGGACGTTCATTGACATCCATTGCCGGTCCCAAGCCCGGATAAAAGAGGAGGGTTGCGGTAGGTTAGTGGCAGCCAGTGTAAAACTCGTCACATTCCATGGACATGAATCAAACATTGAAAATCGTTGGGGCGTCTCCTCAGAAGCGACGCGCTGCATTTCATAGGCCCGGGTGCAGTGATAAGTATGCGAGGGTTGCTAGGTCGTCGCCCAGAAGCGGCGCGCCACCTTTACATCTGAGGGTGGTGTCAAATGAGCAAGGATGCGCTACACTTCATAGGCCCGGGTGTAGTGGAAAATATGCAAGGGTTGCTAGGTCGTCGCCCGGAAGCGGCGCGCCACCTCGAAGTATGGGTGTGGTGTCAAATGTGCAAGAATCCTTGCAGCGTGGACGGGGACAGAGAAGTTAGTTCTTGCGGCTAGTAAGGGTAGTAAGGTGCGGTTTGGAACTTGGAACGTTGGCTCTTTGGGGGATATTAGCGAAGTGGGGGAGGTTATGAAAAGGAGGAGAATTCACATAATGTGTCTACAAGAGACTAAGTGGGTGGCGAGAAGGCAAGAGTGTTAGCTCCTTGGGGTTACAAGCTTTGGTACTGGAAAGGATAGAAGTAGAAATGGAGTGGGTATCGTCATTGATAAAGAATTCATTGATGATGTGGTGGAAGTGTCAAGAAAGAGCGATAGAATAATGAGTATTAAGCTTGTGATAGGGGATGAGTTTCTAACTATCATAAGTGCTTATGCACCACAAGTAGGATTGGATGCATCGATCAAACAAGAATTTTGGGAAGATTTGGAAGAGGTTGTCGAACGAATTCCTATGGGTGAGAAATTGATCATTGGTGGTGACCTCAATGGGCATGTCGGTGTTAGCAGAGATGGCTTTGAGAGCATTCATGGTGGCTTTGGTTTTGGGGATAGGAATGAAGCAGGAAATGATATATTGGATTTCGCATTAGCTCATGACTTGGGTATTATGAACACTTGGTTCGAGAAAAGGGACTCTCATTTGGTGACATATAGAAACGGAGGTAATGCAAGTCAGATTGATTTCTTTTTAGTAAGGAATGTTTGGAGGAAAAGTTTTACTAATTGCAAGGTAATACACGGTGAGAGTGCTGCAACACAAAGATAGGGTTGTGGTGCTTGACTTTCGAGGTAAGAGGCACTTAAGAAAGAGAAGACCACAAGTTGACCCTCGAATTAAGTGGTGGAAGCTCCAAGGAGAGTCGACATACTTTTGTGGCTAAGATTGCGATAGTGGTATTTGGTCTGATTGCACGGAGATGGATATAGATTCGATGTGGAACTTGTTGGAACACAACATAAAGGAAGTTGCAAAAGAAGTCCTAGGAGAATCTAAAGGAAACATACCATCAAGTAAGGACACATCTTGGTGGAATGATGAAGTTAAGCAAGCGATAAAGACCAAACGTGAATGTTATAAGGTACTGGGTAAATGCTCGAGCGATGAGAATTATGAGAAGTACAAGAAAGATCGAATGAAGCTAAAAAGGCAAAGGCGAAATGCCCGATCAAAGGTCAATCAAGAATTATATGCAAGATTAGATACTAAAGAAGGGGAAAAAGATATCTATAAACTTGCTCGAATGAGAGAGAAGAAGACGCGAGATATTGGAAAAGTTAAATGTGTAAAAGATACTGACCAAAAAGTTTTGGTTCAAGATAAAGAGATAAAAGAGAGATGGAGGTCATACTTTGATACCCTATTCAATGGCCATCAAGAACAAGATATTGGGAATTTAAACATCCCCTCAAGTATGGTTAACCGAGAGTTTAAGAGAAGAATCCAAAAGGGTAAAGTGACAATTGCATTGAAGAAGATGGGGTCAAAGAAAGCAGAAGGAACAGATGGTATACCTATTGAAATTTGGAGGTGTTTGGGGGAGAGAGGGATCGAATGGGTAACTATGCTTTTCAATAAGATTTGGAGAAGCAATAATATGCCATCAGCATGGAGGAAAAGTATTCTCGTCCCTTTGTATAAGAACAAAGATGATGTTCAAGATTGTTCTAATTATCGCGGAATTAAACTAATGAGTCATACCATGAAGTTGTGGGAACGAGTGATTGAACAAAGGCTCAGGAAATGTGTGAAGATAGCAGAAAATCAGTTTGGATTTATGCCTGGAAGATCGACCATGGAAGCAATTTATCTTATCCTATAGCTTGATGGAACATTATCGAGATAAAAAGAAAGATCGCATATGGTTTTTATTGATTTAGAGAAGGCATATGATAAAGTACCAAGAGAAGTACTTTGGTGGGCCTTAGCAAAGAAGGGTGTATCGCGAAATATATTGACATTATAAAGGACATGTATGAGGGAGCTAGTACAAGTGTACGTACTAATGTTGGGAGGACAAGAATTCCTATTACGATTGGGGTGCATCAAGGATCTGCTCTTAGTCCTTTTCTCTTGCCATAGTCATGGACGAATTGACAAGAGAAATTCAAAATGACGTGCCGTGGTGTATGATGTTCGCAGATGATATTGTGTTGATTGATGAAACGAAGGTTGGAGTGCAATGTAAATTGGAACTTTGGAGGGATACTTTGGAAGCTCGAGGCTTTAGGCCGAGTAAGTAAGACCCGAATATATGGAGTGTAGGTTTAGCGAAAAAATGATAGAGAGGCGGGGATGATCACATTTGATGGGAAAGTTGTTCATGGATCCACTTTCTTTCGGTATCTTGGATCTATTATCCAAAAGGATGGAGAGCTAGATGGCGATGTGGCTCACAGAATAAAGGCAGGGTGGTTGAAGTGGAAGAGTGCCACAGGGTTTTATGTGATACCGGCATGCCTCATAGATTAAAGGGTAAATTTTACCGCACGGCAATTAGGCCTGCTTGTTATATGGCACCGAGTGTTGGGTCAGAAACAAAGGTCACGTTCAAAAGATGAATGTGGCAGGGATGCGTATGCTACGATGGATGTGTGGTCATACAAAAAAGGATCGGCTCAGAAATGAGGTGATCAGAGAGAAGGTAAGAGTTGCGTCTATAGAAGACAAGATGATGGAGAATCGATTACGATGGTTTGGTCATGTGAGAAGAAGACCTATTGATGCCCCAGTGAGGAGGCTAGAAAGTTGGGGAGCAAGTAATGTTGTGAAAGGTAGAGGAAGACCCAAGAAAACTTGGATAAAGATGATTGAAAATGATATGCGGTTTCTTGGAATTGGAGAAAGTATGGCGATGGAGAGGCAAATGTGGCGGGAAAGAATACGGATGGTGGATGGAGTCTGATTCTTTTTTTTTAATTCCTATTTTCTTTTATTTCATGTTATCTTTTTTTCTTTTTTTTTCTTTTTTTCTTTTTTTTTTTTTTCATTCATTCTCTTTTTTTATTTGCTTTTTTCTCTACTTTTTCCCTCTTTTTTCCCTTTATGTTATTTATGTAACGATTATTGACGGTTTCAAAGTTTGATTCATGTTAGCCGACCCCAAATCATTTTGGGACTAAGGCTTAGATGTTGTTGTTGTTGTTGTTGTATATAGGACGTTTATCAACTTCAGTATGATAATATGGATTGATATAGAGGTGTTGATATCAACCGATAAGCTTTTCGAATTGTCGTATGAAGATTTGAAGTCGAAATGGAATATGGTTTATATGGTATGCATATCCTTGAATCCGAAGTTGTTGTTATCCATAAGATCATTCAGAATCGTATATACATGATATTCATGGAGGTAACATGTAGTATCACGGAAGATTTCATTGTTTCGATCATGGCGAGGACAGTTTACTGCTCAGCAGTAAACTGCCATGCACAGATAGCGCACGCTATGCTTTGATTATTAACGTGCGCTATCGGGCACGAGTTAGCGTACGCTACGTTTGGTACGTAACGTACGCTAAGCCAACAGACGAGTCAGTCGACTGATCAGTGAAGTACTGACCATACATAGTTAGCGTGCGCTAGGCTTTGTTGTTTGCGTGCGCTATCGGGCAGACTTAACGCACGCTACACAGAGTACTTAGCGTGCGCTAAGCAGTTCGGGCAGAATGCATTTTATGAACTTTTGGCCGTGAATCGAATTGTTAAACATTCATACGACGTGAGATAAATACTATATCATTTCTTTTGTTAAGGTTTGGTCTCGTTACGTGATTGATTGAGGAGGACGACCTTCGAGTGTTCATTTTCTTGGAAGTGTTGTTATTGTCTTCAAATCGAGGCAAGTACTCTAATTAGAATTGTTTATAATTATAAAATTATGATGTGATTGTATCGTGTAAATATGTTGTGAATATATGTCCACCATGTGTTGATCCGACGGGAATCATCATGGGAATCTATAGCTGTGTGCGCTGGATCGTTGGACAGGTAGTTCCACCATGTGTTGGTCCGACGGGATCATCATGGGAATCTATAGCTGTGTGCGCTGGATCGTTGGAATACCATCTGTATGTTGAATCTGTTATGATATGATATGTGTTGTGGATATTCTCGTTGGAGAAACTTGTTGTGATATAATTGTTGATTATATCACAGTTGTATGATTATTGTACTTGTACTAGCATCGTTGTGCTAACCCCTTCGGGGGTGAACATTTGTGTATGTTCAGGATTCAGGAGAGCGGGGAAACAACCACTGTAGATGCATGACGACGAGGGTGCAGAGTGATGTTTCGACCGGGTTTACTGTCTGTTATTTATTGGTTATTTTCAATAAGTACTCGAGTACGTTGTCGATTTATAATGTTTGGATTTTGATGATGTAATAATAACTCTTCATGGGATATTTGTAATTTCGGTTTTGAACCAGTCGGTTGAATTTAATTCCAGCAATTTCATAAACTGGTATCTGTTATTGTCACTTCTTTTATTCAGCCTTGTAAATTCTTATGTAAAGGATTTACGGCGCTGTAATATTCCTGAATATATCGGGGGTGTTACACTTCCTCCGGTCTTCGTCATTACATATAAATTTTACATGAAAAATTGCATCCTAATACAAATTTTATAGTAAAATAAACAGGCTCAAAACGGCCTTTACAACCCAATCGAATAAAACATACAATTCAAAACTAGGTCCATGAACTACATAACCATTCACAAGCATTCATCCAATAAATATCAAATAGACCGAGATAAGTAATTTAATATATTGATCCAACCAATATGTAAAATTAACTAACTAATAGAATTAATCCAATTAATTCACAAACAAGATAATTTTAATTCGTTCGTATAATCCGGACGATTTAAATATTTCACAATAATTAATTTTTCCAAAATAAAATACCAAGCATTTTAGTCAAATTAAATCCAATTTAAATTATAGGAAATTAATATATCGAAACATAAAATAAAACAGAGTCGAACATAAACATCCCGGAGCCTGTCCCACGGCCCGGCAGCCCTCTCGGCCACTTGATGCAGTCAAGCCTTCTGTCGGCGCCCGACAGCTTTTCCGGCCGCCATCCGACTGCTCCTGCTTTTCATCCCAATTTCAAAAATTATATTTTTTTAATTTTAATATCACACATATAAATTAGTTTTAATAAATAAAATATAGATTTATATAGTAACATAAAAACATGAAAAATAAATTTTCGATGAACAATTAAAACAACGAACTAAACGATTGTGATTTCAAATCACAAAAATATTTAATCAATCATTCCAAATACTAAATATCGTATATACGATTGCAAGACCTCGCTCCGATACCACTATTAGGATTCGCATACAAAACGAAGGGCGCAATGGAAGCGAAAACAAGAAGTTTAACACGAATCCCTCAAGAGGATCGATTCAAGCTACGTATATATGAATATAAAACGAACAAAGAGGAAGATACGATGTCATACCCTTGTAGTCCATTGATTTAATCGTTGAGAAGATGATGTCTACTACGAATCCAATCCGCAATAGCTCTTGGAAAATCCAACACCGAAAGTAATGCGTCTCTACTTGCCACGCGCCGAAAAAAATGACTGGAACAACACCCACCTCATTATCCACCATGGATACGGATAGAACAAGGTGGTTGGAGCTATGTGATTTATTGATACACTCCAAGTGTACTAATAAATCTTCACTCTTGATTTTCTTAAGCACTCAAAGTGGTTTTTGAAAATCTTTCTCTCTCAATTATGGAAATGAAATGATGAAGAACAAAATGAAGACTTCTCTCTGTCACTATTGTATCTCACGGCTCGAGCCTATCAATTTTTTAGGAAGAATTGTGTTTTGTCTTCAACTTACACCTCACATGCCAAAGTCTAACTTCAATATTATATTTCATCACATGAAATGATGTTTCTTTATTTTATCCTTGGTCTTCCTCCATATATGGTGGAATCAAAAGACGAAGATTAAAATACAAGTGGGGGGGCGGCTATCTAGAAGCACCGGACGAGTTCGATTCATTTCGGACTCTCGTGTGTCCAAAAAGATAAACTCCATTCCGTTCCAATGTATTTATATCAATTAATTAATCTAATTAATTAATTATATTAAATATAAAATAATATAATTAATTTATCCAAGAAATAATTATATTTTTGAATTAAATTAATCACCCAGTAATTTATTTAATTCATTAGACCGTAAATTAATTTATCCAATAAATTAATTTAGACATCCAATGTCCCTAAATTAATTAGACATCTAATGTCCAATAAATTAAATATCCAATATTTAATACTTCTGAAGAGAGAATGAGCTCGACTTAATCCGTCGTCTATCCTAATGCGTGACTCGGTAGGTTCGTATCAGTTAGCAATGGGAGGAACCAAAGAGTGATAGCACCACCTAGCCAGTCCCGCGGCCTACACTGTAACCTAACTGAGAACGAATGGTTAGGATCATTCCAGAATCTTTCTGTCGTGAATACCAGTATACGTATAAACCCTTCTTTCAAATGTCCCGATCAAGTTATAGGGTCACGGTCAGTCAAACCCTATCTGTACTTGACGCAATGCATGAGTTAATGCAAATCGTGGTCACTGTACTACACCATAAGTGCTCATATGCAACACATATCTCTAGTGTTGCAAGGAAAAGTATTGCAATAGCCCTCTGATCTTTGGTCTTTTGCAATACTACTCAATTAGTATTGCATTAGACTAGAATGCATTGTTGCAAAAGACGGTAATGCAACACCAACCTAAAGTGTTGGATTATATGTGAACTTAAAGCGTTGCAATAGACTAAATCATCTTAACAGTTACGAAAAATATTTTAAATATTATTAAAAAAATATCGTCAAATTTAAATTTTACACTAAAAC
Source organism: Orobanche coerulescens (assembly GCA_033398695.1). NCBI lineage: Eukaryota > Viridiplantae > Streptophyta > Magnoliopsida > Lamiales > Orobanchaceae > Orobanche > Orobanche coerulescens. Next base: position 55,525,793 of record CM065805.1, on the reverse strand, counting down.
AAAATAAATTATTTGAATTTGTTTAGTTATTTTATAATGGATTTTTTTTATAAGAGCACACATATAGTTTTTTACTTAAAAAATTTTCGGACTAAAATTAATAAATTTAAAAATATTAAAAAAGAAAATAATTCCTTAAAATTATAATAACTAAAATATATTATATGAATACATTTATTTTTCTTTTGAAAATTATAATCTAAAATTAAAATATAAAATTGAATTTATACATTCAAATCTTTAAAATATAATAAGAAATACTCCCTCCGTAAAATTAAAGTCGCTCATCTTTCCATTTTAGGTGTCCCACTCTAAGTTGCTCGTTCCATTTTTGGCGAGTTCATGGGGCCAATAAATAATTAAAAGTTCATACAACTTTAATATTTACAGTAATTACCAACTAATATACTTAATATCTCTAAATCAGATTAATTAACCCATAAATCCATTAACTTGAATGGGTCCATATTACACCTCACACCTAATCTGATCCAATACAACACCCGATTAGCATCTCATTCTCAAACCCTATTTTTTGTTCTTGAGTCTTGGAATACAAATCGCCTCTCTCTCTCTATCTCTCTCTCAAAAACCCTGTACCCGAGGTCACACTACTTCACACGAATGGAATCGGTTTTCTTCATCGCCCGTCTTTCTTCGTCAGATCTCATCTCTTTCTTTCTCTCTTTCCACCCTATTTTTCTTCATCATAGATCTTCCCGTTCTCAATTTACTAGGCGTTTGATACTTTTCAAGCCGTTGTCTATGAATATATCTTCTATTTAAGCGCTTAATTGACCCTTCTTCTAACCCTTTATTACGACAGCCGCTTTTCTCAACTTTCATGCCTTATGTGTTGGATTTATTTTATATCCTATCCATTGGAATAGTTAGCTGGGCATGCCAATCCTTGCTAAGTTCTTGCTACATTCGAGTAAATTGCTTCCACCGATAATCACAGTGGTGCACCTCACTCTTCACCCATTTGTTGTCATCTATTGCCAAAAAAAAAGACAAATCGAAGGAGAAGCGAGGGACTTTCATCAATATGCAAAACGAAGGTAGGAAGTTTGGTTTTCCCGATCTAGGGTTCGGAAGCTTTCCCCCTCTTATTATTAATGATGTGAATCAGATCTCTGATATTGATAACTCCTTAATTTTTTGGCTGGTTTTCGTCTCATGGGTTCTGGCTTTGGTGTAAACAATTTTATAGAAATTGTAGAAGAAACATCAATTTGGTTATATAAATCAAGATTTGATCCAGGGGTCACTATTTTGGTGTTTACTCATCTAGATTTGATTTTGTATTGTTCTGGTATGTAAGATGAAGCCTTCTATTATTTTACTTATGTCACTGAATTAATAATATCAATGCTTATGATTAATGTAACCATTTTGTAGTAAAAACTTGTACGTCATTGTTATTTAACTATCCTCTAGTCTGAGGTGGTTATCATAATTATGGGGGGTTTGTGTATCCAATGTCTACTTTCTCATATAGACTGTAACTTAGTGAAGCTAATAACTCAAAGATAAGTGTAGTGGTGGTACTTATATTTTTCATCTATGCCTTGATAATGGTCTATTTATATAGGAGGTGAAATTGGTTTGAAGCAATTGGAGTTGTAACCTGAAATTGTTCCAGCACTAACAGATGTTTTGGAAGATGACCCATAAATGATTGTTCGACATGCCATCTCATGCGGTATTGATATATTCTATTGTTCTCTGGTCAAAGTTGCTATCCAGGTTTGTTTAGATATTGAATTTCTAACACTCAACCTCCTTATGTATTTCCTTTATGGTATAAACATGGTCACGTATATAACCTCAAAACAGTCGATGCATCATCTACTGCTTATGAATGCGAGAATCGAGTTCACGAACTCAAAATCAATAACAAAGCCGTTTAGGTCACTATTTCGGTCTTTGTGTGTTTTTTTATTTCAATCTAGAGAATATGTGTAAATTAGGAAAAAAATTAATGAATATTTGTTATAGTTATGAAAAAGAAGATGGGATTGACACCAACTAGGAGAAGGAGTTTTATGACATGTGGGTCTTTTGCTTAGGTTTGATTTTAGTAGATCTGTTTCTTTTTTTGCTGCTTAATGTATTTTATTATGCTAATGGTACAACTTGTTTGGATGGATTTTGATGTGTGTTATATGTTCAAGTTGATGCAGACTGGAATCTTCTACTAAACATATATATATATATATATATATATATATATATGTGTGTGTGTGTGTGTGTGTGTGTGTGTGTGTGTGTGTGTGTGTGGTTGGGACATCTAACAATGGATCTCTTCACCTATTCGTATATGCAGGTCTGAATTTACGTAAATATGAATTGGGAGATTCTTATTCATGCATTGATCAGGACCTTCTAGTTCATCGCACTTATGACCGTAAGCATTACCTTTAGTACTCTCCTTTTAATCTCAGGACCTTCTAGTTCAATGCTTTGGGCTTGCAGTTAAGGTACAATGAGATGTACTTAATTATTAACTATTCAAATTGTGCTAATATTATTAACTCTTGTAGTGTTCTCAGTGTACTCATAATTCATATTCGATGGATAAAGCATGGGTGAATCTGCCAAGGTTTTCACTCTATGATTAAATAGTAGTTACATAGTTGCCTGTTGTCTTATGCCAGCTTTGTAATATGTCTTCATTATTCTCTTCAACATATTCGATGGATTGAGAACACTCTCTCAATCTCGATTATGCGGTTTAGACATACTTCCTTGCAAGCGTATTCTTCAAATGATGATCAGAATTGCTTAGTCTTTTGCTTAGGTTTGATTTTAGTAGATCTGTTTCTTTTTTTGCTGCTTAATGTATTTTATTATGCTAATGGTACAACTTGTTTGGATGGATTTTGATGTGTGTTATATGTTCAAGTTGATGCAGACTGGAATCTTCTACTAAACATATATATATATATATATATATATATATATATATATATATATGTGTGTGTGTGTGTGTGTGTGTGTGTGTGTGTGTGTGTGTGGTTGGGACATCTAACAATGGATCTCTTCACCTATTCGTATATGCAGTCCAATTTACGTAAATATGAATTGGGAGATTCTTATTCATGCATTGATCAGGACCTTCTAGTTCATCGCACTTATGACCGTAAGCATTACCTTTAGTACTCTCCTTTTAATCTCAGGACCTTCTAGTTCAATGCTTTGGGCTTGCAGTTAAGGTACAATGAGATGTACTTAATTATTAACTATTCAAATTGTGCTAATATTATTAACTCTTGTAGTGTTCTCAGTGTACTCATAATTCATATTCGATGGATAAAGCATGGGTGAATCTGCCAAGGTTTTCACTCTATGATTAAATAGTAGTTACATAGTTGCCTGTTGTCTTATGCCAGCTTTGTAATATGTCTTCATTATTCTCTTCAACATATTCGATGGATTGAGAACACTCTCTCAATCTCGATTATGCGGTTTAGACATACTTCCTTGCAAGCGTATTCTTCAAATGATGATCAGAATTGCTTAGTCTTGCAGCAAAACCTTGTAGTTTCGAATGGTTTATGCCACACATGCACTGATGCAAGAAATTTCAAATGCTAGTCAGAGGTTGAAACAACCTGGATAAAGAAGAACTTTCTTGCTTTCTTTTTTTCTCTAAATTGGGAACAAAATCTTTTGACTGTTTGATGATGTCATTGTGACAGCATCTATGATGATTATGCTAACAAAAACTCTTTTCTTCTTCTTCTTCTTCTTCTTCTTCCATTGTACTGTCACTGCATATGTAAATGGTTTAGTACGACATTTTTTTTGTATCTTTACAAGTGCTGGTTTGTATTCGAGTTAAGATTTATTCATTAGGAGGTTTTGATTTTGTAGTCTTTATGTCAAACCATGTATACTAATGCGTATTAGTTTCCAAGGGGACAGCAAATATACTGCGACACTTCCTTCCGGTTATGATTGAGAATAAGCATGGGATAATTGTCAACATGTCATCTGGATGGGGAAGATCTGATGCTGCACAGGTAAGATAGAGAGGTAGCATTCTGTATTTCTTCTCATGATATACCCAATATTGTATCATCTCTGATGTAAGTTATGTCAACGCATTCTGTATTTCTTCTCATTCTGCACAGCTTTGTTCTTCTCATTATATCTTATGTGACAGCGCATCGTTTCATTTCTTCAATCATTGTAAGTTATTTGTTAAAAATTTAAGTTTCCTGCCAGTGTGGAAATGAACCTAGCAGCTTCTTTCTAATCTTTATGTTAGCAAATTGCTTGTACACTGAATTCCTTGCACAGGCGCATGCAACTCTTTGTACATGAAAATTCGAAAGCATATAAATATTCATACTTGTAATTTTTCCTCTGTTTACTTATAGTGGTCTATTATATGTTCTGTTATAGCAGTCTATCAGTCTGTTATATTTTAATAATTTTATATTGCTGGGGTTGAGATGTATATTGGATTTTGATATTTTGGGGTGTAGCATAATGAATTGGATAGGTGCTGGTTGAAAATACAAAAAATTTTTTTTTTTTTTAAAAAGGTACTTTTTGCATATGTTTTATATAAAAATAGAATATTAATTACTTACTGTTTGGCTTTATGCATACGAATTTTATGAATTGCACTAATGCGAAACTTAAATTTTGTTTTGTAGAGAGCCAAAGATGCTAAGAAAAAGAAGTTTACACAGGGACCGAGAACCCGTTTGCGAGCGAATGCAGCTGCTGTTGGGAAAGAACCAAGGAACGCTAGAATTGAAAATGAGAAGGAAGTGACAAGTTCATACCGTGTACCAGCTTTAAAACCAACATGCAGTAAAAAGTGTTTCAACAGGCAACCAATGGAGCACCTCCTGGTTCCGTAAATGCTTACTTAGCGTTGAGGGTGTTGCGTGTCGAATTGTTAGTATAAGGTTTGTTGGATAGTAGTTGGTATTTTGCGTCAACTGTTTGTTGGGATGTTGGTATTTGGTACTGAATGGCAGGGTGTGAATATTGGATATGGTATTTTATTTGTATGGAATGATGTACGTACGATATAGTTATTGCGAAATTTTAGTTAAAGTATTGCATTTCTCTTTCAGTTATTGTTGCATATTCTCCAATTAGTGCATATTCTCAAATTAGTGTTGCATATAACAACCATATTACTGTTGGATATTGTTGCATTATGTCTGGTGGGATCCACTAGTGACGTGGATGAAGTGGGATCCACTGTTGATGTGGCAAAAGGGCTCACTGTTGACGTGGCAAAAGGGCCCATCCCTGACATGGATGAAGTGGGACCCACTGCTGACGTGACCAAATGGGCCACTGCTGATGTGTCATTAGTTTGGGCCCCACTTTTCTGAACTGTATTTTCTTCTAAGCCAACATTATTTTCTGTTTCATATATTTTCTTTTGTGTTGCACTATGTACATAATGCAATACTTTCCCTCTGTTGCATTAGAAACGAAAAGTGTTGGATTAGAGGTCAAATGCCACGCGATCAGATGCAACACCCACAAAGTGTTGCATATATCAATTTCTGGCCTAAGGCAACAGAAAATGGGGCATAATGCAACAATAGGAAGCGTTGCATATGAACACTTATGGCGTAGCTAGCCCTCGTGTATCCAATACAACTAGACCCAATGCTTTGGCCAAAGACTTATGATCTCATCTGCCAATAACGGCATAGGACATATACCCGTTCACTTACAGGAGAAAGAATCCTATCTTGGCATTTAGTAGAACCTGCTACTTGCCCGTCAAGGTACACGTCGAGGTTGACCCACACCTTCCGGTTTTCTGGGTCAAACTACTCTAATGAGAATCTTAACGTCACAAGCACATTCCTACTAAATCCTCAAGTCGAAGGTTCACGAATACCTATCACAACCTTTTCGATTCCGTCATTGACTGTCCCAGAGTGAAATCCGTGTGACGAATCGAGGGTGAGTCGGTTCGAGTATACTAATCTCATTAGCATACCTATAACGTGTGCTCCCACTAACTATTAGTGATCGACAGGCACTCTCCAAGTCAAAGAACACATCATATAAGTCTTTACATAAACTTAATGCCCAATCAAGTTTCATTGACTTGCGAATGATTAAGTATTTGAGCCATAAACCTTTATAATGCGGATACCCTTATCCAATAAGGAGTGGAATGTTTTACTCTCAAATACACGGACTAGTTTATATATGTATATTTACGAGTCAGGAATGTCAGTGACTACCAGTAAATAAAGAAACATACAAATTGCCTTCTGATAATGTATTATACTCACTCTAACATCCTCTGAGTGGCATTCGACTCCTAACACAAAGATGTCCACTTCAGGGTATATCTTACTCTTAATGGTGGAGCAGGATCTTGGTGCCAAGCAAAGTGCAACTGCAATCTCTATATGTCAAGCCCAATATTCCTGTTTTGATAATCGCCAACATACAGCAAAGTTGTCTTAAGAAGTCAGAATGTCAATAAGTACGGAAGCTGTTAGGAAACTCTGTGCAGCCCATTCATACAGTAAGAGAGCTTCTACAGAATCTATCCTACAGTGCTTACATCATACAGCATAAGTTATAATACGTTGGATACAGCTGTCAGGCTGTATGTGTTTTACTTAGAAAAAGTAAAACACATCCAACATGACTGAAAAGGAAAAAGCTTTAAACCATTATGAGATAAATATTATTTATTAATAGAGTATTCATGGTTAAAAGCAACAATTATTCCTAATAGGACAGCATTTAATGCGGCCGGAAAAAAATGAGTCTGAACGCTCTGAAGAGCATTTAATGTAAGGTCAAAAAGAATATCTGAAGCATTAAATGCGACATTCTTTAGTTCAAACATTCCTTAGCCGCCAATCAGAGACATCAATATCTCACCAACCAGCCAACGACTACATTTATAACGGATCTATTTCCAAGGTTAGAAATAGCCCAAGCAAGAGGACATTGTTCACACACGAAACCAAGATTATTCACTCTCTCACATACATCTGACGGATTACTCTAACAATCTAGCTATTCAAGAGCAGTATATTTGGAGTGCATATAGCAGTATTCAAGCGAAGAAATATCTAAGTACTCAACGGAAACAGCACATCATACAGCGAACGCTCATAAAAGATATAGCTGTTGTTTGGAATCGTTCTACCCTTTTACCATTTGAGATAATCATTAGCCCTGTGTGGACTAAGGATCTTTGGGTATTATGACCTGTGTGGAAAGAATAACATTGAATATGAAGCTTCGATCTGTGTGAGAAGAAGCGAGTCGAAGAGCTGAAGTCAATCTGTGTGAATAGCCCAAGCAATAGTCCTTGTATCAATCTGTGTGAACGATATAGAGACAGGTTTAGTTAAAGTCACGTAGTTATGTACGTAGTGATTTTAATAAACTCTTTACTCCTGTGTGTAGGACCAGTATACATAGAGGGGTTTATCTCGAACCACTAAAATCTGTGTTATTTACTTTCCGTCCTTACTGTTTTCATTTATAACTGTGATTTATAATATACATTGTGAAAGCCTTGTAAGCATCAAGCAAACAGGAGAATACCTGGTTGTTGTATTTACAACAACTTACTATCAGACTTCCGCTACGCATTTAACTTCAAAAATCATACAGCTTACTGTATTCTTTCTTTACAAGTTATTTTCTGTATACTTAGTGGCCAACATATTGTAATTGTGATCATTTATTTATAAAGGCATTTATTATTACTATATTATTATATATCACTGGCATCGTGTTTTGGTATATAGAATAATCATCCTTGCATTCGAGAGCAAACATTCCACTCTTTATGGAGATAAGAAGATAAGCACTGTAAATGTTTAGGCTCGAGTTCTTAATTGGTTCGCAAGTCGATAAAACTTAACTGGGCAGTAAGTTTACACAAGACTTATATAATGTGTACTTTGACATCTAGAGTGCCTATCTTCACTAAGTCTTGGTGGGAGCACACGTTATAGGTATGCTAATTAGATTAGTATACTCGAACCGACTCACCCTCGATTCGTCACACGAATTTCACTCTGGGACACTCAATGACGGAATCGAAAGGTTGTGATAGGTATTCGTGAACCTTAGACTTGAGGATTTAGTAGGGATGTGCTTGTGATGTTAAGATTTTCATTAGAGTAGTTCGACACAGAAAACCGGAAGGTGGGTGTCAACCTCGACGTGCATCTTGGCAGACAAGTAGCAGGTCCTACTGAATACAAAGATAGAATTCTTTCTCCTGTTAGTGAACGGGTTGTATGTCCTATGCGGTTATTGGCAGATGAGATCATAAGTCTTTGGCCAAAGTACTGGAGCTAGTTGTATTGGATACACGAGAGCTCGATGATCTCGATTTGCATTAACTCATGCATAGCGTCAAGTAGAGATAGGATTCGACTTACCGTGACCCTATAACTAGATCGGGACATTTGAAAGAAGGGTTTATACGTATACTGGTATTCACAACAGAATGGTTTTTGAATGATCCCTATCATTCATTCTCAGTTGGGGTACAGTGTAGGCCGTCAAGCTGACTAGGTGGTGCTACTACTCTTTGGTTCCTCCCATTGCTAACTGAGACGGACCTACCGAGTCGCACAAGAGGATTGACGATGGAATGAATCGAGCTTATTCTCTCATTATGAATATTAGATATTGGATATCTAATTTATTGGAACATTGGATGTCTAAATTGATTTATTGGATAAATTAATTTACGTCCTAATGAATTAAATAAATTATTGGGTGATTAATTTAATTCATAGATATAATTATTTCTTGGATAAATTAATTATATTATTTTGTATTTGATGTTATTAATTAATTGGATTAAATACATCGGAACGGAATTGGAGTTTATCTGTTTGGACTCACGGGAGTCCGAAACGATCCGAACTCATCCGATTCCTTCATGATGGCCGACCTACTTACCTCCATGTGAGCCTTATCTTTTATCTCCACCATTATGAGTGGAATCTCATGGCATGTGTGGACAAGCATCAAGGTCATTATTTGGTTGGTAGATTTTTTCATGTGGGATGGAGAATATAAAGAAGACTTACACACTTCTCTTGTAACACCCCAAAATCCTATTGGGTTATTACAGTGCCGTGGACCCCACGCCAGGAGATCCATCAGGCGAACATGACAAAAATACATTAAATTAAACAACAAAGGAAAATCATAGTCCCTACCATGATATCCGATACAATATTCCGATAAGGAATTTCAACGACAACGATGGGCCTACATGGCCAAGAGTAAAAATACAACATCCACGAACATCTGCTCGGGTAATACAAAATGACAATGACTGACAACTGGAGAACACTCCAACCGACTGACCAGCATGAACAACTCGGACTAGTATCGCTGGAATGCCTCGTCGCCATCATCATGCCCTTGTGTCTCAACTCTCTCCTCGCAAGCACCTAAACCAGGAAAAACATGTTCCGCCCCCACGGGGTCAGTCATCCAGATAATGAACATCAAATACATGTATAACATGATATGCATCCAAAGACAGAATGAAATGGTACAATGATGATAATAATACGAGATGCTCACAAACCAAGGTAAGAACCGAGCATTCGTGAAATACTATGCCCACGGCATACTATTAATACCTGTTCGATAGGTTAGAACATAAGTGCCCAACGGCGAATCAAAATCACAGAATACCATAATGAATTACACGACATGAACCAAACCAGGACTGAATTAATTATGAATCACAATGCCCGAAGGCTCCAATGAAATTACCAGGACAATAATAAAGGCTTGGAAGCCACTCAGCCGAAGCTGTCAAATTATCACAATCACATGAAGCCAAAACAGCCCGCAACTGTTATTGATTAGGGCCGAAGCCACGGCACGAAGCCGTATCACAATGAGGGTCGAAGCCACGACATGAAGCCGTATCACAATGAGGGCCGAAGCCACGGCATGAAGCCGTATCACAATGAGGGCCGAAGCCACGGCACGAAGCCGTATCACAATGAGGGCCGAAGCCACGGCACGAAGCCGTATCACAATGAGGGCCGAAGCCACGGCACGAAGCCGTATCACAATGAGTGATAGTGTGCTGCCTTGAGTCGGCCAACACGATGACAGTAACGCACGGATAGACACCGTCCTTGACAATCCCAAATCAACACCTCGATTGCCTTAGAATGGCCAACCGATAACAATGATGCAGCGGATGATTCCATGAATGATTAAGCGCTTCGATTGGCTTAGAATGGCCAATCGCTACGAATGATACGATGAATGATTAAATACCTCGATTGCTTTAGAGCGGTCAATCGATAACAATGATATGGTGAATGATTGAACATTTTGATTCACCAGAGAACGGCCAATCGATGACAATGATACGAAGGATGTCCCGGCACCTTTAATCGGTGATCGACGACGAAGATGAGAAATGAATACGCCAATGCCTTCAATCGGCCAATACGGTTTTAATGACAACCCCAACAGGAATAACAATGATCTCAACGATGTCTTAGATTGACATCAATATCAACAAAAATCGATACATCGACACCGCAAACCGGCTATCAACAATGACATTAATAACGAGTATCACAATGCCTTGAATCGGCCATTAACGAACAATAATAACATTTGGCATAATTGCCGAAAGGTATCATATCGAACGATCTCTTGATATCAATGAATTCATGAAGAGACTAAGTCTCTGAATGATACAACACATTCATACACATATATGATGACATTAATCTCATTAACTAGTACAAGTATAAAACTTGCCTCAAACCGAATGCGAGAAGGTACTTCCACGATCAACGTCCTTAATGAAATTGTCGGCCGCTCGAACAACCTTGAACAACACAAATACCAACAATTCTCTAAATACACGAATCAAGCATGATCACAACCAACTCAAAAGTCGATACAACAATACCCGAAACTCATTGGGGCATTTAAACAAACGCGTTGTAAACAATCTCCAATTGTTTACAACCAAAAATCAATTACATCCAAAACAAACTTCCAATGAATGATTCAATCCTACAAAACCTCATGAATATTATCAATAATCCAACAAGAATACTTAAATCGGGATTTCAACAACATCTAGTCGAAACCCCCAAACATTCTAAAGGCAACACCAAGGGTTTCCTGAAAAATTCCTCGATGAATCACAAATTCCAAAAATTACTCCAATGAATCCGTAGCAATACATGTATCCAAGATAGATAATCCATATCTAACATAATCCAACATGAAAGCAAGCTAACTCGAAGAGATCGGGGATAAAACCTTCAAATCCCGAAATTTAAGATTAAATGAAAGATTACCTTGATTTGGAGTGATGAAACTGATTAGATGATGATTAATCCAACTTAGGAGCTTGAAGATGATGCTAGATGATTGCAGCTCGAAAAGACCTTTCCGAATCGCCCAAGATCGTCCGAAGTGGTTGAGAAATGAAGAAATGACGAATGTTGGACTAAACTGTCTTATTTATACTGTCCCAGCTTAGCGCACGCTATGACCTGATAGTTAGCGTGCGCTAGCGGTTTACTGGGCAGTCCAGTGAGCTCTGAAATGCCTCGTTAGCGTGCGCTACGACCTGGTAGCGTGCGCTAACACCTTACCGATAGCGTGCGTTATCCCAGATTGTTAGCGTGCGCTACTGATGTCTGATACTCAAAAACTGAAGTCCCAGAACCTACTGTCCTCTGCCTTGCACGCGTTAGCATGCGCTACTAATGTGACTTAGCGTGCGTTACCAGCACAGTTAGCGTACGCTACTTACCACTCGTAGCGTGCGCTATGAATTTCCCAAATCAGCCCAGTACCTTCTGGACTGTCTGCCCCACTTGCGCTAGCGTGCGCTAATACTGAATCATAGCGTGCGTTACCTGCACCCCATTAGCGTGCGCTAAATAGAATATGTAGCGTGCGCTACCTCTCAAACTGAAAATTAAAACATGATGATGATGATGACAATAATCTCGGCTCGATCTCAAACAGTGATGATCCCAAAATACGCCGAATGGTGAACATAGTTGACTGAATATGAATGATGAACGATTATTACTGAGTGAAAAAAAATTCTGAGTGACAATAACTGAATGATAATAAATGAATTCACAACCGGGTATTACATACTCCCCCCCTTAAAAGAGTTTCGTCCTCGAAACTAAGGGGAAACAACTCGGGATATGAACTATCCTCCATGATCTGAAAACAATAATGCCCAAATAGTCCTCGGGACCAAATCAACCGCACGCCCAAGTCCCCAAGACTTGACGTCTAGAATCGCAGTGAACGATTTCCAAATTATCACGAAATCTTGAGTACAACGCTAAAGGGACGAATTCTCAACAAATGACCCAAATCTCAAGATTCTCGAATATGATCATCATAAAATCGATCAACAATAAATGATCCACAGTCACGATACATTATTACGGATAGATTTACACAGTCATCCAAAAACAAGGTTACACCTCAAATGTACCCAACATCGATATCCTTCCATATCATCGATCTCCTCCATCTCAACGATATAAGGTATATCCGAAGATGAACTCGCCGCTAAATATGATCTCAGAAGGTCACGAGAATGAAAGTGACTAAAATGAATGATGAATGATAAATGACTATAAATCCGACCAGGATTAAGAATGACTCACCAAGGTGAATTAATAACGTCATGAGTGATAGTTCAAGTGAAATTATTGGAATCGTTGTTCCTCATGAATTGAATGATTAGTTTCATGATGCCAAGTCTCAACATGATTGATGTATGATGAATGAATTATATGAATGAATGAACGACAACGAAATGAATGATTATACTACTAACGAACAAGAATTAACTTGTTCAAACCGGTGATGAATGTCCTTACCTCTGGCCCTCGAGGCCTGATAGGGTCCCTTGGATGATGCACGGGATGGAGTAACGAAGTCTCTCGAGGCCCTTGAGCTCTCTTGAGATTTACTGGCGCTAGAACCCCTGCAGTATTTCTACCGGTGTCCCTGTCTCCCACACAGAAAACAAACAATAGTTGGCACCGTACACCGGGTACTAACGTGACCTGCTGAATCACAGTTAAAGCAAATAATAGTCGAACTCGATGCCTGAGAGGAAGATGCTATCCCAGCATGAAGACGATTAGAAAACGACCCCTTGGACGTCGGAGCCCGATGTCCCTCTGAACGGGCTGGCATTCTAGTCCTCTCACCCGAAGAAACTGGAGGATGCTTCTGAGTAAGCTCCTTGATCAAAAGCTCTGCTCCAAGAGCCTTCCCGATGAACTCACTAAGTGAATTACAATTGTGATTGAACAACTGCATCCTCAACTGCGGATTTAGCCTCTTGCTAAAATATTTGATCTTATCCGCCTCAGTATGGATAACTGACGAAGCAAACTGAAGTAGTCCCTGAAACTTCTCAGCAATGACAATAACACCCTCGTCCTCGATGGATTCGGGGTTCAAAACTTCTGACAACTTGGCTTCACGAAGTGGAGCCGGGTAATACCTCTCTAACATGAGAGTCTTGAACTCACTCCAATACAATCACGATCGATGGGTTTCACAGAAAGCCACCACGAATAAGCGCCCTTACTCAAGTAATAAGCCGCTACTGCCACTTCACTCTCTTCCGGACACTGAACCATGTCGAAGAGTTTATCAAAATGCTCGAGCCAATGAACAATATCAGTTGGTTCCGACGAACCCTCAAAAGTAGGCGGCATCTGACGAGAGATATCGCCAACAATCTGATTCACTCCTCCAGTCTGTCCATGAAATGGCACTGCATCCTCATTGCGGTGGACCACGAACCATCGAGGTCTGCATGGTCTCCACTATCCGCGTCATCTGAGTCATCTGGGCCATCATGCCCTGCATAAATATGAATGGGTCAACCCGAACACCTTCCGTGTGAGCTGCTTCTCGGGTACGACTCCCTGACGGTGAATGGTTATCTGACAGTGAATGAGTAGCCTCGCTGTTTGATGAATTAATGATATCCCTCGCATTCGTGTGGGCATGCACATGAGATCCCGGGTTCCGGCCCGCACCGCGGCCTCTTCCCTTGCGTCCTCTGACAGCTCTATCCATACTGAAGTAGGAAAGTCACATGATGATTATAGATTCCGCATGAATATCACATTATGATTACGTTACAGAGTGACAAAAATGAGCATACACGCTCTCGCACAATGAATGCATTAATGATTTAATGAAATGATCGTCGACATTACGTCGGAGTATGATAAGATCGTATGAAACATCAAATGAGGTAACATGATTACCTGATGAATTTCTTGAAATGATTACCTTGAACAAGTTAACAAGGTTGAAAATTCGATCCTCAAGATCAACAACTGAACCGTGAGATGGGCTGAATGATTAATGAATTAACTGAACAATGAGATTGACTGAGTGATGAATGAATTAACTGAACGATGAGATTGACTGAGTGATGAATGAATTAACTGAGTGATGAATGAATTATCTGAGTGATGATATTGACTGAGTGATGAATGAATTAACTGAGTGATGAATGAATTATCTGAGTGATGATATTGACTGAGTGATGAATGAATTAACTGAGTGATGACTGAATTATCTGAGTAATGATATTGACTGAGTGATGAATGAATTAACTGAGTGATGAATGAATTATCTGAGTGATGATATTGACTGAGTGATGAATGAATTAACTGAGTGATGAGATCAAAATGATGATTGAGGATTATTAACTGATAAATGAGTTGATCCTTAATGCTTACACAAGTCACACGTGCTCCAAAACAATTAGTCATGAATCAATCATAGAACTAATATCACATATATGTTTCAACAAACATGAACAATTAATGACATGATGAAGGTATGAACGTAAAGAGAATCGAGTTCTTACACAGGTCATACGAAGCTTCGAGGTCTCACGATACTAGTCCCAACTAACGACGACTCGATGAATGAATGACTCGTGCAGTCGTACTAATATTATGACTCACAAAACCCGACTGTCCAGATTGTCATAACCTGACAGTCCCACTACTACCACATCGGTAGGACCACATAACTCACATCTCAGGGTATCTCACAACCCAAAGCGCTCTGATACCATTTCTGTACCACCCCCAAATCCTATTGGGTTATTACAGTGCCGTGGACCCCACGCCAGGAGATCTACCAGGCGAACATGACAAAAATACATTAAATTAAACAACAAAGGAAAATCATAGTCCCTACCATGATATCCGACACAATATTCCGATAAGGAATTTCAACGACAACGATGGGCCTACATGGCCAAGAGTAAAAATACAACATCCACGAACATCTGCTCGGGTAATACAAAATGACAATGACTGACAATTGGAGAACACTCCAACCGACTGACCAGCATGAACAACTCGGACTACTATCGCTGGAATGCCTCGTCGCCATCATCATGCCCCTGTGTCTCAACTCTCTCCTCGCAAGCACCTAAAACATGACAAACATGTTCCGCCCCCACGGGGTCAGTCATCCAGATAATGAACATCAAATACATGTATAACATGATATGCATCCAAAGACAGAATGAAATGGTACAATGATGATAATAATACGAGATGCTCACAAACCAAGGTAAGAACCGAGCATTCGTGAAATACTATGCCCACGGCATACTATTAATACCTGTTCGATAGGTTAGAACATAAGTGGCCAACGGCGAATCAAAATCACATAATACCACAATGAATTACACGACATGAACCAGACCAGGACTGAATTAATTATGAATCACAATGCCCGAAGGCTCCAATGAAATTACCAGGACAATAATAAAGGCTTGGAAGCCACTCAGCCGAAGCTGTCAAATTATCACAATCACATGAAGCCAAAACAGCCCGCAACTGTTATTGATTAGGGCCGAAGCCATGGCACGAAGCCATATCACAATGAGGGCCGAAGCCACGGCACGAATCCGTATCACAATGAGGGCCGAAGCCACGGCACGAAGCCGTATCACAATGAGGGCCGAAGCCACGGCCGTATCACAATGAGTGATAGTGTGATGCCTTGAGTCGGCCAACACGATGACAGTAACGCACGGATAGACACCGTCCTTGACAACCCCAAATCAACACCTCGATTGCCTTAGAATGGCCAACCGATAACAATGATGCAGCGGATGATTCCATGAATGATTAAGCGCTTCGATTGGCTTAGAATGGCCAATCGCTACGAATGATACGATGAATGATTAAATACCTCGATTGCTTTAGAGCGGTCAATCGATAACAATGATATGGTGAATGATTGAACATTTTGATTCACCTGAGAACGGCCAATCGATGACAATGATACGAAGGATGTCCCGGCACCTTTAATCGGTGATCGACGACGAAGATGAGAAATGAATACGCCAATGCCTTCAATCGGCCAATACGGTTTTAATGACAACCCCAACAGGAATAACAATGATCTCAACGATGTCTTAGATTGACATCAATATCAACAAAAATCGATACATCGACACCGCAAACCGGCTATCGACAATGACATTAATAACGAGTATCACAATGCCTTGAATCGGCCATTAACGAACAATAATAACATTTGGCATAATTGCCGAAAGGTATCGTATCGAACGATCTCTTGATATCAATGAATTCATGAAGAGACTAAGTCTCGGAATGATACAACACATTCATACACATATATGATGACATTAATCTCATTAACTAGTACAAGTATAAAACTTGCCTCAAACCGAATGCGAGAAGGTACTTCCACGATCAACGTCCTTAATGAAATTGTCGGCCGCTCGAACAACCTTGAACAACACAAATACCATCAATTCTCTAAATACACAAATCAAGCATGATCACAACCAACTCAAAAGTCGATACAACAATACCTGAAACTCATTGGGGCATTTAAACAAACGCGTTGTAAACAATCTCCAATTGTTTACAACCAAAACTCAATTACATCCAAAACCAACTTACAATGAATGATTCAATCCAACAAAACCTCATGAATATTATCAATAATCCAACAGGAATACATTAATCGGGATTTCAACAACATCTAGTCGAAACCCCCAAACATTCTAAAGTCAACACCAAGGGTTTCCTGAAAAATTCCTCGATGAATCACAAATTCCGAAAATTACTCCAATGAATCCGTAGCAATACATGTATCCAAGATAAATAATCCATATCTAACATAATCCAACATGAAAGCAAGCTAACTCAAAGAGATCGGGGATAAAACCTTCAAATCCCGAAATTTAAGATTAAATGAAAGATTACCTTGATTTGGAGTGATGAAACTGATTAGATGATGATTAATTCAACTTAGGAGCTTGAAGATGATGCTAGATGATTGCAGCTCGAAAAGACCATTCCAAATCGCCCAAGATCGTCCGAAGTGGTTGAGAAATGAAGAAATGACGAATGTTGGACTAAACTGTCTTATTTATACTGTCCCAGCTTAGCGCACGCTATGATCTGATAGTTAGCGTGCGCTAGCGGTTTACTGGGCAGTCCAGTGAGCTCTGAAATGCCTCGTTAGCGTGCGCTACGACTTGGTAGCATGCGCTAACACCTTACCGATAGCGTGCGTTATCCCAGATTGTTAGCGTGCGCTACTGAAGTCTGATACTCAGATTGTTAGCGTGCGCTACTGATGTCTGATACTCAAAAACTGAAGTCCCAAAACCTACTGTCCTCTGCCTTGCATGCGTTAGCGTGCGCTACTAATGTGACTTAGCGTGCGTTACCAGCACAGTTAGCGTACGCTACTTACCACTCGTAGCGTGCGCTACGAATTTCCCAAATCAACCCAGTACCTTCTGGACTGTCTGCCCCACTTGCGCTAGCGTGCGCTAATACTGAATCATAGCGTGCGTTACCTACACCCCATTAGCGCGTGCTAACTAGAATATGTAGCGTGCGCTACCTCTCAAACTGAAAATTAAAACATGATGATGATGATGACAATAATCTCGGCTCGATCTCAAACAGTGATGATCCCAAAATACGCCGAATGGTGAACATAGTTGACTGAATATGAATGATGAACGATTATTACTGAGTGAAAAAAAAAATCTGAGTGACAATAACTGAATGATAATAAATGAATTCACAACCGGGTATTACATCTCTCACCCACTGTACATCTCACGTATTGCAGAGAGAGAAAGAAAATAGTTTTCTTCTTCACTTCTTCAATTCACTTTCTAAGTTAACACAGAGAGAGGTTTTTGATAAATATACTTGAAGTGTATTCATCAAATATAATAGATTCATTATCCTATTCTAGCCGTAACCTTGGAGGTTAGTAGGGTGGTTGTCATCCGGTCATTTTCCGGCGCCTGGAAAGTATAGGCACGGTGTTTCGATGCTCGAGATTTCAAAAGCTTGACGAACTGGATTCACGGGGAAGTTCACCTAATGCTTGGGGAATCGCTCAAGAGAAGAACACCATTTAATCAACGGACTACAAGGGTATGATATCGAATCTTCCTTTTTTTATTTTATATTCGTATATACATAGCTTGATCGATCCTCGTAGGGATTCGGATCGAATTAATTTTCGTTTTACCGCTTCTTCCGGGCCTTCGCTTTAGGAACCAAATCCCAAAAGTCATATCGGAGCGAGGTCTTGCAATCGTATATATGATATTTAGCATGTGGAATGCTTGTTTTATGATTTAGACTCACTTTGATAATCGTAGATATTTTATTGTTCGTCGTAGTATTGTTTTCCGTGATTTTATGTTATGGTATAAATTAGACTTTTCTTGGAAATATGATTTATATTAATAATATATAGATCAAGAATAACAAGATTTTAGAAATATGCACGAAAATGAGTTGTATGCAATCGTTGGACGATATATCATACAACTGCCGAGTCGCGGCCGAGCGCGTGATGTCTGCGGCCGAGCGCGTGCTGTCTGCGGTCGAGTGCTTCCTGTCTACGGCCGAGCGCGTGCTGTATGCGTCTGAGCGCTTGCTGTATTCGGCCGACCGCATGCTGTATGCGGCCGAGCGCTTGCTGTATGCGGCCGAGCGCGTCCTGTGGGGAGCCGAGAGCTTCCTGTAGGGAGCTGAACGCTTCCTGTAGGGAGCCGAGCGCTTCCTGTAGGCGGCCGAGAGCATCCTGTAGGCGGTCGAGTGCTTCCTGTAGGAGGACTAGAGTGTCCTGTAGGATGCCGAGAGGTTTCCTGTAGGCGGCCGAGCGTGTCCTATAGGCTGCCGAGAAGGGTGCCTCGTGCTGCTTGGCAGTTTCCAGGCTCTCGGGAACTGGGTCTCATTTTTCAATATATTTTCGATAATTGATTTTTCCAGTATTAAAATCATTAATTTGGAATTTTTGATGAGGGAAAATTCAAAGAAAATATTTTAAGGATTTACTACGGACGAAAATTAAATTGTCGATTATTGTTGAATTGATTGGATCAATTCTATTTATTGTTGATTATATCAATGTAATCTACATGCAATCCATTTATTTAGTATTTACTGGATGAACGCTTTTGAATGAGGATGTAGTTCATGGACTTAGTTTTGAATCGTTCTGTTTTATTCGATTGGGTTGTAAAGGCCATTTTGAGCCTATTTATTTTAATAGAAATATTTGTATCTAGGATGCAATTTTTCAATGTAAAATTTATATGTAATGACAAACACCGGAGGAAGATCCGTTCGAGAAGACGAAGATTCAAGACTGAAGACTTGTAATTAGATTACGGAGTTTTTGATTCTAGGAACGGTCCATAAACTACATGTTGGTAGCAACTAGGTTTTGAATGTTTATTCATATGGTATGAATGCACAAATGAGCTTAGATGAATTAATGTGCAAAGTGTAACATTAATCGCGAAAATTCTCCCACAACAAATTATTAAGTTTAAAAGGTTTCAAGGTTTTCCTTCCCTCCATCGAGCTTTCGGAAAATTGAAATCCAAATCGGATGTGCTATGCTTCCGAGTTATCAGGGTAGTCGTTTGGGGAGGATGGATAAATTACCGAGAGTGCATTGGATGCCTTCGGTTGGAGCGAATTTATCCTTTGAAACCTGTTCGGTTGCCGGATAAGATTCAATTGTGAAACTGATTTGTGTCGATGGTATAAACTTAACTTGTTCACGAACTATAGAAACTGTATAGGTTGAGGGGAGTGAACAAGGGGAAAAAAGAAGGCCGAATCATCCATTAGATGGGTTGGTGTTGGACATCACTTTTATGAAAATTAATAGACTAGAAACCTGTTCGGTTGCCCTCTATTAAGATTTATAAAGAACTCGATCACCACTATGAAGTAGAGCGAAAGATACTTCCAGATTTCACATGGGAGTGTGTTATTCGATAAAAATAGTGGGAGCTAGGTTAAAGAATAGAAAAGACCTTAGTTCTATACTCAGATCATAATTGAACGAGTCACTAATTAATATGTCATACTTAATGCAGACATAACTCTCAATATGACAATGAACCCACTCGCAATTCTACTCGAAAAGAACACCCTAAACGGACCTAACTTTATGGATTGGCTCTGCAATCTGATGATAGTCCTCAGTATAGAGGCACTGGGATACATCTTGGAGACGGACATTCCAGCGCCTCCGGTGTGGACAAGAGCCAATCAGAAAGAGATTAAAAACCACGAAAATTGGGTTAAGGATGACATCAAAGTCCGTGCTTATATGATGGCTTCTATGTCTAATGAGCTTCAGAGAGCTCATGAGAAGATGACTTCTGCTAGGCAGATTCTATCTCACTTAACTGAGCTTTATGGTGAGCACAGTCGAACTGCTAGATATGAGATATCTAAGCAACTGTTCTGTGCAAGGATGAAGGAAGGTGAGAAGGTTGGGGACCACATCCTCAAAATGATATCTATAATCGAGAGATTGGAGGCTCTTGATTTCAATAGATACTTCTCTTCAGACCGTCCTTATCCTACAGTCTCTCCCTGATTCCTTCTCACAGTTTGTTATGAATTTCAACTGCAATGAGATTGCGTGCAACTTAGAAGGGTTGATGAACAACCTGGTGACCGCTCAGTCTCAGATAAAGACTCTGCGAATGAAGGAGTCTTCCCTTGTGATTTCTTCTGGATCTCGGAGGTCCAAGAATAAGAAGAAAAAGACCAAAAAGCGGATGGGACCACAAGTCAAGGACTTTAAGGGTAAGGGCAAGGCCCCGATGGTTCCAAAGAGCAAGAAGAAGGACGGTTGTCTCAAATGCGGTGAGCTGGGCCACTGGGATAAAGACTGTCCTATTCTTCATGGCACTTCAGGTACAGAACTTTTAATCTTGGAAACAAATTGTTCTGCTACTGTATTTTCTACTTCATGGATACTAGATTCTGGTGCTAGTTCTCATATTTGTACCGTGAATCAAGATCTGGAACAAAGTAGGAAGCTTAGAGCTGGGGAAGTGATGATTACTATTGGAAGTGGGCATAGTGTTGAGGCAACTGACATAGGATCACTTCTTTTGGGTTTAGAATCCAGTTTTGTTTTGACTTTAGAAGATGTACTTATTTTGCCCAATGGGCATAAAAACAATGTATCCATTCCGGTCATGGATCGGAAAGGCTTTTCATTTTTCATTGGTGATGATTCCTGCAAAATTTATTTTAGAAATAAACTAGTGGGCACTGCTACATTGTTGAATGGACTGTATCATCTAAACCTCAGTAACAAAGTCGTTGTGAATACTATGACTAGGAAGCATGGTAGGGATGAAACTAATCAAGTTTTTAAATGGCATCTTAGACTTGTTCATGTTGGTCAGATCAAGGTATACAAAATGGAAAAAGATGGACTTATGGGTCCATTGGGATCGGATCACTTTCCTACTTATGAATCTTGCCTTAAAGGCAAAATGACTAAGTCCCCCTTCACAAGGATTTTTGAAAGAGCCGCTGATAAACTAGGATTAATCCATACCGACGTATGTGGTGCTTTGGAAGCAGCACATGATGGATATCAGTATTTCATTACGTTTACAGACTAGGTATGGTTATGTATACTTAATGAAACATAAATCTGAGGCTTTTGAGAAATTCCAGGAATTGAAGGCCCTAGTCGAGAAACAAACTGGAAATCATATCAAAGCACTTCGGTCGGACCGAGGTGGTGAGTATATGAGTATAGAGTTTGAAGAGTTCCTTAAGGGACATGGAATAGTATCACAACTAACACCTCTAGGTACTCCTCAGTTAAATGGTGTGTCAGAAAGAAGAAACCGGACCTTGTTGAACATGGTCCGTTCTATGCTAGGCTATACTGACTTACCGATTTACCTATGGGGTTATGCACTCTTGACTGCTGCGTATATTTTGAACAGATGTCCTTCCAAATACGTTCCTAAAACTCCACATGAGATTTGGGAGGGTAGGAAAACAAGTCTTAATCACGTTAGGATTTGGGGATGTCCCGCCTATGTCAAGAACACTAAGGTGGAAAAGCTGGAAGCAAGGTCCGTGAAGGGAAGTTTCATTGGATTCCCTTCTGGGACGATGGGTTATTTATTCTAGATGCCCTAAGATCGAAAGATCATTGTTGCTTTACAAGCACACTTCCTGGAAGATAAGTTCATTCAGGAAGGCGGAGCAGGTAGAAGTATTTCTTTGGAAGAATACAATGAAACTCCTCAGGAGACACATGTGCAAGAAATTGGAACCAAACCTTCTGAAACACAAGTACAACAACCTCGTAGGTCAAGTAGGGTGTCTCATTTACCTGAGAGGTATTACCTTGTGCACTTGGAGGAGCTGGGTCTCCATGAGGTTCCAAGTGATAGCCAAGAGGCCGACCCAAGGACCTATGACCAAGCGATGGTGGATGTAGACTCCCCGAAATGGCATGAAGCTATGGAAGCTGAGATAGACTCGATGCATGTAAATCAAATTTGGACTCTAGTAGACCACCATGAGGGTATAGTGCCCATTGGGAACAAGTGGATCTACAAGAGAAATACTGATGGATATGGCAAGGTTGACGCCTATAAGGCCAGGCTTGTGGCAAAGGGTTGTACCCAAAAGGAAGGGATCGATTACCATGATACCTTCTCGCCCGTAGCTATGATCAAGTTTATTCGCATGATGCTTGCTATAGCTGCCTACCACGATTATGAGATATGGAAAATGGACGTAAAGACGGATTTCCTTAATGGATTACTCGAGGAGAAAATCTATATGGAGCATCCTAAAGGCTTTGTGTCCGAAGTCGATATTCAGAAAGTGTGCAAGCTTCAGCGTTCTATTTATGGACTGAAGCAAGATTCGCGTAGTTGGAACCTTCATTTTGACGAGGCAGTCAAAGAGTTTGACTTCGTACAAAATGAAGAGGAACGTTATGTATACAAGAGGGTTAGTGGGAGCAAGATCGCATTCTTAGTACTATATGTAGATGACATTCTACTAATAGGAAATGATATAGGAATGCTCAATTCTGTGAAAGCTTGGCTTTCGAGTAATTTCTCCATGAAAGACTTGGGATAAGCAACCTATATTCTTGGTATTCAGCTCTACCGGGATAGAGCGAAGAGAACGATAGGTCTTTCCCAAGCCCTTTATATAGATAAGATCTTAAAGCGATTTAAGATGGATGATTCTAAAAGAGGGTTCCTAACGATGCGACATGGAATAAAACTCTCCTCGAAGATGTGTCCTCAAAGTGAGGAAGAACGAAAGGAATGAGTAATATACCATATGCTTCGGCTGTGGGTAGCCTTATGTATGTTATGTTGTGTATGAGATCTAATATTGCGTATGCTGTGAGCGTGGTAAGTAGGTTTCAGGAAAACCCAGGTAGGGAACATTGGACTGCCATAAAGAACGTTCTCAAGTACTTAATAAGGACTAGAGATATGGTTCTGATGTATGGCGGTGGAGAACTAAATGTGGTGGGATTTACTGATTCGGACTTCCAAGGACAGAAAGATGATTCGATGTCTACTTTTGGCTACATATTTACTCTTAATAGAGGATTGGTATCTTGGCATAGTGCCAAGCAAAGAACGACTGCTGATTCCACCTATCAGGCTTAGTGTCAAGCAGCCTCGGAGGCTTCTAAGGAACGGTTCTAGATTGAGAAGTTTCTAGGAGAACTTCAAGTGATACCATTTGCTGAGCTGCCTGTTCCACTGTACTGCGACAACGACGGAGATGTAGTACAGGCCAAGGAGACAAGGTTTCACAACAGTACCAAACACATTGAGAGGAAGTATCATCTCGTAAGAGAATTTGTTCGCAAAGGATACACTGTGCTGCATATAGTAGACTCAGCCGACAACGTCGCTGATCCACTGACCAATCCACTTTCTCAGACTAGCTTGGAGCGTCATCTGGAGAACATGGGTATTATACACCATAGTGTGTGGCATTCAGTGCAAATGGGATATTGTTAGGAGTATGCCCTCGAATGTCACTCAGAGGATGTTGAGTGAGGCCATTGTACTTGTTATTATGTAAATCATTATCATAAGACAATTATTTGTTTCTTTATTTACTTTACTGGCATTCTTGACTTGTAAATATATATATATATAGATCCACTCTTTATTGGATGAGGAGATCGGCACTAGAAAGGTTTATAGCTCAAATACATAATCGTTCGCAAGTCGATGAAACTTGACTGGGCGTTAAGTTTATGTGAAGACTTGTATGACGTGTTCTTTGACATGGAGAGTGCCTTTCGAACACTAATGGTTAGTGAGAGCACACGTTATAGGTATGCTAATTAGATTAGTATACTCGAACCGACTCACCCTCGATTCGTCACATGAATTTCACTCCGGGACAGTCAATGATGAAATCGAAAGGTTGTGATAGGTATTCATGAACCTTAGACTTAGTACAGATAGGGTTTGACTTACCGTGACCCTATAACTTGATCGGGACATTTGAAAGAAGGGTTTATATGTATGCTGGTATTCATGAAATAATGGTTTTTGAATGATCCCTATCATTCTTTCTCAGTTGGGGAGTAGTGTAAGCCGCCAGGCTAGCCAAGTGGTGCTGCTACTCTTTGTTTCCCCCCATTTCTAACTGAGAAGGATCTATCGAGTCGCGCAATAGGATTGACGATGGAATGAATCGAGCGTATTCTCTCATTATGAATATTGGATATTAGATATCTAATTTATTGGGACAGTAGATGTCTAAAATGGTTTATTGGATAAATTAGTTTATGGCCTAATGAATTAAATAAATTACTAGGTGATTAATTTAATTCATAGATATAATTAGTTCTTGGAGAAATTAATTATATTATTTTGTATTTTATGTGATTAATTAATTAGATTAATTGATATAAATACATCGGAACGGAATTGAAGTTTATCTTTTTCGACTCACGGGAGTCCGAAATGAACCAAACTCATCCGATTCCTTCAAGATGGCCGCCCCACTTACCTCCGTGTGAGCCTTATCTTTAATCTCCACCATATGAGTGGAATCTCATGGCATGTGGGGACAAGCATCAAGGTCATTATTTGGTTGGTGGATCTTGTCATGTGCGATGGCGAATATAAAGAAGACTTACTCACTTCTCTCACCCACTGTACATCTCACGTATTGCAGAGAGAGAAAGAAAATAGTTTTCTTATTCACTTCTTCAATTCACTTTCTAAGTTAACACAGAGAGAGGTTTTTGATAAATATACTTGGAGTGTATTCATAAAATATAATAGCTTCATCATCCTATTCTAGCCGTAACCTTGGAGGTTAATAGGGTGGTTGTCATTTTGGTCATTTTCCGGCACGTGGCAAGTAGAGGCACGGTGTTTTGGTGCTCGGAATTTCAAAAGCTTGATGAATTAGATTCGCGGGGAAGTTCATCTAAAGCTTGTGGAATCGCTCAAGAGAAGAACACCATTTAATCAACGGACTACAAGGGTATGATATCGATTCTTCCTTTGTTTAATTTATATTCATATATACGTAGCTTGATCGGTCCTTGTGGGGATTCAGATCGAATTAATTTTCGTTTTACCGCTTCCGCTGGGACTTCGTTTTAGGCACCTAATCCCAACAGTTAATGGCAAATGAGATCATAAGTCTTTGGCCAAAGAAGTTAGATCTAATTGTATTTGATACAAAAGAGCTCGTTGATCTCGGTTTGCATTAACAAATGCATAGAGTCAAGTTACAATAGGTTTTGACTTTACCCTGACCCTAATACTGTTGGGATTTGGTGCATAAAACGAAGGCTCAGCGGAAGCGGTAAAATGAAAATTAATTCGATCTGAATCCCTATAAGGATCGATCGAGCTACGTATACACGAATATTAAAACGAAACACAAAAGATACGAGAAACATACCCTTGTAGTCGTTGATTAAATGGTGTTCTTCTCTTGAGCTATTCCCCAAGCTTTGGATTGCTTTCCATGATTCGAATTCGCTCCAAGCTCTTGGATAATCCAATGCCGAAAGAACCGCGTCTCTACTTGCCACGCACCGGAGAAACGAACGGAACGATAATCACCTTGCTATCCTCCAAGGATACGGCTAGAGCTAGGATGATGAAGCTTTTCATTGTGTTTACTAGCAGCTTAATGAAACTTATTGGTTTCTTATAGCTTTTTCGGACAGCTGATAATGTGTTTACCAGGAGCTTAATCAATAAGATAGCAGCTTAATGGGACAGTGATCCCCCAGCTCCTTATTCGGTAAGCTATCATCTTAATGGAACCAAATGACTATTATAACTAGATATTATGTTATATTATTATGATATTGTGCAATTTATAATTGTATGCTGTTGAACTATTTTGGATATAAATATTTAATACATTTTTATATATATCGAGGGAGTAAAATGGTCATTTCTGCCATTCGGACAGTTGATTCATCAATGCAGGTAAACAACATTTCATCCTTATCCAAACAGACAGCATAATCCAAACAGATAAATTATTCCACTCATATCTTAATGGCAAAGTTGGTAAACAGCCCATAAGTGTATAACTCACTTTCTCTTTTTGATTTCTTGATTTTTCTCCAAGAACAACCTAGAAGAAATGAAGAAGAAGATGAAGACAATTGAGAAAACTATTCTCTCTCTCTCTCTCTCTCTCTCTCTCTCTCTCTCTTTCTCTCTCTCTCTCTCTCTCTCTCTCTCTAATTCACGGTGGAATTAAAATGGGTTAAGAGAGAGTTTGTCAAGTCCTCTTCTTATTCTATTTCCACCCTCATGTGAACAAATCATACCACATGATACCTAGCCCCACAAAGTCATGATCATCCATTAATAAATGGAAGGAAAAGACAATGGGAAGGTAGGTGGAAGTAAAGGGGGCGGCCATCATGAAAAAATGGAGGAGTTCGGTTCGTTTCGGACTCCCATGAGTCCAAACAGATAAACTCTGATTCCATTCCAATGTATTTATATTAATTAATTAATCCAATTAATTAATCATATAAAATACATAACAACATAATTAATTTCTCCAAGAAATAATTATATTTATGCATTAAATTAATCACCCAGTAATTTATTTAATTCATTAGGCCGTAAATCAATTTATCCAATAACTCGATTTAGACATCTAATGTCCCAAATTAGATATCCAATATCTAATATTCATAATGAGAGAATAAGCTCGATTCATTCCGTCGTCAATCCTATTGCGTGACTTGGTAGGTCCGTCTCAGTCAGCAATGGGAGGAAGCAAAGAGTAGTAGCACCACCTAGCCAGCCTGGCGGCCTACACTGTACCCCAACTGAGAACGGATGATGGGATCATTCAAGAACCATTCTGTCGTGAATAACAGTATACGGATAAACCCTTCTTTCAAATGTCCCGATCAAGTTATAGGGTCACGGTCAGTCAAACCCTATATGTACTTGACGCTATGTATGAGTTAATGCAAATGGAGATCATCGAGCTCTCGTGTATCTAATACAACTAGCTCCAATGCTTTAGCCAAAGACTTATGATCACATCTGCCAATAACCGCATAGGACATATAACTCGTTCACTAACAGGAGAAAGAATTCTATCTTGGTATTCAGTAGGACCTGCTACTTGCCCATCAAGATGCACGGCGAGGTTGGATCCCGCCTTCCGGTTTATAGGGTCGAACTACTCTAATGAAAATCTTGACATCACAAGCACATCCCTACTAACTACTCAAGTCGAAGGTTGACAAATACCTATCACAACCTTTCGATTGCATCATTGACTGTCCCGGAGTGAAGTCCGTGTGACGAATCGAGGGTGAGTCGGTTTGAGTATACTAATCTAATTAGCATACCTATAACTTGTGCTCCCACTAACCATTAGTATTCGACAGACACTCTACATCTCAAAGAACACGTCATACAAGTCTTCACATAAACTTAGCATCCAGTCAAGTATCATCAACTTGCGAACGATTAAGTATTTGAGCTATAAACCTTTCCAGTGCCGAACCCCTTATCCAATAAGGGGTGGAACGTTTTGCTCTCAAATACACGGATAAGTTTCTATATGTATATTTACGAGTTAGGAATGACAGTAACTACCAGTAAATAAAGAAACATCCATTTGCCTTATGATAATAATTTACATAATTACAAGTACAATGCCCTCACTCAACATCCTCTGAGTGGCTTTCGGGGGCATACTCCTAACAATCTCCCACTTGCACTCAATGCCACACACTATGGTATCTAATACCCATGTTCTCCAGATGACGCTCCAAGCTAATCTGAGGAAGTGGCTTAGTCAGTAGATCAGCGACGTTGTCGGCTGAGTCTACTGTGTGCAGTACAATGTATTCCTTGCGAACAAATTCTCTTATGAGATGATACTTCCTCTCAATGTTTTGGTGCTGTTGTGAAACCTCGGCTCCTTGGCCTGCGCTACAGCTCCGTCGTTGTCGCAGTACAACGGAATAGGCAGCTCAGGACATGGTATCACTTGAATTTCTCCGAGAAACTTCTTAATCCAGAACCCTTCCTTGGAAGCCTCCGAGGCTGCTTGATACTCAGCTTGACAGGTGGAATCAGCAATCGCTCTTTGCTTGGCGCTACGCCAAGATACTGCTCCTCCATTAAGAGTAAATATGCAACCAGAAGTAGACATTGAATCATCCTTCTATCCTTGGAAGTCCGAATCAGTGAATCTCACCACATCTAATTCTCCACCGCCATACATCAGAACCATTTCTCTAGTCCTTCTTAAGTACTTGAGAACATTCTTTACGGCAGTCCAATGTTCCCTACCTGGGTTTGCCTGAAACCTACTTACCACGCCCACAGCATGCGCAATGTCAGGTCTTGTACACAACATAGCATACATAAGGTTACCCACGGCCGAAGCATATGGTATATTACTCATTTCCTTTCGTTGTTCCTCACTTTGAGGACACATCATATAGGAGAGCTTTATTCCATGTCGCGTCGGAAAGAACCCTATTTTAGAATCATCCATCTTAAATCGCTTTAAGATCTTGTCTATATAGAGGGCTTTGGAAAGACCTATTATTCTCTTCGCTCTATCCCTGTAGAGTCTAATACCAAGAATATAGGTTGCTTCTCCCAAGTCTTTCATTGAGAAATTACTCGAAAGCCAAGCTTTCACAAAACTGAGCATTCCCACATCATTTCCTATTAGTAGAATGTCATCTACATATAGTACTAAGAATGCAATCTTGCTCCCACTAACCCTCTTGTATACACAAGGTTACACTAACCCTCTCGTCAAAATGAAGGTTCCAACTACGCGATGCTTACTTTAGTCAATAAATGGAACGCTGAAGCTTGCACACTTTCTGAATATCGACCTCGGACATAAATCCTTAAGGCTACTCCATATAGATTTCCTCCTCGAGGAATCCATTAAGAAAAGTCGTCTTTACGTCCATTTGTCATATCTCATAATCGTGGTAGGCAGCTATAGCAAGCATCGTGTGAATAGACTTGATCATAGCTACGGGCGAGAAGGTATCATGGTAATCAATCCCTTCCTTTTGGGTATAACCCTTTGCCACTAGCCTGACTTATAGGCGTCAACCTTGCCATCTCCATCAGTCTTTCTCTTGTAGATCCACTTGTTCCCAGTAGGCACTATGCCCTTGGGGCGGTCTACTAGAGTCCAGACCTGTTTGACATGCATCGAGTCTATCTCTGCTTCCATAGCTTCACGCTATTTCGCAGAGTCTACATCCACTATCGCTTGATCATATGTCATTGGGTCGGTCTCTTGGCTATCACTTGGAACCTCATGGAGACCCAGCTCCTCCAATTGCACAAGGCCATACCTCTCAGGTAAATGAGACACCCTACTAGACCTACAAGGTGGTTGTACTTGTGTTTCAGAAGGTTCGGTTCCAATTTCTTGCACAGGTGTCTCCTGAGGAGTTTCATTGTATTCTTCCAAAGAAATACTTCTACCTGCTCCCCCTTCCTGAATGAACTCATCTTCCAGGAAGTGTGCTTGTAAAGCAACAACGATCTTTCGATCTTTGGGCATGTAGAATAGATTACCCATCATCTCAGATGGGAATCCAATGAAACGTCCCTTCGCGGACCTCGCTTCCAACTTTTCCACCTTAGTCTTCTTGACATAGGCGGGACATCCCTAAATCCTAATGTGATTAAGATTTGGTTTCCTGCCCTCCCACATCTCATGTAGAGTTTAAGGAACGAATTTGGAAGGACATCTGTTCAAGATGTAAGCGGCAGTCAGGAGTGCATACCCCCACAGGTAGATCGATAAGTCAGTATAGCCCAGCATGGAACAGACCATGTTCAACAAGGTCCGGTTCCTTCTTTCTGACACACCATTTAACTAAGGAGTACCTGTAGGTGTTAGTTGTGATACTATTCCATGTTCCTTAAGGAACTCCTGAAACTCCATACTCATATACTCGCCACCTCGTTCCGACCGAAGTGCTTTGATATCATTACCAGTTTGTTTCTCGACTAGGGACTTGAATTCCTAGAATTTCTCAAAGGCCTCGGATTTATGTTTCATCAAGTATACATAACCATACCTAGTATGATCATCTGTAAACGTAATGAAGTACTGATATCCTTCATGTGCTGCTTCCAAAGCACCACATACGTCGGTATGGATTAGTCCTAGTTTATCAGCAGCTCTTTCAAAAGTCTCCGTGAAGGGGGACTTAGTCATTTTGCCTTTGAGGCAAGATTAACAAGTAGGAAAAGGATCCGATCCCAATGGACCCATAAGTCCATCTTTTTCCATTTTGTAAACCTTGGTCTGACCAACATGACCAAGTCTAAGATGCCATTTCAAAACTTGATTAGTTTCATCCCTACCACGCTTCCTAGTCATAGTATTCACGACTTTGTAACTAAGGTTTAGATGATACAGTCCATTTAACAATGTAGCAGTGCCCACTAGTTTATTTCTAAAATAAATTTTGCAGGAACCATCACCAATGAAAAATGAAAAGCCTTTCCGATCCATGACCGGAATGGGTACAATGTTTTTATGCCCCTTGGGCAAAACAAGTACAGCTTCTAAAGTCAGAACAAAATCGGATTCTAAACCCAAAAGCAGTGATCCTATGTTGGTTGCCTCGACACTATGCCCGCTTCCGATAGTGATCATCACTTCCACAGCTCCAAGCTTCCTACTTTGTTTCAGATCTTGATTCACGGTACAAATATGAGAACTAGCACCAGAATCCAGTATCCATGAAGTAGAAAATACAGTAGTAGGATAATTTGTTCCAAAACTAAATGTATTATACCTAAAGTGCCATGAAGAATGGGATAGTCTCTAGCCCAGTGGACCAGCTCACCGCACTTGAGACAAGCATCCTTCTTCTTCTTGTTGTTCGGAACTATCAGGGCCTTGCCCTTACCCTTGGAGTCCTTGACTTGTGGTCCCGTCTGCTTCTTGGTCTTTTTCTACTTATTCTTGGACCTCCGAGATCCAAAAAAAATCACAAGGGAAGACTCCTTCATCCGCGGAGTCTTTATCTGAGACTGAGCGGTCACTAGTTTGTTCATTACCCCAGGTAAGTTACACGCAATCTCATTACAGATGAAGTTCATAACAAACTGTGAGAAGGAATCAGGGAGAGACTATAGGATAAAGTCGGTTTGAAG
This sequence comes from Orobanche coerulescens, assembly GCA_033398695.1. Classification (NCBI taxonomy): domain Eukaryota; kingdom Viridiplantae; phylum Streptophyta; class Magnoliopsida; order Lamiales; family Orobanchaceae; genus Orobanche; species Orobanche coerulescens. The sequence goes on along the minus strand of CM065805.1, from coordinate 55,493,698 downwards.
AGAAGTATCCATCTTAAAATCAAGAGCCTCCAATCTCTCAATCATAGATATCATTTTGAGGATGTGGTCCCCAACCTTCTCACCTTCCTTCATCCGAGCACCGAATAGTTGCTTGAATATCTCATATCTAGCCGTTCGACTGTGCTCACCATGAAGCTCGGTTAATTGAGATAGAATCTGCCTAGCAGAAGTCATTTTCTCATGAGCTCTCTAAAGATCATTAGACATAGAAGCCATCATGTATGCACAGACTTTTACATCATCCTTAACCCACTTTTCGTGGTTTTCTATCTCTTCGTGATTGGATCTTGTACGCACTGGAGGTGCCGGAATGTCCGTCTCCAAGACGTATCCCAGTACCTCTATACTGAGGACAATCATCAAATTACGGATCCAATCCACAAAGTTAGGTTCGATCAAGGTGTTCTTTTATAGTAGAATTGCGAGTGGGTTCATAGTCATATTAAGAGTTATGTCTGCATTAAGTATAACATATTAATTAGTAACTCATTTAATTATGATCTGAGTATAGAATTAAGGTCTTTTCTATTCTTTTTACCCAGCTCCCACTATTTTTATCGGAATAACACACTCCCATGTGAAATTCAGAAGTATTGTTCGCACTACTTCATAGTGGTGATCGTGTTCTTTATAAATCTCAATAGAAGGTAACCGAACAGGTTTCTAGTCTATTAATTTTCATAAAGTGTTGCCCAACACCAACCCATCTAATGGATGATACGATCTTGTTTTTCCCCTTGTTCACTCCCCTCAACCTATACGGTTTTTATGGTTCGTGAACAAGTTAAGTTTATACCATCGATGCAAATCAGTTTCACAAGTTAATCTTATGCGGCAACCTATCAGGTTTCTAAGGATAAAATTTGCCCCGACCGAAGGCATCCAATGCGCTCCCGGTAATTTATCCATCCTCCCCGAACGACTACCCTGATAACTCTAAAGCATAGCACATCCGGTTTGGACTTCAATTTCCCGAAAGTTCGATGGAGGGAAGGAAAACCTTGAAACCTTATAAACTTAATAATTTGTTGTGGGAGAATTTTAGCGATTAATGTTACACTTTGCACATTAATTCATTTAAGCGTGTTTGTAGCATTCATACAATATGAACAACGATTCACAACCTAGTTGCTACCAACATGTAGTTCGTGGACCGTTCTTGTAAACAAAAAACTCCGTAATATAATTACAAGTCTTCGTCTTGAATCTTTGTCTTCTAGAAACGGATCTTCCTCCGATATTCGTCATTACATATAAATTTTATATTGAAAAATTGCATCCTAGATACAAATATTTCTAGTAAAATAAATAGGCTCAAAACGGCCTTTACAACCCAATCGAATATATCGAACGATTCAAAAACTAAGTCCATGAACCACACCCCCATTCAAAAGTATTCATCCAATAAATACTATATAAACAGAAAGCGTAGAGATACATTAATCCTATCAACATATAAAAAATAATTAGAATCGATCCAATCAATTCACACAACCGGTAATATGAAAATGGTCAAAATATTTCGGTCATCCACAAGTATTCTAATCAATTAATACTCCCTTATAAAATGAAATACCATAAATCATTTAATCATATTAAATCCAATTTAATACGCGGGAGATTAATTTTTTGAAATACACAAAAAAATCGAGCCAAGGCTAATCTGCCTGCCGGACACGGCCCGTGCCGAATGGCACGGTCGAGTTGTGCCGGCAGTCTGCCTACCCCGCACGGACCGTGCCAAAAGGTACAGTCGGGTTGTGCCGGCAGTGTCCTGGACTGTCCTGCCGGACACGGCCGTGTCAAATGACACGGTTGAGTCACCCTGGCAAATTTCAACCTTTTGTCTGAAAAGTCGTCCAACGACGATTCGGGGCTAGATTTTCGACCGGATATCCAATATCAATATTTTCCGGCTTTCATATCTACAATATAAATCAAATTTCCCAGAAATTAAAGATTTATATTTAGACATAAACTTACGAAAAATACAACTACAATGAACGAAAAACATACACCACGATTATGACTATACATGATTCCAAATCATTCACCATCTAATCAAGCATTCCAAATACCAATATCGTATATATGATCGCAAGACCTACGCTCTGATACCACTATTGGGATTTGGTGCCTAAAATGAAGGCCCAGCGGAAGCGGTAAAATGAAAATTAATTCGATCCAAATCCCTATGAGGATCGATCGAGCTACGTATGCATGAATATTAAAACGAAACACAAAAGATACGAGAAACATACCCTTACAGTCGTTGATTAAATGGTGTCCTTCTCTTGAGTTATTCCCCAAGCTTTATATTGCTTTCCACGATTCCAATTCGCTCCAAGCTCTTGGATGATCCAACACCGAAAGAACCGCATCTCTACTTGCCACGCGCCGGAGAAACGAACGGAATGATGATCACCTTGCTATCCTCCGAGGATACAGCTAGAGCTAGGATGATGAACCTTTTGATTGTGATTATAGCACTCTAAGTGTATAACTCACTTTCTCTCTTTGATTTCTTGATTTTTCTCCAAGAACCACCAAGAAGAAATGAAGAAGAAGATGGAGATAATTGAGAAAACTATTCTCTCTCTCTCTCTCTCTCTCTCTCTCTCTCTCTCTCTCTCCCTCTCTCTCTCCCTCTCTCTATTTCACGGTGGAATCAAAATGGATTAAGAGAGAGTTTGTCAAGTCCTCTTCTTATTCTATTTCCACCCTCATGTGAACAAATCATACCACATGATACCTAGCCCCACAAAGTCATGATCATCCATTAATAAATGAAAGGAAAAGACAATGGGAAGGTAGGTGGAAGTAAGGTGGCGGCCATCATGAAAACCAGACGAGTTTGGTTCGTTTCAAACTCTCGTGAGTCCAAACAGATAAACTCCGATACTGTTCCGATGTATTTAAATTAATTAATTAATCCAATTAATTAATCATATCAAATACATAACAATATAATTAATTTCTCCAAGAAATAATTATATTTATGAATTAAATTAATCACCCAGTAATTTATTTAATTCATTAGGCCGTAAATTAATTTATCCGATAAATCGATTTAGACATCTAATGTCCTAAATTAGATATCCAATTTCTAATATTTATAATGAGAGAATAAGCTCGATTCATTCCATCATCAATCATTTTGTGCGACTCGGTGGGTCCGTCTCAGTCAGCAATGGGAGGAACCAAAGAGTAGTAGCGCCACCTAGCCAGCCTGGCGGCCTATACTGTACCCCAAATGAGAACGAATGATGGGATCATTCAAGAAATATTCTGTCGTGAATACCAGTATACGTATAAACCCTTCTTACAAATGTCCCGATCAAGTTATAGGGTCACGGTCAGTCAAACCCTATTTGTACTTGAAGATATGCATGAGCTAATGTAAATCGAGATCATCGAGCTTTGGTGTATCTAATACAACTATCTCCAATGCTTTGGCCAAAGACTTATGATCTTATCTGCCAATAACCGCATAGGACATATAACCCGTTCACTAACAGGACAAAGAATTCTATCTTGGTATTCAGTAGGACCTGCTACTTGCCCATCAAGATGCACGTCGAGGTTGACCCCCACCTTCCGATTTACAAGGTGGAACTACTATAATGAAAATCTTGACGTCACAAGCACATCCCTACTAAATCCTCAAGTCGAAGGTTCACGAAGACCTATCACAACCTTTCAATTCCATCATTGACTGTCACGGAGTGAAGTCCGTGTGACGAATCGAGGGTGAGTCAGTTCGAGTATACTAATCTAATTAGCATACCAATAACGTATGCTCCCAGTAACCATTAGTGTTCGAGAGGCACTCTCCATGTCAAAGAACACGTCATACAAGTCTTCACATAAACTTAACGCCCAGTCAAGTTTCATCCACTTGTGAATGATTAAGTATTTGAGCTATAAACCTTTCAAATGCCGACCCCCTTATCCAATAAGGCGGCGGGCACATGGGTCAGCTGGTGGTGGGCTCGAATAAGATTCCCGCGGCATGAACCTGGACAGCTTTGGGTCAACGGGGATTAACGTACGCTAAGTGATGTATATAGCGTACGCTAAGTATAGTCGATTACGTGCGTAACTGTGTTGATGTAGCATACGTAAGAGAGAACAAGATTGAGGCAGTAAGCTACCATTGAACGATAATGTACGCTAAGGATATCGGGTAGCGCACGCTAAGTGAATAACGTACGTAAAGCACTAAGGCTAACGTACGTAAAGCTTAGGACAGTATATATATGGGACAACACCCATTCCACTCCACTTCGTTTTCTTTCTTTTCTCCTTCATTTTTCTTCAAGACCAGAGAGCCCCCTGCCACTTAAACACCTGTATATCATCTCTACTTGATCATTGAGAATTGGAAGCACCTTGGATTGGTAGTCAAGTTTCCGGTGTTGGATTTTCGTCAAGTGTTCATCATTGTCTTCTACATTAAGGTATGTTGATACTTTCCAAACTCAAATCCTTGTTCTTAAGGAACGATATGAACATGCTTCTGATATCATTGGATTAGGAGTAACCCTTTAAGTTGAACACCATGTTGTTAGAAGTTAATATGAACTTATTTCAGACCTTCCCTGAGTAAGAAGATTATTAACCAAGACTTTTCGAGTTGAACCTATGATATAGTTTATGAGATTTATTAAACATTTTGGATGTTGATTCTGAGTCACTTGTTTACCAAGGTATTGTTAATACCATCACTTAGAATGGGAATATTTAAGGAGATGAATTATTAGGATTTTCACCAAGAATAATCCATGTGTAGTATAAAGTATTCTTCAAGCACAATTCATGAATCGTAGTGATTTTTGGAGATGATGATATTCATGTTGATGTTTTAGAAATGATCAAGACTTGTGATTATTATCACCCTTGTTAATCGAACTTAGATGGATGAACATTGAGAGTTTTTGACATGTCTTGTAAGGGATGGGTTGATTAGCTGACCTTCGTGATGAAAGGTTGAAGGAAATAATGATGATGTCGATAACAATTGTATCAACCGTAGATTAACCGAACTTCATATGAGAATTTATAATCGAGTTTGGAATATGGCGTTGTGATGGCATGTTTATCCTTGAATTCGAAGACATCAAACACCGTAAGATCATTTAATTTCGCATGAGAAATGTATTTATGAGTATAATGTATGTTAAGCATCATGCATTACGTACGTTATATCATCAGGTGAGACAGTCGTCTGATCAGAGAAGAGAACTGTCAAATACATGCTTAGCATACATTAGGCTTTGGAGCTTTCGTACGCTAACGTACAGACTTAACGTATGTTACGTTGGGTATGTAACGTACGTTATGGAGACATCAGGCAGGATACGTAATGTTGACAATTTTCGGCCATAGTTTAGGATGTTAGATGTTCGTACGTTAGTTATATGACGTAAGATGAACCCTATATTATTCTTTTGTTTAAGGTCCGAGCTTTGCAATGTGATTGATCGATGGGGCGACCTTCGAGTGTATTGTTATCCGTCGAAGTATTATCCTTGTTGTCAATTTGAGGCAAGTACTTTAATTATAGTTGTGCGTATTAATGTCGGTTATGTTATTGTTGTATTGTGCATATGTGTTGTGATTAATTGTCCACCATGCGTTGGTCCGACGGGATCATCATGGGAATCTATAGCTGTGTGCGCTGGATCATTGGACAGGTAATTCCACCATATGTTGGTTCGACGGGATCATCATGGGAATCTATAGCTGTGTGCGCTGGATCGTTTGAATACCATGAGTATGTTGAGACTGTCATGATGTGTTATGTGTTGTTATTATTTCTCGTTGGAGAAACTTGTCATGATTATTGTTGAATAAATCATTGTTGTATAATTATCGTACTTGTACTAGCATCGTTGTGCTAACCCCTTCAGGGGTGAATATTTGTTTTATGTTCAGGATCCAGGAGAGCGGGAAAACAACCACTGGAGCTACATGACGACGAGGGTGCAGAGTGATGTTCCGGCCGGATTTAATTGTCATATGTTTGTGTTTATTTAATTAACTACTTGAGTACGTTGTCTTTTGTGATGTTGGATTTGGTTATATATTAATGTTCTTCGTTGGACGTTTGTATTTTCAGTACTGATTCAGAACCGTATATTTTATTTCAGTTACTTTCGTTTGTTGGTATTTGTTATTGTCATTTCGTTTCATCGGCCTTGTAAATTCTTACGTAAAGGATTTACGGTATTGTAATATTCCTGAATATATCGGGGGTGTTACAGTTGGAGCTTGGGTTTGTACGATTGTGTACATATGTGATTGTTTCATGATGTTTTGTAATTGTGTGCTGGTTATCGTTCGAGCCGTTGAAATCACCGAACGATGCCGTCGTTGCTGTGATTTTCGTATGTGTGTTGCCTTATGATGGTAATCATTATATGTGTTATGTATTATAATTTTCTGTCGTGCTGAGTGGTTACTTATTCGGTATGCCGAGATGTTTCAACCATAATGTGCTGGGACATGTACGTGCAAATTGTTCCTTCTCGCCAGTAACGTGTTATAAGTGTGGACTCGAGGGACACAGAATCCAGTCTTGCGAGTTGGTTACCGAGTCTTATGGGGCACGAACTTCAGCACAGATATCATGATCGGCTCTGAGAGGCCCTTGAAAGATTTTTCTGTCGGTTGCTTGTAGTGTTGTTACCTTGCTTTCGTTGTTGTGAGTCTCTGGGACGACACTTCTTTTAAAAGAGGTTGAATGTAATACCCATATTATTTTTGACTTCTGCATATTTTTTTTCTCTTTCTAAATTCTATCGACTCGCTCGTGTTCATTGATACTTTTTGAACTTGTTCCGTATTTTGGTTTTTATCGTTCGAACGAGCTGTAATATTGTTTCGGATCAATCTGTTTATCGTTGTGACTTTTCTGAGTTAGGTTCGATTCTTGTGAACCTTGTTCGAAATTAACGTCTTTTAGTTTCTACAAGTTCTTTTAATATCTTGAGTTGAAGTGTGAACTTCGGAGTCGTTGTTCGATCGTTGTTATTCGATCGTTGTTGTTCGATCATTGTTGTTCAATCGTTTTTGTTCGATCATTGTTGTTCGATAGTTGTTTTTCGATCATTGTTATTCAATCGTGGTTGTCCGATTGTTGTTGTTTGTATCGTATCGCGAAGAATTGTCGTTCACCGTTAGTCAGCTGTTTCGATTGCAGCCAATTGGGACACCGAGCTGTGCATTACGAGACGGTAGCTGAAAGGTTGGGGATAGAGTTTTCGTCTCTGCTCCGGAGGGACACAGGGATGCCTAATGAGGATTTCAGGAACTTCGGCGTAGTCGGAGTTCTTCTTGTCGCGGATCGTTGTGTGTTTAATTTCTATTTTCGAATGTGCGTGTTTTCTTCTAATAGGTACTTTTGTTTCGTGATCGTTCAAACAATTGACTTGATTGTGCTATCTGTTTGGTGATACTTGGCATTGGTTGGTGTTATATGTCTCTGCTTGTGACATTGTGACATTTGTCGTTGAGCGCGACTTCAAGCCGTATGTTTCTTTGCATTTCTTGTAACGTTTCGACGATGGGAGTAAGTTGCGCAGTTCTTGTATATCTCATTGAGATGTTCCTGGTGGGATATTTCTTCTCCCTACTTGTTTTAAGTTTCGGGACGGAACTTCTTTTAAGGAGGGTAGTACGTAATATCCGCGATTTTGATTTTCGGTAAATTTCTTTTTTTTGGCAGGAGTCCATTTTGACGACTAGCTTGTGACCGTTTCGTCATTCTGAGAATGATCAATTCTGCACTTTTTGACATCCGAGTTCGATTCGGTGTCATTTTGTTGAGTTCCGTGCTTCTTAGCGACTTTTCCGCACTTGAGTTCGATTCTCGCGAATCTCGTTCGAAACTGTTGTTTCAAGTTCCCCGTAAGTTCGTTTAACTTTGTTAGATGGGTTGTGAACTTGGGTTTGGCTATTCGATCACGTATCGTGATTTTCGGGCATTTTGGGCCATTTTGTTAATTTCCCAAAGTTGTGGGTATCCGCATTCATAATTGTCGTCTCGACCCTTTTTATGGCGGTGTGTGAGTTTGATTAGAGCTCAAGCTCTTAATATGATCTTATTCTGGAGTTTTTCCGTGTGTATCTTGAACTTGACATTTCGATCGGAGGAGTCCGTCGTTGTACCCGTTTTGAGAACTCTACTGCTGTAGTTTCTGGGGGCATTAGCGCGCGCTAATGGATTTCCTTAGCGCATGCTATCGAGTAGCATATTCAGAATAGTGGGTACTGGAGTACCCCGTTAGTGCACACTACCATATTTAGCGTATGCTATTTATGCTTCTTTACGTACGTAACGTGGCCTTCGTTACGTATGTTATCGCGATCAGGATTTCGGACAGAACATCTGGACCAACCTTTACATACGTAAGAGATCATACCTTTCGTACGTAACCTTGCTAACGTACGTTAAGATCTTACTGCTTACGTACGTTAGCCTCCCGCTGGTTTATATACCTGGAGTTGATCGATTTCGGATCATTTTTATCTTCCTCCTCCTTCCTTCAGTTTTGGCGATCTGGGCACCTGTGGGACAAGTTTTCGTCGGGCTTTGATGATAGTGATCATCTCGGTGGGTCTTCTTCGTGGTCATCATCATCTAGTCTTCCTTCTTCTCCGAATCAAGGTAATTTCTTCATTTTTCTTCAAGTTGACTTTTTGGGAGTTTTGTTCTTGATTCCGAATCCAATCTAGTTTAGATGAATCTATTGGTGTTAGATGTTGTTGTTAAACATGTTTTATGTATTGTATATCCATATCTTCGGTTCGTTTCAACCCGAAGGGTGATTTCGGTGTTCTTGAGGTGTAATGAACATTTAATATTCGATTAAATATTCGAATGGGTTTTCCTACGATAGTTTGATGTGATCTCCATTGTTTTTGGTCTTAATCCTCGTCGTAATCATGTTTTTGTTGTTTCTTCCAGAGGATTATCGGTGCTCGGGGATTCCAAGTTTATCTCCATTTAGTGTTGGTAATTCGTGTGGAGTTATTCTCGTAGTGTTCGCGGTGCTATTGTATTCTTGATTATGTTCAGGAGTTCGGGGCTGCCAGACCGCATCTCATTCATCGTCTCGTTTCGATCGTGGTTTTGAGTCAAGTATTTTTCTTATACGATTGTGTCCTGCAAATAGAGTTTACATGTTGGATTTACGATGGTTGGTTTACACTCGTGAGCATGTGTTGGCCACTAAGTATACTGGATACAGTTTGGAAAATAGTTTAAACAACAAACTGTATGGATTTTAAATCTGAGTGCGTAGCGGAAGTCTTGGATACAGTGGGTTGATGTGGATACAGCAACTAAGTGTATAGTGTATACTTAATATATCACAGTAATTTAAAACAGTAAAAGCTGAAGGTAAATAACACAGTAATTAAAGTGGTTCGAGGTAAACCCCTCTACGTCCACTGGTCCTCCACACAGGAGTAAAAAGTTTATTATAATTACTGCGTACACAACTACGTAATTATAACAACACACACAATCAATATATCGTTCACACAGATTGATATAAAGATCTTAGCTTAAACCGTTCACACAGATTGGTTTTGAGCTAATGCTTTGACTTGCTTCTTCACACACAGTTCTGAAGCTTCGTCTTCTTCAATGCAATTCCTTCACACACAGTTCCGGAGAAGCACAGATTGTTCAGTCCACACAGGGCTGATCTTGAGTTTGTTCAATGTATAGAACAGATGGTGAACAACAACTTTGACTTTAAGAGCTTTCAGCTGATGAAGTGTTGTTCAGGATGATGAGCACTGTATATCTCTTTCGTTCTTAATTGCAGTAAGCTTTGGAGATATGTTTGCTCTGATGATAACTTTTGATAGCTTGAGTGTTAGGTTGCTGGGTGACTGATCTTCAATGCCTTCATAAGATATATATATATAGTCTCTGAAGAATGTATCCGTTGAGATGTATCCGTTTGAATGAGATTTCGTTCCAACGGGATTATGACACGATCCGGATTTCGCGGGATTCTGAAGATCTGAAGACTGGCAGTATTTAAATACTTTATCCTTGAGTATTTAAATACTTCTTTATTCAACGGGACTTGACTTCTGCTCCGTCTTTGTCTGTTGTGAGTCAGATGGAAGATAACCGTATTTTGAGTTTCAAGACAGCTTCCGTACTTGGTCTTTTTACAAGACTTCTTGCCGATCAAGAGCTTTACTATATGCTGATTCGAGGCAGGTCTTCGATACAGGATCAAGCCTCAAAGCTTCGATACAGTTTCCTTTACTGTATTCGGATTGGCATATATGTCAAAACCTCTTTATCAAATATCATTTGATACAGGGATTGGGTATCCCGGCTGTTTCGATACAGGGTCTTTGTTTTCCCAACAATTTCCCCCTTTTTGACAATTTGCCAAGACTTACTTTCTTAACATTTCAAGTCTTCCTGATGATGCCAAAACCTTCTTCATGAAGCGTTCTTCTTTTGATGACTTCTGGCAGATTTCTTGGTCTTTCGTCAAAAGGTCTGACTTAGTGACTTAGTCTACAATAATGAACTGCTCGCAGGCAAGTTCGATACAGTTTAAGGATTATTACAACTTTAAGCTTATGATTGGCGCGCAGGCACAATCTTATAATGTATTCTAAGCTTACAACTGAAATTATGAACTGTTCGTAGACTAGTTCGTACAACTTATTTTTCAATCAAGTTTATCTAACTTGAGATTGCTATCAAACAATTTAAGTAATCATATATCAACACAGTAGATTACGAGTTGTAATCTTTCAAGACAAACAAACGTTTTTATTGATATTCAAAATGAATTGAGTACAGAGTTTGCTGTTTCGAAGAGAAATTACAAAGCAAAAATAATATACATAGATTTCAGCTCCTTATCTATAATCCGCATGCCTCCATGGCCTTTTCCCTGGTTCATTCTCGGTACCACGCCACCAGTTTTGAAGAGAATCATTGCCTCGATCCTGGTATATAGCTCTTCCATCATAGGATCGATCAAAGGCAAGTATCCAGTCTTCTGGATGGGTGATCCGATCTCCTCTTCTGTGTTTGGATTTCATTTCGATTTGGAGAGGGAGTTTCCCGTCTTCTAGCATCTTCGTAAATTTATCTGCGGCCTCCGCTAACGTTTTATAGTTCTTGAAGATGGCGGATTCCCTGATGAGTCTGACAAAGTATCTCATCAGTTCGTTCTTCCTCCAGTGCTTCACTTCGTCGGCAGTAGGGTTGCGGTTGGTCGGCAGACGAATTTCCGAAGGTCTCTGAATAAGAGTTTGCCAAGGGACATTGGGATCATGAAATTCCGGTCTGGAGCCTGAAATTTTAAAACTTTGGGAAGGAGGTGCTAGATTGTTCAATTCGACAGCGATACTGTTTTGAGCAGCCTCAAATTCCCTTTCTTATTGCAGCCTAATTCTCCTAGCAGCTTCTCGTGCCTCTTCCCCCTTTTTGGCTTCATCAAGACTTTGCAGGATTTCTAGAGCAGCGTCCTGTTTTGTCTCGATGCTGGTCATTCTCTCTATAAGGGAGGAAAGAGTCTGCGACATTTCCTGAATGCATTTGTCGTGAGCACGCAGTTGAGAGCTGTTTTCAATCATAGCACAAGCGGTCTTGGCTTCAGCTATCCTCGTTTTTGTTGCTTCTTCCTTCAGCAGTTGCTCCTGCTTATCTTCCATGATCTTCAAAGCTTGTTTGAAAACTTTTGGCAAAAGAATGAATGCGTCGACAACACGAGATACTTCATGTTGAAGAGTGGTCATTTCTTCGATGGCAGAAGTGTGCCCTCGAATGCCACTCAGGGGATGAAAGAGTAGGGGCATTGTACTTGTAATTATGGAATAAATAATAAAAAGGCAATTCGATTCATTCACTGTTTATTGTATTTCAATTGCATTCTTGACTTGGTAAACATTGAAGTGAAGTCCATGTAAATAAACTGAACATTCCATTCTCGTTATGGGATAAGAGAAAATGCACTGGAAGTGTTTAAAGTTTATTTACGAAAATCGTTCGCAAGTCAATAAACTTAAATGGGCATTAAGTTTTAATAAGACTTGTATAACTGATGCTAGGACGTGTGCATGTCTTGATAGCATAGTTATAAAGTATATTGGTGGGACCAGTATACTCGAACACGACTCATACTCGATTCAGTCACACGGTATTCACTCTCGAAGACTCGATGACGAATCAAAAGGTTGTGATAGTGTATGTGGACCTTTGACTTGAGGATTGAGTAGAAGATGTGCCTGTGACGTTTAGTTTGTCATTAGAGTAGTTAGACTCATTTGCTTGATTGCTGAGTCGACCTCGAAGTGCGGACTATACGGGCAGGTAGCAGTCTTTACTGTATGCCAAGAAAGGATTTTATCTCCTGTTAGTGAGCAGGCGTATGTCCTATACGGTTAATGGCAAATAAGATCATGAGTCTTTGGCCAAAGCATTCTGATATAGTCGTATTAGATACACTATTAATCAGTCGGTCTTGATTTGCATTAACACATGTATAGAGTCTAGTCAATAGTAGGGTTTGACTTTCTGGTGACCGAAGACTTGACCGGGACATCGATAAAAGGGTCTATACGTATATAGTATTCACGACATAATGGTTCCGGAATGATCCCTTCATTCGTTCTCGCCGGGGTTCTGATGCGGCCCGCTAAAGTGGCTAAGTCTTGCCCACTCATTGGTTCCTCCCAATGCCGGCTGAGACGGACCTACGGAGTCGCGCATCAGGAGCGTTGACGGATAAATGTGAATTTATTATCTCTCTATAAATATTAGATATTGGATATCTAATTATGATTTATTAGATAAATCAAAATAGCGGTCTTATGAATTAAAATTAAGTTACCGGGTGATTAATTTAATTCATAAATTATATTTCTTAGAGAAATATATTTGTATTTGATATTATTAATTAATTAGATTAATTAATTAATATAAATACATTAGGTGATTAAACGGAGTGTATTTAACGGAGTCGTTTGACGAACGTCCGGTACACGAGCCGAGTGACTCGGCTCGTTTTCTAGGAAATTTCCACCATGGGCCGCCCTCCCTCTCCCCACATCACATGGAATCATTTCCATGCATGTGTATGTGTTAGTTGTATTTTTGTTATTATGTGTTGACATTTTATCTCAATTATATGGTTTGAGATAATATAAAAACAACACATTATATAACAACTACTACAACACACACACACACATACTAACCTGCAAAATAAAACAGCCCTGGACGTGAGCTTAAGTGAGGAGAGAGAGAGAGAAAAATTTTCCTTCTTCATTTTGTTCATCTTTGAGGTGAAAAGAAGTAAGAAAAATTAAGAGAGAAAAAATTCCTACAACACTTCCTAGCCGTGTTCTTCATAGAACGGAGTGTTGTAGATTTTTCCGGGCAACTTCCGACGCGTGTGAAGTAGAGGCTTCGAATTCGGTGCTTGGAACGAAGGGATTTCGTGTTCGGGACGGGATCGTGATCATCGTCTACACTTTACGAAGATTTATTTCAAAGGCTTCAAGGGTATGAATCTTTATCTTTGTATGTATTTTTTTTCGTATATACGTTACTTGATCGATCCTGTTTGGGATTCGTATTTATTTTCGCTGCGTATTTCATTTTATTTTCGGAATCCCAACAGTGGTATCGGAGCGAGGTCAATGTTTCCGTATATATGATTATTTGTGCATTTTGAATGCTTTTGGATGATGATTATGATTTAGAATCATGTTTGGAATTATTGTAGATTTTAAATTGTTCGTTGTAGCATCACATTTTTTGAAACGGGCCGAAAAACGAAGAAACGGTCATCGGCGAGTCTTGACAGCCTTGCTGCCGCCTGCCAGGCTGCCGAGCATGATCGGCCATGATCGGCCATGTCTCGGCCACGGCCGAGAATGATCGGCCACTGCTGAGCGGTGGCTCGGCCAGCACTCGAGTTTTTGGCCCGATTTTGAATCGGGCAGCGGGCCTAAAATCGGATTGTCCGGACTCGCTTTAAGTTTATATTTCGTTTTAATTATTTCCCAAAATTTAAATTGGATTTTAATTTGACTAAATTAATATTTGGAATATTTTTTTAGTTAAAGGAAATAAATTAAACGAAAATATTATTTTGGCCGGATTACTTCGAATGAATTTAAATGACGATTATTAGTATTAATTGGATTAATACCATTAAAATTGAATAGATTAATTTTATATTGATTGGATTAATATCTTAATTGATTATTTAATTTTAATGCCACTTTATATTAATTGGATTAATATAGTAGAAATTGAATAGATTAATTATATATTAATTAGATTAATTTATATTAAGATTAATTATTTAATTTCGTTGCCATTACATGTTGTATGGAATCCTTATGTGATGGTGATATAGCTCGTGGACTTAGTTTTTTGATTTGTTCGATTCGATTGGGTTGTAAAGGCCGTTTTGAGCCTATTTATATTTACTAGAAAAACTTGTATAGGATGCAATTTTTCAATGATGTAATTATTATTTTGGGTATGAAGAAGACCGAAGACAACCGACCGAGAAGACGAAGAATCGAAGACTGTGTTTTTTTTTATTGGGTCATTCGCTTGGCCCAGTAATTAGGAATTAGGTCCATGAGCTATATGTTGGTAGTAACTAGGTTACTGTTTTTACATTTTCATTTTGAATGATTGACAAACCAACAAACGCGTATAATTGAATTAATGTGCAAAGTGTAACATTAATCGCGAAATTCTCCCGACTACAAGCAGGACTAAGTTTGAAAAAGGTTACGAGGTTTCCTACCCTCCATCAAACTCGTAGAAAATTGATACCCGAGCTGGTGTGCTATGCTTCCGAGTTATCGGGGTAGTACATTTGGTAAAGGTTGAAAAATTCTTGAGTGCATTAGATGCCTTCGGTTGGTGATAAATTTCGCCCCTAGAAACCTGATAGGTTGCCGGGTGAGATTCAATAGTCAAACTGATAGACGTTGATGGTCAACAACTTAGATAGTCTGGATTGCCAAGAAACCTGATAGGTTGAGGGCATGAAGACTAGGGGTAAAAGAAGATCAAATCATCCGTTAGACGGGTTGGTGTTAGACACCACTTTACAGAAATTAATTGGCAAGAAACTTGATAGGTTGCGTCTGTTAAAATTTGTAAAGAACTTGATCACCACTAAGAAGTCGATCTAACCATGATTTCCGGATTATAAAATGGGAGTGTATAATTCCGATAAAATTAGTGGGATCCGAGACAAGAATTATACAAGCCCTTAAGTTCTATACTCGGACATAATTAAACAAGTCACTAATTTAATCTTGTCTAAATCTTTGCAGAAAATGAAATTGAATCTCTCTAAAATGGCTAAAACCCCACTTGCAATACTACTTGAAAAGAATCTCCTAACTGGCCCTAACTTTGTTGACTGGTTGCGGAATCTGATGATTGTACTTAGTATGGAGTCTCTGGGATACGTCTTGGAGGCGGACATTCCACCGACTCCAATCCGGACTAGGGGTAATCAGGAAGACATTGACGTCCATGAAAAATGGGTCAAGGATGATGTGCTAGTCCATGGTTTTATGATGGGCTCAATGACTAATGAGCTGCAGAGAGCGCACGAGAAAATGACTTCTGCTAGGCAGATTCTCGCACACTTGACCGAACTTTATGGAGAGCACAGTAGGACTGCTAGATATGAAATATCAAAGCAGTTGTTCGATCTTAGGATGAAAGAAGGGGAGAAAGTGGGAGACCACGTCCTCAAGATGATCTCTATGATTGAGACGCTCGAGGTGCTCAACTTTAATATGGATTTATCCCTTCAAATTGATCTCATCCTTCAATATCTACCTGACTCTTTCACGCAGTTTGTAATGAATTTCAACTGTAATGAAATTACATGCACATTAGCTGGGCTAATGAATAAACTGGTGACGGCGCAGTCTAACATGAAGACTAAACCGAGAGAAATTTGCTCTTGTGATTTCTTACGGGCCTAAGAGGTCCAAGAACAAGAAGAAAAAGACCTACGAGCAGTACAAACCCAAGAAAGGGGTGCAAAAAGGAAAGGGCAAGGCTCGAAAGGTTCAAAAGGTAGGCGGTCCAAAACCTACGGACAAATGCCTTGAATGCGGTGAGCTGGGCCACTAGCGAAGGACTTGTCCCAAGATTAATGGCGCATCAGGTACGGAACTTTTTGTTTTTGAAAATAATTGTTCCGCTCGTATATTACGCTTCATGTATTACGGATTCAGTGCCACTTCTCACATTTGTACTATGAATCAGGATCTGGAACGAAGTAGAAAACTTGAAGCTGGGGAAATAATGATCACTGTTGGAAGCGGACAAAGTGTCGAGGCAACCGATATTGGATCAATCCTTCTGGGTTTAGAATCTGGTTTTAATTTGACATTAGATGAAGTACTTGTTTTGCCCAAGGGGCATAAAAACATTATCCATTCAGTCTTGGACCGGAAAGGATTTTGTTTCTTCATTGGCAATGGCGGTTGTAAAATTTATTTTCGAAATAAATTGGTTGGAACAAATACATTGTTGAATGGTTTATATCATCCGAACATGCAAAATAAAACAAAGTGAACACTATAACTAGGAAACGTGGTAGGCAAGATACTAATCAAGCTCTTAAATGGCACCTTAGACTTGGTCATGTTGGTCAGACCAAGGTTCAGAAAATAGAGAAAGATGGACTTTTAAGTCCATTGGGTGTAGAACCCTATCCAACTTGTGAATCTTGCCTTAGAGGCAAAATGACTAAGTTCCCCTTCACAGGGACTTTTGAAAGGGCTGCCGATAAACTTGGATTGGTGCATACCGATGTTTGTGGTGCTTTAGAAGTAGCCCGAGACAGATATCAATATTTCATAACATTCACAGATGATCATACTAGGTATGGGATTGTGTACTTAATGAAACATAAATCTGAAGCCTTTGCTAAATTCAAAGAATTTAAGGCCCTAGTTGAAAAAACAAACTGGATGTCATATCAAAGCACTTCGGTCGGACCGAGGTGGCGAATATATGAGCACTGAGTTTGATGAGTTCCTTAAGGAACATGGAATAGTTTCACAATTCACACCTCCAGGAACCCCACAGTTAAATGGTGTTTCAGAAAGGAGAAATCGGACTTTGTTGGACATGGTTCGCTCCATGTTAAATTACACTGATTTACCTATTTACCTGTGGGGCTATGCCTTACTAACCGCTGCCTATATCCTAAATAGATGTCCTTCCAAATCTGTTCCTATCACTCCGCATGAGATGTGGAAGGATAAGAAACCAAGCCTTAATCACATAAGGATTTGGGGATGTCCAGCCTATGTCAAAAAGGCTAAGGTGGACAAACTGGAAGCGAGGTCCATAAAAGGACGTTTCATAGGATACCCAGAGGACTCGATGGGTTATCTATTCTACATGTCGGAAGACCATAGGGTCGTTGTGGCATTACAAGCGCACTTCTTTGAGGATGAATTCATTCAGGAAGGTGGCTCGGGTAGAAATATCTCTTTGGAAGAGCATAATGAAACTCCTAAGGAGACATCTGATCAGGGATCAAGAACCGAACCTATTGTAACACAACCTCCACTTCGAAGGTCTGATAGGGTATCTCACTTACCTGAGAGGTATGGCTATACACATGTCGAGGAACTGGGTCTCCACGACACACCTGATAGCAGTGAAAACGACCCTGTCACCTATGACCAAGCGATAGTGGATGTAGACTCTGATAAATGGCAAGAAGCAATGGAAGCTGAGATAGACTCGATGCATACCAATCAGGTCTGGACTCTAGTAGATCTTCCAACTGGCATGAGGACTATTGGAAATAAATGGATCTATAAGAGAAAGACTGATGGGGATGGCAAAGTTGATGCCTATAAGGCCAGGCTTGTGGCAAAGGGTTGTACCCAAAAGGAAGGGATCGATTACCATGATACCTTCTCGCCCGTAGCTATGATAAAGTCGATTCGCATGATGCTTGCCATTGCTGCCTATTATGATTATGAAATATGGCAAATGGATGTCAAAACGGCTTTTCTAAATGGATACCTCGAGGAGGAAATCTATATGGAACAGCCTAAAGGTTTTGTGTCCAAAGCTAATATTCATAAAGTGTGTAAGCTGCAACGAGCCATTTATGGTCTGAAGCAAGCTTCTCGGAGTTGGAACCTTCGATTTGATGAAGCAGTTAAGGACTTTGACTTCGAACGAAATGAGGAGGAACCGTGTGTTTACAAAAAGATCAGTGGGAGCAACATTGCGTTCTTAGTACTATATGTAGATGATATTCTACTTATAGGAAATAACATAGCAATGCTCAAGACCGTGAAAGATCGCTTTCTAAAACGTTCTCCATGAAAGACTTGGGAGAAGCTTCCTATATTCTAGGGATCCGTCTTTACAGCGATAGACCCCGAAGAATGATAGGACTTTCCCAAGCCCTTTATATCGATAAAATCCTGAGAAGATTCAAGATGGATGAATCTAAAAGAGGGTTCCTTCCCATGCGACATGGAATTCATCTTACCACGAAAATGTGTCCTCAAAGTGAGGAAGACAAGAGAGAGATGAGTAAGGTACCCTATGCCTCGGCAGTGGGTAGCCTCATGTACGCTATGTTGTGTACGAGACCAGACTTAGCCTACGCTGTGAGTATGGTAAGTCGATTTCAAGCAAACCCGGGAAGGGAACATTGGACTGCCGTAAAGAACATTCTTAAGTACTTAAGAATAACTAGAGATTTAGTTCTTACTTATGGTGGTGGAGAACTGAAGGTGATTGGATTCACCGATTCTGATTTTCAAGGAGACAATGACGACTCTAAGTCGACATCTGGGTATTTATTTACTCTCAATGGAGGAGCAGTATCTTGGAGAAGCTCCAAGCAAACCGCTACTGCAGATTCCACCTGCCAAGCAGAGTATCAAGCTGCCTCAGAGGCTAGCAAAGAAGCATTTTGGATGCAGAAGTTTATACAAGAACTTCAAGTGGTGCCTAACGCGGAGTTACCTATATCACTATTCTGTGATAATGGTGGAGCTGTCGCCCAAGCCAAGGAGCCGAGGGCTCACCACAATACCAAGCATATAGAGAGAAAGTACCACATCGTTCGAGAGATGGTGGAAAAAGGATATGTTTCATTGGAAAGAGTAGACTCAGAAGACAATGTCTCTGACCCGCTGACTAAGCCATTATCTCAGGCCGTCTTGGAAAGACATCTGAAGAACATGGGTATTGGATATCATGATGTGTGGCATTGAGTGCAAGTGGGAGATTGGTAGGAATATGCCCTCGAATGCCACTCAGGGGATGAGAGAGTAGGGGCATTGTACTTGTAATTATGGAATAAATAATAAAAAGGCAATTCGATTCATTCACTGTTTATTGTATTTCAATTGCATTCTTGACTTGGTAAACATTGAAGTGAAGTCCATGTAAATAAACTAAACATTACATTATCGTTATGGGATAAGAGAAAATGCACTGGAAGTGTTTAAAGTTTATTTACGAAAATCGTTCGCAAGTCAATAAACTTAAATGGGCATTAAGTTTTAATAAGACTTGTATAACTGATGCTAGGACGTGTGCACGTCTTGATAGCATAGTTATAAAGTATATTGGTGGGACAGATACTCGAACACGACTCATACTCGATTCGATCACACGGTATTCACTCTCGAAGAGTCGATGACGAATCAAAAGGTTGTGATAGTGTATGTGGACCTTTGACTTGAGGATTCGAGAGAAGATGTGCCGTGACGTTTAGTTTGTCATTAGAGTAGTTAGACTCATTTGCTTGATTCTTGAGTCGACCTCGAAGTGCGGACTATACGGACAGTAGCGATCTTTCTTGTATGCCAAGAAAGGATTTTATCTCTGTTAGTGAGCGGGCGTATGTCATATACGGTTAATGGCAAATAAGATCATGAGTCTTTGGCCAAAGCATTACGATATAGTCGTATTAGATACACTATTAATCGGTCGGTCTTGATTTTCATTAACACATGTATAGAGTCTAGTCAATAGTAGGGTTTGACTTTACCGTGACCAAGACTTGACCGGGACATCGATAAAGGGTCTATACGTATATAGTATTCACGACATAATGGTTCGGAATGATCCCTTCATTCGTTCTCGATCGGGGTTTCTGATGCGGCCCGCTAAGTGGCTAAGTCTTGCCCGCACTCATTAGTTCCTCCCAATGCCGGTGAGACGGACCTACGAGTCGCGCATCGGGAGCGTTGACGGATAAATGTGAATTTATTATCTCTCTATAAATATTAGATATTGGATATCTAATTATGATTTATTAGATAAATCAAAATAGCGGTCTTATGAATTAAAATTAAGTTCTAGGGTGATTAATTTAATTCATAAATTATATTTCTTAGAGAAATATATTTGTATTTGATATTATTAATTAATTAGATTAATTAATTAATATAAATACATTAGGTGATTAAACGGAGTGTATTTAACGGAGTCGTTTGACGAACGTCCGGTACACGAGCCGAGTGACTCGGCTCGTTTTCTAGGAAATTTCCACCATGGGCCGCCCTCCCTCTCCCCACATCACATGGAATCATTTCCATGCATGTGTATGTGTTAGTTGTATTTTTGTTATTATGTGTTGACATTTTATCTCAATTATATGGTTTGAGATAATATAAAAACAACACATTATATAACAACTACTACAACACACACACACACATACTAACCTGCAAAATAAAACAGCCCTGGACGTGAGCTTAAGTGAGGAGAGAGAGAGAAAAATTTTCCTTCTTCATTTTGTTCATCTTTGAGGTGAAAAGAAGTAAGAAAAATTAAGAGAGAAAAAATTCCTACAACACTTCCTAGCCGTGTTCTTCATAGAACGGAGTGTTGTAGATTTTTCCGGGCAACTTCCGACGCGTGTGAAGTAGAGACTTCGAATTTTTGGTGCTTGGAATGAAGGGATTTCGTGTTCGGGACGGGATCGTGATCATCGTCTACACTTTACGAAGATTTATTTCAAAGGCTTCAAGGGTATGAATCTTTATCTTTGTATGTATTTTTTTTCGTATATACGTTACTTGATCGATCCTGTTTGGGATTCGTATTTATTTCTGCTGCGTATTTCGTTTTATTTTCGGAATCCCAACACTTCAAAGCTTGTTTGAAAACTTCTGGCAAAAGAATGAATGCGTCGACAACACGAGATACTTCATGTTGAAGAGTGGTCATTTCTTCGACGGCAGAAGTGTGCATCCAATTTAATGCTTTTTCAACGGAAGATAGAGCATTTACTGCATCCTAGATGAATACAGTTTGAAGGCCAAGAGCACGCAGGCGCTCTTTTCGTGCGGCAGAAATCGGAGAATCTGGTTGGGCAAGGTCTGCAGAGCTGTTCAACCTTCTTACATGCACGGATGGGCGTGAAGTAAGTAGGACATCCTCAGGTTCGATACCGTCCTCGGATTCCACGGTTGAAGGGGCGGGAGCAGCTTCCTGTGGTTCGGCGACAGGGGGTTGAGAAGCTTCCTGTTGCGAAGATTCTTCAGCAAACATGGATGCAGGAGGGACTGAATCCTCCTGTTGTCTTTCTGGAATGGCTTCTTCGGTCGCAGCAGGCTCAGGTGCCTGTTCCAAAATTTCTTGTACTTCCTCGACAGGAGGGACTGATTCCTCTTGGTCGGGAATGTTCTCAGGCTGTGGCGAAGGGGGATTGGCCTGGGTAGAAGGCCCTTCGTCATCTCTGGGTGGAGTGGCGTCTCGAGCTTCAGCCTCTTCACGACTCATTCTCAGACCTGCTTGTAAAGCATCGTCGTCGTCGTCTGAGTCATGATCTTCGTCATCTTTTGGATTAGTGGGAGAATCCTCTGACTTTTTCTTTCCTTTCCTCCGAGCGTCAGATTTGTGCAGAAGATGGCTTTCAATTAGATCCTTGCAAGAGGGGTTGTCCCATCGAAGCAGGGCCTCAATTTCTGTTGAGTCCGTCACCTCGGAGACGAATCTCTCTTCGTGGCTCCAATCGCTCCAGTTGTACGGTGTATCGTACGGAGCTATCCTGTAGCCTTTCCATTGCAAAAATCTTTCGTAGGCGTGTTCAATTTGAACCGAAAGAAGGGTCTGATTAATGATCGAGTCAGGGGAGGGACTTCGAATAACGTCTGGAGACGCTGTATCGAGGGATTCCTGTACAGGTATGGGATCCTGTACGGAAGAGGGACTCCTTACAGGGGATGGTGCCCTGAAGGAAGATGGATCCTGTACGGGTGTGGGATCCCGCAGAGGAGAAGTAGCTTTTGGCTCCGAATGGGCAGCGGACTCGCTAAAGTCTTGATCGTTGGCAGATGTCTCAATATCCGTCCTAGCCGCCAAAGGCTCGGGATCTACTGTCGATACAGTAGGAGACACCTCTTCCACAGGGGTTGGGCCCTGGGTTCTTCATCAGTGAGTTGAGCCACGGGGGAGAGTTCCTTAGAGTGCTTGGCAGATTTGATTTTCGAAAGCCTCATGAGTCTCTTCTTGGGCTTCTCACCAGCAGAGTGTTTCTTGCTGTGAGATCTCTTTCGCTTCTTTGAAGATTCCACTTCTGGGACCTTCAAGGATTCATCTCTTGGATTATCAGAAATTGGCATGTGCCTGGTTCTCGGGTGGTTGCAAGACAAGGTGCTCTGGTTATATGCAGTAGGCTTGACGCCTCCTAAGTATATCCTCGAGCTATTCTTCTTCGCATCGGTGGATTGCGTCAGTCCGCACTTCATCAGGATATAATTCAACATTAAACCGAAAGATTTCTTCTGGGTGGCAGGTTTGCACACCTCCTCTTGTAGGCGTTTCAAGATTATTTGGCACCAATTGACCTTTTCACAGGTCAAAATAGCCACCATCATCCTGAACCTTAAGTTTGTGCACATCTCGAACGCACCGGTTTGGTTTTCAATAATCCTGGAGCAAAAGTCATGAAGATACACAAAAGGAAGAAGAAAGTTTTTCTTGTGACAAGTAGTTGTCACCATGTCAACAACTTTGGACCCTGTGAACAGTCCATAAAATTTTGTAATGAGCTCTTGAGACCCGAATGTCTCAAGTTGATCCATGGTCAGGCCATCAGCGGGTAGCCTGTAGATTCTCTGGAACAAATCGCGATCGATACAGATCTCCACTCCCTGGACTGTTGCAGTGATGTCAGCAACATGACCTCCCTGGGCCAATGACAGAAAACGGACGACGGCGTTGAGGTAGAATTCCTCAACCAGATGGGGGTCGAATTTGTCAGCAGTCTTGCTTCCAAGGCGATAGAGGCCTTGTTGTTGAAGACGAGTAATGATATATTCCATGGGATCTGCGTCGTTGGTTTCTGAGAGAATACGCTCAATGATGACAGGTTTGGAGAAGATCCGGCCATCAATGATGTTAGCGGATTTCTTCAGAACAGGAGAAGAAGATTGTCCAGCCATTGATGTTTTCTTAAAAAAAAGGTGCAAGAAAACAATCGAAATATGTAGTGAAATGCAGAAAAATATGTAGGCTGTATTTGCTTGAGAACTCTTGAATTTGCAGAAAGCGTAAAGAGTCTCTAATGGCAGATTCAGTCCTTTTATAGTTGGGCGGCGAAATAGGGTTTTGCAGAGTACGAATGGTCAGATTTTAAGGGATGGGAACCGGTTTTGAAATCAACGGTTAAGATGGGTGAGTGTAATCGTACGCTAATCCATTAAAAAGTTTAAAAATAGAGCGGGTCCCACTTCTGACATAGGTTGATACCCTAAATGCCTAAAACGGCGGTTTAAAAATAATAAACAATTTAAAAACATCGCGGCTTTTGAGATTCAGTTGTCCAGATGTCGTGTAAGGCATTTAATGAACATGACGTTTGACATAAAAACAGGGCACATGGACAAAAATTATTTTGAAAGGAAATAATATTATATTATATACTGAATCAAAATCCTATAGCATGTGCTGTTTTCCGCGTCGATACAGCATTCCCCCTCAAAAAGGTACTTATAGGTTTTGAATTCCATACAGCAATATTTGGATTAATGCTGTATTCATGGGTCTCTGAGATTCCCCCTTAATTATTGCACACACCACTGTAGGATTCATATGCCTTCGCCGCTACTGATCTTGTATTGATGATTCTGAGTGTACAAATAATTAATGTTGGATACTGTATTCATGGGTCTTACAGCATTCCCCCTCAATTGTTGAGTAAAAACAGTAAATTACTTATAGGGAGTCTGGCTGTAGCATTCCCAATTCTTGTCTGAGCATGTTGAATCTTGCTGTGTCGAGAGGCTTGGTGAAAATGTCCGCCAGCTGAACGTCTGTATGGACTTTTCCAGGCGAACATCCTTGTTCTCGACGTGATTCCTGATAAAATGATGCTTCATGTTGATATGCTTAGTGCGCGAGTGCAGAACAGGATTGTGCGTGATTGCAATTGCACTCGTGCTATCACACATGATTGGAGTCTCTCTAGCATCGATTCCATAGTTTGACAGTTGTTGCTGCATCCAAAGGATCTGCATACAGCAGCTACCAGCAGCATAGTACTTTGATTCAGCCGTGGAAAGAGAGTTAGCCAATTGCTTCTTACTGAACCAAGAAACGAGTCTAGGTCCGAGAAAGTGACAAGTTCCACTTGTACTCTTCCTATCTAGCTTGCAGCCTCTGAGATCCGAGTCACTGTATCCAACTAAATCGAATCCGCCTTCCTTAGGATACCATAGTCGTGCATCGACTGTTCCTTTAATGTACTTCAGGATTCGTTTAGCTGTATTGAAGTGTGATTCCTTAGGTGCAACTTGGTATCTCGCACACACTCCAACAGCAAACTGGATATCGGGCCTGCTAGCCGTTAGGTACATGAGCGAACCAATGAGCTTCCTGTAGAGTGATTGGTCAAACGGCTTTCCGGCTTCATCAGCACTAATTTGCACGGAAGTGCTCATGGGGGTTGGCGAGGATTTGGAAGTGTTCATTCCAAATTTGTTGAGAAGCTCCTTCTTTGTATTTCTCTGGTTGATGAATATACCATGAGCAAATGCTTTACACCTGCAAACCTAGGAAATAACTAAGTTCCCCCATCATACTCATTTCAAATTTACTTTGCATGAGATGAGAGAACCTTTGACATAGAGCAAGGTTAGTTGAACCAAAAATAATATCATCCACATAGATTTGTACCATTAGAAGGTCATCACCTTCCTGTATCTTGAACAAGGTTTTGTCCACAACACCTTTCTCAAATCCGTTGTTGGTTAGATCTTTGGGACGGGGTTTCGTACTGTGCTCTAGGGGCTTGTTTAAGTCCATACGCCGCTTTCCTTAGCCTCGTAAACTAGATCGATACCGTCTGTGTTGGCAAACCACGGTGGTTGTTCAACATAAACTTCTTCGCAAGATCTCCATTCAGAAAGCACTCTTGACGTCCATTTGGTATACGATAAAACTCTTATGGGCGGCAAAGGCTAAAAATATCCTAATGGCTTCTAGTCTCGCTACAGGCGAAGGTTTCATCATAGTCGATTCCTTCTTCGACAATAGCCTTGTGCTACTAGTCCGGATTTGTTCCTTATGATAAGTCCATTTCGATCCTTTTTGTTTCAAATACCCATTTGGTTCCTATAACCGATTGGTGTGTCGATGCAGGTACAAGATACCATACATTGTTTCTTTCGAAACCGTTAAGCTCTTCTTCCATAGATGTTATCCAATGAGAGTTGTTAAGAGCGTCTATGGTCGAAACAGGTTCGGACTGGGCTAAGAATACAGCGATAGTGCACATATTGAGTCTTCTAAGTTCGGATTGAGATTTCCATTCAGGAAACTGTGAAACTTCAGCATTAGATTCTTCTTGTGCACAAAGTACATTTCCTTGTGTACTCTGTATTCTCCTACGAGTAGAAACACCGGCATTAATGTTTCCAATGATCAGCTCTTGCGGGTGATCTCTCAACCACCTTCGGTCGGGTTCTAATTCAGGATCCCGTACTGTATCGAAAGTTTTTGTGGATACATCTTCAGCTTGTACAACGTCGGCTTCATCCACATCGATTCTTACAGCTGCGGGGTTGATTTCTAAATCAACGACAGGTTCTATGGGTGTAGGTGGATCCAAGATAGATAGATGGTGAATGTTCTGAGTGATATCATCTACTCCTGTAGGGTCATGGTGTGGTTTGTCGAACACTATATGAACTGATTCCTCGATCGTCAGCTTCCTTTTATTAAAGATTCTGAAAGCTTTGCTGACGGAGGAATATCCTACGAATATTCCTTCATCTGATTTTTCATCAAAGGTTCTAAGTTGGTCCTTCCCATTGTTCAATACATAACACCTGCATCCAAAAATGTGAAAATACGAAACTAACGGAGTTTTGTTATTCCATACCTCATATGCTGTTTTGTTGTGGTGCTTGTTGACGATACAGCGGTTTTGAGTGTAGCACGCTGTATTGGTTGCTTCACCCCAGAAACGCTGTGGCAATTTGCTTGCGGCAATCATTGTCCTTGTTGCTTCTTTCAGCGTCCTATTCTTTCGCTCGGCAACACCATTTTGTTGAGGTGTACGGGCAGCTGAGTATTCGTGCTGTATTCCATTCTCCGAACAGTATTGCTCTATAAAGCGGTTAGTAAATTCAATACCTCTGTCGGAACGAATGCACACGATACTCAATGCTTTTTCATTTTGCAACTTTCTCAGGAGCTCGGGCAGCCTTGATGTTGTTTCCTTCTTCTTGCTAAGAAAGATCGTCCAAGCATACCTGGAATAATCATCAACAACAACCATGCAGTATTTCTTACCTCCCAAACTTACTGGGTCTACAGGACCGTAGAGATCCATGTGTAGCATTTCCAACACTCTTTGGGTTGAAAGGTAGGATTTGCTTTTCAGGGTTGACTTGATTTGCTTGCCTTTCTGGCATGGTCCGCAGACGCTGTCTTTCTTGAATGACACATTTGGCAAACCTCTAACCATTCCCTGTCTTGAAAGCTTGTTGATCGTCTTGAAGTTGACGTGAGACATCCTCTTGTGCCATAACCAGCTAATATCTGCAGTGCCTTTGGCAACAAAACATGGAATTGAGGAGCTCATAGGCTTCCAGTCAGCAATGTACATATTACCTGATCTGCTTCCTGTAAGCACAACTTCCTTGGTTTGAGTGTTCTTGACTCTCTGATGATCTATATAGAACTTCACCGAGAACTGTTTATCACGTAACGGCTAATACTAAGTAGATTATACTGTAAGCCTTCAACATATGCAACATCGGTGACCTTGAATTTCCCGACAAGTAGGTTTCCTTTCCCTCTTGTTCTTCCTTTAGATTTATCACCGAAGCGAACTTTTGGACCGCGACCTTCTACAAAATCAGATAGCTTTCTCCTATCTCCGGTCATGTGATGAGAGCATCCACTATCAAAGTACCAGGTATCCTCCTCTAGAATGTCCTGTAACAAAGAAATTAGGTAGATTTAGGTCCCCTTTGATTTTTGGGTCCATGTATGTTAGTTCCTTTAGGTACCCAAGCTTTCGTGGCAGCAATTGGTTTACTGTAGGACATACTCGGTACAGTGTTGCAATATCTATGGGGGGCATATCCGTAGTCGTTATAATCATGATAATTATTATGCATGTAAAATTCAGGGTTATTATTATTATTCCAGTACGAGTGCCGTCTAGGAGGTGGAGCCATTTTCTTAGGCCTAACAGCTTGTCTTCTGGGTCTCCAGTTGGATTCCCAATGCTGTTGTTGATACTGAACTGGCATCTGCTGTCTTGAGGGATAACGGGGCTCCTGTATCCAATACCTCAGCGAGCTGCACTGATAGTACTGCCGTGCGGGCCTTTGGTGGTTGGATACATCCTTCCTTCTGAACGGCTGTTGACGCTATTGATATGCTCTGGGAGGATGCTGTTGAGTGCGCCTCACAGGTTGGAATGGCTTATGATTCCGCTGTCTGGTATAGGATTGCGGGGGCGGAATTGCAGCCTTCGGTTTTCTCGGTACAGCAGGTTCCTTCATGGGACTAGGGGTATCTTCCGATTCTGGAATGTGTTCCACACTCTTGACGAACACTGTACTAGTTTTCCCTTTGTTCGAACATGAGCTGTATCCTAAGCCACTTTTATCATGAGCATGTTGCCCAGTGCTCAGAATTTCTTCCATTCTTTTGGACGATTTTTCAAAAGACTTCAGAATGGTCTCAAGTTCAGTTTCTCGCTTTTCGAGAGTTGTGATTTTGGTTTGTAGTAGAACCAAATCATTTGTCTTGCTCTCATTGTGGGTTTTAACCTCATTTAGTTCATGAGCAAGTTGATGATTGCTCTCCATGAGTTTTTCAAAATCGACCTTGCTGGTTTCACAATCAAGAGACATATTTTCATAGTTTATTTTCAGCAAGTCATTTTCATCTTTCAGCTCTAAATTTGTTAATTGAAGCTGTATATTCTCAGTTTTTAGAGTCTCATGGGCCTTTTGAATGTTTTTAAATTCATTCATCATATTTTCGAATGTATGAGATGCATTTGACGGAATAGCTAAGGTTGAACTTACCTCATCGTCGCTGTCTTCACCTTCTGGAACATCTTTGGCCATAAAGCACATATATGCTTTATCATCGAACTCATCGTCAGATGAATCACTTTCATGACCACCAAGACATTCTCACTGATTTGTATGGTGTGGGGGAGGCTTCTGATTCTCCAATCAGGGCCTTGAGCTTGTCTTTCCAAGCACGTCTTCTTTCATCTCTCTCTTGTTGCTCGGCCTCAGGCAATCTTTGGACTTTGGGATGAGGACATTTGTTTGCATAATGGCCTGGTTTCCTGTAGTTATAGCACAGGTTAGCATCACCAGATGATGTTTCGGTACTTACCTTGTGGACAGGTTTGGGCCTGTAGGGAGTCTTTCCAGACTGTTTGATGAACTTTTTGAATTTATGCATTAGAAGCGCCATTTCATCTTGGGACGTGATGTCGTCGTCCATCGGCATTCTTGTGGATCGGGCTTGACGAGCTAGGCATCTTTGTGTCGACGGTTCGATACTGGCGGCGAGCTGTGACCTTTGAAGGAGATTCTTCACTTTCTCTCTTCACAATATCATACTCAAAAGCTTTGAGGTCAGAGAAGAGATCAAAAGTGGATAATTCATTAAGATTACAGGATACACGCATAGCTGTGGTCTTAATGTCCCATCGGGCTGGGAGAGATCTGAAAATTTTTAAGTTCTTCTCCTTTTGGGTGTAAATCTTGCCCAACGCTTCAAGTTCACCAACAATACCAGTGAATCTGAGGTCAAGTTCCTCAAGTGTTTCAGTTGGTTTCATTTCAAAAGATTCAAATTGCTGAGTTAGTTTTGAAATCTTGTTTTCTTTTGAGAGCTCAGTTCCCTCACAAATTAACTTGAGTTTATCCCAGATTTCTTTGGCTGTTTTGCAGCTCTTTACCTTTGAGAACGTGCCTTTGTCAAGAGTGACAAATAACGCGTTCTTAGCCACATTGTCGAGATTGGCTCGCTTCCTTTCATCTGTTGTCCATTGCTCGCGTTCCTTCTCGAGCATTTCAGCATGGGCTTGGCCCTCAATCCTTGCGGCCGGATTTACCTTCATGATCTTGATAGGACCATCCTGTATAACAAAAATCATCTCTTCGTGCATTGCTGCAAGATGAGCTTCCATTCTAATTCTCCAGTCGTCAAATTCGTTAATAGAGAACATAGGGACTTTGTTAATCATAGAAGTATCCATACTGATAATATAGGAATGAAAGAGACTGTTTTGAAAATAAGTGATTTGAATCTGATTCGGTTAAAAAGAAATACGACTGATTCTTTTTAGAATCAACCGCTCCGATACCACTTGTTGGCCACTAAGTATACTGGATACAGTTTGGAAAATAGTTTAAACAACAAACTGTATGGATTTTAAATCTGAGTGCGTAGCGGAAGTCTTGGATACAGTAGGTTGTTGTGGATACAGCAACTAAGTGTATAGTGTATACTTAATATATCACAGTAATTTAAAACAGTAAAAGCTGAAGGTAAATAACACAGTAATTAAAGTGGTTCGAGGTAAACCCCTCTACGTCCACTGGTCCTCCACACAGGAGTAAAAAGTTTATTATAATTACTGCGTACACAACTACGTAATTATAACAACACACACAATCAATATATCGTTCACACAGATTGATATAAAGATCTTAGCTTAAACCGTTCACACAGATTGGTTTTGAGCTAATGCTTTGACTTGCTTCTTCACACACAGTTCTGAAGCTTCGTCTTCTTCAATGCAAATCCTTCACACACAGTTCCGGAGAAGCACAGATTGTTCAGTCCACACAGGGCTGATCTTGAGTTTGTTCAACGTATAGAACAGATGGTGAACAACAACTTTGACTTTAAGAGCTTTCAGCTGATGAAGTGTTGTTCAGGATGATGAGCACTGTATATCTCTTTCGTTCTTAATTGCAGTAAGCTTTGGAGATGTGTTTGCTCCGATGATAACTTTTGATAGCTTGAGTGTTAGTTTGCTGGGTGACTGATCTTCAATGCCTTCATGAGATATATATATAGTCTCTGAAGAATGTATCCGTTGAGATGTATCCATTTGAAAGAGATTTCGTTCCAACGGGATTATGACACGATCCGGATTTCGCGGGATTCTGAAGATCTGAAGACTGGCAGTATTTAAATACTTTATCCTTGAGTATTTAAATACTTCTTTATTCAACGGGACTTGACTTCTGTTCCTTCTTTGTCCTGTTGTGAGCTGTATGGAAGATAACTGTATTTTGAGTTTCAAGACAGTTTCCATACTTGGTCTTTTTACAAGACTTCTTGCTATACTGAAGAGCTTTACTATATGCTGATTCGAGGCAGGTCTTCGATACAGGATCAAGCCTCAAAGCTTCGATACAGTTTCCTTTACTGTATTCGGCTTGGCATATATGTCAAAACCTCTTTATCAAATATCATTCGATACAGGGATCGGGTATCCCGGCTGTTTCGATACAGGGTCTTTGTTTTCCCAACAGCATGATTTGTGTGAATTGATTGTGATTTTATTATTTTGAACGTTGGGGGCTTTAATGATATCCCTGTTTGTTTAGTGTTGTGGAATCGTGTATTATGTGTTAGTTGTGTTGTTGTGTTGTGATTGATTGATCATGATGGAGGTATTGTGAAGAGTATGATAATTGTGTCGGGTAAGTGGCCATTTGTAGCAAGTATTCTTAATGAACTTACATTCTTAGCATATTAGTATTGCATGAGTAACGTGTGTGTATGCTCACTACAGGTTAGATCCGACGAGGTCTCGGTAGGGGACCACATAGGTGTGGATCCACGAGCTTGGATTTTAACCACGACGGGTTAGATCCGACGGGGTCTCGGTAGGGGTCCACTGAGGTGTGGATCCGCGGTTAATTGTGGTGCATTTTACAAATGTGTTTTGGTTTATGGCATTTCTGGAAATGAGTGTTTTTGAACGGTGATTTCCTGATTGCATGCATTGACTAAATGTGTAAAAGGTAAGTTGCTCATTTGCCTACTTGGCTAGGATGGCACTAGAATATTTGTCGTATGTGTTTAGTCCTTTAGTTGTGGGATTTTGATGTTGGAAACGGACCTTACTATTGTTCTCGTGTACTGTGATTTGATGAGATTTGGGATGAGACCCCAACTGTTTTTTTTTGTAAAGGTCTTTTTACGAAAAGTGATTTTGGGCCGAGACCCATTCGTCTTGAAATGGTTATTTTTCAACTAAGGACTTGAGGTCCAACAAGGTTTCTACTTTTAAAATCCCCAAGATGAGGAATTTATTTTCAAACACTTCATTGATTGCTTTCTAATTAATAAATCCTCTCGGGAAGGCTTTGGTAGTTAATTGTCGTATCCGATTCGTGATTTCTGTTTGTTTGTTACATTTCGTATGATTATGTACTTGCACTAGCAAAATAGTGGGATTTTGCTAACCCCCGAGTAATCGGGGGTGGATGTCTGTATTGCATTCAGGTTCGGCCTTGGGGAGCATAACACAGGGTTGGTACGAAGGATGATGAATGATGATCGATACTAATCACATGAGGATCCATACGATGTCTTATTGGTTTAGTTATACTTTCTTTCCACTGCAGTATTTTCCCCGTTGTACGGGAGTGTGTTGTATTTTGACCCCTGTGTGGGTATGTATTGAGATTGAGTTGTATGTATTAATTGAAATACCAAATTGGTCTACTGAGTCATTTTTAGCCTTAAAGGCGATGTTGAAATGTTTAATTGTGTTACCCGCCTGGTAGATCCTTGAGACAAGGGTTTACGGCGTGTAATATCCCTGAGTGGATTGGGGGTGTTACACAATGAACATGTTCATGAGATCAATGAAGATGGTGGTCGTTAGGGCTGTTAGTGGTCCAAGTATACTCGAGAACTGCCCGAGAACCGTCCGATAATACCCGGGACCGATATTCACCCGAAATGTTAGCGGTCTGGATACTGGTACCGAAGTTAGAATCGGAACCCATAAGCACCGAAACCGTTAACTCGGTAAAAAAAATCGGTAATTTTTCGTAAACATACATTTTACAAAATATTGTATAAGGTATTAGTACATATAGAAAAATAAGTTTAAAAGACTTTATCTCTTAATTTCTTTAGCATACATTTTTAAAAAACCTCCATTCTTGTTTCGATTATGAGGTTTTGGTAATTATGACTTTTAACGATCCAAGATACCCGAGAACCCGCCCGAAATACTCGGGACCGGTACTCACCTGAAAGGTTAGCGGTCCGGATACAAGTATTGAAGTTGGGACCCAAAACCGGTAAGGAGTGAAACCGATAATACTCGATACCTTAACGGTCCAAATTCGAAAAGACAATACCCGGATCGAACCGGACCAAGAACAACCCTAGTGGTCGTGGCCGAGTTGGTGGTCATACTCGTGGTCGTGGTATTGGGCGCGGTCGTGGCTGAGGGCAAGGAAGAGAAAAAAAAGAGAGATGCTCTAGGTTAGTGTCATTATACATATGTTTATATAGTATATGCTATAATTTCGTGTATTGCACTTAAGTTTTTTTAAAAAATATTCTTAATAGATAGAGGAAATAGGCTACAATTATTGGACGAAGAAGATGAAATCGAGTTCGAATCCGATGATGCTCAAGAAGATGATGCTATGGTCGAGTTATTTGATGATGATGATGATGATGACGACGATGATGATCCATTTTTCAAACCACTAGATACGGATGATCCCATTTTAAATTTATCGTGATATTCATTTTTTTGTGATGATAAACTCTATTTTATGCATTTTTATGTTCGTTACAGTGGTGTAATTACTAAATAATTCAAAACATTACTATTTGGCTAGGTTCCTTTATTAATGATGAAGCCTCTATTATATATAAATATATATTTTTTATAAAAACTGAGGCTTACGCCTTGGTACACCTCGGGGCTTAGGGGTGTGCAAAAAAACCGATTAAACCGAAAAACCGCACCGCACCGTAAAAACCGTACCGAAAAATCGATAAACCACTTAAACCGACATATATGACTCTTATTTTTCATAAAATCGAAATTTCGGTAACGGTACGGTATTTGACTTAAATACCGAAAAAAAACTGTACCGTACCGTTATTTATATTAAATATTTTTATGATAATATATCATATATAGAGTAGTTACAGACTCACATGAATATAGAAGTATAATAAATTTATTGAAGTTCAAGAGACTTGTTTTTTTTGCTTTTTATCCTCCAAAATAGTTGAATGAAAACTTGAACATTAAATTAG
This sequence comes from Orobanche coerulescens, assembly GCA_033398695.1. Classification (NCBI taxonomy): domain Eukaryota; kingdom Viridiplantae; phylum Streptophyta; class Magnoliopsida; order Lamiales; family Orobanchaceae; genus Orobanche; species Orobanche coerulescens. The sequence continues at coordinate 55,459,833 of CM065805.1, read as the reverse complement.
TCACTGTCTTAAGGTTAATGTGATTTTTTTGGTTTAGCTATTAATTTAGATCTACTATTTGTGGTACCTTGTTGAATTAATTTATTCGAGTATTTTTGTCTTATTAATGCTATCAAGTATCAAGTAGAAAAACCGAAAAAATACCGTACCGATGTAAACCAAGCCGAAATACCGAACTACCAAACCGAAAAAATCCGTATGTTTATGGTATTAAATCATAATAAAGTGAATATACTTGGTATGGTATCGATTTTACCCTAAAACCGTACCATACCGTACCATGCACACCCTTATCGAGGCTTACGCCTTGCCTCATCTTTTGAAAACGACTCAAACACGTCTCACGCCTTTCAAAACATTGCCTATTGATAGATTTGTTAGTTTTCGATTAGACATTTAGGGGGTGTATTGGTTGTGGAATCTGTGGAATTTTTTTGGAGTTTAAAAAGTATGTGGATTTTTGTGGACTTTTTAATTCCACATACTCCACGCAAAGTTTGACAGACTTTTTGTGATTGAATTACATGGATTTTCATCTACTTTGTAGGAATGTGAAATCCAACTCAAGTCATGAAACAAGAACCAGCTAGTCTCAAATAATAATAATAATAAATCATAATAATAAATAATAATAAAAATTATTTAAATAATAATAATAATAAATAATAGTAATAATAAATAATTAATTAATAATAAATACAGTAGTAATAATAATAATAAATAAATTCAAATATGAAAATAAGAAATTTGATCAGATGAAGAAATTGAGTTTAATTGATTGGGTATCGGGGGATTCGGATGTGGATGTCGGAGAGGGGAGGGTCGCGCGTAGAGAGAATAAATGTGAAAAAATTCATCAAAATATCATATGATGAGGTAAAATTTCTGGAGGATTTTTCTTCTTTATATTTATGAATAAAAATCCTATAAAATTCATTAGATTTTAAAATCTTTAAAAATCTATGGAGTTTTGAATAACTCAAGATTTTTAAGGACTTTTCAAAATCCGAATTGAATATCTCAAGATTTTTAAAGACTTTTCAAAATCCGGATTGAATACCTCCAGACTTCTAAAATAAAAAAAAAATCCAATCCATAAAATTAAAAACAAGGGCATATAGGCATAGTTGTTAATTGCACATATCACCCCATATCAACAAGATTCCTTATGGCTGTAGCGAATGGCTAGGACAATATAATCATCTACTAAATTCAGTACAAGAGTTCACCCATAAACTGCAAGATTACACAAATATAAACTTCAAATAGCACAAAACATCAATTTTAATACTTGAAAAACACACCACATGATTTATCTGACCTAAAAACACGTTACAAATTTTGATTTTTTTATTTTTATTTTTTTACGTTTTTATTACCTGAAAACAGGTTTCCTGGTGGAATAGGAAAGGGCAACTTACAATAACGCCCCAAAAAAACCGATCAAAACGAAAAAGAAAAAAATGTAAAAGGCAGAGAATGAAATAGCGCCACTATTCGACGCTTTCCTGATCGTTGCTATCCTATCCCAGAACTGCTCATCTCTTGGCGCCCAGTAGTCTTACGCTTCGCTACTCGCCATAGCGAGCGCTACAGCCGCTATCAACAACGACGAAAGGAGCATCTTCATTCCAATCCCTAGAACAGACGACCCTTAAAACGATTCAAATTATCCCAAATCGAAACCCTGTCTCGGTCCATGCACAACCGTGCTGTCACCAATCGCCATCGCCTCTTCCAGCCGCCCGCTCCCCGCCCACCGCTGTAAGTCCGATATCACACTTTTTTTTTTGCTTAAGAATAATTTGGTTTCAGTAATTGGTGATAAGAATTCTTTTTTCAAGTTCTCGCAACCTGACTAAAGGATCAGGAACAGCGAGTTCACTTCCGATTTGAGTTAAGGAAGGATATTAGAATTTGTCTGTCATGAATTCCTGGGACTGAAGGAGCATAAAACTGTTATTTGATTCACTAAATGTCATTCATGTTTAAGTTTTTGTCACTGGGTATCTTTCCCCTTTGTTGGTTTTTCGTCAGTGTTTTTTTATATGTATCTTTTCCTTTTGTTATTTCTCTATTTTAATGTTAATTGTTGCTTAATTATTTAATATTTCTTGGGACTACTGGCCTGTAAGTCTCAGTTTTATTCTTTATATTTTATTTTTAGATGATTACGAGTTGGAAGAGGACTTGTCCGAGAAAGGATCAAAAGTGATTATTGAATATGATGCTTGAGTTGTGCTTCAGTTTTTGAACTTTAAACTTTAAGACTTTATCTATGTAAAGCAACTGCAGATTATATGTGAGTTTTATTATTATGGATCAAATGTCTCTTTAGTCTTGTTCTGATAGAATAGCGTACTGCTCGACTTGGGTTGATTATAGAGTTTTCTGGAATTTTTTAGTATTACGCATATGTTGTCATGAGCTTTCTGTATAATTCGTTTCCACTTGATCTACTTGTTTTTGCTGAATTTCATGGAGTACCAACCGATTAATCAGACATTTAGACTATTTTGAGTCTTCATACATAGGACGATCAGTTCATTGAAATTAATGTATGTTTGAAGTGCTTTTTGAGGAAAGACATTGGAAAGTATGAGTACCTTTGGGTCACAATTACTTTAGAGTGTCATAATTACTTTAGACATTTTACCTTGACAGAAGCAGTTCAGTTCAGAAGCTCAGTGTGGTGACATTTTAATAATAATGCTTTTTTGTTTTTTACCTTTTTGTTTAATTTTGTAGTAAAACCTGGAACTTGTTGAGGTTTTGGAATGATGTAGTATATGTAATTTCTCTAAATTTCTAATTTAGGATTTACCAAATCTATGACTTTTAGATAGAAAAAAAAAAAAGTTTCAACAACAACATTACCCCAATGCCTCAACGGCCCCCGCAAAAAGTGGGGTAGGGGGATCGGATGTAGGCACCCTTACCCCTGTCTTAACACAGAGAGGCTGTTTCCGGATGATCCAAAATGAAAATTACATCGAGAATTGCATGGAATGACTAGTACTTCATGCGAAAAAGAAGTGCAGCCAGTTTAGTGAGTCATTTTGTTTTATTCCATTATAATCCAGAACTAAAGAATAAGGAGTCTTTGGCTCCATTGGAAACAATGAAAAAAAAAAGTTTAATTATAAAATTTTAAATTTGGTGGCTTGTAGCCCGTTAGTTGCCCGTTTAGCACGAAGCCCCCTTGGGTGGGGTTAAGTTTGCGTATTGCCAATTTAAATCAATTTTTTTGCCTGAACCATATAGCCAGAAGCCAGCTAGGTCCAGCGGAAAACTATTAAGGCCAGCCCATTTAACATTTGTGAGTCACGTGGCACCCTGGTAAAAGTCTTTTTAACCCCTTTCTTCTTCCTTTATGAACTGGGTTTATTCTCCCTCAATTGTTTTCCTTTATTTTTTCTTCAAAGGATTTCATTCTCTGGTCGTGGTATAAACATTTTTCTTGATCTGGTTTTCCAATGTGAATAATGCATCTCCAAAAAAATTGTACCAACCGGATTTTTTTCTTCTTTTTTGCTAATGAATAGCGAGCTGGTTTTTAAATATAATTTGGGGAATTCATGACATGTTGTCCACAGTTTAGCAATTAAATTTGCAGCATTGTTTAGTAGCCTTTTGTTTTACATTTATTTCAGGTCAGACGTGCAAATGGAGGAAGTTCGATTATTTCAAGTACAAACAACTACCATGATACGATCTGTAGTAATATTTCTTATAAGCATCGGATCTTCCATGTGTGGTTCATGTTATGTGAGTGAAACATTCATCTTGTTCTTGCTTCATTGTTTCAATTGTTCTCTTTAACAACCGTTTTTTTCTAAAAAATTGGGGAAATATCGAGTTTTTTCTGCATTCAGATTAATTGAGCATATTAAGTTACCTCGAGTTGAATACTGTAATATGTTTCTTTAATGCTGGTAATCAATGTCAAATTCCCGCATTTCACATTTGCAGGGACATACAGCTTACAGAGATAAATATGTAGCAAAAAATTATTTTGAGAAACATGATAGATTGATACAACAAGAATTCGACAGTTACATAGCAAATGAAATTCCACTTGGCTTGTCCCAAGTAATTATAGATAAAAACTATGTTGTGCCTGCACTATCGGATGTACATCGAGAGGTAACTGGTGAAGGCTCTCATCGTGGCTTGTCTTCTTCTATCAGATTTAAGTTGCAGGATAAACTTAAATCCCAGCTGTCTGCATGTATTTGTGAAGTCATAATCATCGAAAGACTGCCTTCTGGCGTCTTTGCTGATCCTTTTGAGCTGCAGCATCTTGTCCAGCGTGGTGGTATATGAGTAGTACGATCCTAAATCAATTTTCATTAGCACTTCACCAAGATTGAAAATTGATCTGCTTTGTGTTTTTTTTTTCCTGTTGTTGCAGTGTTCAGTGATGCAGTTGTGTTTGGTGATACAAATTTGGAACTACCCTCTTTTCGCTCAAATCAATCAGTCGTTGAGATACACATGAGCATGGCTTATAAAGTTTTGACAGGATACGAGGATGATTCAGAGCTCAACCTTGACCTCCCATTACATGCACGATATCCAGTAAGTTATCATGTAGTCTGACTTTCTAATGTAGCGCGGTGATTGCGTTATTTTATTGTGCTTCACTTTTGTAAGTTGATGTTTGTTTTTTATCCATGGGTAAAAATACATAAAGCCCAGGCATCCATCGGTTATGGGTGTCCGAATTTTTATTTCTTTACTTATTTTGTTTTTCCTTTGTTTCTTGTTTTTTTCTTTGTTTTCCAGCCTCTAGGACTTGGTTTTTCGCGGGTTCAGTTTGAGAAACCTGATTTATTTATCTGCTGCAATCTTGACGGAAATATACGTAATAGGAGCTGTATATTCATGCCCAATAACCATATGGCGAACAAGAAAGCTAGCCCTGTTATCTGGGAAATGCCATGTGGGATCAAGGAACATGCTGGAGTTGTATCTGCTGTTACATTTGGCTTCGCAATTGTCGCAGCTATGCTTATCGTATTGACATCTCTCTGTTATTCAGACAGCAAAGGCTCTGACAAATTAAAACATGCTTAATGTTACAGATAGTGAAGGGGCCTTAACAAATTGAAATGTTCTTTTCCTTCTTCTAGCAGAGCAATAATCTTTATGCTTATTGATGATTTTTTGCTGTCTTAGCATCAATATAGCTACAAGAGCGTGCACTCTCCCTCCCATCCTCCCTCCTTCCCTCCATCCCTCAAAGAGCGAGTTTTGGCGATGCAGCGTTACTGCAGAGGTAGCAGGTAAAGAGAGACTCCAGCAGCAGCAAGGGATATGCAGGTACTGAATCTTCGACTCTTCTATTGCTCCTTTGGGGTTTCGCGATAATTTTCAGGCATTGTGCTTTGGGTTTTTTAGGTGGGCACTCTGAATCTTTCCTTCCACCCCCCCCCCCCCCCTAAGTGTTCTTTAAGTTTGTTCTTTGGCTCGTTCGTGAGAATCCCAAATTTTGTAGCTCTCAGTCGAAACCCTTGTGTTTTTGGAATTGCTAGATTTGTTAAGTTTTAAATTTATAAAACTTATACATGTGTGTATACGTTTAATTTTGAGGTCATCAGAAGATGTCTGGTAAGCAATGTAGAGATGAATTGCGTCTCTCTTCTGAAACTTTGTTTATCTGATGAGAGGAGAGGTATTGTATTGGTAAAATGCAGGAATTTATATTGGCAAGGAAGGAGAAAATGGGTTAATTGAGGGTATTAGGTTAATTGAGGGTGCAATGGGTTAATAAGTCGTATTCTCGAGAAAGATTTAACCAGAAAAATAATTATTGCTCACACAAAAATTGAGAATAATCCTAAACACACTAATTAATTTTTAGGCAATTTGAAGAAAATAAAATTAAAGTCGATAAAAAATAAAAAGAATTGAATCAATAGAAATTTTTCGACCAACTAGCAAGTATTTTTTTATTCAAATTTTGGAGAAAAATATATACGAATTTGGCTTCATTTGCTTGAATCTTCAATGCTTGAAAAAAAATTAAAATCACATACAATAAATTATCTAATCACGACACATTAGTAAAATTCAATTATTTTTGTATTTATGAATTTTATAAGATAATTGCAACAATTCAGAAAATTCAGTTACTTTTGTACTCATGCATTTCCGATTCTATCTACCCCTAATTGAATATACTTCAATAATAAAATTATCTATCGGCCTCTTTTATTATCCAAGATTAATCAAAAGATGGTCAATCAGTAATTAATTAAGACCAATCCAATTTAAAAGAATAGAACCCTAGTTATTTGTCTTTCATGTCGGTTCGAGCGAAGTTTGCCTAACCTAGATTGGAAAATTAATTCCTCATATTTTTGCTTGATTCAATAATATATAAAGGTCCATCTAATATTATGCTATGAAAAGAATTTAAGAATAATTAAATCATACACACAAAAAAAAAAATTACCTGAAATAAACTTCAAATCTCGAATCAATGAAACATTAAAAATTTTCAAACTCTCACTATATTCACCATAGGTTTTAAGTTGTTCATATAATCTATTCTTTTTAATTGATTTTTTATTTGTTTCAGTCCTAATTAAATAATTCATATCGTTGTCATCATCCTTTTTTTTAATTTTCTTTTGATTTTTATTTTCTAGTTAAATAATCCACATCATCAACATTCTTTTTTACTAAATGCCGTGAATTACTTTTTAAAGAATTTTTTTGTCAATAATTAAAAATTAATTAAATTCACTGAATTTATATCGATTTACTCAAATAAGGAGTTTGCCAAAAATGAGCATAAGTTATTTAGGGGGCATATTTAATTGAAGACGACTTTTATAGAATTTGATGAATTTGGAAAAATTTGGCTGTATTTAATTGACACTTTTAAAGTCAATTAAATTTTTGTGGTATTCAATATAGAATTTTATGGTGTTTTTAGAAGTACATTAAAATCATGAGGTATTAAATAAAAACTTTTATAAATCTTACAAAATTTTGAGGTATTCAAATTTATTTTGGATTCTAAGAATTTTAATGAAATCATCTAGGTACTCATCTTTAAGCATAAAGTACAAATATAATATATTTTTTAAAATCTTTCGTACACCCTAAGATTTTGATGGATTTTTATTCGTCACCACCACTGCCGCATGCCGCCTCCACCACAACGTCACCGCCTCCACTACCACCGCCTCCACACCACCATTGCCACCGTCCCGTCCCACCACCACCATCACTGCCGTATGCCGCCTCCACCACCACTGCCTCTACCATCATATCCTCAAAGAAGTTCTTAAAATATTTTTATCTTTTGTTCTTCAACTTTTTATGTAAAAAATAATTATTTACAAAAACTTGTAAAGAAAAATCAATTTATAATTAAATATTTTATATCTACTCATTACTTTAATAACTGGATATATTTTAGTCTTTCTAATATGAGATAGTTTTTTTAATTTTTCTCGTTAAATTATATCAAAGTATTGTAAAATTTCTAGTTGCAATAGCTATTTATTTTTAATTAAAAAATCTAGTAATTATTAAGATAGAACGCTAATAAATAAAATTCCTGTGGTTACTATTTTTGAGGAAAATAAAGTCCTTAGAAATTCGTAAAAGTCCATAAAAATCCATGAAAGTCTATAGAAATTGATACAAGTCCATTGAAATCAAAGATAATGTATGAAAGTCTCTTGAATTTTATTAAAATCTATCAAATCCATCAAACTTTAAACTCTACCAAATTCCACTAATCTTAACTAAACACACCCCCTTAATCTTCATGTTTATTAATAAAAACTTAAATAATTTTTTAATTAGGATCGTTGAATATAAAAAAATTCTCAGACTTTTTATGAAAAGTAATATGAGACTCTAATCACAAAAAAAAATCTGATAGACTTAGAAAAAAATATCGGAGTCGTTTTCATAAAGATAAATACCATGTGACTCTGACCATGCAGGAAATTTTATAGATTTTTTTTAAAGTTAATTCACCAAATTGAGTAACATGACAAATTTATGAATTTAATTAGTTTTGTAATTAGGAACAAAAAAAATTCTTCTAAAACATATTTCTCATAATATAGTAAAAGAAAAAATGATGATGATGACAATAACATGGTAAATCTATCAAATTCAACTGATTTTTAATTTCGGGACGAAATTTTTTTATTCTAAAAATAATTCACAGGATTTAGTACAAAACAAACGATGATGACGTGGATTCTTCAATTAAGTTCGAAAAAATTAAAACAAATTAAAAAAGAATGATTATAATGATCTGACTTAGTTACTTAGGATCAAGACAAAAAATATTTTTCCTAAAAATAATTCATAGAAATTAGTAAAAGAGTAATGATAATGATGATGTAACATGGCAAATCATGTGAATTTAATTAATTTTTAATTGTGGAAGGATTTTTTCTTCTAAACGAAATTCACGTCGTTTTGTAAAAAAAAGAATGTTAATGGTGATGTGGGTTATTTAGCTAGAGTGTTTCAGGAGAAAGTAAAAGACTGTAAACAAGAGTCAATTAATTGTATTCATAACACTGAATAGAGGGGTCTTTATATAGGCATTACAATGAGAGTCCTTCCATACATATTATTCCTAGATAAGGTAAAACATCTAATAGGATCCTACTACCTCTAGAAGGGTCTAGAACCTTCCATCTTTGTATCCCCCTACAACCAGTATTAGGTAAGACACCAATAAGGGAAGAATATCCTGGAACACTCCCCCTGTGTCGAGCACTAATACTATCATGGTGCATAAGATGTTGCCTCGGTAAAAAAACCTTTCTAAGTCAAACAAAACCCCGTGGGAAAAATAAAGACTTGGTGAGGAAAAAGAGCACAACGCACTAACTACAAATGTCAGAATCATGTGAAGTATACTCCCCGTGAGGTATACATAACAGCTCATCCCAACGAGCTATCATTAGTTGAGCTCGGATAATCGACACATGCCGATGATTCTCACATGTTTCTCAAATGTAGATTTTGGCAGAGACTTAGTGAACAAGTCTGCGATATTCTCATTGGAACTCACTTGTTTCACTTCGATATTGCTGCTGCTGATTATAAAGAACTTCGGCGCGATATGCTTGGTATTGTCACCCTTAATGAAACCTAACTTCATTTGCTCAATGCATGCAGCATTGTCCTCAACGATGCAAGTAGGGGTTGCTGTAGTGGGATATAATCCACAAGTTCCTCGTATATGGTGTATGACTGACCGAATCCAAATGCACTCCCTTACGGATTCGTGCAATGCAATTATCTCTGCATGGTTCGAGGAAGTAGCAACCAAGGTCTGCTTGGTAGATCGCCAAGATATCGCTGTATTCCCAATGGTGAACACATAACCAGTTTGGGAATGTCCTTTATGCGGGTCAGAGAGATAACCGACATCAGCAAATCCAACTAACGTATTGTTAGGATTCTCTGCATAGGTGGTAAGCTTGCTCGCATTAGCACTTCTGGTAGTCAAGCTGCCATGCTTAGCTGCAATATCAGAGGAAGATCGACGGTCGGTATGTATCGTCTTAACCTCAACAATTCCTTTCGAAATATCGCTCTCTTTTGCGTAGGGAAAGAACAATCCAAGATCACTAGAGCCTTTCAAGCATCGAAAGATGTATTTTACTCCATTCCAATGCCTTATCGTGGGAGCGGAGCTAAATCTCGCTAACATATTTATAGAGAATGCGATGTCTGGGCGAGTACATTGAGCTAGATACAACAACGCACCAATTACGCTAAGGTAAGGTGTTTCTGCTCCAAGGACCTCTTCATCCTCCTCTTTAGGACGACACGGATCCTTGTTCATTTCCAGACTTCGACCAACTATGGGGGTACCAAGAGGATGTGCCTTGTCCATACTAAATCGCCTGAGCATTTTCTGGATATAGGCAGATTGATGAATGAGTATACCATCATCTCGATGTTCTAGCTCTAAGCCCAAGCAGAATCGAGTCCTACCCAGGTCTTTCATTTCGAATTCGGATTTAAGGTAGCGGGCCGTTTCATTAACCTCATATATGGTACCGATAACATTCATGTCAGTTACATAGATGTCTACAATCATGAATCCTGTATCTGTTCTTTTCACAAAAATGCATGGGCTGATATCACTGTTCTTGTATCCCTTCCCAACCAAGTATTCACCTAGGCGGTTGTACCATATCCTTCCGGATTGTTTCAACCCATACAATGAACGGCGCAGTTTCACAGCGTAAGCGCTCTGTGGTCTAGAGCTACTTGATTTGGGCAACAAAATCCCTTCGGGGACTTTCATATAAATATCCGTATCTAGATCCCCATAAAGATATGCTGTAACCACATCCATAAGCTGCATATTCAATTTTTCGGACACTACCAAACTGACTAAGTAGCGGAAAGTGATGCTGTCCATAACGGGAGAATATGTCTCCTTGTAATCAATGCCAGGACGCTGCGAGAAGCCTTGGTCAACTAGTCACGCTTTGTAACGCATGACCTCATTCTTATCATTGCGTTTACGAATAAAGACCCACTTATGTCCAACTGGTTTAACGTGTTAGGCGTATTTTTATGCGCTTATTTATCATTATTTTTATCCATTTGAAGTCTAAATATGCTTAAATGAGCTTTTAATGCACTATTCTTATATGTTTTGTTGGAAATTGGAGTCCGGAAGCTCGAACGGCGAAAAACGGGCCGAAACGACAATTTTTGGCCTGGGGCCACGGCACCAATATGCTGAGCCGTGGCCCATGAAAAAAAAAGGCGCCCAGGTATAGGCACTGAACATTAGGGGTTGCGGCACAGCTTAAGTGAGCTGCGGCCCGCGGGGCGGTTTTGATGTGTTTTTCGCGTTTCATTGCCGTTTTTGGAGCGGTTTTCGACTCAATCCCCGGATGCGTTTTGGAGGCTACTGATAGTTATAAATAGGGATTTAAGGTCTGAAAAGTGGGGGGATCGAAGCATAGAGAATCATCGAGGAATCGAGAAGAAACAGAAAATACCAAGGAGCAAAGAGCGGAAGCTAGAGAACGGAGGAATCCAAGTTCTTTGTCTTCGTTTTATTTCTATGCTTTCTTTAATTCTTTGTGTATTTTTATTTTCTAGCATGTTATGCTAAAACCTTATTCTAGGATTTTGATGAAACTGAGGTTTTGACGAATTAACTTTTGATTATGCTTTATTAAAATATAGTTTCCCTTTCTTATTGAGTTTTCCCCAATTATTCTTAATGCTTTCAATTGTGTGGCCTATAATTGAATTGTTTTGATTACGCAACTCGAATCGGGAGAGGAGAGTTGGTAGGAAAAATTGGTGAGAACCGTTTTATCTTGTGAGATAGGAATATACTCATAGGAATTACATGGCCTTTTTGGAGATTTCGTACTTTTTGCCTATTATCGAATTAATTCACCTGGGAATAGAGTGTGTTATTCGCCTTAGAAAATTCTATTGACCTCGGGAGAGGCGGTAGAGTATTTTAGCAATCTTCACCTTCAATAAATTGGGAAATCATTAAATTTATATAATCAATAGTAATTCGGATAAACCGAGGTGGATTCACAATCCTAGATTAATTCCATATTTGATCTTCTTCCCTTGCATAATCGATTTTACTATTTTTGCTTGTATTAATTTTCTTTAATTATTACTTGCATCTCAAATTTCGATAGTTCAAATAAAATTAGAATACGTATAAATCGGTAATTAGTAACTCAGTCCTCGTGGGAACGATATCTGACTTATCCCTTTATTACTTGTTTACGACAACGTGCACTTGCGTTCACCAAATTTCGCAAAAAGTTTTTGGCGCCGTTGCCGGGGACTGATTATTTTACTAATATCGATTTTAGTATTTCTAGTCTTAGTTTGAACAATTTTTTTATTTTTGTGTAATTTGTTTATTTGTTTTCCTTTCAGGAATTTCTGGTTAGTGCATGAGAAAATTCGGTAACGAAGGCCTATTACCTTTGGATACTGAACTCGAGCGCACTCTTCGGAAAACCAAGAAGGAAAAGCGTGAGCTACCGGCAAAAGACACCATGGCCGATAATACCGAAAATCATGGAGGAGAAAATCCCATTCAGCAAGCTCAACCGACATTAGCACTCCGTGATTATGCAATGCCACAAATCAATGCAAATTTTTCGGGGATTCGGCGTCCGACTATCCAAGCGAACAACTTCGAAATCAAGCCGGCTATTATTCAGATGGTGCAAGCAAGCCAGTTTTGTGGACTGGCAAACGATGACCCCAACGCGCACATCGCTTCATTTATCGAGATATGTGACACCTTCAAGAATAACGGTGTTACTGATGATGCTATTCGTCTACGGCTTTTCCCTTTCTCTTTGAGGGACAAAGCCAAGTTTTGGTTGAATTCATTACCACTGGGATCTATCACGACTTGGGCAGAATTAGCACAAGCCTTTCTGGCTAAATTCTTTCCACCATCAAAGACGGCGAGACTAAGGAACGAGATAACTACTTTCGGACAATTTGATATGGAATCGCTGCACGAAGCTTGGGAGCGATACAAGGATTTATTGCGTAGATGCCCACACCATGACCTACCGGACTGGCTACAAATTCAGACATTCTATAATGGATTGAGTGCTTCTACACGCACTCTTGTTGATACAGCCGCTGGCGGTGCTCTAATGGGCAAAACGATGGCCGAAGCCCACTCTTTGTTGGAAGCTATGGCTGAAAATGCTTATCAGTGGCCTACCGAACGAGTAAACCCAAAGCAAGTTATGGGAGCTTCCGACAACGATTCGATCTCTACACTATCAGCCCAAGTCGCAGCGCTGACTCAGCAATTGCAAGCTTTTTCACATGCTCCTACCACCATTATCACGGAAACATGCAATTGGTGCAACGGGTCTCATCCTAGCACAGAGTGCCAAGTCAGAAATACTTTCAAGCAACCTCCGATGGAACAAGCTCAGTTTGTGGGGAACGAGAATCGACAGAACAATCCATATTCCAACATATGCAATCAAGGGTGGCAAAATCACCCAAATTTTTCGTGGAGGAACGGGCAAGCTTTAAAACCTCCACAAGCTCAATTCGCGCAGCCCCCACAGCAGCCCCCTCAACCACCAAAGGTATCCTTGGAAGATGCTCTTGCTCAAATGGCGGCTAATACGAGCCAATTCATGACCCACACTGAGACTACCTTACAAAATCATTCCGCCTCCATCCGAAACTTGGAAGTACAAATGGGGCAGATTGCAAGTCTATTGTCCTCTAGACCTCAAGGTGTATTACCCAGCACCACCGAAATGAACCCCAAGGAAAACGTGCAAGCAATCGAGCTACGAAGTGGAAAGGAGCTGAAAGTGCAGCCTACCAACAACAAGGAAAAAATCAACCACAGTGAGAAAGAAAAGGACGAGGCGCCCAAGCCAAAGGCAGTGTCGACTACTCATCCCACTCCTCAAATTCCATTCCCACAACGTCTGCAAAAGCAAAAATTGGACAAGCAATTCTCCAAGTTTCTTGACGTCTTCAAAAAACTGCATATCAACATTCCATTTGCCGACGCCTTGGAACAAATGCCGAGTTATGTGAAGTTCATGAAAAAAATCTTATCAAACAAAAGAAAGATCGAGGAGTATGAGACAGTAGCATTGACGGAGGAGTGCAGTGCTATTCTACAGAAGAAGCTCCCACCTAAATTGAGGGATCCCGGAAGCTTTACTATTCCATGCACCATTGGGAATTCGTCATTGGAAAGAGCTTTATGTGATTTCGGAGCCAGCATAAACCTTATGCCCCTTTCTATTTTTAAGAAGCTGGATATTGGGGAAGCCAAGCCGACGACGTTCTCTTTGCAATTAGCCGATAGTTCTATCAAATATCCGAGGGGAATAATAGAGGACGTCTTAGTCAAGGTCGATAAATTCATCTTTCCAGCCGATTTCATTATGCTCGACATGGAGGAGGACCACGACATCCCAATTATCTTGGGAAGACCATTTTTGGCAACCGGCTGAACTTTGATCGATGTGGGAAAAGGGAAGCTTACTCTACGAGTTCAAGAGGAGCAAGTAACGTTCAATATTTTTCGATCCTTAAAATATCCTAGTGACGCTGGAAATTGTTTCCAAGTTGACATCATTAACTCGTGTGTAAGTAGAGCCTTTCGAGAGAATTATCCATCCGATCCACTAGAGTCCGTTTTAATTGGATCTGCTTCCGAATTAAATTCAGAGCATGTAGCCTATGTACGACACATGGATGCTTCCCCACCATTTTTCACTCGTCGACCATGTGAGGAGCTCGGAAGTTCACCGTCTCGACCCGTCCCATCAATCGTGAAACCCCCAAAGCTGGAGCTCAAGCAGCTGCCGACTCATTTAAAATATGCATTTTTGGGACCCGACGATTCCTTGCCAGTCATTCTTTCGGCCACTTTAGCGAGGGATCAAGAGGAGAAATTATTGAGGGTTTTGAGGGAGTACAAATCTGCCCTTGGATGGTCTATTGCGGATATTAAGGGAATCATCCCGTCCATTTGCATTCACAAAATTTTGATGGAGGAAGACTACAAACCATCTGTGGAGCATCAGCGCCGTTTAAATCCAAATATGAAAGAGGTGGTAAAAGTCGAGGTTTTAAAACTCCTCGACGCAGGTATGATCTTTCCTATTTCTGATAGCAAGTGGGTAAGTCCGGTCCAAGTTGTGTCCAAGAAGGGTGGGATAACAGTTATTCAAAATGATAATAATGAATTAATTCCCACTAGGATTGTCACGGGGTGGCGTATGTGCATAGATTATAGGAAATTAAATAAAGCCACTAGAAAAGACCATTTCCCTTTACCTTTTATTGATCAAATGTTAGATAGATTAGCCGGACACGATTTCTATTGCTTTCTTGATGGTTATTCTGGGTATAATCAGATTTATATAGCCCCAGAAGACCAAGAAAAGACGACGTTTACATGTCCTTACGGCATTTTCGCTTATAGGCGCATGCCGTTTGGTTTATGTATTGCGCCGGCCACTTTTCAACGGTGTATGATTGCTATTTTTTCTGACATGGTAGAGCATTGCATTGAGATTTTTATGGATGATTTTTCTATTTTCGGTGATTCGTTTGATATGTGTTTGCAAAATTTGCAGAAAGTCCTAAAAAGATGCAAAGAAACTAATTTGGTCTTGAACTGGGAGAAGTGCCATTTTATGGTCCAGGAGGGCATTGTACTTGGCCACCGAATATCCTCTCATGGAATTGAAGTCGATCGGGCCAAAATTGAAACAATCGAGAAAATGCCTCCGCCTACCTCGGTAAAAGGCATAAGGAGTTTTTTGGGACACGCAGGTTTTTACTGCTGGTTTATTAAGGATTTTTCGAAGATCACAAAGCCGTTGTGCAATCTTCTCATGAAGGATGTTCCGTTTAATTTTGACGAGTTGTGTAAGGAAAGTTTTGATTTATTGAAGAAAGCTCTAAGCACTGCCCCGGTAATAGTCGCTCCAGACTGGGACCTTCCGTTCAAGTTAATGTGTGATGCTAGTGATTTTGCCATTGGGGCTGTTTTGGGACAGAGACGAGGGAAAGTATTCCACGTCGTGTATTATGCAAGCCTAACACTTGACGACGCCCAAAGAAATTATGCCACAACGGAAAAAGAATTGTTGGCGGTGATCTTTGCATTTGATAAATTCCGGGCGTATTTATTGGGGACGAAAGTGATAGTGTGGACCGACCATTCAACAATAAAATACCTTTTGGAGAAGAAGGATGCTAAACCAAGGTTGATTAGGTGAGTGCTTCTTCTCCAAGAATTCAACTTGGAAATCCGCGACAAAAAGGGGACTGAGAATGTTATAGCCGATCACCTTTCACGGTTAGAGAGTCCCCTTGAGCAAGGAGAAAGTCATCCTCAAATCATGGAAACCTATCCCGACGAGCAGCTCTACAAGTTGGGTTCGCAACACGCGCCTTGGTATGCTGATCTAGTGAATTATTTGGCAAGCAAAGTAATTCCGAATGACCTCTCGCGCCATCAGAAGAAGCTGATTTCAGACGCTAAGTATTATTTATGGGACGATCCTTTTCTGTTTAAAAGATGCCCTGATCAAATCATTCGCAGATGTGTTCCGGATGAGGAAATCCACAGTGTGCTGAATCATTGTCATGCATCACCCTACGGTGGGCATTTTAGTAGAAATAGAACAGCGGCAAAGGTCTTACAATCGGGGCTCTATTGACCGTCATTATTCAAAGATGCTCACTCCTTTGTGTCCACGTCTGATCGGTGTCAACGGACGGGAAACATCTCAAGACGACATGAAATGCCGCTGAACACCATACTTGAGGTTGAATTGTTCGACGTTTAGGGGATCGACTTCATGGGTCCATTTCCTCCATCAAATAAGAATCTCTATATTTTGGTAGCCGTGGACTATGTCTCAAAGTGGGTCGAAGCGGTGGCACTACCAACAAATGAGTACAATGTCGTAATCAAATTTATAAAAAAATATATTTTCACGCGTTTTGGGACTCCACGTGCTATTATCAGTGATGGTGGTTCACACTTCGGCAACAAATTCCTTGATGTGGTCTTGAGAAAATTCGGAGTCACTCATCGTGTTGCTACAGCATACCATCCCCAGACGAGCGGTCAAGTCGAGATATCAAATAGAGAGCTAAAGTGGATCTTAGAAAAAACAGTCAGCTCGCCTCGAAAAGATTGGTCCTTTAAACTCGATGATGCACTTTGGGCATACCATACTGCGTATAAAACACCTATCGGGATGTCGCCTTACAAATTGGTTTATGGGAAAAGTTGTCATTTGCCCGTAGAGATGGAACATCGTGCTTACTGGGTGATAAAAAAATTAAATTTTGATCTGAAATCTACTGGTGAAAAGCGTTGATTATGTGCAGGAATATCCCCAGGGGAAAATTTAACCCTGGGCCACGGCACAAGGATAGTGAGCTGCGGCACAAACAAGTTGAAAAAAGGGGGCTAAACTTCCTGTACTCTGTGCCGCGGCACGACCTCACTGGGCCGCGGCACACCCGGTCCCTGAGCCGCGGCACATATGCACTGAGCCGCGGCACGCCAAATGCCAAAACTACGACCAGGAAGCTGTACTCCGTGCCGCGGCACGGACCAAATGAGTCACAGCACACTAACACTACGAGCCGTGGCACCCATATGCTGAGCCGCGGCACACGGAAAAAATAACAAACACGCCCAGCAGGCTGTACTCTGGGCCGCGGCTCACTTAAGTTGTGCCGCGGCCCCTGTTCGGAAGATGAACAGCCCAGGTATCCTTCATAAACCGGATCGGCCGGCACACCAGGTAAGTTCCCTTCCCCTCCTTCGCGCAAGCACTCGGACGATACCCTTCTCTTCTTCTTCTTCTTGCATTCTTCAATCCAAGCCAGGTAATTCTCAATCCTTAATCTTAAATGCTACATGAATTGCAAAGTAAGGTATTGTTTTTCATTCAATGTTGAATATGTTGTTAGTTTTTTTCATAGTTCTATCAAAATTGAGTTGGGATATGAAATTATCAATTGATTGTTGATGATAATTGTTGATTATGCATGAAATGTTGATGTTAATTGTCGTTTTGTCATGACTATCGATTTATATGTTTTTGTTGGGGGTTGGATTAAACCATTATCACCCTTGTTCTTCATTTAAACCCATGCATGTTAAGTGTTTGATAAAATGCATCAATGAAAATTTTTGAGCAAAACATTTTCAAATTATATGCAACGAATTGGATTATCGAATTATAATGTACCCTAGCCCTTACTTCATGTTTAAACTTGAAAGCTCAAGCCTCAATTTCCTCTTCGATGATGCAAGACTCTATATTCACGTTTCGTGTATTTTTAAGTCGAAAGTGGTGTAATTTTCCTTAAAGGTTGCTTAATCTCCGGTGTTTATCTTTTCAGGAACCTCGCCATGGCCAGAAAAAGGAAGATTAGCGCGAGGGCTAGGACACAATCATCCCCCACACGAGGGGAGACATCACAGAGCCGAGCCGAGTTAGAGTCTCATCAATTCTCCGATCCGGAAATTCACAAAATATTCAATGAAAAAAATCCGGCCTCGGCCATTAATCCCGGAGCGGGGATTCACTCCTGCCCCCAGGACGGTGAGCTTCTGACTATGATTGACGAGATGGGGTGGGCTCGTTTCACTGCGCCTCCTGAGCCGGCCGTGATTTCTATCGTCCAGGAGTTTTACGCTAGCGCCTTATTGCGACATATTCGGGCAGGGCAGATGATACCGCAATCAGATACTCGGACTCAGGTCGTCGTCCGAGGCCATACAGTGGATTTTTTGGTGGCGGCAATTCGGAGACTATACGAGCTGCCAGTGGTGGACGAGACGGCGTTTACGCAGAGTATGAGTAGCCTCACGAGGGAGGCTCTGCTTGAGACACTCACACAACCCGGTTCCGTCTGGGAGACTCGTGCCCCGGGTTCCTCCGCCTTCTATTTTAAGAGATCGCGCCTCAGTCGGCTCGGGCGAGCCTAGTTATACTTCCTCTGCGCACGGGTCGATCCCACCTCGCAGATCCGCTCAGTTTTACTCTCTCATGCTCGATTGTTATATGCTATCGTTTCCGGGCTCATATTCGATGTGGCCCCTCATCTGGTCCGATCTATCCTTCAGTGCATTCAAGGAGGGGCCAAGACGGGGCTGAAGCACCCATCTCTCATTTGCGCTCTATGCCGTCAGTCGGGCATGACTTGGTCGGATGATGAGCCGATGCTAGCACCCTAGGGTCCTATTGATCATCGCATTATTTCTCACTTTGACCAGTGGGGTGGAGCGCCGGCACATGCTCGGGAACGCGGATTTCTTCTTGACGAGGCACATGAGCAGTCCCCCGAGCCTCTTCTTCTAACACATGGGCAGGCGGAGTCCATCCCGCCACCCGATAGAGAGCACCTTCAGGCGATATTCGACGGCCTGAGAGAGGAGATGAGGAGATAGAGAGAGAGCCACCTAGATGCCCTAAGAGAGGAGATGCGGACAGAGAGAGAGCCTCCTTGCTGCTGTCCGGGAGGAGATGAGAGAGCAGGCCCGCCGGGCCAACCGACGTGAGGAGAGGCACTTGGCGGAGAGGGATGCTTACCACCAGGATTACCTTTCTGCGTGGACGAGCTATGTACTGCACCCGGACGGGCCATTCATACCACCAGTTAGGCCAGCCACACCACCCTCCTCATCGGACGAGGCCGGCACCAGTTCATGAGCGGACATTGGGGGAGTACTTGACCTTTTCTCTTATTGCATATTATTATCTATGTCCATTGAGGTCAATGTACGTCCTAAGTTTGGGAGGGGGGTTTACTTTCAGTTGCTTTTTCGTTATTCGTTTGCATTTTTCGTTATTTTTTGTTATTTTTTACGCTAGCCTTGATTGTCTTGTTTTTATTTGCATTCGTGAATTTTTTTTTGTGCTTCTTTGTGTAAAACTAATGTTATGATACTAATTTCTCTTTGAAGAAACGGTTGAGTTTTGGTCGAGTTGGAAGTCAGTGATATCTGTTTCCTTGGAGTATTCATTTAGGTATATATTTTTCGTTTTTGTAGAAATCTTAGCGGATAAGAAAGGAGACATACGTGTTTTCAAATCGCTGTCTATACGTTTGGTTACACTTTTCGCGTAGCTAGTCGTCCAGTAACATGAGTCCTGTTGGCACTTTAATTGAGTTTAGAGTCGGACAGTTTTTCCCAAAAATTCGAGATATTATACATATTCTATGAGGGGAAGTTTAGTAACCGGGGGTATTCACGTGACCCGTTGTTTACTCTCGCGTAAAACAACAACCCTGAATAGATTAATGGTTTAGAAATATCGCATTACCAATGATGGGAAGCCTAGTAACCGGGGGTATTCACGTGACCCGTTGTTTACTCTCGCGTAAAATAGCAACCTTGACAGGCAGGAATTGCTATTCGAGTTTTTTCTCCGCTGTAGAAGGGGACTTAGTAACTAGAAGCATCCATGTGCCCCATGAGTGTCTTTTATGTCAAACGGTTCCCCAATACACGAGAATGAAAGTCCATCCTAGGATTATCCCGATGAAACATCCCGAGATCCGAACCTAGTGGTTAACTTGAATCTTTATTATGATCATACATAAGGAAATGCTGTCCGAGGAGTAATTTTGATGATGAAACTCTTGAATTTTTGACACTTGACTGTGGGGCTGGGCGAGTTAGCTTGTTTACGCTAACCCTTCATATTGGCGGTCAGTTAAATTCACGCTTGTTAATCTTTGAGCTTGATTTTCTTCATAAACGATTGATTAGCACTAAAAATGGGTACTTTGTGGAATCAGTGTCCTTGATGTGACTCACTATTACGATACTCGTATTATTCTTTGAGATTTTCAGGGTAGTATTGATTAAGTTGAGCACTATGGATTTGCACGATCATTCATAATACTTTTTATTTGAAAATTGTTTTTTGCTTGAGGACAAGCAAATGCTCAAGTTTGGGGGTATTTGTTAGGCGTATTTTTATGCGCTTATTTATCATTATTTTTATCCATTTGAAGTCTAAATCTGCTTAAATGAGCTCTTAATACACTATTCTTATATGTTTTGTATGAAATTGAAGTCCGGAAGCTCGAACGGTGAAAAACGGGCCGAAACAACAATTTTTGGCCTGGGGCCGCGGCACCCATATGCTGAGCCGCGGCCCATGAAAAAAAAGGCGCCCAGGTATAGGCGCTGAATGTAATACCCGGTTGTAATTCATTCATTTTCATTCAGTATTATCAGTCTGTAATTGTCACTCAGTAATTTTCACTCATTAATAATCACTCAACATTCATGATTCATTCATTTGCGTTCACTATTGGCATGTTGTAACCGTATATCAGCTACCGATCGTCATTTCATCTCCGTTTATAGATAGAGACGGGAGTATTATCATTTTCACCGTGTTTGGTAGTCTTGTACTGGGAGTATCATCTTTGGCTTGTGTTGGACTTGTTCACTTTCACATTCGTATGATATGTCGGATCATTCATCAGTCGTAGCGAGGAATCGGAGTTATCAGATTTTTCACCTTGTCCAGCATTGAGTTACGACCGTAAGGATTGTAGGTTACGGCCGTAACAAGGGTTCGTTGTTTTCAGGCCTTTTTAGATGAATGGGACTTACGGCCGTAAGGTCTTGTCATACGACCGTAAGTTGAGCAGGTACGACCGTAAGGCTTGGCCGGTTACGGCCGTACGTGTCCAGCAGGATGCCCAGGCATTTTTGGCCGAAGGCGAGTTACGGCCGTAAGAAGGGCAGGATACGGCCGTAAGTGGTATTCGTAAATTTCAGGTTTTGTCAGGCAAGGGGGACTTACGGCCGTAAGGGTTGCGGCATACGGCCGTAAGACGAGGTAGGTACGGCCGTAAGGCTTGGCCGGATACGGCCGTACGCTACAGGCAGGGTGCCTGGTCATTTTCGACGAGGGGGGCTTACGCCCGTAAGTTTGGCCGGATATGGCCGTATCATCCGAGTTACGCCCGTAAGGTGTGCGGGTACGGCCGTAAGGATGTCGGCAGATGTTTTTGACGAAGGCGAGTTACGCCTGTAACTAAGGAGCGGCTACGGCCGTAAGTCTGTCGGCAGGATTTTGGACGAAGCCGAGTTACGGCCGTAAGGTCGTTGACCTGGGATGTTACGGCCGTATGAAGACCGAGTTACGGCCGTAACTTCCGGCAGTATATAAGGACCCGGCCGGGACTTTTTCATCATTTTTTATCCTTTTTCTTCTTTGTTCCGAGAGAGAGACTTCAAGGAGGGATTTTCCATCCTCAATCATTTGAGTGTGTAATTTTCATCATCTTTATTCATTTGGGAAGCTTGGATACTCGTTTTAACTCGTGTTCATCGGATCGAAGTGGTTGGATCTTCAAGAGGTAATTTGTTCAACATCTTGGATTTCGATTTTGTGTTGAGATATGATGTTTCGGACGTGATAATCATGTTATATAAAGGGATATGCATATGATTATAAGTTTGTATAAAGATTCATTGGATTATTGCGGAATTATTCAAGAACACTTTGAATATCGAGTTGGATTTGGGGATTTTCGATTAATTGTTGTTATAATCACGTATTTGGATATTCATAACGGATTATTGATCGTATTGAAGATATTTTGTTGGTTTGAAACACTTCTTGGGGATTTGATGTTGGTATTATTGAGGTTTGGTTGTAATCAATCGAAGTTGGCCACATAGTGTTCGATATAATGCCCCAATGAACTTGGTTTAATAGTATCGACGTTTTGAGTTCGTTATATTCGTTTTTGATTCGTATGTTGAACGGATTGTTGGTAATTGTATTATTCAAGGTTGTTCGAGCGATCGATAGATCAATTAGGACGTTGTTCGTGGAAGGATAATTGTCACCGGTGTTGTGTAAGTTAATTCTTACTCGGTTAAAAGGATTTCATTCCTTTTGTTGTTGATCATTCATAATCATAACTCATTCATCATTGTATTAATCATATTGAGACTTGTAAGTGTCGAAGAATCACTTCATTAATGAGGAACGGCGGTTCCCATCATTTCATTGAAACTATCAATCACTTCATTATTACTTTAATCTCGGTGAGTCATTCTTGACTTTGTCAGATTATTATTATTCATTGATATTCATTGTGGTCATTCTCGTTTCATATGACCTTCTGGATTCATATTGCGTGGCCGGTTGCGGATGTGTGGAATTTTTAGTCAGGCACATGATGGCCATGTACTGGGAGTAATACATTGGGCAGTGCACACGGTAAAGATTAACTCCATGAGACTAATTAGGTACAAGGACGGGTGTGTCCGATCATCCGTCTTGTACACTTGCACAGAACACTACGGGCGTACTATGATACTCCTCTTCAGCGTAATTCATAACTAAGGATATTTCATAACTTCAGTTAAATCAGGATTGTGTATTTTCAACCTTTGAGGATTGTTGTTCTGTGTAACTGACCCCGTTGGGGGATTTTGTTTTCAGGTCACGACAAGGCAAAAGAACGGGAAGAGCATGCTGACGGCGAGGAGTCCTAGTGATACTAATAGGGGGCCTCAGTCATTCCGTGTATTTCAGTCATTTCAGTCGTTCCAGTCATTTCAGAAATTCTTATTTCTCTTCAGTTGTATTTCCGCTGCAAAAATTCCGTATGAGATGTTATTTATTCAGGGTGGTGTATTTATTCTCCATATAAAATATACTAGTATTCTGTTTTGTCCTGGTGTAATGTACTTAACCTCCTCATCGGAGTATTTGGTAATATAATGTGGTTCGGTACCACAATTATATTATTTAATTCATCAGTTTTCATTCGCCTGGTGGGTCCCAGTCGGGGGTCCACGGCACTGTAATATCCGCCTAGTTTGGGGTGTTACAGAGTTGGTATCGGAGCGTGGTTTGAATACTACCTTCCGAGTCATGTCTCATTTGAAATCATCGTCATCGTTCTAGTATCATTGGACTTTCGCGTCACGTGTGACCTGTGCAAATGCCAAGCCAATCAGACCAAGAACTGTAAGATTTCTAACGCCATGGTATAATTTCTGGCAAGAATCATTCATTCATAAATTCATCAGTTAACAATCCTCAATCATCATTTTCATTTTGACCAGGACGGTCATGTTAGCTCGTTAATCGCTCAATTCATTTCATTACTTAGTTGTTGATCAGGAAGATCATATCATTAATCTTGTTAACTTGTTCAAGATAATCATTTCAATAATTTCATCAGATAATCATGTCATCTCAGTTGATCATTCATGTAATCACTGCGTTAGAGAGTATGCTCGTTTTCATCATCTCATGTCATAATCATAACGTCATATTTATATGGAAAATATAATCATCATGTGACTTTCCTACTTCAGTATGGAGAGAGCAAGAAGAGGACGAGGAGGACGAGGCCGTGGTGTGGGCCGAATCCCGAGAGCTCGTGTGAATACACGTGCGAACGCGAGAAATAATGCTAATTCTTCGAGTAGCGACGCTGCCACTCATTCACCTGGACGCGATCATTCACTATCAGGGAGTCGTACTCGGGACACGGCTCAGTCAGAAGGTGTCCGGGTTGACCCACTCGCTTTTATGCAGGGCATGATGGCCCAAATGACCCAGATGGCACAGCTGATGGAGACGATGCATAACTCAGTCAATAAAAATCAACAGGCTCCTCCGCCGCCACCTCAGAGGCAAGAGAGGAATGTGAGCAGTATCATCGGCGACATCTCTCGCCAGAGGCCACCTACTTTTGAAGGCTCATCTGAGTCGGCGGATATTGTTCATTGGCTCGAACACTTCGAGAAGTTATTTGCGATGGTAGAGTGTCCCGAAGGACACAAAGTTTCAGTTGCGGCTTACTATCTGGGTAAGAGCGCTCATTCTTGGTGGTTATCGTTGAAGCCCACCGAAGGATCGTGTACTTGGGATCAGTTCAAAACCCTCATGATGGAGAGGTATTATCCGGCCCCACTCAGAGAGGCCAAGCTGTCAGAATTACTCACTCCCGACCCCTCATCAGACGAGGATGTTCTCGCCATTGCTGAGAAATTTCAGGAACTTCTTCCGTTCACCTCATCTATCATTCATTCCGAGGCGGATAAGATTAAGTATTTCAGCAAGAGGCTGAAACCACGTATGAGATTACAGTTGCTTAATCATAATTGCACCACACTGGCCGAATTCATTGAGAAAGCTCTTACCTATGAGCTTACTGCTAAAGAGATTGCTAAGCAGCAACCTTCGTCTGCTAGCAAGAAATCGAAGAATCGTAATAAGTCTGACGACAGTCAGGCCACTTTCAAGAAACCTCGTGCGGGCTCTGCTTTTTCTGAGCGACCTCCTGTGACGTCTAAACCCGCGGAATCTCGGGCCACGAGCGCCGCCCATCACTGTTATAACCGTGGGGATCTTGGTCATGTCGGCACCAAGTGTCCGAGACGATCATCACGTGTCATAAGCGTGGAATTGTTGGGCATAAGGCCCGTTTTGCCGTAGGTACTCCAAACCTACTCGGACGTCATCTCGAGCCCCTAAGCGATCTGCTCGTAATCGAGCCACTCAATCAGCGTCGTTTAAAACGACAGGAGCGACTAAAGGTGGAGCTTATAGCCAGCAGACGGGAGCGTCCGGTGCCGGGACTAGCAAACCCCGGATTTATGAGATGAAGAAGACCGATGATCCAGAGGCCCGAATGATCTCAGGTACACTCGATATTCTATCTCAACCTGTGTGTACCCTTTTTGATACTGGTGCATCGCATTCATTCATTTCCGAGTCATGTTCGAGTAGACTGCGTCTGGGTAGTGCTACTAGTTGTGAACCTTATATCATAGGTCTACCTGATGGTAGACGAATTATCGGAAATCGTGAGATTTAGAATTGTCCGATTCAGCTTCAAGGTCGTGTATGGCCAGCGGACCTAATCGTAGTATATTTGCCGAGAGACGACGTCATCTTGGGTATTGATTGGATGGATCGTCATGATGCCGTCATTAGTGTCCGTAAGCGTATGGTCACTATCATTTCAGACGATGGGGTCGAATGTGTGCTTCAGGGAGGTAATCCCAGCTGTTCTGGAAGATTTATTAATTTGATGAAAGCAGTGAGATTACTCAGTCAGGGATGTGTTGGTTATTGGTGCTATATGACCAAAACCGAGAAATCATCAGTAATGTTGACATATATTCCTATAGTGAGGGAATATGCCGATGTTTTTCCGGACGAGTTACCTGGTTTGCCTCCACAGAGAGATGTGGAATTCACGATTGAGTTGGAGCCCGGTACGTCCCCAATATCGAAGGCACCGTACCGGATGGCCCCGACCAAAATGCAGGAGTTGAAGAATCAACTTGAGGAATTGTTCGAAAAAGGTTATATCCGACCGAGTGCGTCCCCGTGGGGAGCACCGGTGTTGTTTGTCAAGAAGAAGGATGGTTCGTTCCGCTTGTGTATTGATTACCGGGAATTGAACCAGGTGACGATCAAGAATAAGTATCCTTTACCCTGCATCGATGATCTTTTGGATCAACTTCAGGGAGCTTCAGTATTTTCCAAGATCGACTTAAGATCTGGATATCATCAGTTGCAGATTCGAGAGTCGGATATTGCGAGGACGGCGTTTCGAACACGCTATGGTCATTATGAGTTTGTGGTTATGCCGTTTGGATTGACTAATGCACCTGCGGTGTTCATGGAATTAATGAATTGGGTTTTCATCGAATTTTTGGATCAGTTTTTTGTTGTTTTCATCGATGACATTTTGATTTATTCTCGTAACCGTGAGGATCACGAGGCTCACCTTCATCAGGTTCTCGACATATTAAGACGAGAGCAACTTTATGGGAAGTTTTCTAAATGCGAGTTCTGGATGTCCGAAGTGACTTTTCTCGGACATGTAATTTCATCAGATGGAGTGCGTGTTGATCCTCAGAAGACGGAGGCTATCCGAGTTTGGTTACCTCCGAAGAATGTTATGGAAATCCGAAGCTTTCTCAGATTAGCCGGTTATTATCGGCGATTTGTAGAAGGATTTTCAAAAATCGCTCAACCATTGACGAACCTTTTACGGAAGGATAAGAAATACACGTGGTCCGACGCGTGTCAGCGTAGTTTTGAGGAACTCAAGAGCCGGCTAATCTCAGCACCTGTACTTTCCTTGCCGCAAGGGATGGAAGGATTTGTGGTTTATAGTGATGCGTCCGGACAGGGTCTCGGATGCGTGCTCATGCAGAATGGTAAGGTTATTACCTATGCTTCACGGCAATTGAGACCTTACGAAGTTAGTTATCCGACCCACGACTTGGAGCTAGCAGCCGTGGTGTTCGCTTTGAAAATCTGGCGTCATTACCTTTATGGCGTCACCTGTCAGATATTCACCGATCGTAAGAGTTTAAAGTATATATTTACTCAGAAGGAGTTAAATATGCGTCAGAGACGGTGGTTGGAGCTAATTAAAGATTATGATATTGAGATACTTTACCACCCGGGCAAGGCGAACGTTGTCGCCGACGCCTTGAGTCGTAAGTCCGTTCAGGAACAGATGCTTGCTCGTTTAACAGTTCAGAAGGAGCTTCAGCAGGAATTCCTTAGACCCGAGATCGAGGTCTGGCTTCAGCGAGTTCAGGGACAGCTTTGCGTGTTAGAAATTTCATCGTCACTTGAGGAGGAAATCAGGGAGAATCAGGGTTCAGACCCAGCATTGTTGCGTATCCGTGAGGATGTGGCTCAGGGGAAAGCCCCTGGATTCGTGGTCCACGAGGATGGACTTTTGAGATTTAAGAATCGGTTGTGCGTACCGGCGAATGACGAGTTGAAAAACTCGATTTTGAGAGAAGCTCATGCTACCCCTTATTCTGTTCATCCGGGGTCTAGCAAGATGTACAAGGACTTGAAACAAAATTACTGGTGGAGTAATATGAAGCGAGAAGTCGCGGAATTTGTTTCGAGATGCTTAACCTGTCAGCAAGTCAAGATAGAACATCAGCGACCGGCGGGTATGCTGAAACCTCTCCCTATTCTAGAATGGAAGTGGGAAGACATTTCTATGGATTTTATCACGAGTTTGCCGACGAGTCGTCGTGGCATGAATACGATCTGGGTGATTGTGGACCGCTTAACTAATTCAGCTCACTTTCTCGAGATTAAGGATACTTGGGGTCCCGAGAGACTGGCCCAGTTGTTCATCAAAGAGATAGTGAGACTGCACGGTACTCCTAAGAGTATCGTTTCCGATCGTGACGGGCGATTTGTGTCCCATTTTTGGAAATCAGTTCATCGTGCTATGGGAACTCAGCTCAATCTCAGTACCGCCTTTCATCCTCAGTCCGACGGACAATCAGAGAGGACTATTCAGACATTAGAGGACATGTTGAGGTCATGCGTCCTCGATTGGAAAGACGATTGGGAAGCCCAACTACTATTGATCGAGTTCACGTATAATAATAGTTGGCATGCTTCGATCAAGATGGCACCTTAAAAGGCCTTGTACGGTCGTCGTTGTCGATCTCCTTTGTGTTGGGACGACTTATCAGAATCAATCGGCACCGAGCCCGATATGCTTATAGCCGCCCAGGAGAAGGTAGCTTTGATCAGGAGTCGTTTGTTGACCGCTCAGAGTCGACAGAAATCTTATGCAGACAATCGTCGTCGACCACTAGAGTTCGAGACGGGGGACCACGTTTTGGTCAAGGTTTCCCCGAGTCGGGGTATTTTCCGCTTCGTAAAATGGGGGAAGTTGAGTCCGAGATTTATTGGACCGTTTGAGATTTTGGAACGAATAGGCGAGCTAGCTTATCGTTTGGCTTTACCTCCGGCATTAAGCCGAATTCATAATGTGTTTCGCGTCTCTCAGTTGCGGAAGTATGTTGCCGACCCGAGTCACATACTTCAGTTCGACAAAATCGAGATCGCGGATGATCATTCATACGAGGAACGTCCTGTACGAGTTTTAGAGCGGCGAATCAAACAGTTGAGGAACAAGACGATCCCTTTGGTCAAGATTCAGTGGTCCAGACACGGAGTCGAAGAGGCCACTTGGGAAACGTAGGAGAGTATGTGGGAGAGTTATCCCGAGTTGTTTGGCCCTTAGTTTCGGGGACGAAACTCTTTTAAGGGGGGGAGTATGTAATAACCGGTTGTAATTCAATCATTTTCATTCAGTAATTATCACTCTGTAATTGTCACTCAGTAATTTTCACTCATTAATAATCACTCAACATTCATGATTCATTCATTTGCGTTCACTGTTGGCATGTTGTAATCGTATATCAGCTACCGATCCTCATTTCATCTCCGTTTATAGATTGAGACGGGAGTATTATCATTTTCACCGTGTTTGGTAGTCTTGTACTGGGAGTATCATCTTTGGCTTGTGTTGGACTTGTTCACTTTCACATTCGTATGATATGTCGGATCATTCATCAGTCGTAGCGAGGAATCGGAGTTATCGGATTTTTCACCTTGTCCAGCATTGAGTTACGGCCGTAAGGATTGTAGGTTACGGCCGTAACAAGGGTTCTTTGTTTGCAGGCCTTTTTGGACGAATGGGACTTACGGCCGTAAGGTCTTGTAATACGGCCGTAAGTTGAGCAGGTACGGCCGTAAGGCTTGGCCGATTACGGCCGTACGTGTCCAGCAGGCTGCCCAAGCATTTTTGGCCGAAGACGAGTTACTGCCGTAAGAAGGGCAGGATACGGCCGTAAGTGGTATTCGTAAATTTCAGGTTTTGTCGGGCAAGGGGGACTTACGGCCGTAAGGGTTGCGGCATACGGCCGTAAGACGAGGTAGGTACGGCCGTAAGGCTTGACCGGATACGGCCGTACGCTACAGACAGGGTGCCTGGTCATTTTCGACGAGGGGGGCTTACACCCGTAAGTTTGGCCGAATATGGCCGTATCATCCGAGTTACGCCCGTAAGGTGTGCGGGTACGGCCGTAAGGATGTCGGCAGATGTTTTTGACGAAGGAGAGTTACGCCCGTAACTAAGGAGCGGTTACGGCCGTAAGTCTGCCGGCAGGCTTTTGGACGAAGTCGAGTTATGGCCGTACGAGTTGGCCGGTTACGGCCGTAAGGCCGTTGACCTGGGATGTTACGACCGTATGAAGGCCGAGTTACGGCCGTAACTTTCGGCAGTATATAAGGACCCGACCGGGACTTTTTCATCATTTTTCATCCTTTTTCTTCTTTGTTCCGAGAGAGAGACTTGAAGGAGGGATTTTCCATCCTCAATCATTTGAGTGTGTAATTTTCATCATCTTCATTCATTTGGGAAGCTTGGATACTCGTTTTAACTCGTGTTCATCGGATCGAAGTGGTTGGATCTTCAAGAGGTAATTTCTTCAACATCTTGGATTTCGATTTTGTGTTGAGATATGATGTTTCAGACGTGATAATCATGTTATATGAAGGGATATGCATATGATTATGAGTTTGTATAAATATTCATTGGATTATTGCGGAATTATTCAAGAACACTTTGAATATCGAGTTGGATTTGGGGATTTTCGATTAATTGTTGTTATAATCACGTATTTGGATATTCATAACGGATTATTGATCGTATTGAAGATGTTTTGTTGGTTTGAAACACTTCTTGGGGATTTGATGTTGGTATTATTGAGATTTGGTTGTAATCAATCGAAGTTGGCCACATAGTGTTCGATATAGTGCCCCAATGAACTTGGTTTAATAGTATCGACGTTTTGAGTTCGTTATATTCGTTTTTGATTCGTATATTGAACGGATTGTTGGTAATTGTATTATTCAAGGTTGGTCGAGCGACCGATATATCAATTAGGACGTTGTTCGTGGAAGGATAATTGTCACCGGTGTTGTGTAAGTTAATTCTTACTCGGTTAAAAGGATTTCATTCCTTTTGTTGTTGATCATTCATAATCATAACTCATTCATCATTGTATTAATCATATTGAGACTTGTAAGTGTCGAAGAATCACTTCATTAATGAGGAACGGCGGTTCCCATCATTTCATTGAAACTATCAATCACTTCATTATTACTTTCATCTCGGTGAGTCATTCTTGACTTTGTCAGATTATTATTATTCATTGATATTCATTGTGGTCATTCTTGTTTCATATGACCTTCTGGGTTCATATTGCGTGGCCGGGTGCGGATGTGTAGAATTTTTAGTCGGGCACGTGATGGCCATGTATTGGGAGTAATACATTGGGCAGTGCACACGGTAAAGATTAACTCCGTGAGACTAATTAGGTACAAGGATGGGTGTGTCCGGTCATCCGTCTTGTACACTTGCACAGAACACTACGGGCGTACTATGATACTCCTCTTCAGCGTAATTCATAACTAAGGATATTTCATAACTTCAGTTAAATCAGGATTGTGTATTTTCAACCCTTGAGGATTGTTGTTACGTATGGCCCGTTGGGGATTTTGTTTTAGTCACGGCAAGGCAAAAGCACGGGAAGAGCATCTTTGACGGCGAGGAGTCCTAGTGATACTAATAGGGGCCTCGGTCATTAGTGTATTTCGATCATTTCGATCGTTCCAGTCATTTCAGAAATTCTTATTTCTCTTCAGTTGTATTTCCGCTGCAAAAATTCCGTATGAGATGTTATTTATTCAGGGTGGTGTATTTTATCTTCATATAAAATATACTAGTATTCTGTTTTGTCCTGGTGTAATGTACTTAAGCTCCTCATCGGAGTATTTGGTAATATAATGTGGTTCGGTACCATAATTATATTATTTAATTCATCAGTTTTCATTCGCCTGGTGGGTCCCAGTCGGGGGTCCACAGCATTATAATATCCGCCTAGTTTGGGGTGTTACACTGAACATTAGGGGCCACGGCACAGCTTAAGTGAGCCGCGGCCCGTGGGGCGGTTTTGATGTGTTTTTCGCGTTTCGTTGCCGTTTTTGGAGCGGTTTTCGACTCAATCCCCGGACGCATTTTGGAGGCTAATGATAGTTATAAATAGAGATTTAAGGTCTGAAAAGAGGGGGGATCAAAGCATAGAGAATCATCGAGGAATCGAGAAGAAACAGAAAACACCAAGGAGCAAAGAGCGGAAGCTAGAGAACGGAGGAATCCAAGTTCTTCGTCTGCGTTTGATTTCTATGCTTTCTTTAATTCTTTGTGTATTTTTATTTTCTAGCATGTCAGGCTAGAACCTTATTCTAGGATTTTTGATGAAAGTGAGGTTTTGACGAATTAACTTTTGATTATGCTTTATTAAAATATAATTTCCCTTTCTTATTGAGTTTTCCCCAATTATTCTTAATGCTTTCAATTGTGAGGCCTATAATTGAATTGTTTTGATTACGCAACTCGAATCGGGATAGGAGAGTTGGTAGGAAAAATTTGTGAGAACTGTTTTATCTTGTGAGATAGGAATATACTCATAGGAATTAAGTGGCCTTTTTGGAGATTTCGTACTTTTTGCCTATTGTCGAATTAATTCACCTAGGAATAGAGTGTGTTATTCGCCTTAGAAAATTATATTGACCTCGAGAGAGGCGGTAGAGTATTTTAGCAATCTTCACCTTCAATAAATTGGGAAATTATTAAATTCATATAATCAATAGTAATTCGGATAAACCGAGGTGGATTCACAATCCTAGATTAATTCCATATTTGATCTTCTTCAGAAATTAAAAGAATTTTATTCATCATGGCCAACTTTATTACATTCATAAAAAATCCCAAAGTAGTTCTCGAAAGAAAACTAGAAACAAGACAAGACATAACCAAAGCGTAAAAACTAGTCAAACTACAATGATTTAGTCAAAGTCAGCAACATCCAAATGTTGGTCTTTGTCCGCAACGGTGAGAGGAGGGATCTCAATATGGTTCACCTCCGTATTCTCATTATCTTCCTCCATGTAATTTGATTCTTGAGTCATGTACTGTTTATAGTGCTTGTAGTAAGCTTGGATGTTCTTCGGCGCCTTGCAATTGCGGTAAGTATGCTTCTTTGAGCCGCAAGTATAGCAATTCCGGCCTTTCTTTGGAGTGGTTTCAATCCCAGCGGCAGGAGGTGGTCCACGTTGTTGGGATCCACTAGGACTCGTGGCCGAGCCACCTTACCTCTTCCACACATTGTAACGACGATCTCGTCTTTTCCCTCGCTTGCTCGATTCATGCACCCGTGGTGCTTGTAGAAACTGAGTAGCGTTGCATTTTCTATTTTGTCGTGGTGCCTTCCTGTGGGTAGCCTGATTAACTAAGGAATAAAAAAAAACCAAAAATCTAAAAAAGGAATAATGACAATGACATGAATTAGTTGATTAGGGATGAAATAATATAAAAACATATAAAGAAAATAATGATGTGGCCAACTTCAAAAGCTCTGTTGATCTGGTGTTAGTCGAAAGAAACTAATTTTT
The DNA here is from genome assembly GCA_033398695.1 of Orobanche coerulescens. Lineage (NCBI taxonomy): Eukaryota > Viridiplantae > Streptophyta > Magnoliopsida > Lamiales > Orobanchaceae > Orobanche > Orobanche coerulescens. The sequence goes on along the minus strand of CM065805.1, from coordinate 55,426,927 downwards.
ATATATTGTAACAATATATAAGAAGAGGCGATGTTTTCGTCAGATGCCTCCTGATTCACCTTCTCGCTTGGGGTGTTGTCTGTTTCATTTTCTACTGCCCCTAGCCTCTTCTCCTACTTCATCATTTCGTCCTCCGTCTACTTCCTCGGCCGTAAGCCGCTTCATCACCGTAACCTGTATGCCTCGACAGTTGCCTCTCACTGCTCTTCTGTTGTGTATACATGTTGCTTTGTGCGCACGTGTGCGCGTGTGTGTGTCGTGATTGTGTACACAAATTATGTTATATAAGAAGCACTGATCCTTAGTAAATGCATAACCCCTTATTGTGCTCGCTTCTTACCTTTTCAAACATGGCCCTAAATGTGTCTCTTTCTCTCATCTCCATGAATTCAGGGCAAAACCCATTTCATCAGCGGCATCGCATCTCCCTTTATTTTTCTTCTCTTTTTGCTTAGTCATCTTTCTACTCCCTTCTTCTTCCTTCTCATTCTGATTTTGATTTTACACACACTTTTCCCTTGTTTGGATTTATGCCGCCACCAACAACTTCCATCATCGATCGTTTCTTTGCTACTTTCAACATCACGCTTCTCTCGATTTTCTGGACTTCTGAGGTGAGGATCGTTTCCTCCTTCTATTTATGGTTCAGTTTGTGTATGTGTTTGTGTGTTTCTATCTGCACGTCTATGCTATCAAAGGGTTTTTCCAGCCTCAGCTCTATATATATGCAAACCTTATTTTTAGACGAACATTCATTTCTTAGTTCATGATTTTGTGTGGAAGGAGTTATCTTCATCTGCATCTTTACTGTGCTTTTTACAATTTTTATTTGACTTTTTTGGAATTTAAATTTGAGGTTTGAGCTACCTCTATTTTTTAATTGTTATTTGTTCTTTATGATATTTTGCTGAATTTTGTCCAAAATCTGATGTGGTTCCTGATTTATGGGGAAAAGATTACCTACTTATTTTTTGGCAAATTATGGGCTCCAGGATCTAAATTTATGTTGTTCTAGTTGATTCCGTAAATTTATATAAAATAACTGACGAGAGAGAGGAAACTCCTGTATGCAAATGCCTTTATGTTATATATTTTATTCTTTTCAATTTTTTTTGGACTTTACCTAGATTAATCTTTTATGATTATTTCTATTATGGTGTTTGTATTTTGCTTTGTGACAGATGACTTGATTTTGTTCCTGCGTATAAGGATTGCTAAAATCTTCATTACATCCACATAATTTTATGAACTTGATTTTTTTCCTCTAGGCCGACCTGTTACTAAGTTTCGGCGAGAGCAGGCTACCAAGGAAATATTTCATTTAGAACAACTTCTCAAAGAATTTTGTTTTTATTTTAAAGTGTTATCTTCATCTTTTTATTCATTATCAGGCTTTCTTCTTTTAGTTTTATTATGCTTCTGCTTAATTTTGGTATGCAATATTTTATCGCTCGAGACTGCCTCAGCTATTGTTGCAGTGAGAGTTCTTGTTATTGTTTGTGCATGGAGTGCTGAATTTATATCATAATAACCTCTTCGCATACAAATTTATATTCCCATGCGAATTGATTGTATGTTATTGATTAGAGAAAATTATCAAATTGGTCCCGTATGTGAGATCAATTGGCTAAAAAGCCCCATCCGTCTCCGGCGGACCAAAAAACCCCACATCTCTCCCCTGTTTTCGCCAATTTGGTTCTTCGTCGCCGGCTGGAGTATTTTTCGGCTATCGAAGCTGACGTGGACAACACGTGGCTGATACGTGGCAAAAATAGTGGGTCCGCCTGAGACAGACAGGGCTTTTTGGCCAATTGGTCCCACATACAGGACCAATTAGATAATTTTCTCATTATATATATATATGAAATTATTTTTCAATAAATGTAATAAATATAATAAATATTAATGGCACATGATATAAAGAACTATAATTTAATTGAGTTTAAATTATTCGTGTCAAAAAAATTCTATCAAATGAAAAGTTGATGAGCGATAAATTTTTATTTTTCGAGGGTAGAATTATTTATTAAATAAAGATTGGTAGAAGTTTATTGCTTTCAAAAAAGATTTATGGTTTGTTTGTATTTTTATATCAGATTTTTAATAGATTCTCTTTGTATTATCTAACAAAAGAATACATTCATGCAATAAATGAAATAATTTTAATATCCAACAGTAGATTTCTTTATTTAACATACTTTGCATTTATTCTAAAGAGCTTACTTAGTTGATTTTTTTTATAAAATAAAAATAATAGTATTATTCAATCAATTTAGGAGAGAAATCGAATACATTTTAAGTAAATTTAATTGATTTAGAAAATATATTTTACAAATTGATTATATGAGAAAACTAAAAATCTGACATAAATCAATTACATATTGTACCAATCTTTATTTAAAAAATAATTCTACATTCGGAAAATAAAAATTTTATCGCTCATCAACTTTTCATTTGATAGAATTTTTCGCCACAAATAATTTAAACTCAATTAAATTATAGCTCTTTATATCATGTGCCATTAATATTTATTATATTTATTACATTTATTGAAAAAATAATTTCATATATATATATATATATATAATAAGGAAATTATCAAATTGGTCCCGTATGTGGGACCAATTGGCCAAAAAGCCCCGTCTGTCTCAGGCGGACCCACTATTTTTGCCACGTGTCGCCCACGTCAGCTTTGATGGTGGGAAAATACTCCGGCCGGTGATGGAGGACCAAATTGACGAAAACAAGGGGGGAGATGTGGGGGTTTTATGGTCCGTCGGAGACAGATGGGGCCTTTGGCCAATTGGTCCCACATACGGGACCAATTTGATAATTTTCTCTTATTGATTACGAGCTTCTAATTATGTTATTATTGATGTCAGAACCGCATCGATGATTCTTTGCTTTATTTTCGTATGCCTTTTCTTTTGGCAGAATATTCTGATTTGTTTAGGTCTCGATCACTTTCTATAGTCATTTATGTGGTGGTTATGTTGATTTTCTTGTGAGGCCCGCTACATGATTTACAAATAAAAAATGAGGCATTTTAGATCAACGTTTTAGTCTATGGATTTCCACTGGCTACCTCTGCACACAATTATGAGTCTTGCATGAAATTTCAGGATGTCAAACTTTATTCATGAATCTGATTTCCTGATTTGTAGTTCAGTTTCAGATTAGTTCGGCTTTAAATGGTAATGTATTTACTCAATAATACAAGTTGTGTATATATACTCGAGGTAATGTTTGTCGTTTTGAAAGATAAGTTGTATCTTTATGTATTTACTTTTCTTTATTCATCTTGTTTGAATTGCTTCTGTTAAATACGTTAACATGTATTGTGGCTTCTGACATGTGAGCTTTTTAATGGTTTACTGAGGTTTTGTTGCTGTTACAGTATGACCAGAACTCATCAATGCATGTGATCAGCTTGGCCGAGCATCTTCGTGTTAGGGTTGTATACTGTAAAGCATACTTTATGCTTGTATTACCTTATTTTCCTATAACTACCTATGAGAATATTAATTACATTTAATCACATATTTTGCATATTTATTCACGTCATGGTTATGCAAATAAAATATTTAATTATTTTATATTGTAGAAAATGTGGTGTGTTGGTGTTACACGGAAGATCCATTATCGGTGACTTATAAAATAATATAATAGTTCACAACCTATATAATTAGTAGACAAATTATATGAAAGGTTGTAGTGTATGCTTGAGATTAGTTGGCCTTGACTATTAGCATGCATTAGCGTATTTACATACGTTGAACTGGATCGAAGTTAGACAGTGTCTTCGGTACTGACTGTAAGAAGAGCGTAAATCTCGAATAATTATTATTTCTTAATTCTAAGTATATAATATTTATTGCTTTGATTTACCAAGGGTGAGATTCAAAATGTTTGACTAAATAAGCTTTGTATCTTGGGCAATAATATTATTTATATGATAATTATTATTATAACTAAAAATCATGTCACCACTCGTGTGGGTTGATGATGTCCCCTTGAGGAGCTTAATAATGATTATTATATTAAATCTTGTAGGTGGATTTAATTATGATATAATAATAAGATTTGAGTGGTACTACTTTTGGATCATATATTAATTAATTAAAGCTGTCAGTAGCTTAAAATCAATTAATGTGTTGGAACGGGTTCGGTTATACGCGCTATTGTGCGGAAGCGTATTTAAATGACTGTGCAGAAAATTAAATCGACACAAGATTTATAGAGGTTCTGCCAAACGTGCCTACATCCTCTCTCGGCATCTTTTTACTTAGGCTAAGGATAAACCTCTAATCCTCTCTTCTATCGGTCGAGGGATAACCATTACAAACTCGTCTTCTATCGTTCCAAGTAATCAATCACTTGTCTTTTTGTCGGTCCAAGTTAAAGCATTTTCCTTTTCTATTGGATAAGGAATCAACCAATCTAGCTTTCTATGGGTACTAGATGAACCTCACTCGGATATAAATTGCGATTCTAACCTCGATTTCGGCGTCGTTTCCTATAAAATTCGATACCGGTGTTGTGTGAATATGTTGTTGAATGAGTTACGTTTTCACTTAAGGTTTCTTGTTCAAGTGAGTGTTGTTAGTCGAGGACACCGTTCGTTCGTTCGTGCGAAGAAGGACCATTTTCGTATACAAATTGAGGCAAGTTATATTGCTTGGTTATAATGATGATTGAATTCTTGTGAATATTATACATTTCGTGTATATGTAATGCTTTATGAATCTGTGATTAAAAATGTGGTATTTGTTCTCGATCGTATTTATCATTTCGTTGTGGGATTATATTTCCAAGTTCACTACCTTTGATATCATTGGTCTCGTTGATCGTTCTTATCACTTCGATGAGTTTCTCGACGCTTGGTTGGATGTTTGATTCATTGAGTTTTGTTGTCATGTTGTATCGTGACATATCTGGAGTCATATATACGTGGTGATTGGTTAAGTGTAGGATTTTTAGCCAGGTACATATGGTTATACGTTGATGTTTCCGTATTGGACTGTGCACACGAGACGTAGTTCGTGAGGCTAATTAGGTACATTGTCCCACATATATCCTGGATTACGTATACGGGGTGGACATGTGCATGGACACATTTCCAGATCAGGCGTACTGTGATGTCCATCTTGAGCCATATTGATTGGTTGTTCATATTCCATGTATGATTGGGTATGTCCGACGGTTTGCGACTGGTTGTTCATACGCCCGAGGGGTATGTTCAATAGTTGGGTTGTTCCCTTGAGATCTAGTATATGTGAATTGTATAATGTCTTGAGAATTATTATCATGTATATCTGACCCTGTGGTTTTAGGCAAAATACTTGTGTTGTATTTTAGGTTGAGGCAAGGCCAAGGCACGGGAAGAGCATGGTGACGGCGAAGGGTTTGAAGGATACTAGTTCGGGGCCCCAAGTCTTTTTGTTGTTCGGTTATGCTTAAACCGTGTAATATACTTTTCCATTTTATATAAACTCTTGTCGGTTGTATTTTTATTTTGAGTATATTCTATATTCACATGGTTTATACTGGTATTAGATCCTGTGTATTATGAGGTTATTAGTTGTATGATGTATAAACTCCTAATCGGAGTAATGATTATTACCTTGTGGTTCAGTACCGCAATTATGATATGATTATTTTGTGTTTTGGTTTCGCCTAGTTGGTCCCAGTGTGGGGTCCACGGAAGTGTAATAGTCGCCATATTTGGGGTGTTACAGAAGATGGTATCATAGTGTAGTTTCTCTTTAAGAGTCGTTGTGGATTGAACTAGTATCAAGAAACCTTCGCGTCATGTGTGACCTGTGCAAGTGCCTGACCCTACGAGCCAGATACGGTATGTTACGTATGTGCCATGATTTAATTACTGGCAAGATGTTAATGGCAGAATTGATCTTTTGTTGATCTTGATTTTCCGAGGGATTTGTGCCCGAATTTATCTTATTGATATTCCGAGGAAAATTTTGGATTAATTATGGGATTGAATTTGTTTCGACTTGGTGTTGATATGGTATTTTGTGTAGCACTCGTTGTGTCAATAATTCATGATGAACTATTTTCTTGAACGTGTAGTTTCATTGTTGCTATTAACTTATCGTGAATTTTTGATTGGCCATAATGACGGTCATGAACTGTACTTATGATTATTGTTTGATTATTTCAATATGGATAGAAATTTGAGCGGCCGTGGTAGAGGGGTTCGAGGTTGCGGAAGGGGCCGAATCCCGAGGCCACGAGCCAATACACGTTCGAATGTGGAGCAAAGCTCAGCAGGTAGTGACTCGTCTACTGGGAACCAGTCACACCACACCAAACAACATGAGGATGCGCATGTCGATCCTTATGTTATTATGCAGGGCATGATGACCCAGATGGGTCAAATGATGGAAACTATGCAGAGAGATGTTGCTACTGGTCAGCAGCAAGGACCTCATGTAACACCCCCAAATCCTATTGGGTTATTACAGTGCCGTGGACCCCACGCCAGGAGATCCACCAGGCGAACATGACTAAAAATACATTAATTAACACAACAAGGGAAAATCATAGTCCCTACCATGATATCCGACACAATATTCCGATAAGGAATTTTAACGACAAAAGTAGCCTACATGGCCAAAAATGAAATACAACAACATCCACGAACATCTGCTCGGGTAATACAACACGACAACAACTGACAAGACTGGAGTACACTCCAACCGACTGACCGACAATGAACAACTCGTACTAGTATCGCTTGAATGCCTCGTCGCCATCATCATGCCCCTGTATCTCAACTCTCTCCTCGCAAGCACCTAAAACATGAAAAACATGTTCCGCCCCACGGTCACCATCCAGATAATGAACATCAAATACATGTATAACATGATATGCATCCAAAGGCAGAATGAAATGGTACAATGATGATAATAATACGAAATGCTCACAAACCAAGGTAAGAACCGAGCATTCGTGAAATACTATGCCCACGGCATACTATTAATACCTGTTCGACAGGTTAGAACATAAGTGCCCGACGGCGAATCAAAATCACAGAATACCACAATGAATGACAAGACATGAACCAAACCAGATGAATTAATTATGAATCACAATGCCCGAAGGCTCCAATGAAATTACCAGACAATAATAAAGGCCTGAAAGTCATTCGGAAATTAACAAATATCACAAACACTGAAGTCAAAACAGCCCAAGTCAGAATAATGAGGGCCGAAGACACGGCACGAAGCCGTATCACAATGAGGGCTAAAGCCACGGCATCCAGCCGTATCACAATTAGGGCCGAAGCCACGGCATCCAGCCGTATCACAATTAGGGCCGAAGCCACGGCATCCAGCCGTATCACAATTAGGGCCGAAGCCACGGCATCCAGCCGTATCACAATTAGGGCCGAAGCCACGGCATCGGTAGTATCACAATTAGGGCGAAGCCACGGCATCGGCCGTATCACAATTAGGGCGAAGCCACGGCATCCACCGTATCACAATGAATGATAGTGTCTTTGCCTTGAGTCGGCCAACACGATGATAGTAACACACGGATAGACACCGTCCTTGACAGTCCCAAATTAACACCTCGATTGCCTTAGAATGGCCAACCGACAACAATGATGCAGCGGATGATTTAATACCTCGATTGCCTAAAGCGGTCAATCGACAACAATGATACCATAAATGATTGAACACTTGATTTGCACGAGCGGCAATCGATAACAATGATACGATGAATGAGTGAATACCTCGATTGCCTTAGAAAGGTCAATCGATAACAATGATTTAGTGAATGATTGAACATTTCGATTTACACGAGCGGCAATTCGATAACAATGATATGAAGGATGCCTCGGCACCTTTAATCGATTCTGGCGGCGAAGATGAGAAATGAATAAGCCAATGCCTTAAATCGGCACATGCGGTTTAATGACAATCCGAACAGAATAACAATGAACTCAACGATATCTTAAATTGACATCTATATTAACAACAATCGATACATCGATACCGCGAACCGGCTATCGACAATGACATTAATAATGAGTATCACAATGCCTTGAATCGGCCGTTAACGAACAACAATAACATTTGGCAAAATTGCCGAAAGGTATCGTATCGAACGATCTCTTGATATCAATGAATTCATGAAGAGACTAAGTCTCGGAATGATACAACACATTCATACACATACATGATGACATTAGCTCATTGACGGACAAGTATAAAACTTGCCTCAAACCGAAGGCGAGAAGGTACTTCCACGATCAACGTCCTTAATGAAATTACCGGCCGCTTGAACAACCTTAAACAACACGAAAACCAACAATTCTCTTAATACATGAATCAAGCATGATCACAACCAACTCAAAAGTCGATACAACAATACCCGAAACTCATTGGGGCATTTACACAAACGCGTTGTAAACAATCTCCAATTGTTTACAACCAAAACTCAATTACATCCGAAACCAACTCCCAATGAATGATTCAAACCCACAAAAACTCATGAATACTATCAATAATCCAATAGGAATACTTAGAACGATATTTCAACAACATTTAGTCGAAAACCCCCAAAATTCCAAAGTCAACCCGTAAGGGTTCTTGAACAATTTCTCAATTATTCGTAAATTCCGAAAATTACACCAATGAATCCGTAGAAATACATGTATCCAAGATAGATAATCCATATCTAACATATTCCAACATAATATCGATTTACACGAAGAGATCGAAAGCAAAACACCCAAGATCCGAAATTCTAGATCCAAGAATCATTACCTTGATTTGGAGTGATGAAACTGATTTAGATGATGATTAATCAAACTTAGAAGCTTGAAGATGATGCTAGATGATTGCAGCTCGAAAAGACCTTTCCGAATCGCCCGAGCTCGTCCGAAATGATTGAGAAATGAAGAAATGACGAAAGTTGGACCAAACTGTCCTATATCATCCCGGTTTAGCGCGCTAACTCCCGATGTTAGCGTGCGCTAACGCGTGTACCGTAGTCCAGTACTTCGATCGAATCGTTAGCGTGCGCTAAGAACCTTTGGTAGCATGCGCTAACGGCTGTCCTTAGCGTCGTTAACCTTATGTTAGCGTGCGCTACCCGATAGTTGGTATCCAAATCCTGGAGTCCGTAACCTCATCCTCGATGCGGCGCTAGCGTGCGCTACTCAAGTCTTAGCGTGCGTTACCGGCATAGTTAGCGTCGCTACTTACCACTCGTAGCGTGCGCTACGAATTTCCAAAATCAGCCCGGTACCTTCGGATCGCCTGCCTCACTTGCGCTAGCGTGTGCTAAAACTGAATCATTACGTGCGTTACATGCACCTCATTAGCGCGCGCTAACTACAATGGGTAGCGTGCGCTACCTCTCAAACTGCAAATAAAAACATGATGATGATGACGACAACAATCTCGGCTCGATCTCAAACAGTGATGATCCCAAAATACGCCGAAAGGTGAACATAGTTGACTGAATATGAATGATGAATGATTATTACTGAGTGAAAAAAAATTCTGAGTGACAGTTACTGAATGATAATAAATGAATTCACAACCGGGTATTACATACTCCCCCCCTTAAAAAGAGTTTCGTCCTCGAAACTGAGGGTAAACAACTCGGGATATGAACTATCCATCACGATCTGAAAACAATAACGCCCAAATAGTCCTCGGGACCAAATCAACCGCAAGCCCAAGTCCCCAAGACTTGACGTCTCGAAACACAGTGAACAATTTCTCAAATTATCACGAAATCTCGAGCAAAACGCCGGAGGTATGAACTCCCAACAAATGATCCAAATCTCAAGATTCTAAAATATAATCATAATAAGATAGATCAACAATAAATGATCCACAGTCACGATACATTATTACTGATAGATTAACACAGTCATCCAAAAACAAGGTTACATCTCAAATGTACCCAACATCGATATCCTTCCATATCATCGATTTCCTCTATCTCAACGATTAAAGGTATATCCGATGATGAATTCGCCGCTAACTATGATCTCAGAAGGTCACGAGAATGAAAGTGACAAAAATGAATGATGAATGATAAATGACTACATATCCGACAAGGATTTAGAATGACTCACCAAGGTGAATTAATAACGTCATGAGTGATAGTTCCTTGAAGTGATTGGAACTGCCGTTCCTCGTGAATTAAATGATTAATCGATAATTATGAGTCCCAACATGATTGATATACATGATGAATGAATTATATGAATGAATGAACGACAATGAAATGAATGATTATCCTCCTACCGAGCAAGAATTAACTTGCTCAAATTTGGTGATGAATGTCCTTACCTCGGGCTCTCGAAGCCTGATAGGGCCTCCTGAAAGAAGTATGGACTGGAGTAACAAAATCCCTCGAGGCTCTTGAGCTCTCTTGAGATTTACTGGCGCTAGAACCCCTGCAGTATTTCTGCCGGTGTCCCTGCCTCCCACACAGAAAACACACAATAGCTGGCACCGTACACCGTGTACTAACGTGACTCTTGAATCACGCTTAAAGCAAACGGCGATCGAACTCGTCGCTCGAGAGGAAGATCTTGTCCCGGACGAAGACGACTAGAAAACGACCCCTTGGATGACGGAGCCCGATGTCCCTCTGAACGAGCCGGCATTCTAGTCTTCTCACCTGAAGAAACTGAAGGATGCTTCTGAGTAAGCTCCTTGATCAAAAGCTCTACTCCAAGAGCCTTCCCGATGAACTCACTAAGTGAATTACAATTGTGGTTGAACAACTGCATCCTCAATCATGATTTAGCCTCTTGCTAAAATACTTAATTTTATCCGCCTCAGTACGGATAATTGACGAAGCAAACTGAAGTAGTCCCTGAAACTTCTCAGCGATGACAATAACACCCTCGTCCCCATCGGGTTCGGGGTTCAAAACCTCTGACAACTTAGCTTCACGAAGTGGAGCCGGATAATACCTCTCTAACATGAGAGTCTTGAACTCGCTCCAAATACAATCACGATCGATGGGTTTCACGAAAGCCACCACGAATAAGCGCCCTTACTCAAGTAATAAGCCGCTCTCGCCACTTTACTCTCCTCCAGGACATCGAACCATGTCGAAGAGTTTATCAAAATGCTCGAGCCAATGAACAATATCATTTGGTTCGACGAACCCTCAAAAGTAGGCGGCATCGACGAGAGATATCGCCAACAATCGATTCACTCCTCCGGTCTGTCCATGAAATGGCACTGCATCCTCATTGCGGTGGACCACGAACCATCGAGGTCTGCATGGTCTCCACTATCCGCGTCATCTGAGTCATCTGGGCCATCATGCCCTGCATAAATATGAATGGATCAACCCGGACACCTTCCGAGTGAGATGCCTCTCGGGTACGACTCCCTGACAGTGAATGATTATCCGCTGATGAATGAGTAGCCTCGCTATTTGATGAATTAATGGTATCCCTCGCGTTCGTGTGGGCATGCACACGAGATCCCGGGTTCCGGCCCGCACCGCGGCCTCTTCCCCTGCGTCCTCTGACAGCTCTATCCATACTGAAGTAGGAAAGTCATATGATGATTATAGATTCCGCATGAATATCGCATTATGACTACGTTACAGAGTGACAATAATGAGTATACACGCTCTAACACAATGAATGCATTAATGATTTAATGAAATGATCGTCGACATTACGTCAGAGTATGATAAGACCGTATGAAACATCAAATGAGGTAACATGATTGCCTGATGAAATTCCTGAAATGATTACCTTGAACAAGTTAACAAGGTTGAAAATTCGATCCTCAAGATCAACAACTGAACCGTGAGATGGGCTGAATGATTAATGAATTAACTGAACAATGAGATTGACTGGATGAGGAATGAATTAACTGAGCAATGAGATTGACTGAGTGACGAGTGAATTAGCTAAACGATGAGATTAATTGAGTGATGAATGAATTAGCTGAACGATGAGGTTAATTGAGTGATGAATGAATTAGCTGAACGATGAGGTTAATTGAGTGATGAACGAAGCAACTGAGTAATGATATTGACTGAATGATGAATGAATTAACTGAGTGATGAATTAACTGAGTAATGATATTGACTGAGTGATGAATGAATTATCTGAGCGATGAATTAACTGAGTAATGATATTGACTGAGTGATGAATGAATTAACATGATCGACAAGATCAGAATGATGATTGAGGATTATTAACTGATGAATGAGTTGATCCTTAATGCTTACACAAGCCACGTGTCCCAAAACAATTAGTCATGAATCAATCATAACACTAATATCGCATATAGGTTTCAACAAGGCATGAACAATTAATGACATGATGAATGTATGAACATAAAGAGAATCGAGTCCTTACACAGGTCATACGAAGCTTCGAGGTCTCGCGATACTAGTCTTCACTGACGACGACTCGATGAATGAATGACTCGTGCAGTCGTACTAATATTACGACTCACAAAACCTGACTGACTATATTGTCATAACCTGACAATCCCACTACTACCGCGTCGGTAAGACTACATAACTCACATCTCAGGGTATTTCACAACCCAAAGCTCTGATACCATTTCTGTAACACCCCCAAATCCTATTGGGTTATTACAGTGCCGTGGACCCCACGCCAGGAGATCCACCAGGCGAACATGACTAAAAATACATTAATTAACACAACAAGGGAAAATCATAGTCCCTACTATGATATCCGACACAATATTCCGATAAGGAATTTTAACGACAAAAGTAGCCTACATGGCCAAAAATGAAATACAACAACATCCACGAACATCTGCTCGGGTAATACAACAAGACAACAACTGACAAGACTGGAGTACACTCCAACCGACTGACCGACAATGAACAACTCGTACTAGTATCGCTTGAATGCCTCGTCGCCATCATCATGCCCCTGTGTCTCAACTCTCTCCTTGCAAGCACCTAAAACATGAAAAACATGTTCCGCCCCCACGGGGTCAGTCATCCAGATAATGAACATCAAATACATGTATAACATGATATGCATCCAAAGGCAGAATGAAATGGTACAATGATGATAATAATACGAAATGCTCACAAACCAAGGTAAGAACCGAGCATTCGTGAAATACTATGCCCACGGCATACTATTAATACCTGTTCGACAGGTTAGAACATAAGTGCCCGATGGCGAATCAAAATCACAGAATACCACAATGAATGACAAGACATGAACCAAACCAGATCAATTAATTATGAATCACAATGCCCGAAGGCTCCAATGAAATTACCAGACAATAATAAAGGCACGAAAGTCATTCAAATGGAAATTAACAAATATCACAAACACTGAAGTCAAAAGCTAAGTCAGAATAATGAGGGCGAAGCCACGCACGCGGCCGTATCACAATGAGGGCGAAGCCACGGCATCCACCGTATCACAATTAGGGCGAAGCCACGGCATCCACCGTATCACAATTAGGGCGAAGCCACGGCATCCGGTAGTATCACAATTAGGGCGAAGCCACGGCATCCACCGTATCACAATTAGGGCGAAGCCACGGCATCCACCGTATCACAATTAGGGCGAAGCCACGGCATCCACCGTATCACAATTAGGGCGAAGCCACGGCATCCACCGTATCACAATTAGGGCGAAGCCACGGCATCCACCGTATCACAATTAGGGCGAAGCCACGGCATCCAGCCGTATCACAATGAATGATAGTGTGCTGCCTTGAGTCGGCTAACACGATGATAGTAACACACGGATAGACACCGTCCTTGACAGCCCCAAATTAACACCTCGATTGCCATAAAACGGCCAACCGACAACAATGATGCAATGATGATTTAATACCTCGATTGCCTAAAACGGCCAATCGACAACAATGATACCATAAATGATTGAACACTTCGATTTGCACGAGAACGCCAATCGATAACAATGATACGATGAATGAGTGAATACCTCGATTGCCTTAGAAAGGTCAATCGATAACAATGATTTAGTGAATGATTGAACATTTCGATTTACCTGAGAACGGCAATTCGATAACAATGATATGAAGGATGCCTCGGCACCTTTAATCGGTTACCGACGACGAAGATGAGAAATGAATAAGCCAATGCCTTAAATCGCCTGCATGCTTTTAATGACAATCCGAACAGGAATAACAATGATCTCAACGATATCTTAAATTGACATCTATATTAACAACAATCGATACATCGATACCGCGAACCGGCTATCGACAATGACATTAATAATGAGTATCACAATGCCTTGAATCGGCCGTTAACGAACAACAATAACATTTGGCAAAATTGCCGAAGGTATCGTGACGAACGATCTCTTGATATCAATGAATTCATGAAGAGACTAAGTCTCGGAATGATACAACACATTCATACACATACATGATGACATTAGCTCATTGACCAGTACAAATATAAAACTTGCCTCAAACCGAAGGCGAGAAGGTACTTCCACGATCAACGTCCTTAATGAAATTACCGGCCGCTTGAACAACCTTAAACAACACGAAAACCAACAATTCTCTTAATACATGAATCAAGCATGATCACAACCAACTCAAAAGTCGATACAACAATACCCGAAACTCATTGGGGCATTTACACAAACGCGTTGTAAACAATCTCCAATTGTTTACAACCAAAACTCAATTACATCCGAAACCAACTCCCAATGAATGATTCAAACCCACAAAAACTCATGAATACTATCAATAATCCAATAGGAATACTTAGAACGATATTTCAACAACATTTAGTCGAAAACCCCCAAAATTCCAAAGTCAACCCGTAAGGGTTCTTGAACAATTCCTCAATTATTCATAAATTCCGAAAATTACAACAATGAATCCGTAGAAATACATGTATCCAAGATAGATAATCCATATCTAACATATTCCAACATAATATCGATTTACACGAAGAGATCGAAAGCAAAACACCCAAGATCCGAAATTCTAGATCCAAGAATCATTACCTTGATTTGGAGTGATGAAACTGATTTAGATGATGATTAATCCAACTTAGAAGCTTGAAGATGATGCTAGATGATTGCAGCTCAAAAAGATCTTTCCGAATCGCCCGAGCTCGTCCGAAATGATTGAGAAATGAAGAAATGACGAAAGTTGGACCAAACTGTCCTATATATACTGTCCCAGTTTAGCGCGCGCTAACTCCTGATGTTAGCGTGCGCTAACGCTGTACCGGTAGTCCAAGACCCCGATCGAATCGTTAGCGTGCGCTAAGAACCTTTGGTAGCGTGTGCTAAATTGTCCTTAGCGTACGTTAACCTTATGTTAGCGTCGCTACCTGATAGTTGGTATCCAAAATCCCGGAGTCCGTAACCTACCGTCCTCTGATCTGAGCGCGCTAGCGTGCGCTACTCTGAAGTCTTAGCGTGCGTTACCAGCATAGTTAGCGTACGCTACTTACCACTCGTAGTGTGCGCTACGAATTTCCAAAATCAGCCCAGTACCTTCTGGACTGTCTGCCTCACTTGCGCTAGCGTGCGCTAAAACTGAATCATTACGTGCGTTACATGCACCTCATTAGCGCGCGCGAACTACAATGGGTAGCGTGCGCTACCTCTCAAACTGCAAATAAAAACATGATGATGATGACGACAACAATCTCGGCTCGATCTCAAACAGTGATGATCCCAAAATACGCCGAAAGGTGAACATAGTTGACTGAATATGAATGATGAATGATTATTACTGAGTGAAAAAAATTCTGAGTGACAGTTACTGAATGATAATAAATGAATTCACAACCGGGTATTACACCTCATCCACTGCCTCCGGTGCATGGCAGAATCATGAGTCGGATTATTAGTGACATCTCCCGTCAGTGACCTCTGACTTTTGAAGGCTCCTTTGAGCCTGCTGATATTTTCAACTGGATCGAGAACTTCGAGAAGTTGTTCGAGATGGTTGAATGTCCGGAAGAGAATCAGTCTCCGTGGCGGCTGATATCCACAAGGCAAGTTTTAAAAGAGTTTTAAAACAATTTATTCAACAAGTAGTTTGTGAAAGTATTATTATCAAAGCACTCGTACGAACTAAAATACAAAGGAAAAATAATGTCCGTACATACGGTTATTACACAACGTGGAATGTTCAAAATTCAATTCAAGAAAATAACAGGCCTTCTCCCCAACACTGCTCAAGCCTGACCGGAACCTTCAGGAATGTCCTGCATATATTCAACAAATTTGCCTGACACGACGCATCATGTCAGTCAACCTAGGTCAGACAAAACGAACCAAATTCATCAATAGAATCAGATAATCTAGAGAATAATGTTATCACCGAATATTCAACGTTATCTCTTTTATCAGCACATAAACTCCCAAGGTTGCAACCAAGGGTCACAGAAGCATCTACACAGGAATACTCCAGACGTGGGTACCATTCAGTTTTATCCCGCAACACAGTTCCACAAGATATATCAACATATAAACTCCCAAGGCCGCAGCCAAGGGTCACGGATGTAGCTACTCAGGAATACTCCAGACAAGATAAATAAACAAGCACCGTTCCACATTAGTAACACATGTAATATTCTAAAATTTTAAGACATATAGTCCGAGCAAGATTCACTTGCCTCAAGTCCGACGAGAGTTACTCCCTTGATAACACAACGGCTCGATCGACCACACCCGAAATCTCAACCTATTACATGTTCGTTGATTAATACCTTAAGGTTATAATGATGATTAACGATAATTTTCCCGTCCCGTTAGGATTCTAAACCTGGTTGTTTATGTCGCCGAGACCAAAATTTTCCGTTTTTAACCACAATGCACATTACTAAATTTCCCGATCCGCCATTTTACAATTTATCATCTCGTTGATCAACACTGTTCTAATACAACATTCCTATGTTGTGATTATGACTAATAGCCACCGTAATTACATCACTTACTCTAATTCGAATTTCTATAATAGAACGATTAAGCACTAATCTCCCGAAATCCTAACATGTTCGAATACCTATCCGACTTGATAATCGTTAATTAGTTCATCAAGGAATTATCAACGGGTTTACAACATGATAATAGGATTATAATTGCATTCTTCAACAAGGCGATCCTAAGGTGTTAGTGATTTACAAATTCGATTATGAGTTTTACAATCCAACTACGAGTACTACTATCATTCATTCAAATTACTAGCTTGATAGGTTACGATTAATAATTGTGATAGTTTTCCACCGATACGATCATTATCGAGAGTTTTAAACTACCCAAAGCATCCGAAATTTAATATGGCTCGTCTAACAACACTGAAATGAATTTAAGATTCGAAAAACTTACCTTAATTGACAAGAGACGAAGGAGAACGATGAAGGACGAAGAAGAACGGGAGGATAACACCTTCAAGACCTTCTCTGGATCTTGATCAACACACTCTAACAGGATAACACTTGATTAGGGAGGCTAAAATTGGTTTATGGGCAGTGGAGAATAGTGTACAAGAGCGAGGGACGATTTTTGGGTTAGAAGAAATGAAAGGAAGGGTGTTCTTTTGTAACTTCAGAATGGCTTTACGTACGTTAGGCCTAAAGCTTTATGCACATAAGACATGTTACGTATGTTATATAGAATGGTTAACGTATGTAAGGAAAACCCAGAGTTTACTGTCCGAAATAACACCTATCGTTACGTACGTAACGAGGATCCGTTAACGTACGTATCACCTGTTGACTTGCCTGTCGCTGTTGTGCCGAAAGATGGCCTGACCATGCGGACCATCCGACGAAGATTCCCGCCCGAAGACCAAAAATTGCGTTACATACGTAAGGTATAACCCTTAGCGCACGTAATGTCACAATGCTTAGCGTACGTAATACTTAGCGGATAACGTACGTAAGGTTCAGTTGTTCACTAAGTTATTATCACATTAATTCCTTATAACGCGACTCCCCTTCATTCTTTTCGAGCGATTTCTCGTGGAACAAGACGTTGGCCACCATCATATTCGCACCGATAATCGCCCAATGATATCAAGGTATGTCACCGACAAATCATCAATCATCACACAATCACATCACAAAATAATAAATGCGGACAACTTTATTCGTGATAATACGGTCCAAAAATACATTTATCGCAATGGAGTACATTTATTCAATTACATAGCAGAAAAAGAAACGAGGTGCTCAACGTGAAACAACATGTAATACTGGTGGTATTACATACCACCCTCCTTAAAAATAGTTTCATCCCGAAACTAAGAAAATAACTCGAGATGTTTCTCCCTCATGTTCGTCTTAGTCTCCCAAGTTTCTTCTTCCATGCCATAGTGCGACCATTGAACTTTTACAAGTGGTATGGCCTTATTCCTTAGTTTTTTTACGTGTCAATCCAAAATCACGGTTGGGACTTCTCAAAAGGTAGCATCGTTAGAAATCTCTACCTCCTCGAAATTAATCTTATGGCTTGGGTCGTACACATACTTTCTCAGTTGGGAGACGTGGAAGACATTATGTACTCCGTCTAATGATGGTGGCAACGCTAGTCAATAAGCGAGTTTACCAACTCGGTCTAATATTTCGAATGGGACAATAAATCTCGGGCTCAATTTGCCTTTCTGCCCGAAGCGTCGAATACCTCGCATCGGCGATACTTTGACCCAAATGTGGTCCCCGACTATAAATTCCAACGGTCGCTGGCGGTCCGTAGCATATGACTTTTGGCGGATCTGCGCTGCTAACATGTGTTTTCGAATAATGGGAATCTTCTTAGTAGATTCCTGGATCAGATCTAACTCGGTAGCGACGACATCGGACTCATCATCCCAACATAGGGGAGACTTGCACCTCCTACCGTACAAAGCCTCGAAGGGTGCCATGCCTATGCTTGCATGCCAGCTGTTGTTGTATGAAAATGCCGCCAAGCAGAGGTGTTTAGCCCAATCCTTGCCCCAATCGAGTACACATGCTCTTAACATATATTCCAGGGTCTGTATAGTGCGTTCTGCCTGTCCATATGTTTGAGGGTGATAGACTGTGCTGAAATGTAGCTGAGTACCCATAGCCTTGTGGACAGCCTTCCAGAAGCGGGACATGTATCTAGTGTCTCTATCTAATATGATTCCCGAGGAAATGCCATGTAGTCTCACGATCTCCCGGATAAAGATGGTGTCCAACTGCTCTGTTTCGGTAGTCTACTGAATTGGGATGAAATGTGCCGACTTCGTCAGTCAGTCTACAATGACCCATATCATGTCTTTTCCTGCTGCCGTTACTGGTAACTTGGTGACAAAATCTATTGATATGCTCTCCCACTTCCATTCCGGAATGGGTAAGGGCTGTATGATTCCGGCCGGTCTGCGGTGTTCAATCTTCACTTGTTGACATGTCATACATCGAGCAATGAATCTCGCTACTTCCTGTTTCATGTTCTTCCACCAGAAGCTCTTCCGCAGATCCTTATACATTTGGATCGCCCCGGGATGTACCGAATAGGGAGTAGAATGAGCTTCCTTGAGTATAGTTTGCTTAAGCTCGTCATTTGGTGGAATACAAATCCTGTTCTTGAATCTCACCAAGTCCACTTGGATCCTGTAGTCTGAGATAATTCCCCCTTCGACTTTGTGCCGATCGCATGAAGTTTCGGGTCCTCTATTTGTGCTAGGCGTATCTCGTCTAGCAAGGATGAATGAATGTTAACTGAGCACAACCGTCCGTGGCAGTGTTGTATCCATACTTCAATGCCATTCCTCCTGAGATCTTGCTGCAATTCTGGCAGTACCATTAAACCAGATAGTGTCATATCATGTGCAGTTTTTCGACTCAGTGCATCTGCTACGATGTTGGCCTTCCCAGGGTGATATAAAATCTCCACATCGTAACCCTTGATTAACTCCAGCTAACGCCTCTGACTCATGTTTAACTCTTTTTGTGTGAAAATATATTTTAAACTCTTGTGGTCCGTAAAAATCTTATAGATAACCCCATAAAGGTAGTGTCTCCAAATCTTAAGGGCGTAGACCACTACAGCCAGTTCCAAGTCATGCGTCGGGTAGTTCACCTCGTATGGTTTAAGTTGTCGAGAGGCATATGAAATAACTCTGTCAGTTTGCATGAATACACATCCAAGTCCATGTTTAGATGCATCAGTGTATATTACGAATCCCTCCGTGCCCTGCGGTAGTACCAATACTGGAGCGGTAGTTAGCTTCCTCTTCAGCTCGTCGAAGCTCTTCTGACAATCTGTTGTCCAGACAAACTTGGTACTTTTCCTTGGTAGATTTTTCAATGGCCAAGCGATACAAGAAAAAGCCTCGACGAACCGTCGATAATATCCTACCAATCCCAGGAAACTCCTCACTTCTTTAACGTTTCTTGGTGGTTCCCAACTCATAATTGTCTCGATCTTCTGAGGGTCTACCTTAACGCCTTCTGCTGAAATTACATGTCCCAGAAAGGTCACCTCTGGCATCCAGAACTCGCACTTAGAAAGTTTAGCATAAAGTTGGTGTTGCCTCAAAACGCTCAGCACCTGTCTCAAGTGTTCCTCATGCTCCTGTCGGCTCTGGGAGTAGATTAAAATGTCGTCAATAAAAACCACCACACACTTATCGAGAAATTCTGTCAGAACATTATTCATTAACTCCATAAAAAAGACTGGGGCATTAGTCAAGCCAAACGACACCACCATGTACTCGTAGTGTCCGTATCTTGATTGAAATGCGGTCTTGGGAATATCCTCCTCTCGAATTCTCAATTGGTGATATCCAGAACGTAAATTGATCTTTGAAAAAACAGTCACTCCCTCTAGTTGATCCGGTAAACTAGTGGCTTTATTTAGTTCTCTATAATCGATACACATGCGCAGGGAGTTGTCATTTTTCTTCACAAAAAGGACCGGCGCACCCCATGGCGAAGTACTCGGACGAATGAGCCCCTTCCTTAGCAATTCTTCGAGTTGTAACTTTAATTCCTTCATATCGGCTGGTGCCATCCTGTATGGTGCATTGGAGATAGGCGTCATTCCTGGCTCAAGTTCAATCGAGAGATTGACCTCCCGTCGTGGCGGCAACCCTGGTAATTCATTGGGAAAAACATCCGGAAATTCGCTCACCGCGGGAATATTATCAACCGACAACTGTGATGTGTCCTCCTGAAGAATATAACACCATTAATACATTCCTCGGTCATCACAAGGTACTCCCACTATAAGGAGACTGAGGGACCCCTTAGAACTAAAGTGTTCTCGGCCTCTGATTATGTGAGTGGCACTGTCACGAGTCGTAATGGAAACGGTCAGGTGATAGGTATCTAATACCATTCTGTGCATTGTCATCCAGTCTATACCCAAAATAAGGTCTTCGTTTTGGAGTGGAAAAACAATGAGATTTGTTGTCCAGCCCTGATCATCGATGCGGATCGGGTAGTTTCGAACTTCCCAATTACCCCCCACCCTGCTACCCTCGGGTAGCTTAACAGTAAAAGATTCACAAGGTACACAAGGAAGGTTCAAACGTTTAACACATTCCACGGATATAAACGAGTGCGTATCTCCAGTATCAAAGAGTACATGAACAAGCTGGGATTTAATAAGAAGTGTACCTGAGACAGCAGGTGCAGTCCGGTCATCAGTAGCCCTCAGTTCGAATATGCAGGATGGCAGTGTTCCCGAGGAGGGTGCAGTGCCTCCCCCGCACCCACGTCCTCTTCCGGCACCGTATGGAGTAGTTTGGTAAGGTGGAGATCGATAATCGGATACGGCGGATGCTCTAGATGTCTGTACTGAACCTTGCTAACTCTGAGGAGCTGAATTTGGTGTAGGATTGACCCGTGAACAGTAACGAGACATGTGTCTACCCCTTCCGCATGAAAAACACTTTGTAGCCGTCTTACGACACTGACTCGTGGTATGCTCTGCTATGCCCCAATTGAAACAGTTCCGGCAAGGGTATCCGTCAGATGCCCCTTTCTGTTGGAACGAAACTGCTGATTTATAGGAGAACCGAATTCTTGAGTTCATTCTACTGGTGCTCTCGGACTGATTAGATGTCTTTTGCTTCTTTTGGTTATGCCCGGTATCTGACAACCATACCGGAGAATGCTGTGACTACGTCCTCATATGCCCTCGGAGTTGGTGCAGTGAAATCCAGCCGCGTAACGTTGAACATCTTCTGGCAACCGTTGAGCAAGGTGGCAAATTCGTTGATCTTCGGATGGAACCATATGTGCGACATAGCTTAGTTCGGTCCTGTAAGCTCGAATGATTTATGGTACCAGCAAGTTCTGAGGTCCTGCACTGAAGAAACTCCGCGCTCGAGCAGTCTGAGCTGACCGGGGACAATACTCGTCTCTCAATAGTTTGGAAAACTTGGTCCATCCGACTACTCTATCCTCAAGCTTATAGGTCCTCCACCATCGGGCTGCAGTGTCGTGGAGCTGGTTGATTCCGAGCGGTACTTTTCGGTTCCCTGGGAAACCGATCACCTCGAAGACAGTCTCCGTCTCGGAGATCCAATCATCTATATGCTTATCCCCTGATCCGTCGAATAATGGTGGTCTGGCCTTCAACATCTCTCCCGGCCAACTGTCCTTCCCGGTGTTCTCTTCTATGTTAATGACTGGTACCCGTTCTGCTCGGTTGACCTGAGCGATCCCCATAGCAATGGCCTGGGCGAGGGTCTGAATGAAGGCTAGATCCAATCCCCCATTATTATGGTTTTCTGCCTCCTGTTCATTCTGATTAACGGACGGTGGCTGATTTTCGACTGAATTAGTTTCACCGGTGTTCCTGTATTCCTGCTGATTTATAGCGGAACCCTGTGCATCGTTTACGTTTCTCCTAGCTACACGACGTGCCATTAGTGATGATTGTTCGATCTATAAGGTCAGTTCAGTACAAACATTCTCTGAGTTCTTACTGAATTCAAACATTCTACCTGATTCTCAAGAGCTTACGTGTATTTTACCTCGACATTCCTCGAGGAGTTACGGTCGCCAAGAGTGTTGGACTTTTGAAGGTAAAATGTTTTCAAAATATTCTGATACAACTTTCCACGTGAATGTTCGGCTCCAATACCATTTTCTGTAACGCCCCCAAAATTTAACCGGGACGCCACAGTGCAGTGAATCCCGAGTGGGACCCACAAGGCAAGTTTTAAAATAGTGTTAAAACAATTTATTCAACAAGTAGTTTGTGAAAGTATTCTTATGAAAGCATTCGTACGAACTGAAATACAAAGGAAAATAATGTCTGTACATACGGTTATTACACAACGTGGAATGTTCAAAATTCAATTCAAGAAAATAACAGGCCTTCTCCCCAACACTGCTCAAGCCTGACTGGAACCTTTGGGAATGTCCTACACATATTCAAAAAATTTGCCTGATACGACGCATCGTGTCAGTCAACCTAGGTCAGACAAAACGAACCAAATTCATCGATAGAATCAGATAAATCTAGAGAATAATGTTATCACCGAATATTCAATGTTATCTCTTTTATCAGCACATAAACTCCCAAGATCGCAACCAAGGGTCACGAAAGCATCTACACAGGACTACCATTCAGGTAATATCCCGCAACATAGTTGCACAAGATATATCAACATATAAACTCCCAAGGCCGCAGCCAAGGGTCACGGAAGTAGCTACTCAGGAATACTCCGGACAAGATAAATAAATGAGCACCGTTCCACATATAGTAACACATGTAATATTCTGAAATTTTATGACATAGTCCGAGCAAGATTCACTTGCCTCAAGCCCGACGAGAGTTACTCCCTTGATAACACAACGGCTCGATCGACCACACCCAAAAGCTCAACCTATTACATGTTCTTCGATTAATACCTTAAGCTGATAATGATGATTACCGACAATTTCTCCGTCCCATTAGGATTCTAAACTTGGTTGTTTATGTCGCCGAGACCAAAATTTTTTGTTTTTAACCACAATGCACATTATTAAATTCCCCGGTCCGCCATTTTACAATTTATCATCTCGTTGATCAACAATGTTCTAATACAACATTCCTACGTTGTGATTATGACTAATAGCCACCGTAATTACTTCACTTAATCCAGTTCGAATTTCTAGAATAGAACGATTAAGCACTAATCTCCAGAAATCCTATCATGTTCGAATACTTATCCGACTTGATAATCGTTAATTAGTTCATTAAGGAATTATCAACGGGTTTACAACATGATAATAGGATTATAATTGCAATCTTCAACAAGGCGATCCTAAGGTGTTGGTGATTTACAAATTCGATTATGAGTTTTACAATCAAACTACGACTACTATCATTCATCAAATTACTAGCTTGATAGGTTACGATTAATAATTGTGATAGTTTTCCACCGGTCCCATCATTATCGAAAGTTCTAAAATACCCAAGGTATCCGAAATTTAATATGACTCGTCTAACAACACTGAAATGAAGTTAAGATTTGAAAAACTTACCTTAATTGACAAGAGACGAAGGAGAACGATGAAGGACAGGAGGATAACACCTCCAAGACCTTCTCCGGAGCTGGATCAACACACTCTAACAGGATATCACTTGATTAGGGAGGCTAAAATCGGTTTATGGGCGGTGGAGAATAGTGTACAAGAGGGAGGGACGATTTTTGGGTCAGAAGAAATGAAAGGAATGGTGTTCTTTTATAACTTCAGAATGGCTTTACGTACGTTAGGCCTAAAGCTTTACGTACATAAGACATGTTATGTACGGTATATAGAATGGTTAACGTACGTAAGGAAAACCCAGAGCTTAGTGTCCGAAATAACACTTATCGTTATGTACGTAACGAGGATCGGTTAACGTACGTAGCACCCGTTGACTTGTCTGTCGTTGTCGTGCCGAAAGCTGGTCTAACCATGCGGACCATTCGATGAAGATTCCCGTCCGAAGACCGAAAACTGTGTTACGTATGTAAGGTATAACCCTTAGCGCACGTAATGTCACAACGCTTAGCGTACGTAATACTTAGCGGATAACGTATGTAAGGTTCAGTTGTTCATTAAGTTATTATCACATTAATTCCTTATAACGCGACTCCCCTTCAATCTCGTCGAGCGATTTCTCGAGGAACAAGACATTGGCCACCGTCATATTCGCATCGATAATCGCCTAACGATATCAAGGTATGTTACCGATAAATCATCAATCATCACACAATCACATCACAAAATAACAAATGCGGACAACTTTATTTGTGATAATACGGTCCAAAAATACATTTATCGCAATGGAGTACATTTATTCAATTACATAGCAGAAAAAGAAACGAGGTGCTCAATGTGAAACAGCATGTAATACTGGTGGTATTACAAAGAGCGCCCATACATGGTGGCTTTCGGTGAGACCGGCTGATAGCATGTGCAATTGGGATGAGTTCAAGAACCTCATGTTGGATCGTTATTATCCAGCTACACTCCGTGAGGCCAAGCTATCAGAGTTGTTGAACCCAGACCTATCTGAGGATGATGATATGTTATCGATTGCTGAGAAATTCTAGGCACTTCTCCCGTTCGCCTCGTCAATTGTTCGAACGGAAGCTGATAAGATCAAGTATTTTATTAAGAGGCTCAAAAACCGGATGAGAATGCAGTTACTTAATCACCACCGCACGACTCTACCAGAATTCATCAAGATAGCTCTTGAGTACGAACTTACTGCGAATGAGATTTCTAAGAAGCAGTTGCAGTCCACTAATAAGAGATCAAGGAACCCGACCCAGGCTGATTGTAATAGGGGAACGTTCAAGAAGCCCCAATCCGTACCTATTTTTCTGAGCGGCCACCTGTGGCATCAAAACCGATAGGTTGGTATTCACGAGCGGCCAGCTCGTCTATTATGTGTTTTAACTGTGGAGATCAGGGGCACATCACCTCCAAATGTCCGAAGCCAACTGTTGCATGCCATAATTGTGGGATTACTTGGCACCGTGCTTGTTCTTGCAGAGGTGGACTGGGACGTGCTCCAATAGCCTCTCATGCACCAGTTCAGTCTTAAGTGCAGGACTGGGCACCTCCGCCTGCCTCCCACCAGACTACAGAGGCAAACAGGGGAATGGACCCTAGAAGTCAAGCTGGGAAATCGGGTACCGAAGCTGCAAAACCCATAATCTACGAGATGACGAAGGCCGACGAATCTCGAAGCCAGCATGACCGTCACTTCTGATGATGGTTTTAATAGCGTTTTTCAGTGTGATAATCCCAACCATTCTGGGTGAATCATCAACGCAATGAAAGCAGTGACTGCTTAATTAGGGATGTGTAGGTTATTGGTGCTACATGACCAAGACAGTGGATCGACCAACTAAATTGGCTGATATTCCAGTGGTCTGAGACTACCCAGATGTTTTTCCAGATGAGTTGTCGGGCTTACCTCACATCATGAGGTAGAGTTTACCATTGAGTTAAATCCAGGTACTTTCACAAGCACCGTATTGCATGGCTCCAATTGAGATGCAGGAGTTGAATAATTAGCTCTAGGATTTGACCGAGAAGGGTTATATTCGACCTAGTGCGTTCCCTTGGGGAGCACCAGTGTTATTTGTGTGTAAGAAGGACGGATCCCTGCGTTTATTCATTGACTACCATGAGTTGAACAGGGTAACAATCAAGAACAAATATCCGTTACCTCGTAGTGATGATTTGTTGTATCAACTCCAAGGCGCCACTATTTCCAAGATCGACTTAAGATCTGGTTATCATTAGTTGAGGATTAAAGAGCCCGATATTTCGAAGACAACTTTTCGTACTCGCTATGGGCATTATGTGTTCGTGGTGATGCTGTTTGGATTGACTAATGCACCGACAGTATTCATGGAACTGATGAATCGAGTTTTTTGATTATCTAGTTCATTTTGTAGTCATTTTCGTGGTGAAGAGCTTGAGTATCATCTCCGTCAGGTTCTCGGTGGCTGAGGCGAGAACAACTCTATGGGAAATTTTCTAAATGTGAGTTCTGGATGTCTGAGGTTACTTTTATTGGGCATGTGATATCGGTTGATGGAGTTAGTATGGACCCACAAAATACAGAGGTTATCCGAGATTAGCTACCTCTAAAGAATGTGAAGGAAGTTCGTAGTTTCCTTGGTCTAGCAGGCTATTACAGACGGTTTGTGGAGGGCTTTTCCAAAATTGCTCAATCGCTGACTAATATGTTGAGGAAAGATAAGAAGTATATGTGGTCACAGGATGTCAACAAAGATTTGTCAAACTCAAAAGTCGATTGATTTCGGCACCAGTTTTGGTCTTACGACAAGGGATCGAAGGATTTGTGGTGTATAGTGACGCGTCAAGACAGGGCGTTGGATGTGTGTTGATGCAGAATGGAAAATTGATTAGCGATGCATCAAGACAATTGCGACCCTATGAGGTCAACTACCCGACCCATGACTTGGAGCTAGCAGCCGTGGTGTTTGCTTTGAAGATTTGGCGCCACTACTTGTATGGAGTCAGAAGGAGTTGAACATGAGATAAAGGAGGCGGCTAAAGCTGATTAAAGATTATGACGTTGAGATCCTGTACCATCCAGGGAAGGCAAATGTGGTTGCCGATGCCCTGAGTCGTAAGACAGTGTAGGAGCAAATGCTTGCCCGATTGAAAGTTCAAAGAGAATTGCAGTCAGAACTTACGAGGCCGGGGATTAAAGTCTGGTTACAGCGTGTTCAGGGACAACTTTGTAGACTTGAGATTTCATCGTCCCTTGATGGTATAATCAAATCGAAGCAAGTTACGGACCCTTTCTTATCTCGGGTTTGGAATGAAGTAACTCAGGAGAAAGCCCCTGGATTTGTGATCCACGAGGATGGACTAATACGTTTCAAGAATCGAGTATATGTATCGACAGACGAAGAATTGAGAAACTCTATTATGAGAGAGGCTCATTCCACCCCATACTCCATTCACCCGGGGTCTAGCAAGATGTATAAATATTTGAAGCAATGTTATTGGTGGGGCAATATGAAACGAGAAGTTGTAGAATTCATTTCAAGATGTTTGACCTGTCAGCAGGTTAAGATTGAGCATCAGCGACCAGCAGGAATGCTGAAACCACTCCCGATCTCCGAATGGAAATGGGAGGACATATCGATGGATTTCATCACTAACTTTCCCCGAGTCACCGAGGTACGAATATGATCTGGGTGATTGTGGATCGTCTGACCAAATCAGCCCACTTTTTGGAGATTAAAGACACATGGGGTCCCGAGACGTTAGTCCAGCTATTCATTAAAGAAATTGTAAGGTTTCATGGTACTCCCAAGAGTATTGTATCAGATCATGACGGACGATTCATGTCCCATTTTTGGAAAACAGTTCATCATGCGACGGGTACGCAGTTGAACTTTAGTACGGCATTTCATCCTCAGACCGATGGCCAGTCTGAGAGAACTATCCAGAACCAATAAACAATAACGTATTTTGCTCAACAACATGAATAACAATATGCATGATCAAAATCATCAATATTAAATCAACTTCAAAATACGATACTTGCCTCAGAAATGGCGATAAGGATTGCTACTACGAATAGGCTTCAACCCGCTCGAAGAATTCTCACTCGATCAGCTCACCAAAATCCAAACCTTCATCGAACAATAATACCGGTATAACTAACAGTTCCAGATAATCATTCTAATTATCAAACGAATCATCAAAAGGCATGTTATACCCTATCATGAGAAGTGAACTAATCTGCCCCAATCCATTCGGTTGAATCAACAATACGCTATTCGGCCGAACGACAATCTTATAGAATACCATTTAAGTTCAAATACATCTCTCGGTTGGATTCTTCATTAATGACATGAAATTCATCTTATAAGGATTCTAATCATGTTCTTCAATAACAAGATATCGGAAATACTTTGACGAACACCATAAGAACTTATTCCTTAGGTTCATCTTTGTTGCTACCCAAAATATTATCTGGAGATAGATATTGCTGGAATGAGTGGATAGCAAAAAAAGTGAGAGAGCACTTCCGTAGAGAAAGTAAATAACACAAGATTTGCCGGGGTTGTTAGTCCCGGGCTTGAATGCTCTCGCGAGATGTTATTAATACAAATATTCTGGGATACAAGTATTAATGTTAGAATACCATTACAGTGAGTGTAACGATTCTAGTTAGCTTATCTAGTGAGCATGTAGATTGCCGGAAGAACCAGATATGATGCTCTGTGAGTTCTTGTAACAACGTTGATGAGCTGTGACAACCGTGAGAAATCGACAGTCTCTCACGGTGTGTATCTACTGTATACTTGAGCTCTTGGGCTTTAGAGTTTCTTCGGATCTGTGCTGTGGAGACTCCTTGCCTCTGCCGACCGTCTTCTGGATGAGAGGTACTGAGAGAGAAATCCTGAGGTAGATTCCGGAGATGAAGCCAAGAGCTTGAAATTAGGTGTGTTTGTATGTATTTCCGTGAAAGAAGTTGGAACACAGAGTTTTTCTCTGAACTGAATGGAGAATTCGTGAACCCCTTTCATGTAGATGGAGGTTCTCTATTTATAGCACTTGGATATGCTGGGCGATCACCTTTGCTGTATTATAATAAGCGGGCGATCGTCTTTTAGCATATGGGCTTATCTCATTAAAGTCTACAGGAGTTGCTGGCAGTCAGCTGTGTGGTCCAATGAGAAGTCTGCACGCGTCCGAGTCGCTGTCACGGGCGGTCCCACCTTGTACCTTTCGGCGGGCTTGTCGGTAGGTGAGAAGGTGGTGACAGGCTATGGTCAACGATCCATGAAACGCGGCGCCTGTCGCGGATCTGCACATGGGCGCTGCTTTGAGATTTAGTCTTCGTGGACTTTGATGGACGATGGTCTCTGTCTGCGGCATAGGACGATCGTCTTAAGTCGAGCACCAGAGTTGATCGCTAGGTGCCAAGGGGCGATCGCCTCTGGAGTCGATCGCTAGATACCCGAAGGCGTTCTGGTATCTTCGGTTAGGCGAGTCCGCCATAGCTTGATTGGTTGTGGACTCGGTCGCTCGGCCTTGAAGTCGATCGCCTGTCGAGGTGAATAAATCTCGACACAACAATTGCCCCCCAGCTCGCTCCTATGTTGGAAACGTGGGGTGAGGTGTTTCTGCTGGCGGTCATTGTATTATGACGAGTGACTCTGCATTTTACTGAACTGGCGATCGTCTTTGAGCTGGTTGATTCTGAATTTGGACGACCTGATAGGTCGCTGAAAAGAGCGGGAAATGGCGGCGGATGCGGAAAAGTCTCTGGGGCACGTGTCGGGTTCCTGTTGGGGGAGGCCGACGGTCATTTATGACTCCACGTCTGACACGTCCTTGAAAAGGCGCGTACGCGGGTTTCAAGGGAGTCAATAAATGCGACGGTTGCACTTCAACCCCTAAGACTCTCCTTAATTGCATTGAAGTCCCTGCCATCTCCTATAAAAAGGTGCAGGGTTGTAGTGCTCATTCTTACGCATTTTTTACTGGAGAAAGAAGGATTTTGCTGAAGAATATTTCTGGAGATCTTGCTGCCGATCGTCGATCGATTTAATCTTGGGTAAGAAAAACACCCCTTTTCTCCTTTTTTCTTTGAGAATGGCTGGAACATCTTCTTCACACGGAGTGGGCACCAGCTCCGCCGCTAGGGCATCGACTATCCGGGGAGAATCCTCCACAGATTTCCATCTGGAGATGGACGCCGAAGCTATTCGGGCCGGTATTGACCCCGCGGAAGTCGAGGCGTTGTTTAATGAAGCCGACGTTGCCAAAGAGGTAGCGGTCGAGCGGAGACTCTCGCAGTTGGAGAGAGATCTGGCGGTGAGGGCCTATGGTAGCGGCATAGTGCCTTTGGCCAGGCCTATGTGGCCTTTGCTGAGATTATGGAGAGGCTGGACGGTCCGTCTCCAAGATTCGATTACCGGGAGTATTCGATCGCTAATCCTTATCAACCTCCTAAGCGATCACTATTTCGGGCTGCGCAACGATCTCTATGGTCTCTTGGCCAAATCAGGAGCTCGGCGACCAGGAAGGACCTGGCCGTCTGAGGACGAGGTTTCATATCCCTTCCGATGTGGATCTCTTTGTGCCGGCCGAGAACGAGCGGGCCGATCAGCCTTCGGAGGGGATGGTCGCTGTGAACAAAGCAATTATGGAGGCTCGACTATGGTTTCCTTTGTCGTTCTATGTCTC
The DNA here is from genome assembly GCA_033398695.1 of Orobanche coerulescens. Taxonomy (NCBI): domain Eukaryota; kingdom Viridiplantae; phylum Streptophyta; class Magnoliopsida; order Lamiales; family Orobanchaceae; genus Orobanche; species Orobanche coerulescens. Next base: position 55,395,754 of record CM065805.1, on the reverse strand, counting down.
CCATCTACTGGCTACTTGGAACGTGGCGCCGCTCCAGCTGACGCCGAATGCCTGGCTCCAGATTATCTGCACTCTCACCTTGTTCGGCGGTCACCGACTGTACCGCCTCCCTTCGCCGTCGGAGATGAACCACCTGTTCAAGCTGACGGCTCAGAAAGGGTCGGTCGGAGGCTATCATATACAAGGCCGATCTAGTTGGGTAATCCTCGGAGTCCCGAACAAGGTGCGGGGCGATCTGGCGAAGTGGTTCTGGGTCGCCGATGCCTGGAAAGCTTCTGCGAGCGATAATCCTACGGGCGAGCTGGAGATCCCCACTATCTTTTGGGAGAGGAATCCCGGTAAGGGTTCAGACTCTCCCTTTGTTCGGATATGTTCTGAACTGATCTAATTTGATTTCGTTTTTTGCAGGTTTCCATATTCCGGCGATCGAGGAGCTGCCTTTTCATTTCCTGGTCGTCTGGGAGCGGATACGAAGTTTGCCGGACGACGACTTGGACGCTAGCCGGATCAACAAGGAGAGTCGTTGGTTGTCGGCTCGGCTATTCCGTTTCCCGAGACATCTCTTAGTATCAGGTATGAGTTCCTGCGCTCTCCAATTGCTTGGCGATCGTCCTTTTGGATGAATATGTCTAACTGTGGTTTGATTGTTCTTTATTGCAGAAGTCCGCTTTCCTCGCTTTTTGGAGCCCCCACTGGAGATAGCTATGTCGAACCCTAGAGTATTGGTCCGTCTTCGCCAGAAGAAGTCCTCTCAAACTCCTCCTGTGGCGTTACCTATCATTCCGGAGGTGGAGCCTTGCGTGGAGCCGATCGTGGCTAAGGAGGAGGTTCTTGAGGAGGGGCTTCGAACGAACCGCAAACGGCAGAGGTCGGGAGAAACTCCAGTTTATGCCCCTGCCGGTGAGGTGCCGATCACCGCACCTCCAATCACCATTGTTCCTCCGGATAATGAGCCTACTCCCTCCGCGGTTTTCTTACAGGAGATGGCGATCGCCGAAGTTGATACCCCTCGCGGGAAGCCATATTTCGGTCGCGATCCTGAGAGAGCCGAGAGGTAAACTTTGCTTGGTGAGTTGAAACTTGTCATTTGCATGGGAGATGTGCTAATTTCTGTTGCTTGATGCAGGATCCGTAGCACTGATCCATCTTTTCCGCTGATGGTGCGGGATTTCCTAGCGAGCCGATCTCCTCGCCAGGCCTGCAATGTCCCACTATACGTCAACCGGACAGTTTCCGCTTTACCGAAGGCCTGGACGACCGATCTAGATGCGATCACTCGTCAGCGATCTGGGAGTACAATGCAGGCTGCTTTCGCCCTTTCTCTCCAGCCGACGACCATTGCTGCCAGGCTGTGCAGGAGTTTGAGGGGCGTCCTTCCACTACTCGCCTGCAGGCAGATCTCGAGGCGGCTCGGAAAGAGAACGCCGAGTTCGCCGACAGGATTGTGGCAATGGAGAAGGACTCCCTATATGAAGCTAAGCGGGCGAGTCATGAACTTGAGCTGGCGAGGAAGGATGCCGAGGAAGCCCGGGCGACGGTCGACCGATTTCGGGACCAGATGAAGAGGCCGATCAACTGAAGGTGACCGTCGCTCGTCTGAATAGCGAGTTGGCGGCATCGAGGGGAGAGACGGCTGCAAGGGAATCCGAGCTCCAGGGCGCACAACAGGCGATGCCGTAGCTGAAAGGGGAAGTAGAGGCGACCAGGACCGATCCCTTTCTCAACTTGGAGTTTGTCAGTGAGTTTGCCTATTATATGGCGTTCGCTGACTCGATCCAAGATGCTAAGAAGGGAGGGTTTGAGGCCGCCCCTCTTGCTGAGAACTTCAAGGCGTATGCGTTGGAGCATCCTATCCATCCTGCTTTCTCCTTGCCGATCTTGGATCTCGCGGATATCGGTGTGGACTTGAGCTGGTATTCGACTCCGGCGAACCTTGTTCATCCCGACGCTCCGGAGGACGGGGAGGTCGCTCCGGAGGCTGAAGGCGAAGGCCAGGCAGGGGCCTGAGGCACCTCGTTTTTGCTTGTTTTAGCTTTTCTTGCCTTGTAATTTTGTAGCTTTTTCTTGTAGTACTTAGCCTTCGGGCGACCCTGTATGTACCTTTGAGACTTCAAGTAATGTAATGAACGTTTGGTTCTTCGATTTATCACTTGAATGATTGCTATTTTTGAGTCTTTTGCTTGACTTTGTATAAACGTGTGAGGAGAGATTGTTGCATGTGTAGTATGTCTAAGTGAATTGATAAACTCATATAGATAACTTTTACAACAAATTCGATCACTGCACAACATCTGAAAAATGCCGATCTCCATATGTGATTGAATAGGGACGGTCGTCGTATAGGTAGTCCACACTCTTCCCCCTTGTTTTTGTTCACTTAGTGAAAGTAAGGGGACGAAAATAAATCGTTGAGTGAGCGGTCTTCAGTTTTGTCGAATCCTCGAGGAAGGTCTTGAGGAACCGTGCACAGTCGCGGAGTTCGATGGACCGACTCCATGACCATGTCTTGTGCGCGAGCGACATTGTCTGTCTCGTGACTCATTTTATTGTGAGGGTCCTCCGTTAGGCTGCGCCTCGCCTCGTATTCAAACTAAGGGCGTGCGGTCTTGGTCTGGAGGAGTCCTTGCGGGGGGCGTTGTCGGATTGATCGACTCCACGTCCGTGGCTTGTTAGCTCTTTTCTACCTCGGATCGTCATGCTAAATGACAATCCTCGACGGTATACGTTGAGACGGGGTTAGGGATGCATCGCATTGTCCGTGAAGGATCCACCATGCTAAGTGACGGACTTTCAAGGGCGGGCGATCGTGTCCACTGATTTGTTTGGAGGGTCCTTCGACTACGCCCGCCTCGTATTTAAACGAAGGGCGAGCAATCTCAGCCCAAAGGAACCTTGCATGGCCTAAGCAGTCGGTTCCATCGACCACCAGGACCATGGCTGCATTCTTCCACCTCGGATCGTCATGTTAAATGCCGACCTTCGACGGTGTACGTTGTGCGGGGGAGGCGATCTCGTGCCTTAGTCCAACATGTTAGATGATGAAATGTAGATGGCGAGCGAGTCCTCCAGTTTTTCGAAGCGTTAGCTCAGGCAGTAGCCTTTGTTCAATGAGGTGGGAAATCGGGGAGAGACTTCCGAAGTTCTCTTCTCTTGATTGAAGCATGTAGATACGGTCGCCGAGGTTGATCGAGGGGTCGGCTCGTATGAGCTTTTCAGGGCTGTTCGCGTTCGACTCGGGCGACCGTGTTGGGAGATTTGTGGGGCTCCAGCTTAAGCCAATAAACTGTCCAACTTGCCCTCCTCGAACAATCTCCAGAGATTTTTGAGGAGGTCGCGGCATTGGTTGGTGCTGTGGCCGGGTGTAACACCCCCAAAACTGACCGGGAATATTACAGCGCTGTGGGCCCCATATTGGAACCCACAAGGCTAAAATCATTTTCGCAAACATTTAAAAATGCCAAAAGGTTCTTTGAAAGTACACACACACACGCAGCGGATAAAAACACAGTTCAAAGAATACCAAAAAGCCATTTAGAAACATACTCACACAGCGGATAAAACATAATTAAATACATTTGCAGCGGAATTAGAAAAACCAGAAAAGAATACACAATCCCAACAATCACGCCATAGCCAGTATCACCGGAAATCTCATCCCTTCACGACCGCTACTAGCTCTGAACTCCGAGTACCTAAAAGATAAAGCCCACGACGGGGTCAGCCATAATACTCAACAATGATAACAATCACATCACAAAAACAATTACATATCAATGTAATCACAAGGCGAGAATAAATCCAGTGTAACCTTACTGATCCATCACAATCCATATCAAATCAGTTTGTACCATAATCCACGTCCCGCGTCCTTAAGTAATGAACGAATTCAAATGTAATCACCTGTACCGTATCCGAAACACTACCAAGATTTCCAACATAAACATATATCGAGTATAGAATAATCCGGCCAAGTTCAATTATGCTGGCTGGGTCGCACAATTGGATCCCAACTGATAGAAACCGATATCACACGATACATCTGCAAATCAACTATCCCGAAACAATGGCAAGTCCACGATATCAATACAAAGCATGAATGCTCACACAATCAATAATGTTAAACAATCAATGCATCACAACGGAAATATCAATGACATGATATTTCCACACAAGATCGACAAAGGATCAACCACGAATGAGAATACCATGATGTGGTAACTCCAACAAGATCAATGAAGAATCAATAACCGAAAATACCGGTAATACGGCAAATCCCAACAAGATCAATAAAAGGTCGACAACTGAGAATGCCGATGACACGGTAAGGATCAATGAAGAATCAATAACCGAGAATACCGACGATACGGTAAACTCCAACAAGACCAATAAGAGTCGACAACCAGAAATACCAACGGTACGATAAAATCTAATAAGATCAATAAAGGGTCAACAACCGAGAATACTGACGACACAGTAAACTCTAGCAAGATCAATGAGGACCAACAACAGGGAATACCAACAATACGGTCAACTCCAACAAGAGCAATAAGGAATCGACAACCGAGAATACTGTCGACACGGTAAACTCCAATAGGGATAATAAGGGATCAACAACCGAGAATACCGACGACACGGTAAACTCCAATAACATCAATAAAGGACTAATAACCAAGAATACCAACGGTGAGACAACTCCCAAACGGAATCAATAAGGATCAATAACGAACGAGATTACCAATGACAGGGTGAACTCCAACGAGATTAATAAAGAATCGATATCACATGAGTTGACCATCGATATGGTAACTCCGAACGAGGTTAATAAAGGTTCAATGACGACAGATACACGAGAGAATAAAATCGTCAACCATATACAAATCATATATATGGGATATCAAAGATAACCCGAATATCGAACAGATCCAATTATACATGAACTGTGAACGACCAATCAATAAGACTCAAGATGGACGTCACGGTACGCTCGATCCGGACATGTGTCCGTGTACAAGCCAACCACGGGTATTGATCAATACACGTCTGGTCTCGTACCTAATCAGCCTCACGAAGTACGTCTCGTGTGCACGGTTCAATATGAGGTCAAAACCAACATATGCTACACGTGCCCGTCCCGAAAATCCTACACATGAACGATCAGAACGTATCTGACTCCGGATATGCCACGATACAACATGACAACCAATCTCGTATATCCAACAAGAATCAGAAGATTTTTCGAGAGGGCAACAATAACTCGATCATGAAAGACCGACACGACCACAATGTCGTATTCCGTCAGACAACAGTTACAGCATGCTCAACAATGCATATAATAATAGCACCTAAACTCCCAAGGCAGCAGCCAAGGGTCACGGAAGCATCTACTCAGGAATACTCCGGACAATATCACATAAACTCCCAAGGCAGCAGCCGAGGGTCACGGAAGCATCTACTCAGGAATACTCCGGACATAGGTGCCATTTATGTCTTATCCCCTAACACATTTCCATTCGGCTACCATATAGGTTTTATCCCCAACACATCGACCCCACAGATTACGGCTCAAGATAAGAGCACGTCACAAAACGTAACAAACAATGGTACATATTAACCACATGAAATATCAACACACACATGCAATAATGCAACATGATGATTATCATAATCTAACAATATTAATTTACCTCAAGCTGGAGATGCCAACCTTTCCACGACCAACCGACCTGAACGAATGCACGGTTTATCCGAAAAATCCAAAATGCAATACAGTTCGTTACTAATACCAAATCACCATCCCGAGTTCAACATCGACAGGATAACTAGTCTTGATATCTAACTTCTCATATAGTAGACCAATTATAATTCACGTTCCCATTTCCACTAGACATCCTTAAATTCATATACATTATGATTTATCTCGGTCCAATCATAATATACGTACAATCATTCGGACCATTCATATATTCCTTAATATCATTGTTATATGAATCATAAATGAATGAAAACGAAATCATTTATTAACATTATGAACTGAGCAAGCATAACTTGCCTTGATACCAATTCGACGAAGCCGCTATCAATCCCGTCATCTTCATCTACAATCTCCTCAGCCCCGACCAAGACGATTCATGCATTCTCCAACCTCAACCGCATCGCAACGGTTAACATCAACGATCACTAAACGCACCTAATGCAATAATCAATTAACGATACGTTCAATAACAATCAACAACCGAAATGACCAACTAATCAAACTCGACAGTATCTCGATCATACGAAATCAAACCATCTCAACTCTTATCAATACGAACACAAGCCGAATTTCGATAATCAATAGTTCTATCAACATCTACAACATTCTTGGTTTCGACTTAAATCTTAAATTTGGATTAACATGGCTCATTCTTGAAAATCCATAGGAATACAATTACGGCTATCATCATGAATAATCATATACCAAAATTAACCGTAATCCTTCCAATTTACGGACATATATCATTCAAGAATTCTTCAAGAACATGAATTAGTCCATAATCATGTTTGAAGTCAACAAAACGACGTAATTCGATGTGTTCTAACATCCAATCATCATCTAATCCATAATCCAAGGCATGTATCGTTTTGTTCTTCAATATACGATTCGTATAATGTCAAAATCATAACATCAATACCATAATCATCACTATATGGAGAAGAACATCAACACTAATCATCAAAATCCGAATTCAAGGAGTAGAGTTCATCAACATACCTTTTGAAGAAGAACCACAAGGATCAAACACTTCAAGAATCATTAACATCTTCATATCCGAGCCTCAAATTCATCCTCTAAAGCTCCTAACCAAGTTAAAAGTGTCTAGAATACCCTTAGAAATGAAGAAGGACGAGCGGGGGTGGGAGAAATGAGTTTCCTTTCGTGAACAAATGAAAGACCAGCTCTTATTATATAAACTGCGCATCTCGTTACGTACGTTAAGTCCCAACCTTAACGTACGTAAGGCCTTTAACGTACGCTATATGTACTATATAGCGTACGTAATCGTCATCCAGGGTTAACTCTACTATTTTGTACCTTGCGTTACGTACGTAATACCATCACCATAGCATACTTAATGTAGCAGTTGACTTGCTACAGTATCAACCCATATTACGTACGTAATATGGCATGCATAGCGTACGTAATGCCGAGGTTGACTCGCCTGTCCACATCCTGCGCCGAAAGCAGCCGACACCAGGTCCCACTTGCCGACCACGGCTCGATCCTGTCTGAATCCCTTCTTAATGTACGTAATGTACATTCCTTAACGTACGTTAATACTGCTTACCTACGTACGTAAGACTCCTTACATAGCGTACGTAATGGCTTTCGTACTTAGCCATTTCTACCCCTGTCTGTCCTCTCAATAAACGGAACACATACACGCGATATACCGAATACATATACTCGTTCCGAAAACATTTCCATACGATACATCTGATGCACGATATCCTCAATTACAACTGTCGACCAAGTACGGCAATCATACAAATACTCATACGGTATCTCCGACATCGAAAACACACCAAGCATGTAATATCCTAGAATTATAAATAACCTCGATATATATACTGGCACGACTGTCACGGTTTCCAAAATTATCCACTCATATCGTGTCGGTCCCACTCTGTAAAGTACATCCCAGATAAAATAATGCGTAAAATTCATAGTGAAATTCTAGGATATTACATATATACCCACTTAAATAAGTTTCGTCCTCGAAACTCAACACCTGTCATAATCAGTATCTCAATCCCGAAATATCTCAAAATCCCGATACTCAAATAATCATCATCAAAACTGAAATAACTGAAAGAACATACTTACAGGTCCGTGAAGTCGATGATCTTCCGTGATACCAGCATACGACTCCCATACAAAGTCTCAACACACTAACAACACACCGACATCGCAAATACAGCAATTTGAAAATATTTCAAAAATTTTGAAACCTCCAAAATCGGTTTGACTCAAAAGTTAGAAAATCATTTTCAAAAGTCACGCTACTACCGCACCGGTAGAGCCACATAACACACATGCCCGGGTTTTACGAAACCCAAGCTCTGATACCATCTTCTGTAACACCCCCAAAACCGATCGGGAATATTACAGCGCCGTGGACCCCATATTGGAACCCACAAGGCTAAAATCATTTTCGCAAATGTTTAAAAATGCCAAAAGGTTCTTTGAAAGTACACACACACATGCAGCGGATAAAAACACAGTTCAAAGAATACCAAAAATCCATTTAGAAACATACACACACAGCAGATAAAACATAATTAAATACATTTGCAGCGGAATTAGAAAAACCAGAAAAGAATACACAATCCCAACAATCACGCCATAGACAGTATCACCGGAAATCTCATCCCTTCACGACCGCTACTAGCTCTGAACTCTGAGTACCTAAAAGATAAAGCCCACGACGGGGTCATCCATAATACTCAACAATGATAACGATCACATCACAAAAACAATTACATATCAATGTAATCACAAGGCGAGAATAAATCCAGTGTAACCTTACTGATCCATCACAATCCATATCAAATCAGTTTGTACCATAATCCACGTCACGCGTCCTTAAGTAATGAACGAATTCAAATGTAATCACCTGTACCGTATCCGAAACACTACCAAGATTTCCAACATAAACATATCTCGAGTATAGAATAATCTGGCCAAGTTCAATTATGCTGGCTGGGTCGCACAATTGGATCCCAACTGATAGAAAGCGATATCACACGATACATCTGCAAATCAACTATCCCGAAACAATGGCAAGTCCACGATATCAATACAAAGCATGAATGCTCACACAATCAATAATGTTAAACAACCAGAAATACCAACGGTACGATAAACTCCAATAATATCAATAAAGGGTCAACAACCGAGAATACTGACGACAGAGTAAACTCTAGCAAGATCAATGAGGACCAACAACCGAGAATACCAACGATACGGTCAACTCCAACAAGAGAAATAAGGAATCGACAACCGAGAATACTGTCGACACGGTAAACTCCAATAGGGATAATAAGGGATCAACAACCGAGAATACCGACGACACGGTAAACTCCAATAACATCAATCAAGGACTAATAACCAAGAATACCAACGGTGAGACAACTCCCAAACGGAATCAATAAGGATCAATAACGAATGAGATTACCAATGACAGGGTAAACTCCAACGATATTAATAAAGAATCGATATCAGATGAGTTGACCATCGATATGGTAACTCCGAACGAGGTTAATAAAGGTTCAATGGCGACAGATACACGAGTGAATAAAATAGTCAACCATATACAAATCATATATACGGGATTTCAAAGACAACCCGAATATCGAACAGATCCAATTATACATGGACTGTGAACGACCAATCAATAAGACTCAAGATGGACGTCACGGTACGCTCGATCTGGACATGTGTCGGTGTACAAGCCAACCACGGGTATTGATCAATACACGTCTGGTCTCATACCTAATCAGCCTCACGAAGTACGTCTCGTGTGCACGGTTCAATATGAGGTCGAAACCAACATATGCTACACGTGCCCGTCCCGAAAATCCTACACATGAACGATCAGAACGTATCTGACTCCAGATATGCCACGATACAACATGACAACCAATCTCGTATATCCAACAAGGATCAGAAGATTTTCCGAGAGGGCAACAATAACTCGATCATGAAAGACCGACACGACCACAATGTCGTATTCCGTCAGACAACAGTTACAGCATGCTCAACAATGCATATAATAATAGCACCTAAACTCCCAAGGTAGGAGCCGAGGGTCACGGAAGCATCTACTCAGGAATACTCCGGACATAGGTGCCATTTAGGTCTTATCCCCTAACACATTTCCATTCGGGTACCATACAGGTTTTATCCCCAACACATCGGCCCCACAGATTACGGCTCAAGGAAAGAGCACGTCACAAAACGTAACAAACAATGGTACATATTCAACGCTTGAAATATCAACACACATGCAATAATGCAACATGATGATTATCATAATGTAACAATATTAATTTATCTCAAGCTGTAGATGCCAACCTTTCCACGACCAACCGCCCTGAACGAATACACGGTTTATCCGAAAAATCCAAAATGCAATACAGTCTGTTACTAATACCAAATCACCATCCCGAGTTCAACATCGTCAGGATAACTAGCCTTGATATCTAACTTCTCATATAATAGTCCAATTATAATTCACATTCCGATTTCCACTAGACATCCTTAAAATCATATACATTATGATTTATCTCGGTCCAATCATAATATACGTACAATCATTCGAACCATTCATATATTCCATAATATCATTGCTATATGAATCATAAATGAATGAAAACGAAATCATTTATTAACATTATGAACTGAGCAAGCATAACTTGCCTTGATACCAATTCGACGAAGCCGCTATCAATCCCGCCATCTTCATCTACAAGCTCCTCAGCCCCGACCAAGACGATTCATGCATTCTCCAACCTCAACTGCATCACAACGGTTAACATCAACTATCACTAAACGCACCTAATGCAATAATCAATTAACAATACGTTCAATAACAATCAACAACCGAAATGACCAACTAATCAAACTCGACAGTATCTCGATCATACGAAATAAAACCATATCAACTCTTATCAATACGAACACAAGCCGAATTTCGATAATCAATAGTTCTATCAACATCTACAACATTCTTGGTTTCGACTTAAATCTTAAATTTGGATTAACATGGCTCATTCTTGCAAATCCATAGGAATACAATTACGGCTATCATCATGAATAATCATATACCAAAATTAACCGTAATCCTTCCAATTTACGGACATATATCATTCAAGAATTCTTCAAGAACATGAATTAGTCCATAATCATGTTTGAAGTCAACAAAACGACGTAATTCGATGTGTTCTAACATCCAATCATCATCTAATCCATAATCCAAGGCATGTATCCTTTTGTTCTTCAATATACGATTCGTATAATGTCAAAATCATAACATCAATACCATAATCATCACTATATGGAGAAGAACATCAACACTAATCATCAAAATCCGAATTCAAGGAGTAGAGTTCATCAACATACCTTTTGAAGAAGAACCACAAGGATCAAACACTTCAAGAATCATTAACATCTTCATATCCGAGGCTCAAATTCATCCTCTCAAACTCCTAACCAAGTTAAAAGTGTCTAGAATACCCTTAGAAGTGAAGAAGGACAAGCTGGGGTGGGAGAAATGAGTTTCCTTTCGTGAACAAATGAAAGACCAGCTCTTATTATATAAACTGCGCATCTCGTTACGTACGTTAAGTCCCAACCTTAACGTACGTAAGGCCTTTAACGTACGCTATATGTCCTGTATAGCATATATAATCGTCATCCAGGGTTAACTGTACTATTTTGTATCTTGCGTTACGTACGTAATACCATCACCATAGCGTACGTAATGTAGCAGTTGACTTGCTACACTATCAACCCATATTACGTACGTAATATGCCATGCATAGCGTACGTAATGCCGAGGTTGACTCGCCTGTCCACATCCTGCACCGAAAGCAGCCGACACCGGGTCCCACCTGCCGACCATGGCTCGATCCTGTCTGAATCCCTTCTTAACGTACGTAATGTACATTCCTTAACGTACATTAATACTGCTTACCTACGTACGTAAGACTCCTTACATAGCGTACGTAATGGATTTCATACTTAGCCATTTCTGCCCCTGTCTGTCGTGTCAATAAACCGAACACATACACGCGACATACCGAATACATATACTCGTTCCGAAAACATTTCCATACGATACATCTGATGCACGATATCCTCAATTACAACTGTCGACCAAGTACGGAAATCATACAAATACTCATACGGTATCTCCGACATCGAAAACACACCAAGAATGTAATATCCTAGAATTATAAATAACCTCGATAGATATACTGGCACGACTGTCACGGTTTCCAAAATTATCCACTCATATCGTGTCGGTCCCACTCTGTATAGTACATCCCAGATAAAATAATGCGAAAAAATCATAGTGAAATTCTAGGATATTACACCGGGACTCTTATGGTAGGCACAATATTGATTGTGGTCCAGATGACCGTGGTCCCTTATCGCCTTTGGCTTGTTCAGCGGTTCATGCCCCTTGATGGCATAGAAAATATGGGCCGGAGTTCGGTCGAACGTATGGAGGAGATGGGCTTCCATGTCCTCGAAGGCCTTGATATATCCGGGTGGCTTGGTGACCGCCTTCTTGGTTTTGGCGATCGCCATCTTTTGGACAGGAGGTGGCGTTTCCTCGCCTAGGCGGTGGGTGAGTAGCTTCTGCCTGGCCAGAAAGTCGGCAGCCTTAGCACGGAAGATCGCATAGGTTGGGGGGATGTCCTTCGTGAGATGTCTAAACATGGGTGAATGACCGTAGAATCCCCCCAGGACCATGTAGAGAGCGAGCTCGTCACTGATGGGCTCGCCGGTGAGGATGATTTCGTCTACTCGGTCGATGTAATATGCGTCGGATTCATCTTCCCCCTGCCTGATTTTCATCATGCGGTGGGGGCCTTTTGGTCTAGCGACCTTGGCGGCGAAGTATGACGTAAAGTCGCTTGCCAGTTTCTCAAAGGATATGATCGATCGCGGTGGTAGCGAGATGTACCACCTATGGGCCAATCGCCCAAGGTTAACGGGAAGATTCGGCACTTGGTCACGTCTGATGCCCCACACCCAGTCATGTAGATCCGGAATTTACTTAGGTGGGTTTCGGGGTCCGATCTCCCTTCATATAGAGGCGTTTTGGGAGGAGCGATCATTGGTTGCATGGGGGCAAGCTCGATGTGGACCGCGAGTGGCTCGGTTGGTCTGATGATCTTTCTACTGGTGCTTGCCCCAGTATCCAAGAGTGCTTTCATCTCGTCGAGCTGGCGTTACATAGCGGCCATCGCCGTGGCCTGGCACCTCGCGGCTCGGCGCTGGGAGCGGGAGCCGAGGTGATCAAGTACTGATCCTCTGGCGATCGGAGCGGGAGTCAGACGGCTGATCTGCATTCGGCTGCGAGTTGGGTAGGCCGAACTCCTGGTGGCGGACTTGGACTCCGTCGTCTCATGGTTGGGACCAGAATGCCCCGGTCGCCATGATGGGTCGCGTCTCAAGCGACTGAATACGGACCCGTCCGGTCATGCGAGAGCCTTTTCTCGCGAATCGGGGCTTTCTGACGATCGCTCGCCCAGTAGCCCATTGAATTTCCGTTTGCCCATGCGGCGGATGGCCGAGGGAGTTATTGCGGGCGACGCGCATGCTCTCCGTCGCTCCTTTAGGATGGCCATAGCCTCCTCGATCTGTTCCTCAGTTTGTAACTGGTCGAGTGAGAGGTTGGGATCATTCCTCAGGTGCGGGATCGAGAGTCTCGTGTCGTCGCGGCTCCCCTCTGCCGTCGGCTGGGGATCGGATTGAGCCGGGATACGGTGTCCGGCGGTTCAGAGAGCGGCTCTCTTCGATGTGGTGGCGGACGTCATGATTCTGAAGGCTTTCTTTGAAGAGCAGTGAGTGTCACTTCAAGTATATGCCCCGAGAACAGTGAGTGTTCTTCGGGACGATAGGAATGAAGAATGAAGGTTTGGAAGCCCCTTCCTCTTGCGCCAATTGTTGCTACCCAAAATATTATCCGGAGATAGATATTGCTGGAATGAGTGGATAGCAAACAAAGTGCGAGAGCACTTCCGTAGAGAAAGTAAATAACACAAGATTTGCCGGGGTTGTTAGTCCCGGGCTTGAATGCTCTCGCGAGATGTTATTAATACAAATATTCTGGGATACAAGTATTAATGTTAGAATACCATTACAGTGAGTGTAACGATTCTAGTTATCTTAGATAGTGAGCGTTGAGATTGCCGGAAGAACCAGATATGATGCTCTGTGAGTTCTTGTAACAACGTTGATGAGCTGTGACAACCGTGAGAAATCGACAGTCTCTCACGGTGTGTATCTGCTGTATACTTGAGCTCTTGGGCTTGAGAGTTTTTTCGGATCTGTGCTGTGGAGACTCCTTGCCTCTGCCGACCGTCTTCTGGATGAGAGGTACTGAGAGAGAAATCCTGAGGTAGATTCCGGAGATGAAGCCAAGAGCTTGAAAGTAGGTGTGTTTGTATGTATTTTCGTGGAAGAAGTTGGAACACAGAGTTTTTCTCTGAACTGAATGGAGAATTCGTGAACCCCTTTACTGTAGATAGAGGTTCTCTATTTATAGCACTTGGATATGCTGGTCGATCGCCTTTGCTATATTATAATAAGCGGGCGATCGTCTTTTAGTACATGGGCTTGTCTCATTAAAGTCTGCAGGAGTTGCTGGCAGTAAGCTGTGCGGTCCAATGAGAAGTCTGCACGCGTCCGAGTCGCTGTCACGGGCGGTCCCACCTTGTACCTTTCGGTGGGCTTGTCGGTAGGTGAGAAGGTGGTGACAGGCTGTGGTCAACGATCCATGAAACGCGGCGCTTGTCGCGGATCTACACATGGGCGCTGCTTTGAGATCCAGTCTTCGTGGACTTTGACGGACGATGGTCTTTGTCTGCGGCATAGGACGATCATCTTAAGTCGGGCACTAGAGTCGATCGCTAGGTGCCAAGGGGCGATCGCCTCTGGAGTCGATCGCTAGATACCCGAAGGCGGTCTGTTATCTTCAGTTAGGCGAGTCCGCCATAGCTTGATTGGTTGTGGACTCGGTCGCTCAGCCTTGAAGTCGATCGCCTGTCGAGGTGAATAAATCTCGACACAACAATCTTGATTATCATCTCCTTCTAGGAATTAACCCTAAGCTCGATCCATTAGCTTCCCCAAACGAAATTTTCAATCATATAATTCATAAGAACTTATATAATCTCTAAAAACTTGTTATAATCAGGTTCGAAATCTCAGGATACTACGTTCAAGAGCCTTATTGCTAAAAGGTTCTATCAACATACTTAACAACAAAAGAGAACCGAAGCATAACCGAACTTATTCTTCTAAAACCATGATGTTCGACTTCTCATGAATATAACTGATTTGGTAAACTTAAAACAGGAGCAAAACATTACCAAGAACACGTTTAACAAGTTGGTGAAGGATCACATACCTCAATATAGTGAAGAACAATAAAAAACTTGATGAAACTCAACACCGGAAGCTTGAACCCCAATCCACAAGGGTCTATGATCTTCAAGAACGAGCTAGAATGATGATATGAGGGTTATATGGTGATGGAGAGTTCTCAGATGGCGAAAAATCGGTGATGAAGTAGAGAAGAAATGAAATGGGGGTTGAGGGTTATAAATAGAACTCTAACCATTACGTACGTTATATACACTACATTACGTACGTAAAAGCCTTAGCGTATGCTATTCTCAGGCCTTATCGTATGTTAACATCTGGCCAAAACTCACTAACTCGATTCTGGCTTCGTTTACGTACATTATCATAATAGTTTACGTACGTAACACTATGCACTTAGCATATGTTAACAATTCATTCTAACACACGTTAAGCCTAGTTGACTTGCTGAGTTGGAAAACCGTCCAGGTTCACGCGGAGCATCCTCACAAATCTTCTTCCGTTCCCCACACGTCGACCCTTGTCTGATCTCGAATTGACTGAGGCTTACATATGTAACACCCCATCTCTAACGTACGTTATCTTAAACACGTACCGTACGTTATGCTTATGGTTTAGCGTACGTTATGATGTGCAGGAACATGCATACATGAATGTTTGGAAATACAACGTAGGGATATGAATACGGGAAACCAATCTTTGATTAATAACATCACAAAGTCGAATGTTACAAGTTCAAATATAGGTAAAATACACAATAATTATCTGGGCATTACAACATACGGGAGAGATATCCCGAGTTGCTTACTCCTTAGTTTCGAGGATGAAGCTCTTTTTAAGGAGGGGAGTATGTAATATCCGACTGTAATTTTTCATCTTTACTGTTGTATTAGTTAGATGATTCGGGTATCGTCATATCATGTTTGCATTTAGTGTAATCATTATAATGTTGAGATATACTAGAACAAATTAATTATATTTTCATTCGCACTATGTTTGATTGTTAGATGTTGTATGGAGAATTGTATTTTTTTTACTATGTCCTTGGTGCATAACATACGCTGTCATTGTAGCTTAGTGTACGTAATGCATGTGATGTTACGTACATAAATTATCTGGGATTGTGTACGTAATAGAGGGTATCAGATTGCATCTCGACTTTCAGCGTGTAGGGCCATGCATGACTAGGATTTTTGGCTTGATTGAGACAGCCAAGTCAACAGGCATTACGTACGTAATTGTGATGTTATAGCGTACGTAATATAGGTGAGCTTACGTACGTCATTTTTGGCTACGTACATAAGGGTGTGTGTGTGTGTGTTGAGGCAGTAGCTTCTGGAGGATCGTTACGTACGTAACACTCATGTGTTAGCGTGCGTAAATGGTACTAATGTACGTTAACCTTTGCTGGTAGCGTACATTATGGAAAATGCAGATTTTAAAGACAGGTCTTGTCTTTCATCTTTGCACGAACCAAACTCGAGTATCCTCCCTAGAAATCATTCCTATGCCTTCCTAAGTCGATTTTATCTCCTTCCATATTATTTTGGAGCTTCGTAACTTGGATTGAAGCTTAGTGATTAGAGGATTGGAGAGTGTTCTTGAAGTCTTTGGAGTTGTTCTTCATTTTCAAGAGGGTGGTTTTCTAACTTGTGTTAATTTCGTATTGATGATGATTCTAGTGATTATTATTTCATATGATGTTAAATTAATCAATTATAACATGTCGATTATGAAGATTATGAACAATTAGAGAAGAACATGATGATATTATTATCTATCACTTATTGAATTGATGAAATGTTGAAAGATAACTTAGTTATTATTGATTCTTAGGAAGACGTGCTAAGAACCTGATGATTTACAGTTATAATTAAGCATGCCCTTAATGCTTAGACATTTTTAGATGATATAACCATGTTTTGGGAAGGTTTAGCTAAATTCTTATTCAATGTAATAACAAGAATATTAGAGAACATCTTAAGTATGATACTTCAATCATAGAAATTATTTGAGGGTATTAAAGTTCATGAATTAGGACTTAATGTCTATTGGGATAGTTGAACCATTCGGTTGATTTGCGGGCATCGTTTCCTAGGAAATTCGATACCGGTATTGTGTGAATATGTTGTTGAATGAGTTGCATTTTCATTCAAGGTTGCTTGTTCAAGTGAGTGTTGTTAGTCGAGTAAACTGTCCGTTCGCTCGTGCGAAGAAGGACTATTTTCGTCTATGAATTGAGACAAGTTATCTTGCTTGGTTGTAATGATGATTGAATTCTTGTGAACATTATACATTTTGTGTATATGTAATGCTTTATGAATCTGTGATTCAAAATGTGGTATTGTTCTCGATCGTGTTTATCGTTTCATTATGGGATTATATTCCCAAGTTCACTACCTTTGATATCGTTGGTCTCGTTGATCGTTGTTATCACTTCGGTGAATTTCTCGACTCTTAGTTGGATGTGTGATTCATTGAGTTTTGTTGTCATGTTGTATCATGACATATCTGGAGTCATATCTACTATCGATTGGTTATGTGTAGGATTTTTATCCAGGTACATATGGTCATATGTTGATGTTTCCATATTAGACTATGCACACGTGACGTAGTTCGTGAGGCTGATTAGGTATATTGTCCCACATATATCTTGGATTCTGTATAAGTGGTGGACATGTGCACGGACACATTTCTGGATCGGGCATGCTGTGATGTCCATCTTGAGCCATATTGACTGGTCGTTCATATTCCATGTATGATTGGGTATGTCCGACGGTTTGCGACTATGTTCAATAGTCGGGTTGTTCCCTTGAGACCCAATATATGTGAATTGTATAATTTCTTGAGAATTATTATCATGTATATCTGACCTTGTGGTTTTGGGCAAATACTTGTGTTATATTTTAGGTCGAGGCAAGGCCAAGGCACGGGAAGAGCACGGTGATGGTAAAGGGTTTGAAGGATACTAGTTCGGGGGGCCCAAGTGTTTTTATTGTTCGGTTATGCTAAAACCGTGTAATATTACTTTTTTGTTTTATATAAACTCTTGTCGGTTATATTGTTATTTTGGGGTATATTCCATCTTCACATGGTTTACACTGGTATTGGATCCTGTGTATTGTGAGCATATTAGTTGTATGATATATATAAACTCCTAATTGGAGTAATGATTATTACCTTGTGGTTCAGTACCACAATTACGATATGATTATTTTGTGTTTTGGTATCGTCTGGTGGGTCCCAGTGTGGGGTCCACGATGCTATAATAGCCGCCATATTTGGGGTGTTACACTATATTACCATCTGTGATTCTTGGGTTGTGCTGTAGATATTTAGTTTCTAATATTTAGGTATGGGAATGTACTGTTTGTTGGGAATAGTGCCCTGGGACATTTGATGTGCCTAGATTTATAATTGTCACATTTAAAAAAGTTAGCTGATATCTTTTATTTCACGTTGATTTTTATAATATATGTATGTTTAAATATTATAATAATCGAATAATAGTTATTTACGACTAATGAGATTATTCAAATATCCCTGGTCCAATCACGTTGAGTGTAGACTCAAGTGATTAATATACTAGTACAAGTTTGATTGATAATCATCAGATGATTATGCGTATTGTACGGATCAAACTTATGGGTATTGGTTGGATAACGTAATACTGGAGAGACCTGTATTGAGATCACTTCATGAAAATGTCATAAGTAAATCTCAATATAACAGTATGTCAATAAATCCTTGAAGCTGAGATTATCATAGAGTCCAACATAATAACCGCTATGCCTTGAGGTAATCCAATGTCATCTGAAATATGGTGATAATAAACGTTAGCGATCGGGATTAGTGGGTCATGTAGAGGGCACATAATCAAGATGGGGATTTGTCCCTCTCTTTAGGGAGAGAGATGTCTGTTGGGTCCCTCCATAAGTAGGACTGGAGGAAATGCATTGCCATGCTCAAATGAAGTGTCATTTGATTCAATCAGTCTACTTAAGATCGAGAATTATTTGAACATAATAAGTATGACAACTTCCATGACTTAGTTCAAATATGATATCGCGCGACAAAGGGATTTGACACGTTAAATGGTTTAATCGACTATAAACTTATATTATTTGGGTAGTTATAATATCTTGCTAGAGAATGCTTATGATTTATTATTTAATAAGGTATTAAATAATTGGCAACATAATATAAGCTTTTTGAATCACATATACGATAATCTAATACAAGCAAGAATAATTAATAGATATAATATTAGATATTATATTTATTAAATAAATTAAATAATGAGTAATGTATAATATAGGATATTATATATTTATATTATTTAATTTATATCAAATGGGAATGATAAATATAATATTGGATATTATATTTATTAGAGGATTAAATAATAAATAATAATAATATAAGATATTATATGTATTGTATTATTTAATAAGTTGAGGGGCAACTAAGCAAATACTAGAGTTTGACTCTAGAGTTTACTTAGTATAAATAAAGGGTATTGGACAAGGAGTTGTCATAAGAAAAATCACACAACCCTAATTGTGACTAAATAAATCAGCCCTCCCTCTTCCAATTGGCCGAACCGTATTCTGTCCGGGAAATCCGTTTCGGTCATCTCCGTCTTATTCCCTTAGTTGATTTTGATCAACAGTACAAATCCTTCTAGAAAGGAATTATTTGTTGTACTGTTTATCAACATTATTCGTAAGGATCTAGCAATCCGGCTTGTACCAGTTGTTCGTGTGTGGATCACCGAAAGAAGAAGAAGATATTAATCAGCTTCTAGTCTAGGTTACAGATCTGTTCTTTGAATTAAGGTAATTCTACGAACACTTTATAAATCAATTAAATTACCGAAGATCCTCATGTAGTTTTTTTGATAATTTATTCCACTGCGTTTTTTGTCATATTTTATTGTATTAGATACATGTATAACCCAACAGTGGTATCGGAGCAAGATTGCAGTGATTTAATTGTTTATGTAGAATGTGTTTTATATGCTTTGAATATATAAAATTATGTTCTTAATCATATTTATGAAATAAACTTTTTATAAATATTTTTTCTGATTTAATTTGATTAAATCAGATCATTCAAAATTAATTTTCTGGACTGTTTATGCAATTTTTCTATCCAGAACTATTCTGGTACAGATCTATTTTCTGGCGGGTAGACGGGCCCGGTCAGATCCGGGTCTCAAGACTCGCAGATCGCTGAAAATCAGCAAAAATCCAGCGCTTATTGAGGGATTCGATCATGCTGCATCAGGCATGCGTTGCGTGCGCTGCACCATCTGGGCTACCGTACTTGTTTGAAAATTTATTCATTGAGCATTATTAACCCTCGGCCGTTTTAAAAATTCCAAAATAATGTTTCAAAATGCATTTCTTGCGACCGGCGGGATTCGAACTCGCGCGGCCATGTGGGGCCAGTGTGTGCTCGGACACCTGGGCTAGTGTTTCAGATTGTTGTATTTTGAGCGGATATTTATCTTATACGTGAGTGTCAGACAGATTTATATTGTGTTTAATTAATTACGTGATAATTAATTATGTTTTGTGTATGATGTATGGCATGACCATAAATTGACCAATGTGATTGGATGTTTTCAATTTATTATTGGGTTAGCGTTACGGCCCGCATGTTGTTTAATTATAATTAGTTTTACGACCTGCCAGTCGTCTTTTAATTTATTATCATAATTTACAGTCTGCGTGTCGTTTGCCCTCTTGTAATTAAATTTTACAAGTGTAGTATATCTTTCATTAATGTAACGAAGACCAAAATGAGACGAAGGGCGGACTCGAGGAGCTAATTGATCACGTATGGCGTTCCAAGGAGTTGGAAGATCAACGAAGAGCAATTATAGATTGACCTTTGTGATTTTCATGTTGGCTCATGAAAATCATGCTAGGATTATGGTCATGCTATACACGGTCCTATGCTTTTATGTCATGTGATGCTCTGTATGTTTAAATTATGCATGTATGTGGTGTGATGTATGTTTAGATGTATGTGAGCCAACATAGACGTGCAATATAGGATAAAACCCCTATCAAGACTTCGATCATCTTGAGCAGGTCATGCCAAAGCTGGGTGCTCGGATTATCTTAGTACGGTATGATAGGTAATGGTGATACCTATGTGTTTTAATGAACTAAGAATTCAAAATAGTTTAGAACCTTAAGGAATAAGATGGGATTATAACATGCTTGGGCGTAAGATTCTCAATCTCATAAATATAATCTAAGAGTCACATATGATGTAATCGATAAAGAGTTGTCCACTAAATTAGCTCAATTCTAGGCGTCATGCCAAAGCTGAGTTTAGAATTGTGCAAAATGGGGTCTTAGCCCACTAAAATTACAAATGTTGCAAAATTGAAGGTATTTTGTTTTAGTGGGAGTATTTTTCGAGAAGTAAAAAAATGTGACTAAATACTTTGCATATTGAATTTTTGTAGATAATAGAATGGCATCAAACAAAACATCCACTATTTAACTGCAATCCATCCTTGAGAAGGACAAGCTCAAAGAAAACAGCAGCAACTATCTGGATTGGACCCAGGTCTTGAGAATAGTTCTCAAGGAAGAAAGAAAGTTGTATGTTCTTGAGGTTGAAATTCCTGATGAGCCTGCTAATGCTAACAAAACAACAAAGGACAAATGGAAGAAACATTTTGATGATTCCATTGATGTCAGTTGTCTTATGTTGGCTACCATTTGTCCAGAACTTCAGAAGAATCTGTAACAAATGGATGCTTATGAGCTTAATGCCCACCTCAAGGAAACTTTCTCAAAGCACACAGGGCAAGAGAGGTATGAGACCTTTCAAGCGTTGTATGATTGCAAGATGGTTGAGGGGACATCTGTCAGTGCTCATGTACTCAAGACGAGAGGATATATTGATCATCTTGATAGGCTTAGTTTTCCCCTTTCTAAGGAGCACTCCATGTATATGATCCTAATCTCCTTGCCCGATAGTTTCGGTCAGTTTATTATGAACTATAATATGAATGAGATGGAGAAGTCCATTGTTGAGATGCATGGGATGCTTAAAACGGTTGAACATAATATTAAGAAGAAACCAAGTCATGTGGTGATGGTCAGCAAAGGGAAGTCTTTCAAGAACAAAAGCAAGGGCAAAAGTAAGGCAAAAGTTGCCAAAGCTAAAGATCCGACTAAGCTGGTATTGAAGGCAAAAGCTACCAAAGATGAAAATTGCCATCATTACAATAAACCAGGACACTGGAAAAGAAATTACAAGGTTTAATTGGAAGAGCTAAAGCGTACCAAGGATAGTGAGACTGCCACAAATATATTCGTTATAGAAGTTAACTTATCTACTTCTAAATACTGGATATTGAATACTGGATGTGGATCTCACATTTGTACAAATGTGCAGGGGTTGACAAGTAGTAGAGAGCTGAAGAAAGGGGAAGTTGATCTAAGAGTCGGCAATAGAGCAAGAGTTGCCGCACTAGCCGTAGGAACTTATGATCTAGTTTTACCCAATGGGCTTTTGTTAGTTTTGAACAATTGCTATTATGTTCCTGCTATGAATAGGAATATTATTTCAGTTTCTACATTAGATTGTGAAGGTTACAGTTTTCTTATTAAGAATAAGATTATTCGTATTTTCTTTGATGACTTGCTTTATGGTACTGCAAAGTTATATACTGGCCTTTAAAATCTTGATCTAGATGAGTCCAACACTTTGGAAGTCTATAACATTGCAATCAAGAAACCTAAGCTCAATGATTCTAATCCGACTTAATTATGGCACTGTCGGCTTGGTCACATAAACGAGAAATGCATTTTTAAACACCATAATGATGAACTTTTAGAATCCTTTGACTATGAGTCATATGGGACATGCGAATCTTGTTTATTGGGCAAGATGACGAAGAATCCTTCACCGGTCATGGAGAAAGGGCTAGTGATCTATTAGGCCTAGTACATACTAATGTATGCAGACCTCTTAGGACTCATGCTAGAGGCGGATACCAAGACTTCATCACCTTTACCAGTGATTTTAGCCGATATGGAAATGTTTATTTTATGAAGCATAAACATGAATCTTTTGAAATGTTAAAAATATTTCAGAGTGAAGTACAGAATCAATTTGGCAAGACAATTAAAGTCCTTCTATCAGATTTAGGTGGCGAATATTTGAGCCAAGAATTCGATGATCATCTTAGGAGTTGTGGAATTTTTTCAAAACCTACTCCTCCTGGAACCCCTCAACATAACGGAGTGTCCGATAGGAGGAATAGAACTTTATTGGATATGGTTCGATCCATGATGAGTCGAACGGAGATTCCATTATCACTTTGGGGCCACGCCTTAGAAACAACATCATTCACCCTTAACCATGTTCCATCTAAAGCATTTGAAAAGACACCATTTGAGAAATGGACTGGTAAGAGACCAAACTTGTCTTTTCTAAAGATCTGGTGTTGTGAAGCGTTCGTAAGACGCCAAGTGTTTGACAAACTAGAATCCAAATCTGAAAGATGCTTATTTGTGGGATACCCTAAGGAAAGTAAAAGATACTAGTTTTATAAGCCCGCAGAGAACAAAATGTTTGTTGCTCGAAATGCTATCTTCTTAGAAAGGGAATTTATTTCCAAAAGAGACAATGAGAGAAGAGTAATTCTTGAGGAAACTCGAGAACCACAAAAAGTTTCACCGATGGAAACTAAACAGGCTCAACAATAAGTTGAAGATCCAGTTCAAAGTGCACAAATCCCTCACAGATCTGATAGGGTGCGATATGAACTTGAGAGATGGATATATCATTCCAGCGGATGATGCCGCATCGCTCATAGATGATGAGCCAAGTACCTATACAGAAGCTGCTTCAGGACCAGAGTCCGAGGAATGACTAGAAGGCATGAAGTCAGAGATGCAGTCTATGTACGACAATCTGTTAGGAATACTATTTTAGATTTTGATGATGTCATCCCCGTATTCATGATTATCTTAAATGTATGTAATTAACATTGTAAAGAAGAACCAAATGAGTATCTTCTATAGGCTTTAAAAAGATTAGGATATGTATTGATCATGTTGATCAAGTAGAAATTTAGCTAGGTATAGGAGAAATCTATTATCAGTTCAGGTTTGGTCAACGCAAGATAACGGATAGGTTTGACCAAATGTGAGTTTATTATCAGCCGTGCTTTCGGATAAAGGAAATATCAGGCAAGTTTTACCCCAACTAAAAGCATACGAGTTTCTATCCGGCGAGATT
Organism: Orobanche coerulescens; assembly: GCA_033398695.1. Lineage (NCBI taxonomy): Eukaryota > Viridiplantae > Streptophyta > Magnoliopsida > Lamiales > Orobanchaceae > Orobanche > Orobanche coerulescens. The sequence goes on along the minus strand of CM065805.1, from coordinate 55,371,318 downwards.
CAGTCAAAGGAAATATCATCTGAGTTTGACCACACACAATATTAGGCAAGAATTTATCAAGCGAGGTTTGGTCAAACCATGATATCAGTTGAGGGTTGACCAAGGGAATATCAGCTAACTTTCTAAAGACAAGATATCAGACAGCTTTTATCCAGGCAGAACATCATCCAGGGTTGGCCAACATATCAGGCATGTTTGACCAAGGCAATATTAGATAAGCTTTTATCAGATGATATATCAGCTAAGTTCTTAGATATCAACTGTCCATGTCAGCAAGCATTGAAAAGTCAACAATAATGGCTAAACACATACAGACGCAAAAGCCAAGGGACAAAGTGATTGATTCCCGGAAGTTAAGGAATATTTTATTCCTAGAAATTTGCGCCCTGAAGACTTTCAAATTATAGTAATCAAGAAAAGAGGCACAATGGGAGAATACATCTTCCAACGGTCAGATTTGAAGAAAAGGACAAAGTCTTGCAAAGAGATGAATAGATAAGCAATGAAGTCTACTCTCCAACAGATAGAATTGTTACAAAATGCAACAGCTATGAAGAAGCTCAAGATCATACTATAAATATCTGAAGAAAGATTGAGCATAAGTACGATGCGAACAATACTTACAAGCAAACAAAGCAAACAAAGCAATCTATAGCCTCGTGAAGAGCTAGTTTCCAAAGTATTATACTGAGAAGCTGTTGAAAGTTGGAGAAAACAAAAACTCTTGTCTTAAAGTCCGAGTACAGGGTACTTCTTTGAATGAAATTCTTAGAAGTTCAAGGTTGTAAACGCATCCATCGGTTCTTGATTGGAAGGTGATAGACAACTTGCGAGTTGTTGAGGCATCAACGTGTTTTCGATCAAGAGGTGCTAGGCAGCCAAAAGGGAGTTGCAACGGCCACGGGTTTCCACTGGTTCGAAGCTATTGTAACAAAGTTCATTGTGACATAATTTCACTGGTTGAAAGTTATAGTGAATTTATCTCCAACTGGTTTGGAGAGAAGTGGATTAGTAGAGGATTACCCCACATTTGAAACTACTATAAAAGTGTTGTGTGATTTAGTGCTTTATCATCATATTTAACTGATGCATACATATTTACTGTTCCATTATAGAGTCAGCTATATTTCCGCAAAACAAGTTTTACAGCTGACATAAGTCATCTGCATTATTATCAGTTGTGTCTTCCGCATTAGTTATACGCAGCCGAGGTTTGTTAGCTGCACACAATCACAGTTGAGGTTACTCAACTGATATATTCAAGAAAAGATTTTAAACAGTCTATCCACCCCCACCCCCTCTAGACTGTCCTCTGAGTATATGTGACCTACAAGTGGTATCAGAGGGGTTGGTTCAATTTTACCGAACCAGATCCATATATATTTGAGCATATATATTTTAACCTCTCACAAATGGAACACATGCAACATATGCATTCTAGATTACATGTATTCTCTGTTGATGAATAAGACTTATGCAAGATAAGAATGCAGACACATCTATCATCCATCCATGATGACATGTGGTGTATAATCGAGGATAGAACCTTCATCTTCCTGAAGGACAGTATAAACGAGGAAATAGCAGCTGGAAAACCAAAACTGATTCCCAAGAAGAGAACAGAGATGTCCCCTGAAGAAATTAAGCTGGCCAACCTTGACAATCGGGCCAGAAAAATCTTGTACCAAACTCTTGATAAAGCCACAATGGTGAAAATCAAGAATTGCAAAAATGCAAAAGAGATATGGGAAACATTAGCCGTAATGTGTGAATGAACAGAGCTTATCAAGGAGAATAAATTGTCAATAGCTACTCAGAAATTTGACAATTTCAAAATGAAGACAGGTGAAAGAATTGACCATGTGGATAAAAGATTCACATAAATCATCAATGAGATAAACTCCCTTGGAAACACAAATGGCAATAGGGAGATGGCTCTGAAAGTTCTAAGATCCCTCAATCCAGAATGGAATATGAAGGATGTGGCCATGAGAGAATCAAAAGATCTTAATAATATAAAGATCCAGGAGCTGTTCTCATACCTGAAGGCCTGTGAGTTCGAGCTTCCTTGGTCATCATCAAGTGAGCCAACAGAAAAAGGCATTGCATTTGCAGCTGAGTCCCCTGCAAAGAATCTATCTGAAGTCAATCCTCCAAGCCCTCTAAACTTCGAGGAAGAAATGGCTTTCATCATGCAAAGATTCAGCAACTTCAGAAAGAATTACTCCAAGTACAAGAAGAACTACAAAAACAAACCAAGGAGAAATCAAAAGGCTGGAAATTAGAAAGTTGAGTGCTACAACTGCCACAAAATAGGGCACATCCAGTTTGATTGTCCTGATATCAAGAAATATGAAGACAAGAAGGAAGTAGGCAAGAGGTATGACAAAATAAAAGCCCTCATTGGTGAAGATCAAATTCAAGAGAGAGTAGAATCAAGCAGTGGATTCTTCTCAGATGATGATGATGATGTTGACTACAACTGCGTTATGGCTAACATGGCTGATGAAGAGGTAACATCTAAACCTCATACTACAGAAGGTTTTAGTTATGATATGTCTGAAGATATTGATCTTCACAACTCTGTAAATCAACTACTAAAAGACTTTGAAACCTTAAAAACTGCTCACCTGACTGTGACAATTGAGAAAGCACAGCTGAGAAATGAGAAAGCCCAGCTAAAAAATGATTATGACAAACTCAACCTAGAGTCAGCAAAACCCAAAAACATCAGAGCTGAGCCTGAAAAACACTCTGAAAATAATTTGAAAAACTCAGTTGATACTACCGCAGCTGAGATCAATAGGCTGACTATTTTAAACAATGAAAAGTCAGCTGCACTTACTCATATCAAAACTGAGCTTTCAAAATTGAAACAGTTGAATAGTGCACAAGATAAAGAGATAACATCTCTGAAAGCATATGTAACCCTTGATGGATTGTGTATAAACCAAAGGCCACTTTATTTAAAATCTGGCCTTGAGTAATAGGACCCCAACACTCCCTCCACTTCTAAAACTAATTTTATAAAGGGAGAAACATATGTCCAGACTGCTGAGCCAACAAACAAATCGGTATTTAAAAATAGGCAGCAGCCCAGTCAAAAGTTTAGGCAGCAGCCAAGGTTTACAAGGCAACCACTTAGACAAGAGACTAGGCAATGGCCAAAACAGCAACAACAGTCAAGACACTATTCTGCTTACTATCAAAGACTCCCGAGAAATAGATTTCAAAATGGGAGAGGAAAATGGAAACCTCATGGCTATCAATGTTTCAAAATGATCAGGTATGAAGACCTCAAAACTTTCATCATAGGTCTCAGCCAAGACTTTGCAATGGCCCATACCACTCTAATTATTTTTCTCTATAAAAAGTGTGAAACATTAACAAAGCTCCCTGAGCTGATGAGAAAGATTCAAAATGAGAAATCCCTCTCCATCATAAAGATCAGATCAGACAGAGGAGGAGAATTCCTCAACAAGGCAATCACTGAATATAGTGATCAGAATGGAATCTAACATGAAGTTTCTGCCGCATGAACACCACAACACAATGGTGTAGTTGAAAGAAGGAACAGAAGCCTGAAGGAAGCTGCCAGGTTAATGATTGCTGAAACTGACCTGCCAAAGAGGTTCCGGGCTGAAGTTGTGAACACAGCATGCCATAGTCAGAATAGGAGTATGATAGTAGGGAGACACGGCAAAACTCCCTATGAGGTTTGCAATGGCAGAATACCAACTATTGCATATTTTCACATTTTTGGTTGTAAGTGTTTCAGCCACAACAATGATAAAACCCAACTGAATGCCTTTGATGCTAAAACTGATGATGGTCTCTTTATGGGATACTCACAAATAAGCAAGGCATACAGAGTATTTACCAAAAGAACATTAGTTGTGGAAAAAACACCTCATGTTGTCTATGATGAATCTACTGTTGAGTACAGAAAACAGGTAGATTAATTGAGAAATAGCTCAAAACCACCTCCCTGGAAGAAGTCATTATCAATAACACAAGAATGATGGACATAGCTGATGAAGACCCAACTGCAGATCAGACAGGATCTCCATACGTAGATGATCTAACCATAGCTGATCCAACCAGAGCTGATCCATCTACAGCTGATAAAGTTACAACTGAACCAACCACATCTGATGAAAATCCTCAAGACACAACTACAGCTGATAAAACCATAGATAAACCTAATGCAGCTGCAGACCATCAAATCCAAGCTGATGCAGAGTCAAACACAGTTCCTCCAAGCAATTCAACAGGGGGAATGAACAATGAAGACTCTCAATCCGAAGCATAAGACAAAGATGAAATTTCCAAATGGCTCAAAGATCATCCCATCCAACAGATCATTGGAAACCTATAAGATGGAGTCAAAACTAGGAATTCAAAAGAACCAACATGAATGGCCATGTTCTCATATTTCATGTCTCAAATAGAACCTAAAACAACTGAACAAGCCCTGAAATACTACACATGGGTAAATGCCATGCAAGACGAGCTCAACCAGATGGAAAGGAACAAAGTATAGGAACAGGTAGAAATGTCACTTCACAAGAAAGTTATAGGCACCAAGTGGATTTACAAGAATAAATGTGATGAAGATGGAACTGTTGTTAGGAATAAAGCAAGACTTGTTGCAAAGGGATATGCTCAATGTGAAGGGGTAGATTTTGATGAGACCTTTGCACCTGTAGCAAGATTGGAAGCAATAAGACTATTTCTAGCTTATGCAGTATTCAAGGATTTTGAGCTGTACCAAATAGATGTCAAGAGTGCCTTTCTAAATGGAGTGCTGGAAGAAGAAGTCTATGTGAAGCAGCTCCCTGGATTTGTCAAAGGAGACAAAGTGTACAAATTGCCCAAAGCTCTATATGGACTCAAATAGGCACCTAGAGCCTGGTATGATACTATGTACACATTCCTAGAGTCAAATGGATTTACCAAAGGAAAAGTAGACAACACACTATTCAGGATTGAACATGAGGACCACATATTACTTGTCCAAATATATGTGGATGATATTATTTTTGGATCATCAAATCCATAATTGTGTGAAAAAATATCTTAATTGATGCAAGGAGAATTTGAAATGAACATGATGGGCAAACTAAGTTTATTTCTTAGTTTGCAAGTCAAACAAGTTGACACAGGAATCTTCATCAACCAATGAAAGTACACAAAGTAGTTAATAAAGAGATTTGGTATGGAGACAGCCAAACCCCTAAGAGTACCAATAAGCATATCTCTACACCTAGATGTAGATGATGGAGGCATTCCAGTAGATCTAACCCATTACAGAGGATTAATTGGATCTTTACTATACCTAACTGCAAGCAGACCAGATATATCATATGCAGTTGGAGTATGTGCAAGATTACATTCCAAGCCAAAGCAATCCCACCTAGAAGCAGCTAAGAGGATTATCAGATACCGAAAATCCACAATCAATGTTGGATTATGGTACCCCAAAGATGATAACTTTGAACTATCGGGATATTCAGATGCTAATTTTGCAGGCTGCAAAATCAACAGGAAAAGCACAAGTGGAACATGCCACTTCCTTGGAACAATGCTGATCTCATGGTTTAGCAAGAAGCAAACATCACATTCTATATCCACAACTAAGTCAGTATACCTAGCTGTAGGTAGCTGCTGTGCTCAAATTCAGTGGATCAGACAACAGTTGAGGGACTACAACATTATTGCAAATGAAGTCCCAATTTGGTATGACAGTACAAGTGCAATTGCCATCACCAACAATCCAGTGCTTCCTTCCCAGACAAAGCACATTGACGTGAAACACCATTTCATCAGATACCACCTGATCAACAAGAGAGTTCGAATAGAAAGAGTCAGTACGGAGTATCAAATAGCTAACATATTCACAAAGCCTCTACCTGAAGAAAGATTCCTTGAACTAAGTAGGGAACTTGGTTTACTGGATTGGGAATCAAAATTGTGGCTGATGAAGAACAACAATTAACTGATTAGAACCATATGAGAATAGTCACCTGATCAGAAGCAGACAAGACATATCACCTGATCAGACTAGAAGGTGAAAACCCACCTGATCAGAACAGACAATGAAAAGCCACCTAATCCAAAGAACAGACGAGGATCCAAAGCACAGACGAGAAAATCTACCTGATCAGAAGTCAAAAAGTCAACCAGCTAAGTTTTCTAAATTCTTTAAATACTCATTTTTATTACACGTGGCTACAAACACACGATCACCACAACTTTATGTCTACATCATGATGTCCAATCAATCATTCGAACTGCCACATCTTTATTTAATTATTAAATTAAAAACAACTCTTCGAGTGGCTATTTAAGACCGTCAAAATCATTTCACAAAAACTTTATCGTCTTCAAGCTCTAGAACCCTAGTTTTCAAAGCAGAAAATTCTGTGAATCACTACACTAAAATCTTGAAAAATTTGCAGAAATGGAAACCGCTACCTATTTCAAGAGCGTCAACCTAATTGGACATTAACCCAATGCAGCTGTTCAATGAGGTTGTTGTCTGTTTTTATAAGGAGGCCCAAGTCAGAGAAAGGGGCATTGAAAGTTTATCTTCGGAGAGCCCATTTTCATAACCAAACAAACCATTGCAGATGCATTCAAATTGAAGAATCGAGGCATTGTTGTTGAAGCCCTCAAACAATGCCCAATTGACATTTGGTACGAGATAAAGATGGCGGACTAATCGATGAAGATGAAGTTCACCACCCGGAAGTCGGATCTGAAGAAAGAATATCGATACATGTTAGACATCACAAAAAAATTGTGATGGTAATGGCAGGAAGTTTTGACCAGTTATCTTCCTCCAAATACATAGTTCTGGGAGCATTGATTCAGCAGCAGATGATTAATTGGCCTCACTACATTTACAGGCAATTAGTCCGTGAAGTAAACAAGGGGAGCTGGGACAATAACAACAAAAATTTGTGCAGAAGTTAGCCTTTGGAACCCAAATCAGTTTCATTCTGGAGTTCCTTGGAAAGACCATAGGCAAGGTGGAAAATTTTCATGTCAGCAAGAGTCTTGGTCACCTGGACTAAGCTGCAAAAGAGAAATATGCAGAGAACAAGCCCGGAGCGGCTGAAATTATTACGAGGACAAAAACTGGAACATCCTCATATAAAGGACCCTCAAACTCAGATGAGGGTGCATCAGATGCAGCTGATAAAACCGCATCTGAGATTCCTGCTCAGAACCCACCTGAAGAAATTGCAGTTGAAAAAGCCTCACTGAGCTGATAAGATCTATGGTTGAGGAAACTATTGCAAAGCTCCTGGCAACCGAAGTAAAACCTCACTTGCTGTCCCTCAATGACAAGATGGACTCTCTTATAAACAAAAAGGAACCCTCTCCACCTCCTTCATCTTCAAGGATGCCTCTTGGCATGTCATACTTTATGCAGAGGGTGGAGGAGGAGTTGGCAAAGATTCTTGATACTGGCAAAAAGGGGGAAGAAGAGATAAGAACCAAGAGAAGGGAGGAGGCACTAACAGTTGTCCCCAGAAAATTAGTTTCACATCCCTCAATCAGTCAATTTCCTGAGGCTGGAACTTCGAGTACTTTGAAAAGAAAAAATATAGATGCATCTCCAGAAGTACCAGTAGTTAAGAAAAGGAGAACTGGGCAAGAACCACTTGTGCCATTTCAATGGGAAGGAAAAGAACTTTTTTATGTTGAGGAGTTCATTCCAGTGGAAGCTACAAACAAATGGGGGATTTCCAAAAAGCAATTTATTGAAAAATACTATCTCTGGGAAATCCTTCAAGACCCAGACTGCACTCCTCAACAAATCTTCGTTGACTACATGGAAATCAATTATCCAAATCTGTGGGAGATCCTGAAAAGGATTGCTGAATAAACCTTCAATGCTTATCCAAGAATTCCTGACTTCATACCAGAAGACCCTTCATTGAACATCCATGGAAAGTTGGATGATGAAGCACTTCAGGAGGAGATAAATCAATTGTGCATAAATAACAAATATACCTACTTGGAAGATCAGAAGTTTGCATCTTCCATGTAACGACCCCAAAATTTAATCGGGACGCCACAGTGCCGTGAATCTCGAGTGGGACCCACAAGGCAGTTTTAAAAGAGTTTTAAAACAATTTATTCAACAAGTAGTTTGTGAAAGTATTCTTATGAAAGCATTCGTACGAACTGAGATACAAAGAAAAAAAAATGTCCGTACGATTATTATACAACGTGGAATGTTTAAAATTCAATTCAAGAAAATAACAGGCCTTCTCCCCAACACTGCTCAAGCCTGACCGAAACCTTCGGGAAGGTCCTGCACATATTCAACAGATTTGCCTGACATGAGGTATCGTGTCAGTTAACCTAGGTCAGACAAAATGAACCAAATTCATCGATAGAATCAAATAAATCTAGAGAATAATGTTGTCACTGAATATTCAATGTTATCTCCTTTATCAGTACATAAACTCCCAAGGTCGCAACCAAGGGTCACGGAAGCATCTACACAGTGTTGGGATAACAAATACCCTATATCGAAATTGTTGGGATAACAATATCCGGTATCGAAACAGCCAGGATAATCAATCCCTGTATCGAATAGTGATGATAAGAGGTTTTGACAATATGCCAATCCTCAATACAGTAAGGAAAATGTATCGAAAAGTTAAAGTGTCAACCTGTATCGAAGACCTATCATAAATCCAGCATATAGTGGAACCTTTCAGTACAGCAAAGAAGTCTTTCAAAGACTAAGTATGGAAGATGTCTCGAATTGTCAATATAGTGATCTTCCATACAGCTCTCAACAGGACAAAGAAGGAATCTTCAGTCTTCACTAGAAGTCAAGTCCCGTTGATGAAGAAGTATTTAAATACTAAAAGATAAAGTATTTAGATATTGTAAGTCAACTGATCTTTAAATCCCGCAAAATCCTGATCGTGCTTTTCATCCCGTTGGAATGGAATCTTGCTCAACGGATTTATCTCAACGGATATATTTCAGAAGACAATATATATCTCATCAAGGCGTTGAAGATCAGTTACCAAGTGACAAAGTTATTATCATATACATCAGATCAAAAACATATCTCCAGAAGCTTACTGCAACTCAGATCTAAGAGATATACAGTGCTCAACAACTTGAACAACAATTCATCAGCTAGAAGCTCAGAAAGTTAAAGCTGTTGTTCATACCCTGTTCTATCCTTTGAACAAGCCCAGATCAGCCCTCTGTGGACTGAGTAATCTTTGCTTCTCCGGAACTGTGTGTAAAGGATTTGCATCGAAGAAGACGAAGCTTCAGAACTGTGTGAACGGTTGAAGCAAAGATCTTTATATCAATCTGTGTGAACGATATATTGATTGTGTGTTGTTATAATTACGTAGTTGTGTACGCAGTAATTATAATAAACTTTTTACTCCTGTGTGGAGGACCAGTGGACGTAGAGGGGTTTACCTCGAACTACTTTAATTACTGTGTTATTTACCTTCAGCTTTTACTGTTTTAATTACTGTGATTATTTAAGTATACACTGCACATCGAGTTGCTGTATCCACAGTAACTTACTGTATTTAAGACTTCCGCTATGCACTCAGATTTAAAACAGTACAGCTTGTAGTTTAAAACACTTTCCAAGTTGTATCCAGTATACTTAGTGTCCAACACACAGGAATACTCCGGACATGGATACCATTCAGGTTTTATCACGCAACACAGTTCCACAAGATATATCAACATATAAACTCTCGAGGCCGCAGCCAAGGGTCATGAAAGTATCTACTCAAGAATACTTTGGACAAGATAAATAAAACGAGCACCGTTCCACAGATAGTAACACATGTAACATCTGAAATTTTAAGACATATAGTCCGTGCAAGATTCACTTGCCTCAAGTCCGACGAGAGTTATTCCCTTGATAACACACGGCTTGATCGACCACACCCGGAAGTCCAACCTATTACATGTTCGTCGATTAATACCTTATGGTGATAGTGATGATTAACGACAATTTCCCCATCCCGTTAGGATTCTAAACCTGGTTGTTTATGTCGCCGAGGCCAGAATTCTCTATTTTTAACCACAATGCACCTTACTAAATTCCTCGGTCCGCCATTTTACAATTTATCATCTCGTTGATCAATAATGTTCTAATACCACATTCCTAAGTTGTGATTATTACTAATAGCCACCATAATTACATCGCTTATTCCAATTTGAATTTCTAGAATAGAACGATTAAGCACTAATCTTCCGAAAACCTAACATGTTCGAATACCTATCCGACTTGATAATCATTAATTAGTTCATCAAGGAATTATCAATGAGTTTACAACATGATAATAGGATTATAATATAAATCTTCAACAAGGCGATCCTAAGGTGTTGGTGATTTACAAATTCGATTATGAGTTTACAATCCAACTACAAGTGCTACTATCATTCATTCAAAGTACTAGCTTGATAAGTTACGATAAATAATTGTGATAGTTTTCCACCGGTCCGATCAATATCGAAAGTTCTATACTACCCAAGGTAACCGAAATTCAACACGACTCGTCTAACAACACTGAAATGAAGTTAAGATTCGAAAAATCTTACCTTAATTGACAAGAGATGAAGAAGAATGACAAAGGACGAAGAAGAACGGGAGGATAAGACCTTCAAGACCTTCTCCAGAGTTTGATCAACATACTCTAACTGGATAGCACTTGATTAGGGAGGCTAAAATCGGTTTATGGGCGGTGGAGGACAATGTACAAGAGGAAGGGATGATTTTTGGGTCATGAGAAATGAAAGGAAGGGAGTTCTTTTTATAAACTCAGAATGGCTTTACGTACGTTAGGCCTAAAGCTTTACGTACGTAAGGCATGTTACGTACGTTATATGGAATTGTTAACGTACGTAAGGAAAACCCAGAGCTTACTATCCGAAATAACACCTATCATTACGTACGTAACGAGGATCGGTTAACATACGTAGCACCCGTTGACTTGCCTGTCGCTATCGCGCCGAAAGCTGGTCTGACTATGCGGACCATGCGATGAAGATTCTCGTACGAAGACCGAAAACTGCATTACGTATGTAAGGTATAACCCTTAGCGTACATAATGTCACAATACTTAACGTGCGTAATACTTAGCAGATAACGTACGTAAGGTTCGGCTATTTACTAAGTTATTATCATATTAATTCCTTATAATGTGACTCCCCTCCAATCTCATCGAGCGATTTCTCTAGGAACAAGACGTTGGCCACCATCATATTTGCACCGATAGTCACCCAACGATATCAAGGTATGTCACCGACAAACCATCCATCATCACATAATCACATCACAAAATAACGTATGGGGACAACTTTATTCGTGACAATACGGTATAATCATACATAAAAATACATTTATCGCAATGGAGTACATTTATTTAATTATATAGTAGAAAAAGAAACAAGGTGCTCAACGTGAAACAACATGTAATACTGGTGGTATTACATTCCATAGTAAAGAAGAAATATGGACTTATCCTAGTAATACAAAAGCCCATTGGAGCAAAACCGCTGAGGTCTCTCCCTCCAGGAAGGACCAGGGGAAGAGGAAGAGGAAGAGTGAGATTCTAAGTTTTTCACTATCAATCACTTGTAAATTTACTTGTAATTTTTTCGCATTTTCCGAGTCGTCACATTTTGAGGTCATTCCGGACTGATCGGACAACAGAATGGAATCTGCTGCCAGAACGCAGGTTACAGCCGTAACCTGTAATATGTTACGGTCGTAATGGTCATAATGTTACGGCCTTAAGAAGGCTTCATTTTAATGCCCCGAGCTGCGGGTTTTCAGAGCAGTTTTGCTATTTTATTTCCTCGCGTGACAGGCAAGAGTTCTTGAGGTGATTTCGGGGCGATTCTTCATGAAAGTTCCCCAACATTTAATCCTAAAATATAATCATCAAGGTCTTGGTGTGTATTAACAACATCAAATCATCATTTCCCCTTTGAATCGAGGTAATCATCCTAGAACACTATTTCGGGAATAATTGGGGTTTTTTCTTGACTTTATAATTCTAATCTGAGATTGTGGTTCCATCATTTTTATCTAGTCTTGTCGATCATAATCCATGGTGTGAATTCCGTTTTTCATGAATTATCGGGTCGATTTGTATTCTTAATCGTTTTGAGGAAAACCCTTGAACTTTAGTTGTTCGTTTATTTGGTGCAGCGGATTTACGTTGTGTTAGGGGATTTATTCTCATCGTTGTTAATATCGTTTGCAGTAATTATCGCGTGTTGGTGTTCGGCGGAGTCGTAGGATTCATAGATGATTCGTGCCAACTAACTACGATCGGTTTTCCGTGCTTGCGACTATTCGAGGCAAGTATCTTGCCCATACATTTCGTGTTTCATAGATGTAATAATTGGTAATCGATTATGTGCATCTACTTGAGTGCCTAGAATGAACTTTGTAAAGAATCAATATAGTTTCGAATAAAGGTTTTCTTTCAAGACACTTATGTGCTTTATGAATAAATGAATTTTATGAATATGTTGTAATGTGGTTGTGAAGTGAAATACATTGTCTTCATATTGTGTGGTTATAAAAGCTCTCTTATCTTGGTCTAGGGTTGTGTATTGGAATGTTTATTTGTTTGTGTGACTGTTGTCAATATGATGTGTGATTCTGTTGGCTTACCATTGGTTTATTCACTTGGGTATGCACAAGGAAACTTCGAGTTTCATGCTTGATAGCATGGAACGAGAATAACCCTTGGGGGTATGTTGATGTGGATGTCCGAGTCGTGAACCTCGTAAATTATTGTCGGATTATTATAGTGGGAAATAAATCTTTGGGTTGTGACCCTAAGCAATTTCTGAAAAGATGAGGATTCCTCGATCTTAAATGTTTTCTTCTAAAAATCCTAAGATCTTAGAAAACACTTTACTAGTTGTTTACTTGTTTTATTAAAACTTTCCATGATTTGTGTATTATATTATCAATCTCGATTTGTGTCTGATTGTGGAGGCCACTCTAGCAAGTACTCTGATTTTATGTTTTATAGGTCCTTACGTTGGAAGTCGTGCATTCTCTTGAATGATGGTGTATACGTTCACTCCGGGAGGGTCCGAAGGGGCCTCGGAGGGATCCGCGCATAGTTGGGTCCACGAACACTGGGGTTAACCACTCCAAGAGGGCTCGACGGGGCCTTGGAGGGACCCGCGCATAGTTGGGTCCAAGGTTATTCATGATCATTTTTTGTAACCTGGTGATATGTCCAGAATATCACAATGTTTTAACTTTTTATAATGCTTGGGATATAATACATACTTATAGGAGGTACTTTGACTAGAATGGCAATAAGATTGTATGATTTGGCACGACTTTGGAATTGTTTCTTAAGCAAAAGTACCTCGGGAAGTCTTTCCTCGTGTTTACTTCGTTGATTATTCAAGATTATTATATCCTTGGAATATGATGTGTATGGCTGGAAATTGCACTTTATACTTGCACTAGCAAAATTTCAGTTTGCTAACCCCTAAGTAATCGGGGGGTAGATGCTTGTTATTGCATTCAGGTACATGCAGGTTCTTTGGGAGTAAACCACGGGATCGGTACGAATAATGATGAAAGACAAATGATACTAATCACATGAAGATTGGTACTTGGTATTGTTGGTTGAATTGTATTTTCCTTTCCACTATAGTGTTTTCTCTTCGTATGGGAGTGTTTTTGTCTATGGACCCCTGTGCGGGTATGAGTTTTGAAAATAGAGATGTATTTAAATTGTATGTTATTGATGAAAGACCAAATCGGTCTACGGATTTATTATTCAGCCATGTTGGCATTAACGTGATGTCTTAGTTTGGTATTTAGCCTAGTAGATTCTCATGGAGAGGGTCTGCGGTGCCGTAATATCCCCGACCGCATTGAGGGTGTTACAGAATATGGTATCAAAGCTTCGGTTGCTGAAACCTAGGCTGTCACGTCAAGTCAAGTATTGTCGAGTCTTGTCTTTTCGGATTATGTCTCACCGAGTCGTGTCGCGACGCATCGTATGAGGTGTCTGTAACATCCCCAAGATATTCCTGCTATATTACAGCGTCATGGGTCCCTACATGGGACCTACCAGACTAGACGACCAAACATAATCATCAACTCGTGGAATTAACATAAAAACATATCGTCATAAAGACGCAAAGCAATAATCCACCCGGTTCGACCGGTCAAATATAACGCAATCATCCAACACCAACATAATAGACAAACATTACAAACCGAACAATTCAAAGCTCCTAAGTACTGGAGTACTTCTATTAGTTTACAAATTGATAATCGCATCAAAAGATAGAAAACCACTAAAAACACACTCGTGCACAATCATCACGCCTGGCCATTATCCGCGTACTAGTCCAGCGCCCGCTCGTCTCGATGAACCTGACCTGAAATTCATAATATGAATTTCCCCAAAACGGGTCCCCAAAAAGGGGTTAGCAATTACGCTAGTACAAGTAACCAAATGAACAACTTACACCTTACACATATAGTCAATGCATGCAACATAAAAAAATCGGTCGAAAACACACATTTTCGGAAACGCCAATAATCCAAAAGACATTTATAAAATGCACCACAATTAACCGCGGAGCCACGCCTTTGTAGACCCCTACCGAGACCCAGTAGGATCTAACCCACCGTGGTTAAAAGCAAGCTCGCGGACCCACGTCTTTGTGGACCCCTACCGAGACCCCGTCAGATCTAACCCATAATGAGCATACACACACAGAGACAATTCTCATGCAATACTACTATGTCAAGATTGTAAGTTCATAAGGGTACTTGCCTCGATTAATAGATGGTGACACGAATGGAAAGAAAGAATCAAACACGACCGTGAGGAACCGGCGAAACCGAACCTAACGATTCGAAGAATACAATCACGACTAATTCTAAATGAATACAGAAATGGAATACACCCGAAAACCCGCCTACGATTCATGTATATTCGTACAAAAACAACAACAAGGGCGGACCACAACCAAACCCTCTCGATTACGCAAATATCACGAAATATACCATGAATCCATAGGGAAAGCAAGAATACCAACAAGATTAATCAACAAAACGGAACGAAACAGACAATAAATTGAAAATCCCCAATTTCCCCAAAAGTAGGGTTCTAAGAGATTTTACCTTGATTCGACGGTGAACGACGGATGATTAGTGATAGGTTGATGATATGACGATCGAATACACTTCTCTAACGAAGCTTGAGTGAAAAACGGACGAACCCTAGGCCTTCAGGTCACTCCCATCGTGAAGAGATGAGAGAAAGGTGAGAAATGAAGAAAAAGTCGGTCGCTGTCAGTTTATATACTGACAGGTGTTACGGCCGTAACATCACAAACATACAGACGTAATATAAGAACATTACGGCCGTAATATGCCCGACTTACGGCCGTAACTGGCCCTGGGATAAAATCAGGACAATCCAACGAAGCTCACTTACGGCCGTACAACAACATGGTTACAGCCGTAATATCACTAACATACGGACGTAACATAAGAACATTACACCCGTAAGTGCTCAGTGGACTAAAGGATAGAAAAAAAACGAAGTCTGGTTACGGCCATGCAAGGAAGAACTTACGGCCGTAACTGATGAGTATTACGGCCGTAATAGCCTTCGCTTACGGCCGTAATAGCCTTGGCTTACGGGCGTAATATGCTTCTGGGAGCAGGCCAGACATGCACAACGTTACAAGGAAGTTCAATCGGAGGGTACAAAATGTACCAAGAGATACATTCTCAATGAGTTTCGAGACAGAAACTAAAATGTAAGAACAAATGACGAAAGTTCAAGTGTTTCCCCCAAAACGGCCAAGAACACGATTCATCCCGTCAAAACACGAAAACGGAATTCCAAATCGAAATATGGATATACAATCCATAGGATATGTTTAACAACATCAGTGAACAACAATCGATCCATCAAAAATGGATGGAAAACGAGTTCAAGAACAAATCCCCCAAAAAGTCGATTCGAAGGAAATCAAGAAATATACTTTGATTCGACGAAGAACAATGGATTAAATGATGTTAAACACAAGAATAGTACTAAGATTAATCATACCCATCATGTATTAATCAATAATACGGAACGAATCGGACAAAAACGCAAAAACCCCAAAATTTCTCAAAATATGGTTCTAGGAAATCTCACCTTGATTCGGTGGATCAAATGATGATATAGGATGATCAATCAATGATATAAACTCAAGAACTTCGTGGATTTGTTGTTCAACAACATGGCTTCAAGATCCCCAAGTCTCCAGCCGCGAAAGTGAAAGAGGGAAATGGGAAAAATGACCGAAACTGGACTGCTCTGTCACATTTATACTGGTGCAGCCTATCGTGCGCTAGGCTGCCGAGCTAGCATACGCTATCGGCCCGGGCCGCAATCCAGAGACTTCCTGGACTAGACTGCTCGGCCAGGTAGCGTGCGCAGCCTTCCGGCCGTAGGGCGTGCTACCTGCCGGTCGTAGAGTGCACAGTGCCCGACAGTAGCGTGCGCTACCTGCCGATCCGCCCGAGTCCAGAACCACACTGCCCCTACTGCCTCGGCCGACTAGCGCACGTAGCTAACCGGCCGTAGCATGCGCCGCCTCCAGGCCGTAGCGCGCGCTACCTTCCGGACGTAGCCTGCGCTATGCCGGTTCCTGCCGAACCCGTCCGGCCAGTGCCCGCAACCGTTCGGCCAGTACCCGCAACCGTCCGGCCAGTGCCCGACCACCAAGACTCGACGACTCGATTATCCGAAAACGCATGGAACGAACACGACAAAACGCTCGTGGGCAACATCATCGACCCGAAATGAATTACCATGCAACAATTAATCACATGCGACCATGAAAAGGGTCAAGACGACAAAAACGAATGTGGATACCCACAACTTTGGGTAATTACAAAATGGCCCAAAATGCCCGAAAATCACGATACGTGATCGAATAACCAAACCGAAGTTCATAACATGTCTAACAAAGTTAAACGGACTTACGGGAAACTCGAAACAGCAGTTTCAAACGAGATTCGCAAGAATCGAACTCAAGTGCGGAAAAGTCGCTAAAAAGCACGGAACTCAACAAAACGACACCGAAACGAACTCGAATGTCGAAAAGTGCAGAATTAAACATTCTCATAATGACGAAAAGGTCATAAGAGAGTCGTCCAAACGGACTTCCTCCAAACTTCTTTTGTCTCTTTCTGCCCTTCTTCTTCGTCGACTAAAACAATAACTTCTTCATCTCCATCTACCTCTTCAATCCTAATTTCTCTCTCTTCTTCATCCTTCTCCTCTTCTCCAAAGGAACCATCAAAAATACTAAACATAATGGAATGGATGAATTAGTCCATGTTGGTTTTAAAATGAGACATGAACCAATTATCTTGGAGGATTAAAACTAAGTCTGATTCTTTACAAAAATGAATCAGTACCTCCTCTGTGGCTTGGGGATATTCCCAAACACTAGTTTCAATATAAGTTTGAAGATTTGTAAATGACAGAGATTTGAAAAACTTCCACTCTTCAAAAATATTGACAAAAGAGTGTTTTAAGGCTTGTGGTTTGACAAGCTGTAATTGTTCAATGGTCAAGTTGAAAATATTATTTTCCAGTAGGTTAAATGTGTAATTGGCTTCAGGGGTTGAAATGATTAGACCTGCTTCTTCTTCCTCAGGAATGTATGTCGGAGTGAGAACAGCCACGATCTGAGTCTCCAGGCTGCCTGGAGCAGGCTGGTCTTCCAGGTGAGTAGGTGACCTGGATGTTGGACTGGCATAGTGATCTGACTGCTCCTCCTAACTAAACTGCAGTCTCCTGGGTCTCTTGGGAGAGGGTTCTGGAGATGAATGCATGATGGATGGTTCTCCAGGGGCTGGTCCCCTTCTCTTGAATCGGACAGCTATTGGGGTGTTGTCTGACTCGGAGTCTGACTCGACTGCAGTTGGGTTGTCGGCTGCAGGTCGATCCGACTCGCCTGATGAATGATATATGGGGTAAGTCCTTGTGTCAGGTAGCTCCTTCAACATCTGGGCTGCTCTCCTTGTGCCTCCCAATTTTCTCAACGTTTCTTGGTCCAGATGACCAAGTCTTTTGTTGGGGTGGAAGGGGTCAGTACTCCCCTTCGCCATACCTGTCTTCTCCAGGATCCAACTCAGCTGCGTTCCGAACGCCACCTTGGATCGGAATCTTTTTTCATCAGAAAGCCATTCGGATTTGTTGACTTCTCGAACAAGTTGCCTAAAAATGTAATCCGCCCAATCAATTTCCTCATCTTGAATCAGTGCTCCCAGCACCATGAACTTTGCCGACGACAGTTGATCGTAACTGCCGGCCATTCCCATAATGATCTTGTTAGTTATATCCAACACAAAACGATAGACCTTCTTAATCTCACTCCTTTTAACAGTGAGTTTCAGTTTTTCCGGCTGAATCTCCGTCTTGATTTTCTTCCAGGTTTCGGCTGCTGACTGTTTGAGTGTATCGACAGCTATTCCGCAGTGTTTCATGCGAAGACTGTACGAATCGACTCCCGCGATATGTCGACTTGTCTTCCGCCAACAGTGCTCCGAATTCCATCTTGAATCAAATAGGCTTCGCGATAGAACGCGATAACATCCTCCTTGTACAAATGTTGAGGGCTGATGTCCAGAAATGGGTAGATCCCATTTAGTTTCATCGTGCGGATTAGGTCAAGCACGTCGTAATCCTCCAGATTCGCTTCCAATAATCCTTCGAAATCAACGACCAGCGAGAAAATAATCTGGTCCTTGACCGCCTTCAAATTAACTCCTTCAAAGTATGATTCCATTTCTGCAAACACAGTATTTTTAGTGTATTTGGAGTTCAAGAATTTCTGCTCTGAAAATCTAGGGTTTCTGGTAAGCGTAAAAGGTAAAGTGAGGGATTTCTTTCCTTATAAAGAAGATGAAAGGACGTTGGATTAAAATATTATTTATTTGAAATGGTGGTACGCCTTTTGAGATTCTATTTAAATTTCAAATTTGAAACGGTGGTCCAGATTTTAATTTTGAAATTTGACGGTTGGTTTTAATTGGCCATCGTGGAGGTCGATTTAACAAGTGATTGCCACGTGTATTTAAAATGCCACTTGTAAACCAAAATTAATATTATATATATATATATATATGGTAGATAATAATTAAATATTCAAAGGTCGGTTGAGTTTAGAAAACTTAGCTGATTTGACTGTTGACCGTTGACCGCTCTGCATCAGGTGAGTTGACTCCATGGACTTCTCGCCTGAGATTCTGATCAGCTAGGTTCCTTTGTCCGTCCTTCGTCCTCTTGACTGCATCAGCTAGGCTCTGATTTCTTTAGTCAGATGGATCCGTCCTTCCTCTGAAATGCTTCAGCTTGCTTCTGTACTAGGTTCCCAATCTAGTAATCCAAGATCTCTGCTTAGCTACAAAAACCTTTCTTCTGGCAAAGGTTTGGTAAAGATGTCAGCTATCTGATAGTTTGTGCTGACTCTTTCAACTCTAACTCTCTTGTTAAGCACATGATGATGAAGTGGTGCTTAACATCAATGTGCTTGGTCCTCAAATGCAAAACCGGATTGTTGGTTATTGCAATAGCACTATTGTTGTCACACCAGATAGGGACTTCATTGGCAATGATATTATAATCCCTTAGCTGTTGTCTGATCCACAAGATCTGGGCACAGCAACTACCTGCAGCTAGGTATTCTGACTCTGTGGTAGAAATAGAGTTAGAAACCTGCTTCTTGCTAAACCAGGATATCAGTCTGGTTCCTAGGAATTGACACGTTCCACTAGTGCTCTTCCTGTTGATTTTGCACCCTGCGAAATCTGCATCTGAATATCCTGACAGCTCGAAGTTATCATCCTTAGGATACCATAGTCCAACATTGACTATAGACTTAAGGTACTTTATTATCCTCTTGGCTGCATCTAGATGTGACTGCTTCGGCTTGGACTGGAATCACGCACAAACTCCTACGGCATAGGATATGTCTGGCCTGCTTGCAGTGAGGTAAAGCAATGATCCAATGAGTCCTCTGTAGTGGGTTGAGTCCACTGATTTGCCTCCCTCATATTGTGCTCATAGGGATTCTTGCTGGCTTGGCTGATTCCATTCCATATCTCTTGATCATATCTTTGGTATACTTAGCTTGGTTGATGAAAATTCCATTTTCCATCTGCTTAACTTGTAGTCCGAGAAAGAAGTTAAGCTTTCCCATCATACTCATCTGAAATTCTCCTTGCATGAGGTTGGAGAATTTCTCACATAGCTCTGGATTGGTTGAGCCGAATATGATGTCATCCACATATATCTGAACTATTAATATGTGGCCTTCGTGCTCCACTCTGAATAGGGTCTTGTCCACCTTTCCTTTGCAAAAACCATTATTCTCAAGAAACACAGACAATGTTTCATACCACGCTCTTGGTGCTTGCTTAAGTCCATAGAGAGCCTTCAACAGCTTGTAGACTTTGTCTCATTTGACAAAACCTGGGGGTTGCTCTACATAGACTTCTTCTTCTAGGATGCCAATTAGAAAAGCACTCTTTACATCCATCTGATAGACTTCAAAATCTTTGAATGCTGCATATGCGAGAAATAGTCTGATGGCCTCTAATATTGCAACAGGTGCATAGGTTTCATCAAAATCTATTCCTTCACACTGTGCATAACCTTTTGCAATAAGTCTGGCTTTATTCCTAACAAAAGCTCCGTCTTCATCACTCTTATTTTTGTACACCCATTTGGTGCCAATAAACTTCTTGTGATCAGGTCTGTCTGTTAGTTCCCAAACTTTGTTTCTTTCCATCTGCTCCAGTTCCTCATGCATGGCATTTATCCAAGAATAATCTTCTAAAGCTTATTCTGTTGTTTTGGGTTCTATCTGTGACATGAAGCATGAGAACATATCCATTCCTACGGGTAGAGTTGATTGTCTTGTCTTAACTCCATCAGTCAGCTTCCCGATAATTTACTCGATTGGATGATCTTTGAGCCATTTGGGGATATCGTCTTCTTCTGGGTTTGTTCCCCCTGTTGAATTGCTCTGGTGGATTTCTGCATCAGCTGGGTTCTGGTCTCCCTGATCTTCAGCTGGATCAGCTACCGTCTTGTCATCTGCAGGTTGGGTCTGATCTGCAGATGAGTCTTTCTCCGCTACAGCTGGGTCTTCATCAGCGGCAACTGGATCAGATAGGTTTGGTGATCCTGTCTGATCTGCAGTTGGATCTTCAGCAGCTACAGTTGGATCTTCGGGCTGGTCTGCAGGTGAGTCCACCATTCCAGTGTCATGTACAATGACTTCTTCAAGGGTTGCTGACTTGAGCTTGTTCTCAATTAGCTCAACTTGCTTCCTGTACTCAACAGTAGATTCATCAAAAACAACATGGGGTGTTTCCTCCACAACTAAGGTTCTTTTGTTAAATACTCTATATGCCTTTGCTTCTTTGTGAGTATCCCATAAAGAGACTATCATCGGTTTTAGCATCAAAGGCATTTAGTTGTGTTTTACCGTTGTTGTGGATGAAACACTTACAACCAAAAACGTGAAAGTAAGCAACAGTAGGAGTTCTATTATTCCAAACCTCATAGGGAGTTTTTCCATGTCTCCCTACTATCATACTCTGCTCAGGTATGGCAAGCCGTGTTGATGCCTTCAGCCCGTAACCTCTTGGGCAGTCCGCTCGCAATCATGGACCTTGCCGCCTTCGTGGTTCTGTTTCTTCTTTCGGAACGCCATTCTGCTGGGAGTCCTGCCGCATAGAGCTCATGCCGGATCCCATTCTCGATCAGTAATCGAATCGCCTTGTTGAGAAACTCTCCTCCTCTATCTGATCTGATCCTGATGATGGATAGGGATTTCTCATTCTGGATCCTTCTCAGCAGCTCAGGTAGCTTGGTCAAGGTTTCACTTTTCATATATAGAAAGATAATCCAAGTGTACCTTGAATAATCATCTACCACAACAAGTGCATGCTTTCGGCCGCTTAGAGTCCTTGGCTTGATAGGACCAAATAGATCCATGTGGAGTAGATCTAAGATCCTTGTTGTGAGAGTTGTAGTCGGATCGGCTTGAATGATGCTGCAGTCCGCTTCCTTTCTCGGGCATCACAAAGTGCTTCTTTCTTGAATGCTTCTTCTGGAAGTCCTCTGACCAGTTTCTGAGAACTAATCTTGTTGATGGCTTTGAAGTTCAGGTGACATAATCTTTTGTGCCACAGCCATCCCTTCTCAGCTACTGTCTTAGATAGAAAACAGGTATTGGGAGTTCCTATGTTCCAATCTATCATATAGACATCTCTCCTTCTGAATCCTTGTAGCTTCACTTCTCCAGAAAGGATATCTATCACCATACATTTCCAAATGGTGAAGACTACTAGATTCTTCTCGTCGCAAAACTGTCTTATGCTCAGGAGGTTGTACTTGAGCCCTTTGACATAATGAACTATGGATATTACAATATTTCCTCAGTGCAGCTCTCCAAACCCTTTTGTTTGTCCTCTAGAGCTATCTCCAAAAGTTACATTAGGGCCTCTTTCTTTGGTGTATTTGGACAGCATCTTCTTGTTCCCGGTCATGTGCCTTGAGCATCCAGAATCTACAAACCATTCTTCACCTCCAAAGTTTGAATTTATGGAGATGTGGTTGTAGTCCTTCCACCTTTTCTGCAATCAGACAAGCAGAGATTTATGTACCCAAATCTGTGTGGGTCCTTTGGGGTTAGCTGGTTTCCTGGAGAATTGATTTCTCCTTGGATTGTGAAAGTTGTTATTATTATAACCCTCATAAGGTGTGTAAGGTCGAGGTCTGAATCTCCTGTTGGGATTGTATACTGGATATTCCTCAAAATATTGATAGTGTGGGCCATTTCTAAATCTTGGCTGAGACCTTTTATTAAATCTTTGAGGTCTCCACACTTGTTCATTTTGGAAATTAGGATAACCTTGAGGTTTCCATCTGCCCCTCCCATTTTGAAATCTGTTTTTAGGGAGTTATTGATAATAGTGGGCATGTTGTCTGGCCGTCGCTGGGCCATTGCCTAGTCGCTTGTCTAGGTGGTCGCTTGTGTACACCGGCCGCACTCAGGACATGTGACTTGGCATTACTGTTTTTAAATATCGGTTTATATGTAGGCTCAGCAGTCGAGACAATTGTTTCTCCCTTGATAAACTTTCTTTTAGAACTAGAGGGAGTGTGAGGATCATATCCAAGGCCTGATTTGGAATATAGTGACCTTTTATTGGTACACAGTTTTTCCAGAGTTGAAGACGCCTTCAGGGAGGTTATTTCCTGCGCCTGAGTTTTATTTGCCTGAGTCAGCTTAGTAAATTCAGCTTTGACATGAGCAAGTGCAGCTGATTTTTCTTTGAGTAAAACAGTTAGTCGATTTATCTCAGCTGTAGATACATCAGCCTGGTTTTTCAAGTCAGCTGTAGTTATCTCAGCCTTATTCAGTTCTAGGCTGAGTTTTTCAAAATCATTTTTCAGCTGCCTATTCTCATCTTGCAGCTGGGTTTTCTCGGCTGATATAGCTAGGTGTGCAGATTTAAGTGTCTCAAAATCTTTAAATAGCTAATTTACAGATTCATGCAGATCCATATCTTGTGACATGGCTGAACTATTATTTGAACCAGAGGGTTTTGATGTTACCTCTTCATCAGCTAAGTTGTCCATCAGGCAGTCATACTCTTCATCATCATTAGAGAAGAATCCGCTGCTTGATTCTACATGCTCCTGGTCTTCTCCGATGAGGGCCTTCCTTCTGTCTTCTTTTCTGCCCACCTCCTTCTTGCTCTCGTCCTTCTTGAGATCAGGACAGTCGATTTGGATGTGTCCTATCTTGTGACAATTGTAGCACTCCACCTTCCAGCTTCCAGCTTTCTGATTTCTCCTGGGATTCTCCTTATAATTTTTCTTGTATTTGGAGTAGTTTTTCCGGAAGTTGCTGAACCTTTGCATAATGAACGCCATTTCTTCCTCAAAATCTAATGGATTTGGAGGCTTTACATCAGATAAGCTCTTGGCGGGGGACTCGGCTGCAAAGGCTATTCCCTTCTCTGCAGGCTCAGTTGAGGATGAACTTGGAAGCTCGAACTCATAATCCCTCAGATCAGAGAACAGCTCTTGGATCTTTATCTTATTAAGATCTTTGGACTCTCTCATGTCCACTGCCTTCATGCTCCATTCAGGATTGAGAGATCTTAGAACCTTCAGCGCCATTTCCCTGTTGCCATAGGTTTTGCCGAGGGAGTTGATCTCATTGATAATCTCAGTGAACCTTGTGTCCACTTGGTCTATGGAATCGCCATTCTTCATTTTGAAGTTGTCAAATTTTTGAATAGCAATTGACAACTTATTTTCCTTGATCAGCTCCGTTCCTTCACACATTAAGGCTAATGTGTCCCAGATTTCTTTGGCATTCTTGCAATTCTTGATCTTGACCATGGTGGATTTGTCAAGAGTCTGATATAGCACATATCTGGCCCGGTTATCAAGATTGGCCAGCTTTCTTTCTTCAGGGGTCAGCTCTGTCCTCTTCTTTGGGATCTTCTATGGCTTCCCTGCTGCGATCTCCTCTGCAGTGTTGTCCTTCTCGAAGATGAATGGACCATCCTCTATGATGCACCACATGTCATCATGGATTGAAGATAAGTGTGCCTGCATCCTTATCTTCCAAAGATCATACTCGTCAACTGAAAACACAGGGAGTCTAGAATGCATGTGTTCCATTATAAAATGAGAGTAAAGATATATCTCTGATATAGATCTGGTTCGTGAAATAAATGAA
The DNA here is from genome assembly GCA_033398695.1 of Orobanche coerulescens. NCBI lineage: Eukaryota > Viridiplantae > Streptophyta > Magnoliopsida > Lamiales > Orobanchaceae > Orobanche > Orobanche coerulescens. The sequence continues at coordinate 55,346,463 of CM065805.1, read as the reverse complement.
CCAACCTCTCCGATACCACTTGTAGGTCACAAGTCGTCCAGGAATAAGTCTAGATGGGGGGTGAATAGACTTATTGAAACTCTTAAACTCTTTTGCTCAAAGAGAGAGTTTCTTCAGCTGAAAGATATATAAATGACTTAGAGTCGTTTGTTCTCAATACGTGCGGAAGTCAGCTGATGACGAATATAAACAACTAATGAAACACTTAACAATGAATGCGGCAGTTTAGAGTATGATGATATAAAGCAGTAAAATACACAGGCAATTATAGTGGTCTCAGAGGTGGGGTAATCCTCTACTAATCCACTTTTCTACAAACCAGTTGGAGATGAATTCACTATAATTTTCAACCAGTGATAAATATTACAGTGATTCAACCAAACTACAACAGCTTCCAACTAGTGGAATTTCGTGCCGTTGTAACACACTTGACTGCCTTGCACCTCTTGATCCTCGATCCTTGGATGCCTTTACAGTCTCTAACTTCAACCAGTGAAGTACCCCGAACTCAGGATTATAGACAAGAGTTTTTGTCTTCTCCAACTAAGAGCTTCTTTAAGTATGAACTTTTTAGAACCGCTCTTTTCACGATGTTGTATATTGCTTTTAGATAGCTTGAATGCTTTGATCGCTTGAAAGTATGTTCGCACTGTGTGTTGTTGTATCTATGTGCTCAGCTTCAAATCTTCGGAAATATATAGGTCACGATCTCTGAGCTTTTCCTCATAGCCGTTGCAAATCTTTTCAACAAATCCGTCCGTTGGAGAGGTAGACTTCATTGTTTTCTTTCTGAACATTGCAAGGCTGGATTCCCATATTTTAATCTATCTTCTGACCGTTTTGAAGACTTCTGCATGTGATGCGCCGAATCTTTTGAATATAATACGATTAAAGTCTTCAAGGTGGGTCTGGATGATTTATTTAAATCATATCTCTTGCGGGAATCTCTCCAATTTGTCTCTTCAGGTTGCATGTGACTTTCCGTAATACTTGACTTTTCAATGCATGCTGACGTGGTCTTGGAGTACTTGGCTGATCTCAACTAGGCTGATGTACAGTTAAATTCTCTGCAGTCTGGACCTCTCTGATGTTCACTGTTTGGAACTCGCCTGATCAGATGACTTTTCTGAGGTATCTTGACTGCAGTCTGGTCAAACATCACTGATGATTTTTGATGACCAAAACTATTCTGACTTGACTCGGTTGTACCTCTCTGATGAACTTAGCTGTTCTTTAGTGCTTAGCCGATTTTTAGCCTAACTTATTTTTGGCCTATAGAAGATACTCATTTGGTTCTTCTTTACATTTTGCCAAGTTTTATACTTAACATTATTTGGCCTATGGAAGATACTCATTTGGTTCTTCCTTACATTTTTGCCAAGTAATAAACATTTGAATTTATATTGATGACATCATCAAAATCTAACAAGTATTCCTAACAATCTTGACTGATAACATGCCTGAGAACCTGTCCGATACTTCTTGGTCAAACCTTCCTGATGTGCAGTCAACCTTCTCAGATATCAAGTTCTCTGCTTCTGGACTTCTCTGAGATAAAGTTCTCTGCTCTGAAGTTCTCTGATATGAAGTCCTTGTTAGGATTGTACACTGCAAAGCATACATTATGCTTGTATTACCTAATTTCCCTGTAACTACCTATGAGAATATTAGTTACATTTAATCACAAGTTTTGCATATTTATTCACGTTATGGTTATGCAAATGAAATGTCTAATAATTTTATATTGTAGATAATGTGGTGTGATGATGTCACATGGAAGATCACATTATCGGTACCTTATAAAATAATATAATAGTTCACAATCTATATAATTATTAGACAAATTATATAAAGGTTGTAGTGTATGCTTGAGATTAGTTGGTCTTGACTATTAGCATACATTGGCGTATTTGCATACGTTGAACTGGATCGAGGTGAGATAGTATCTTCTGTACTGACTGTAAGAAGAGCGTAAATCTCGAATAATTATTATTTCTTAATTCTAAGTATATAATATTTAATTGTGTATTTATAATATTTATTGCTTTGATTTACCATGGGTGAGAGTCAAAATGATCGACTCAATAAGCCTCGTATCTTGGGCAATAATATTATTTATACGACAGTTATTATTATTACTAGAAATCGTGTCCCGACTCGTGCGGGTTGATGATGTACCCTTGAGGAGCTCGATCCATGATCTCTTAGATCATCTCCAGGGAGATTCAGTATTTTCCAAGATTGATTTAAGATCTGGGTATCATCAGTTGCGAATTCGAGAGTCGGATATCGCAAGAACGGCGTTTCGAACACGCTATGGGCACTACAAGTTTGTAGTGATGCTGTTTGGGTTAACTAATGCACCTGCGGTATTCATGGAGCTGATGAACCAAGTTTTCATCGACTATTTAGATAAGTTTGTGGTTGTTTTCATAGATGACATTTTGATTTATTCTCTTGACCAAGAGGAGCACGAACTTCACCTTCATTAGGTTCTCAACGTGTTGAGACGAGAGCAACTCTATGGGAAATTTTCCAAATGCGAGTTCTGGATGTCCGAGGTGACGTTTCTCGGGCATGTGATTTCATCAGATAGGGTACGTGTCGACCCTCAGAAGACGGAGGCTATCCGAGATTGGCAACCTCCGAAGAATGTTAAGGAAATCCAAAGTTTTCTCGGATTAGCAGGCTATTACCGGCGATTTGTGGAAGGATTTTCTAAAATCGCTCAACCTATGACGAACCTTTTGTGGAAGGATAAGAAATACACGTGGTCTGACGCGTGTCATCAGAGTTTTAAGTAACTCAAGAGCCGTTTAATTTCAGCGCCTGTCCTTTCTTTACCACAAGGGATGGAAGGGTTCGTGGTTTATAGTGATGTGTCCGGACATGGTCTTGGATGTGTATTAATGCAGAATGGGAAGGTGATTGCTTATGCTTCGCGTCAACTGAGGCCTTATGAGGTCAATTATCCTACCCACGACCTGGAGCTAGCGGTCGTGGTATTCACATTGAAGATTTTGCGACATTATCTTTATGGCGTCACCTGTCAGATTTTCACCGATCATAAGAGTTTAAAGTATATATTTACTCAGAAGGAGTTAAACATGCGATAGAGACGGTAGTTGGAACTGATTAAAGATTATGACATTGAGATACAATACCACTCGGGTAAGGCGAACGTCGTCGCCGACACCTTGAGTCGTAAGTCCGTTCAAGAACAAATGCTTGTTCGTTTGACTGCTCAGAAGGAACTTCAACAGGAGTTCCTAAGGCCTGAGATCGAAGTCTGGGTACAGCAAGTGCAAGGGCAACTTTGCATGTTAGAGATTTCATCGCCACTTGAGGAGGCAGTCAGAACGAAACAGGGTTCAGACCCGTTTTTGTTGCGCATTCGAGAGGATGTGGCTCAGGGGAAAGCCCCTGGATTTGTGGTTCACGAAGATGGACTTTTGTGATTTAAGAGCCGGTTATGCATTTCGGCAGATGACGAGTTGAAAAGCTCTATTTTGAGAGAGGCTCATGCTACTCCTTATTCCATCCATCCGGGGTCTAGCAAAATGAACAAAGACTTGAAACAAAATTATTGATGGAGTAATATGAAGCGAGAAGTCGCAGAATTTGTTTCAAGATGTTTGACCTGTTAGCAAGTCAATATAGAACATCAGCAACCGTCGGGCATGCTAAAACCGCTCCCTATTCTAGAGTGGAAGTGGGAGGATATTTCAATGGACTTCATCACGAGTTTACCAACGAGTCGTCGTGGCATGAATACAATTTGGGTAATCGTGGACCATTTAGGTAAAATTTATTTAACAAATCTGTGATTGCGTTAATTGCGCTTCAACTACTCAATAGAATAATGAATGTATTTATCGCGTATCACATTTTTTTATTCAGAAAATCTCATCATACGACAAAATAAAAGATACTTGCGTATATGTACAGTAGTTGTTATTGTGGCTCACATCTTCCTCTGATTTTACGTTTAGAAACGGCTTAAACGCCTTCTAAGAGTCAGGGAGAAGCTTCCCATCCAATTTCCTTACAAATTGGCAAACTGGGTCTTTTAACGTCAAATTCCCAAGATGTTGTTCATATTCTGGCATCAACTGCATCAGTTTTTCGACATTAATCATCTGTGGAGGGATGATTCAAAGTTTTTAGGACATTGAAGGTGGCATGTTCGTCTTGCACTCTAAGAATTAGCTTTCCTTCGTAGACGTCAATAAGAGCATGTCCGGTTGCAAGAAATGGCCATCCCAAGATAATAGGAATATCCTGATCTTCCTCCATATCAAGGATGATAAAATCTGCTGGAAATAAAAAATTATCAACCTTGATTAGCACATCTTCTATTATCCCATGTGGATATTTGATTGACCGATCGGCTAATTGCAGTGAAACTGTTGTTTCTTTTGCTTCTCCCAAGTTTAGTTTGTTGAAAATTGAGAGGGGCATCAAATTGATACTTGCCCCTAAATCACAAAGAGCTTTGTCAATATTCACTTCACCAATTGTACACGAGATTATAAAAGTTCCAAGATCTTTTAGCTTGGGTTGCAACTTCTTTTGTAGTATTGAGCTACATCCCTCTGTTAGCACGACAGTTTCATATTCTTCAAGCCTTCATTTGTTAGAAAGAATATCTTTCATAAATTTGGCATAGCTTGGCATTTGTGCTAGAGCATCGGCAAAAGATATGTTGATGTGTAGATTTTTGAAAATTTCCACAAATTTGCCGAATTGCGCATAGAGTTTGTGACTCTTCAATCGTTGAGGAAAAGGGATAGGTGAAACATAAGATTTGGCAGCAACTGGACCTTTTTGAGATGAAGGTCCTGATTCAGATTCTTTTTTTGTTTCTCGACTTTGTTTATTTTTTTTTGTTTTTTCAGATGATTTTCCACAAAAATCTCGGGAAACTAAACTCGACTTCTTGTAATGATAGCCTGGACACTCTCCCTTGGATTTACCTCGGTATTGCTAGGTAACATGTCGTGGGATCTTTCGGAAAGTATTTTGGTCATTTGGCCAACTTGTGTCTCCAGATTTTTAATTGAAGCATCATTGCATTGTTGATACTTCAGTTGTTGTTCGGCTAGCTTCGTGATTGCTTCTTCCCACCCAGGCTTCTTTTCTTGATGCGTTGGATTCAACACATTGTTGTTGTTTGCATAAGAAAATTTTGGATGATTTTTGTACCCTGGATTGTATGTTGGCCCGTAAGGATTGTATGCTTGCCTTTGGAAATTTTGAGCATAGGCCACTTGTTCTGGTGGTGGGAATGACTGCTCCTGTTGCACTAAGGGATACATAGTGCTGTTGTGAGTTGCTCCACAAATTTTACATGAAAGAGCTGAAACTTGTGGAGTTTCCACCGTCTTCACAGATTGAGGAGTTGAAAAAGACATGTCCTCGACTTTCTTTGATAAAGCTTCAATTTTTGCCAACATAAGTGAATAAGAATCCACTTCAAAAATGCCATTTGGTTTCTTTTGGATATTTCTGTCTGGCCATCTTGCACTTTGTTCACTTATAACCTCAAAAAGATTATAAGCCTCTCTCATAGTTTTGTTTCCAAGTGAACCATTTGATGATGAATCGACATTGGCTCGGCATGTAGGTAAGAGTCCAGAATAGAAGTAATTTACTTGTGCTCCCAAATTGAAACCATGGTTAGGACATTTTCGTAGCATATCTTTGTATCTCTCCTGTGCTTCGTGAAATGACTCCGAATATTGTTGACGAAATGTAGAGATTTCGTATTTGAGTTTCGCCACTTTTATTGGTGGAAAGTATTTAGTGGTGAATTTTTGAACAAATTCGGGCCAATTTGTTATGCTTCGTGGTGGCAAAGTATCTAGCCATTCTCTTGCTTTGTCCTTCAAAGTGTGCACGAAAAGTCTCATTTTTATCGCCTCGTCATTTACATTTGGATATTTGAAATTTCCACAAATCTCCACAAAACGGTTAATATGGAGATATGGATTCTCGTCGGTTCTTCCATAGAATGAGTTGTTGTTGGAGAAGAGATTGATGGTTGTAATACCCGAATTTTCAGTATAAATTTTTCGCGTTATTTTCTCTGAGATATACTGGATAGCTTGGTGTCTATACAGTATGGATAAAATAAATTGAGACTGAGACAGTTGTAATTGTGTAATTGTCGTACTTGGTCGACAATTGCGTTTAAGGATATCGTGTATCAGGTTATCGTATTTTTGATATCGGGTATATCATATGAGAATATTATTGGGTTGAGTATATGTATTCAGTATGTGTACACGTATCCGGTATGTCGAGACGGACAGGAACAGTTGGATTTTTGGCCAAGTATAGAGGCCATTACGTACGCTAAATTTTAAGGCTAACGTACGTTATGGCTAATGCATTACGTACGTAACAAAGGGAATCGGACAGGATCAAGATGTGGTCGGCAGGTGGGACCCGGTGTCGGCAGCGGATGTGGACAAGCGAGTCAACCTCGACATTACGTACGCTATGCATGGCGTATTACGTACGTAATATGGGTATGGTACTGTAGCAAGTCAACGTACGTATTACGTACGTTATGGGACAAGATTTACGTACGTAAAGAAGTTCACAAAATGAGTCAGTTAACTCTGGATTGTCGTTACGTACGCTACTAAGGTCAGATAGCGTACGTGAGAGTGTGTTACGTACGTTAACATGGACATGTTACGTACGTAACGAACAGAAATGTTTTATAAGAGGATGCACGTCTTTCATTTCTCTTCAGCTTTTCACTTCGTTTTTTCGCCTCCAACATTGAGAGAGGGAGATTTTGGCTTTCCTAAGTCGATTTCGAGCTTGAGGACTTGGATTTGGAGCTTGGATATGGAGCTATGGTTGATTCTTGGAGTATTTCCTTGTGTATTTCATCTTCTAAGAGGTATGTTGGATAATCCTCTCTTGAATTTCAGAATTTTTGATGTTGTTATTGATGAAAGATTCGTATGAAGATGATTATGATCTTTTTATTATGATTATTGGGGATTTATGAGGTGTATGTTGAAGGAAGATGATGATATGTTGGTTTATGTCTTGAATATGTTGATTATGATTATGAAATCATAGAGTTCTTGATGGTCTTGGTATTGTTGTTGTGATTTTTGATGTTAGGAAGATCGTATGTTGAAGAACATGATGATATGCACCTTGAAATATGAATAAGGATTGGTTAGATGTTAGAAAATATCTGATTATGTTGTTTTATGGATTGTGAACGTGAATTCGGATAATTCGTGTTCTTGAAGAACTATTGAGTTATACATGTCATGATTTTGGAAAGATTTCGGATAATTGGAATGTGATTATTCATGATAATAATCGGTAAATTATTTCCTACGAATTTACAAGTATGAACAAGAAGGAGTCTTGTTGATTCATATTTGAAGTTGAAGTTGGAATCGAATGTGTTATGAAATCCCTAATATCGAGATGAATTGATCATTGATTTGATGAATACGTTTAAAGCGTTGGTGTTTTAGATATGAATATGGAATATTCACATTTAGAACTAAGTTATGTATTTTGGTACAATATTCATATAGGGATACGAATATGATTAAGGGTTTGATGAGATTATTACTCACCTTGAGTTTGGAAATTCATACGTATTGAACAAAGTGTTATAATCGAATGTTTGAATTAATTGAAACCCTTGGAATATGATGTTGAACTAATCAGATTGTCCGGATTGATGATGATGATCGGTAATTGGTTTTCACTTATGAATTTACAAGAAGGAAACTTTTATTCGTATTTAAGATTGAATTTGGAATCGATAATGTTCAGACCCTTGGTTTAAATTGATTATTGATATGATCTTCGGATTGTGGAACCGTTGGGTTTATTGATTGTTATTTATTGATTATCGGATTTCGGCTTGCATTGTGGATATGAGTTCGTATTTGTCGAGTTGGATTATTTGGTTTTATGTATATGATTGAGGTATTGTTGAGTCGTTGAGTTTGATTGGCTGGTTATGTTGGTTTTTGATTATTATCGGATGCGTTGTCATTCGATTATTGCAATAGGTTGATATGTTTGATCGTGGTTTATGACTGTTGTGTTGCGGTCGAGGTTGAAGAGTTCGTAGATTGCTTTTGGTCGGGGCTGAGGAAACTCGTGGACGAAGGCAATGGATTTTGGTAACGGCTTCGTGGTATCGGTATCGAGGCAAGTTTATACTTGTTCAGTTTATAATATTTGATGAATGGTTTCGTTTTCATTTCATTTAAATTCATATAGCAATGATATTATAAATGTAAATTGTCGGTTTGATGGTTTGTTCGTGGAAAGGATATTATCGTCGGCTTGAGGTAATTTAGGCATTGTTCAGTTATGAGGATAATTATTATGTTGAGTTGTGATATATGTTGTAAGTTGGGTTTCGTATAATGAGATTCGTATTGATTGTTTCATTGGGAGGGATGTTGATTCCAGGACTGATGTATTGAGATCGTGGATCGTGTTGATCATTCATTGGGGATGATGACCCCAGGATTGTTGTTTCGAATATTGATTAGTCGTGTCGACTTTTCTTATTCATCTATATTCTCATCCATCCCTAATTTGATTTACCACTAACTCAGAATCACTCAAAGATAGTGAGGTGAGCAAGACCAAGAGAGGTCGCCATCTTCAGACCGGCCAGGAGGGCTTCCCATTCCACTTCATAGTCGGTGGCTAGGAAACCTAAGCGAATGGACGAGCATAACAAACGTTGGTCGGGACTGGCGAGGACTATTCCTACGCCTGCCCGGCCGGCAGTTGGGGATCCATCCATATGGAGCGACCGCTCCAATTGGTTATTCTCTCGCTGGTGAAAACTCCGCAATAAAATCTAAGGTTCCAGAGGGCAGGTCTTGACTTTCGGGGGGCTGGTATGAGTGTATAGGCCAGCTTTCTCCACCGGGGCGTATCTGAGGTCGGCATCAGATAGACCGGATGTCGAACCGCATTTTTCGCTCAAGCGAAGGCGGTGCAGATTGCAGTGTCAGATATCATGAGATACGGGCGGGGGGTTCTCCTCGGGCCGGTAGTTGCAGGGTTGTTGCTTCTGCTAAGACCTCCTTGGTAATTTTGTCGGTCGGGCCCCTTTTTCCTTAGCTTCTGAATAATCGACAAAAGAGTGCCTTTGCTTATTTCAGTTTTCCTAACATGTTCCACTTTCCGCTGTTTTTTCATCACTTCGAATTTCAAGTTTCACTGTCGGCATCCTAATGGCCACTGTTCGGGCGCTCACGCAATAAACCCGTTAGGTTCTGATGACTCCATCTGATTTCAGCCTAATCTTCGCCAAATAGCTCATCGGCCGCCGGAATATGGAAGCCTGCAAAAGGAAGACCAAATTAGATCAGTTCAGAATGTATCCGAACAAAGGGAGAGTTAGAACCCTTACTCGAATTCCTCTCCCGAAAGCCGGTTGGAATGTCCAGCTCGCCAGTGGGATTGTCGCTCGCGGATGCTTTCCATGCACCGCCGACCCAGAACCATTTCGCCGGATTGCCCCGCACCTTGTTCGGGACCCAAGGATCACCCGACTAGATCGGCCTTGGATGTGGTAGCCACCGACGGACCCTTTCTGAACCGTCAGTTTGAATAGGTGGTTCATCACCAACGGCGAGGGAAGATGGTACAGTCGATGACTACCGAACAAAGTGAGGGCGCAGACAATCTGGAGCCAGGCGTTCGGCATTAGCTGAAGCGGCGCCACATTCCAGGTGACCAGGAAATTAGAGACGATAGTGGGAACCGCAGCCTGGCCTCCATTATCGCCTCATTCACGGCGACCATGCCCTCTGGAGGTTGGTCGGCTAGCTCGTTCTTGGCAGGCGCGAAAAGGTCCACATCAGAAGGGACATGGTACCTCGCCCTCCAGATGGCCAAGTCTTTCCTGGTCGCCGAGCTCCTAATCTGGCCAAGGGACCACTGGGAGCGTTGTGCGGCCTGTAATAGCGACCGTTTCGAGGATTGATAGGGATGGGCGATCGAGTACTCTCGATAGTCGAACTTGGGACGCGGACCGGCCATTCTCCCCATAATTTCTGCGAAGGTTGAATAGGCTTGGCCGAAGGCACTATGTTGCTCCCAGTACGCCCTCACCGCCAACTCCTTCTCGACCAGCAAGCGTTTTTGCTCAGCCGCCGCCTCCCTGGCAGCATCGGCCTCGTTGAGTAGTTCCTCGACTTCCACGGGATTAATACCGGCACGGGTAGCCTCGGCAGCTGTCTCCATCTGGAAATCCGCGGAGGATCCTTCCCGGACAGTCGAAGTCCCGGCGGCGGAGTGGTGCCCATTTCAGACTTTGTAGGTACTCCAGACATTCTCAAAAAGAAAAGGAAAAAGGGGATTATTTCTTACCGAAGGATTGAGTCGATCGACGATCGGCAGATAAGGCTTCAAAAAAATTTCGGCTATCTTCCTCTCCGATGAAATTGCGTAAGGGGGATTACACTGTAACCCTGGCCCTTTTTATAGGAGAAAGCGGGGGCTTCCGTGCAAATAAGGAGAATCTCGAGGGCTGAAGTGCAACCGTCGGATAAAGTCACAGTCAATGTCTCCCTTGAAACCCGCGTACGCGTCGTTTCAAGGACACACGAGACGAGGAGTCTTAACTAACCGTCGGACTCCCCCAATCGCATCGCGACACGTACCCCCCGCGGAGTTTCGAGCCCGCTATTATTTCCCGCTCTTTTCAGCGACCGAGTGGATCGTGCAAATTCAAAACCAGTCCGCTCCAAAAACGATCATCTAAACTCATAAAAAGTCGCTCATCTAAATCCAAGCGATCGACAGTGGAGCCACCTCACCCCACGTCTTCGACATGAGAGCAAGCTGGGGGGCAATTGTTGTGCGGCAATTAATACGCCTGGACAGCGATCGGCATAAGGCCGAGCGATCGAGTTCACGATCAAATGAGCCATGGCAAACTTGCCAATCGAAGGTAACAGTCCATCTTCGAGTATCTAGCAATCGACCTTCCGGAGCGATCGTCTCTTGGTACCTAGTGACCGACTCTAGTGCCCGACCAAGGACGACCGTCCTATGCCACGTATAAGGCCATCATCCGTCATATCTAAGAGAACCGGATCTCGGAGCGAGGACCCACGTGCAAGATCCGCGAATGGCGCCACAGAATAAGGATCGTTGACTCCAGCCCATCAGCAGCTGTCAGTGACAAGGACGGCATCACCTACCGAAAGACCCGCCGAAAGGTCCTAGGTGGGGCCTTCCAACACAGCGACATAGATGCGTGTTGGCTTCTCACTGGTTCGCACATCCGACTGCCAGCAGCTACTGCGGACTTTAAGGAGACCAACCCATGTGCTAAAGACGATCGCCCACTTATTATAATATAGCAGAGGCGATTGCCCAGCGACTCCCAGTCCTATAAATAGAGAGCCTCCAGCAACTGGAAAAAGGTTCAAGAGTTCAGATTTTAAGAGGTTCACAAGTTCAGAAGCTCAGACATTCAGCTAAAGAACTTATCACTCCATCGTTGTTACAAGAACTCACAGAGCATCATCTCTGGTTCTTCCGGCAATCATCAATACTCAAGAGCTAGATAACTAGGTTCTTTACACTCATTGTAATTGTACTCTAATATTAATATTTGTACTCTCAAGTATTCGTATTAATAATATCTCGCGAGAGCATTCAAGCCCGGGATTAACAACCCCGGTAAATCTTGTGTTATTTACTTCCCCACGGACGTGCTCTCGCATTTTTTTTGTTACTCGTCCATTCCAGCATATCATCTCCGGATAATATTTTGGGTAACAACATCCGATCTAGTCAACTATTCACGCTTTATGTCTTCTGAGATTACTGAAACTAATTGTTTTTTTTTGTTGAGGAAGAGACCAGAAACTCCCCCACCTGTATCAGATATCCCTTGACCAGGCAGGTGTTAAATCGAGGGATGTGCACTAATGGCAGCCCTGCAAGGGAGAGGACCAACGAGACACGAACCCAGCAACAAACCTTGCAATATTTCAGCAAAGTATTGTCACCACACGGATTCGAACCCGCGATGTCGGGGTGTTTCCACCCCAATCACCTGGCAACTTACCATCAGTCTATGCCCGTGGGGACGTCTACTGAAACTAATTGTTAAAATGGGCTATATGTATCCTCCATTAGAAATGCATAATACTACTAACTCATAAGGTTCTTATTGTTAGGAGTATGCCCTCGAATGCCACTCAGAGGATGTTGAGTGAGGGCATTGTACTTGTAATTATGTAAATCATCAATATATAAGGCAATGGATGTTTTCTTTATTTACTGGAAGTTACTGGCATTCCTAACTCGTAAATATACATACAGAAACTAGTCCGTGTATTTGAGAGCAAAACATTCCACTCCTTATTAGATAAGGGGGTCGGCACTGGAAAGGTCTATAGCTCAAATACTTAATCGTTCGCAAGTCGATGAAACTTGACTGGGCGTTAAGTTTATGTAAAGACTTGTATGACGTGTTCTTTGACATGGAGAGTGCCTGTCGAATGCTAATGGTTAGTGGGAGCACACGTTATAGGTATGCTAATTAGATTAGTATACTCGAACCGACTCACCCTCGATTCGTCACACGGATTTCACTCCGGGACAGTCAATGATGGAATCGAAAGGTTGTGATAGGTATTCGTGAACCTTCGACTTGAGGATTTAGTAGGGATGTGCTTGTGACGTCAAGATTTTCATTAGAGTAGTTCGACCCTGTAAACCTAAGGCGGGGTCAACTCGGCGTGCATCTTGACGGCAAGTAGCAGTCCTATCAATACCAAGATAGAATTCTTTCTCCTGTTAGTGAACGGGTTATATGTCCTATGCGGTTATTGGCAGATGAGATCATAAGTCTTTGGCCAAATCATTGGAGCTAGCTGTATTAGATACACGAGAGCTCGATGATCTCGGTTTGCATTAACGCATGCATAGCATCAAGTACAGATGGGGTTTGACTGACCGTGACCCTATAACTTGATCGGGACATTTGAAAGAAGGGTTTATACGTATACTGGTATTCACGACAGAATGGTTCTTGAATGATCCCAATCATTCGTTCTCAGTCGGGGTACAGTGTAGGCCACCAGGCTGGTTAGGTGGTGCTACTACTCTTTGATTCCTCCCATTGCTGACTGAGACGGACCTACCGAGTCGCGTATTAGGATTGACGACGGAATGAATCGAGCTTAATCTCTCATTATGAATATTAGATATTGGATATCTAATTTGAGACATTGGATGTCTAAATCGATTTATTGGATAAATTGATTTACGGCCTAATGGATTAAATAAATTATTGGGTGATTAATTTAATTCTTGAATATAATTATTTCTTGGAGAAATTAATTATGTTATTTTGTATTTGATATGTTTAATTAATTGGATTAATTAAACAATATAAATACATCGGAACGGAATTGGAGTTTATCTGTTTGGACTCTCGGGAGTCCGAAATGAACCGAACTCGTCCGATTTCTTCTAGAGGCCAGCCCCCACCTTGATTTCCTACCTTGATCATTGTCTTGTTTTCTTGTTGGAAGACTTTTGACATATGAGATTTCATATCTCTTATTATAAGGTTAAAGGTGATTTTGTGGGTGGAATCTTATCTTGTGAATGATTTTAAGACCAAAATAAAACTCTCATTCTCACAACCTTGGACATTCACGGCAGCCTCATTTTGGAGAGAGTGGGAGAGAAAACTTGGTCTTGTGTTTTTCATCATTCACATTTTCTTAGAGAAAAATTGTTGAGAGATATATTATACACTTAGAATGTAATAATAAAAGCTTCATCACTTGATTCTAGCCGTAACCTTAGAGGTTAATCGAGTGTTGTTGTTCCGATCGTTTTTCCGGCGCGTGGCAAGTAGAGACGCGGTGCTTTCGACATTGGATCGTTCAAGAGCTTGGAGCGGATTGGATTCGTAGAGATCAATCGAAGCTTGGGGAATAGCTCAAGAGAAGGTTAACATTTAATCAACGGACTTCAAGGGTTAGTTTCTTACGACTCTTGCTATTCGTTTTAATATTCGTATATACGTAGCTCGATCGATCCTCGTAGGATTCGGATCGAATTAATTTTCGTTTTACCGCTTCCGCTGGGCCTTCGTTTTAGGCACCGAATCCCAATACTTATTTGTTTTTTTGTTGATTTCATGTCTTTTATTACTTATCTAACATTTATTTTGATTTTAAGAAATGGAAAATTTCCAGCTTTAAACAAAATTATAAGATCAAATGCAATTTACAATTTAAGTAGAGCTGATAATTTTACAATTTATCCCCATGAGTCGGAAACTGAAGAAACCGGTGGTGATGAAATAGACGATGACAATCCAAATGGCTCAGATTCAAGTACCGACAATAATAGCGAACCTATTCCAACTGCCCCATGGTTTACAATAAAAGAGATGACATCGAACAATAAATCAGGTAATTGTTTTAACGTCAGCCCACTTGGTGATGATCTGTTTCAATATCAATTTTTGCAGATAAGCAAACTGCTATAGATGCAGTAAGAGCGAGTCACATAAGAGATTTTAGGAATTACCATGTTATAAAGAGTGACACAACACAATATGAAGTAAAATGTATTGTGGCAGAATGTTAATGGAGAATTCGGGTTATGAAATCAAAGCGGTCTAGTTTATTTGAATCACTATACTACCGGAAGAACATACTTGTCTCTTAAGGACACTTCAACAAGAACACAAGTGTTGGTATAAAATCGGATATTTGCGCCGTTTTGTGCGGAAGCATAAATAAATTACGGAAAATAAATCACACAAGGATTTATAGAGATTCAGCTATTAACGAAGCCTACGTCCTCTCTCGATGTATCTTTTTCTTTAGGATTAAGATCAAAACTTCTACGCCTCTCTTCTATCGATCGAGGGATTACCGTTTACAAGCTCGTCTTCTATCGGTCCGAGTAAAACCATTTTTCCTTTTCTATTGGATAAGGAATCAACCACTCTAGCTTTCTATGGGTACTAGATAAATCTCACTTAGATATCGATTGCGATTCTAAGAATGTCGGATACTTGATCCTAATAACACCGAATCCAATCGTATCTTTTCTTTTGCCTCTCGTGTATAATGTTGAATGTATAAACACTCAAACTAACAATATAAGCTCAATATTACAACAACAATGTAAGTATATGATTCTAAGATGTATGTCTTGTTTGCTTGAAGTTGTTGTACACAAACAATACCATAGGGATGGTATTTATAGGCATTTCCCACAAACTAGCCGTTGCTGCCAGTTGACTAGCTAGCGTGCGCTAGCTCTTCCTTCTTAGCGTGCGCTATCGCACATTTTTGCTTTAGTGTGCGTAATGTCTTTCATGTAGCGTACGTTAATCATTTTATGTTTCAATCCAATGGCTACTATCCTTGACAGTTAGCGTGCGCTACCACTTCCTTTGTAGCGTGCGCTAATCCAATATATCCGTTGCATGACTTGTCAAAGTATCCGTTTGATATGCTGACTTTGACCTGCTTTTCCCAACGTTCTGATTGACTAGAATTCAAACTGATATTTAGAGTGCGCTAAATATCATTCCTTGCGTGCGCTAGTACTGACTTCATTGCATGCGTCATTCTGAGTTTGAATATCTTCACAACGGTAACATGGCTCGATAGCGTGCGTTAATGAACAAGCATAGCGTGCGTTATCTCGTCAGATGACTTCCCTTCAGGTAACTTCGAACTTGGATGATATGCAGAGAACTTCCCGTTAGCGTGCGCTATCATATATGTCTTAGCGTGCGCTAGACATGCATTATGCTCACCTTTTTGCGTCTTCTTCTGCTTCGTTGTTTTGCTTCGCCTCGATGTTGTTTTGTTGTTTAGCAACTTTAATCATCAAAGCACAAATTAAATAATGGGTGGAATAAATATTCCAACAATCTCCCCCTTTTTGATGATTACAAAACAACTCTTGAATTGGATAAAACCTGTAAAAATAAAATATATGTATATGTATACGAATCAAAGTTTTCGGCTTTGATCGTTTCGTTAGTTTCTCCAATCCTTTTATTTTTCAATCCTTTTCTTTTTCTTCTTTTTCGACTTCTTCGTTTTTCATTTTTCAATTTTTCAACTCCTTCGTTTTAACTCCCCCTTTTTGTATGCTTTCTTTTTCTTTTCGACTT
The DNA here is from genome assembly GCA_033398695.1 of Orobanche coerulescens. Taxonomy (NCBI): domain Eukaryota; kingdom Viridiplantae; phylum Streptophyta; class Magnoliopsida; order Lamiales; family Orobanchaceae; genus Orobanche; species Orobanche coerulescens. The sequence continues at coordinate 55,330,265 of CM065805.1, read as the reverse complement.
CTTCGATTTTTCTCATTTTTATCAATTCATCTCCTTCTCCCCCTTTTTGTTTTCATCAAAAAGTATAAAAATATAGAGTATATCAAATGAAATATAAATATGCATGATACCAATTTATGCATTAATAAGGGAATTTAGTTATACCCTTTTAAAAATACTCTCCCTGAAAGTATTATTTCCCCCTTTTTAAAATATCAATTAAAAATTAATTTTTGGGGACCCAACCGATAGTTGCTTTTTTGTTTTGAGATGTGAACGATGTTTGGAATAATCGTTCCTTTAGGAACCCAAATCTTTTTCATTTTTATCGTCTGGCATGGGCTTTTACAGTTAGAAATATGATGCCCAATTTTAAAACATTTTTCACATCGGGGTATTTTGAAATTGACGGATTCGTTTTTCGAACGTGGTTTGAATCCTAACCCCTTTTATTTAGAGTATATTTTTGAACGCATAACATTTGTTCAAATTTATCGTTGCCGCACGAGAATTTCTTTGTCAAAATTTTTAGTTCATCTTAAACTTTTAAAAGATCATTCTTTAAGATATTCTCATTTTCAATGCATTTCGAATGATCGATTTCAACACATTTCCCTTTTTCAAGTATTTTGGAATTTTCAATTTCCAAAGTTTTATATTTAGACTTGAGGGATTTAATTTCATTTAAAGCATTTTGATAATCCGTATGTAATAACTCGAATGCTTCAAAAAGTTCGTCGTAGGAGTTACTTACTTGGCTTTCGACGTCGCTATCGTCGAACGAACTCCGGGCCATGAGCGAGAGATTATTTTAGTCAAGAAAATCTTAATCGGTATCTTCGTCGCTCCATGTTGCGATTAAAACCTCCTTGGGTTTTACACGACAGTTCTTTGCAAAGTGGCCTGGTTTACCACATAGTCGACAAGTGTTGTCGAACTTTTTAGATTCGCCCGCTTGGATGTCCTTCTTTCTTTGGTTTAATAAGTGTTGGAACTTATTAATATTCTTGGCATAATATGCCATTTCTTCATCACTTTCGTCCACCGGGATTTCTTCTTTCTTTCTCGGCACCTTAGCCTTGAAGGCTATCGATCTTTCCTTCGGTTTCGGTTTGGCATTCCGAGATTTTAGAACAATCTCGTAGTTGATAAGAGAGCCAACGAGAGCACTAAAATCGAGAGTATTTAAATCTTTGGATTCCATTATTGTCGTAACCGTACCGTCCCATTCTCGAGGTAGTGATTAGAGAATTTTCTTTACTTTCTCACTACTCGAAAGTGGTTTTCCGAAACATGCTAATCCATTATTGATAACCAAAAATCGGTCAATTATAATCGAGATGGATTCGTCGTCCTTCATTTGGAATAGTTCATAATCGTGAAGGACCATGTTTATCTTCGTCTCTTTGACTTGAGACGTACCTTCGTGTGTTACCTCAAGCATTTTCCAAATTTCTTTGGCACTATCACACGATGATATCCGGTTGTGTTCTTCCGGATTTAAAGCACAGTATAATAATTGCGTGGCTTTGCAATTATAATGGTCGTTTTTCCAATCCGCATCGTCATACTCTTCAAAGGTTTTGAGAGTTCCGTTTGAGTTCGTCGGAATTTTGGGACCAAGACAAATCACCTTCCATAATTCGATATCGTAAGCTCGGATGAAAATAGACATTTTCTTCTTCCAAGTCATGAAATTCGATCCATCAAAAAATGGTGGTCGGTTGAGAGCAAGGCCTTCGACTGGAGCCATTTGAAATGCCATTTTGGATCTTATCCTCGGATGTTAAGCCGCGTATTGGAGTACCGCTCCGATACCAATTGTTGGTATAAAATTGGATATTTGCGCCGTTTTGTGCGGAAGCATAAATAAATTGCGGAAAATAAATCACACAAGGATTTATAGAGGTTCGGCTATTAACGAAGCCTACGTCTTCTCTCGATGTATCTTTTTCTTTAGGATTAAGATCAAAACCTCTACGCCTCTCTTCTATCGGTCGAGGGATTACCGTTTACAAGCTCGTCTTCTATCGGTCCGAGTAAAACCGTTTTTTCTTTTCTATTGGATAAGGAATCAACCACTCTAGCTTTCCATGGGTACTATATAAACCTCACTTATATATCGATTGCGATTCTAACAATGTCGGATACTTGATCCTAATAACACCGAATCCAATCGTATCTTTTCTTTTACCTTTGTGTATAATGTTGAATGTATAAACACTCAAACTAACAATATAAGCTCAATATTACAACAACAATGTAAGTATATGATTCTCATATGTATGTCTTGTTTGCTTGAAGTTGTTGTACTCAAACAATACCATAGGGATGGTATTTATAGGCATTTCCCACAAACTAGACGTTGCTGCCAGTTGACTAGCTAGCGTGCGCTAGCTCTTCCTTCTTAGCGTGCGCTATCGCACATTTTTGCTTTAGCGTGCGTAATGTCTTTCATGTAGCGTACGTTAATCATTTTATGTTTCAGTCTAGTGGCTACTGTCCTTGACAGTTAGTGTGCGCTACCACTTCCTTTGTAGCGTGCGCTAATCCAATATATCTGTTGCATGACTTGTCAAAGTATCCGTTTGATATGCTGACTTTGACCTGCTTTTCCCAACATTCTAATTGACTACAATTCAAACTGATATTTAGCGTGCGCTAAATATCATTCCTTGCGTGCGCTAGTACTGACTTCATTGCATGCGTCATTCTGAGTTTGAATATCTTCACAACGGTAACATGGCTCGATAGCGTGCGTTAACGAACAAGCGTAGCGTGCGCTATCTCGTCAGATTACTTCCCTTCAGGTAACTTCGAACTTGGCTGATATGCAGAGAACTTCCCGTTAGCATGCGCTAACATATATGTCTTAGCGTGCGCTAGACATGCATTATACTCAGCTTTTTGCGTCTTCGTCTGCTTCGCTGTTTTGCTTCACCTTGATGTTGTTTTGTTTGTTTAGCAACTTTAATCATCAAAACACAAATTAAATAATATGTGGAATAAATATTCCAACAACAAGAAACTCAGTTCGAAGATAATTGTAGACGTAATAAAACAACAAGACTCAGTTTTTATTTTAGTATGCTCAATTAAGTACATATACACACACATACAAATATATAAGTTTGAAGACTTAACATTTTTTTCATATTTAGGTCATAGAGGGTCCTTATTTGAAAGTGAAAAACACCTAGGACCAAATTACAGCCATGTATAACTATGTTAGTTATAAAAAAAGTGTGACTTGGAAAGAAACATGCGATATCAGGTGTTTATGGTGATTGGACGACTTCGTACACTAAACTCCCAATGTTTTTTAGTGCTTTGATTCCATTCAATCCAGGTACGATTGTCTCGATTGATGCTTAAGTTCATGTTACAAAACCAAACACTTCTGTGTGCAAACATATCGGGTGGGCATTCAAACCAATGGTAGATAGGTGGGAGCATGCTCGACCAATTATAAGTATTGACAGTACTTTTTTGAAGGGAGGTATAACGGGAAATTGTTGGTTGCAATAGGGTTGGATTCAAATAACCAACAATACCCAATTGCCAATGTTGCTAATGAAGAAACAACCGTCAACTGCTCTTGGTTCTTACGTCATGTTCGAACATATGTATGTTAGGGTAGAAAGGGTGTGTGCATAATTTCAGACCGTCATGTCGGGATCATCGAAGCAATGAAAAGAGAACAAAGTGGCTTCACCGAAGACATAGGTATACATCATTTTTGTCTTTTACATGTTTGTAGCAATTTTAGTTTGGCTTATCCAAGTTCACATTAGAAGATGATATGCTAGTTAGCTGGAAATTCTTCTTAATTGACGAAATTTGAGACAACAATGATGAGCTTAATCCAGATGTTGAAAGATGGCTACGAAGTATTCCATTAGAAATGTGGACTATGTCTCATGATGGAGGTCACCGTTATAGCCAAGCAACACCAAATTGTTGGGAGTATGCCCTCGAATGCCACTCAGAGGATGTTGAGTGAGGGTATTGTACTTGTAATTATGTAAATCATTAATATAAGGCGATGGAAGTTTCTTTATTTACTGGTAGTTACTGGCATTCCTAACTCTTAAAAATACATTTAGAAACTAGTCCGTGTATTTGAGAGCAAAACGTTCCACTCCTTATTGGATAAAGGAGTAGGCACTGGGAAGGTTTATAGCTCAAATACTTAATCGTTCGCAAGTCGATGAAACTTGACTGGGAGTTAAGTTTATGTGAAGACTTGTATGACATGTTCTTTGACATGCAAAGTGCCTGTCGAACGCTAATGGTTAGTGGGAGCACACGTTATAGGTATGCTAATTGGATTAGTATACTCGAACCGACTCACCCTCGATTCATCACATGGATTTCACTCCGGGACAGTCAATGACGGAATCGAAAGGTTGTGATATGTATTCGTGAACCTTCGACTTGAGGATTTAGTAGGGATGTGCTTGTGACGTCAAGATTTTCATTAGAGTAATTCGACCCTGTAAACCGGAAGGCAGGGCTCAACCTCAACGTGCATCTTGACGGGCAAGTAGCAGGTCCTACTGAATACCAAGATAGAATTCTTTCTCCCGTTAGTGAGCGGGTTATATGTCCTATGCGGTTATTGGCAGATGAGATCATAAGTCTTTGGCCAAAGCATTGGAGCTAGTTGTATTAGATACACGACAGCTCGATGATCTCAATTTGCATTAACACATGCATAGCGTCAAGTACAGATAGGGTTTGACTGACCGTGACCCTATAACTTGATCGGGACATTTGAAAGAAGGGTTTATACGTATACTGGTATTCACGACAGAATGGTTCTTGAATGATCCCAATCATTCGTTCTCAGTTGGGGTATAGTGTAGGCCGCCAGGCTGGCTAGGCGGTGCTACTACTCTTTGGTTCCTCCCATTGCTGACTGAGACGAACCTACCGAGTCGCGCAATAGGATTGACGACGGAATGAATCGAGCTTATTCTCTCTTTATAAATATTAGATATTGGATATCTAATTTATTGGACATTGGATGTCTAATTAAATTTGGGATATTGGATGTCTAAATTAAGTTATTGAATAAATTAATTTACGGCCTAATGAATTAAATAAATTACTGGGTGATTAATTTAATTCATGAATATAATTATTTCTTGGAGAAATTAATTATGTTATTATGTATTTGATATGATTAATTAATTGGACTAATTAATCGATATAAATACATCGGAACGGAATCAGAGTTTATCTGTTTGGACTCACGGGAGTCCGAAACAGACCGAACTCGCCCGGATCCTTCTAGATGGCCGCCCCCCTTCCACCTAATTTCCACCAAGTTTTCATTTCCATTTTATTATTAAATGACAATGACTTGGTGGGGGAATCTCATGAGATATGAATTGATTTTTGTGGGTTGAATAAGAATAAGTAAGGGAAGACTTCTAACTCTCAAGTGAATTCACCTTGGCTTATTTTCATACGTGAGTTTGAGTTTGAGAGAGAGAGAAAATTGTTTTCTCTTTAGTCTTCATCTTCTTCTTCTTTTGTTCTTGGTTGTTCTTGGAGAAAAATCAAGAAATCAAAGAGAGATAATGAGTTATACACTTGGAGTGTTATAATTACAATAGCAAGCTTATATAACCTTGTTCTAGCCGTATTCTTGGAGGATAATGAGGTTTAGTCATCCCAGTCGTTTCTCCGGCGCGTGGCAAGTAGAGACGCGGTGCTTTCGGCGTTGGATCATCCAAGAGCTTGGAGCGGATTGGATTCGTAGAGATCAAGCAAAGCTTGGGGAATAGCTCAAGAAAAGGATACCATTTAATCAACGTACTACGAGGGTATGTTTTTCGTATCTCTTGTGTTTCGTTTTATATATTCGTATATACGTAGCTCGATCGATCCTCGTAGGGATTCGGATTGAATTAATTTTCGTTTTACCGCTTCCGCTGGGCCTTCGTTTTAGGCACCGAATCCCAACAGTGGTATCGGAGAGTAGGTCTTGCGATCGTATATACGATATTGGCATTTGGAATGCTCGATTAGATGGTGAATGATTTGGAATCATTTTAGTCATAATCGTGGTACATATTTTACGTTCATTGTAGTTATATTTTTCGTAAGTTTGTCTAAATATAAATCTTAAATTTTTCGGAAATATGATTTATATTGAAGATATGAATGTTGAAAAATATTGATATTGGATATCCAGTCGAAAATCGAGCTCCGAATCGTCGTAAATGCGATTTTTTTGGACAAAGGGCGTGAAGGCTGCCCGGGTGACTCGGCCGTGTCGGTGACACGGGCCGTGTCCGCGATCCCGTGCCATGCTAGGCGCAGACCGTGTCTGGCCGGCAGCTTCCGGAAGTGACTAGACCGTGTCAGGCGACACGACCGAGTCTGGCAGGAAGGTCTAGGACGCTGCCGGCACGACCCGACCATGCCATTTGGCACGGGCCGTGTCCGGCCGGCAGGCTGCCGGCAGTGACTCGGCCATGGCAGGCCATTTTCGCCCCAGCTCGATTTTTTCGTGTATTCTTGAAAATTAATCTCCCTCATGTTAAATTGGATTTAATATGATTAAAATCATTTATGGTATTTCATTTTATAAGGCAAATTTGATTAATTGGAATATTTATGGTCGACCGAATTATTTTGAACGTTATCATACTACCGATTGTGTGAATCGATTGGATCAGTTCGTATTGTTGATTGGATCAATGTATCTCTACGCTTTCCATTTATATAGTATTTATTGGATGAATGCTTTTGAATGGGGATGTGGTTTGTGGACTTAGTTTTGAATCGTTCGTTTTATTCGATTGGGTTGTAAAGGCCGTTTTGAGCCTATTTATTTTACTGGAAATATTTGTATCTAGGATGCAATTTTCAATGTAAAATTTATATGTAATGAAGAAGACCGGAGGAAGATCTGTTTCGAGAAGACGAAGATTCAAGACGAAGACTTGTAATTAGATTACGGAGTTTTTGTTTTCTAGGAACGGTCCATGAACCACATGTTGGTAGCAACTAGGTTGTGAATGGTTGTTTCATATTGTATGAATGCCACAAACGCACTTAAATGATTAATGTGCAAAGTGTAACGTTAATCGCAAAAATTCTCCCACGACAAATTATTAAGTTTATAAGGTTTCAAGGTTTTCCTTCCCTCCATCGAGCTTTCGGGAAATTGAAATCCAAACCGGATGTGCTATGCTTCCGAGTTATCGGGGTAGTCGTTCGGGGAGGACGGATAAATTACCGGGAGCGCATTGGATGCCTTCGGTTGGAGCAAATTTTATCCCTAGAAACCTGATAGGTTGCCGGATAAGATTCAATTGTGAAACTGATTTGCGTCGATGGTATAAACTTAACTTGTTCATGAACCATAGAAATCGTATAGGTTGAGGGGAGTGAACAAGGGGAAAAAGAAGATCGTATCATCCATTAGATGGGTTGGTGTTGGACACCACTTTATGAAAATTAATAGACTACAAACCTGTTCAGTTGCCCCCTATTAAGATTTATAAAGAACTCGATCACCACTATGAAGTAGAGCGATGATACTTCCGGATTTCATATGGGAGTGTGTTATTCCGATAAAAATAGTGGGAGCTGGGTAACAAGAAAAGAAAAGACCTTAATTCTATACTCAGAACATAATTGAACGAGTCACTAATTAATCTGTCGTACTTAATGAAGACATAACTCTCAATATGACAATGAACCCACTTTCAATTCTACTCGAAAAGAACACCTTAATCGGACCTAACTTTGTGGATTGGCTCCGCAACCTGATGATAGTCCACAGTATAGAGGCACTGGGATACGTCTTGGAGACGGACATTTCGGCGCCTCCTGTGTGGACCAGAGCCAATTAGGAAGAGATTGAAAATCACGAAAAGTGGGTTAAGGATGACGTGAAAGTCCGTGCTTATATAATGGCTTCCATGTCTAATGAGCTTCAGAGAGCTCATGAGAAAATGACTTCTGCTAGGCAGATTCTATCTCACTTAACCGAGCTTTATGGTGAGCACTGTCGAACTGCTAGATATGAGATATCCAAGCAACTGTTCGGTGCAAGGATGAAGGAAGATGAGAAGGTTAGGGAGCACGTCCTCAAAATGATATCCATGATCGATAGATTGGAGGCTCTTAATTTTAAGATGGATACATCTCTTCAAACCGACCTTATCCTACAGTCTCTCCCTGAATCCTTCTCACATTTTGTTATGTACTTCAACAGCAACGAGATTGCATGTAACTTAGCTGGGCTAATGAACAAACTTGTGACTGCTCAGCCTCAGATGAAGACTCCGCGGATGAAGGAGTCTGCCCTTGTGATTTCTTCTGGATCTCGGAGGTCCAAGAACAAGAAGAAAAAGACTAAGAAGCGGACGGTACCACAAGTCGAGGATCTTAAGGGTAAGGGCAAGGCCCCGATGTTTCTAAAGAGCAAGAAGAAAGACATTTGTCTCAAGTGCGGTGAGCTGGGCCACTAGGCAAGAGACTGTCCGATTCTTCATGCACTTCAGGTACAGAACTTTTAGTTTTGGAAACAAATTGTTCTGCTACTGTATTTTCTACTTCCTGGATACTGGATTCTGGTTCTAGTTCTCATATTTGTATCGTGAATCAGGATCTGGAACAAAGTAGGAAGCTTGGAGCTGGAGAAGTTATGATCACAGTCGGAAGCGGACATAGTGTCGAGGCAACCGACATAGGATCACTTCTTTTGGTTTTAGAATCCAGCTTTGTTTTGACTTTAGAAGATGTATTTGTTTTGCCCAAGGGGCATAAAAACACTGTATCCATTCCGGCCATGGACCGAAATAGCTTTTCATTTTTCATTGGTGATGGTTCCTGCAAAATTTATTTCAGAAATAAACTAGTGGGTACTGCTACATTGTTAAATGGATTGTATCATCTAAATCTCAGCAACAAAGTAGTTGTGAATACTATGACTAGAAAACATGGTAGGGATAAAACCAATCAAGTTTTGAAATGGCATCTAAGACTTGGTCATGTTGGTCAGACCAAGGTTTACAAAATAGAAAAAGATGGACTTATGGGTCCATTGGGATCGGATCCCTTTCCTACTTGTGAATCCTGCCTTAAAGGCAAAATGACTAAGTCCCCCTTCGCAAGGACTTTTGAAAGAGCCGTTGATAAACTGGGATTAATCCATACCGACATTTGTTGTGCTTTGGAAGCAGCACGTGACGGATATCAATATTTCATTACGTTTACAGATGATCATACTAGGTATGGTTATGTATACTTAATGAAACATAAATCCGAGGCTTTTGAGAAATTCCAGGAATTCAAGGCCCTAGTCGAGAAACAAACTGGTAATCATATCAAAGCACTTCAGTCGGACCGAGGTGGCGAGTATATGAGTATGGAGTTTGACGAGTTCCTTAAGGAACAAGGAATAGTTTCACAACTAACACCTCCAGGTACTCCTCAGTTAAATGTTGTGTCAGAAAGAAGGAACCGGATCTTGTTGAACATGGTCCGTTCCATGCTGGGCTATGCTGACTTACCGATTTACCTGTGGCGGTATGCACTCCTGCTGCTTACATCTTGAATAGATGTCCTTCCAAATCCGTTCCTAAAACTCCACATGAGATGTGGGAGGGCAAGAAACCAAGTCTTAATCATATTAGGATTTGGGGATGTCCCGCCTATGTCAAGAAGACTAAGGTGGAGAAGTTGGAAGCTAGGTCCGCGAAGGGACGTTTCATTGGATTCCCGTCTGGGACGATGGGTTATCTATTCTACATGCCCAAAGATCGAAAGATCGTTGTTGCTTTGCATGCACACTTCCTAGAAGAAGAGTTCATTCAGGAAGGCGGAGCACGTAGAAATATTTGTTTGGAAGAATACAATGAAACTCCTCAGGAGACACCTGTGCAAGAAAAATGGAATCGAACAACCACCTCGTAGGTCAAGTAGGGCGTCTCATTTACCTGAGAGGTACAGTTTTATGCACTTGGCGGAACTGGGTTTCCACGAGGTTCTAGGTGATAAACAAGAGACTGATCCGCGACTAATGACCTAGCAATGGTGGATGTAGACTCCATGAAATGGACTGTAGCAGTCTTCATGTAGTTGGGACCTTCGTTTTGACGAGACGGTCAAAGAGTTTGACTTCGTGCAAAATGAAGAGGAACGTTGTGTATACAAGAGGGTTAGTGGGATCAAGATCGCATTCTTAGTACTATGTGTAGATGACATTCTACTAATAGGAAATGATGTGGGAATGCTTAGTTCTGTGAAAGCTTGGCTTTCGAGTAATTTCTCCATGAAAGACTTGGGAGAAGAAACCTATATTCTTGGGATTCAACTCTATTGGGATAGATAGAAGAGAATAATAAGTTTTTCCCAAGCCCTCTATATAGATTAGATCTTAAAGAGGGTTCCTTCCGATACGACATGGAATAAAACTCACCTTGAAGATGTGTCCTCATAGTGAGGAACAATGAAAGGATATGAGTTATATACCATATGCTTCGGCAGTGGGTAGCCTTATATATACTTTATTGTGTACAAGACCTGACATTGCGCATGCTGGAAGCGTGGTAAGTAGGTTTCGGGCTAACCCAGTCAGGGAACATTAGACCGCCGTAAAGAATGTTCTCAAGTACTTTAGAAGTACTAAAAGATCTGATTCTTATATATGGTGGTGGAGAACAGAATGTGGTGGGATTCACTGTATTGGACTTCCAAGGACAGAAAGACGATTATATGTCTACTTCTGGCTATATTTACTCTTAATGGAAGAGCAGTATCTTGGCATAGTGTCAAGTATAGCGCGACTGCTGATTCCACCAGTTAGGCTGAGTATAAAGCTGCCTCAGAGGCCTCCAAAGGAAGGGTTAAGAAGTTTCTAGGTAAACTTCTCGTGACATTTTGTGCTCCGCTGCCTGAGCGGTAGCACAGGCCTAGGAGCCGAGGTTTCACAACAGTACAAAATATATTGAGAGAGAGTATCATCTCGTAAGAGAATTTGTTCGCATAGAGATACATTGTGCTGCATAGAGTAGAGTCAGCCGATCAGGTCGCTGATCCACTTACCAAGCCACATTCTCAGATTAGCTTGGAGCGTATTCTGGAGAACATGGGTATTAGATACCTTAGTGTGTGGCATTGAGTGCAAGTGGGAGATTGCTGGGAGTATGCCCTCGAATGCCACTCAGAGGATGTTGAGTGAGGGCATTATACTTGTAATTATGTAAATCATTAATATAAGGCGATGGAAGTTTCTTTATTTACTGGTAGTTACTGGCATTCCTAACTCGTAAATATACATTTAGAAACTAGTCCGTGTATTTCAGATCAAAATGTTCCACTCCTTATTGGATAAAGGGGTAGGCACTGGAAAGGTTTATAGCTCAAATATTTAATCGTTCGCAAGTCAATGAAACTTGACTCGGCGTTAAGTTTATGTGAAGACTTGTATGACATGGAGAGTACCTGTAGAACGCTAATGGTTAGTGGGAGCACATATTATAGGTATGCTAATTGGATTAGTATATTCGAACCGACTCACCCTCGATTCGTCACACGGATATCACTCTGGGACAGTCAATGACGGAATCGAAAGTTTGTGATAGGTATTCGTGAACCTTCGACTTGAGGATTTAGTAGGGATGTGCTTGTGACATCAAGATTTTCATTAGAGTAGTTCGTCCCTGTAAACCGGAAGGCGGGGGTTAACCTCGACGTGCATCTTGACGGGCAAGTAGCAGGTCCTACTGAATACCAAGATAGAATTCTTTCTCCCGTTAGTGAGCGGGTTATATGTCCTATGCGGTTATTGGCAGATGAGATCATAAGTCTTTGGCCAAAGCATTGGAGCTAGTTGTATTAGATACACGACAACTCGATGATCTCAATTTACATTAACGCATGCATAGCGTCAAGTACAGATAGGGTTTGACTGACTGTGACCCTATAACTTGATCGGGACATTTGAAAGAAGGGTTTATACGTATACTGGTATTCACGACATAATGGTTCTTGAATGATCCCAATCATTCGTTCTCAGTTGGGGTATAGTGTAGGCCGCCAGTCTGGCTAGGCGGTGCTACTACTCTTTGGTTCCTCCCATTCTTTGGCGAGACAGACCTACCGAGTCGCGCAATAGGATTGACGACGGAATGAATCGAGCTTATTCTCTCTTTATAAATATTAGATATTGGATATCTAATTTATTGGACATTGGATGTCTAATTAAATTTGGGACATTGGATGTCTAAATTAATTTATTGAATAAATTAATTTACGGCCTAATGAATTAAATAAATTACTGGGTGATTAATTTAATTCATGAATATAATTATTTCTTGGAGAAATTAATTATGTTATTATGTATTTGATATGATTAATTAATTGGATTAATTAATCAATATAAATACATCGGAACAGAATCATAGTTTATCTGTTTGGACTCACGGGAGTCCGAGACGGACCGAACTCGCCCGAATCCTTCTAGATGGCCGCCCCCTTCCACCTATTTTCCACCAAGTCTTCATTTCCATTTTACTATTAAATGACAATGACTTGGTGGGAGAATCTCATCAGATATGAATTGGTTTTTGTGGGTTGAATAAGAATAAGTAAGGGAAGACTTCTAACTCTCAAGTGAATTCACCTTGGCTTATTTTCATACGTGAGTTTGAGTTTGAGAGAGAGAGAGAGAAAATTGTTTTCTCTTTAGTCTTCACCTTCTTCTTCTTTTGTTCTTGGTTGTTCTTGGAGAAAAATCAAGAAATCAAAGAGAGATAGTGAGTTATACACTTGGAGTGTTATAATCACAATAGCAAGCTTCTATAACCTTGTTCTAGCCGTATTCTTGGAGGATAATGAGGTTTAGTCATCCCGGTCGTTTCTCCGGCGCGTGGCAAGTAGAGACGCGGTGCTTTCGGCGTTGGATCATCCAAGAGCTTGGAGCGGATTGGATTCATAGAGATCAAGCAAAGCTTGGGAAATAGCTCAAGAGAAGGATACCATTTAATCAACGGACTACGAGGGTATGTTTTTCGTATCTCTTGTGTTTCATTTTATATATTCGTATATACGTAGCTCGATCGATCCTCATAGGGATTCAGATCGAATTAATTTTCGTTTTACCGTTTCCGCTGGGCCTTCGTTTTAGGCACCGAATCCCAAGTAGTGGTATCGGAGCGTAGGTCTTGCGATCGTATATACGATATTGGCATTTGGAATGCTCGATTAGATGGTGAATGATTTGGAATTATTTTAGTCATAATCGTGGTACATGTTTAGATAGATGGGAGCATGCTCGACCAATTATAAGTATTGACAGTACTTTTTTGAAGGGAGGTATAACGGGAAATTGTTGGTTGCAATAGGGTTGGATTCAAATAACCAACAATATCCAATTGCCAATGTTGCTAATGAAGAAACAACCGTCAACTGGTCTTGGTTCTTACGTCATGTTCGAACATATGTATGTTAGGGTAGAAAAGGTGTGTGCATAATTTCAGACCGTCATGTCGGGATCATCGAAGCAATGAAAAGAGAACAGAGTGGCTTCACCGGCGACATAAGCATACATCATTTTTGTCTTTTACATGTTTGTAGAAATTTTAGTTTGGCTTATCCAAGTTCACATTGGAAGATGATATGCTAGTTGGCTGGAAATTCTTCTTAATTGACGAAATTTGAGACAACAATGATGAGCTTAATCCAGATGCTGAAAGATGGCTACGAAGTATTCCATTAGAAATGTGGACTATGTCTCATGATGGAGGTCACCGTTATAGCCAAGCAACACCAAATATGATCGAAACTTTCAACGGCCTCTTAAAGTTAGCTCGATTTGTCGGTCTATAAAGATAGTTGCTGAAAGACGAACCCAAAACTTTAAATGACTTTCAAAGTGGTCATACTTACTGCAAGAAGTCTCGAGATTTATTTGAGAATGTTTAACAGAAGACATCAGCCCACAAGGTTATTCCATACAATCAACAAAGGGGAGTCTTTGAGGTGAATTTTTTTTAAACATTGCCTTTGAGGTGAATACCACACGTTACAGAACAAAAAATGGATCTTGGAAAGGTGGGAACAAGCATACGGTGGATCTATGTAGTGGTTTATGCTCTTGTGGACAATGGAATCGATATCACTCTCCATGTTCACATATTGTTGCTGGTTGTTTGACATGCAATCTCGACTGTAAGCAATACGTTGAGCCATATAACAATCTCACAACACTCTATGAAAATGTGGAAGTACGGATTTCATCCAATGCCCAATCAATCCTATTGGACGTTTCCACTTGCCAACGATTGGGAAAGGTTTGGTATTCTCATACCGGATGAATATTTGAATAGGAACAAAAGTAATCGTGGACAAAGGAATCAGCGTATTCGAACGAAAATGGATAACTCTCGAAGAGTAATAATTTGTGAAAGGTGCAGACAAAAAGGTCATACGAGACATAGTCGACAATGGCCTCAACAAGGTCATTAGTATTTAAAATGAAATATTTATATTTGTTTTTATTTTAATATTTAATTATATTTAAATATTTTTAAATTCCAATTCAATGTATCATATAACAATATTGTCTTGTAATATATATTAAAAAATATAAAATCAAGTCTATATATATATATATATTAATAAATTGGTTGAATTATATTGTTTGAATTTCACTTAAGTGAATAAACCAAACCAAACCAAACCAAAACCAAACATACCCAGTATATCCCGCTCAGAGCAGGGTCTGGGGAGGGTAGGATGTACGCAGACCATGCCCCTACTTATTACGGTAGGGAGGTTGTTTCCGTGAAGACCCCTAGGTTAATGCACAGCAGAATATTGAGTGATAAATACAAAGGAAAGCATATGATTCGAAAAAGCTCGATACCTTACCTGATCCCATGGCTTAATCCACATGGGACTTTCCTAAGTGGAATTTGGCTACTTCACTCCCAATGAACGCTGCTCTAACAGAGAGTGGTTGACTCTGCGCACAGCTCCCTGTCAAAAATACACCACACACGCAAAGACAATAGGAAGAAGTAAATTTAAGTGAATGAAGAAGGCAATACTAAATTTAAAAGAAAATGGCAAAAAAGTGGGGCTGTGGGATTGGGAAGGAGTAAACTCTAAACAGCAGTCAACTCCTTTAATTGTATACCGGGACTACACCGAGAACTGTGCGGAGTAATATGCTGACTAGGCAAAAAGAGGGGCAGTTCAGGAAGTTTTGAACAAAAACCAAAACCAAACCAAACATACCCAGTATATCCCGCTCAGAGCAGGGTCTGGGGAGGGTAAGATGTACGCAGACCATGCCCCTACTTATTATGGTAGGGAGGCTGTTTCCGTGAAGACCCCCAGCTTAGTGCACAGCAGAATCTACTGTGATAAATACAAAGGAAAACATATGATTCGAAAAAGCTCGAGACCATACCTGAGCCCATGGCTTGATCCACATGGAACTTACCTAAGCGGAATTTGGCTACTTCACTCCCGATGAACGCTGCTCTAACAAAAGAGAGGTTGGCTCTACGCACAGCTCCCTGTAAAAAATACACCACACGCAAAGACAATAGGATGAAATATACAATAAAAGTAAAAATGCAATGCTCTAGGTCAAAGCTAACCGAGACAACCTAACCCTGAGGCTCTCAACTACAGCACCGCTCCCTACAAAAGAATCCACAACTCTGATCTGGCGACTCCAAGCGCACCTATCAACAGTCATGGTCTCAGAAAGGTTTAAGGCCTTCAAATCTAATCTCAGTTGCTCCTCTCACGTCCTCCTCGGTCTGCCTCTCCTCCTCTCCCCGACAACCAATAAACTCTCGACCCTCCTCACCGGAGCAGATGCCTGCCTCCTGCGGACGTGGCCAAACCATCTCAATCTCCCTTCCCTAACTTTCGCTGAAATGGGCGCCACTTCTAGCGTTCACGAAACCCCGTTCGCGATTCTATCTAACATTGTGCGACCACACGACCAACGTAACATTCTCATTTCAGCCACTTCCAACTTGCTCTCAAGCGACTTCTTCATCGCCCAACATTCGGAGCCATACAACATTGCAGGTCGGATTGCCGCTCTATAGAATTTACCCTTCAACTTTATAGGGACTTTCTTGTCGCACAGGACCCCTGTCGCTGCTCTCCACCTTAGCCACCCCGCCTTGATGCGATGCGTGACATCATCTTCACACTCACCTTCCTTCTGAATGATCGAACTCAAATACTTGAACTTATCCGTACGGGGTACGATCTGATCCGCAATCATTACCTCAACATCTTCCTCATTGGCCTCACCACTAAAGTTACACCAGAGATACTCGGTCTTAGACCGGCTCACACGCAAGCCCTGGGATTCTAACTTAGCCCTCCAAAGCTCCAACTTCGAGTTCACCTCCCTCCTCGACTCCGCCACTAACACAATGTCGCCAGCAAAAAGCATGCACCACGGGATGCCATCTGGAATCCCTCGCGAAATGACGTCAAGGATTAGAGCGAAGAGAAGAGGGCTTAGCGTCGACCCCTGGTGTAGCCCTATCTCAACCGGAAAATACTGGGTGTCACCAACTGGGGTCCTAACGCACGTCCTAGCTTGGGAGTACATGTCTTGGATCGCCCTAATGAACGGCAACGACACCCTCCTCTCTACTAGGCTCCTCCAAATAACATCGCGCGGAATGCTATCATAAGCCTTCTCTAGATCTATGAACACCATATGGAGGTCCTTACACCGCTCTCTAAACTTCTCCATAAGGCGTCTGACGAGATGAATGGCCTCAGTCGTGGACCTCCCCGGCATGAAGCCAAATTGGTTCTCTGAGATCTCAACTTCTCTTCTAACCCTGCATTCCACCACTCTTTCCCAAAGTTTCATAGTATGACTGAGGAGTTTAATACCCCTATAGTTACTACAACTCTGAGCATCGCCTTTGTTCTTGAAAAAAGGCACGACAATACTATGCCTCCACTCTGTCGGCATCTTAGAACCTCTGAGGAGGATGTTGAACAGCTCTGCTAGCCACTGAACTCCGACTTCCCCCAGACAAAGCCACACCTCAATATACACCTTTTGGTCAAAAAACTCCAAAATATGAGCATTTGGAGAAAAATAAATAGACAGATGGGTAAAAGGAACTGGTTCCCGTTTGAAAAGATTTTTCATAAAAATATAGTAATTCTTAGTCTCAGTTATTTAACGAATATACAAGTTATATTAACCATCGATTCTTACTTGTTTTAACTTTATTCAACAACTTATTTGTAATAATATATAACAAATATTAATTTTAAGAAATATTAAATAAATTTTAATTAGATATTAACATTTTATTTTTAAAACAAACTGTTCTATTGAATATGATCATGTTCTGAAAGTATAATAGTGTTTGCATGTGCATCCATAATTGAAAAACCATGTCTGCTTTTGCTATGTCTGAAAAGTTGCACATGATAATGCATATACTAAAATATGTTTTACTTTCAGGGGTTATATTCAATTCAAATTTTAGATCTTTACAGATCAATATTAATCCATGAATTTTAAAAGATTGGTAGTTATCAAAAACGATCCACTGGCACCGAAAAATACCCATAAAGAACGCTAACCGCCACCGACAGAAAGATAAAACCACTCAATCGTTAGACTTCCCTTCGCGACGCTCGCCTCCGCGACTTAAACAAATTCTATAGAGTCTAACATATTTGACTCCTCATCAAGTAGAGTTTTTGACAAACCCTTCAAAATTTCATAAATTTTAGCTGAATTTCAGAAAATACAAAAAATTCTAGCAGATCCACTAGAATCCATCATTTTATAAAATCCAAAAAATTCCATGAGTAATTGAATAACATCATGTTTTAAAGAAAAATTTAAAATCCAAATTAAATACCTTCAAATTTTAAAAGATAATTTAAAATCTTGATTAAATACATCCAAATTTCAAAAGACTTTTTAGATTCCTTATTAAATTCCACTAGATTTTAATGGATTTTTTGAAATACAAATTGAATACACATGAATTTTTAAAATCTTAAAAAATCCTTTAACATCCAAATTGAATACATCATCTCACTTTAATCCATTTGTCTTGTGAAGTGAAAATCCGGGTGGCTTTATATTTGATGAAACAAAGGTACAAGCATTCAACAATATTTCTCTCACAGCCAGCTCATGAATTTATCCATGATACTCAACATATTATTACCTAGACTGTCTAAAAGGTTTCCGGTTCATCGGAACTACACTGGAACCGCACCAGTTCCGGGAAATCAGAACCATATTATATGGTTATGGTCCAGTTCTTGGTAGCATTTTGGAAGCTATTTCGATTTTCGGTCTAACCGAAACCATTCAGTTTAGAATCGAAAACCGAAAATTTAAAAATATATATTTTTAATTTTATAAATCATAATTATATATTTAAATTTTATTATTTTTCAAAACGGCCTAAAGCCCTAATTTTCCCCAAATCTGAAATCTCTCTGTCTCTCACCTCACGACTCACCGCGCCGCGACGCACTCCACACTCTGTTCTCTCAACTCTCACCATTGGCGCCACCCCTCGTCGGACACCCCTCCACCGGCAACACTGCCTCTCACCACCGGCAACGCTCGCGCTCTACTCCACCGCTGCTCACTCGCGCCAACGCCACACCTCCCCCGTTGGTCCGCTGCTCACTCACGCTCCGCTCAACGCCATGCCACGCCGCCGCCGAGCGACGGAGTGCCACCACCCTGTTCAGGCCAGCTCGCTTTTCTTCCTCTTTTAGTCTTCTCATTTGAATTTGATGATAATTTGTGTATGTGTGTATATATATATATATATATATATATATATATATATATATTTACACACATACGCATACGCATACCCAAAATGTGTGCATAACATATAACCTGCTTTTCTATGTTCGACCAAAGTTTATACCCTCATTATTTTATTAAATGTAGCATACATCTGTTGTTATCATTGCCTTGCATCCTGTAGATCAACTCCAATATGCGGGAGCTTTTTTTTTATATATATATAAATAATAATAATACTAGTAGGTGTATTTGAATGTCAGTAATCAAGCAAGTATTCCACAACCTGGAGCCATTGAACCTTAAATAGCAATATACCTTTGCCTTCTCTATTTAGATGCTATTACTTCAATGATGCTACACAAGTGTCTTCACGTTGCCACACTTCAAGTGACTCATTGGCTGAAGAACACATGTGGCTCATTGTGATAGGTTTCAATTTCAAAATACCGGATTCGGATTATGAATCTTTCTGCTAAGACTCAAAGTTAAAATACAAAACCAACTTCTTAAACCTAAATCATATCCTACATCTATCTACCCTATACTCAACCATTTCCCCTCTTTTGTCTTTTGTCACATCTCTCCTTTTTTTTTATATTTAAATAAATACTATCAAATACAATATAATAATGCAACAGAATCCACATTTTGGACATAATTTCACATCTAAAGTAAAAAGTAAAGAATTTTTACTATTCAAGGAACTCCCGTACCCAATCCCAATGAAGCGTAGCATAACACATGGCTATAGTATATTATTTTGATCTGTAGTACTCTCCCCACTTTGAGAGTAAGCAAAACACAGGAGTTCAATCTTAAAATACCAAAGATGGACAAGAACAACACAACACAACACTAAGGGCCAATAAGACTTGAAAACGTGACTGCAAAGCTGCAAGCAAGAGACTGATGTCAGATTGATTGCAGAAAAGGAATAAACACCTCTTTTCTCTCTAAAAAGAAACAGGAAAACACCATATTTGATATCTCACCTTAGAAAGAAGTGTCCAGTTTCCTGTTATGTATTCAAAATCATTGGTCAAGCTGCTAACACAGCTCTAGCTTTGATAATGGTAGTGTATGTCGTCTTCAATTTATTGGGTGTGTCAGCTGCTCAGCATATAAAGCCACCAGGAAAAAGAGCACCACACCAAACGCTTCATGAATTCAGGTAGTCTTCCCAGCCACCTTTTTCCAGCTTATCCCCCTTTACTAAAACCTCATCTCTTCTATCTTCTTGGTACTGGGCCATCCTATACAATGGAGACCATGACAAGCCAGCCCATTAGCAACTTACCTGAAAGAGAGGGAAAAAAATAGAGATTCCCACCTAGCTTGCAAGTCGATGTCACTGATTCCTAACAACCTTACTGCCAGCAAACCTGCATTTGTTGCGTTATTTATTGCTACTGTCGCTACTGGGACTCCTCGGCATCTAAATAACCACAGTAAGTAAAAGCTTTTGATTCAGAATCATATAGAATGTAGGAATAACACAATACCATATTTGCTGAAAACACGGCCCAACAACTTTTAGAACTGCCTTTGTTTTTTTTCTTTTATCACAGCAGTAAAGTAAGATAATCGAAGTGGTCAATGATCTAAAACTCACGACTCAGGACTTGATCGGTGAGATGGAGTGGGAGTTTTCGATAACTTGGGGATTAATCGGAAAAAGTCGGCTTTGCTATATATTCATATACACAATATTCTAAAAAATATGATATAGTTGAATAGTTTGCAAACTAACAAACAATGTCTAGAATGTTCTTGAAAAGCCCAAGTATTAAGAAAAATAGGGGTGTTTTTCAACATGCAACTAACAAAATATGCATACAAAAAACTCAAGGGGTGTTTTTATAAATTTTAAAAATTAAAATGGATGAAAATGAAATAAATTGAAATATGAGACTTGAAATATGAAACAAAAAGACAAAACAAATTTAAATCAGATGAGTCGCGTGCTCGTAGCTGGTGTTGGACGAAGGAGAGAGAACAGAGAAGACGTGCGTGCTGCTGGTGAGAGTTATATTCTTCTGCCCTTAGGGTTAGAAAAAATCGCAAAGGAAAACAAATCTCTTCTGCTCGTTTTTTCTTTTTTCTTATTAAATCAATACTCCTCGACTCGCGAGAACTCGGTCGACACGCCAGTTTTTGCCTGACCGAGTTTACGCTACCGAGTAGGCAAGCTCGACTAGGCAGCAAGGCGAGCAGCAAGTAACCGGGGAGAAATCGGCCTGACTCGCGAGTTTTAGAACACTGGAAAATGGTAGAACAAAATACGAATGGACGGACTCTGATGCAGCAGAAGCATATCAGGAGAAAAAACTTGTGTATAAACAACAAGGCATAAACATCTAGTGCCCAGGGTGTTAAGATACGTGATGTAAGGTATAGCCGGTCGGAAGTAAAGGCAATGCACGATCTTGAGAACACAGATACAATCACAGAAGCCACTTCTGCCCACGCCGCACAGCTGAAAAATATCTTCAATGATAATCCATATACCATAGTAACAGGTATTTATAATATCCAAGGCCCACGGGCCGACTCAGCCAATTAAGAATTAAACCAGAACAATAAGGAACGACGCATAATAAATAAAATAAGGTAAATAGGCCTAAGGCCCAGTCTTCTTCACACGCCTCTACAATAGGCGTATTAATTCCCTTCTCAAAATCCGTCTCGTCCTCAAGGCAAAAATCTGGATATTGTGCCTTGAAATTTTCCATCGATCCCAGTCGCCTCCTCCTCTGGCCGAGAAACCCACGAAACCAACACTTGACGGACCGGCTCACCACCCCTCCAAATATCCCGAAAGAGCAGCATAAGATCAGGAACAAAGCAGCATCCTCAAAAACAGTCCAACGGCAAGGTAGATTTAGCAGTATGGTCCCCAATGCTCGCCTTGAGCTGGGGAACATGAAAAACTGAGTGAAGACAACTGCCTTCCGTTAACCGAAAACGATAGACAACAACCCCCACCCTCTGCAACACTTCAAATGGCCCGAAAAAACGAGGAGCAAGCTTCACATTGAGGCGCTTGAATAAAGTCAGCTGACAATAAGGACGAAATATCACAAAAACTCGATCACCCACCGCAAAAAAGACATCCCAAAGGTGCTTGTTCGACTCCTGACTCATCTGCTGTTGATCCTGCTGCAAATGGAAACGTAGCTGACCCAGAATTTGATCCTTCTCCACCAAATCATCACTCACTGCCTTAACTCAAGCTTCACCAGGAACAGAGCCTTTGCGAACCCGGAATGGAGATTGTTATTCCATGAATTGAGAAATGACACCGGTGGTTTATGCCCATAAACAGCCTCAGAAGTTGTGCAGCTTAAAAGAGAATTCTGCCAAGTGCAGCCACTTAGCCCACTGTCTTGGATGCTCGGCAACAGAACAGCGAAGATAATCTCCAAACATCTATTCATGACCTTCAACTGCCCATCCATTTTGGGATGGTAAGAGGAACTTGTCCCCATTGCCTCAAATAATTCATTCCAAAAGAGACTAATAAAAACCGGATCAACCGGATCACGGTCCGAGACGATGGCACGAGGAATTCCATGCAAACGGACTATCTCTCGGGCAAGAACTGAAGCCAAACGGATGGCTAAGTCCCATAGTCGCCTTAGACAGCCGATCGACTTACTACCAAAATCACGTCTAGCCTAACAGGGCAGCCCCGTAATAAAGTCCATACTCACATCCTCCCAAACATGGTCCGGAATAGGCAGCGGTTGCAAGAACCCCGCAGGCGATCATGTATCCGCCTTGCTGCGCTGAAATACCAAATATTCGGATACAAATTGAGTAACATTCTTCACCATGAACGTTGGCAGCCAGCCTATGGTATGTACGATAGGCTCCCGCGTGGCCGCGCGTCAGGGTAGAGTGAAATTCACCAAAGGAACGTGTGACCCAAGGTGATGAGGGCGGATAGCAAGACGATTTTTGAAATACAATACTCCATTAGCCAAGGTAAAAGTCTGCTTAAACGAATCTCCTTTCTCCAAAGAACGAACGACCGGCCCATAAATAGAATCCTCCAACACGGCCTTCCTTAAGGCGTCCCATTCCACCCAGTGCGGAACAGAAATAGCTGAGCACTCGATTAGACTTAGCCGAGACAGGGCGTTGGCTACCACATTTGAAACCACCCATCGGTACTCAATATCAAAGTCAAAGCCAATCAATTTCACAACCCAATACTGCTGGGCAGGAGAGGAGGCAATGGCTGCTGTAACAAATGTTTCAAACTATGGTGATCCGTGCGAACAAACTTGCAACCTAAGAGATAGGGGCGCCAATGGAGAACTGCAAGCACCAAAGTCATCAATTCCTTCTCATAAGTCAACTTCATAGAATTACGTTCGGACAAGGCCTTAATAAAGTAAGCAACCGGCTGATGGTTCTGTGTCAAGATCGCCCCCAATCCCCTACGAAAAGCGTCACACTCAATGCAGAAAGGGGCTGAAAATCCGGAATGGCAAGAACCGGAGCTGAAGTGACGGCTCGTCGCAGAGCTTCAAGGCAGCCTGGAATCAGAACCCCAGAACCGGCATCCTTACTAAGCAAAGTCGTAAGTGGCAAGGCAAGGTTCCCATGATCTCATATAAAACGGCGATAATATCCCGTTAATCCAAGAAACCCCTGCGCCCTTCAAGGACTGTGGAGTAGCCCTTTGAAGGACAGTGAGTACCTTAGACAGGTCCATCTGAACCCCTTCAGCAAAAATAACATGGCCCAAATAATCAATAGAGGATTGCGCCCAAGAGCACTTCTTGGGATCCACAACAAATGAAGCCGCAACTAAAATACTCAGAACTTCCTGCAAATGCACAATACGGGAATCCCAATCAATTGTAAATCAAGATATCATCATAAAACATTAAGACGAGCCTCCGAAGTAGAGGACAGAACAAGTCGAAGGTAGAAGGAGCATTCCGAAGGCCAAAAGGCATCACTAACCACTCATAATGTTCCGAACATGGTTATCACGAAGACGACTAGTCGACGACTAGTCGACAAGTCGAGATTCTAGAAAAAGTCGATTAACACTTATGGGTTCGGACGCTAACAGGTTTGATCCGAAAACCGACCCAGAAACCGGATCTTAAATATAAAAAAATAAGGTTTAAACACAAAACTTGGGCATATCTCATCCGTTTTCCATAAACACTCGATAGGAGACCTTAGGCGCGAATCAGGATGTTCTCCGACCGTCTTCTCCATTTGGCAACTCTAATAAAAACAGAATTAATTCTTTACTTTTGATTTAAACTATGAAAATGATGTGTTTAATTACATTATTACATCTAATAAACCAAACCAAACCAAACATACCCAGTATATCCCGCTCAGAGCAGGGTCTGGGGAGGGTAAGATGTACGCAGACCATGCCCCTACTTATTACGGTAGGGAGGCTGTTTCCGTGAAGACCCCCAGCTTAGTGCACAGCAGAATCTAGTGTGATAAATACAAAGGAAAACATATGATTCGAAAAAGCTCGAGACCATACCTGAGCCCATGGCTTGATCCACATGGGACTTACCTAAGCGGAATTTGGCTACTTCACTCCCGATGAACGCTGCTCTAACAAAAGAGAGGTTGGCTCTGCGCACAGCTCCCTGTCAGAAATACACCACACGCAAAGACAATAGGATACAATATACAATAAAAGTAAAAATGCAATGTTCTAGGTCAAAGCTAACCGAGACAACCCAACCCTGAGGCTCTCAACTACAGCACCGCTCCCTACAAAAGAATCCACAACTCTGATCTGGCGCCTCCAAGCGCACCTATCAACAGTCATGGTCTCGGAAAGGTTTAAGGCCTTCAAATCTAATCTCAGTTGCTCCTCCCACGTCCTCCTCGGTCTGCCTCTCCTCCTCTCCCCGACAACCATTAAACTCTCGACCCTCCTCACTGGAGCAGAAGCCTGCCTCCTGTGGACGTGGACAAACCATCTCAATCTCCCTTCCCTAACTTTCGCTGAAATGGGCGCCACTTCCAGCGCGTTCCTGAAAACTCCGTTCGCAATTCTATCTAACATTGTGCGACCACACGACCAACGTAACATTCTCATTTCAGCCACTTCCAACTTGCTCTCAAGCGACTTCTTCATCGCCCAACATTCGGAGCCATACAACATTGCAGGTCGGATTGCCGCTCTATAGAATTTACCTTTCAACTTTAGAGGGACTTTCTTGTCGCACAGGACAAGAAATATATGTAGGACTTGTATATTTATTACAGGTCGGAGCGATACAACATTGCAGGTCGGATTGCCGCTATATTTATTACATCTAATAAATATATGTATATGAAGGACTTGTCGACTTGTTACGACTAGTCGGGCGACTTGTCGACTAGTCTTCTTGAAGGTACTCAAACGACTTGGCTCGACTTGGCGTCGGTTTATACATCCGAAACCCCGTCTTGGAAATATCTTCCAGTGCTATTCTGATCTGATGATACCCAGATCACAATTCTATCCTTGTAAACCACGTCCTCCAATGTAATTCATCCAGAAGCTTCTGAATGACCGGAATTGGATATATGTCGGAATAGTTAATTCATTCAACTCCTGATAATCAATGCAGAAACTCCAACTACCATCTTTTTTGTGAACCAGCAGAACCGGGCTAGAGTACGGGACCGTGGTTGGCTGAACCAGGCTAGCTGAAAGCATCTCTGACACCAAGCGTTCAATCTTCATTTTCTACGCTGCACTATAGCGATATGGGCGGACAGACACGGGCGCAACCCTGGGTTGCAAGGGGACGCGATGTTCACCCTCCCGAGAATGAGGCAGCCCTTGGTGTGGGGTCAAAACCTGTGGAAATGCATCAAGGAGCTGCTGCTGCTGCTACCATAATGTCCCTAATGCATACGAAACCCAGTCTTGGAAATATGTTCCGGTGCCACCCTGATCTGATGATACCCGGCTCTCAAGTCTAGCCTTGTAGACTATCCGTCCCATGTAATTCATCCAGAAGCTCCGGAACAACCGAAATTGGATTGGATATCTGTCCTGAATAGTTAATTTATTCAACTCCTGATAATCAACGCAGATCCTCCAACTACCTCATTTTTGTGAACCAGCAGAACCGGGCTAGAGTAAGGGCCCGTGTTTGGCTGAATCAGGCCTGCTGAAAGCATCTCCTAGACGGGGAAACCCTGGGTAGCAAGGGAATGCATTGTTCACTCTCCTGAGAAGGAGGCATCCCTTGGTGTGGGGTCAAAGCCTGTGGAAACGCATCAAGGAGCTGCTGAAATTCCGACTTAAGTTGTGAGGCACTGGTGTCATCTGACTGCTGCAGCTCCGTGCACCACAACATCCAACAAGAATCAATATCTGCCAATTTTATTGTTGCAGCCGATGAAATCTGTTTGCAAACCAGCCTCGTACGGTTTTGCAAAAACACCTGTTTCCCATCCCAAGGAACAGTCATAGTCATTGCAGCCCGATTAGCCCGCACCTCTCCCATGGTCGCCAGCCAAGAAAAGCTCAATTTCACCGGCACCGAAGGAATTAAACCAGATGATTCCGAATCCTTGCCATCGCCAAGACGAACAGGTAGCGCAACTGAAGCATCGACAGATAAATTCAGGGCGGATGTGACGTGCGGCGAGATAAAACCATGGGTTACGCCACTATCAATCATAACCACAACCTGCCTCTCATTAATCGACCCCATAGCTTCATCGTTTGGGGTCCGTCAAACCCATAAGCAGTTGCAAAGAGATACAAGGCCTGGAATTCGGTGTTCACATTCGCCTCAACAGCATGTTCTTTGCAGCGTAAGTCGCGGTATTCGGAATGCAACATCTGGCAGGACTGTCGCAGATTTGAGTAACCGATGAGCCCGAAGAATCCGATGACGGTTGAGGAGTCGTAAAAGAGTCCGAATCCTTGGACTGATCCGAAGAACAATCTTGAGGATGGTGGTCCAGTTTCGGGCCAAAAACTCCCGTAGAGCGAGTATACCATTGTGAAATATATGGTTTGCCCCCACCAGAAAAATAGCGGGACTGCTGAAAGGTCGGACGGACAGATTAAGTAAGTGGCAGCCAACTCACGCTTGATTCCACATGCTGTGTGCATAGCTGGGCCGGTGTCTTCAGCGTCTCGAGACCGGGTGCACAGGCGGAGATCCTCTCGAAGTCCACTGAGGCATCGACTGTCCCCGTCTGGCGCGTTAGGGCTAGCGCTTCACAAGGGTTAGCGCATAGATCATCGCCATAACACCGGAGGAGCTATACTATGAATTTGCGCCAACTCAATTTTGGCGAGTCGTTGGCCAACCATTGCAGCCAATGAAGGGCTGGTCCCTCCATTGTGATTAGCGCATACTCCAATGTCTTCAGGAGTGTTTTCGACGCGGAAAAATTGCTCCGCCAGAACAATCCACGCTGACGGGTTTTCACTTTTGAACCCAGGCAATTCCAGCTTTGCCAAGGGTGGCAAGACTGGTGCAGTGGCCGCAACCACTGGCCTAGCGACGGCAGAATGAGAAGCAGCCGCCATGGAGACGCTGTCATCTGCCGCTCCCTTCCCGTGCGAGAGAGAGAGAACGCAAGATGGCATGCATCTCAAACCCTTGAAGACGCAAGATTTGACCGATTCCAGTTCTGTTTTGAACCCTTCCATACCCTTCTCCAACGTTGTGGCAGTGGTTTCCAGTGCATCAACGCGAGCTCCTCTCGTCATAATGGTAGGCAGGTCGGACCAAATTGTTGGAAGTAAGGGTATGAAGGCACAATATTAAAAACACAGACACAATCATAAAAGCTATTTCTTCCCACGCCGCAACAGCTGAATAATATTTTCCAATGATAATCCATAATACCCTAGTAATGAGTATTTATAATATCCAAGGCCCACGGGCCGACTCAGCTAATTGAGAATTAAAACAGAACAATACGAAACAACGCAATGCATAATAATTAAATACTGTAAATAGGCCTAAGGCCCAGTCTTCTTAACACGCCTCATGTACACAATAGGCGTATCATAGCCTGAGGTTTTATGGGCATGGTTCGCAACGGGCTCGCTTACATGACGTCTAAGAGTAGGCAGACATTAACTTGGTATCAGTACTAGGCATAAGCAAGCTTCGTCAGGGGTTTAATGGAATTAAATGTAAAGGCGAGCCCCTTGTGTGTTTTGAATGGTTATCTTCAAGATTTGTTCTCCAGACACGGTACTCACAGTGTTTTTAGTAGCTAAATGCAAAAATGCTGTGTGCCTCAGTGAGGCACGAGCATGACATAATACTAAAAAGTTAGCTCTTTGTTCAGATGAGATTTTACTGAGGGATAGAGCTGGAGAAAAACCACGCTAACAAAGATCATTGAGAATCCTACCCCAAGCTCGAGTGTATATTAGATACTGGTATATACATCAGCCCATATAGCTGAAAACAAGATAGAATATGATGTAGGGCGAGCATACCTGAACAATAGACAAGAGGGAGTCGAGTCCATCTAATGTAGAAGCACAAACAGGAACACCAATCACGGGCAAGGGGGTCAATGCAGCTACCATACCTTATCAAGTGAACAATGCATGTTACCAAGTGTTTTTTTTTGTTCCAATATATCTGATGAAATAGAAATACAATATTAACAATATAAGAAACCTACCTGGCAAGTGAGCGGCACCTCCGGCACCTGCAATGATGACCTGGATGCCACGCTCTCGAGCAGCTGAAGCGTAGGAAAACATCAGTTCAGGGGTCCGATGAGCTGAAATTATTCTTACCTATAAAACAATGCTCTAATACATCAATTATATGACCAATCAGGCTATCACATTAAATCACAAAATGCAGTGCATGAAATGACCTCTGCAGGCACATTGAACTCTCTTAAAACCTTTGCAGCATCCTTCAAAACAGGAAGGTCGGAATCAGAGCCCATTATGATTCCAACACGTGGTGCTACTGCAGTAGAAAGAACTGCCAATTATATAACCAATAACAAAAAGGTCTGAAGGAAAAATCAGATAAAGCAAAGCTTTCCTATTGCAGTAGCAAATAATGACAGTGCAAAGGATTTTGATAGAGCCGAAGCACCAATAAACAGAAATAGATAGAATGTTCAGTACTCAAGAACAAATGCGGTTCCTCGGAATTACTTCCACCCCTGCCGTATCCAGTCAACTATAATTATTTAATAATATTTTCCTATGCTAATAATAATGCTTAAATAGTTAAGTAAATCTACGGGCCTCAAGCCCAATAGAGAATAATAAACTAAAATTAATATTCCTAACACATAATAATAATACTTGATCGAATTGAACAGCCCCTCGATGTGGTGGGTGGTAGTGTTAGTGGTGGTTGTTGACTAAAGAAGAAATATAAGAAAAGCAGGGGGATGAAAACTGGGAGGAAAGTGGACAAGAAGAAATTTTAATAACAATATTAAACATTAAACAAAAACATCATACAAATATAATTTATTCAAGTATATTAAAAAGTGATTTTTTTAATAATAAAGTACAATTATATAGCTATACTTACTAATTATCAAATAAGAAAATATATATACACTGCTCAGTCTAAAGAGAAAAATATAAATATTTAAGATATTCATATCCATATAAGTATTCTCATTGTGGACTATCCATATGTAGATTGCAAAAAATATTTATTACTAGTTAATTTCATTGATCATTATTGTGCATTTATTTTTAAATGAAAATACAAAGATTTAGTAATTGAAACATAAAGCTCAAAGAAAGTTGATGGTAAATGGATTATATGTATTTTTCCAATTTCTGAAGAAAAAAAAAAGGCAAGACTTTATAATTACAAATAAATTTTTGAATTAAATACAAAAAGTGGTTTAGTTATTAATGATCTTTTCCAATTGAACGAAAAGATAACCCACAAAATCTATTTACTGAAACAATTCGAATGAAATAGGAATGGTGGACTTACCAATTTGTATTGGCATTAAGTATTTCACATTCCAAAAAGTGTGCAAAAGATACAAAAACCTCTCACTTTATTACATTTTGTGTGCAGTGCGAACCTCATTAAATTGCGAGAGAATGTGAATTCTTGCAGAGTTTTAATAGATTGGTGGGTTCTTAGGCCATTCTCTTGACTTGTTTTTTTTTCTTTTTTGCATTTTGTGAAGACCAGGGAGGCAGGGGATTGCTAAGGGTACTTCCCGTGCGCCCGGCATCAGTTATCATCACTCACTACACAGTGTACTGAGCTTGTTAGAAAAATATGGGCGGGACTTGCTGCAATTTATCCAATAACACAACTGACCTGCAAGCTGGTCTTCATTTACTTCTTCACTCAACATGGATTTCAAGCGAGCTTCAACAATGCCCATAGAAGGGCCAACAAGAGTGATGTGACCCATCTTTCTTTGCTTCCTCATCTCTACAAAGATGATATAATGACTATCATCAAAATATTTCAGGGTAACAAATATATTATATGAAAAACAAAAAAAGTTTCAGAACTAAACCAACCTGATTTGTCATACCAATGAATTGCCGCCCCAGGAATCCTCAATGCTCTGCCAATTAGTTGGTTAGCAAGAAGAAAACCAGGTTCGCCCTGTATCCAGAATTGTGGAACACAATAAGTGAAGACCACTGAAGACAAGGTATGGATTTAACAATCTTGATTTTAACAAGCAGGGCGAGTCCAGTGCTTATCTCCTCCCAGGAAAACTAAGAAAATCACCTATGTTTTTCCTGATATGTCAACTATACTTTTACCCTGCACCACCTATACATTTGAATGAAGAATCTAATCCCTTTATTAATTCTCTGAAAATGTATAATAAAACGTAAATCATCCTTCAAAATGAGGTAAGGCCAACCCATGGTATGCAATAGTAGCCACCAATAGAGTATTCAAAAGTTTTGGCCGAGCAGTGAGCTAGTGTCTTATATCACCAACTAGTATTTAGTACTTATGTACTTCATTGCACTGAAGACTAATGACGATAAATAAACCTAGAAGAGGATATGACTGTTCCCAGGAAGAGTAAATGTTCCATTAAGTCGGCACAAACATTATCCTATATTTGTTGGGAGCTTACCCATAACTGATTCATGGAATACTTTCTTTAACTCATGCTGTTTAGAGATGACAACTCAAACATATTGTCGAAAATCAGTTTACCTCTTCTTCACCAAGCAAATTATACATGATAGCGGCCGGAGTCCTCATCGATGGATCACCAAGTGGAAGTCCAACAACAGCCCTTAAATGCTGCTCGTATTGTGAAGTAAAACAAGACTCAATTGTGTGATGTCCACTATTATGAGGTCTAGGGGCCACTTCATTCAGCAAGATCTGAAAATGAATACATAAATATACTACAGAGGGCGCAAATATGCAAAAGCTATTCATGTACATTCCCATTTTTGTCACATCAAAGATTAGATCTAATACAGATGAAATATCAGTGTACAACCTGACCATCAGCCGTCAAAAACAACTCGACTGCAAACACACCAGCACCTTCCAATGAACTCACAGCCTTATATGCAACATCTGTTGCAAGTTTCAGAATCTTCCAAGATACATTGGCAGGTGACTTAACAATGTGACAAATGTTCTCCCTGCACATAACAAATATCTAATAAGTATAGATTTACTATGAAGCCCTAAGAAGAATAAAACCACAAATAGTAAAATGCATAACCAAGTATTAGTTCGGATAAAAACTCATTTTAAGAAGAAACATAGAAACAGAAGATAACACACACAATAGAAGAAGCACCTTGCCTGTGGATAGATTCTACAACAGGATAGCATACCACAGTATTATCTCTGCCTCTTGCCACAATGACAGAGAGCTCCTGCATTAAATGAAAAACAGAGAATCTAAATCATTTGCCTGCCAATGTCTAAACTTTCTCAAACCTCTAAGATAATTATATAAAAAAAAAAAAAAAGATGAATGCATAAAGAATGCGTCAATATTAATGCTTGTATGTCCCCGGATAAATTCGGGGTTATTCAACACTTCGAGTTGGCAAATAGAATATGTCCACCGTCAAAGTTCCATCCTCTGAAAGCTAGTTCAATTTTGACTTTCGATATATGAACATTCGATGAATGTTTTTTATCCTACAAATTGAATATCATGTTCAATATTATAATAATTTTTTAGGTTTTAGTTAATTTTATGTGAACGGTTGTTTCATATGGCAGAAATGAGTAGAACGTGCAAAAGATTTGGATGCCAATTAATAGTACCAAAGAACCAGAAACGATAATAATACCTAATCCCACGCCATTCCAATGACCAAGGGTATAAAGGAGGAAAAAAGGTCTGTTCATTCGGTCATATTTTGCGGGCATGAGGGGCGATATCATGGTCCATGAAATTCCATCAACGTGCAGAATGAAGGCCAAAGTTCGAAATTTCGTATTGATTCATTTCAGACACCTTCACACCTTTGACTGATGCCTCACCTGCTCTGAGAAAGAAGATCCCTTACCCCCCAACCTAAAAGCCAGATACACCCTAAATCGCAAACGGCTGCCACATTTGGTAAAACTCAGGTAAACGCAGCACTCTTTTGGTGAAGATGTGGATACATCATCGGATAGTGAGAATGACACAAAAGAGTCGAGAGAGGATGTATCCGGCAAACTGAATTTGAACAAGCCTGATATACTGCACATCTGGTGTTTGATGAAAAGTCTGAATAGGTTCCTAATGCTGCAGCCCTCTACATGCAAGGTTCCGAAACTGGCTTGTCATAAAGAAGACTTCTGGACAAAGTGGAAAGCACAGCAGTCGTACAGAAGTTGCAGTCCAAGCAGTATGTGTGAAGGACACAGCAAAGGCGACAGCCATTGTGAACACGGGCATAACTATTGCCACAATAAATGGTAGGGAGCAATGTGCTCCATATAAGGACAAGAAACAGGCAGCCAAAAAAGAAACCAGCGTGCCCAATCGTCTACTAGCAAGCTGGTGCAACAGCCTAGAAACACTGCCTTTGTAGCAACTGCGACCAAAAGAACATGTGAACCCACTAATGAGCACAAACACGAATGCTTCTGCAGCAATGACAAGGGCCGAATTTTCGTCATCAGATTTCCCCATCCAACATGATGCTAATCTTGGCATGAAGGCAAAGCATAATGAACCTACTTAGATTGCACCTTTGAATCACTAGCTTTGTATTTGACTTTGTTGTTTTGTAATTTCTATTATGTTCTCGAGATAGTAGATTAGTAAGTTCTGCTTATAGTCAACCAGGTTAGGGGAAATGGACATCTCCACTTGAGTGAGTTTATCCCTCAAGCCTGATTAACATGGTATTGCCATCCCAATGGCATTGCAGCGCATATAATTTGCTGTATGTTGAACTTTTTGTACAATACAATTTATTTACCAATTAAAGAAAAAAGGAAAGAAATTTGAGAACGAAGAAAAGTAAATTCTTGGATCAAGAGATTTCTCAAGGAACGGAGAAGCAGG
This sequence comes from Orobanche coerulescens, assembly GCA_033398695.1. Taxonomy (NCBI): domain Eukaryota; kingdom Viridiplantae; phylum Streptophyta; class Magnoliopsida; order Lamiales; family Orobanchaceae; genus Orobanche; species Orobanche coerulescens. The sequence continues at coordinate 55,296,979 of CM065805.1, read as the reverse complement.
GTTTCGAGAAGATTATTCAATTGCGGTATCAAATAAAAGGAATTCATGTTTTCTGTTTTATTAATTTTTATCCTTACACAATTCAAGTGTTTGAAGGATCTTGTGTCTCTTCTAGGGATATGTGTAGCCTAATGATCAATGATTAAGAAGGCGTGAAGCATGCCGAGGCGTCAAGCAAGTTCTACTCGTCTCACCGAAACGAAGCGCTCCAATATAAAAATTATACGCATATATATAAAATATGGATATTATAAGCTAAACATGCTAACATTAGAAAAAAAAAAAAAAAAAAAAAAAAAAAAAAAAAAACTGGCAGTCATAATATTTGCTTATGGGACTGACAGGTGACCTGTGCTGATGTAGTCATAATATTTGCTTATGGGACTCATAGGTGACCCCAATCGATATGATTCCTAACCAATATAATAATATTGATACTTCATACTTGTGTTTCTTATGAATCTTTTGTTGGATTGCTATGAATATTGGACATATACCTTGTCTTCTTTCCTGATCAGGTTCTCTTTGTATCCTTTTCTGTACTAAAGATGGTTTCTTTTTCTGTACTAAAGATGGTTTTTACAGTTAGTGCCTTAGTGATGTAAACTGAGAAAGTATCATTATCTTTAAAATGACAAACCTTGTTTCCTGCTTGGGTCATGCTTTTTGGATCAGTTAAGGGGCCACAAGCTTAGATCAGCTTGGATCATTATCATATGATACCTAGAGCAACTGATAGCGGAGGTAAGATATACCGGAGAAGTGTGAATTAGAGCAAATAGAGTTGACGACCATATGGCTTATAATATAATCATTTTTTTCCTTTTAAATAATCTGGCTCAAAAAAACAAGAAAAAAATTGACCGGCCGCTGGCCTGAAATAAAAAGATAAAAACTGGCCGACCGGTGGAGGTCTGTCGCCGGCGGCGGCCCCGCCGGAATGACTGGTAGGCCGGAGGTCCGTCGCAGATCCACGTAATTTTTTTTTTTTTGAAAACTAAATGTCCCTTTAATTTAATTTAAAATTCCAAGGGTATTTTTAGAAATTTATTGTTGTTGAACATTTGATATTATTATTATTATTTCTAAGTTCAACACAAAAGGAAGGGATGGAGAGGGACCACGACGACCAGAAAACACTATTGCCCTTTTTACTATAGACTAGAGATTATCTGTGTCGTAATGGCACGGTGGCGGTGATATAATTGAATAAAAATAATTAAATTACCAGATTGCTTGCTAGAAAAAAATATGTTAGTTCCCAAAATTCTATTGGCGGCCAACGGGAGCGGGTCTGGCGTTTTAAAAAAAAAAAAAAAAAAAAATAGCCAGCCGCCGGCGATGGCCCGCGGAAAGCAGATCGACAGCATACAACAACAACATCTAAGCCTTAGTCCCAAAATGATTTGGAGTCGGCTAACATGAATCAAACTTTGAAACCGTCAATGATCGTTACATAAATAACATAAAAGGAGAAAAAGTGGGAAAAAAGTAGAAAAAAAAGCAAAAAAAAAAAAGAGAATGAATGTTAAAAAAACATCCTGAAAAATAAATTAAAAGATAACATAGAATAAAAGAAAATAGGAATAAAAATACAGATAAAAAAAAAAGAATCAGCTTCCATCCACCATCCGTATTCTTTCCCGCCACATTTGCCTCTCTATGGCCATACTTTCTCCAATTCCAATAAACCGCATATCATTTTCAATCATCTTTATCCAAGTTTTCTTGGGTCTTCCTCTACCTTTCACAACATTACTTGTTCCCCAACTTTCTAGCCTCCTCACTGGGGCATCAACAGGTCTTCTTCTCACATGAACGATTCTCCATCACCTTGTCTTCTATAGCCGCAACTCTTACCTTCTCTCTAATCACCTCATTTCTGAGCCGATCCTTTTTGTATGACCACACATCCATCGTAGCATACGCATCTCCGCCACATTCATCTTTTGAACGTGACACTGTTTTACAGCCCAACACTCGGTGCCATATAACAACGCAGGCCTAATTGTCGTGTGGTAAAATTTACCATTTAATCTATGAGGCATGTCAGGATCACATAAAACCCCTGTGGCACTCTTCCACTTCAACCACCCGGCCTTTATTCTGTGAGCCACATCGCCATCTAGCTCTCCATCCTTTTGGATAATAGATCCAAGATACCGAAAGAAAGTGGATCCATGAACAACTTTCCCATCAAATGTGATCATCCCGGCCTCTCTATCACTGTTTTCGCTAAACCTACACTCCATATATTCAATCTTACTTCTGCTCAGTCTAAAGCCTCGAGCTTCCAAAGTATCCCTCCAAAGTTCCTTGCACTCCAACCTTCGTTTCATCAATCAACACAATATCATCTACGAACATCATACACCACGGAACGTCATTTTGAATTTCTCTTGTCAATTCGTCCAAGACTATGGCAAAAAGAAAAGGACTAAGAGCAGATCCTTGATGCACCCCAATCGTAATAGGGAATGCTTCTGTCCTCCCAACATTAGTACGTACACTTGTACTAGCTCCCTCATACATGTCCTTTATAATGTCAATATATTTCCGCGATACACCTTTCTTTGCTAAGGCCCACCAAAATACTTCTCTTGGTACTTTATCATATGCCTTCTCTAAATCAATAAAAACCATATGTAGATCTTTCTTTTTATCTCGATAATGTTCCATCAACTGCCGGATAAGATAAATTGCTTCCATGGTCGATCTTCCAGGCATAAATCCTGTTATCTTCACACATTGACCGACAGCATAGTGTAAAAGAAAAAATTGACTGGCCGCCCGGGCCGGAAAGCAGATCGGTTGCCTGGCCGAAAAAAAAAGGCCGGCCGGCGGCCTGACATTAAAAATATATATCGCCGACCGACGGAGGTCCAACAGCCGCCGGAAAGCAGGACGGCGGGCCCGGTGGAAAAAAAAAAAAAAAAGAAATGGCCAGCCGCCGGAGGTATGCCGTCGACCGGCGGCAGCTCTGCCGGGAAAACTGGTCGGCCAAAGGTCCGCCAGAGATCCCCGTAAAGAAGAATTGTTTTACTGAAAAATCAATTGTCCCTTTAATTCATGCATATAAAAAAAGTGACAATTTTACGCTGGATGCCCTACTGCTACTGGACTGATTCGTTTAGGTCAATTATTCTCACCTAATGTTACATCAGTGTAAAAGTTTCATCTTGGTTTATCAAATAAAATTAAAGTGAATACACTTTCAGTAATTAATGTCAATTAATGCTTGTGGAAGCAATAGTTTACTTACAATCGCCATTTTGGTTTTTACCGACTATGTATGTGATCACAAAAAGCATCTACATAACTAAAAAAGGAAAAATATAAGCACTTGCGTCTTTTAGTGAATGCATACAATGTGAACAAGAAATGAGATTAATAATACCATAAACCAAGCATGATGCCCAGTAAACATGGGACAACAAGACAATGTCAAGCCAATGGTACGTCAAACGTCAAAACAGCCTAGTCTAGGCGGCCACTAAATTCAAATAACCCATTCATCCAAATTCATTTCAAATAGGAGTAAGGAACGACTTGTCTCTCACTTGCACTGGCATAATCGGAATTCAACAGTTTCTTGCCCCTCAACTGAAACATCATACTTATTTATCTACATAAAAAGTTGGCTTACCACCCAATATAAACTCAACAATGAAGAAAATTTTCGAGATTCCATATCCTAAATTAGTAAATACAATTCAGTATATTAAGATTGTTAAGGACCAAACAGGATTAAATAGACTGTATGGTATATGATGTAATATGTCCCCTTACTAACTAACAGCAAATAGTTAGAATATCTATCTGGATAAAAACAAGAAGGGCCTAGTGTTATGAATTTATAGTGTGATGATCAAGTCAATTCCATGATTGCAAGCTCATTCCATACCAGACCTCATCCGAAAGGGATTGTGTGTTTTATATTATATGATAAAGTCCATTTTTATTATAGAAGTCATGACGGTATTAGATTATAGTAGAGAAAAAAATGGTAAAACGCTTTTATATGTAGAAGGAAAAGCACCATATGGCCACTAAAGTTTGATGGAACAACACATGACAGAGATCATCATAAAGGTAGATCGCCTAGCAGAACCTAACCTTAACAAATGGTGCCCACTTTTCAACATATAAACCATGAGCATATCCTCCAAGAGCTGCAAATAGGTGATACTTCAGTTAAAACAACTACTGAGAGAGAAAGAGAGAGAGAGAGAGGAGTTCCATATTAAAATCCATATTATGCAATTATCCAACCATCATATGGATGCAGTATATTAAGAAGTTGAACAGTATATATCAAGTAGAAGATGCTATAGAAGATGCCCTTCCCATTGTATACAGTATAACCTACATAAGTCTAGTTGCAGGTTCATCTCAGTTTGATTCAATCCAGTCTGGAAGCATTATAAACGCAATAAAAATTCGAACTTAAACTTGCATCTAACAAGATAAGAAAGCGACTGCTAAACATTCCTATTACCACTCAGATCATCAGAATCCGATCTGTGATCCTTTTCTCGTATGATATATTTAAAATCTATATTAAGTAGGGAATCTGATATTAGACTGTAAAAGCCTGATCTACATATAACAATAAAGAAGCATTGACGATATCAGCATATAACTGAGCAAAAACATTGCCATTTATTTTGTCCAGTACTCCCTCCGTCCCACTTGAAGAGACCACATTGATGCAACTTTTTATTAAATGAAAGGTATTATACAGAAAGTAAGCTTTTTGTTACACCATTGTTTCAAATTATATCCTTATTGAACAAATTTTGGACGACACACATCCCAGGGCATGAGATGTAAAAATTTAGAAATTAGTCTCTTTCTATTGGAACAAAATCATGTTTTAACAGTACAAGTGGGACGGAGGGAGTACCATTTTTTAGTTAATTCATCTAAAATAGTCCAATATATGTCTAAGCATGCGTTTTAGTTGTAAGGGACTCACATTTATATTTTCATTTATCAGAGAAATAAATGTATCTTTTCTAACAAATTCCACGCTAGGCACGAGAACAGAGATCGTTCATGGACTAAAAAAAACTCAACAATCAAAATCAAAATCAAGGCTATTATACATGCAAGGAACAGAAGTTTATACATCCCAAATTTCTTAAAACTGAATCTTACCATTTACTGCCAAAGAAATTTCATCTTCATTTTTAGCTGCAGCATTGCCTCGTCCATCATAAGCTAGCCTCTTGCTCTTTATCATTAGAGGATAACCAAACAGGTTGCCTGCACTTTTAGCACCTTCAAGATCATCTATCTGTCACATATTTTCCACGGGACAACATTCTGCTTGTGAGGTAAGCACAAACTTATGCTTAATATCAAATTTTATCAATTTAAACTTCACCATCTACTCCAATATGTAGTTACCTCCATGAATTTAGTCAATGGAATTTCATGTCGTGAAAAGTGAACCTTCTGAAAGTACTTATTCTGCCAGCAAACATGTCAGTCAGTATAAGTTAGCAGACAGGTTTTAGGATCTGCACGGGAAGGTCCACATTATATGCTTTTGATGAACCAAAACATACAAAGAGAATTGTGATATAGAAACTTCATCACATGGTCCAATTAATATGTGGTATTCTCTTTTGACTACTTTTTTCACAAAGAGCACAGTTACCTGAATAGCCTCCAACAACAACAACAACAACATTACCCCAATGCCTCAACGGCTCCCGCAAAAAGCGGGGTAAGGGGGGATCGGATGTACGCAGCCTTACCCCTGTCTTAACAGAGGCTGTTTTCGAATGATCTAAAATGAAAATTGCACCGAGAATTGCATGGAATGACAAGTACTTCATGAGAAAAAGAAGTGCAGCCAGTTTAGTGAGTCATTTTGTTTTATTCCATTATAATGAGTCTTTGGCTCCATTGGAAACAATGGAAACCTGAATAGCCTCCACAAAAAAAAAACATAGACAGCAAATATAAGACTCCCATTGTGACAGTAGCTTGAAACATTGAAAAATCCGAGCAATTTTTTACCATGGTTCTGTGCCTATCACTACATGGGATACTGGATGATTGTTGTTATATTGATCACAGTCGTAGCACTTATCAGGCACACAGATGTGATTTACATGATACTAGAGGGTCATTGCTTTACAACCATTGACAATGTTCTTTTTATTTAACTATGGACGTGCCTCTTACATCAGGATGCCCACATAGAGGATTTTGAGTGATTTCACTAATTTCCTCAATTACAATAAAATTATATACATAACAGAAAGTTCCCTCTAGAACTCTTCCCCCTAACATAAATTAAGATTTTGCGGTACTTGGTATGCAAATCAATATCATGCCAAGATGCATTAGGAATCCATGTATCATTAATGGGCTGAATTATTAGCACTATTGATTAGTTTTCCAGGAGCTTGGGAGCAATCTCACTCATACTGATTGCAAATTGCAATCCATAATTAACCATAAAACATGCTTAAAAATGAAAGTTCTAATAACTAGATGATATGTTACGAGTTAAAGAAAACTCCTAAGATGACCAAGAGTGAACGTTCAAGGAGTCTAAAATGTTTGATGTTGATTTAACATCATACGAATAAAATGGTGAAGCATAAGGAATACGGTGGACATAATATTAGACAAGTGATTTTAGTTAGAAATCAGCACAAGAAAACATCATACTCTCATATGACCCATTTTGAAGAAGGAAATAAGGCTTTGTACAGCAATTGGGTAAGCAAGAAAGTGATTAGCATAGCCAGCAGAATACTGTTGCATAAGGAAATATTTAACTCAGCATGTTATCCTGATCTAAGGTCCGTAATAATCATTAAATGCGTCGATGCCTCTGGAAACAAACAAAAAACCTGGATGATCCGGATCGTTGAAGCCTTAGGTTGGCAATCCACCCCTTGTTGTTCAAGTTTCTCAAGAGTTGCAACATCAACATGCTCAATTTCGACAGTTAACACACCACACCTACAGCCCCAGTCCAAATATAAGTACAAAAGTTTACTCCTAGCAAAAAACAAACATGCAATCCAACCTTTTGGCGAATTCTTCAACTGTGGCACTATCATTATAGCTTCCGACCATATGATCATGACAGAGGATACTTGCTGGACAGTTATCCACCGGATCCAGAATGATCACCTTTATTGCAATCTGGGAAGCTGCTTCGCATAACATACGACCAAGTTGACCTCCACCAAGAACACCCACAACCGTTTGTGACAAGCCATGTACTGGTAAATTGGAGCCCCTGTAATCAAATAGTATTATGCAAAATGAATCAGGGAGACTCTACACAGTAAAAGCAAGTACTCCCTTAAACTCCAGTGGTATTGCATGTTGCCTGCTATATAACACATAGCAGAATACAAGAAGGATGGGACATGTAAATTAAAACTAGTTTTCAGATAAAGTATCAAGATTGTCTCGGGACCCGAGTTTTTAATTTTACACGAATAAGATTTCTAGTCAGCAATAAATCAATTAAGAAACTGGTTTTTCCAACACAGAATCCAACCTCAAGAGAAATAGAAACAGGGATAACAAGAATATAAGAATTGACTAAATATACCTTGGAGAAGCATCTTGAACTTCTGCACTGCAATAAGTTTGAGGAACCTTTAGGCAAATATTATTGGAGGATTTCATGTTTCGGTTCATTGGAACAGCAGAAGTCTTCAATGAAGGCAAGGATGATGTGGCTGAGATGATCGGTGGGCACTGCGGAAAAGCCTTGAGGCTATGCATTCTCTGTATGCTCTCCCTCAAACTCAATGTGCAGCCGCAGCTGTGTAATAGTGGGGAAACTGTAGTATTTAATTTATGTCGTTCCTTTTTAGAATTCGTAGATGTATACAAGTGGGGAGTGAAGCTCAGTCTAGCTTTTTCGAATCATATGTTTTCCTTTGTATTTATCATACAAAATTCTGCTGTGCACTAAGTTGGGGTCTTCACGGAAACAGTCTCCCTACCAGTAGGGGTGTGCATGGTACGGTATGGTACGATTTTAGGGTAAAACCGATATCATACCAAATATATTCGGTTTATTATGATTCAATACCATAAACATACGGTTTTTTTCGGTTTGGTAGTTCGGTATTTTGGTTTGGTTTATATCGGTACGATATTTTTTCGGTTTTTATACTTGATACTTGATAGCATTAATAAGACAAAAATACTCGAATAAATTAATTCAACAAGGTACCATAAATAGCTGATCCAAATTAATAGCTAAACCAAAAAAATCACACTAACCTTAAGACAATAACTAATTTAATGTTCAAGTTTTCATTCAACTATTTTGGAGGATAAAAAGAAAAAAAAAGAAAAAAAAAAGAAAAACAAGTGTCTTGAACTTCAATAAATTTATTATACTTTTATATTCATGTGAGTCTGTAACTACTCTATATATGATATATTATCATAAAAATATTTAATACCAATAACGGTACGGTACAGTTTTTTTTCGGTATTTAAGTCAAATACCGTACCGTTACCGAAATTTCGGTTTTATAAAAAATAAAAACCATATATATCGGTTTAAGCGGTTTATCGGTTTTTTCGATACGGTTTTTACGGTGCGGTACGATTTTTCGGTTTAATCGGTTTTTTTGCACACCCCTACCTACCGTAATAAGTAGGGGGATGGTTTGCGTACATCTTACCCTCCTCAGACCTTGCTCTGAGCGGGATATAGTGGGTATGTTTGGTTTGGTTTTAGATGTATACAAGTGGATTGTATAAAATTTAAATTATAATTATAATTTTTTTGATTTTTTAATATTTGTATTATCTACTCATAATATTTACTTTGTCGTAATTTTTAGATGAATAATTGATTATTGTAACCAGATATGTTTAATTATTTAAATTTTATAAATTTAATTAAATTTGGATAATTAATGGCATAAGTATATTGGTTTGGGACCGAAATGATAATAAAATTACTTTCTAATTGAATTAAGATCGGTATAAATATATCATTTTTAAATTAATTTGGTTGGCTTAATCCTAATCTCTATCATTTTGAATTTTTCAACATCCTATATCGAATATGTGAGGAGGCTATCTGGTTTCAAGAAGTGGCAGGACTAGGAGGTTGTGTTTCTAGTGGCCGAATTGGAAAAGAGACATGTATCGGAAGGAGTGTTGTATACTTTTGAGCAATGGGCCTTGTTAAATCCAATTTCATTCTCACGTCTACGGTGCCTATTTAATAGTAAGGAGGTGTCTTGGTAAATTACATGTAGGCAATAGGAATGAGAATGGGAATGAAGACTTCCTGATCCCATTTGTCATTACTTTTTTTATAAAAATATACGACTCCATACATGAGAAACAAGGGTGGTGAGAGTCGAAGCTAATGGAGAAAAACATGTAGCTACTAGACTATCCCCAACGGTTCCGTTACTTAAAGCTCTTTCGCGATTTCAATTGACGTCACTTAAACTCTATCTCCATTCGCGTCGCCCACTATTAATAATTACTCAAGAATTGTAACAAAAAATTAAGTCAAGTTTGATTGAACAAGTAAAGACGTTAATTACAAACCAGTAATTAATTACTAACTGAGACCTAGGCATGGATCTAGTCCAGTTTTTATAGAAATTTTGAAGAATGAACCAAGAATATTCGGTTCGGTTCTTATAGTTTTTTCTACATAATTGTAGGGGACTCGAATCGTACAAACCTAGGTTCTATTTTTCCAATTTCTCGATTCTCCATATCATCATATATTATCACAAATAAAAGTGCTTGAAATTTTCACCCGGTAAATCCTCTCTGAGTCTCCATACAATTCGGTAACATAAAAAACAAATAAAAATTACTGAAAAATAATTTGATTACAAATCCAGTAACTACTAAAAATTAAATAGAGAACAGTCCCAAAACAAACGAAAAACCCACAACTTCCACGATCCATAAAATAAAAACAAACATAAATTGACATAAGACTTGTTAACTAAAATCTCATGAGCTACTGCTGCATTAATTGATATAACTAATTCTCTTCTCTCCATCTTCCTCCTTATCTGACTATAAAACTCCCAAAAATCCAAAAAGAAAATAAATAAATAAATAAAATTCTACATAATTGAAATAAATTGAATAGAGTGTAGGAATTATTTCCTAAATATAGGAAAGGAACAGCTCCGGGCCGCAGCACATCCCTGCCGAGCCGCGGCCCCCTTCATTTTGCTGGAACAAGGCCGAGCGGCCTGTACTCTGGGCTGCGGCACCCTCCTGTCGGGCCGCGGCCCCTACTCGAATCACTGGGCAGGATTTTTAGTATGTGCCGCGGCACACTCAAATTTTTTTTGGGCGCTGGAGTAGGTTGTACTCCGGGCCGCGGCACACTGTGGCTGGGCCGCGGCCCCCGAAGTCAACATGGCTGGTTTTTCTTCTTTTGGCAGCATTTTCGTGCGTGAGTTCACTCACTTCATCACCTACATTGTGAGAGCACATCAAAAGAGAGATAGAGAGAGAAACAAGATAGAAAAATACATTTCTTCAATTTTCCGGAGATTTATCGGTCGGATCGTCGTGATATTTTGACAAGAGCTTGGTAGCTATTGGGCAAATCTTTTCACCGGAGTAGATCGACTTTTTGAGTCCGGAAGTTCGGGTATTTCGTTGGCTTTTTGTGTAAGCTATTTACGGTGTTTTCTTTTCTCGATCTTGTTATTATTGTGTATTCCAAATACTTGAACAACATTTATTACCAAGTATTTGAAGATTATTGGTGTATACCCCTAGTTTGTATTAGGGACGAATTATTTGTGTGTATTGGTGATAGTGGATTTAAGCGGCTTTGGTCCCGTGTTTTTTACTCTCGTCTTGAGGGGTTTTCCACGCTAAAATATTGTGTCTCGTGTTTATTGTTTTTCGGATATCATTTGTATTGTTTATCGAGTTGTAATTGATTTGCTCTACTCAACGGTAACCAGAAAGTTACAATTGAAGAGTGGGAAGTTGTCAAACGGGGTTCCGCATTATTCGTTGTGACGTGACGTTAATCGTATTTTTCCCAACAAAGTGGTATCGGAGCCATGTGATTTGTTTGTTTCGTGGTTGTTTAGTATCTCAATTGTAAGATGGAAGCCAACACGAGTAAAATGGTTAACTTGAATGGTTCGAACTACCACGTATGGAAGGGGAAAATGGAAGACCTTCTATATATGAAGGATTATTACTTTCCGGTCTTTAGCAAAGATAAATCGGAAGGCAAGTCCGACGCGGAGTGGACTATTTTGCATCGCCAAGTTTGCGGATATATTCGACAATGGGTTGATGACAATGTATTGAACCATATTAGTGGAGAGAAAGACGCTCGAGAATTATAGCACAAACTCGAGCAATTGTACGCTTGGAAGACGGGGAATAATAGGTTATTCCTCATTAAGCAAATGATGAATTTGAAGTATCGAGATGGGACTCCTCTATCGGATCACTTGAATGCATTCCAAGGCATATAATCAATCAACTTGCGGGAATGGGCATTAAGTTCGAAGAGGAGATGCAAGGTTTGTGGTTATTGGGCACATTGCCCGATACTTGGGAGACGTTCCGAACGTCGTTGTCTAACTCTGCCCCCAATGGTATCATTTCGATGGAACTCGCCAAAGGGAACATGTTAAACGAGGAGGTCCGAAGAAAAGCACAAGGATCTTCGTCACACTCGGATGTTCTAGTTACCGAAATACGGGGGAGAGGTCAAAGTAGAGGCCCGCGTAATAGAGGGCCACAAAAGAGTAATTCCCGGGAGAAGTATGCCAATGTTGAATGTTACCATTATGGTAAGAAAGGGCATACCAAGAAATTTTGCCAACAATTGAAGAAGGAGAATCGCCAAGGCCGAGAGAATTCACAAAAGAAGGAAAGAGGTAGTAATGATAAAGCTTTTGTACACATTCCGAATGATGAGAGATCAAAACTTGATTCCAAGACGATGCCATGTATTTTCATTGGTTACGGGCTTGATGAATTCGGGTATAGATTGTATGACCCGGTTACAAAGAGGCTTGTTCGGTCAAGAGATGTTGTTTTCGTTGAAGATCAAACAATGAAGGATGTTGAGAATGGAGGGTCGGCTCCGCAACATGACTATGATCTTATTGATTTGGACCCCATTCCTCCACAAAATGTTGAGACACCCGTTGGAGATGACGTCCAAAATAATGAACAACATGATGATGGTGACAACGATAAATTGAGACAAGATGACACCGATGGAGCTCATCCCGAGCTACCTGTGACGAACATGCCATCTTTTGTTCCACATAGGTGGTTGAAGAGGGACCGTATCCCTCCACTCGTTATTCCGCCGATGAGTATGTCTTACTCACCGACAAGGGAGAGCCCAAATATTTAGCGAAGGCTATGGAGGATGAAAAGAAGAAGGAATGGATGGATGCCATGCAAGACGAGATAAGTTCCTTGCATGAGAATAACACTTACGAGTTGGTGAAGTTGTCGAGAGGCAAGAGAGCTTTGAGGAACAATTGGGTGTATAGAGTGAAGTCGGAGGAGCATACTTCGTTGCCCCGATACAAAGCTAGACTCGTGGTGAAGGGATTTAGTCAAAAGAAAGGAATTGATTTTGACAAAAAAAATTCTCCGATTGTGAAGATAGGATCGATTCGATTGGTCCTTAGTATTGCCGATAGTCTTGATCTTGAGGTTGAGCAAATGGACGTCAAGACGGCATTTCTTCATGGAGATCTCGACAAAGAAATTTATATGAAGCAACTGGAAGGTTTTGAGGTCAAAGGCAAAGAGGATTATGTTTGTAAACTCCGGAAGAGTTTATACGGGTTGAAGCAAGCACCAAGGCAATGGTACAAGAAGTTTGAGTCGGTTATGGGGGAGCAAGGCTACCGGAAAACGACCCTCGACCATTGCGTATTTTTTAAGAAATTTGGAGATGATGATTTTATCATCTTATTGCTTTATGTTGACGACATGTTGATCGTTGGCAAGAATGCCGAGAGGATTGCCAACTTGAAGGAAGAATTGAGCAAGTCTTTTACCATGAAAGACTTGGGGGTCGCTAAACAAATTCTTAGGATAAGAATTACTCGGGATAGAGCAGCCCGAAAATTGCACATGTCGCAAGAGCAATATATCGAGAAGGTGCTTAAACGCTTCAACATGGACAAAGCTAAAGTTGGTAGTTCGCCTCTTACTAACAATTTTAAATTGACGAGTCGAGATTGCCCTACCACGAAGGAGGAGATTGAGGATATGGATAAAATTCCTTATGCCTCGGCGGTCGGGAGTTTAATGTATGCTATGGTATGTACTAGGCCCGACATTGCTCATGCTGTGGGAGTGGTGAGCCAGCTTCTATCTAATCGGGGGAAGAAGCATTGGGAAGCCGTAAAATGGATATTTAGATATTTGTGGGGTACTTCCAAATTGGGGATTACGTTTGGAAATGGGAAAGCAATGCTTGTTGGATATTCCGATTCGGATATGGCTAGTAATGAAGATAACCGAAAATCCACTTCCGGTTATTTGATGATGTTTGCAGGGGGAGCCGTGTCATGGCAATCAAGATTGCAAAAGTGCGTTGCCTTATCTACAACGGAGGCCGAGTATATCGCGGCGGTGGAAGCGAGCAAAAAGCTCTTATGGTTGAAAATGTTTTTACAAGATCTAGGCTTCCGACAACGACGTTACGTGGTTCTTTGTGATAGTCAAAGTGCGATTCATTTATCTAAGAATACGACTTTTCACAAGAGAACGAAACATATCGATGTGAGGTATCATTGGATCTGAGATGCTTTAGAGGATGGTTTGTTTGAACTTGATAATGTTCATATCGATGATAATGGTTCCGATATGTTAACCAAGGCGTTGAGTAGAGAGAAGGTGAAAGTGTGTTGTTCGATCGCCGGGATGGCGAACTCTTCCTATATTTCAGAAAGGGGGAGATTTGTAGGAATTATTTCCTAAATATATGAAAGGAATAGCTCCGGGCCGCAGCACATCCCTGCCGAGCCGCGGCCCCCGTCATTTTGCTGGAACAAGGGAGAGCGACCTGTACTCTGGGCTGCGACACCCTCCTGTCGGGCCGCGACCCCTACTCGAATCACTGGGCAGGATTTTTAGTGTGTGCCGCGGCACACTTTGGCCGGCCCACGGCACATTCAAATTTTTTTTGGGCGCTGGAGTAGGCTGTACTCCAGGCCGCGACACACTGTGGATGGGCCGCGGCCCCCGAAGTCAACAGGGCTGGTTTTTCTTCTTTTGGCAACATTTTCCTGCGCGAGTTCACTCACTTCATCACCTACATTGTGAGAGCACATCAAAGCAGAGATAGAGAGAGAAACAAGAGAGAGAAATACATTTCTTCAATTTTCCGGAGATTTATGGGTCGGATCGTCGTGATATTTTGACAAGAGTTTGGTAGATATTGGGCAAATCTTTTCACCGGAGTAGATCGAGTTTTTGAGTCCGGAAGTTTGGGTATTTCGTTAGCTTTTTGTGTAAGCTATTTACGGTGTTTTTTTTTTCTCGATCTTGTTGTTATTGTGTATTCTAAATACTTGAAGAATATTTATTACCAAGTATTTGAAGATTATTGGTGTATACCCCTAGTTTGTATTAGGGACGAATTATTTGTGTGTATTGGTGATAGTGTATTTAAGTGGCTTCGGTCCCGTGGTTTTTACTCTCGTCTTGAGGGGTTTTCCACGCTAAAATATTGTGTCTCGTGTTTATTGTTTTTCGGATATCATTTATATTGATTATCGAGTTGTAATTGATTTGCTCTACTCAACGGTAATCACAAAGTTACAATTGAAGAGTGGGAAGTTGTCAAACGAGGTTCCCATTATTCGTTGTGACGTGACGTTAATCGTATTTTTCCCAACATAGAGATGGCTGCAAACAGAGATGGTTTAGAGGTCTTTAATTAAGGGTTTGACTGTTTAAAAATCTTCATATCATCAGAGCAATTTGAGCAAACATGCGATTAAATTGCTGCTGATATACAAAACTAGGGAAGTAGAGAGAGTTGCGTCGGTGACGAGGTGGACGATGATGGCTGGTGGACCGGTGGTTGGTGAGGGGAAAGAGCGCGCATGCGGATTTCTTTGGACTGGAGAGAGATAGAGGATTAGATAATTGGGTAGCAATCCTTTTACTAACAGGTATTTGAGACCCTTTTTCTTAGATGGCGCCAGTTGTACAATCTCGGGTCCGATCATAACTTGAAAATCCGAACTCAGATGCCCCCCTAATTTCCTCTACCTTGATTAGAATAATGAATATTAAAAACTCTAAATTATTTCAGACACTGTAACATCCTCTACATACCACTTCTTTAAAGCGTCTTTAGAAATTATGAAAGAGTAGGCAAGGGAAAACGAGAGGTGTTTGTTTCTTCACTAATTCTGGGCCTTTTAAGCATGATGAACCTTCTTTATATGTAATATAATGTAATATAATATTTCTAATTACAAATGAGTATCGTTAGTTCAACAACTACATATAGATTTTTTTTTCCATTTTCTGCGTCGACCAAATGGTGAAATCAGTTTCCTCTTAAACAGCCTTATTTTCTCATTTTAAAAAATTATCCCTCATATTTTTTCTAATTCAACTCAAGCATTTTATCTTCCAACATTGTTTAATTTTATTTTCAACATTAGAGAAAGTTACTTAAAAAGGAACACATTATCTTAAAAGAAAAATAATACATTATTTTACAAGAAAAAGAAATCAGAAAAAGTTTTTTTTTCTGTTTTTATTTTCAGTTAAACAAAATATTTTAAAAAAACATTTTTTAAAAATATAGAAAATAATTTATTCTTTTATTTTTTTCTATTTTTCTTTGTTAACAAAAATATTTTAAAAAGTACATTATTTAAAAGAAAATTAAAAAATAGAAAAAAATTATTCTTGTTTATTTTATTTTTTCTGTTTTTATTTCCAGTTAAAAAATATTTTAAAAAACATATTATTTTAAAATAGAAATAAAATAGAAAAAAAATGTTTTCTTATCTTATTTTTGTCTGTTTTTTCCATTTAACAAAAATATTCTAAAAAAAATATTATTTAAGAAAAAATAGGAAAAAACATATTCTATTTTATTTTATCTTTTTCTTATTTTTTGGTTAACAAGAGTATTTTAGAATATACATTACTTTAAAAGAAAAATTGAATCATGAAAAAAATCTCTTTATTTATATATTTTGTAAAATAAATAATTAATTTGTAAAATAAACTATGTTTTTAAAAAATATTTTTAAAAACACATTATTTTAAAATAAAAATAAAATAAGAAAAAATATCCTTTTTTTACTTTATTTATTTTGTTTTTATTTCCGATTAACAAAAATATTTTAAAAGAAAATTAAAAAAAATCTATTTCTTTTCATTTTATTTTTTCTTTCTTTCCTTTTTAAGCAAGATTTTGTTCATTATTTTGTTGAAGAATATGGTGTTTTGGTAAATAAATGAATATAAATTTCGAGTAAATAAGATTAACGTGTAAAATAATTTGAGGTAATTATAAAATTTGTTAATGACGGTAGATTCACCTGCGCTGGGTCGAAAAATGATCGGGTGTAAGAGCGTTTATAATCGTGAGCTATTGTGGAAAACTCGACATACGGGATAATGCAGCGGCTGAGGGGATGTCGTTCAACCGAGGTACTAACGGCGCGTAGGGTGAAGGTTGACGTCGATAGGTGATGCAGTATGTGTGCGGGGCAGTGTGGCGCGAGGGGCGCGAGGAGGAGCCTGTCCATCATGGGATGGTGCTGTAAATGAATAGCCACGATCTTTTTGTGTGTGCGCTGCAATACAGTGTGCAGTAAGAGGCATTCTTCCCCAGCACGAGGGCGTACTGCGATTTCAGTGGGGGAGTTTGTCACGACCTAGAATATTGCGACCGTGTTGACTGACCAAATGAGGCGTGCCTTCTGGTTAGCTTGCCACAAGAGGGGTAAAGGGGACGATATTAGCGTTAGGCATTGTTTGCCAGGATGCATCGGTCTGGAGAGTCAGGCATGCCGACCCGGTTTAGTCTGGGGAGATTGTCGCTGGTCGAGGACTTGAATATGAAGGAAATTATTGTGGGTAGGACACAACTGGTGGGGGGCTATTGCTGTCTTCCTGATGAGCCCATGGCAGGGGGAAACCAATTGACATGCGTATATGGGATAGGCTGGTCCCGGGGTGTGAGAGGCCCTGTGATGCCGCACGGGATTTGGATCTCGTCCCGTGACACATGGTTTTGGCTCAGAAAATTTCTACAAGAATCAGTTTTTTGTTCTCCCAACCAAGGATTTATTCTTTCTTATAAGTTCTTTTCTTCTTGGCTACTGGAGCTGGGTTGGTAGGTCCAGATGGGGCTGACCTTTTGAGCCACCTGGAGATGGTCTCAAGCTTATGAAAGTAAATGATAGGTGGTGGGATATTTCTTAGGATAATAATTAGGGTGTCTTGTCTCATTTATGTTCTTTCCTCTTCCCCTTTTTGCGAGCATCAACAAGCTATGCAAGCTGTTCCTCCACTCTGGTCATAAAACACTACATGCCAAGAGGCATCCTGACTTAAGTAGGTGTAGGTGATGATTTTTTGCTATTAACAAAAGCATCCATCTTGATATTAGGCTCCTTCAGACAAGGTTCCACCTTACGGGCCAATATCCCTTCAATCACCTCCTCTATCATTTTTCTAGTTACTTTAAATAAGTATTGAGGTGGCTGAATGGCTGGAGATGGTTCGGCTTGGTCCTGAAAGGCAGCTGGGTGTGCAACAGGAGGGGACTTGGCTAATTCAACCTCCTTATTGTCAAGCTCTTTAGATTGGGGTTGTTTCCCCTCTTTTTCTTAAGTTTCCCTTTCTTCACCCTTAAGCTCCTCCTCATGTTTATTTTCTTCAACTTGCTGCTCCTCATCTCCAGCATAATTTCTTTCATTCTCAGAGACACGCACAATTTCTTCCTTCCATTCCTAAACTTCTTCTTCTTTCTTTTTCTTCTTAAACACCTTCTTGTTCAACTTCTAATGTCTCAGTACTAAGAGTCCTACCATAGGCTCTTCCTGTAACACCCCCAAGTTATTCAGGGAATATTACAGCGCTGTGAGCCCCACCGTGGGACCTACAAGGCTAAACATATGCGGAACTATAAATTTTTGACCGAGAAGGTCTACATACAAGGGAGTGAAGAACAATACAAAGGGTATTCAAAATATATCCAATGTATCCCAAAGACATCACAACACAAATCAATACCTCGGCAAACACAGGCCGAAACATCAAGGAAAATGGAAAACAATACTCGAGTATTCAATAACCATTCCAGTACAACAACACTGAATGGAGAAACACAAAACATAACCAGAGGAAAGACACAGTATCACACTTGCCCATCATCTTCATGCCGACCCGATACCTTCCTGTCCGCTCTCCTGGAACCTGAAATACATAAAAAGTATTTTCCCCATAAGGGGTTAGCCGTCGAATAGCTAGTGCAAGTATATCAAATATGAAACACAATACTCCTCAACAATAAAGAAAAGGTAACCGTCAATTCATCAATTCAAGACTAGTATTCCAGAATAACTAAATCTCATAGCATCACATCAATACATATATGAATACCGTGGAACCGCAACAGAGGCTACAGAACCCTCAGAGGACTCGTCGGTCCATCCCAGAGTGCTTCGTTCATATCATCCGTGGAATCGCACCAAGAGGCTACGAAACCCTCAGGGGACCCGTCGGCCCGCCCCAGAGTGGATATAAATAATCATGCCATTAATACACCTTACTTTCAAAGTCGATAACGTATAACCATAAATATATACTTGCCTTTGAGACATCGTGAAATTGGACGGTAACGAGTATGAGTTCGGTAGGTCCAAGAACGCGCTTCCGGCACCTAAACGATTCGTAAGGGGTATGATATGTTAGGAATACTTTTTAGATTTTGATGATGTCATTAATGTAAATTCAAATACTTATTACTTGGCAAAAATGTAAGGAAGAACCAAATGAGTATCTTCCATATGCCAAATTATGTTAAGTGTAAAACTTGACAAAATGTAAAGAAGAACCAAATGAGTATCTTCAATAGGCCAAAATAAGTTAGGCTAAAAATCGGCTAAGTACAAAAAGAACAGCTAAGTTCATCATAGAGGTACAGCCGAGTCATATCAGAGAAGATCTGGTCAACAAAGATTATCAGAGATGTTTGACCAGATCATCAAGTAACCTCGATGTGTCATCTGATCAGGTGAGTCCCAAACAGTCACCATTAGAGAGGTCCAGACTGCAGAGAAGTTAACTTACATCAGCCTACCTGAGATCAGCCAAGTACTCCAAGTCCACGCCAGCATGCATTGAAAAGTCAAATATTACGGAAAGTCACATGCAACGTGAAGAGACAAATTGGAGAGATTCCCGCAAAGGATATGAATTAAATAATTCATCCAGACCCACCTTGAAGAATTTAATCTTACTATATTCAAAAGATTCGGCGCCTTACATGCAAAGTCTTCACAACGGTCGATCGATGGATTAAAATATGGGAATCCAGCCTTGCAACGTTCAGAAAAGAATAAAACAAAGAAGTCTCTCTCCAACGGACTGATTTGTTACAGACTTGCAACGGCTATGAAGAAATTCTCAAGGATCAACACCTATATATATCCGAAGATTTGAAGTTGAGCAACTACCGGTGCGATCATATTCTCAAGCGATCAAAGCATTCAAGCAATCTAAAGCAAACTATAGCATCGTGAAAAGAGCGGTTCTCAAAAGTTCATACTTGAAGAAGCTCTTAGTTGGAGAAGAAAAAAACTCGTGTCTTTAATCCTGAGTTCTGGGTACTTCACTAGTTGAAGTTCGAGACTGTAAAGGAATCCAAGGATCGAGGATCAAGAGGTGCAAGGCAGTCAAGGGTATTGCAACGGCAAGGATTTCCACTGGTTGGAAGCTGTTGTAATTTGGTTGAATCATTGTAATCTTTATCACTGGTTGACAATTATTGTGAATTCATCTCCAACTTGTTTGGAGAAAAGTGGATTAGTAGAGGATTACCCCACCTCTGAGACCACTATAACTGCCTGCATATTTTACTGTTTTATTGCATCATACTTTAACTGCTGCATTCATTGTTAGTGTTTCATTAGTTGTTTTGTATTCGTCATCAGCTGATTTCCGCACGTATTGAGAACAAACGACTCTAAGTCATTTGTATATCTATCAGCTGAAGAAACTTACTCTTTGAGAAAAAGAGTTTAAGAGTTTCAATAAGTCTATTCACCCCCCCTCTAGACTTATTCCTAGACGACTTGTGACCTACAAGTGGTATCGGAGAGGTTGGTTCATTTAGTTCACGAATCAGACCTATATCAGAGATATATTTTACTCTCATTATAAAATGGAACACATGCATTCTAGATTACCTTTGTTTTCAGTTGACGAGTATGATCTTTGGAAGATAAGGATGCAGACACACTTATCTTCGATCCATGATGACATGTGGTGCATTATAGAGAACGGTCCTTACACCTTCGAGAAAGACAACACTCCCGAGGAGATCGCAGTATGGAAGCCAGAGAAGATCCCAAAGAAGAGGACAGAGCTTACTCCCGAAGAAAGAAAGTTGGCCAACCTTGACAACCGTGCCAGAGACGTGCTGTATCAAACTCTTGACAAATCCACCATGGTCAAGATCAAGAATTGCAAGAATGCAAAAGAAATCTGGGACACATTAGCCCTAATGTGTGAAGGAACGGAGCTAATCAAAGAGAACAAGTTGTCAATTGCTATTCAAAAATTTGACAACTTCAAAATGAAGAATGGCGAATCTATAGACCAAGTGGACACAAGGTTCACTGAGATTATCAATGAGATCAACTCCCTCGGCAAATCTTATGGCAACAGGGAGATGATGCTGAAGGTTCTAAGATCTCTCAATCCTGAATGGAGCATGAAGGCAGTGGCCATGAGAGAATCCAAGGATCTTAATAAGATAAAGATCCAAGATCTATTCTCCGATCTGAAGGCTTATGAGTTCGAGCTCCCAAGTTCATCCTCAACCGAGCCTGCAGAGAAGGGAATAGCCTTTGCAGCCGAGTCCCCCGCCAAGAGCTTATCTGATGTAAAGCCTCCAAATTCATTAGATTTTGAGGAAGAAATGGCATTCATAATGCAGAGGTTCAGCAACTTCCGGAAAAACTACTCCAAATACAAAAAGAATTATAAGAAGAATCCCAGAAGGAACCAGAAAGCTGGAAGCTGGAAGGTGGAGTGCTACAACTGTCATAAGACAGGACACATTCAGATCGATTGTCCTGATCTTAAGAAGGACGAGAGCAAGAAAGAGGTGGGCAGAAAAGAAGACAGAAGGAAGGCCCTCATCGGAGAAGATCAAGAGCGTGTAGAATCAAGCAGCGGATTCTTCTCAGATGATGATGAAGAGTATGATTGTCTGATGGCCAACCTAGATGATGAAGAGGTAACATCAAAACCCTCTGGTTCAAATAATAGTTCAGCCATGTCACAAGATATGGATCTGCATGAATCTGTAAATCAGCTACTTAAAGATTTTGAGACACTTAAATCTGCACACCTATCTGTATCAGCCGAGAAAACTCAACTGCAAGATGAGAATAGGCAGCTGAAAAATGATTTTGAAAACCTCAGCCTAGAATTAAATAAAGCCAAAACTGATTTTGAAAACAAGGGTGCAGCTGACTTGAAAAATCAGGCTGACGCCACTATAGCTGAGATAAATCGACTAACTATTTTACTTAGAGAAAAATCAGCTGCACTTGCTCATGTCAAAGCCGAATTTACTAAGCTGACTCAGGTAAATAAGACTCAGGCGCAGGAAATAACCTCCCTGAAGGCGTCTTCAACTCTGGACGAACTGTGTACTAATAAAAGGCTACTATATTCCAGATCAGGCCTTGGATATGATCCTCACACTCCTTCTAGTTCCGAAACCACTTTCGTCAAGGGAGAAACAATTGTCTCGACTGCTAAGCCTACATACAAACCGATATTTAAAAATAGGCAACAGCCAAGTCACAAGTCTAGGCTGCAGCCAGGGTACACAAGGCAGCCACCTAGACAAGCGACTAGGCAATGGCCCAGCGAAGAAATTTGCATAACATGCCCACTATTATCAACAACTCCCCAAAAACAGATTTCAAAATGGGAGGGGCAGATGGAAACCTCAAGGTTATCCTAATTTCCAAAATGAACAAGTGTGGAGACCTCAAAGATTTAATAAATGGTCTCAGCCAAGGTTTAGAAATGGCCCACACTACCAGTATTTTGAGAAATATCCAGTATACAATCTCAACAGAAGATACAGACCTAGACCTTACACATCTTACAAGGGTAATAATAATAACAATTTTCATAATCCAAGGAGAAATCAATTCTCCAGGAAACCAACTAACCCTAGAGGACCCATACAGACCTGGGTACCTAAATCTCTGCTTGTTTGATTGCAGAAAAGGTGGAAGGACTACAACCACATCTCCACAAATTCAAACTTTGGAGGTGAAGAATGGTTTGTAGATTCTGTATGCTCGAGGCACATGACCGGGAACAAGAAGATGCTGTCTAAATACACCAAAGAAAGAGGTCCTGATGTAACCTTCGGAGATAGCTCTAGAGGACAAAGAAAGGGCTTTGGAGAGCTGCACCGAGGAAATATTGTGATATCCAAAGTTCACTATGTCAAAGGGCTCAAGTATAATCTCATGAGCATAAGCCAGTTTTGCGATGAGAAGAATCTAGTAGTCTTCACCATTTGGAAATGTATGGTGATAGATATCCTATCTAGAGAGTTGAAGCTACAAGGATTCAGAAGGAAAGATGTCTACATGATAGATTGGAACACAGGAACACCTAACTCCTGTTTTCTATCTAAGACAGTAGCTGAGAACGGATGGCTGTGGCACAAAAGATTATGTTACCTGAACTTCAAAGCCATCAACAAAATTAGTTCTCAGAAGCTGGTCAGAGGACTCCCAGAGGAAGCATTCAAGAAGTAAGCTCTTTGTGATGCATGTCGAAGGGAAGCGCACTGCAGAATCATTCAAGCCAGTCCAGCCTACAACCCTCACAACAAGGATCTTAGATCTTCTCCACATGGATCTATTTGGTCCTATCAATCCAAGGACTCTAAGCGGCCGAAAGCATGAACTTGTTGTAGTAGATGATTATTCAAGGTACACTTGGATTATCTTCTTGTATAAGAAAAGTGAAACCTTGACCAAGCTACCTGAGCTGCTGAGAAGGATCCAGAATGAGAAATCCCTCTCAATCATCAAGATCAGATCAGATAGAGGAGGAGAATTTCTCAACAAGGCTATCACTGATTACAATGATCGAATGGGATCCAAAGATGAGCTCTCTGCACCAGACCCCCCAGAGAATGGCGTTCTTTGAAAGAAGAAACAGAACTCAAGGAAGCGGCCATATCCATGATTGCAGCGGACTCGCCAAGAGGTTCGGGTCAAGTCACAACACACTTGCCATACTCAGAACAGGAGTATGATAGTAGGGAGACATGGCAAAACTCCCTATGAGGTTTGGAATAATAGAACTCCTACTGTTGCTTACTTTCATGTTTTTGGTTGTAAGTGTTTCATCCACAACAACGGTAAAACACAACTAAATGCCTTTGATGATAAAACTGATGATGGTCTCTTTATGGGATATTCACAAAGAAGCAAGACATATAGAGTTTTTAATAAAAGATCCTTAGTTGTGGAAGAAACACCCCATGTTGTATTTGACGAATCTACTATTGAGTACATAAAGCAAGTTGAGCTAATTGAGAATAAGCTCAAATCAGCAACTCTCGAAGAAGTCATTGTACATGACACTGGAAGGGTAGACTCACCTACAGACCAGCCTGAAGACGCAACCGTAGCTGCTGAAGACCCAACTGCAGTTCAGACAGGAACACCAAACCTATCTGATCCAGTTGCCGCTGATGAAGACCCAACTGTAGCTGATAAAGACTCATCTGTAGATCAGACCCAACCTGCAGATGACAAGACGGTAGCTAATCCAGCTGCAGACCAAGGAGACCAGATCCCAGCTGATGCAGAAATCCACCAGAGCAATTCAACAGGGGGAACAGACACAGAAGAAGACGATATCCCCAAGTGGCTCAAAGACCATCCAATCCAACAAATCATCGGGAAGCTGACTGATGGAGTTAAGACAAGACAGTCTACTCTACCCGCAGGAATGGCTATGTTCTCATGCTTCATGTCTCAGATAGAACACAAGACAACAGAACAAGCCTTGGAGGATTATTCTTGGATGAATGCCATGCAAGAAGAACTTGAGCAGATGGAAAGGAACAACGTTTGGGTACTAACAGACAGACCAGATCACAAGAAGGTTATTGGCACCAAATGGGTGTACAAAAACAAGAGTGACGAAGATGGAACTGTTGTTAGGAATAAAGCCAGACTTGTTGCTAAAGGATATGCACAGTGTGAAGGAATAGATTTTGATGAAACATATGCACCTGTTGCAAGATTAGAGGCCATCAGACAATTCCTCGCATATGCTGCATTCAAGGATTTTGAAGTCTATCAGATGGATGTAAAGAGTGCATTTCTAAATGGCATCCTATAAGAAGAAGTCTATGTAGAGCAACCCCCAGGTTTTGTCAAAGGAGACAAAATCTACAAGCTGTTGAAGGCTCTCTATGGTCTTAAGCAAGCACCAAGAGCATGGTATGAAACACTGTCTGTGTTTCTTGAGAAGAATGGTTTTTCCAAAGGAAAGGTGGATAAGACCCTATTCAGAGTGGAGCACGAAGGCCACATATTGATAGTCCAGATATATGTGGATAAAATCATATTTGGCTCAACCAACCCAGAGCTGTGTGAGAAATTCTCAAACCTCATGCAAGGAGAATTTGAGATGAGTATGATGGGAAAGCTTAACTTCTTTCTCGGATTATAAGTTAAGCAGATGGAAAATGGAATTTTCATCAACCAAGCTAAGTATACCAGAGATCTAATCAAGAGATTTGGAATGGAATCAGCCAAACCAGCAAGAATTCCTATGAGCACAAGTACCCACCTAGATGCAGATGAGGCAGGCATATCAGTGGATTCAACCCACTACAGAGGACTTATTGGATCACTACTATACCTCACTGCAAGCAGACCAGACATATCTTATGCCGTAGGAGTATGCGCGCGATTTCAATCCAAGCCAAAGCAGTCACACCAAGATGCAGCCAAGAGAATAATTAAATACCTTAAGTCTACAGTCAACGTTGGACTATGGTATCCTAAGGACGATAATTTCGAGCTGTCAGGATATTCAGATGCAGATTTCGCAGGATGCAAAATTAATAGGAAAAGCACTAGTGGAACGTGCTAATTCCTAGGAACCAGACTGATATCCTGGTTTAGCAAGAAGCAGGTTTCTAACTCTATCTCCACCACAGAGTCAGAATACCTAGCTGCAGTTAGTTGTTGTGCCTAGATCTTATGGATCAGACAACAGCTGAGGGATTATAATATCATTGCCAATGAAGTCCCTATCTGGTGTGACAACAATAGTGCTATTGCAATAACCAACAACCCGGTTTTGCATTCAAGGACCAAGCACATTGATGTTAAGCACCACTTCATCAGATACCACGTGCTTAACAAGAGAGTCAGAGTTGAAAGAGTCAGCACAGACTACCAAATAGCTGACATCTTTACCAAACCTTTGCCAGAAGAAAGATTCTTGGAGCTGAGCAGAGAACTTGGTCTACTAGATTGGGAATCTAGTACAGAAGAAAAAGCAAGATGAAGCATATCAGATGAAGGACGGACCCAGCTGATTAAAGGAATCAGATCCTAGCTGATGCAGACAAAAAGGACGAAGGACGGACAAAGGAACCTAGCTGATCAAAATCTCAGGTGAGAAGTCCAAGGAGTCAACTCACCTGATGCAGAGCAGTCAACAGTCAACCAAAATGGAATCTTATTTTGAAGGCGTTAACATGAAGGCGGTCAAAGACCAGATCATCTTTTCTCTGGTCGTTGATTTCGAAGGTCTTTTGGAAGCAAATCTGGAAAACTACGACGCCCTTGACCTGATTCGTTCGATGAAGCTAAATGGGATCTACCCATTTCTGGATATCAGTCCCAAACACTTGTACAAGGAGGACGTCATCGCTTTCTACTGCGAAGCTCATGTGATTGAGGAAGGGATTAGGAGCACTGTCGGCGGAATTCAAGTTGACATATCGCCGGAATCGATTCGGAAAGTTTTTGGTATGAAACATCGTGGCATAGCCGTCGAGGCCCTCAAGCAAACAGAAGCCGACACCTGGATGAAGATCAAGGCGGACGATCAGCCGGCGAAGCTGAAGCTCACCGCCAAAAGGAGCGAAGTCAAAAAGGCATATCGATATATGTTGGATATTACCAACAAAATTATTATGGGTATGGCCGGCAGTTACGACCAACTGTCATCGGCGAAATTCACAGTGCTGGGAGCACTCATTCAGGATGAGCCAATTGATTGGGCTGACTACATCTTTAGGCAGTTTGTTTGCGAGGTCAACAAAGCCGAATGGCTTGATGATGAGAAGAAATTCAGATCCAAGCTGGCGTTTGGAACGCAGCTAAGTTGGATCTTGGAAAAGATGGGTGTGGTAAAGGGTAATACTGACCCCTTCCACATCAACAAGAGACTTGGTCACCTAGACCAAGAGACGTTGAGGAAGTTGGGAGGCAACAGAAGAGCAGCTCAAATGTTAAAGGAGTTGTCTGATATAAGGACTTACTACAGACCCTCACTAGACGAGTCCGACCAACCTACAGGCGACAACCGATCTGCAGCCAAGTCAGACTCGGATTCAGACAACACACCGATTGCTGTCCGGTTCAAGAGGAGGGGACCAGACCCTGGAGAGCCATAATTCATACATTCCTCACCAGAACCTTCGCCAAAAAGGCCCAGGCGACTGCAGTTCACCCGGGAGGAGCAGCCAGAACATTATACGATCTGCGGCCTGTGTCGCCTACCCACTGGGAAGACCACTGCTCCGGCACTGAAACTCAGATCGTCCCTGTCCTCACTCCAGCATTCATTTCAGAAGAGGAAGAAGCAGGTTTAATTATCTCTATCCCTGAAGCAAACTAAACCTTTAACCTGCTGGACAACAATCTTTTCAACTTGTCCATAGAGCAATTACAGTTAGTTAAACCATAAGCTCTAAAACACTCTTTTGTTAATATTTTTGAAGAGTGGAAATTTTTTAAATCACTGTCATTTGCTAAACTTCAAACCTATATTGAAACCAGTGGTTGGGAATATCCCCAAGCCACAAAGGATGTGCTGATACAGTTTTGCAAAGTATCAAACACAGTTTTGATCCTCCAGGAGAATTGGTTCATGTCAAATTTCAAAACCAACATGGACCAATTCATCCATTCTATAATGTACAGTATCTTTGATGGATCTTTTGGGAAAGAAGATGAGGAGGAAGAAGAAAAAGAAATAAGGATTGAAGAAGTGAATGGAGAAGAAGAAGAGGAGGTCATTGTTATAGATGACGAAGAAGAGGAGCAGGAAGAAAGAAAAGGAGGAGAAAATATTTTAGTTGAAAAACAAACAGAAGAAGTTTAAAAAACAGAGGAATTAGTAGATGAAGAAGAAGAAGAAGGGGAAGAGGTAGATCAGGAGGATGATGAAGGAAAGGAGGATGATGAGAATGATGGAAAAGATGATGAGAATGATGGAGAAAATGATAAAGATGATAAGAATGATGATGATGATGATGATGATAAGGATGAAGGAGGAGAACAACTGGCTGAAAAAGAAAAAGAGAATGTTGATGAAGAAGAAAAAGAGGAAGAACAAGAGAATGAATTAGAAAAGGAAGAAGAAGAGAAAGAAAAGGAGCTGGAGAAAGAGCCAGAATTAGAGGCTGCAGACAAGGCTGGGGCGCCTGCCCGGTATACCAGCCTGGACACAGAGTTGGCTGAGGACTCCAGATCAGGGACACCTGAAAAGACCCCATCTGGAGTGCCAGCTGCAGATAGGAGCCTGCAGTCTAGTGGATCATTCGCAGAAGGCTCAGGCGAGCACTCTCCACCATCGCAGATCTCACCTGTGATGACCGAGCTGATAAGGCAAATAGTAAAGGACACTATTGGAGAGTTGCTTGCATCTCAGGTCACCCCTGATCTCCAATCCATAAATGCGAAGATCGATACCTTGCTGCAGTGGGAAGTCCCTCAACCTCCTCCTCCTACAAATAACAGAATGCCTTTTGGCATGTGTGACTGGATGCACAAAATGGAGCAGCAGTTGACCACTTTGGTTGATGCTGGCAAAAAGGGGGGAGAAAGGATACAGGGTGTTGTATCGAGATTTATCCACCTCGACAGGCGATCGACTACAAGGCCGAGCGACCGAGTCCACACCAATCAAACTTTGGCTAACCCGCCTAATCGAAGATACCAGACCACCGTTAGGTACCTAGCGATCGACTCCTAAGGCGATCGCCCTTTGGCATCTGGCGATCGACTCTAGTGCCCGACTAAGGACAACCGGCCTATGCCCCGAACAGAGACGATCGTCCGTCAAAGTCATCGAAGATTGAGTCTCATAGCAGCTCCCATGTGCGGATCCCCGACAGTCGCCGCGATTCCCGGATCGTTGACCATAGCCTGGCACCACCTCATCACCTACCGACAAGCCCGCCGAAAGGTACAAGGTGGGGCCACTCGTGACAACGACTCGGATGCGTGCAGGCTTCTCATTGGACCGCACGGTTGACTGCCAGCAACTCCTGCAGACTTTGGAGGGACAAGCCCATGTGCTAAAAGACGATCGCCCGCTTATTATAATACAGCAAAGGCGATCGCCCAGCAGGTCCAAGTGCTATAAATAGAAAGCACCCAGCAACCAGCAAAAGGTTGGCAATTCATTACAATAAGTTCAGAGAAAATACATACTAACATATATAATCTTAGGCTCCCGGCTTCCTCACCGGAATCAACCTTAGGATTTCTCTCTCAGCACCTCTCAACCAGAAGACGGTCGACATAGGCAAGAAGTCTCCACAGGTTAGATTCACAAGCCCTGGAGCTCAAACCAACAGCTTATACACGCCGTGAGAGGCGATCGATCTCTCACCGCCGTCACAGCTCACCAACGTTGTTACAAGAACTCACAGAGCACCGCATCTGGTTCTTCCGGCAATTTATATGCTCACAAGCTTAGATAACTAGAATCGTTACACTCATTGTAATAGTATTCTAACATTAATACTTGTTTCCCCGAATATTCGTATTAATAACATCTCGCGAGAGCATTCAAGCCCGGGATTAACAACCCCGACAAGTCTTGTGTTATTTATTCTTTCTCACAGAAGTGTTCTCGCACTTTGTTTGCTATCCATCTATTCCAGCAATATCTATCTCCGGATAATATTTTGGGTAGCAACAATTGGCGCTAGAGGAAGGGGATCTATACCTTCATTTTTCGTTCCTACCGTCCCGAAGAACACTCACTATTCTCGGGGCATATACTTGAAGTGACACTCACTGCGCTTCAAAGAAAGTCTTCAGAATCATGACATCCACCGGTACATCGAAGAGAGCCACTCTCCGAACCGCCGGACACCATATCCCGGCTCAATCCGAACCCCAGCTGACGACCGGGGGAAGTCGCGGCAACGCAAGACTCTCGATCCCGCACCTGAGAGATGGCCCCAACCTCTCACTCGACCAGTTCCAAACCGAGGAACAGATCGAGGAGGCTATGGCCATCCTAGAGGAGCGACGGAGAGCATGCGCGTCACCCGAAATAACTCCCTCGATCGTCCGCCGCATGGGAAAACAGAAATTCAACGGGCTACTGGGAGAGCGATCGTCAGAAAGCCCCAATTCGCGAGAAAAGGCTCTCGTACAGCCGGACGGATCCGTATTTAATCGCTTGGGGCGCGACCCATCTTGGCGACCGGGGCATTTTGGTACAAATCCCGAAAAGACAGAATCCGAATCCGTCACCAGAAGTTCAGCCTACCCAACTCGCAGCCGAACGCAAATCAACCATTTAGCTCCCGCTCCGATCGCCAGAGGATCAGTACTCGATCGCCTCGGCTCCCGCTCCGAGCGCCGAGCCGCGAGCAGCCAGGCCACGGCGATGGCCGCTATGCAACGCCAGCTCGACGAGATGAAAGCACTCTTGGACACTGGGGCAAGCGTCAGCAGAAAGATCACCGGGCCAACCGAGCCACTCGCGGTCCACATCGAGCTCGCCCCTGTGCAACCAAGGATCGCTCCTCCCAAAACACCTCTGTATGAAGGGAGATCGGACCCCGAAACCCACCTGAGTAAATTCCGAATCTACATGTCTGGGTGTGGGGCATCAGATGCGACTAAGTGCCGAATCTTCCCGTTAACATTGGGCGAGCTGGCCCATAGGTGGTACGCCTCACTACCACCACGATCGATCATCTATTTTGAGAAACTGGCGAATGACTTCACGTCATACTTCGCCTCCAAGGTCCCCAGACCAGAAGGCCCCCACCGCGTGATGAAAATCAGGCAGGGGGAGGACGAAACCGACGCAGACTACATAGACCGAGTAGACAAAATTATCCTCACCGGCGAACCCATCAGTGACGAGCTCGCTCTCTATTCGGTCATGGGGGGATTCTATGGCTATTCACCCATGTTTAGACATCTGACCAAGGATATCCCCCCAACCTACGCAATCTTCCGCGCTAAGGCTACCGACTTTCTGGCCAGGCAAAGGCTACTCACCCTCCACCTAGGCGAGGAAACGCCACCTCCTGTCCGAAAGATGGCAATCGCCAAAACAAAGAAGGCGATCGCCAAAACCAAGAAGGCGATCGCCAAGCCACCCAGAGATCTCAAGGCCTTCGAGTACATGGAAGCCCGTCTCCTACATACGTTCAACCGAACTTCGGCCCACATTTTCTATGCCATCAAGGGGCACGAACCGCTAAACAAGCCAAAGGCGATAAGGGACCACGGTCACCTGGACAACAATCAATATTGTGCCTACCATAAGAGTCCCGGCCACAGCACCAACCAATGCCGCGACCTCCTCAAACAGCTTTGGAGATTGTTCGAGGAGGGCAAGTTGGACAGCTTATTGGTTTAGCCGAATCCCCTACCAATCTCTATACACGATCGTCCGAGTCGAACACAAACAGGTTGGGAAGCTCATACTAGCCGAACCCTAGATCAATCTCGGCGACCGTCTCTACATGCTTTAATCAAGAGAAGGGAACCTCGAAAGTCTCTCCCCGATCTCCCTCCTCATTTAAGAAACTGGAGGACTCACTCGCCATCTATAGTTCACCATCCAATGTGATGGACTAAGGCACGAGATCGCCTCCCCCGCACAACGTACACCGTCGAAGGTCGGCATGTACATGACGATCCGAGGTATAAGAGTGCAGCCATGGTCCTGGTGGTTGATGGAACCAACTACTTGTTAGGAGTATGCCCTCGAATGCCACTCAGAGGTTGTTGAGTGAGGGCATTGTACTTGTAATTATGTAAACCATTTATATAAGGCAAATGAATGTTTCTTATTTACTGGTAGTTACTGGCATTCCTAACTCGTAAATAAACATATAGAAACTAGTCCGTGTATTTGAGAGCAAAACGTTCCACTCCTTATTGGATAAGGGGGTCGGCACAGGAAAGATTATAGCTCAAATACTTAATCGTTCGCAAGTCGATGAAACTTGACTGGGCGTTAAGTTTATGTGAAGACTTGTATGACGTGTTCTTTGACATGGAGAGTGCCTGTCGAACACTAATGGTTAGTGGGAGCACACGTTATAGGTATGCTAATTGGATTAGTATACTCGAACCGACTCACCCTCGATTCGTAACATGGATTTCACTCTGGGACAGTCAATGACGGAATCGAAAGGTTGTGATAGGTATTCGTGAACCTTCGACTTGAGGATTTAGTAGGGATGTGCTTGTGACGTCAAGATTTTCATTAGAGTAGTTCGACCCTGTAAACCGGAAGGCGGGGGTCAACCTCGACGTGCATCTTGACGGGCAAGTAGCAGGTCCTACTGAATACCAAGATAGAATTCTTTCTCCCGTTAGTGAGCGGGTTATATGTCCTATGCGGTTATTGGCAGATGAGATCATAAGTCTTTGGCCAAAGCATTGGAGCTAGTTGTATTAGATACACGACAGCTCGATGATCTCGATTTGCATTAACGCATGCATAGCGTCAAGTACAGATGGGGTTTGACTGACCGTGACCCTATAACTTGATCGGGACATTTGAAAGAAGGGTTTATACGTATACTGGTATTCACGACAGAATGGTTCTTGAATGATCCCAATCATTCATTCTGAGTTGGGGTACAGTGTAGGCCGCCAGGCTGGCTAGGTGGTGCTACTACTCTTTGGTTCCTCCCATTGCTGACTGAGACGGACCTACCGAGTCGCGCATGAGGATTGACAACGGAATGAATCAATCTAATTCTCTCATTATGAATATTAGATATTGGATATCTAAATTTAGGACATTAGATGTCTAAATCGATTTATTGGATAAATTGATTTACGGCCTAATGAATTAAATATATCACTGGGTGATTAATTTAATTCATGGATATAATTATTTCTTGGAGAAATTAATTATGTTATAATGTATTTGATATGTTTAATTAATTGGATTAATTAATCGATATAAATACATCGATATGGAATCGGAGTTTATCTGTTTGGACTCGCGGGAGTCCGAAGCGAACCGAACTTGTCCGATTTCTACATGGGCCAAACCCCACACTTCCACCCACTTTCATATGGACCCATGTTCCATTCTTTATGGTTGATCATTGAGGTGGTGGGGCTTTGATTCTCATTATTATGAGATGTGCATGTGGAGAGTTGAATAAATGAAGATGAAGACATCTCTCACTAATTATTCCAAGCAACTTGATTCCATTTCCAACGTGAGGTTGAAGTGGAGAGAGAGATAGAAGTCTTCTTCATCATCTTCTTCATTCATCTTCTTCATAACTTCTTAGAGAAATTTTGTGAGGAAATATTGAGAGAGATAGATATTCATACACTTAGAGTGATATTAATATCTATAACAAGCTTCATCACCTAGCTCTAGCCGTATCCTCGGAGGATAGCAAGGTGTTGTCATTTCGTTCGTTTTCCGGCGCGTGGCAAGTAGAGACGCGGTGCTTTCGGTGTTGGATCGTTCAAGGGCTTGAAGCGGAATAGATTCGTAGAGATCAAGTAAAGCTTGGGGAATAGCTCAAGAGAAGGTTATCCATCTAATCAACGGACTACAAGGGTGAGTTTCTATATCTCTTGTTATTCGTTTTGATATTCGTATATACGTAGCTCGATCGATCATCGTAGGGATTCGGATCAAATTAATTTTCGTTTTACCGCTTCCGCTGGGCCTTCGTTTTAGGCACCAAATCCCAACAGTGGTATCGGAGCGTAGGTCTTGCGATCGTATATACGATATTGGCATTTGGAATGCTCGATTAGATGGTGAATGATTTGGAATCATTTTAGTCATAATCGTGGTATATGTTTTTCGTTCGTAATAATTGTATTTTTCATAAGTTTATGTCTAAATATAAATCTTAAATTTCTGGGAAATATGATTTATATTGAAGATATGAAAGTCGGAAAATATTGATATTGGATATCCGGTCGAAAATCTAGCCCCGAATCGTCGTCGGATGATTTTTTGGACAAAAAGGGTAACTGCCGAGAGTGAGTCGACCGCGGTCTGGGTGACACGGCCGTGTCCTATAGCCTGCCAAGTCTCGCCAGCGACCCGACCGTGTCCACGGGACTGGTCGTTTCTGGCCGGCATCTTCCGATCGTGACTCGGCCGTGCCAGCCCGTCTGTCGCAGCCGCCGAGGGTGACTTGGCCATGCAGCGCCATTTCACCGGCTCGATTTATCCGTGTATTCTAAAAAATTAATCTCACGCACATAAAATTGGATAAAATATGATTAAAATGATTTATGGTATTTAATTTTATAATGGAAATTTGAGAAATTGGAAAAATTATAGTCGATCAATTATTTTGAACGTTATCAAATTACCGATTGTGTGAATCGATTGGATCGGTTCGTATTGTTGATTGGATCAATGTATCTCTACGCTTTCCATTTATATAGTATTTTTGGATGAATGCTTTTTGAATGGGGATGTGGTTCGTGGACTTAGTTTTGAATCGTTCGTTGTATTCGATTGGGTTGTAAAGGACATTTTAAGCCTATTTATTTTACTAGAAATGTTTGTATCTAGGATGCAATTTTCGATGTAAAATTTATATGTAATGACGAAGACCTGAGGAAGATCCATTTCGAGAAGACGAAGATTCAAGATGAAGACTTGTAATTAGATTACGAAGTTTTTGTTTTCTAGGAACGGTCCATGAACCACATGTTGGTAGCAACTAGGTTGTGAATGGTTGTTTCATATTGTATGAATGCCACAAACGCGCTAATATGATTAATGTGCAAAGTGTAACGTTAATCGCGAAAATTCTCCCACAATAAATAATTAAGTTTATAAGGTTTCAAGGTTTTCCTTCCTCCATCGAAGTTTTCGAAATTGAAATCCAAACCGGATGTGCTATGCTTCCGAGTTATCGGGGTAGTCGTTCGGGAGGACGGATAAATTACCGAGCGCATTGGATGCCTTCGGTTGGAGCAAATTTTATCCCTAGAAACCCGATAGGTTGCGGATAAGATTCAATTGTGAAACTGATTTGCGTCGATGGTATAAACTTAACTTGTTCACGAACCATAGAAATCGTATAGGTTGAGGGGAGTGAACAAGGGGAAAAAGAAGATCGAATAATCCATTAGATGGGTTGGTGTTGGACACCACTTTATGAAAATTAATAGACTAGAAACATGTTCGGTTGCCCTCTATTAAGATTTATAAAGAACTCGATCACCACTATGAAGTAGAGCGACGATACTTCCGGATATCACATGGGAGTGTGTTATTCCGATAAAAATAGTGGGAGCTGGGTAACAAGAATAGAAAAGACCTTAAATTCTATACTCAGAACATAATTGAATGAGTCACTAATTAATCTGTTATACTTAATGCAGATAAATCTCAATATGACAATGAATCCACTCGCAATTCTACTCGAAAAGAACACCTTAATGGGACCTAACTTTGTGGATTGGCTCCGCAATCTGATGATTGTCCTCAGTATAGAGGCACTGGGATACATCTTGGAGACGGACATTCCGGCGCCTCCTATGCGGACTCGAGCCAATCAGGAAGAGATTGAAAACCACGAAAAGTGGGTTAAGGATGACGTGAAAGTCCGTGCTTATATGATGGCTTCCATGTCTAATGAGCTTCAGAGAGCTCATGAGAAAATGACTTCTGCTAGGCAGATTCTATCTCACTTAACCGAGCTTTATGGTGAGCACAGCAGAACTGCTAGATATGAGATATCCAAGCAACTGTTCGGTGCAAGGATGAAGGAAGGTGAGAAGGTTGGGGAACACGTCCTCAAAATGATATCCATGATCGAGAGATTGGAGGCTCTTGATTTTAAAATGGATACTCTCTCCAAAATGACCTTATCCTACAGTCTCTCCCTGATTCCTTCTCACAGTTTGTTATGAACTTCAACTGCAATGAGATTGCATGTAACTTAGCTGGGCTAATGAACAAACTGGTGACCGCTCAGTCTCAGATGAAGACCCCGCGGATGAAGGAGTCTGCACTTGTGATTTCTTCTGGACTTCGGAAATCTAAGAATAAGAAGAAAAAGACCAAGAAGCGGACTAGACCACAAGCTAAGGACCTTAAGGGAAAGGGCAAGGTCCCGATGGTTCCAAAGAACAAGAAGAAGAAGAAGGATGCTTGTCTCAAGTGCGGTGAGCTGGGCCACTGGGCTAGAGACTGTCCGATTCTTCATGGCACTTCAGGTACAGAACTTTTAGTTTTGGAAACAAATTGTTCTGCTACTGTATTTTCTACTTCCTGGATACTTGATTCTGGTGCTAGTTCTCATATTTGTACCGTGAATCAGGATCTGGAACAAAGTAGGAAGCTTGAGCCGAGAAGTTATGATCACAGTCGGAAGCGGGCATAGTGTCGAGGCGACCGACATAGGATCACTTCTTTTGGGTTTAGAATCCGCTTTTGTTTTGACTTTAGAAGATGTACTTGTTTTGCCCAAGGGGCACAAAAACATTGTATCCATTCCGGTCATGGACCGAAAAGGCTTTTCATTTTTCGTTGGTGATGGTTCCTGCAAAATTTATTTTAGAAATAAACTAGTGGGTACTGCTACATTGTTGAATGGATTGTATCATCTAAATCTCAGCAACAAAGTAGTTGTGAATACTATAACTAGAAAACGCGGTAGGGATGAAACCAATCAAGTTTTGAAATGGCATCTTAGACTTGGTCATGTTGGTCAGACCAAGGTTTACAAGATGGAAAAAGATGGACTTATGGATCCATTGGGATCGTATCCCTTTCCTACTTGTGAATCTTGCCTTAAAGGCAAAATGACTAAGTCCCCCTTCACAGGGACATTTCAAAGAGCCGCTGATAAACTGGGATTAATCTATACCGATGTATGTGGTGCTTTGGAAGCAGCACGTGACGGATATCAATATTTCATTATGTTTACAGATGATCATTCTAGGTATGGTTATGTATACTTATTGAAACATAAATCCGAGGCCTTTGAGAAATTCCAGGAATTCAAGGCCCTAGTCGAGAAACAAACTGGTAATCATATCAAAGCACTTCGGTCGGACCGAGGTGGTGAGTATATGAGTACGGAGTTTGACGAGTTCCTTAAGGAACATGGAATAGTTTCACAACTAACACCTCCAGGTACTCCTCAGTTAAATGGTGTGTCAGAAAGAAGGAACCGGACCCTGTTGAACATGGTCCGTTCCATGCTGGGCTATACTGACTTGCCGATTTACCTGTGGGGGTATGCACTCCTGACTGCCGTGTATATCTTGAACAGATGTCCTTCCAAATCCTTTCCTAAAACTCCACATGAGATGTGGGAAGGAAGGAAACCAAGTCTTAATCATATTAGGATTTGGGGATGTCCCGCTTATGTCAAGAAGACTAAGGTGGAAAAGTTGGAAGCTAGGTCTGCGAAGGGACGTTTCATTGGATTCCCGTCTGGGACGATGGGATATCTATTTTACATGCCCGAAGATCGAAGGATCATTGTTGCTTTACAAGCACACTTCCTGGAAGATGAGTTCATTCAGGAAGGCGGAGCAGGTAGAAGTATTTCTTTAGAAGAATACAACGAAACTCCTCGAGAGACACCTGTGCAAGAAACTGAAATCGAACTTTCTGAAACACAAGTACAACCACCTCGTAGGTTTAGTAGGGTGTCTCATTTACCTGAGAGGCATGGGCTTGTGCACTTGGAGGAGCTGGGTCTCCATGAGGTTCCAAGTGATAGCCAAGAGACCGACCCAACAACCTATGACCAAGCGATGGTGGATGTAGACTCCGCGAAATGGCGTGAAGCTATGGAAGCTGAGATAGACTCGATGCATGTCAATCAGGTCTGGACTCTAGTAGACCGCCCCAAGGGTATAGTGCCTATTGGGAACAAGTGGATCTACAAGAGAAAGACTGATGGTGATGGCAAGGTTGACGCCTATAAGGCCAGGCTTGTGGCAAAGGGTTATACCCAGAAGGAAGGGATCGATTACCACGATACCTTCTCGCCCGTAGCCATGATCAAGTCTATTCGCATGATGCTTGCTATAGCTGCCTACCACGATTATGAGATATGGCAAATGGACGTAAAGACGGCTTTCCTTAATGGATTCCTCGAGGAGGAAATCTATATGGAGCAGCCTAAAGGCTTTGTGTCTGAAGTCGATATTCAGAGCGTAGTTGGAACCTTCGTTTTGACGAGGCAATCAAAGAGTTTGATTTCGTGCAAAATGAAGAGGAACCTTGTGTATACAAGAGGGTTAGTGGGAGCAAGATCTCATTCTTAGTACTATATGTAGATGACATTCTACTAATAGGAAATGATGTGGGAATGCTTAGTTCTGTGAAAGCTTGGCTTTCGAGTAATTTCTCCATGAAAGACTTGGGAGAAGCAACCTATATTCTTGGTATTCGGCTCTACCGGGATAGAGCGAAGAGAACAATAGGCCTTTCCCAAGCCCTCTATATAGATAAGATCTTAAAGCGATTTAAGATGGATGATTCTAAAAGAGGGTTCCTACCGATGCAACATGGAATAAAACTCACCTTGAAGATGTGTCCTCAAAGTGAGGAACAACGCAAGGAAATGAGTAATATACCATATGCTTCGGCCGTGGGTAGCCTTATGTATGCTATGTTGTGTACAAGACGACATCGCGCATGCCGTAAGCGTGGTGAGTAGGTTTCGTGCAAACCTGTAGGGAACATTGACTGCTCAGAAGAACGTTCTCAAGTACCGAGAAGAACTAGAGATATGGTTCTTATGTATGGCGGTGGAGAATGGATGTGGTGGGATTCACCGATTCGGACTTCCAAGGACTCAAGGACGACTCGATGTCCACTGCTACATATTTACTCTTAATGGAGGAGCAGATCTTGGCGTAGTGCCAAGCAAAGCGCGACCGCCGATTTCACTGTCAGCCGAGTATCAAGCACCTGAGGCTTCAAGGAAGGGTTACGGATTAAGAAGTTTCGGGAGAACTTCAAATGATACCATGTGCCGAGCCGCCTGTCTACTGCATCGCGACAACGACGGAGTCAGTAGCGCAGGCCAAGGAGCCGAGGTTTCACAACAGCACCAAACATATTGAGAGGAAGTATCATCTCGTAAGAGAATTTGTTCGCAAGGTATACATTGTGCTGCACAGAGTAGACTCGGCCGACAACGTCGCCGATCCACTGACCAAGCCACTTTCTCAGACTAGCTTGGAGCGTTATCTGGAGAACATGGGTATTAGATACCATAGTGTGTGGCATTGAGTGCAAGTGGGAGATTGTTAGGAGTATGCCCTCGAATGCCACTCAGAGGTTGTTGAGTGAGGGCATTGTACTTGTAATTATGTAAACCATTTATATAAGGCAAATGAATGTTTCTTATTTACTGGTAGTTACTGGCATTCCTAACTCGTAAATAAACATATATAAACTAGTCCGTGTATTTGAGAGCAAAACGTTCCACTCCTTATTGGATAAGGGGGTCGGCACAGGAAAGATTATAGCTCAAATACTTAATCGTTCGCAAGTCGATGAAACTTGACTGGGCGTTAAGTTTATGTGAAGACTTGTATGGCGTGTTCTTTGACATGGAGAGTGCCTGTCGAACACTAATGGTTAGTGGGAGCACACGTTATAGGTATGCTAATTGGATTAGTATACTCGAACCGACTCACCCTCGATTCGCCACATGGATTTCACTCCGGGACAGTCAATGACGGAATCGAAAGGTTGTGATAGGTATTCGTGAACCTTCGACTTGAGGATTTAGTAGGGATGTGCTTGTGACGTCAAGATTTTCATTAGAGTAGTTCGACCCTGTAAACCTAAGGCGGGGTCAACCTCGACGTGCATCTTGACGGCAAGTAGCAGTCCCATCAATACCAAGATAGAATTCTTTCTCCCGTTAGTGAGCGGGTTATATGTCCTATGCGGTTATTGGCGAGATGAGATCATAAGTCTTTGTCCAAAGCATTGGAGCTAGTTGTATTAGATACACGGCACTCGATGATCTCGATTTGCATTAACGCATGCATAGCGTCAATCAGATGGGGTTTGACCGACCGTGACCCTATAACTTGATCGGGACATTTGAAAGAAGGGTTTATACGTATATTGGTATTCACGATGTAATGGTTCTTGAATGATCCCAATCATTCGTTCTCGATTAAGTGCAGTGTAGGCCGCCAGCCTGGCTAGGTGGTGCTACTACTCTTTGGTTCCTCCCATTGCTGACTGAGACGGACCTACCGAGTCGCGCATGAGGATTGACAACGGAATGAATCAAGCTAATTCTCTCATTATGAATATTAGATATTGGATATCTAAATTTAGGACATTAGATGTCTAAATCGATTTATTGGATAAATTGATTTACGGCCTAATGAATTAAATATATCACCGGGTGATTAATTTAATTCATGGATATAATTATTTCTTGGAGAAATTAATTATGTTATAATGTATTTGATATGTTTAATTAATTGGATTAATTAATCGATATAAATACATCGATATGGAATCGGAGTTTATCTGTTTGGACTCGCGGGAGTCCGAAACGAACCGAACTTGTCCGATTTCTACATGGGCCAAACCCCACACTTCCACCCACTTTCATATGGACCCATGTTCCATTCTTTATGGTTGATCATTGAGGTGGTGGG
Source organism: Orobanche coerulescens (assembly GCA_033398695.1). Taxonomy (NCBI): domain Eukaryota; kingdom Viridiplantae; phylum Streptophyta; class Magnoliopsida; order Lamiales; family Orobanchaceae; genus Orobanche; species Orobanche coerulescens. The sequence goes on along the minus strand of CM065805.1, from coordinate 55,256,552 downwards.
GCTTTGATTCTCATTATTATGAGATGTGCATGTGGAGAGTTGAATAAATGAAGATGAAGACATCTCTCACTAATTATTCCAAGCAACTTGATTCTATTTCCAACGTGAGGTTGAAGTGGAGAGAGAGATAGAAGTCTTCTTCATCATCTTCTTCATTCATCTTCTTCATAACTTCTTAGAGAAATTTTGTGAGGAAATATTGAGAGAGATAGATATTCATACACTTAGAGTGATATTAATATCTATAACAAGCTTCATCACCTAGCTCTAGCCGTATCCTCGGAGGATAGCAAGGTGTTGTCATTCCGTTCGTTTTCCGGCGCGTGGCAAGTAGAGACGCGGTGCTTTCGGCGTTGGATCGTTCAAGGGCTTGAAGCGGAATAGATTCGTAGAGATCAAGCAAAGCTTGGGGAATAGCTCAAGAGAAGGTTATCCATCTAATCAACGGACTACAAGGGTGAGTTTCTATATATCTTGTTATTTGTTTTGATATTCGTATATACGTAGATCGATCGATCATCGTAGGGATTCGGATCGAATTAATTTTCATTTTACCGCTTCCGCTGGGCCTTCGTTTTAGGCACCGAATCCCAACACTACTTAGGCCATGCAAGGTCCCTCCGGGCCACGATCACCTACCCTTCGTTTAAATACGAGGCCGGCGTAGTCTGAGGGCCCTCCAAAACTAATCAGTGGACATGATCGCCCGCCCTCAAAGGTTCATCATTTAACGTGGTGAACCCGGACAATGCGACGCGTCACTACCCCCATCTCAACGTACACCGTCGAGGGTCGCCATCGTCATGGCGACCCGAGGTGGAAGCAGAGCTAACAATCCGCGGGCATGGAGTTGAATCATCCGATGCTGCCCCGCGCGAGGACTCCTCCAGACCAAGACCGCACACCCTTCGTTTAAATACGAGGCGAGGCGCAGCCTAACGGAGGGCCCTCACAATAAAATGAGTCACGAGACAAACAATGTCATTCGCGCACAAGACATGGTCATGGAGTCGGTCCATCGAACTCCGCGATCGTACATGGTTCCTCAAGACGGACGACCGTCCTCGAGGATTCGACAAATTTGAAGACCGCTCACTCAACGATTTATTTTCATCCCCTTACTCTCACTAAGTGAATAAAAACAAGGAAGAAGAGTGCGGACTACCTATGCGACGATCGTCCCTATTCAACCACATATGGAGATCGCCATTTTTCAGATGTTGTGCAGTGATCGAATTTGTTGTAAAAGTTATCATTATGAGTTTATCAATTCATTTGGAACTACACTCGCAACGATCTCTCCTCACACATTTGTACAAAGTCAAGCAAAAGACTCAAAAATAGCAATCATTCAAGTGATAAGTCAGAGAATCAAACATTCATTTCATTGCTTGAAGGATAGAAATACATGGTCGCCCGAAGGCCAAAATGCTACAAAAAGAAAGCTACAAAACTACAAGGCAATAAGCTAGAACATAAAAAATCAAGTACCTCAGGCCCCTGCCTGGCCTTCGCCTTCGACCGCCGGCTCGACCTGCGGCCATTCCCCAGTTCCTGGAGCGGCCTCCCCGTCCTCCGGAGCGTCAGGATGAACGAGGTTCGCCGTAGTCGGATACCAGCTCAAATCCACGCCAAGCTCCGAGAGATCCAAGATCGGCAAGGAGATAGCAGAATGGAGAGGATGCTCCAGCGCATACGCCTTGAAATTCTCAACAAGAGGGCCGACCTCCAGCCCTCCCTTCTTGGCGGCCCGGATTGAGTCAGCGAACGCCATATAATAGGCAAACTCATTGACAAACTCCAAGTTAAGGAAGGGATTAGCCTTGATCGCCTCTACCTCCCCTTTCAGCTCCGCTATCGCCTGTTGCGACCCTTGGAGCTCGGCCTCCCTCGCAGCTATCTTCTCCCTAGACTCCGCCAGCTCGCTAGTCAACCGAGCGATCGTCACCTTCTGACGATCGGACTCCGTCTCAGCAACCTTCTGCGCCCAGACGACATTCATCATCCTGTCCCGGAATCGGTCAACCGCCAACCGAGACATCTCGGCATCCTTCCTCGCCAGCTCAAGCTCTTGGATCGCCCGCTTGGCTGCCTCCACAGAGTCCTTCTCCATTGTCGCGATCTTGTCAGTGAACTCGGCGTTCTCTTTCCGAGCTGCCTCGAGATCCGCCTGCAGGCGAATAGTGGAAGGTCGCCCCTCAAACTCCTGCGCAGCCTGGACAGCCATGGTCGCCGTCTGGAGAGAAAGGGCGAGAACAGCCTGCATCGTACTCCCAAATTGCTGATGAGCGATCGCATCTAGATCGGTCGTCCAAGCCTTCGGTAGAGCAGAAACGGCCTTGCTGACGTATTGCGGGATGTCACAGGACTGGCGAGGAGATCGGCTCGCTAAGAAATCCAACACCATCGGCGGGCAAGATGGATCTGTGCGACGGATCCTGCATCAAAACCACAAAATTAGCACAACTCCTATGCAAATGACAAGTTTTAACTCAGCAAGCAGTCTACCTCTTGGCTCTCTCAGGATCGCGACCGAAGTATGGCTTCCCGCGAGGGGTCTCAGCTTCGGCAATCGCCATCTCCCACAGGAAAGCCGCGGAGGGAGCTGGCTCTTTCTTTGGAGGAACAACGGTGATCGGAGGCACGGCGATCGGCACCTCACTGGCAGGGGCAGAAACTGGGGTTTCTCCCGACCTCTGCCGTTTGCGATTCGTCCGAAGCCCTTCCTCCCGGACTTCCTTCTCGGCCACGATCGGCTCCACGCGAGGCTCCGCCTCCGGGATGATAGGTAGCACCACAGGAGGAGCCCACGATGACTTCGTCTGGCGGAGACGACCCAAAACCCTTGGATTCTACATAGCAATCTCCGGTGGGGGCTCCACAAAGCGAGGAAAGTGAACCTCCGCGATAAGAACAATCAAGCCACAGTTAGTCACATTCCTCCAACAGGACGATCGCCCAGCAAATGAAGATCGTAGAAATTCGTACCTGAGACCGAGAGATGTCTCGGAAAACGGAGTACACGAGCGGACAACCGACGACTCTCCTTGTTGATCCGGTTAGCGTCCAATTCGTCGTCCGGCAAACTTCGTATCCGCTCCCAGACGACCAGGAAATCGAAAGGCAACTCCTCGATCGCTGGAATGTGGAAACCTGCAAAAGCAAATTCAAATTAGATTAGTTCAGAACATATCCGAACTAAGGGAGAGTCTGAACCCTTACCGGGATGTCTCTCCCGAAAACCAGTGGGAATCTACAGCTCGCCAGTGGGATTGTCACTCACGGAGGCTTTCCAGGCACCGGCGACCCAGAACCACTTCGCCGGATCGCCCCGCGCCTTGTTCGGAACTCCAAGGATCACCCGACCGGATCGACCTTGTATATGATAGCCTCCGACCGACCCTTTCTGAACCGTCAGCTTGAACAGGTGGTTCATCTCCGACGGCGAAGGAAGGTGGTACAGTCGGTGACCGCCGAACAAGGTGAGGGTACACATTATCTAGAGCCAAGCATTTGGCGTCAGCTGGAGAGGCGCCACGTTCCAGGCAGCCAACAGATGGGAGACAGCGAACGACAAGGGGAATCGCAACCCTGCCTCCATGATCGCTTCATTCACAGCGACCATCCCCTCCGGAGGCTGATCGGGTCTCTCATTCTCGGCCGACACGAAGAGATCCACGTCTGAGGGGATATGAAACCTCGTCCTCCAGACGGCCAGATCCTTCCAGGTCGCCGAACTCCTGATTTGGCCAAGTGACCACCGCGATCGCTGAGCAGCCCGAAATAGCGATCGCTTAGGAGGTTGATAAGGGTGAGAGATTGAATACTCCCGGAAATCAAATCTCGGAGACGGTCCGGCCAACCCCTCCATAATCTCAGCAAATGCCTCATAAGCCCGGCCAAAGGAACTGTGCCGCTCCCAGTAGGCCCGGACCGCAAGATCTCTCTCTATCTGCGAGCGCCTATGTTCGACGGCTGCCTCCTTAGCCACGTCGGCCTCGTTGAACAGCCTCTCCACCTCCGCCGGGTCAATTCCGGCCCGAATAGCCTCAGCGGCCGTCTCCAGATGAAATTCAGTAGTGGATCCTCCCCGGGCATCAGAAGTCCCAGTAGCGGAGGAAGTGCCCTCTCCATGTGAAGAAGATGTTCCAGCCATGTTCGAAGAAAAGAGGAGAAAAGGAATGTTCGTCTTACCCAAAGATGAAATCGACCGACGATCGGCAATAAGATCTTCAGAAAAAATCTTCAGCAAGTCCTTCTTTCTCCAGTAAATACGCGTGAGAATGGAGACTGCAACACTACGCCCTTTTATAGGAAATGGCAGGGACTCGTTTGCAATAAGGGAGAATCTCAGGGGTCGGATCTCAAACGTCGCAATTAAGACTCCCTTGAAACCCACGTACGCGTCTTTTCAAGGATGCGTCAGTCGAGGAGTCATAAATGACCGTCGGTCTACCCCAACAGGAACCCGACACGTGTCCCAGAGACTACTCCGCATCCGCTGCCATTTCCCGCTCATTTCAGCGACCTACCAGGTCGTCCAAATTCAGAATCTATCAGCTCAAAGACGATCGCCAGTTCAGTGAAATGCAGAGTCGCTCGTCGAAATTCAGCGATCGCCAGCAGAACCACCTCACCCCATGTTTCCAACATAGGAGCGAGCTGGGGGGTAATTGTTATATCGAGATTTATCCACCTCGACAGGCGATCGACTACAAGGCCGAGCGACCGAGCCCACACCAATCAAACTTTGGCTAACCCGCCTAATCGAAGATACCAGACCACCGTTAGGTACTTAGCGATCGAATCCCAAGGCGATCGCCCTTTGGCATCTGGCGATCGACTCTAGTGCCCGACTAAGGACAACCGGCCTATGCCCCGAACAGAGACGATCGTCTGTCATAGTCATCGAAGATTGAGTCTCATAGCAGCTCCCATGTGCGGATCCCCGACAGTCGCCGCGATTCCCGTATCGTTGACCATATCCTGGCACCACCTCATCACCTACCGACAAGCCCGATGAAAGGTACAAGGTGGGGCCACCCGTGACAGCGACTCGGACGTGTGCAGGCTTCTCATTGGACTGCACGGTTGACTGCCAGCAACTCCTGCAGACTTTGGAGGGACAAGCCCATGTGCTAAAAGACGATCGCCTGCTTATTATAATACAGCAAAGGCGATCGCCCAACAGGTCCAAGTGCTATAAATAGAAAGCACCCAGCAACCAGCAAAAGGTTGGCAATTCATTACAAGAAGTTCAGAGAAAATACATACTAACATACATAATCTCAGGCTCCCGGCTTCCTCACCGGAATCAACCTTAGGATTTCTCTCTCAGCACCTCTCAACGTGCAACTTGAAGAGACAAATTGGAGAGATTCCCGCAAAGGATATGAATTAAATAATTCATCCAGACCCACCTTGAAGACTTTAATCTTACTATATTCAAAAGATTCGGCGCCTCACATGCAAAGTCTTCACAACGGTCGATCGATGGATTAAAATATGGGAATCCAGCCTTGCAACGTTCAGAAAAGAATAAAACAAAGAAGTCTCTCTCCAACGGACTGATTTGTTACAGACTTGCAACGGCTATGAAGAAATGCTCAAGGATCAACACCTATATATATCCGAAGATTTGAAGTTGAGCAACTACCGGTGCGATCATATTCTCAAGCGATCAAAGCATTCAAGTAATCTAAAGCAAACTATAGCATCGTGAAAAGAGCGGTTCTCAAGTTCATACTTGAAGAAGCTCTTAGTTGGAGAAGACAAAAACTCGTGTCTTTAATCCTGAGTTCGGGGTACTTCACTGGTTGAAGTTCGAGACTGTAAAGGCATCCAAGGATCGCGGATCAAGAGGTGCAAGGCAGTCAAGGGTATTGCAACGGCAAGGATTTCCACTAGTTGGAAGCTGTTGTAATTTGGTTGAATCACTATAATCTTTATCACTGGTTGATAATTATAGTGAATTCATCTCCAACTGGTTTGGAGAAAAATGGATTAGTAGAGGATTTACCCCACCTCTGAGACCACTATAACTGCCTGCGTATTTTACTATTTTATTGCATCATACTTTAACTGCTGCATTCATTGTTAGTGTTTCATTAGTTGTTTTGTATTCGTCATCAGCTGATTTCCGCACGTATTGAGAACAAACGTCTCTAAGTCATTTGTATATCTATCAGCTGAAGAAACTTACTCTTTGAGAAAAATAGTTTAAGAGTTTCAATAAGTCTATTCACCCCCCCCTCTAGACTTATTCCTGGACGACTTGTGACCTACATGATAATCAATAATCTATACTCATAATTCACGAAGAAACTCCCGAAACCCGACTACGATTCACGAAAATACACGGATAAACAACTAGAGGTTGGAAAATCGCCCAAACTCTCACAAGTCCGAAAACGGCACAATCCAATCCGTAAAATCATAGGAAAAGCATGTATATGGAATAGATACATCATAATCTCAAGGTTCTCAAGCTTCAAAATAGATAAATCGGACGAATCTAGGAAAAACCCCAAAATTCCCAAAAAATAGAGTTCTAAGGATTTTTACCTTGATTTGGACGTTAGGACGGATTAGATGTTGTGGAATCCTTGTTCTCAAACCAAATATGTTGTTGTTTGACGAAGAATCACTTCCAATCGCCCAAAATCATCTCTCCCGAGCTGCTCCCGTTGGAAATGAGTGAAGAGGATGAAAAATGACGAAATGGAAGTCAATTGTCCAATATATATCCGCCCAGTCTAGCGCACACTATGCTTCCTTCATTAGTGTGCGCTAGCGAGGTCACCGGGTAGTCCAGTGGCTTCTCTCGGCCCCGTTAGCGTGCGCTAATCGCCTTTCTCTAGCGTGCGTTAGCCAAAAAGTGGCGTCCAGTACTAGAGTCCAGAACCTACTGTCCTCTGCCCTGCTCAAGCCTCAGCGTGCGCTACCGCTATGACTTAGCATGTGTTATGCAACAGATTTAGCGTGCGCTAGCCGAAGCCTAGCGTACGTTACCTGATAGTCCAGAAAACCTGACAACCTCATTGCCTCTGCCGACCAGCCCGTTAGCGTACGCTACGGACGGATGTTAGCGTACGCTACTAACCACGCATAGCGTGCGCTAGCGAACTCCTAGCGCACGTTAACCGCCAGTCCAGAGAGCAGTATAAGTTACTGGTTCTGACCTGAATGGTCCTTTAGCGCGCGCTACGGCTCAAGGCTAGCGTGCGCTACTCAAGCAGAATTAGCGTGCGTTAGTCTAGGCCTAGCATGCGCTATTTCTCTGACCCAGGACACTTCCGCAAGGTCTAAACAACACGAAATAAGATATGAAGCTCTAAAACAATATCGACAACATCACCAAGAGTTTACAGAGCGACGAAATAAAAAAACGGCAAGGCCAAACAGGCAATAAAAGTACGGGTATTACACTTCCATGGTACAGTAGATGAAGTGGTCCATGTTCTTCTTTGAATTTGTTATAAACCACTCCTCACTCAATAGTAAATTTACATTATTTTATTACAAGAATACATAATGAGTTAATATCCGCAATTTTGATTTTCAGTAATTTTATTTTTTGGTGGAAGCCTATCTTAGAGACTCTATTATGACTGTTTCGTCATTACAGGAATGATTAATTCTACACCTTTTATCATCCGAGTCGTTTCAGTGTCGTTTTGTTGAGTTCTGTGTTCTTAAGCGACTTTTCCGCACTTGAGTTTGGTTCTTGCGAATCTCATCCGAAACTGTTATTTCGAGTTTCCGTAAGTCCGATTAACGTTGTTAGACGTGTTGTGAACTTTTATTGGTGTTTGATCAAGTATCGTGTTGGGTCATTCCGTAATATCCCAAAATTTTGGGTTTCCATTGCGTTCATTCTCTTTTCGGATCATTTGATGTTACCGTCGTGTTTAGACCGACCGTGTTTGATGTGAAGTCACCATACGAGGGTTCTTGATAGTCCTTTCAGGCCTTTAAATGATTGGTATTATGCGTCGATCGATTATATCATGTTTGGAGGTCGTTTTTATCCATTTTGGGCTCGAACAGGGTGTGCCGCGGCATAGGGGACTGTGCGCCGCGGCACGGCCTTAGCAAGATTGTTGACTGGGCCGGTTGTACTGCGTGCCGCAGCACACAACAGTCCGGGCCGCGACCCTAGTCTAAAATCTGCTACCTCATTTCAGCCGCGGGCCGCGGCACACTCAGCCTGCGCCGCGACACACGGGTTAGTCAGGGTATATCTGAGCGGTTTTAGGAGAGGATTTCATTTTCTCTCCACTCTTCTTCTCCCTCACGATCTAGGCAATTTAGGGGCGATTTTTGGGCGATTTATCTTAGTGATATCATCCTCCTCAAGTTCTTGGTGTGGATTAACAACATCAATTCGTGGTCTTCGTCATTAATCCGAGGTATTTTCTTAATTCTCTGGATTGACCTTTTTGGGAGTGTTGTTCTTGATTTTGTTTTCTATCTGATTTTGATAAATCGATTGATGTTAGATGTTGTTATTAAACATGTTTTATGGATTGTATATTCATATCTTCTGTCCGTTTCAACCCGAAGGATGATTTCGGTGTTCTTGAGGTGTAGTGAACATTTGATGTTCGATCAAATGTTTGAATGAGTTTTCCTTCGGTAGTTTGTCTTAATCTCTGTTGTTTTTGGTCTTGATCCTCATCGTAATCTTGTTGTTCCTTTCGGAGGTTTATAGATGCTCGAGAATTCCGAGTTGAATCCCGTTTGGTGATTGATAATTCGTGTGGTGTTATTCTTGTAGTATTCTCGGTGCTATCGTGTTCTTGATAGTGTTCGGGAGTTTGGGGTTGTTCGACCGCATCCCATCCATTGTCTCATTGCTATCATGGTTTCGAGGCAAGTACCTTGTCCATATATTTCTTATTTTGTGGATATGATGATCGGTGATCGTCTAAATATATTCGTTGGTTGTTTGAGATGAACTTTCAAATATTTGGTTTAGCCTCGCTAAACGCTCCCTTTCAAACTCGGGTGTATGTTGTGATTAGTGTGTTTTCATAAATGACTATGTGAATCCTATGGATATATTTGGTGTTGATGTGGTGCTTGGTAATGCGTGTGTATGTATATTGCCTTATTTCGGTGCGTTGTGGTTTGACATGGTGTTTTGCTAAGTGTTTGATGCCTCTGGGTGAATTGTTTGGATATCTTTGTTGTATTGTGTTATGTGTGTGAATGTGTGGATGTGGGCGGGGCCTACGGTGACACATGGCATGCGATCATGTGGTCAGGATGCAACAAGTGATTGATCCAACCGTGAGATGCCGTGGCAAGTGATCTCGCTCATGTGTATATGATTTGTGAATGTGTTATGCTCACCTTGGGGGGGTCCGACGAGGCCTCGAGGGAATCCAATAGTATAACCCTGATTCACGAGTTGGTGTTATATTTGTGTGACCTTATCCAATGTTTTTGCCAGGTCGAGTACCTTGGACGTGTGACCAAGATTTGCGTATATTGGGTGATTATGTTGTGTTGATTTTATGTCCGTCGAGGACACGTGACGTGGGTTTTGACCTTGTGAATTGTTGTTGATTTTTATTTGTGAAAAAAAAACCTTTAGGTTGTGACCCCTGTTGATTTTGGAAAGAGAAGGATTCGATAATCCTAAATTGTTTTCTATTAAAACTTCCAATGGCATATTAAACCATTTTGTAAATTGTTTCCCTTGAAATGTGATCTTTCAGTTTTGGAATGTTTTACCCAAACTCTTGCTTCGGGAAGTATTTTTCGTTATGTGTGAATCTTTAAGGATTCCTGGTTACTATTATTCTTGGAATATAATTTGTATGACTCGTATTTGCACTTTGTACTTGCACTAGCAAAATAGTGGAATTTTGCTAACCCCCGAGTAATCGGGTGGTGGATATCTGTTTTGCATTCAGGTTTTGGGAGCATGGCACAGGGTAGGCATGAAGGATGATGAAAGATGATCGATACTAATCACAAGAGGACCCGTACGTTGTTGTATTGGTTCAGTTGTATTTTATTTCCGCTGCAGTTTTCTTTCTCCATTGCACGGGAGTGTGTTGTTTTCGACCCTATGTGGGCATGTATTGAGATTGAGTCGTGTGTAATTATTGAAAGACCAAATCAGTCTACTGAGTCATTTTAGCCTTAAAGGCATTATTGAGATGTTCGATTTACTACCAGCCTGGTAGATCCTTGAGGAAAGGTTCTACGGAGTGTAATATCCCGAAGCGGATTGGGGGTGTTAAAAAAATGGTATCGGAGCTTTAGGTTGTGGAAACCTAGGCTGTCGGGTCAAGTTGTGTCTGTTGAATTTTTGTATCGTCGGATTTTATCCGACTGAGTCATGTCGCGATGCATCATCTGAGTTTGTTGGTCGTGATTAGTATCGTGGGGCGATCATCATCTTCATGCGACATGTGGATGCAAGTCTCCCTCCTTTGTGTTGTGCCTCGTATGGCACGAGTTACAGGTATGATTATGTATTAAGTGATGGAATCCTTATGTAGATTTTTGGTTCCATGATATGTGTTTATTCGACTCTCATATTTTGTTTGTATGAGGAGTGTTGTCACTGCTTATGACTTTTCGACTGTTTGTTTTCCGGGAAGAGACATGTCTTGTGTTGAATTGGAACGACGTGACACGTGTGCTATGTGACTGTAAACGAATGTTGTTACATATGTGTTTTTGGTCATCTAGCCTAATGGATTTCTGAAAAAACCTGAGTATCTTAGAAAATAAATTTCGAGACGTACTTTTAAATGGATTATATTTTCAAGGCGCCTACTAGCACAAGTATATGTTTCAGAATTCTTTTACCTTGAGGACCAAAATATTTTTAGATATTCTAGTAATTTATAAACGCATTTGCTTACACCCGAAGGTTGAATATTTCCGAAAGTTTTAATTTAAAAGAAAAGTGTCCTCATTTTTATCCAACGCAAGATGTTTTTTTTTTCAAAGTCTCGATAACGAGGTTTGCACTACTTTTTTCGAAATATGATACTCAAAATTCAACTGGTACTTCCAAATTGTTTTAAAAAAGGTGGTTTTCATTTTTAAAACCTATCATTCCTGCTTACGGTCCGGGAATATATGTATGATGTTAAAATTGTCATTAGGGTGTTAGCCCTCTGTGAGAGGTGTGATGTTGGTATCGAATGTTGTAGCTTTGGGGTGAATTGTGCGTTATCGCACCCGTGCGAGCTGTTAGAGCTTGGGTTTGTATGATTGTGCACATCTTTGATTATTTCATGATGTTTTGTAATTGCGTTCTTATCGTTCGAGCCGATGTGTGTTGTCTTACGATGGTAATCGTTATATGTGTGATGTGTTATGATTTTTTGTTGTGCTGAGCGGTTACTTATTCAGTATGTCTAGGGGCAAAGGTCGTGGTCGTGGCGATCAGACGCGTGGTTGAGATCATGCTGCCGGTGACGGTTTTGGTATCGGTGTTGCTACTATTTTGCAGCAGGTAGATGCACAGATGACTCAGTTGGCTCAGGCAGTTCAGCGTAATACAGATGTGACCCAGAACATTGGTGCAAATCAGTGGCTTCGAGAAGTGGTTCGTATGAATCCCCCTCATTTCACAGGTGCCGCAGATGCATTAGGCTGGGATGGTTGGCTTTTCCAGTTGGAGAAGATATTCGAGGTAGTTGATTGTCCAGAAGAGCGTAAGTTGCCAGTCGCTCAGTATCTTCTTGACAAGGATGCCGCTAGTTGGTGGGAGGCTGTTAAGCCTCGAGATCGTGTTGTCGCGTGGGCAGAGTTCCGGAGATTTATGAGGGATGAGTTTTGTCAAGAACCAATCAGGAATCAGAGGATTAATGAATTCTTTTCGGCGAAACTACAAGATGTACCGCTGTCTCAAGCTATTATTGATTTTAGTAAACAACTCAACTATATGCAGGATCAAGTAAGGACGGGGGAGGATAAGATCTGTCATTTTAGTAGGCGGATGAAGCCGGAGATTCCTCAGTACATGGCAGGTCTCACTTGTACTTCCTTGAGAGATTATCATAATAGGGCGTTAGCCTATGAGCTATCCATATTATCGACTGAGAATATGTCTGAATCGAAGAAATAGAAAACCATTGGGGACTTTTCAGAAAATCAGGAGAGTGCCCCCCCGAGGTTGGGACTTTGTTTCATCATCCTAAGAAGATTTGTAGATCACGTGATCAGAGGAGTAGTACCCCTGTAGTGAGTAATGTGAGCGGCATGAAGACATGTTATAACTGTAGTCGAGCGGCCCATACCACGAAGAATTATCGTTCACCGTTAGTCAGCTGTTTCGAGTGTGGTCAGGTGGGTCACCGAGCCGTACATTGTGAGATGGTAGCTGAGAGATTTGGGGATCGAGGTTGCGTCTCTTCTCCGAAAGGATACGGAGACGCTTAGTATGGTTTTGAGGATTTCGGCATAGTCTGAATTGCTTGTGGTTGTCCTTGTGGATCATTTTGTGTTTAATTTATGTTTTATTGACTCTGCATGTTTTCTTGTATTAAGAACCTCCTATTTTGTGATTGTTCGGAAATTGACTTGATTGTACTATCTGTTTGATGATGCTTGTCACTTGTTGGTTTTATTATGTCTCTACCTATGGCGTTGTGATGGCCGTCGTGGAGTGTGATATCACGCCGTATGTTTCCTTGCGTTGCTTGTAACGTTTTGTCGTTGGGCACGAGTTTTCGGTTCTTGTGTATCTCATTGAGTTTTCCTGGCGGTATATTGCTTCTCCCTACTTGTTTTAAGTTTCGGGAAGAAACTTCTTTTAAGGAGGGTAATATGTAATATCCGCAATTTCGATTTCCGGTAATTTTTATTTTTGGCCGAAGTCCATCTTAGTGACTCTATTGTGACCATTTCGTCATTCCAAGAATGATTAATTCTACACCTTTTGTCATCCGAGTTCGTTTCGGTGTCGTTTTGTTGAGTTCTGTGTTCTTAAGCGACTTTTCCGCACTTGAGTTTGGTTGTTGCGAATCTAATCCGAAACTATTATTTCGTGTTTCCATAAGTCCAATTAACGTTGTTAGACGTGTTGTGAACTTTTATTGGTGTTTGATCAAGTATCGTGTTGGGTCATTCCGTAATATCCCAAAGTTTTGGGTTTCCATTGCGTTCATTCTCTTTTCGGATCATTTGATGTTACCGTCGTGTTTAGACCAACCATGTTTGATCGTTAAGTCACTATACGAGGGTTTGTGATAGTACTTTCAGTCCTTTAAATGGTTGGGATTAAGCGCCGATCGATTATATCATGTTTGGAGGTCGTTTTTCATCAATTTTGGGCTCGAATAGGGTGTGCCGCGGCACAGGGGACTGTGCGCCGCGCACGGCCTTAGCAAGATTGTTGCTTGGGCCGGCTGTACTGTGTGCCTTGGCACACAACAGTTCGAGCCGCGGCCCCAGTCTAAAATTTGCTACCTCATTTCAGCCTCGGGCCGCAGCACACTTAGCCTGCACCGCGGCACGTGGGCCAGTCAGGGTATATCTGAGCGATTTTTTAGGAGAGGGTTTCATTTCCTATCCTTTCTTCTTCTCCCTCACGATCTAGGCAATTTAGGAACGATTTTTGGGCGATTTATCTCTGTGATATCATCCTCTTCAAGTTCTTGGTGTGGATTAACAACACCAATTCGTGTTCTTCGTCATTAATCCGAGGTATTTTCTTGATTATCTCGAGTTGACCTTTTTGGGAGTGTTGTTCTTGATTTCGTTTTCTATCCGATTTTGATAAATAGATTGATGTTAGATGTTGTTATTAAACATGTTTAATGGATTGCATATCAATATCTTCGGTCCGTTTCAACCCAAAGGATGATTTTGGTGTTCTTAAGGTGTAGTGATCATTTGATGTTCGATCGAATGTTCGAATGAGTTTTCCTTCGATAGTTTGTTGTAATCTCCGTTGTTTTTGGTATTGACCCTCATCATAATCGTGTTTTTGTTGTTCCTTCCGGAGGTTTATAGGTGCTCGAGAATTCCGAGTTGAATCCCGTTTGGTGATTGATAATTCGTGTGGTGTTATTCTCGTAGTATTCGCAGTGTTATCGTGTTCTTGATAGTGTTCGGGAGTTTGGGGTTGTTCGACCGCATCCCATCCATTGTCTCGTTGCGATCGTGGTTTCGAGGCAAGTACCTTGTCCATACATTTCTTATTTTGTGGATATGATGATCGGTGATCGTCTAAATATATTCGTTGGTTGTTTGAGATGACTTTCATAGATTTGGTTTAGCCTCGCTAAAGGCTCCCTTTCAATCTCGTGTGTATGTTGTGATTAGTGTGTTTTCGTAAATGACTATGTGAATCCTATGGATATGTTTGGTGTTGATGTGGCGCTTGGTAATTCGTGTGTACGTATATTGCTTCATTTCGGTGCGTTGTGGTTTGACGTGGTGTTTTGCTAAGTGTTTGATGCCTCTCGGTGAATTGTTTAGATATCTTTGTTTTATTGTGCTATGTGTTTGAATGTGTGGATGTGGGCGGGGCCTACGGTGACACATGGAATGCAATCATGTGGTCAGGATGCAACAAGTAATTGATCCAACTGTGAGAGCCTAAGAAAAACTACGGTGACACATGGCTTGCGATCATGTGGTCAGGATGCAACAAGTGATTGATCCAACCGTGTGCGCCAAAGAATACCTACGGTGACACATGGCACATGATCATGTGGTCAGGAGATAACAAGTGATTGATCCAACCGTGAGATGTTGTGCCAAGTGATCACGCTGGTGTGTATATAATTTGTGAATGTGTTTTTCTCACCTCGGGAGGGTCCGATGAGGCTTCGAGGGAATTCAATGGTATAGCCCTGGATTCCCGAGTTGGTGTTGTATTTGTGTGACCTTATCCAATGTTTTTTCCAGGTCGAGTACCTTGGACGTGTGACCAAGATTTGCATATCTTGGGTGATTATGTTGTGTTGATTTTATGTCCATCGAGGACACATGACGTAGGTTTTGACCCTGTGAATTGTTGTTGGTTTTTATTTGTGAAAACAAAATCTTTGGGCTGCGACCCCTGTTGATTTTTGAAAGAGAAGGATTCAATAATCCTAAATTATTTTCTATTAAAACTCCCGATGGCATATTAAACCATTTTGTAAATTGTTTCCCTTGAAATGTGATCTTTCGGTTTTGGAATGTTTTACCCAAACTCTTGCTTCGGGAAGTATTTTTTGCTGTGTTTGAATCTTTAGGATTCCTGCTTACTATTATTCTTGGAATATAATTTGTATGACTCGTATTTGCACTTTGTACTTGCACTAGCAAAATAGTGGAATTTTGCTAACCCCCGGGTAATCGGGGGGTGGATGTCTGTTTTGCATTCAAGTTTTGAGAGTATGGCACAGGGTCGACATAAATGATGATGAAACATGATCGATACTAATCACAAGAGGACCCGTACATTGTTGTATTGGTTAAGTTGTATTTTATTTCCGCTGCCGTTTTCGTTCCTCGTTGCACGGGAGTGTGTTGTTTTCGACCCCGATCATGTATTGAGATTCAGTCGTGTGTAATTATTAAAAGACCACATCGGTCTACTGAGTCATTTTAGCCTTAAAGGCATTATTGAGATGTTTGATTTTGCTACCAGCCTAGTAGATCCTTGAGGAAAGGTTCTACGGCGTGTAATATCCCTAAGCGGATTAGGGGTGTTACAAGTCCCATCCACTTTGATTAACAAAACTTTTTAAGTCAGAAAAACTTAAGGACCTGAATTTTCTTCACTTTTTATATGTTTTTATCATAGATGTGTTGTGAATGTGATTCTTTACCCATTTAATTTGTTCGTTAAACAGCATAAATGGGTTGTTCTATTCCAGTTTGAATTTGTAGTGGAACTCCAGGTTTTCAACAACTTCTTGTTCTTCAGCTTTCTCGGGGTGCTGGGAAGCTCTGGGATTTTCTCAGCTTCTGTTTATTCATATCTCTCTCCTTATTTAGCTAAGATTCGTGCTGAAGGAATAAGCTTGGTTGGTTGAGCAACTAGATATTAAGCTATAATGATTTGAGTTTTAGCTGGGATGGAGGGCTCGATTGATACTTCAACTGCTGGCTCTGCAGTTATGTTCTCCTCCAGAGACTCAGAAGGGTAGTCGGATGGTCTTTTGTACTTCTTCACAAGTTTCCTTTTCTTCTTCTCAGTTGCCTTAGCAGATGGTATAAAAGCTTCGGTGACCTTCTCAGGAGTTCTTCTCTTGAGAAAATATGCAGACAGTGGCAAATTGCCAATGTCCTCGTCCTCTGGTGCTTTGGCAGGTTCTTTGGTTGTTGGCTCCTCAGCCGCATATAACTCAGTTGAAAGGATCTTAGTTACATTTTATCTCAATTGAGGTAAACTCGATTGCTGGGACTTCAGTTTGTTCTTCAGTTGTTGGAGTCTCAGTTGCGGGCAACATGGCTTCTACATAATCCACTTCTCCCCCTTCTTCAGATTCTGACTCCAGTTTGTAGGATGAGGTATCTGAAGTCATTTTTGCTAGAACTTCTTCGGCTCTTCGTTGCTACATGGCTAGGGTTTGAAATGTAGCAAGGTCCAAGTGACCAAGGCATTTGTTTGTATGGAAGTTTCAGTTTATCCCTTGGCCACCTTGAGATGTTCCATAAGCCAGCTGATCTGAGTGACATAAGATAATTTCTGGTTGAACTCCTTCTCTTCACTATCCCAGCTGGGTTTGTTCACTTCTTTACCAGCTGCCTGAAGATGTAGTCAGTCAAGTTGATCTTCCAGCTGTATCATAGATCCCATCACTGTGAATTTTGATGTGGACAGCTGGTCGAAACTTCCAGGCATGCTCATCACTATCTTGCTACACACATTCAATGATAAACTAGTATTCTTTTTAAATATCTGGATTCTCGACATTGATTTTGAGTTTGCTGGGCTGGTCAGACAATTTAATTCATTGCCACATTTCTTGATGATTTATTTTTAGGGCTTCAATCGCTATCCCACAGTTCTTCATTCCAAAAACATCTGCAATAACCTGCTTTGTTATGCAGATTTCTTGATCAAATACCGAGCTTTGAATACCGAGCTCAGTAATATATGCTTCCTTGAAGAAACAAACCGCAAATTCTTTATAAATCTCAGTTGGGTTGATGATGAGATAGTGACAAATTCTAGTTGTCTTCATCTTCAGAATTAAATCTGCCATGAGGAGCATGTTGCACGATTCCATAAGCCAACGAATCAACTATGATACTATAGTTAATTTACTCCTTCATCGAATTGATTTTGATGTCCTTGAAGTAGGTTTCTGGGTCCATTTCTGTAGTAGTTTGAAAAGTGTTTAGTGTAGATAGATATTCGAAAGAATGTTGCGATAGAGGAAATTAGGGTTCTTGCTCAGAGAAATTAGAGTTGTTTGAAAATGATAGGTTATGGTACTTCAATTGTTTAAATAATCGATTTGTCTTTAGTCAGTTTAAAAGAATTGATATTTTTATGGCGATTTGTCTTCAGTGGTCAATCGTATGGCTGTGTTCTGTTTTAAAAATATGAACTTGGGTTTGACGTGGTGGATTTTTAAATTTTATAGTTTTACATGTGTTTTTAGATTAATTAATAAAATAATAACATTGTTGGGTTTAGGAACTTAGCAAGTCGATTGGTTTGACTTGACTGCAGCTATGTTCTGTTCCAGCTATGTTCCGATCCAACTATGTTCCGATCCATATATTTGAACCAGTAATATATGGTCTTCACATTCAATTCCGGAAAGTGTGTATAGCGTCTCATACCAGGATCTTGGTGCCTGCTGGAGTCCATAAAGTGCTTTCAGCAGTTTGTAAACTTTGTCTCATTTGACGAATCCAAGAAACTGCTCTACATACACTTCCTCTTCCAGAACTCCATTGAGCAAGACACTCTTCACATCTATTTGATATACCTCTAAGCCCTTGGAGGTTGTGCAAGCAAGAAATAACCTTATTGCTTCCAATCTTGCTACTGGTAGGGATGTCAGCTTTATCCATACCCTATCCTACCCATCGGATAAACCCGTAATAGGGTCGGGTATCGACCGAACTTGAAATTTTACGATCGGGTATAGGTAAAAGGGTATGGGTATAGTATATCACCCGATTACCTGACCTGATTACCCGACCTATGTACGCGTTTGAATTATATAAGTATATTATTATTATTATTATATATTATACATAGATATTATATTATATTATATATTAGATAAAGTATTACATAAAATATAATATTTTAAATACTCATTATACTAAGTTGAATTTATTAATTACATTATATGTATATATTATATATTTCAAAAAATATTTATATTTTTAAATATAGGGTATACAGGTACCCCAATACCCATCGGGTACCCGATTACCCGATGGCAGTACCCGAACCCGATCCGAATCAAATAAGGTAGGGTATGGAGGAGGCATACCCGTACCCTACCCGACCCATTGACATCTCTAGATACTGGTGCATAGGTTTCATCAAAATCTATTCCTTTACATTGAGCATATCCTTTTGCAACCAGTCTTGCTTGATTCCTAACAACAATTTCATTCTCATCACATTTGTTTTTGTAAACCCATTTGGTGCATATAACTTTTTGTGGTGTGATCTATCTACCAGCTCACATACATCGTTCCTTTCCATTTAATTTAATTCTTCTTACATGGCATTCACCCAAATGTATTCATCCATGACGTGTTCATTTGTTTTTGGTTCCTTCGAGACATAAAACATGAGAACATAGCCATTCCTATTGGGTCTTGGTATTTATGGTTTTAACACCATTAGTTAGGTTCCCAATGTTGGATGAGATGATCCTTTAGCCATTTAGGAGTTTCATCTTCATCTCATGCCTGTGGTTGTTGATGAGCATTGTCGATTCCCCCTGGTGACTTGCCCAGAGGGTTTATTGTATTAGTATGTGCTTCAGCTGGGTCTGGTTGATCAACAGTTGTATCTGGTTCAACTTCGTCTGGTTCAGCTGCGTCTGGAGATCCTAACTGATCTGCAATTGGGTTCTTCATAAGCCGAGTCTATCATTCTTGTGTCTTTGACAATGATTTCTTCTTATGTGGTGTCTTTGAGGTTTTTCTCAATTTGTTCCACCTGTTTAGCATCAAAAGTATTTAGTTGGGTTTTGCCATTGTTGTGGATAAAACGCTTACAACCAAAAATATGAAAATATGCAACAGTGGTAATATACCATTCCAAACCTCATAGGGGGTTTTACAGTGTCTCCCCACAATCATACTTCTGTTCCGTGTATGACAAGATGTGTTAGCAGCTTCAGCCCAGAACCTTTTGGGAAGGTCAGTTTCAATAATCATGGTCCTGGCTGCTTCCATGAGGGTTTTGTTTCTTCTTTCAGCTACACCATTTTGTTGTAGTGTTCTTGCAGATGAAACTTATGTTGAATTCCATTCTGATCACTGTATTTAGTTATGGACTTTTTGAGAAATTGTGCTCTTTTATATATGATCTGATCGTGATGATATATAGGGATTTCTAATTTTAGATTCTCATCATGAGCTCAGGCAGCTTGGTTAGATTTTCATTCTTCTTGTAGAAGTTCTAGAACCCGTCTGGTTAGAATGGTAGGTTACATTGATTTGAGAGAAGCTTTGGTATGCTTTCCCTTCTGGCATGCATCACATATAGTCTCTTTCTTGAATATTCCTTCTGGAAGACCCCTGACTAGTTTTTATGATCTTATCTTGTTGAGAGCTTTGAAATTTAGATGGCTTAATCTCTTGTGCCACATCCATCCATTTTCAGCTACTGTCTTTTATATAAAACATGCATTGAGTATGACTGTTTTCCAGCCTATCACATAGACATCCCTTCTTCTGTAGCCTTGTAGCTTCATTTCTCCGTCTGGTTAGAATGGTAGGTTACATTGATTTGTGAAAAGCTTTGGTCTGCTTTCTCTTCTGGCATGCATCATATATAGTCTCTTTCTTGAATATTCCTTCTGGAAGACCCCTGACTAGTTTTTATGAGCTTATCTTGTTGAGAGCTTTGAAATTTAGATGGCTTAATCTCTTGTGCCACATCCATCCATTTTCAGCTACTGTCTTTTATATAAAACGTGCATTGAGTGTGCCTGTTTTCCAGTCTATCACATAGACATCACTTATTCTGTAGCCTTGTAGCTGCATTTCTCCAGTTAGGAGACCTATCACCACACATTTCCATTTGGTGAAGACTACTGAACTTATTTTCATCACAAAACTGGCTTATGCTCAGCAAGTAGTATTTCAGGCCTTTGACATACTGCACCTTTATAATGACAATTTTTCCTCTGTGCAACTTCCCATAGCCTTTTATTTGTCCACTTGATCTACCTTTAGATGTTACATTTATGCCTCTTTCCTTGGTGTATCTCGATAGTATCTTCTTGTTTCCTATCATGTGTCTTGAGCACCCAGAGTCTATAAATCATTCTTCACTTCATATTGGTTATTCTATGGTTGGTGTAAAGTAATCCTCCCACTTTTTTTGCAATCAAGCAAGAAGGGATTTAGGTACCCAGATCTGAGTGGGTCCTATATGCACTACACCATATATGGTCTTCAGCAATACTTTGTTTTGGTGTTGCCATCAAAATGTTGCTTTAAGTGGTTAAATTTTAAAAAAAATAGATGTGAGACAACATTATAATTTTATGTTGCCTTTGATATGAAACAATGTTGCCTTACATCAAAGTGGAGTAACAATGGCAACATTATGTCCGTGTTGCCTTAGATAAAGAGTATTTGGCTAAAATATGTACGGAAAAATTGTCCCGCTCCCTTCCTTGGCTAAAAAAGCCTGCTTCTTCCTAAAAATTGTCTCACTCTCACAAATATTACTCTCACAAATAATTAGAAACTATATTCACAAATATTACTCACAAATCGCATTCTTCACAAAATCTTTCTCGCCATTCTTCACTCGCACAAAATATTACATGGAGGCTGTCGTTTGTACGTATTTCCCCTATATATCTGTGTATTTGTATGTTTTTGATATGTATATTGGCATATAGTTCTCGACACACATGTATATGGTTAACCCTTTTATGTTCTGTCTATTGTTAATTTTATGGCAAATCGAATGAGTTGTTAGATTCTGTATATGTAAGGCGATGTAATTTTCAGTACTTGGTGATATTCTTTTTCCCTCACAGGCGTACTCTTTTTGGATTTTCTTTTCTTTTTAAGTTATTTTTGTTGTGCGCTTGCAATTTCGCGAGTAATGGTGGGTGTTAGGGTTTTGCAGAGTAGAAGTCTGTTAAATTGTTAAGGTTTCAGTCTCCTTAATGACTCATCTCAATTGTGGATTTATTTATTAATGGACCCTAGTCTGTGTTCAGTTCAGAATGGCGAGTTATTCATATGGCAAAAACTCATATGAGACTATCTCATGGATCCGTGAGATGAGCCTAAATCTTAGTTTTTAGGGAGGGGTTCAGTCTTTTAGTTTTTTTAATTTTTCTTAGAGTTTCTTATTTTTTTTAAGTTTTTTTAGTCGTTTCTCCCAGCTTTGTAAGGTTCATTTTCAGTTTTTAGGTTTCATATTTTAGTATTTTAATTATTTTAATTTTTCCAGCGTTTTCTATTTTTGGTATTTTTTAACTTAGTTTGGTGACCCACTTATGGTGAGACCATCTCACAAGAGATATACTCTACTCATGTAGTATTAAAATAGTGGGGTTTAGTCTTTGGTATGTTTTACGTACCTACAGATGCTGATATATTTTCTGTGTTTCACATCTATATCGTTATAATATCATTGACATTTTTGCACACAATCATTATTTATATTCGTGCTTGTTATTTGGATGTGTCTATTGTAAATTGAAAGAGTTGGCATCCCGTCCATCATAGTTGTTAAAGGCGCACCTCAGGCGACACGCGCGTAGAAAAAAGCCCTTATCGCCTCTCAAGACCACAGACGGGCGATGTGGGTGAGGCGCACGCCTTGGTGCGGATCGGTGTGCGTTTTACCTGCACCTCGAAGCGCCTCACGTTTGTCAGGCGCGTGCCTCACCTTGCGCCTTATCACCTTGGTGCGCCTTTCCCCTTTAACAACTATGCCGTCCATGAAGTGCATGTTGCTTGTCATGATTTTTGTTACTTGTCCTTTGAGATCTGAATAAGAATATTTTTGGAGTTTTTATGGTGGTTTTGTTGTGTAATTGAATGTATGTCAAAATGGGTCTTCAGGCTTTTGCATGTGATATGTTCAGTTGAGATTGCTATTAGCTGGTCATTGTTACTCTCATTTTGTTAACTAGAGTGCATACTGGAATAATGTTTCATCTGGGAATATAGTTTGGTTCTTTCTTTTGAAGACTGCAATTAGGAGTTAATTCTTGTAGTTTTGGAAATTTGTGGGTCTTTAATGAGTCAATGAATCAATGATTAACTTGTGCAGTTACGAAGCAAATTATAAATATGGTATTGGGGGAGCGACATATTAATTGAGTATTTGAATTAGTTTGCTTCACGATAATAATGTCAATGTACTTTATCTTGAGAAGATTATCCCTTTTTGTTTTTCTCCTTACCAATGACTATATCTTGTTATTTGGGCTTTTGGCTCCTAATTTTTGTTTCAAATGTTTCAGGTTTCATGATACTGGTGTATTTATTTGAGAGTTATCTTGATTCGAGACAGCACGTTGCTCCTAAGTTGACAACTCTTCCCAAACCATTGGTTGGAGTAACCAGTCAAGAAAAAATTGAAAAGTCCCATGCTTATAGTCTTGACAAAAGGTCTGTGCATTTATTTTTCAAGTGAGAACATATTATACAACTCTATTTCTAGTGTTTTCCTTAACCAGTTGTTTCGTGGTTATTGTCTCTTGTTTATGTCAGCTACTTCCATTTTGTACATGAATTTGTAGCCATACTTATGAACTCCATAATTTTATACTTTGGGATATTACCCTGGTTTTGGAAGGTGAGTCTTGTCATGTGAGGCTTTCTTAGTGTTTTGCAACTTGCTTGTGGCTTACTATTGCTTTCTTTTTGGTTTCTTTGAAGTTTGAATGCAGAGGTGTGGAGAATTTTTGGTGTATGCTGAACTCAATGCAGAAAATGACATATTACACACTCTTGCATTTTTAGTCGGTGTTCTGTTTTGGTCAGAGGCGGAGATTTGAGTTCCATTTATTTTCAATAAAAGATTAACAAAATACTCATTGGGAGTATTCTCCAATAGTTTTATGCTTTTATTGTGATAATTATAAATGTCATTACATGTTCTGACTTGTACTTGATTTCTCATGCTTTTGTCTGACTGTAGTTTATTCCCCCCTGTGCAGATAACTGATTTGCCGTTTTCTTTATACCCTACTTTCGTCATTGAGGCTCGCCATGGATTCAACAAGGTTTTAGTTTAGTTTCATCATTTGGTCATACTTGGATATATAAGAATTATATTTTCACAATTGTCACTCGAGTTTTGAGTGCCTCCACCTTATGTTGCATTGTCATAAACTTCCCTTTCTTTTTGCAACAAACAGTATGGTTATTCTTTAGGGACATGATTAAAGAAATTGTCTTAGCTGTATTGATTGGTCCAGCTATTGTAGCTGCTATCATCTTTATAGTGCAGGTACTTCTATCTGTAACACATTCGGGATAATCGACATAGAACTGTATAATTTGAAGCGGCATTATTATGTTTTGCCGTGATTTCTCATTTTTTTATTTATGCAGTTTAGTGTAGTATTGATCTCGCTATATCTCTCCCTCCCTACCCCTCTCCTTCTCCACCCCTCCCCCTTCCCTCCTCCCTCTCTCCTTCCCTCTCTCCCTCCCTTCCTCTCTGGGATTACATAGTAGGAATGACCTTGTAGTGAACTTCATAAATCGTCATTGGAAGTGTTTAAAATTCTTATTGCATAAAGTAGGTCCCTACTTGACCATATATCCCTGGGCATTTATGCTTATCGTGTATCTTGTAATGATGACTCTTTATCCAGTTCTCATTGCCCCACTTTTCAACAAGTTTACTCCTGTAAGTAGTGGGAATGTTTGTAAGGAATAAGATGATACTATGTTACAATATTGCTTTCGGTAAATGTCACTCTTCCTAAGATTTTAAGTTGTTAGCTTTTTTTGTCAGGCAGCTTCCAGAGGGAGATCTTAGGCCAAATTGAGAATCTTGCTTCATCTCTTAAATTTCTTTTGAAAAAGTTATTCGTCGTTGATGGATCAAAAAGATCGAGGCACAGCAATGTGAGTGTACTTCCCTTTTATGTTTCTTGTAATTGCTATTTTTTCTTGTATATTATGAATCTTTCAAAATGTATCCTCCAATCTTTACATAGAAATGATTAATTTAATTTATAAAATAGTATGAAAAATGTGAGTAGTCAGTCATAAATTATTGAATAGTTCTAATCTTTATGCCAGATAAGATTGTATTTATAATATCATTATCCATTATTTGTTGAATATTGTATGACATAGCCCCTACCAATTTCTATTTCACTAACCCACATGCAGAAGCATTAGAACTTACAGCTCTAAGCAACATCCACTATAAACACTATTGAAGCTTAGATAGTGGTGTGTAACCCCCCCACCCCACCCCACCCCATCCTTATTTCTGTCCATCTTGGCTGTGTTGTGGTTCCTGGTATATGTGGTGGACAAAATATTTGTGCAATCGATGTCATGAAATCATTAATTTTTTTCTTTTTGTTAGTTCTTACTTCATAACTTGTTGCTAAGTCTATTTACTTTTGCTTTTGGAGCTGCAGACAATACTACACTAAACTGCAATTGAGGGGAGAGTTCAATTTGATTTGCTCCAGGTTTCCTCCCAACATGGAACTATCATGATATTCGTTGCACTAAGAATGATACCAGAAATATTCTTCTGACGACCACTTTCTAGTTCTTGCAGGCTGTGCAAAGGGATTACAAGTTAAGCTCTTACAGTGTTAGGCTTATAAAATAAAAGAGCAAAAAAACAATTAGGTATACTTATTTTTGTAATTTCTTAAGGAAGAAATTTACACTGGATTTATGATCCTTCTATGTTTTTAGGTAGTTTGGTTGAAAAATGACTATTATAACTACCAACACAATTGGTAATTTACTTTTAAATATGAGTTAAATATGTGTTAATACTTTTCATAAGGAGTAATCCAGCAAAAAAAAGTACTAAAGACAATGAGTTACCTCAAACAAAAAAATAAATGCATTCTCATGTTGTAAATAATAATTAAGACCTTGCATGCTTCTAGTTCTCGATCAGTCTACCAAATACCATCTCTTGATTTGTGCCGGTAGTTTTTCCTATATTAGTGTATTGTCTCTTACTCAAATTTTTACGTAAATGTAAATCTTCGCTTTTTAAGTCATATATATATGTAATTCTACATATATTTACGCAAGGTGATTGAGAGACCGCCCCTGAGGACCCGAACCCCCTGCACTAATATCAGATGCTCAGGTTTATGTTGAAACGCGCAAAAGAGATGCAGA
Organism: Orobanche coerulescens; assembly: GCA_033398695.1. Taxonomy (NCBI): domain Eukaryota; kingdom Viridiplantae; phylum Streptophyta; class Magnoliopsida; order Lamiales; family Orobanchaceae; genus Orobanche; species Orobanche coerulescens. The sequence goes on along the minus strand of CM065805.1, from coordinate 55,231,058 downwards.
TCATGAGTATAAGTTACCTACTAGAGCGGTTGAAGAAAAATTGTAAGTATTGCTTCAATGGTTTTTTGTTAATTTAAATGGTTGGATCATGTTGCATATTTATTCACTTGCTTCACATGTTCTAATTATAGTCGAATATTAAGAAAATTTTGGAATACGGAGGAAATGTTGAGGATGCTAACAAACTAGTTCATGGTGACAATGAACACAACTCCTCATATCTAGTACGGAGGCTTACTCGGAAGAGGGAATCAAAGGGGAAATCTGCAGCACCCATGTATCCAGTTCTCCAGATCAGTAATTGGCAGATTTACCAGCAAAAATCCGTGAACAACTTGCACATGAGATGGAGAAAAAAGCTGACAAAAAGGTTCCAGAATTAAAGGTCAATATTGATGAGCTAACTGTTGAGCCATCAATCGACGATTCAACTGACAATGTTTCCACTTGATGTGAAGTGCGTAGTATTTATCTAATTTTTTGAACTGCAAGATGATACTTAATTATGATGACGGTTAGGATATTATGGTACTTTAACATGCTTAGTAGATTTGACAAGTTGGTATATGTCCAACTATGACTTTCTTTGGTATGTATTTCGGTATGTATGCAAAGTAAAAAAGTTGTACTGTTCCTTTTGGCATATTTTTTATTTGAGCCATAGAGTTTTTAAGTTTTTGATGTTACTTTGGATTATGATTACGAATTAAGATAACTTGGAGAATGTTGCCAATACATTAAAGTGTTTGTCTAATATATGTTGCAGGAAAATTGAAATAGTGTTGCTAAAATATAAAAAATGTTTACTAAACAAATGTTGCAATAATATGAAATGGTGTTGCTAATATATGAAAAGTGTTTAATAAATAAACATTGCAATAATGAAAAAAATGTTGATAAAATTTTGGAAGTGTTAATAAATAAAATGTTGCAATAAAGATGAAAAGATATTGCCTTAACCAATGTTGTCGTAGGAAAAAATGATGTTGCAATAGGGTCTATTGCAACATTACCTTTGGTGTTGTTGTAGACCAGAAATTATTGCCATAGATGGCTAAGGCAACACATATATCGATGTTGCCGTATATTGACAAAAGTGTTGGCTTACCCACCTATGGCTACGCGATTATATCCAACACCACCAAATTTGGGAAATGTGTAGCCTTTAACCAATTTTGAGTTATTGCAACATTATTTTTGATTTTTTACACTTTTTTCACGTGTTTGCAAAGACCATATATGGTGTAGTGATGGTTAGTGAATTTCTTGGAGAATTGGTTTCCCCTTTTGTTATGGAAATTATTTTGATATCCATTATAATATGCATAACTATTATTTCTATATCCCTTACTTAGATTATACATATGATGAGGTTGAAAATTGCTTGGTGTGTGACGTTGTTAAATCTAGGTTGAAAATTCTTTTGCGGTATCCACAAGTTTTGAAATATTGGATCTCTTTGGGGTTTCCATCTACATGTCCCAGTTTGAAAATTGTTTTGTAGGGACTTCTGGTAGTAGTAAGTTTGTGGGTAATATCTCAGCTGCTTATTCTGATTTGTCCATTGCCTAGTCTTTGTCTCAGCTGTGGCCTGAACTGTCCCGACTGCTCCCTCGACTGTCTTGGCTGATGCGTAAACTGTCTTGGTTGCTACCTAGATGTCTTGGATGTTGCCGAGCCATTTGACAGGGTTGCTGCCTATTTTGCAATCTGTTTTGATCAGTCAGTTGAGCTGGTTGTACACTTTCTTCTCCTTTAATAAATGCGGTTTTAGAAATGGGAGTATTATTTGGATCATATTCAAGACCTAATTTTAAATATAGTGGTCTTTAGTTAGTGCATAATTCCTCTAATATTTTCGATGCTTTAAGAGATGTTATTTCTTTAGCTTGAGCATCATTTATCTGCTTTATCTTTGAATGTTCAACTTCAGTATGAGCGAGTGCACCAGATCTTTTATTGTTTAATATTGTTAGCATGTTTATCTCAGCTATGGGCATAAATAAAGTTGGATGTATCTGAGTTTGCCTTATTCAATTTTCAGCTGCACTTTCTCATCTTTCAGTTGTGTGTTCTCAACTATCACAGCTAGGTGTGCTGTTCTTAATGTTTCAAAATCTTTTACCATTTGGTTAAGAGATATATGTAAATCAAGATCTTCAGAAATATCTGAGCTATGACACATTGAAAGTTGGGATTTAGATGTTACCTCTTCATCAACTATGTTGGCCATCAGACAGTTGTAGTCATCTTTATTTTCAAAGAGGAATCCACCACTTGATTCCACAATCTCTGGAGCCTGATCTTCTCCAATTAGAACTTTTCTTTTATCTTCCCTTCTGCCCATGTCTTTCTTTTATTCTTCTTTCTTCAATCAGGGCAGTCATATTGGATACGAGCTGTCATATGACTGTTGTAGCATTCTACTTTCCAGTTCCCAACTTTCTGATTTCTCCTGGGATTCTCTTTGTAATTCCTTTTGTGCTTCGAGTAATTTGTATGATATTACAGAATCTCTACATAATGCATGCATCTCTTCCTCAGTGTTTAGAGGGCTATGTGGGATGATGTCAACTGAGTTCTTAGCTGGGGATTCAGTTGTAAAAGCTACTCCCTACTCAGCTGGCTCACTTGATGATGTGAATCGAATTTTTAAATGAATGCCTAGAGGTTTGAAAGCAATTCTTGGATCATTATTTTATGCAGATCTTCTAAGTCCCTCATAGGTACGACCTTCATGCTCCATTCTGGTGTAAGAGACCTTAAGACTTTTAATTCCATCTCTCGGTTGCCATAAATGTTCCCAAGAGAGTTGATTTCATTTATAATCTATGTGAAACTGGTATCCACATCATATATTGTCTCTCCATTTTTTATCTTAAAGTTATCAAACTTCTGTGTTGCTATTGGTAACTTGTTTTCTTTTATCAGTTCGATTACTTCACACATCACTGCTAATTTATGCCAAATTTCTTTAGCATTCTTACAATTCTTGATTTTTACCATTATGTCTTTATCAAGAGTCTAGTATAGTACATCGATTTGAGTGGAATGAGTTATGCCAGAATAGCTTTGATGAATTGAAGAAGAGATTGACGACGGCACCGATTTTAGCACTCCCACGGGGAACAGGATGATTTATAGTTTACAGTGATGCTTCGAACCAAGGACTCGGATGCGTATTGATTCAGAATGATAAGGTGATCGCTTATGCGTCACGCCAGCTGAAACCTTATGAAGTGAATTACTCAACGCTTGATTTGTGTAATGCCCGAGATCTTTGTTATGTAATTGGAACTTGTGATATTGTAATGATTGTACTTTTGTCTGAGTATTATTCTCCGTATTTCATAATCCGATGTTGCCGAGCGTTTAATTTCATGGTTGTGAATTGTAAGGATGAAATTCTGTGCATGTAGCGCACGCTACAGGCTAAGGGTAGCGTACGCTAACATGGTTTCATAGCGCACGCTACAGAATGTAATTAGCGCACGCTATGCGTGGTCAAATTGATTGGGACGTGCGGTAGGTGAGATCTGGCCGGGACCTGCCGGATCGTGTCGGGTGTACTGGACGGCTTTCGAAAAGCCGAGTCAACGCCTTAGCGCACGCTACGGTATATGCGTAGCGCACGCTAAGTGCCGAGTACGATTTAGATCGTGAGCCGTTAGCGCACGCTACAAACAGGGTCTAGCGCGCGCTAATAGCCATTTATTATAAATAGGACATCATCCTATTCAAGATTTCAGTTTTTCTCCTCCCATAACCCGAACTCTTACACTTAGACCATAACTCCCTTCGTCCCAAACACTTCATATCAACCTCCTAGTTTGAGATTGAAGATCATACAGCATTGGAGATTGGTGTTCAAGCCTTCGGTATTGGATTGCTTCATTTCATCCGTGTTCTTCACTACTTCGAGGTAGGTGATTCTTCACCAATGATTAGTATGTTCATAAGGAAGATTTGAATCATGTTTGGATAGCAAGTATTTCGTTCACCACATGTTAGAAGGATACTTTTGACGTATCGGCATTATATATCGTATGAACCTTTGAACCATCTTATTATAAGGACTCCTAAGCATGTTCAAATCAAGCTATGATCAATAATCGGATATTTACCCAGTTGATACGTTTTATACGATGGAATCATGTGTTTTGGAACGTAGAACAAATGGAACTTAGATTATTTCTTGGGGATCGTAGATGAATTATGATGTTGAGTTGGCTATCCGTATATTTGTATTTCACGATCATAAATCTTCCGCAAACCTTATTAGCATGATTTGCCCGAGGATAACTTGTATTATCACGGTAGGATTCCTGAGTTCCTCACCATTCAACCCAGTTTTAGGCTTGCAGTAGTACGCCATGCAATATTAGCGCACGCTAACACGTGTGAGTTAACGTGCGCTATCGGGTCGATAACGCCGAAAGCGTCGTAGCGTGCGTTATGAGACCAATGAGTCGGTGCGGGCCGTGGCTAGCGCACGCTAGTCTTATACGATAGCGTGCGCTAACGATCCGTCTTAGCGCCGCGTTACGTGAGTACGTAGCGCGCTAAGCAATCCAGACGACTTGTTTATTTTGAGCTTTTCGGCCATAGGCGAATTGTTAGGCCATCGTTCGACTTGAGATGATTTGTATATCGTTCCTTTTGTTAAGGTTCGAGCTTGTTACGTTGATCGAAGGAGGCGGCCTTCGAGTGTGTCGAGATCCTTGAAGTATTTCGTCTTGCCATTTTCGAGGCAAGTATCATATGTCGAGTTTGATTTATTATGCTTATGGTATTGTTCATATTTTGTATATGAGATGTATTTACGGAAATTCGCCTGATATTCTTTTTTGTTTGTTCTAATTTATGAACATATTGAAATTCATATGTGTATGCAAAATTGATTGATTATGTTATAAATGATCCGAGGGGTCATGAGGATCTATCGCCGAGGGCGCTGGATCGAATGTCCACCATGCGTTGGTCCGACGGGATCATCATGGGGATCTATCCGAGGGCGCTGGATCGCTGGACGGGTTTTCCACCATGCGTTGGTCCGACGGGATCATCATGGGGATCTATACCAAGGGCGCTGGATCGCTGGATTACCCTGTATTGTATTGATGGGATCGTGAGGATTCGCATCGTTGGATTCCGGTAGCGGAAGTCCGTTTTGCATGTTTTATGATGCATTGATGATTTATTGTATTATGATACTTGTACTAGCATCGTTTTGCTAACCCCTTCGGGGGTGGACATTGTTTTGATGTTCAGGTAGCCGAGGAGCGGGCAGTACGGACAGGACGATGAGATGGCTCAGTGATGTGATTGATGTTATTGTTGTCGAGAGTTGTTTTCTTGTTTCGTTCAGTACTCGAGTACGTCTGTTTTAATAATGTCCTTTCGATATGGTTGTATAAATTAACTATTTGATCGGTTGAATCAAATATGTCTTTAAACTTCAGTTGTACGATTGGTTTATATTTACACTCTTTTTAAAATTAGCCTTGTAAATCCTTACCTAAAGGGTTTACTACTGTAATTATTCGAATATCTCGGGGTGTTACGAGAATATGGTATCGGAGCTAAGATTTATGGATATCTTGGCGGTCGGGTTAGTTGGGTGCATTTACGTTATTGATTATTGGTCGTTCGTAACATCAACTGGCCGAGCCAAGATCGTCAATTTGTGGTTGTAAGTTTCCTAACCTCGAATACTCTGTTTTATTTAATTCTTGTCTTGTAAACATTGATGGATGTACTTTTAGAACGTTTGCCACTGGATATTGAGTATTTATGTTTACGGTATGTTGAGGGGAGGTCGTGGACGCGACGGTCGTGGGCGCGGACGCGACGTGGAAATGCGAGGCAAGAAGAATCGGTATCTACTCCCGAGATAGCCGCTAGCCAAACGGATTCACATTAGGGGGACGGCGAGGATCGGCAAATAATAATGCAGATCCTAACGTGCGGGAGTGCTTCGAGTGGTTGCCCAGATAAACCAGTTTGCTCAAGTTGTGGATCGCATGCGACGGCGATGGGACAGCAGAATAACGTGGATAATCGGGAGATAAATGGCTTACCGAGGTGGTCAAATTGCATCCTCCGAAATTTGACGGTTCCACCGAGACGCTTTCGTGGGATCATTGGTGAAAGAATTAGAGAAGATTTTTGCGGGGATTAATTGTCCCAACGATAGGAAGGTTCCGGTCGCCCGGTATCTTCGACAGGAGGCTTTCGGCGGTGGGAGGCCATTCGGCCGGAGGAGCTTAATGTTGACTGGACAGAATTCAAACCGATGATGGAGGCGCAGATTGTCCTCGCCGGTTAGAGAGGCCCGAGTTCGGGAGTTTTTCTCACCGCAAAATTCGAAGCAAATGTGACGGAAGTGATTAAGACTTTTAATCACCGGTGACTTATGTGCGCCACAGTCAGACCGAGGCGGAAAGGATTTTCCATTTTGACATGCGAATGAAGCCGGAAATTCAGCAATATATGTCCGGATTTGATTGTACCACCTTGAGGCGATGCTCGGACAAGGCGTTGGCCTACGATATGAAGGAAGCGGCAGAGAGAAATCAACGGAAGCAAAGAAAGCGAAGGTGTCGGGCAACTTCGGAGAATAAGAATAGCGGGCCCACGGGTCAGTCCTCTTTTCACTCATCCAGAGACCTCCGCATCCTAGTCGAGGAGGAAAGAAGTTCGGACACCGACTGCTTTGACACGAGGAAGAAGTGTTACAAGCTGTGGAAAGGCGGGACATGTTCGGCGTGATTGTTTCGCGCCTTTGTGACTGTTCGAGTGTGGACAGAAGGACATCGCGCAACATTTTGTGGGAATGTGACCCGATCTTTTGGTACTCGCGCTCCGGCTCCATTCAAGGAGACAAGTGTGAATCGACGCGGCAAAGTGGATTTCAGCAGCTTTGGAAAGAGAGAGGCATCCATCTTTGAGTCCGTTCCTCCACGCCCGTACGAGATGAGGAAATCGATGATCGAGAAACACTGTTGCATCAGTACGATTCGATCCTTTTGCAACCGATCGGTGTCTTGTTCGATTCAGAGCCACGCATTCTTTTATATCTTTGAACCGTGTTAATCGTTTGAACATCTCGTGCTTGTATAATTGTGAACCGTATGTTGTGGGATTACCGAGAGAGAAAATTGTGGGAACCTTAGAAGCTAAGGATTTCCCGGTATCTATAGAAGGAAGAGATTGGCCATCGAATCTTATTGTGGTTGACATCTGCGGTGACGATTTAATTCTCGGAGATGATTGGCTCAACCGTTATGGAGTCATCTGAATTACCGAGAGAGAGTCATTTCCATCATTGCCGATGACGGATCGAACACTTATTCCGAGGATGGAGACCAGGAAGCTCGGGAAATTGATCAAGGCAATGAAAGCTGTGAAATTATCAAGCAAGGATGTCACGGACTTTGGTGCTATGCCATGAGGAAAGAGGAAGGAGTAGAGCTCTCATCTATTTCGATTGTGAATGAGTTCTCGATGTTTTCTGACGAACTACTGGATTACCTCCGCAGAGAGAAGTGGAATTCACTATCGAACTAGAGCACGGAGCAGCTCCTATTTCCGAGCACCATACCGCATGGCGCCAACCGAGATGTATGAACTCAAGAAACAACTGGAGGAATTGTTGCGAAGGGTTATATTCAACCAAGCGTTTCTCCTTGGGGAGCACCCGTTCTCTTTGTCCTAAGAAAGACGGATCCCTCCGATCGTATTGATTACAGGGAGCTTAACAAGATGACGATCAAGAATAAGTATCCTTTACCTCGGATCGACGACTTGTTTGATCAACTGCAAGGGGCAAGGGTATTCTCGAAGATTGACTTGCGATCAGGATACCACCAGTTGAGAATTAAGGAATCGGATATACCGAAATCTGCTTTCAGATCCCGGTACGGGCATTATGAATTCGTAGTGATGCCGTTTGGACTTACCAATACTCCTGCAGTATTCATGCAATTGATGAATCGGGTATTCTTGGAGTACTTGGATAAATTTGTGGTCGTTTTCATTGACGACATCTTGATATATTCGAGGGACGCAGAGGAACATGCTGAACATTTACGTGTGGTTTTGAGCATCTTGAGAAAGGAACAGCTGTATGCTAAGCTTTCTAAATGCGAATTTTGGCTTAAGGAAGTAACCTTCCTTGGGCATGTGATATCATCCGACGGAGTTCAGGTGGACCCGAAGAAAGTCGAAGCAATCTTGGAGTGGGAAGCTCTAAACGTGAAAGAAGTTCGAAGCTTCTTAGGACTAGCTGGATATTATCGCCGCTTTGTAGAGGGATTTTCCAAAATTGCTCGTCCGCTCACTCAGCTGTTACAGAAAACTCAAAAGTTCGCGTGGAATGAGAAGTGTCAGGCTGGTTTTGACGAACTTAAGAAGAGACTGACGACAGCACCTATATTAGCGCTGCCAGAAGGAACTGACGGATTTATGGTATACAGCGATGCTTCAAATCAGGGTTTGGGTTGTGTGTTGATGCAGAAGGATAAAGTAATTGCTTATGCTTCTCGGCAATTGAAACCGTACGAAGTTAATTATCCAACTCATGATCTGGAGCTAGCAGCTGTGGTCTTTGCCTTGAAAATCTGGCGACATTATTTGTACGGCACTCATTGTCAGATCTTCTGAGACCATAAGAGCCTCAAGTACATTTTCAGAAAAGAGTTAAACATGAGGCGAGAGAAGGTGGTGGAATTGATCAAGGATTACGACTTGGAGATTCTCTATCATCAGGGAAAGCAAATGTAGTAGCCGATGCTTTGAGCCGTAAACCTGTTTCCCTTCGAGTGTTGGAAGCACTTACGTCCCAAACCAAGATTCAACGGAACCGATCCGCGAGGATTGAAGTATGGGCACCAGAATCCAAGGGCAACTTTATGTGATGGGCCCGACTTCATCACTAGTCGAGGAGATCAAGTCTAAACAATTGAGCGATTCTCGATCCTTCGATTATGTGACGAAGTAAAGAAAGGAAAAGCCCGGATTCGTGATACAAGACGATGGAGTTACGAGATTTGAGTCGACTTTGCGTTCCCGACGATGATGACTTGAGACGGACTATTACGAAAGAAGCTCATAGCACGCCCTATTCTATTCACCCAGGCGTGATAAGATGTATAAGGATCTTAAACAAAACTTCGGTGGGGAATATGAAGAAGGACGTGGCGGAGTACGTTCGAAGTGTTTGACTTGTCGGCGGAGTTAAGATTGAACATCAACGACTGCCGGAATGTTAAGACCGCTTAGATCCACGAGTGGAAGTGGGAGGATATCTCGATGGACTTCATTACTAGTATGCCAAGGACTAGAACGGGAATGAACATGATTTGGGTTGTAGTTGATCGACTAACCAAGTCGGCTCATTTCCTAGGAATCAAAGATACATGGGGACCCGAGGGATTGGCACGAATATTTATTGCGGAGATAGTCCGCACGGACGCCGAAGACCATTATTTCGGATCGAGATGGTCGTTTCGTGTCACACTTCCGGAAAGCGATTCACGGGGCTTTGGGATCGAGCTCAACTTTAGCACAGCTTATCATCCCCAAACGGATGGTCAGTCTGAAAGAACTATACAGACAGTAGAAGACATGCTTAGAGCTTGTGCTTTAGATTGGTCGACTGATTGGGAAGTTCACTTGCCCTTGATCGAGTTCACTTATAATAACAGTTGGCATGCTTCTATTAAGATGGAACCATTTGAAGCTTTGTACGGTAGAAGATGCCGATCACCCCTGTGCTGGGATGATTCTTCGGATTTGATCGGGACGGAACCGGAATTGATTATTCAGACTCAAGAGAAGATAGCCTTGATTCGAGAGAGACTGCTGTTGCCCCAGTCGACAGAAGTCTTATGCCGATGTACGTCGTCGCCCTCTAGAGTTCGACGCTGGAGACCACGTACTATTGAAGGTGTCTCCTACACGAGGGATTTTCCGTTTTGGGAGAAGAGGCAAACTTAGTCCGAGATACATCGGACCATTTGAGATCCTACAGAGAGTTGGGGATTTAGCATACCGGTTGGCCTTACCGCCATCGCTGAGTCATGTTCACAATGTGTTTCACGTATCCCAACTGCGGAAGTATGTACCGGACCCCAGTCACGTCATTGATTTCGACGAGATCGAGATAGCTAATGATGGCACCTTTGAAGAGAGACCAATCAAGATACTTGAGAGCCGGATCAAACAGTTGAGAAATAAACCAATACACTTGGTTAAAGTACAATGGTCACGACATGGAGTCGAAGAGGCCACTTGGGAAACGGAGGATGGTATGAAGGCTAAATATCTGGAGTTGTTTTCATCATAAGTTTCGGGACGAAACTTCTTTTTAGGGAGGAAGGATGTAATGCCCGAGATCTTTGTTATGTAATTGGAACTTGTGATATTGTAATGATTGTACTTTTGTCTGAGTATTATTCTCCGTATTTCATAATCCGATGTTGCCGAGCGTTTAATTTCATGGTTGTGAATTGTAAGGATGAAATTCTGTGCATGTAGCGCACGCTACAGGCTAAGGGTAGCGTACGCTAACATGGTTTCATAGCGCACGCTACAGAATGTAATTAGCGCACGCTATGCGTGGTCAAATTGATTGGGACGTGCGGTAGGTGAGATCTGGCCGGGGGACCCCTGTCGGATCGTGTCGGGTGTACCTGGACGGCTTTCGGGAAAAGCCGAGTCAACGCCTTAGCGCACGCTACAGGTATTTGATTAGAGCAATCTAAGTGCATAGTACTGATTATACTGTGAGCCGTTAGCGCACGCTACAAACAGGGTCTAGCGCGCGCTAATAGCTATTTATTATAAATAGGACATCATCCTATTCAAGATTTCAGTTTTTCTCCTCCCATAACCCGAACTCTTACACTTAGACCATAACTCCCTTCGTCCCAAACACTTCATATCAACCTCCTAGTTCGAGATTGAAGATCATACATCATTGGAGATTGGTGTTCAAGCCTTCGGTATTGGATTGCTTCATTTCATCCGTGTTCTTCACTACTTCGAGGTAGGTGATTCTTCACCAATGATTAGTATGTTCATAAGGAAGATTTGAATCATGTTTGGATAGCAAGTATTTCGTTCACCACATGTTAGAAGGATACTTTTGACGTATCGGCATTATATATCGTATGAACCTTTGAACCATCTTATTATAAGGACTCCTAAGCATGTTCAAATCAAGCTATGATCAATAATCGGATATTTACCCAGTTGATACGTTTTATACGATGGAATCATGTGTTTTGGAACGTAGAACAAATGGAACTTAGATTATTTCTTGGGGATCGTAGATGAATTATGATGTTGAGTTGGCTATCCGTATATTTGTATTTCACGATCATAAATCTTCCGCAAACCTTATTAGCATGATTTGCCCGAGGATAACTTGTATTATCACGGTAGGATTCCTGAGTTCCTCACCATTCAACCCAGTTTTAGGCTTGCAGTAGTCTGCCATGCAATATTAGCGCACGCTAACACGTGTGAGTTAACGTGCGCTATCGGGGTCAGATAACGCCCGAAACGTACGTAGCGTACGTTATGAGACCAGCCGAGTCAGACTGCCAGACCGTGGCTAGCGCACGCTAGTCTTATACGATAGCGTACGCTAACAGTCCGTCTTAGCGCACGTTACGTAGAGTACGTAGCGCGCGCTAAGCAATCCAGACAGCTTGTTTATTTTGAGCTTTTCGGCCATAGACCGAATTGTTAGGCCATCGTTCGACTTGAGATGATTTGTATATCGTTCCTTTTGTTAAGGTTCGAGCTTGTTACGTTGATCGAAGGAGGCGGCCTTCGAGTGTGTCGAGATCCTTGAAGTATTTCGTCTTGCCATTTTCGAGGCAAGTATCATATGTCGAGTTTGATTTATTATGCTTATGGTATTGTTCATATTTTGTATATGAGATGTATTTCTGGAAATTCGCGTGATATTCGTTGTTGTTTGTTCGTATTTATGAACTTTTTGAAATGCATATGTGTTTGCTTAATTGATTGATTATGGTATAAATGATCCGAGGGGGTCATGAGGATCTATCTTTGAGGGCGCTGGATCGAATGTCCACCATGCGTTGGTCCGACGGGATCATCATGGGGATCTATCTTGAGGGCGCTGGATCGGCTGGACGGGTTTTCCACCATGCGTTGGTCCGACGGGATCATCCTGGGATCTATACCAAGGGCGCTGGATCATTGGATTACCTGTATTGTATTGATGGGATCGTGAGGATTCGCATCGTTGGATTCCGATAGCGGAAGTCCGTTTTGCATGTTTTATGATGCATTGATGATTTATTGTATTATGATACTTGTACTAGCATCGTTTTGCTAACCCCTTCGGGGGTGGACATTGTTTTGATGTTCGGGTAGCCGAGGAGCGGGAGGCGACCACGATGCGACAGGTGAGATGGCTCAGTGATGTGATTGATGTTATTGTTGTCGAGAGTTGTTTTCTTGTTTCGTTCAGTACTCGAGTACGTCTGTTTTAATAATGTCCTTTCGATATGGTTGTATAAATTAACTATTTGATCGGTTGAATCAAATATGTCTTTAAACTTCAGTTGTACGATTGGTTTATATTTACACTCTTTTTAAAATTAGCCTTGTAAATCCTTACCTAAAGGGTTTACGGTGCTGTAATTATTCCGAATATCTCGGGGTGTTACAATTTGGAGCTAGCAGTAGTAGTTTTTGCTTTGAAAATCTGGAGACATTATCTGTACGGGACTCACTGTCAGATCTTTACGGATCACAAGAGTCTCAAATACATCTTCAGTCAGAAAGAGTTGAACATGCGTGTTAGGCGTATTTTTATACGCTTATTTATCATTATTTTGTGTTATTTTGGAGACTAAATTTGCTTAAATGATCTCTTAATGCCTTAATCTTGTATGTTTGTCAGGAGATTGGAGTCCGGAAGCTAAAACGAGGCAAAACGGGCGAAAACGGCGAATTTTGGCCGTGAGCCGCGGCACAAGGAAGCAGGGCCGCGGCACAGGAAGACAACCAATGGCACAAAGTAGATCAGACTGTGCCGCGGCCCAAATTGAGCCGCGGCCCAGAAGAAAATCACAGCGCCCAGGTTTTAACCTGGACGCCATGTGCCGCGGCACAGATTAAGTGAGCCGCGGCACATTAGGTAGTTTTGGTGTGCTCCGCGCGGATTTGGGCCGTTTTGAAGCCAGTTCTCGACCTACTCACACGGACGCGATTTGGAGACTGTGCAGAGCTATAAATAAGGGTTTAAGACCCTAATTAATATCCTGGAAAAAGATCTGGAAATCTTGGAATCGGAGAATCTTGGAGGAGACGGCAGAAGAGGAAGATAAGCAGAAGACTTCAAGAGCAGAGGGCGGAAGTCGAAGAACGGAGGAATCCGAGCTCTTCATCTGCGTTTGATTTTCATGCTTTTATTCATTTATTCTGTATTTTCATTATTTAGCATGTCAGGCTAAAACCCTAATCTAGGATTTTGATGAAACCTATGTTTTGACGGATTTGCTTGAGATTATCTATTTAATTCCCTTTTTGTTGAGTTTTCCCAATCGTGTTTAATGCTTTCAATTATCTGGCCAATAGTTGTATTGTTTTAATCATTCAATTCGAATCGGGAGAGAAGAGTTGGTGAGGAACTATTGGTGAGGACCGTTTTATTCTGTGAGATAGGAATATACTCATAGGAACTACGTGGCCTTTTGGAGATTTTATGCTTTTTGCCTATTGACGAATTAATTCACCTAGGGATAGAGTGCATTATTCGCCTTTAGAAAAAATCTATTGACCTCGGGAGAGGCAGTAGAGTATATTAGCGATCTTCGCCTTCAATAAATTGGGAAAATCATTAACTTCAGATAATCGAGAGTAAATTCGGATAAACCGAGGTGGATTCAGAATCCTAGACTTATTCATCATTTGATTCCCTTTCTTCAAGCTATCGTTTTTTACTGTTTAGTCTTTTATTAATTCTTTTAGTAATTAATTGCAAAACCAAAATTCGATTGTTCAAATAAAACTGGAATACGCAATAATCGGTAGTTAGTGATTCAGTCCTCGTGGGAACAATACTCACTCATCACTTTATTACTTGTATGCGATAACGTGCACTTGCGTTCAAGCAAAATCGCAACAATGCGGCAAAGAAGATGGCTGGAACTTATTAAGGATTATGATTTGGAGATTCTTTATCATCTAGGCAAAGCAAATGTAGTGGCCGATGCACTTAGCTGCAAGCCTATTTCTATTCAGATGCTGGAGACTCTGACCTCCCAGCTCAGCATTCAACGAGAGATGATTCGAGAAGGAATATAAGTACGGTTACAAAGAGTCCAAGGACAACTGTGCGTGATGGAAATAACTTCATCGTTAACCGAAGAGATCAAATATAAGCAAGCAGATGATCCCTTGATGATTCGGTTACGTGATGAAGTGATCAAGGGAAAGGCCCCTGGATTCGTAATTTATGATGCTGGAGTTTTGAGATTTCAGAACCGACTTTGTGTTCCCGATGTCGATGTTCTGAAACAGACGATTATGAAGGAAGCTCACAGCACGCCCTATTCTATCCACCCGGGCACCAGTAAGATGTATAAGGACTTGAAGCAGAACTTTTGGTAGGGCAACATGAAGAAAGATGTAGCGGATTATGTTTCAAAATGCTTGACTTCTCAGCAGGTTAAGATCGAGCATCAACAACCTGCCGGAATGTTGAAGCCGCTCCCGATTCCTGAATGGAAGTGGGAGGACATATCGATGGACTTTATCACTAGTATGCCGAGAACCAAGTCAGGACTGAACATGATTTGGGTGATAGTTGATCGTTTAACCAAATCAGCTCATTTTCTAGGCATCAAGGACACGTGGGGAACAAAGAGATTGGCACAAGTATTTATTTCAGAGATAGTCCGATTGCATGGTACGCTGAAGACCATTATTTCTGACCGAGACGGTCGTTTTGTGTCTCATTTTTGGAAAGCAGTTCATAAAGCCTTGGGGACCGAATTGAACTTCAGCACAGCTTATCACCCGCAGAAAGATGGACAATCCGAGAGGACTATTCAAACAGTGGAAGATATGCTAAGGGATTGTGCCTTAGATTGGTCAACTGACTGGGAAGTTCATCTACCGTTGATTGAATCTACCTACAACAATAGTTGGCATGCTTCTATAAGATGGCACCGTTTGAGGCATTATATGTGTAACACCCCCAGATCCAACCGGAAATATTACACGCCGTGGGCCCCGCGCCGGAACCCACCAGGCTAAAAACCATTTACAAAAATGCCCAAAAAGGCCGATGACGGTAGTATTTTCCAAAACTCACAAAATCATTTGAAAATACCAACTACCGTCAAAACGATCAAGGCCAAAAACTCGGTTAAGGGAATCGGTTTTCGAAATCAAACTCAGTTGGAAAAAAGCAGAAAGCTATTTGAAAGAACTCACGCAGCGGATAGAAATACAGTCCAAGAGACATATACATCAATAATGATATACACAACAAAATACACGATTCCCCAACAATATGCCATAGCCAGTATCGTCCGGAATCCTCGCCTCACGACCGCTACCATCAAAGTCCTCAATACTTGAAAAACAAGTCCCACAACGAGGTCAGCAATAATGCCCGACAAATAACCGCAAATACATAAACATAAATATTCACATGCCATGCATCATGAGAATAATAACCTCAACGATAACCTTACCACTTCCGGTAATCCAACGATTCTTATCAAAATCCCAATATCATGATAATACCAAATAATACCTCAATACCGAATACTTTCTCATACATAATCCTCTATGTACGATTACCATAAAACATACCTCTATCCGGACTTCCTTCCGGAATGCATACCACAGACCAAGAATATCCAAATTGACATCAACAATATCCGAATACTACAATCTTCCCAAGATTGTCCAAGTATCTCAACAATCATCAATTGTGCATTTTAATCCTTTTAGAACATCACTGAACATTCGTCAATATGCAATACAACATAAAATACTTACGAAATGTAAATGGAATTACTCATCAAAACATTACAATCGAACATGTAAACACTTGCCTGGATACCAACATGACAAAACCAACACCGAACTCATCGCCCTCGTCTACGAGCTCTTCAGCCCCGACTCGACGGAATCTACGGCGTTTCACCGTGGCAAAACGATTATACCTATTGGTTAATCAACCTAGAACAATAATCATATCAATAATCGAACCAACTTGATAACAATGATCATAACATATTCAATCTGGAATTCAACCTCATATCAAGATTCATCTCATCTAAATCAACCACTATCATGACTATGATTTAGAATACCATCTTAAATCGGTTAAACGAATTATCAAATCATCATATTCATCATATGGCCTCAAGAACATCAAGAACTCTATGATTCCATAATCATAATCAACATATTCAAAGCATATCATCATCTTCCTTCAACATAAACCTCATATATCCTCAAGAATCGCGATAACAACATCATAATCATCTTCATACGAATCATTCATCAACTATAACATCAAAATTCCGAAATGAAACGGAGAAATATCCAACATACCTCATAGAATATGGATAACACAAGAAATCACTTCAAGAATCAACAATAGTTCCATAACCAAGCTCTAATTCCATGATTCCAAGCTCACAATCATGTTAGAAGTGTTTAGAACACTCTTAGAAGTGAAGAGGGACGAGTTTTGGAGAGAAATACCTTAAAGGATCGTGAGAGAAATGAAAGACCAGCTCTTATTATATAAACTGCGCATCTCGTTACGTACGTAAGTGTCCTTACTTAACGTACGTAACAACATACGTACGTAATCCGAAATCCATAGCGTACGTAACAAACTCACTTTCTTATTTCCGTGAAGTCCATTACGTACGTAACCCATACCATATAACGTACGTAATATACCAGTTGACTTGTTATAGTACAATGGTCGTGTTACGTACGTAACACGTCCTGTATAACGTACGTAACACGTACGTTGACTCACCTGTCAACATCCTCCGCCGAAAGTTGCCGACACAGGGTCCCACCTGCCGACCACGACTCGATCGTCTGATTCCCATGTTACGTACGTAATGTCTCGGCCATAACATACGTAACTCTAAAAATTTAACGTACGTAAGATTCAACACATAACGTACGTAATGGCTTCCATACTTAGCCATTTACAGCAATTCCTGTCCAACGTCTCGACATAACAAATACGAACATACGGCAGAATCAATACATATAATCAATTCAATAACATTATCAGATGTTCCCAACGTCCTCGAGCATAATTAACCATCCACGATATCCAATATATAAACGAAAAATATATCCGAAAAATCGGGGTATTACACTCTACCCCCCTTAAAAATAAGTTTCGTCCTCGAAACTTGCAATCACTCGCACAAACAACATTTCAACAGAAAATCCAAAATCACCAAGATAACCAAGAACTATCGAATAATCCGAACAACATACTTACAGGTCAGTGAAGACGAAGATCTCACGTGATACTAGCATATGACACCATTTCAAAAATCTCGACACAATAAGAATGCCAAAACAGGAATAATCACAATTTAAAAATGATTGGTCTCCGCCAAGACCACAACAAGTTTAGAGCACTGTCGAGTTTTGTGGGATCTGTGACGCTGTCTCCTCACCTAAAGCGCATGAGCCGCTCCTTGTCACATGCACGTATCACCGGCGTTCCACTCCACATCGAAAGCCGCACATTGCACGTGCCTCGCACCGGCATTCACTTCCCGATTGGAGCCGCACCATGCACATGTCCACGGCACCGGCGTTCACTCCCTGCCTCGTCGGTCTCGGGAACACCAACAATCCCCAAACCCACACATCACCACGACAGTACTCAAAAAAAATCACACAGAACCAAAACAACACAGTTCAAAATAGCCATAAATCCAGCTACACAAAAATCACGCAACTACCACACTGGTAGACCCACATAACACACATGCCCAGTTATCACAAAACCATGGGCTCCGATACCATATTTGTAACACCCCCAGATTCAACCGGGAATATTACACGCCGTGGGCCCCACGCCGGAACCCACCAGGCTAAAAACCATTTACAAAAACGCCCAAAAAGGCCGATGACGGTAGTATTTTCCAAAACTCACAAAATCATTTGAAAACACCAACTACCGTGAAAACGATCAAGGCCAAAAACTCGGTTAAGGGAATCGGTTTTCGAAATCAAACTCAGTTGGCAAAAAGCCGAAAGCTATTTGAAAGAACTCACGCAACGGATAGAAATACAGTCCAAGATACATATACATCAATAATGATATACACAACAAAATACACGATTCCCCAACAATATGCCATAGCCAGTATCGTCCAGAATCCTCGCCTCACGAACGCTACCATCAAAGTCCTCAATACCTGAAAAACAAGTCCCACAAAGGGGTCAGCAATAATGCCCGACAAATAACCGCAAGTACATAAACATAAATATTCACATGCCATGCATCATGAGAATAATAACCTCAACGATAACCGTACCACTTCCGGTAATCCAACGATTCTTATCAAAATCCCAATATCACGATAATACCAAATAATACCTCAATACTGAATACTTTCTCGTACATAATCCTCTATGTACGATTACTATAAAACATACCTCTATCCGGACTTCCTTCCAGAATGCATACCACAGACCAAGAATATCCAAATTGACATCAACAATATCCGAATACTACAATCTTCCCAAGATTGTCCAAGTATCTCAACAATCATCAACTGTGCATTTTAATCCTTTTAGAACATCACTGAACATTCGTCAATATGCAATACAACATAAAATACTTATGAAATGTAAATGGAATTACTCATCAAAACATTACAACCGAACAAGTAAACACTTTCCTGGATACCAACATGACAAAACCAACACCGAACTCATCGCCCTCATCTACGACCTCTTCAGCCCCGACTGGACGGAATCTACGGCATTTCACTGTGGCAAAACGATTATACCTATTGGTTAATCAACCTAGAACAATAATCATATCAATAATCGAACCAACTTGGTAACAATGATCATAACATATTCAATCCGGAATTCAACCTCATATCAAGATTCATCTCATCTAAATCAACCACTATCATCACTATGATTTAGAATACCATCTTAAATCGGTTAAACGAATTATCAAATCATCATATTCATCATATGGCCTCAAGAACATCAAGAACTCTATGATTCCATAATCATAATCAACATATTCAAAGCATATCATCATCTTCCTTCAACATAAACCTCATATATCCTCAAGAATCGCGATAACAACATCATAATCATCTTCATACGAATCATTCATCAACTATAACATCAAAATTCCGAAATGAAACGGAGAAATATCCAACATACCTCATAGAATATGGATAACACAAGAAATCACTTCAAGAATCAACAATAGTTCCATAACCAAGATCTAATTCCATGATTCCAAGCTCACAATCATGTTAGAAGTGTTTAGAACACTCTTAGAAGTGAAGAGGGACGAGTTTTGGAGAGAAATACCTTAAAGGATCGTGAGAGAAATGAAAGACCAGCTCTTATTATATAAACTGCGCATCTCGTTACGTACGTAAGTGTCCTTACTTAACGTACGTAACAACATTAACGTACGTAATCCGAAATCCATAACGTACGTAACAAACTCACTGTCTTATTTCCGTGAAGTCCATTACGTACGTAACCCATACCATATAATGTACGTAATATACCAGTTGACTTGCTACAGTACAATGGTCGTGTTACGTACGTAACACGTCCTGTATAACGTACGTAACACGTACGTTGACTCACCTGTCAACATCCTCCGCCGAAAGTTGCCGACACAGGGTCCCACCTGCCGACCACGACTCGATCGTCTGATTCCCATGTTACGTACGTAATGTCTCGGCCATAACGTACGTAACTCTACCAATTTAACGTACGTAAGCTTCAACACATAACGTACGTAATGGCTTCCATACTTAGCCATTTACAGCAATTCCTGTCCAACGTCTCGACATAACAAATACGAACATACGGCAGAATCAATACATATACTCAATTCAATAACATTATCAGACGTTCCCAACGTCCTCGAGCATAATTAACCATCTACAATATCCAATATATAAACGAAAAATATATCCGAAAAATTGGGGTATTACAATATGGGAGAAGATGAAAATCGCCCCTGTGTTGGGACGATTCATCAAATTTGATCGGAACGGAACCCGAGTTGATCGTGCAAACTCGAGAGAAGATAGCTTTGATTCGCAAAAGGCTGTTGACCGCCCAGAGTAGACAGAAATCTTATGCAGATGTACGCCGTCGTCCATTAGAGTTCAGCATTAGAGATCACGTACTTTTAAAGGTTTCTCCTACTCGGGGAATCTTTCGTTTTGAAAGGAAGGGAAAGTTGAGTCCTAGGTATATCAGACCGTTCGAAATTCTTGAGAGAGTTAGAGAATTGGCATACAGATTGGCATTACCGCCGTCATTGAGCCATGTTCATAACGTGTTCCATGTATCCCAGTTACGGAGGTATATACCAGATCCTAGTCATGTCATTGATTTTGGCGAGATCAAAGTCGCTCAGGATGTCACGTTTGAAGAGAGACCGATCAGGATACTCGAGAGCCGAGTTAAGTAATTGAGAAACAAACCGATCTCATTGGTCAAGGTCTAGTGGTCACGCCACGGAGTGGAAGAATCCACTTGGGAAACGAAAGATAACATGAAGTCCAGATATCCAGAGTTATTTTTGTCTTGAGTTTCGAGACGAAACTCCTTTTTAGTAGGAGAGTATGTAATATTCGGATTTATTATTGTGTATTTCATCTGTTTTGAACCCTGTATTATTCAGAATTGTGATATCGATAATTGAAGTATGATATTCTCGTATTTAAACCCTTGTACATGAGTATGGCAACATGTAAATTTTTCCATGCAAATACGTGATAACGTACGCTAACAAGGATAGCTTAACGTACGTTATCTGTTAAAATTAGCGTACACTACGAATGTAGCGTAGCGTGCGTTAACCAGTCAATTACTGAGCTGGGCGGCTAGCACATGCGCCAGCCGGACGTGGGTCCAGATAAGATTCCCACGGGCGAACCTGGATAGATTTGGAGTCAACGCTAGTTAGCGTGCACTAAGGATATTGCGATAGCGTGCGCTAAATAACGTAAGTACAGAAATGTTATAAAAGGGACATCAACCCATTTTACTTGGTTTACATTTCCTTCACTTGTCCTTCGTTCTTGAGAGACCAGAGAGCCTTATATCCTCCCTAAACACACTTAGACCACCTCTACTTGATCATTAAAGATTGGATGTCACTTGTGATTGATCATTGAAGTGGAGAAGCACCTTGGATTGGCATACAAACAACTGGAGTTGGATTCTACTTTTTTGGCTCGGTGATTTCTTCATCTTAAGGTATGTTAATTCTATCTCCAGCCTTAGATTAATGTTCTGAAGAATAAGATGAATCATGCTATCAAGATATTGAGTTCCATTGGTGAATTATTCAAACAAATATCATGTTTAGAAGATTGGAATGATTATGCTTATGATATCGTCATTGAAACATCATAGTTGGAATCCTAGTACGTCAAATGATGAGAGGAATATTCTGAGATTGATTATCCGTATGAATAACATTGCCATATTGATCGTAAACTTGGAGTTGATATCACTTTTGTTAAAAAGACCTTAGAAAGAATCATCTTAGGTTGTACCCTTTCTTACAAGTTGGAATTGGTAGTTCACCTTTAAGATGAAGTCTGAATGTATTATGACAATGGAATCTAGTGCATCAACCTGAGATCACCGAACTTCATATGAGAATGATAATCGAGTTGAATATAAGAATTGTGATGATATTAATTTCCTTGAATTCAAAGATGATTGAATCCGTAAGATCATTCATAAGTTATGAATATGATATGTAGACGGGTAACGTACGTTAATCACTGAGGAGTTCGTAAGTTTCATCACCGTTAGAACAGTCTGCTGCCTAGTAGTGAAACTGCCATGCACGCTTAGCATACGCTAAGCTATGTAGATTAACGTACACTATCGGGCATGTTTAGCGTACGCTACGTTTGGTACGTAACGTACGTTATGTCATCAGGCGAGTCAGTTGGCTGATCAGAGAGGACTGTCGATACATAGTTAGCATACGCTATACTTCGTTGTTTACGTGTGCTAACGAGCAGGCTTAACGCACGCTACATAGAATACGTAGCGTACGCTAAGCAGTTCAGGCAGATTACATTTTATGAACTTTCGGACGTAAATTGGATTGTTAGACATTCGTACGACGTGAGATAAATTCTATATTATTTCTTTTGTTATGGTTCGAGCGTAGCAATGTGTTTAATCAAAGGGGACGACCTTCGAGCATTTTGATATTCGTGAAAGTCTTTCTTGTATTTGAATCGAGGCAAGTACCTTAATTGTTTTATGTATTGATGTTATACACATTGTTGTACATGTATGTCGTTGTTGTATGTCCACCTCGTGTTGGTCCGATGGGATCATTGGGGGATTTATGGTAGCGTGCGCTGGATCATTGGATGGGTTTTTCCATCTCGGGTTGGTTTGACGGAATCATCGGGGGGTCTAGACAGTGAACGCTGGATCATCGGAATTACCATGTGTATGTTGTGATATCATGTTGTGATTATCATGTGTATGTTACTATTGAGTTTCTCGTAGGACAAGACTCTTTGGTTCTTTGTCATTTATATTATTATTATTATTATTCGTGAGATGTTGAATAATATGTTGTGGTACTTGTACTAGCATCGTTGTGCTAACCCCTTCGGGGGTGAACATTTGTTTATGTTCAGGATCCAGGAGAGCGGAGAAATAACCACTGGAGTTGCATGACGACGAGGGTGCAGGGTGATGTTCCGGCCGTATTTATTTGTCTGTTGTTTGTATCGTTTTAATAAGTACTCGAGTACATCGTCATTTGTGATGATTTAGATTTGGTGATGTATTAATACTTTTCCTTTGGACATTTGTATTTTCAGTATTGGTCAGAACTGTTGTATCTTATTTCAGTTACTTTCGTACGTTGGTATATGTTATTGTTTTTTCATTTCTTCAGCCTTGTAAATCCCTATGTAAAGGATTTATGGCGCTGTAATATTCCTGAATATATCGGGGGTGTTACAAGATCGCTATATTCATTGTCAAATCAAACCCCACCTAGTAAAGCTAACTGAGATCTTACTTTTGGGAGGGATCTATCATCACTACTTTGAGGCGAGGAAGAAATAAGAAAGTTAGAGGAGATGTTTGCTGCTGCAAGGGCTGATCTGTTACCAAGGTCTTGCAGAGCCTTTCAATCCAGCTCCACTCTTTTCTTTAGCCTCTTGCTTTAGTCTAGTAGAGAACCCGTTCCTCTGTATGAAACCTACCCTCCTAGGATTTTATTAGTTCATGGATTTCGATGGGTTCCCTATTGAATTTGATCATGGAAATCGAAAGGTTCCCCTTATCAAATTTGATCATGGAAATTGATAGGTGCCCTATGGTCGCTAGGGTAGGCCATGGTGGCCCATACTCACAGGAGGAGGTGAATAATCGACCGGTCAGGGTTCCCTATGCTTCCCTCCCAGATAAGGAATTTGCTTTCTCGTGGAATCTTATCTATAGCCCTAAGGGCGAAGGAATCTATCTCTTATTCTCCTGTTTTCGTGGGCCTTCTTCAAGACCTTCGCTTTCTTGGGCGCTAACGAGAAAGAAAACGGATGTGCGTTAGCACAACGACTTTCCTTTATCTGACAGAGGCTCGTTTCTTCAATTCAAGTTCCTCTTGCGTAGAATTTCTGTTCGTCGGCTTCAAAACAGGCGGTTCAGGCACTTGAAAGCTATCGTCACTTAAAACATTGGTCAAAACCTAGCATAACTAGCACTTACACTTTCGATGGGATTTTCTTCCAGCACTCCATATCGGCAGGTAATGCATGCCATTAGTAGGAATGAAATAGTCTTGTTCTGACCATTTCTTTCGAGCGAAATTGAACTAAGATGGAGCCCGCCTTAAAGAGATTGAATTTCGTGTCAGAGCGGGAGAGCGGGGGTTGTTCCCATCATTGAAGTTAGGGGAGTGGCTGATCTTATATAGTTAGAGTTAGACAGTGAAAAATGAAGTCAGGTAGAGAAAGATTTATCCGAGAGAAAATGTTAACAATTACATCCAATCACAAACTACACGAAATTGCCTATGTTCATGTGTAATAGCAAGCTACATGATAGATTTGATCGCATTACGGGCAAAGGTTAGAATGTGTCTGTAGCCATTGTAGTAAACAAACGGAGGTAGGAGGAGGACGTTCCTTTTATTCATCTTTCTTGCTTGTTGGTTGAAGAGAGATCTGACAGGCTTCAGGCAGCGCGGCTACGACTTGATACAGAGGAACAGACAGACTAGAAAGTGGCACAGATCTCTAGACCTGTCTGAGCTAAAATGCCCTTGGAAAATTGATATTAACCCTCCTCAATCTTGAATCTCTTAAGGGATCCTTGATTTCAGGTTCAACCCTAGGGTGTGGAGTTTGAAAGCCAAATCACTGATGTTACTGCTGCTAAATCAGCCAATGGAGTGCAATAGGGGCATTCTGTTGGGCTTTAACCTTCGGCAACTGGCAAAGATGTTCTGAGCGGCAGTAGGGATCCACTTTCTCCCAGGATAAAAGGCCTATACCTACAACACAAATGAAGGAATTTACACGCAACTTGATGCACTGGTTTTTCCTCAGCCTTCAAGATAATCAACATGAACAGTACCAATCGTCGAACTAATACTTAACTTCGATGGTAGACCTATACTCCTGCTTCAATCGGAGAGTCATTCCCTCAAACCATGCTCATCCAACTTAGAGTCGAGTCTGGAGGCTCGAGTTTCTTTGTCAGTCGTAATTCTTCCAGGTCTTGAAGAGCCTCGTGTAGTACGTACGGTAGGAAAGTGGAAGAGATGTATCTTGCTAAGAGAAAAAGTAAGCATTCATCCCCAATTTTTTCTTTCACTACTTATGAGTTATCGGGCTACTCGTTAGGTGCCTATGTTCGTTATGAATACTGCTATCTGTAGGTTATGAAGCTATATAAATATATATGAAATTCAAGGATACTATCCTGAACTAGAAGCTAACTCGGACTCAGGGGACACTTCTTACTTGTTAGCTGCAAGTACGAATATAGAGAGTTTGTTAGGTCCTGCTCCGAGGGTCAAGTCAACTAAATAAGGAATCAAAAACCATAGGACTGGCCCAGTTGTCAAGATCTGTGAGATTCTTTTCATCTATGATCAGCTCTGTTCTGGTCTTGGGAACCCGTTTAGGTTTTCCAGTTGTGATTTCATCAGTTGTGTTGTCCTTCATGTAGGTGATAGGACGTTCTTCAATAATTCTCCACATGTTGTGGTCGATGGATGATAAGTGTACCTGTATTCTTACCTTTCATAGATCATAATCATCAATAAAGAAAATGGGAAGTCTAAAGTACATGTGTCCCACCTTATAAATAGAGAGCAGTCAAATATACGTATGTATATAGATCTAGTTCAGTGACTACCAAATAGGGGGTCCTTTGAACCAACCTTTCTGATCCCACTTATTGGTCGCAAGTACTTATGGTAAAGTCCGAGTGGGGGAGGTGAATAGACTTTTAAAAGTCTTATTAGCTGAATTATTTTCAAAACTTAACTGTATGATGCTACAGCTAGGTAAACTCAGCTGCCAACAGTTTAGATGTCAGCTGATATGCGGAAGACTTGGCTAACCAGTTTTGTTAATGCAACAGTTAAGATGAATGCAACAGTTAAGTATGATGTTTAAAGCAGTAAATCACACAACAGTTATAGTGGTTTTAGCTGTTGGGTAATCCTATACTAGTCCACTTTTCTCCAATCCATTTGGAGATGAATTTACTATAACTTTGGATGTTTACAATAAACTAGTTACAACAAAACCCTTGGCCGCGGTAACTCCTTCCCTTTGGTTGCTTGTCATGTCTTGATCGGAAACTCGTGGATGCCTCGCAACTCTCAAGTTGTTTATCACCTTCCAATCAAGAACTCGTGGATGTCGCACAACCTCAACTTTCAAGAACCCCATTCAAGAAATTACCACGTACTCAAATTATACTTTCTGTAATTCATAACAAATGTGTAATGCGAAATCATGGCTTTACAACCCATCCTCCTTAAACAAACTTTCGACCACGAAAATTAAGTTACGTATCTTGAAAAATAAATGTCAGGTACTTAGAGCGGATCTCCTTCTCACGCTCCGAAGTTGCTTCGCACACGCCATGATAGCTCCACTGAATTTTAATGAGATATCTATCTCTATTCTGGAGCGTGTAAATCTTTCGCTCCAAATAGCAGTAGGTACCCCTTCATAAGTCAAGTTACCAGCTACTTGAAGCTCCCCATAGTTGCAAATATGCTCGAGAATATGCATATACTTACTCAATATAGAAACATGAAATACATTGTGCACTGCAGATAATTTGGGGCGACAATGATAAACGATGGGCTAAATCTCCAACACGATCCAAAATGTCAAATGATCTGCTAAAACGAGATTGTAACTTCCCCCTTTTACCAAAATGTATCACGTCTTTCATTGGCGCCACCTTCAAAGTACCTTGTCGCCAACTTCAGACTGAATATCCTTTCTCCATTTATCGGCATATGATTTCTGCCGATTTTGAGCAGTGTTAATTCTACTCCTGATCTCGGCTGTTTTCTCAATAGCTTGTGTAATACCCGCTAATTTAGGCATAAATTTGTAAATTTATTTATTTAAATATTATTATTATGCATATTAAATAATAAATTAATTTTATTTCTAGCTAGGCCTGTAATTATTTAGGGCCCAAATATTAAAATACCAAGCTCATTTCAAATATTATTCATATTTTGTTCTAAGTTCATTAAGCCCAATATTCAGAAGTCTAATTTCTTTTATAAATTTTAATCCATTCATTTTGGGTAGCAGCCCAACACAGATCTTACATTTTACACTATTCAGCCTAATTCTAACCCAACAACCCAATTTTACAATTTATTTGGATCTAGCCCAGTTTTAATCTAAATCTGAGAACCCACTTCCTCACGTTTGACGATTGAGAGAAAACTCGCTTCTCACGTTCTTGCGGAGTGGAGGAGCGGGGAAGGAGGTTATGACACAGGCGATGGCGAGATCAATACTAAACTATAGCTATAAATCACAATTCACCACAATTCACGTTCCACTCTGCGATCCCAAATAAAAAAATGATGAACTTGGATCGAATCACATCCAACACCGATTCTTCACAACTTCTTCATCCATCGAATCTGAAGGTAAAAACTCGAGAAAAATTCAAAGCTCCAATTCTTTCACATACACACACATACAATTTCCAAAGAAAAATCTTAAATTTGAATCCAAATCAACCCCACACAAGAACTCAACACAGGTTTCGGCCCAAACTACTTCAACATGCGCTCAAACCACCATTTCGCCGCTACGGACCCGAGAAGGAAGGGCCTTGATTTTCTCTTTTCTTTTTCCACCGCTGGTCGGATCTGGAATTTTGGGTTCCAAACCAGGCCCTTGAATCGGGCTAAGAGGAGGATATCGCTTCAATTTACTCTAATTCGGAGACACGGACGCCGCCGAGTCGAGCCGGTCGACGGAGGTAGAACGCCCAGAAGACAGTCGGCGAGAGAGAGAAAAGGGGGGGGGGGGGGCGATGAGAATGAGATAATGTGGAAGGGGATCTGGTGCAGTACAGCACCATGCGCTGCACCCCACCGTCGGATCACACACACCCGTATGGGTGTGTGTGCGCGTGTGTGATCCAACGGCGGATCTGGTGCACAGCATGGTGCTGTACTGCACCAAATCCGAACCCAGATAATGTGAGACGATGTGATGTGAGACGATGAGAGAGAGTGAGATGAGAATTACTTCTCATCGGGGATAAAAACTTTATATCCCCAAAATTTCCATTTTAGCCCCCATATTTCTAATCCTTTCAGTTTGGCCCCAATCAAATTTTATATTCATTCAGAACTGGTCTCATAAACTTTAGTCTTCAAATTAAATCAAGTCTTATTCATTTTTATTTTCATAAAATTATACTCTCCAGTCAAATTAAATATTTGCGTATATTCCAATTGTAGGATACGAGAATCAAGAGTACGATTAGGACAATTCATACACATTCAAGCATCATCATTTATGTTATCTCAATTTTAGGTGAAAATTATTGCTTGTCGATTTTAATTACTTTATTTGGACAGAATAGGTGATATATTATATTTATGATTAACATGCAGTCACATGTTTTTCGTATCAAGTATAAGTATATAATTAACATGCAGTCACATGTTTTTCGTACCAAGTATCAGTATATGTTTACATACAGTCACATGTTTACATGCTCAAGTTATATGTTGATATAACAAATATTCATGCTATACCTTCGTTATGTATTGTGATTGTTGTTGACTTGTGATGTCCCCACGAGCGATAGAAAGCTCATCCCATTTTCTACGTAAAATTTCCAGGTTAATTCGGAATGACGAGAACGAGTTGCAGGGCAGGCCGACGTATGATATAATTAATGTTATTTATTTCCTTTAATTCCACTCAAGTTTATTATGAGACTCTTAAATTTGTTTTTGACAATTATTTTTCCGCTGTTGGATTTTTACGGTTGTATTGGAGATTTGAACCCACTTTGAATTCCGCAAATGATTTTATTTAGAAAATGTATATTTCGTAACGACTTGAAATTTCTATAAGTTTCCTTATTATTAAAAATATATTCATAAAATACCTTAGAAAAATCGAGTCATTACAGTATGGTATCAGAGAAAATCCGGCCGGAAGATTTTTTTTAAAGTTATAAAAATACTTATTTCAAGGGAATATTGATAAGTGTCAATTTTGTACACTTATCCATGGTTTGTATCGATAAAATTCACCCATAATTGAGCTAGTCTACTCGTTTTTTGCTTTTAATTAATTAGTTTTAATAATTTTATTTTTATCGGATGATGATCGGATTAAATAACTGATTTACTCAAGAAATAACATGTTTATTAAATATTCTCTTTGTTGAATTTTGATATATTCATGTTGTAGGGCTTTCCTAGACGAATTCGGAGTCTTTAGGATTCAAATCGGTTATATATCAAAAGTTATCATCCGAAGAAGATTTGGGGGCAAAACGCAAAGTCCGAGAAATTGCAGGGAAAACGTAACTATCAAAGCATCCAGTGAGCAAATTTACGAAGCCAAGTTACGGCCGTAACATTCAGGAGTTACGGCCGTAAACTCCTGAATGTTACGGCCGTAACTCTTGACAGATTGTTATGATTTGTCTAATTTTTTATACTTTTTGTGTATTATTGAGGTGATGGCTGACATTGATCCGATCTAATGTAATAATGCTTGAGTTTTGGAGCTATTAGATGACTTTAGGTGTATAAATAGACCCCTTAGATCCTTCATCATTCATCATTCATCTTATAATTTTCCATTTTTTATAAACTTTTCCTTTTGTGTTAAGAACACACTTGTGTTCTTGAGTGATCTTTGTAAGTGTGGTATAGCATATGTTGTTCAGAGAGTTTATTGCTTCTATCTCCTTTATCTACTAAGGGAGTTAGGATCAATTCTTTCTCTTGATTCAACTAATAATGACCACAAAAGCTTGTAATATGTATAATAAACCCTTCATGGGCTAAGTAATCTTTAGTTGGGATTATAAACAAGGTTAGTCATGTTATTTATGTTTGTATAAAGATCTATTGTGAATTACTTATTATTGTGTGTGATTTTCATTGTTTTAACAATCTTTATTTATTTGGCCAATAAATGACGATATTTATGGTCTTCATATGTTTCGAAAGAAAATATGTTTGATTAGATCAAATGATCTTCACTCTAAGTTGTTCTAGGGGATAGAAATATACCCCTAGTCCTTAGATGATTCTTTGAGTTATTTTCATAAATCCTAATGCTATGTATTGAAGCCAATCAACATAGATATAGTGGATTGATTCAATATGTAAGGGGCGTTTTATAGTTCGAAAGAGAAACCGTCTTTTTAAGGAAAATCGAATCTACACAACATAATAAGTAAATTCATCTTATGATCTCCTATACATCTTTTATAACTAATGACGAACTAAGTTTGTAATCCCAACTATTTCATTTTATCGTTTAATCAATCTATTATTATTGCAATATTTTTATTTCCTTAAAATATTAGAACTATTATTGCATTTACTTTGCAACTATTAAACCAAACTTTTTAATTGTGTGTTTCACTCATATTAGTATCTATAAAAATAGACTAATAAGTGTATAATTCAAATTATAACCAAACTTCCTTGTGGGATCGATAAACCGGACTCAAAAAGTCCACTTTACTACTTGATACGATATCGTGCACTTGCGATAGTTACACTAAAAACGTGTCAAGTTTTTGGCACCGTTGCCGGGGAACGTATAAGTTATATTTGAAATCTTACATTGTAAACTATTTTTATAGGTACAAATTTCTCGACGTTATAACTTAGCACTCAATTGTGTTTGTCCGGTCAAGTGGCGGATAACGGTACTTCGTGACTATTAAAGTCGGATTTTTTAGTTTCCCACAACAACTGATATTTATAGATATTTTCTTCAATTATTTTCATTGTCTTTTTATTTTTTTTATCATGGAAGAAATATTGTATAAAATCGAAAAAAGATTTCCCTTTCTAAGCAAAAATGCAATTTTAAAAATTTACAAGACAAGGCTTGAAAGGATGAGGTTGCTTATGAATAAAAGCATACCTTTTGACATAAGATTCATAATTGAAGCCAAAGTAAGAATAGAGGGTGAATTCACAGAAACACCGACTAGATTTGTACCAGGGCTAGGAAAAAGTTCATATGCGAAGAAACGACAATCAAAGATGATAGCCGTTTGTTATAAATGTGTTAGATGGAACTGTAATTTAAAATGTCGATCTTTAGGAATTCCATCTACAAACAGAGAAGATAAAATTCAGTTCATTAAGGATGGTCTGAATAAGGAGAATTTAGATGATATCGAAATTTCTCTTGACACGCATCCTAGTGGACTCGTACATTACGGAATTCGATGTTTGTGGAATAAATTCCAACCCGAATATGAACAACGTCTTGGGAATCTGACGTTAAAAGACCCTGTTTGCCAATTTGTAAGAAAATTGGATGGGAAGCTTCTTCCCGACTCATAAAAGGCGTTTAGGCCGTTTCTGAACGTAAAATCAGAGGAAGATGTGAGCCACAATCACAACTACTGTACATACGCGTAAGTATCTTTTATTTTTGTCGTGTGGTGTGATTTTCTAAATAAAAAATGTGATACGCGATAAATGCTTTCATTATTCTATTGAGTAGTTGAAGCGCAATCAACGCAATCACAAACTTGTTAAACAATTTTTACCTTCTTTTTCTTCTATAAATAAACATTGTGCTTGTTTCTTTCATTCATCCCTCAAACTTGCACTTTTCTCTGTTTCTCTCTAAATAATTTCTTTTCAAAAATGGAGTCATCATCTTCAACAAAAAAATTTAACACAGTCTGCATTTTTGGTGGACTAGTTATAGAAAAGAGGCATGCTTTACTGAAGCAGCCCACAACTTGGGTCGTACCTTAGGAGAAAAATGCATTCATGTAGTTTATGGAGGAGGAAGTCTAGGATTAATGGGACGAGCTGCTGCTTCTGCCTATATGGAAGGAGTAAGAGTGTTGGGGAATAATCCCAAAACCTCTGGCTGAAAGTAAAATCACCGGGTCAACTATTGGAGATGAGTTTAGATCTGTAAATATGCAAGATCGCATAACTCACATGATAAATAATTCTGGCGCCTTTATCACCCTTCCCGGTGGTTTTGGCACCCTTGAGGAACTTTTTCATGTAGTTACCAGAGCCCAGCTAAATGTTCATCAAAAACTAATAGGTGTGCTTAATGTCAATGGTTTCTTTGATGGTTTACTGCCTTTCATCGACTACTCTGCTGAAAAGGATTTTATTTTCGAGCGTGCTAAACGAATCATAGTTGTTGCAACAACACCAGAAGAACTAATCAAAAAACTCAATGAATTTGTTCCTCAACCAGATCCATCTCTAGCTAAAATTGTCTGGATGGAAGATTTTACCGTGAGAAAACGGAAAGTGGATTCATTCCTCTCCCTTTGATAACCCATGTCGGATCTTTTATTTTTACTTTCTGTCGTGTGTAATAATCATGGTAAATGGTGGCAGCTTAAGGAGTTTCTTCTTGATCTCTTGACGCGCATCTATTCACGATCTATGTATTGTTATTTTATTACTATAATTTTTATTGTGTGTTTCTTTTATAAAAGCTTTGATGGCAGCGTAAGGCGACTCTTCGGACTTTCTTGATGCGCATCTTAAAAATTGTGTTATACTTACGAGTATATTTCATTTTCTTTTGTTGTGTGCCTCGTATATTTATTCTCTTGCAGATTCTAAAAGGCGTTAGCTCAAACATCGACTTTCTTAACAGGGAGTATTCTGCTTTTCTACATTGCTTTTTATTTTATTTTTTTTTAAATTGAGGACAGTCTTATTTTCAAGTTTGGGGGTGGTTTGTTTTCTTATTTTGGTGTGTTGTAATTTTGGTGTGTTTTGATTTCTTTGGTTATTTGCCTTAATTTTTTTTTTATTATATATATATATATATATATATATATTTATAGTATTTTGATTTTTGAGATTTCTAGATCTGGCCATAAAACGAATAAATTAGCTATATACAAGCTTCTAAAATCGTTTTAACCGGTAAAAAATTTGTATATTCCAAAATTTTTGAGCCTTAATCTCTCTTTCCAAGCCTTGTAATTATCATATAAAATCGAGTCATTCGTTACCTTGAGAAAAGAAGAATCAATCGGTTGATGAAAACTAGAACTGAAATTTACTTAATTTGTGGAGTTTTTGATTTTTCATGTTTAAACTAAGAAATGATTTTCTGCAAAAATTCTATTCCCTTAAAAAAAAGGAGTCATTGGTGAAAAGAGCTACACGTTAGCAAATAATGGTGTGAAAGCTATCACCTTAAAAAAATAAATGATGAAAAGGAGAAGTGTTGAGCAGCAACAGCTGCCTAATTTTGGGGGTCTTAAATTTTGCGAAAAATAAAGGACTAACCATTGTTGGTGCGTAGCTGCCGTCTCAGAAAAATTGGTGAAAAGAGCTACACGTTAGCAAATAATGGTGTGAAAGCTATCACCTTTTAAAAAAATGAGATAGAAATTGTGTTAGTGAAAAGAGCTACACGTTAGCAAATAAGGGTGTAAAAGCTATCACTAAAAGGGATGTAGTTTATGAGCAGATTTGAATTAATTAGCGGCTGGATTTCAATACACTCAATTTTGTGAAAATCACAATATTTGATGACGCCAATAAAATTCTTCTTCATATTGAGTCGAAAAATAAACAAGTGGTAGAGAGCAATCATTAAAGGGAGTCGTGTGTATCACGAGTGGGAAAGAAATAATCAACCTTTTGGGGGGGGGGGGAACCTTGAATTTGGAATTACAAAATAAAAATCGTGTTTTAACTTCAAAAATATTAGTAGATTTATTTTGAATCTTGATTCATTTCTATCTACTGTATAAAGCTGGTTGTTGTGTATTAATGGCATTTTGATCTCCTTTTCTCTTTTTATATTTTAATTTATGTGTGTATTAATTTTATTATTTTTGTTTTATTTTTATTTTTATTTTTGGAGCATGAATAATAAAGAGTCTTGCTCGGGACTAGCAAGAATTCAAGTTTGGGTGTGTGATAAGTGTCAGTTTTGTACACTTATCCATGGTTTGTATCGATAAAATTCACCCATAATTGAGCTAGTCTACTCGTTTTTTGCTTTTAATTAATTAGTTTTAATAATTTTATTTTTATCGGATGATGATCGGATTAAATAACTGATTTACTCAAGAAATAACATGTTTATTAAATATTCTCTTTGTTGAATTTTGATATATTCATGTTGTAGGGCTTTCCGAGATGAATTCGGCAGTCTTTCCGGATTCAAGATCAGAGTTATATATCAAAAGTTATCATCCGAAGAAGATTTGGGGCAAAACGCAAAGTCCGAGAAATTGCTGAAAACGTAACTATCAAAGCATCCATCGAGCAAATTTACGAAGAAGTTACGGCCGTAACATTCGGGAGTTACTGTAAGTCATCCTTGTTACGGCCGTAACTCCTGAATGTTACGGCCGTAACTCTCGACAGATTGTTATGATTTGTCTAATTTTTTATACTTTTTGTGTATTATTGAGGGGATGGTTGGCATTGATCCGATCTAATGTAATAATCCTTGAGTTTTGGAGCTATTAGATGACTTTAGGTGTATAAATAGACCCCTTAGATCCTTCATCATTCATCATTCATCTTATAATTTTCCATTTTTTGTAAACTTTTCTTTTTGTGTGAAGAACACACTTGTGTTCTTGAGTGATCTTTGTAAGTGTGGTATAGCATATGTTGTTCAGAGAGTTTATTGCTTCTATCTCCTTTATCTACTAAGGGAGTTAGGATCAATTGTTAGGAAAAACAAACACCCTGTATCGATTCAGCCGGGATACCCGATCCCTGTATCGATTGTTATTTGTTATTGAAAAGGTTTTGACATATATGCCAAATACAGTAAAGGAAAAGCAGACGAGGAGTCAAGGATTTATCATGTATCGAAAACTCGCCTCGAATCAAGCATAAGTGAAGCTCACAAGACAAAGCAAGAAGACTTGTAAGAAGACCAAGTATGGAAACTGTCTCGATGCCCTAATACAGTCATTCTCCATACAGGTCACAAAAGGACAAGAAAGAACACAAGTCAAGTTCCGTTGAACAAAGAAGTATTTAAATACTCAAGGATAAAGTATTTAAATCTTGTCGATCTTGAATCTTGAGAATCCCGAAATCCGGATCATGTCATATTCCCGTTGAAGGAAATCTTATTCAAACGGACATCTCAACGGATACTTTCTTCAGAGGCTATATATATCCTTGAAGACATTGAAGATCAGTGACCCCAAGTAATATAATTCTCAAAGCTATCAAGTTATCATCTAAGCAAACATATCTCCAGAGCAAACTGCAAGTTAAAACGAAAGAGATATACAGTGCTCAATCATCAAGAACAGCTATCATCAGATCTTGATATTCAAAGCTGCTGTTCTTACCTGGTTACTTAACCTTTTACCTCTGTGTAAAAACCGAGCTCTGTGTGAACTCAACAAGTTATTCTGACCTGTGTGGGACGAATAAGGACGAAGCTTTGGAACTGTGTGTGAAGAAGCTAGTCAAGAAGGAAGCTTTAACCAATCTGTGTGAACGGTTGAAAGTGATATTCTTTGTATCAATCTATGTGAACGATACAAGGATAGGTTTGTTTATAATTACGTAGTTGTGTACGCAGTAATTATTTAATAAACTTTTTACTCCTGTGTGGAGGACCAGTGGACGTAGAGGGGTTTACCTCGAACCACTTAAATTACTGTGTTATTTACCTTCTGCTTTTACTGTTTGAAATAACTGTGATATATTAAGTATACACCTAATACGCCGTTGCTGTATCCACGGCAACTAACTGTATCCAAGACTTCCGCTACGCACTCAGATTTAGATTCCAAACAGTTTGTAGTTTAAACTACTTTACCAAACTGTATCCAGTATACTTAAGTGGCCAACAAGTGGTATCGGAGCGGTTGATTCTAAAAAGAATCAGTCGTATTTCTTTTAACTGAATCAGATTCAAATCACTTATTTTCAAAACAGTTTCTTTCATTCCTATCAGTATGGATACTTCTATGATTAACAAAGTCCCTATGTTCTCTATTAACGAATTTGACGACTGGAGAATTAGAATGGAAGTTCATCTTGCAGCAATGCACGAAGAGATGATCTTTGTTATACAGGATGGTCCGATCAAGATTATGAAGGTCAATCCAGCCGCAAGGATTGAGGGCCAAGCCCATGCTGAAATGCTCGAGAAGGAACGCGAGCAATGGACAACCGATGAAAGGAAGCGAGCCAATCTAGACAACGTGGCTAAGAACGCGTTATTTGTCACTCTTGACAAAGGCACGTTCTCAAAGGTAAAGAGCCGCAAAATGACCCAAAGAAATCAGGATAAACTCAAGTTAATTTGTGAGGGAACCGAGCTCTCAAAAGAAAACAAAATTTCAAAACTCACTCAAGAATTCGAATCTTTTGAAATGAAACCAACGAAACACTTGAGGAACTTGACCTCGATTCACCGGTATTGTTGGTGAACTTGAAGCGTTGGGCAAGATTTACACCCAAAAGGAGAAGAACTTAAAAATTTTCGTATCTCTCGGCCCAGATGGGACATTAAGACCACGGCTATGCGTGTATCATGTAATCTTAATGAAATATCCACTTTTGATCTCTTCTCGACCTTAAAGCGTTTGAGTATGACATTGTGAAGAGAGAAAGTCAAGAATCTCCTTCAAAGGTCACAGCTCTCGCCAGTATCGAACCGTCGACACAAAGATGCCTAGCTCGTCGAAGCCGGTCACAAGAACGCTGGCAATGACGACATCCTGTCACAAGATGAAATGGCGCTTCTAATGCATAAGTTCAAAAGTTCATTAAACAGCCTGGAAAGACTCCTACAGCCCAAACCTCACAACAAGGTAAGTACCGAAACATCATCCGGTGATGCTAACTGTGTTATAATCTAGGAAACCGTGCCATTATGAAAACAAATGTCCTCATCCCAAAGTCCAAAGGTTGCCGGAGGCCGAGCAACAAGAGCGAGATGAAAGAAGACGTGCTTGGAAAGACAAGCTCAAGGCCCCGATTGGAGAATCGAAGCCTCCCCCACACCATCCAAATCGAGAATGTCTTGGTGGTCAGAAGTGATTCATCGACGATGAGTTCGATGATAAAGCATACATGTGCTTTATGGCTAAAGATGTTCGGAAGGTGAAGACAATGACGATGAGGTAAGTTCAACCTCGGTTATTCCATCTAATGCATCTCATACTTTCGAAAATATGATGAATGAATTCAAGAACATTCAAAAGCCCATGAGACTCTAAAATCGAGAATATACACTTCATTTGACAAATATATAGCTGAAAGATTAGAATGACTTGATGAAGATAAACTATCATAATAAGTCTATTGATTCTGAAACCAGCAAGGTCGATTTTGAAAAACTCATGGAGAGCAATCATCAACTTGCTCATGAACTAAATGAGGTTAAAACCCATAATGAGAGCAAGACAAATGATTTGGTTCTACTACAAACCAAAATTACAACTCTCGAGAAGCGAGAAAATGAACTTGAGACCATTCTGAAGTCTTTTGAAAAATCGTCCAAAAGAATGGAAGAAATTCTGAGCACTGGGCAACATGCTCATGATAAAAGTGGCTTAGGATACAGCTCATGTTCGAATAAAGGTAAAACTAGTACTGTGTTCGTCAAGAGTGTGGAACACATTCCAGAATCGGAAGATGTTCCTAGTCCCATAAAGGAACCTGCTGTACCGAGAAAACCAAAAGCTGCCATTCCGCCTCCACAACTCTACAATTCGAGACAGTGGAACCAACAACCACTCAGAAGGCGTAATCTACAGCATGCTCCCCAAGCATATCATCAAAGCCGAAAGTCATTCAGAAAGAAGACGGTATCCAACCACCAAAGGCCCGCACAGCAGTACCCTCAGTACAGTGCACCTAGGTATTGGATACAGGAGCCCCGTTATCCCTCAAGACAGCAGATGCAAGTTCCGTATCAACAACAGCATTGGGAATCCAACTGGAGACCCAGAAGACAAGCTGTTAGGCCTAGGAAAATGGCTCCACCTCCTAGACGGCACTCGTACTGGAATAATAATAATAATCCTGAATTTTACATACATAGTAATTATCATGATTATAACAACTACGGATATGCCCCCCGTAGATACCGCAATACTGTACCGAGTACATCCTACAGTAAACCAATTGCTGTCAGGAAAATCTGGGTACCTAAAGGAACTAACATTCATGGACCCAAAAATCAAAGGGGACCTAAATCTACCTAATTTCTTTGTTACAGGACATTCTAGAGGAGGATACCTGGTACTTCGATAGTGGATGCTCTCGTCACATGACTGGAGACAGGAGCAAGCTATCTGATTTTGTAGAAGGTCGCGGTCCAAAAGTTCGCTTCGGTGATAAATCTAAAGGAAGAACAAGAGGGAAAGGAAACCTACTTGTCGGGAAATTCAAAGTCACTGATGTTGCATATGTTGAAGGCTTACAGTATAACCTACTTAGTATTAGCCATTACGTGATAAACGCTTCTCGGTGAAGTTCTATATAGATCATTTGTAGAGTCAAGAATACCCAATCCAAGGAAGTTGTACTTACAGAGCGGATCGTGTAATATGTACATTGCTGACTGGAAGCCTATGAGCTCCTCAATTCCATGTTTTGTTGCCAAAGGCACTGTAGATCTTAGCTGGCTATGGCACAAGAGGATGTCTCACGTCAACTTCAAGACGATCAACAAGCTTTCAAGACAGGGTATGGTAAGAGGTTTGCCAGATGTGTCATTCAAAAAGGACAGCGTCTGCGGACCATGCCAGAAAGGCAAGCAAATCAAGTCAACCCTGAAGAGCAAATCCTACCTTTCAACCCAAAGAGTATTGGAAATGCTACACATGGATCTCTACGGTCCTGTAGACCCAGTAAGCTTGGGAGGTAAGAAATATTGTATGGTTGTTGTTGATGACTATTCCAGGTATGCTTGGACGATCTTTCTTAGCAAGAAGAAGGAAACAACATCAAGGCTGCCCGAGCTCCTGAGAAAGTTGCAGAATGAAAAAGCATCGAGTATCGTGTGCATTCGTTCCGACAGAGGTACTGAATTTACTAACCGCTTTATAGAACAATACTGTTCGGAGAATGGTATACAGCACGAGTACTCAGCTGCCCGAACACCTCAACAAAATGGTGTTGCCGAGCGAAAGAATAGGACGTTGAAAGAAGCAACAAGGACAATGATTGCCGAAAGCAAATTGCCGCAGCGTTTACGGGTGAAGCAACCAATACAACGTCTACACTCAAAACATTGTATCGTCAACAAGCACCACAACAAAACAACTTACGAGGTATGGAACAACAAAACTCCATTAGTTTCGTATTTTCACATTTTGGATGCGGGTGTTACGTATTGAACAATGGGAAGGACCAACTTAGAACATTTGATGAAAAATCGATGAAGGAATATTCGTAGGATACTCCTCCGTCGGCAAAGCTTTAATCTTTAATAAAAGGAGGTGACGATCGAGGAATCGATTCATGTAGTGTTCGACGAACCACACCATGACCCTACAGAGTAGATAATATCACTCGGGACATTCACCATCTATCTATCTTGGATCCACCTACACCCATAGAACCCGTAGTTGATTTAGAAATCAACCCCGCGGTGTAAGAATCGATGTGGTTGAAGGCGACATTTGAAGTCAAGCCGTACCCACGTAAACTCTCGATACAAGACGGGATCCCTGAACTAGAACCCGACCGAAGATGGTTGAGAGATCACCCAAGAGCTGATCATTGGAAACATTAATGCAGGTGTTTCTACTCGTAGGAGAATACAGTACACAAGGAAATGTACTTTGTGCACAAGAAGAATCTAATGTCAAGTCTCACGGTTTCCTAAATGGAAATCTCAATCCGAACTTAGGAGACTCAATATGTGCACTATCGCCGTATTCTTAGCCCATCCGAACTGTTTCGACCATAGACGCTCTTAACAACTCTCATTGGATTACATCTATGGAAGAAGAGCTTAACGGTTTGAAAGAAACAATGTATGGTATCTTGTACCCAGGCCGACACACCAATCGGTTATAGGAACCAAATGGGTATTTCAAACAAAAAGGATGGAAATGGACTTATCATAAGAAACAAATCCAGACTAGTAGCACAAGGCTATTGTCGGGAAGAAGGAATCGACTATGATGAAACCTTCGCCCCCTGTAGCGAGACTAGAAGCCATCGGGATATTTTTAGCCTTTGCCGCCCATAAGAATTTTATCGTATACCAAATGGACGTCAAGAGTGCTTTCTGAATGG
This sequence comes from Orobanche coerulescens, assembly GCA_033398695.1. Classification (NCBI taxonomy): domain Eukaryota; kingdom Viridiplantae; phylum Streptophyta; class Magnoliopsida; order Lamiales; family Orobanchaceae; genus Orobanche; species Orobanche coerulescens. The sequence goes on along the minus strand of CM065805.1, from coordinate 55,190,773 downwards.
AGAGCTTTTTGAAGAAGTTTATGTTGAACAACCACCGTGGTTTGCCAACACAGGGTATCGATCTAGTTTACGAGGCTAAGGAAAGCGTATGCGGACTTAAACAAGCCCCTAGAGCACAGTACGAAACCCTGTCCCAATATCTAACCAATAACGGATTTGAGAAAGGTGCATCGACAAAACATTGTTCAAAATACAGAAGGTGATGACCTCCTAATGGTACAAATTTATGTCGATGATATTATTTTTGGTTCAACTAACCTTGCTCTATGTCAAAGGTTCTCACATCTCATGCAAAGCAAATTTGAAATGAGTATGATGGGGAACTTAGTTATTTCCTAGGTTTGCGAGATAAAGCGGATGCCTACAGTATATTCATCAACCAGAGAAATACGGAAGGAGCTTCTCAACAAATTTGGAATGAACACTTCCAAATCCTCGCCAACCCCATGAGCACTTCCGTGCAAATTAGTCTTGATGAAGCCGGAAAGCCGTTTGACCAATCACTCTACAGAAGCTCATTGGTTCGCTCCTGTACCTAACGGCTAGTAGGCCCGATATCCATTCTTTGTTGGAGTGTGTGCGAGATACCAAGTTGCACCTAAGGAATCACACTTCAATACAAATAAACGAATCCTGAAATACGTTAAAGGCAATCGATGCGGGTGTGGTATCCTAAGGAAGGCGGATTCGATTTAGTTGGATACAAGGTCGGATCTCGGAGGCTGCAAGCTAGATAGGAAGAGTACAAGTGGAACTTGTCACTTTCTTGGACCTAGACTCGTATCTTGGTTCAAGAAGAAGCAATTGGCAAATTCTCTTTCCACTACCGAATCAGTACTATCTTTCTGGTAGGCTGCTTGTATGCGAATCCTTTGGATGCGGCAACAATCGCCGATTATGGAATCGATGCTAGAGAGACTCCAATCATGTGTGATAGCACGAGTGCAATTGCAATCACGCACAATCTGCTTTGCACTCGCACACTAAGCATATCAACATGAAGCATCATTTCATCGGGAATCATGTCGAGAACAAGGATGTTCGCCGAAAAAGTCCATACAGACATCCAAATTGACCGACATTTTCACCAAGCCTCTCGACACGGCAAGATTCAACATGCTAAGAAACGAGGTGGGAATACTACGGCGGACTCCTGTAAGTAAATTTCCGCTTTTACTCAACAATTGAGGGGAATCTTTGTAAGACCCGTGAATACAGAAGAAACATTAATTATCTGTACACTCGAAACATCAATACTGATCATGTGACGAAGGCATATGAATCCTACAAATGATGTGTGCAATAATTAAGGGGGAATCTTGAAGGACCCATGAATACAAAGATTAATCCAACTATTCTGTATGGAATTTAAAAACCTATTAGTACCTTTTTAAGGGGAACGTATCGACGGAGAACGGACATACTATAGGATTTCGATTCGAGATATAATATAATATTATTTCCTTTTTAAAATAATTTTTGTCCACGTGCCTGTTTTATGTCAAACGTCATGTTCATTAAATGCCTTACGACATCTGGACAATGAATCTCAAAAGCGCGATGTTTTCAAATTGTTTATTATTTTTAAACCGCCGTTTTAGGCATTTAGGGTAATCACCTATGTCGAAGTGGGACCCATTGTATTTTAAAACCTTTTAATGGATTAGCGTACGATTATACTAAATCCGTCGACCGTCGATTTCAAAAGCGGTTCCCATCCCTTAAAATCGACCATTCGTACTCTGCAAAACCCTATTTCGCCCAAGTATAAAAGGATCGTATGCGCCATTAGAGACTCTTTACGCTTTCGCAATTACAAGAGATCTCAAGCAAAATGTTCTACATATTTTACGCTTATTCATGCGAATTTCTCTTGTTTTCTTCCACCTTCATTTTAAGAAAACACCCATGGCTAGTCAATCTTCATCCCAGCTCAAGAAGACCTCAACATCATTGATGGCGGATCTTCTCGAAACCCGTCATCATCGAGCGTATCATCTCTGAAATCAACGACACTGAACCGATGGAGTATATCATCACTCGTCTTGAACAACAAGGACTCTATCGCTTTGGAAGCAAAACCGCCGACAAATACGACGCTCATCTGGTTGAGGAATTCTACCTCAACGCCGCCGTTCGTTTTCTCTCACTAGCCCGTGGAGGACATGTTGCGACATCACCGCAATCCAAGGAGTGCAAATGCATAGATACCGACCTACTTGAGAAAATCTACAGTCGCCACGACGGCTGACCATGGACCAGCTTGAGACGTTTGGGTCTCAAGGGCTGATTACCAAGTTTTATGGACTATTTACCGGGTCCAAAGTGGTTGATATGGTGACAACCACGTGCCACAAGAAAAATTTTCTTCTCCATTTCGTTTATCTCCACGATTTCTGTTCCAGGATCATTGAAAATCGAACCGGCGCGTTCGAGATGTGCACGAATCTAAGGTTCAGAATGATGGTAGCTATCTTGACCTGTGAAAAGGTCAACTGGTGTCAAATCATTTTGAAACGTCTTCAGGAAGAGGTGTGCAAACCAGCCACTCAAAAGAAATCGTTCGGTTTAATGCTAAACTACATTCTGACAAAGTGCGGAGTCAAGCAATCCGCCAATGCCAAGAAAAACAGCTCACGGATATATTTAGGAGGCGTCAAACCCTCTGCCTATAACCAGAGCACAATGCATGCCAATCACCCGAGAACAAGTCACATGCCTATTTCTGACAATCCCAGAGACGAAACCGTGAAGGTCCCCTGGTGGAATCTTCAAAGAAGAAGCGCAAGCGTTCTCACGACAAGAAGCACTCTGCATGAGAAGTCGAAGAAGAGACTCAGGAGGCTCTCAAAAATCAAAGCCAAACACTCGAGGATGTCTCGCCCGTGGCGCAACCCATCGATATAGCACCCCGTGGCCCACCTGCGGAAGAGGTGTCTCCTGCATCGACGGTAGATCCCGAGCCCTTGGCGGCTCGACGGATTTAGAGACATCTGCCAACATTCAAGACGTTAGCACGTCGGCCCCATTCGGAGCCAAAGCTACTTCTCCTCTACGGGATTCCACACCCGTCACAGATCCAATTTCCTTCGGGCACCATCCCCTGCAAGGAGTCCATCTTCCGTCTGAGGATCCCATACTGCATCTGGAATCCTCAACAATGCGTCTCACGTGATTCAAGTCCCTCCCGACTCAATTATAAATCAAACACTTCTTTCAAGACAAATTGAACAGGCGTACGAAAGATTTGTGCAATGGAAAAGCTTTAGGCTAGCTCCGTCGACACTGCTGTACAACCGAGCGAATGGAGCCACGAAGAGCGATTTGTCTCGAAATCGACTCAATCGAAATTGAGGCACTGCTTCGATGGGACAACGCCTCTTGCAAAGATCTCATTGAAAGCCACCTGCTGCACAAATCCGCGCCAGAAGAAAAGGAAAGAAGAAGTCAGAGGACTCTCCCATCAATCCAAAAGACGACGACAACCACGACTCAGACGACGACGATGCTCTTCAAGCAGGTCTGAGATTGAGCCGAGAAGAGGCTGAAGCCCAAGCCACCTCTCCACCCAGAAACGACGAAGGGCCATCTACCCAAGCTAAGCCACCTTCGCCACAGCCGGAGAACATTCCCGACCAGGAGGAATCAGTCCCTCCAGTCGTGGAAGATCAAGAAATTTTGGAACAGGCACCCGAGCCTGTTGCGACCAAAGAAGCCAGTCCTACAACCCAACAGGAGGATTCAGTCCCGCCTGCATCCTTATCTGCCGAAGAACCTTCGCCTCAGGACGCTTCTGAACCAACTGTCGCCATTCCACAAGAAGCTACTCCCGCCCCTGCAACCTTGGAATCCGAGGACGGTAACGAACCTGAGGATGTCCAACTTACTTCACGCCCATCCGTGAACGTAAGAAGGTTAAATGGTGCTGAAGACTTCGCCCAGCCTGACTCTCCTATCTCTGCTGCACGCAAAGAGCGCCTGCAAGCTCTTGGCCTTCAGACTGTATTTATCCAAGATGCAGTTAACGCTCTCTCTTCCGTAGAAAAGGCACTGAACTGGATGCACACCTCTGCAGTTGAAGAAATGACAACTCTTCAACACGAAGTATCTCGAGTTGTCGAAGCATTCATCATCTTGCCAGAAGTGTTCAAGCAAGCCTTGAAAATCATGGAAGATAAACAAGCGCAACTGCTGAAGGAGGAAGCTTCGAAGACAAGAATTGCTGAAGCCAAGACCGCCTGTGCAATGATAGAGAACAGCTCTCAGCTGCGTGCGCATGACAAATCCATTCAAGAGATGTCGCAGACTCTTTCCTCCCTCGTTGAAAGAATAAACAGCATCGAGACCAAACAGGACGCCGCTCTCGAAATCCTGCAAAGTCTTGATGAGGCCAAAAAGGGGGAAGAAGCTCGAGAAGCTGCAAGGAGAATAAGACGCACAGAAAGGGAATTTGAGGTCGCTCGAGCAGATAGGCCGAATTGAACAAGCTAGCACCTCAACCCCAAAGTTTTAGAATTTCGTGCTCAGCACTGAATTCCATGACCCAAATGTCCCTTGGCAAAATCTTGTTCAAAGACCTTGAAATACGTCGCCAACCAACCGCAACCCAACCGCCGAAGAAGTGAAGCCTTTGGAGGAAGAATGAACCGATGAGATATTTTGTCGACTCATCAGGGAATCCGCCATCTTCAAAAATTATAAGACATTGGCGGAAGCGGCAGACAAATTTTCAAAGATGCTAGAAGAAGGTAAGCTCCCTCTCCAAATCGAGATGAAATCAAAACATAGAAGAGGAGATCGGGTTACCCATCCAGAGGATTGGATACTTGCCTTTGATCGTTCTTATGAAGGAAGAGCAATTTACCAAGAACGAGGCAATGATTCACTTCAAAACTGGTGGCGCGGCACCGAGAATGAGCCAGGAAGGAGACCTTGGAGGCATGCGGATCAAAGATAAAGAGCTAAAAATTATGTATATTATTTTTGTTTTTGTAATTTCTATTCAACACAGCAAACCTTGTACTCAATCTTTTTGAATATCAATAAAACAGTTTGTTTGTCTTGAAAGATTACAACTCGTAATCTACTGTGTTTATGTGTGATTACTTAAATTGTTTGATAGGAATCTCAAGTTAGATAAACTTGATTGAAAAATTAAGCTGTACGAACTAGTCTACGAACAGTTCATAGTTTCAGTTGTAAACTTAGAATACATTGTAAGATTGTGCCTGCGCGCCAATCATAGGCTTAAGTTGTAATAAATCTCAAACTGTATCGAACGTGCCTGCGAGCAGTTCATTATTGTAGACTAAGTCACTAAGTCAGACCTATTGACAAAAGACCAAGAAATCTGCCAGAAGTCATCAAAGAAGAACGCTTCATGAAGAAGGTTTTGGCATCATCAAGAAGACTCGAAGAGTTTAAGTTAAGACTTGGCAAATTGTCAAAAAGGGGGAAATTGTTAGGAAAAACAAACACCCTGTATCGATTCAGCCGGGATACCCGATCCCTGTATCGATTGTTATTTGTTATTGAAAAGGTTTTGACATATATGCCAAATACAGTAAAGGAAAACTGTATCGAGGAGTCAAGGATTTATCATGTATCGAAAACCTGCCTCGAATCAGCATAAGTGAAGCTCGTCAGTACAGCAAGAAGACTTGTAAGAAGACCAAGTATGGAAACTGTCTCGATGCCCTAATACAGTCATTCTCCATACAGGTCACAAAAGGACAAGAAAGAACACAAGTCAAGTTCCGTTGAACAAAGAAGTATTTAAATACTCAAGGATAAAGTATTTAAATCGTCGATCTTCAGATCTTCAGAATCCCGCGAAATCCGGATCATGTCATATTCCCGTTGAAGGAAATCTTATTCAAACGGACATCTCAACGGATACTTTCTTCAGAGGCTATATATATCCTTGAAGACATTGAAGATCAGTGACCCCAAGTAATATAATTCTCAAAGCTATCAAGTTATCATCTAAGCAAACATATCTCCAGAGCAAACTGCAAGTTAAAACGAAAGAGATATACAGTGCTCAAACATCAAGAACAGCTATCATCAGATCTTGATATTCAAAGCTGCTGTTCTTACCTGGTTACTTAACCTTTTACCTCTGTGTAAAAACCGAGCTCTGTGTGAACTCAACAAGTTATTCTGACCTGTGTGGGACGAATAAGGACGAAGCTTTGGAACTGTGTGTGAAGAAGCTAGTCAAGAAGGAAGCTTTAACCAATCTGTGTGAACGGTTGAAAGTGATATTCTTTGTATCAATCTGTGTGAACGATACAAGGATAGGTTTGTTTATAATTACGTAGTTGTGTACGCAGTAATTATTTAATAAACTTTTTACTCCTGTGTGGAGGACCAGTGGACGTAGAGGGGTTTACCTCGAACCACTTAAATTACTGTGTTATTTACCTTACCTTTTCTTGTTTGAAATAACTGTGATATATTAAGTATACACCTAATACGTCGTTGCTGTATCCACGGCAACTAACTGTATCCAAGACTTCCGCTACGCACTCAGATTTAGATTCCATACAGTTTGTTGTTTAAACTACTTTTCCAAACTGTATCCAGTATACTTAAGTGGCCAACATCAATTCTTTCTCTTGATTCAACTAATAATGACCACAAAAGCTTGTAATATGTATAATAAACCCTTCATGGGCTAAGTAATCTTTAGTTGGGATTATAAACAAGGTTAGTCATGTTATTTATGTTTGTATAAAGATCTATTGTGAATTACTTATTATTGTGTGTGATTTTCATTGTTTTAACAATCTTTATTTATTTGGCCAATAAATGACGATATTTATGGTCTTCATATGTTTCGAAAGAAAATATGTTTGATTAGATCAAATGATCTTCACTCTAAGTTGTTCTAGGGGATAGAAATATACCCCTAGTCCTCAGATGATTCTTTAAGTTATTTTCATAAATCCTAATGCTATGTATTGAAGCCAATCAACATAGAAATATAGTGGATTGATTCAATATGTAAGGGGCGTTTTATAGTTCGAAAGAGAAACCGTCTTTTTAAGGAAAATCGAATCTACACAACATAATAAGTAAATTCATCTTATGATCTCCTATACATCTTTTATAACTAATGACGAACTAAGTTTGTAATCCCAACTATTTCATTTTATCGTTTAATCAATCTATTATTATTGCAATATTTTTATTTCCTTAAAATATTAGAACTATTATTACATTTACTTTGCAACTATTAAACCAAACTTTTTAATTGTGTATTTCACTCATATTAGTATCTATAAAAATAGACTAATAAGTGTATAATTCAAATTATAACCAAACTTCCTTGTGGGGTCGATAAACCGGACTCAAAAAGTCCACTTTACTACTTGATACGATATCATGCACTTGCGATAGTTACACTAAAAACGTGTCAAATATCATATGCTCGACTGCCGCTACTTCGTTACTCCATTCCAAGGTAGTCAACTTCAAGTCATGTTTATATCATACATACATTTTGACTAACATCGTAAAACTTAATAATTATATGTAATTATACATGTATCCCGTCAGTATGGCCGGATTTAGTGACTCCACGTAAGAGGACTGAGGCGGGGTCCAGCTCGCGCCCTCTGGCACATAGAGACTCTTGGGAAATCCAGGGATACCCAAGAATGCCACACACTACGTGGTCGAGAGGATTCAGAAATGGTTCATGTCTGGGAAGACTGGAGATCCGGTTGAAGAAGTCGAGCACCTGATCATAACACTGCCGAATTATTGGAGTTGCTCCATATACCGCCTTTGGCACGAGGCGAAACGCAGGACCCCTGAGGAGATAACAGTCGTGGATGACTTTCAGTACGCTGCTGGAAGAATTATCGACTTGTATTCGAGGGGCGAGATTTCCAGGATATTTGAGATGTACGATACTCCATCAGAGCCGATGGAGGAGTCTGAGGAGGATCTAGAGGAAGAGGAGGACCCTAAGCTCGAGCAGATGGTTGACTCGGATGACGAGGATATCATCTCCTGGACTGAGCCTCCACCCCCTATTCTTGTCATAGATATCCTTAGCAGTGATGACGAGGACTAGTTTTGTTGTTCGAGATGTTGGGATTCTATTGTTTTAGGAGTAACTATTAATTCCTGTTGGGAAAAATAATGTTGTTTTGATAATTACCAAACAACAAAGCTTCATACAACAAGCTAGCAAACAACAAGATAATAAATGCCCAGCATACAGCAAGCCACTGTATCGAAAGTCGATCTAAGTTGTTGACTCTGTATCGAAGACTTTTTCATAGCGCCAGCATACAACGAGCCTTCATGTTTCCAAGATACAGCAACAAAGTCTAAATAACGCCAAGTATGAAGCTGTCCTGAATACAACATCTTTCCATATAGTAGTGACTACTCCTTTATAGCCTACAACACAAATGGATACATCATTCAAGCTGTAAAGTACTGAGACCTTCAATACCCATCGAAACAGGACTGAAGACCGTTTGGAAAGAAATCTTTAGTATTCGCTAAAGTCAAGTCCCGTTTGATAAAGAAGTATTTAAATACTGAAAGGATAAAGTATTTAAATACTGAAGCCGTCAGTGATCTTCAAATCCCGCAATACCCGGATCTCAGTCTATACAAGCCAACTATCAAGTTGTCACAGAATCTTGTTCAATGGATCTATCTCAACGAATATATCCAAAGAAGGCTATTTATACCCCAGAGTTTGAAGATCAAAGAAGAAGAATACATACAAGCTTACAAGCGATATTCAAACCATCGAAAGACTGAATATTCATTATCATCAGATCAAGCATACAAGAGCAAGTATATTTCTTTCTAGAATCAATCCATATCTGAGAAAGAAGAAATATACTCAGTTATCAAGAACAGCCATCATCAGCTCAAGAACTTCATATTCAAGCTGCTGTTCTTACCTGGTTACCTACCTTTTACCTTTGTTAAAAAACTGAGCTCTGTGTGAACTAAACAAGTTATTCTGACCTGTGTGGGACGAATAAGGACGAAGCTTTGGAACTGTGTGTGAAGAAGCAAGTCAAGAGGGAAGCTTTAACCAAATCTGTGTGAACGGTTGAAAGCGACATTCTTTGTATCAATCTGTGTGAACGATACAAGGATAGGTTTGATTATAGTCACGTAGTTGTGTACGCAGTGATTATAATAAACGTTTTACTCCTGTGTGGAGGACCAGTGGACGTAGAGGGGTTTACCTCGAACCACTTAAATACTGTGTTATTTACCTTTTGCTGTTACTGTTTTCATAAATTGTGATTTATATAAGTATACACTGCAAAACCCTGTACGCACCATGCTAATAGGAGATTAGACCGAGTTGCTGTATCGACAACAACTTACTGTTTTAAGACTTCTTCTACGCACTCAGATTCGAAAATCATACAGCCTGTTGCTTAAACATTGCCCAAGCTGTATCCTGTATACCTAAAGGGGCCAACAAGTGGTATCAGAGCGGTTGATTCTAAAAAGAATCAGTCGTATTTTTAACCGAATCAGATCCTAAATCACTTATTTTCGAAAACAATTTATCTTTCCTATTTCCTCACATATGGATACCTCATTAATAAGCAAGGTACCTATGTTTTCTATTAACGAGTTTGATGACTGGAGAAACAGGATAAAGAACAAACTCAAGACCTTCATTGGAGAATGAAAAGCTTCACCCGCATCAACAAAGATTGAGTGTCTTCAGGTGGTCACTGACAGTGACTCGTCTGATGATGAGCTAGAAGATAGAGCCTACATGTGCTCTATGGTCAAAGTTAACGAGGAAAATGAAGACGGCGATGATGATGAGGTAAGCTCTACCTCAACTATTCCTGTAAATACATCTCATACCTTTGAAAATACGTTGAATGAATTTAATAACATTCAAAAGGCCCATGAGATATTGAAAAGATAAAACATAAAGCTTGAAATTTCTAACCTAGAGCTGAAGGAAAAAAACGACTTGCTGAAGGACAATTACGAAAATATGTCTGTCGACTGCGAAAACAGCAAAGTCAATTTAGAAAAACTCATGGAGAGCAATCATCAACTTGCTCACGATCTAAATGAGACTAAGTATCATCTTGAAAGCAAGACAAATGATTTGGCTCTACTCGAAGCCAAAGTAAAATCTCTCGAGAAATGTGAAGGAGAATTAGAGACAATCTTGAATTCTTTCGAGAAATCCTCTAATAGAATGGAAGAGATCTTAAGCACTGGGCAACATGCTCATGATAAACGTGGCTTAGGGTACAACTCGTTCTCCAACAAAGAAAAATCTAGTACGGTATTCGTCAGAAGTGAGGAATCCATTCCTGTATCGGAAGAAATTCCAAGTCCTGTGATGGAACCCGTTGCACCTCGCATAGCAAAGGCTGCGATTCCACCACCCGGATCATATCATAGATAGCGGAATCCTCAACCATCTAGATCGGTAAGGCGTAACCAACAGCAGCATGCTCCCCGAGCATATCAACAGCACCAATAGTCATTCAGAAAGAAGGGTGTACCCAAATATCAAGGACCCACATGGCAGTACTTTCAATACAACACGCCTAGATATTGGATACAGGAACCTCGTTATCCATCAAGAAAACAGGTCGCAGCGTAGTATCAATGACAACTTTGGGAATCCAACTGGAGACCCAGGAGGCAATCTGTAAGACCTACGAAAATGGCTCCACCTCCTAGACGACAATTGTACTGGAATAATAATTATAACTCTCGATTTTACATGCATAATGATCATGATTACTGCATCTACGTGCTTGGCCCACGCAGACATCGCAATAACGGACCAAAAGTAACTTACAGCAAACCAATTGCTGTCCAGAAAATTTGGGTACCGAAAGGCACTATCACACCAGGACCCAAATGTACTTGATTTCTATGCTTCGACATGAATCGGGAAACGCTACAGCTAGACTCCCTGTAAGTTTTTATGCTTTTACTCATTAATTGAGGGGGAATGCTGTAAGACCCAAGAATACAGTATCTACCATTAATTAACTGTACACTCAGAACAGTCAAGATAGCACTGTAGGACAGAAGCATGCATGAAACCTTCCTACAGCTGATGTGTGCATTAATTAAAAAGGAATACAGTACGACCCATGAATACAGTGTTAATCCGAACATTATTGTAGGAATTGAATCCTGTATGTACCTTTTAAGGGGGAACACTGTATTATTCGCAGATACAGTACTTACACCACAGGACATCAATTATGCTTGATAGTTTTATTCTATTATGTAGTGCAAACAGTTTTAAGTCCACATGTCCTGTTTTTATATTCAAACATTTTTTTAAACGTTTTGCATGACATATGGACTTCACTATCTCAAACAATGCGAATTTTAATTCAACTCAATTTTTATTGTTGCAATCAAACCAATTTAAGTATCAAACTGTAAGAACTTGTCTGCGAACAGTTCATAGGTTCAGTTGTACTCAACTAGATCACACTGTAAGATTATGTCTGCGCGCCAATCATAAGCTTAAGTTGTAATACACTTCCCTGTTAAGGTGTTATCATTTTTAGAACTTGCCTGCGAGCAGTTCATATTTCTTTTAGACTAAGTGCTGAAGACCAGATCATTCGACAGAAGATCAAGAAGTCTGCTCAAGAAATTATCAAAAAGGGGAAATTGGTTTAGCATTAAAAAGTTTTGGCATCATCAAGAAGTTTTGGAAATTATCAAAAAGGGGGAAATTGTTGGGAAAAACAATGCTGTTTTGATAATTACCAAACAACAAAGCTTCATACAACAAGCTAGCAAACAGCAAGATGATAAATGCCCAGCATACAGCAAGCCGATGTATCGAAAGTCAATCAAAGTTGTTGACTCTGTATCGAAGACTTTTTCATAGTGCCAGCATACAGCGAGCCTTCATGTTGCCAAGATACAACAACAAAGTCAAAATAACGCCAAGTATGGAAGCTATCCTGAATACAGCATCTTTCCATACAGTAGCGACTACTCCTTTATAGCCTACAGCACAAATGGATACAGCATTCAAACTGTAAAGTACTGAGACATTCAATACCCATCGAAACGGGACTAAAGACCGTTTGGAAAGAAATCTTTAGTATTCGCTAAAGTCAAGTCCCGTTTGATAAAGAAGTATTTAAATACTGAAAGGATAAAGTATTTAAATACTGAAGCCGTCAGAGATCTTCAAATCCCGCAATATTCGGATCTCAGTCTATTCAAGTTAACTATCAAGTTGTCACAGAATCTTGCTCAACGGATCTATCTCAACGGATATATCCAAAGAAGGCTATTTATACCCCAGAGTTTGAAGATCAAAGAAGAAGAATACACACAAGCTTACAAGCGATATTCAAACCATCAAAAGACTGAATATTCATTATCATCAGATCAAGCTTACAAGAGCAAGTATATTTCTTTCCAGCATCAATCCATATCTGAGAAAGAAGAAATACACTCAGTTATCAAGAACAGCCATCATCAGCTCAAGAAATTCATATTCAAGCTGCTGTTCTTACCTGGTTACCTACCTTTTACCTTTGTGTAAAAACTGAGCTCTGTGTGAACTCAACAAGTTATTCTGACCTGTGTGGGACGAATAAGGATGAAGCTTCGGAACTGTGTGTGAAGAAGCAAGTCAAGAGGGAAGCTTTAACCAAATCTATGTGAATGGTTGAAAGTGACATTCTTTGTATCAATTTGTGTGAACGATACAAGGATAGGTTTTATTCTAGTCACGTAGTTGTGTACGCAGTGATTATAATAAATGTTTTACTCCTATTTGGAGGACCAGTGGATGTAGAGGGGTTTACCTCGAACCACTTAAATACTGTGTTATTTACCTTTTGCCGTCACTGTTTTCATAAACTGTGATTTATATAAGTATACACTGCAAAACCCTGTACGCACCAAGCTAACAGGAGATTATACCGAGTTGCTGTATCGACAACAACTTACTGTTTTAAGACTTCCGCTACGCACTCAGATTCGAAAATCATACAGCCTGTTGCTTAAACATTTCCCAAGCTGTATCCTGTATACCCAAAGGGGCCAACAATTCCAACTTCCATTTTAGTATTATTCCAGAATATATGTTGACCATTAAAAGTTATAATTAATGAAATATTTGATTTCTCGTAGTAATTAATTCCAATATGTAATGGATTATTTTATTTTATATTATGCATATAAATATCTTTATCTCTACCTCACTTCTCGCACTCAAGAACTCACATGAATAACGATTCGTTGGCAGGACATGGCTCCCCGCAAAACTACTGATTCTCGAAACCAAGCCCAAGGTGCACTTAATACGCCTTCAAGATGACACCCAGAATCAGCAGCAATTGCTCTAAGGCTTAACCACTCTTCTCCAAGGAGCGACTATAGTGCCTCCAATCACTCAAGGACAAGTTAAGGCCAGAGTAATAGACCAGCTTAATAAGTTTAAACCTCCAACGTTCCACGGAAAGGAAGGGACATCTGCCATTGAGGAGTAGCTATTAAACTTGGAAAGCATCTTCGACTACATGGCCTGTATAGATGCCCTAAAGGTTTTATGTACAGTCTTCCAACTCAAGGAAGATGACAGGACTTGGTGGAACGGATCCTGGAGACTCCAAATCAAAAAAGAATGTAGAACGCTGTCTTGGGATGAATTTAAAGAAATGGTGACGGATACGTATTATCCACAGGCGTATAAGGCCAAAATGCAGAAAGAGTTTCTAGATTTAACTCAAGGAGGCACGACGGTCACAGAGTACGAAAGGAATTTTAATCACATGTGTTAGGAATACTTGTTAGATTTTGATGATGTCATTAATGTAAATTCAAATGATTATTACTTGGCAAAATGTAAGGTAGAACCAAATGAGTATCTTCCATAGGCCAAATAGTGTTAAGATAAATACTTGGCAAAATGTAAAGAAGAACCAAATGAGTATCTTCTATAGGCCAAATAAGTTAGGCTCAAATCGGCTAAGTACAAAGGTACAGATAAGCACATCAGAGAAATACAGCCGAGTCAAATCGGAGAAGTTCTGGAACAAAAAATTCATCAGAAATGTTTGACCATACTGTAGTGATCAACAGACTAAGTCACCTGAAGTCTGACCATCAGACAAGTCAAAATTCATCAAGACAAAAGACTTCAGACAAGTCATCTGATCAGGCGAGTCTCAACAGTCATCAAAGAAGTCATCGACAGAGAAGTCCAAACTGCAGAGAAGATGACTGGACATCAGCCAACTTGACTTATAAGAGATCAGCCAAGTACTCCAAGTCCACATCAGCATGCGTTGAATAGTCAACGTTTACGGAAAGTCACATGCAAGCGTGAAGAGACAAATTGAAGAGATTCCCGCAAGGATATGAATTAAATAATTCATACAGACCTACCACTGAAGACTTTAATCTTATTATATTCAAAAGATTCGGCGCCTCACATGCAAAGTCTTCACAACGGTCGAAAGATGGATTAAAATATGGGAATCCAGCCTTGCAACGTTCAGAAAAATAAACAAAGAAGTCTATTTCTCCAACGGACGGATTTGTTACAAGATTTGCAACGGCTATGAAGTATGCTCAAGGATCGACACTTATATATATCCGAAGATTTGAAGATGAGCAGTACGATGCGAAAAAAACTCTCAAACGATCAAAGTTATCAAATCAATCAAAGCAATCATATAGCATCGTGAAAAGAGCAGTACTCGAAGTTCTTATTTAAAGAAAGCTCTTAGTTGGAGAAGATAAACACTCTTGTCTTAAAACCTGAGTTCGAGGTACTTCACTGGTTGAAGTTGCGAGACTGATAGGCATCCGAGGATTTGAAGAATCAAGTGTTGCTAGGCATTCAAAGAGGAGTTGCAACGACGGGATTTCTACTGGTTGGAAGTTGTTGTAGCTAAGTAAAAGAATCACTGTAATATTTATCACTGGTTGAGAATTATAGTGGATTCATCTCCAACTGGTTTGGAGAAAGTGGATTAGTAGAGGATTACCCCACCTCTGAGACCACTATAAATTGCCTGTGTGTTTTACTGTTTTCAGCATCACACTTAACTGTTGCATTCGTACTTTACTGTTCCATTACTTAGCTTTGTTTTCGTCATCAGCTGATTTCCGCATATCTATCAGCTGAGAAACTCACTCTTCGGAGAAAAGAGTTTAAGAGTTTCAATAAGTCTATTCACCCCCCCTCTAGACTTATTCCTAGACGACTTGTGACCTACAAGTGGTATCAGAGAGGTTGGTTCATTTATTTCACGAACCAGATCCATATATCAAGGATATATATTTTTTAAACTCTCATTTTAAAATGGAACACATGCATTCTAGATTACCTGTGTTTTCAATTGACGAGTATGATCTTTGGAAGATAAGGATGCATGCACACTTATCTTCAATTCATGACGACATGTGGTGTATCATAGAGGACGGCCCGTTCATATTCGAGAAGGACAACACTCCTGAGGAGATTGCAGCTGGGAAGCTGGAAATGATCCCAAAGAAGAGGACGAAGCTGACCATTGAATAAAGAAAACTGGCCAACCTAGACAACCGCGCAAGAGATGTGCTATACCAAACCCTTGACAAATCAACAATGGTCAAGATTAAAAATTGCAAAAATGCCAAAGAGATTTGGGATACCCTTGCTGTGATGTGCGAAGGTACCGAGCTAATTGTTGTGTCGAGATTCATTCACCTCGACAGGAGATCGACTACAAGGCCGAGCGACCGAGTCCACAACCAATCAAACTATGGCAAACTCGCCTAAGCGAGGATAGTAGTCCAACTTCGAGTATCTAGCAATCGACTCTCAAGGAGATCGCCCTTGGTATATAGCGACCGTCTTTGGTGCCCGACCTAAGACGACCGTCCTGTGACGCGAACAGAGACCCTCGCCCGTCAAAGTCCACGAAGACTGGATCTCAAAACAGCTCCCATGTGCGGATCCACGACAGGCGCCGCATTTCATGGATCGTTGATCACAGCCTGTCACCACCTTATCACCTACCCACAGACCGGCCGAAAGGTATAAGGTGGGACCGCCCGTGACAGCGATTCAGACGCGTGCAGACTTCTCATTGGGCCGCACAGCTGGCTGCCAGCAACTCTTGCGGACTTTAAAGAGACAAGACCATGTGCTAAAAGACGATCGCCCGCTTATTATAATACAGCAAAGGCGATCGCCCAGCATCTCTCAACGCTATAAATAGAGAACTTCCAGTAACTGGAAAAAGGTTCCTCTCAGCATCACTGATAATAGAGAAAGGTTATCCGATTCAGTTCTCTCCACTCAATTCAGAGAAAGCACTCAAATACATACATACTTACAGGCTCTTGGCTTCCGCTTCCGAATCTACCTCAGGATTTCTCTCTCAGCGCCTCGCCTTTGCTGTATTATAATAAGCGGGCGATCGTCTTTTAGCACATGGGCTGATTCTCTGGCTTTGGGTCTGGCTTTTCTTAGAGCTATCTCTCGGCTTTTCTATCTCAGCACCTCTTAACTGAAAGACGGTCGGCAGAGACGAAAGCAAGAACTCCCAGCAGTTCAAGAACTCAGAGCAACTCTAGTTCTTCCAGCAAGCATTCAACAGCTAGATACATAGAATCTTTTACACACATTGTAATCGCTTTCTTACATTAATATTTGTACTCAAACATATTATTATTAATAACATCTCGCGAGAGCATTCAAGCCCGGGCCTAACAAACCCGGCAAATCTTGTGTTATTTCCATTCCCTCGGACGTGCTCTCGCACCTTGTTTGTTGTCCGTCCATTCCAGCAATATCTTGTTAGGAATATATGCCCTCGAATGCCACTCAGAGGATGAGAGAGTGAGAGCAATTGTATTGTAATTACGAATATTATATTTAATAAGGCAATTATTATTTCTATATTATTGTATATCACTGGCATTGTGATTTGGTATATAGAATAATAGTCCTTGCATTTGAGAGTGAACATTCTACTTCTTATGGAGATAAGGAGATAGGCACTAGAAGTGTTTAGAGCTCGAATGCTTAACTAGTTCGCAAGTCGATAAAACTTAACAGGACATTAAGTTTTAATAAGACTTGTATAACTGATGCTAGGACGTGTGCACGTCTTGATAGCATAGTTATAAGTATATTGGTGGGACCAGTATACTCGAACACGACTCATACTCGATTCAGTCACACGGTATTCACTCTCGGAGAGTCGATGACGAATCGAAAGGTTGTGATAGTATACGTGGACCTTTGACTTGAGGGTTCAGTAGAAGATGTGCCTGTGACGTTTAGTTTGTCATTAGAGTAGTTAGACTCATTTGCTTAATTGCTGAGTCGACCTCGAAGTGCGGACTATACGGGCAGGTAGCAGTCTTTACTGTATGCCAAGAAAGGATTCTATCTCCTGTTAGTGAGCAGGCGAATGTCCTATACGGTTAATGGCGAATAAGATCATAAGTCTTTGGACAAAGCATTCTGATATAGTCGTATTAGATACACTATTAATCAGTCGGTCTTGATTTGTATTAACACATGTATAGAGTCTAGTCAACAGTAGGGTTTGACTTTACCGTGACCCGAAGATTTGACCGGGACATCTGATGAAGGGTCTATACGTATATGGTATTCATGACATAATGGTTCTGGAATGATTCGTTCATTCGTTCTCAGTCGGGGTTTACAGTGCGGCCCGCTAGGCTGGCTAAGTGCTGCCCGCACTCATTGATTCCTCCCAATGCCGGCTGAGATGAACCTACGGAGTCGCGCAACAGGATCATTGACGGATAAATATGAATTAATAATCTCTCTTATAATATTAGATATTAGTTATTTATCGGATAAATCAAATAGCGGTCTTATGAATTGTAAGTAAGTTACTCGGTGATTACTTTAATTCATAAATTATATTTCTTAGAGAAATGTATATTTGTGTTTGATATAACTAATTAATTGGATTAATTAATTAGTATAAACACATTGGAAATAAAACGGATTCGTTTGACGGACATCCGATTCACGAGGGATTCGTTTGACGAACATCCAATACACGAGCCGAATTAACTCGACCCGTTTCTTGGAAGATTCCCTATAAGGACCCCCCTACTCTCTACTTTGTCTCTCTCTCATTATATAATATACTTGTGGGATCATGTGAGGAGTGGAGATGCTTTTAAAATCATCTTCTACATGTGAGGCTTGTAATAATTGTGAAAAAGAAAGTCTTTTAATAAAAAAAGCCTCCTTCTTCCTTCCCCAAGTGAATATTTCGTTTTTGAGAGAGCTTCAAGAGTGAAAAAATTTTTCTACAGCATATACTTGATCTTAGAGACAAGTTATTAGTATAAAAGATCGAGAGAAAAAATTTCTACAAGCTTCCCTAGCCGCATTCTTAGAAAAAGGAAGTTTGCTGATTTTTCCGTCAAGTTCCGGCGTGTGAAGTAGAGGCACCGTGCTTTCGGTGTTTGGAACGAAGGGCTCTTCATTATCATCATCATCATACGAAGGTTTTTCAGAGACATCAAAGGTATGGGACTTTGATTCCTTAATCTTCGTATTTCTTTTCGTATATACGTTACTTGATCGATCCTCTTAGGGATTCCGTTTATTCTTCCGCTGCATTTATTTTCTGAGGAATCCCAACAGTGGTATCGGAGCAAGGTCAAATATATCGCATATACGATCATCTTTGCATTTGGAATGTTATTTGATGATGTTTATGATTTAGAATCATAATAGATATAATCGAAGAAATTTAATCGTTCATAGTAAGTCAAGTTTCGACTATTTTATGAGAATTATAAATCTGAAAATTTTGATTTTTGTTGATTTATAAGTTCTTCATGAAGTTAAGAAACTTTTTCGTTTTGGAAGCGAGTCAAAAAAATGAGAAAAACGGGGTTAAACACGAATACCGCACGAAGACGCCTTGCCGGCAGCTTGCTGGGCTCTTTGCTGGCGGCCGAGAGTGACTCGGTAGGCTCTTAGCAGCTCACTTGACTGCCGGGCATTGGCCGAGAATGACTCGGTCGGGCGGTTCTCGGGTTTTCGGCCCGATTTTGAATCGGGTGTGGTGGGCACGATCTTTGGATTTTCCGGACTCCATTTTTGTGTTTATATTTCGTTGTAATAATTTCCGAAATTTAAATTGGATTTAAGTGGATTTAATAAAATATTTGGAATATTTTTTTATTAAGGGAAATTATTAGACGAGAATATTGTTTTGCCCGGATTACTTTGAACGGATTAAAATGACGATTATAAATATTAATTTGATTAATATTGTAGAAATTAAATAAATTAATTTTTATATTAATTGGATTAATATATTAGTTGATTATTTAATGATGTATAATAGGACGTATTGTTCAATGATGTAATTATTCATATGGCTATGACGAAGACCGAAGACGACCGACTAGAAGACGAAGAATCAATACTGTATTTTTCCTTTCTTTATTTGGCTTGGCCCAATACTTAGGAAAAAGTCCATGAGCTATATGTTGGTAGTAACTAGGTTGCTATTTATTGTTTTTCATTTTGAATGATTGACAAACCACAAACCGCGCTTATAAACGGATTAATGTGCAAAGTGTAACATATAATCACGTTAATACTCCCACTTACAAACACTAAGTTATAAAGGTTACGAGGTTTCCTACCCTCCGTCAAACTCATGGAAAATTGAAATCTAAACCGGAATATTATTCTTCCGAGTATGTCGGGGTAATATTTTTGGGGAAAGTTGATAAATTCCTAGAGTGCATTAGATGCCTTTGGTTGTGACAAATCAAACCCCTATAAACCGTATGGGTTGCCGGGTAAGATTCAATTGTCAGACTAATAGGAGTTGACGGTTTAAACTTAGATAGTTCAGCGAGCCATAGAAACCGAATGGGTTGAGGGCAAGTGAACTAGGGGTAAAAGAAGATCGAATCATCCATTAGATGGGTTGGTATTAGACACCACTTTATAAAGAATAATAGAATATAAACCGTATGGGTTGCCCTCTATTAAACTTTGTAAAGAAATCGATCACCACTATGAAGTCACCCAAGACTTAGGATTTAACATGGGAGTGTGTAAATGCCGATAAAATAGTGGGATCCGAGTTATGAATAAAGAAAGTCCTTAAATTCTTTACTCGGATCATAATTAAACAAACACTAACGAATCTCAAATTATTCTCTGCAGTTAACAAAACTCTCAATATGACAATGAACCCACTCGCTATACTACTTGAAAAGAACGTCCTGACTGGTCCGAACTATGTGTGCGGCTTGAACTTGAGGATTGTCCTAACTATGGAAATCTTTGGGATACGTCTTGGGCGGACATCCAGGCTCCTGCAAGAACCCGAGCCAATCAGGAAGATGTCGATGCCCATGAGAAATGGGTAAAAGACGACATAAGAGTGCGAGGGTACATGTTAGGCTCAATGACCAATGAGCTTCAACGTGGCCATGAAAAGATGACGTCTTCACGAGCCATCTTAGCGCACCTGGCTGAGCTCTATGGAGAGCATAGCCGAACTGCTAGATATGAGATATCAAAGCAATTATTCGGTGCCAGGATGAAGAAAGGAGAGAGGGTTGGGGACCATGTCCTCAAGATGATCTCGATGATTGAGAGATTGGAAGCTCTTGATTTTCAGATGCATGCATCTCTCCAAACTGACCTTATCCTGCAGTCACTTCCTGACTTCTTTCCACAATTTGTCATGAACTTCAACTGCAATGAGATTGCATGTAACTTAGCTGGGCTAATGAACAAACTGACGACTGCCCAGTCTCAGATGAAGACAAAGGGAAAGGAAGCTGCACTTGTGATTTCTTCTGGGACTTGGAAGTCCAAGAATAAGAAGAAAAAGAACAAGAAGCAGTTAGGTCCAATAGCCAAGATCGACAAGGGAAAGGGCAAGGCCCCAATGGTTCAAAAGAGCAAGGAGGCCAAGAAAACGGATGTATGCCTCAACTGCGGTGAGCTAGGCCACTGGAAGAGGTACTGTCCAAAGCTTGACCGTAATGCGCCTTCAGGTATAGAACTACTGGTTTTAGAAACAAATTATTCTGTAACTGTATATTCTACTTCTTGGATACTTGATTCCGGTGCGAGTTCTCACATTTGTACAATGAATCAGGATCTGGAACGAAGTAGGAAGCTGGATTCAGGGGAGGTGATGGTCACCGTCGGAAGTGGGCATAGTGTCGAGGCTTCTGATATAGGATCCCTTATGTTGGATTTAGAATCTGGTTTTATTCTTACTTTAGATGATGTACTTGTTTTGCCCAAGGGGCACAAGAATATTGTATCAATTCCGGTCATGGACCGAAAGGGATTACACTTCTTTATTGGAGATGGGTCCTGTCGTATTTATTTCAGAAATAAATTGGTTGGTACTGCTACATTATTAAATGGTTTATACCATTTAAATTTAAAGAATAAAACAACTGTGAACACTATAACTAGGAAGCGTGGTAGGGATGAAACGAACCAAGCACTTAAGTGGCATCTTAGACTTGGTCATATCGGTCAGACCAAGGTTCATAAAATGGAGAAAGATGGGCTTACGGGTCCATTGGGATCAGATCCCTATCCAACTTGTGAATCTTGCCTTCAAGGCAAAATGACTAAGTTACCCTTCGCAGGGACTTTTGAAAGAGCTGCTGAAAAACTTGGATTGATCCATACCGACGTCTGTGGCCCTTTTGAAGTGGCACGAAATGGTTTTCAATATTTCATTACATTCACTGATGACAATATCAGGTATGGATTCGTGTACTTAATGAAACATAAGTCTGAAGCTTTTGATAAATTCAAGGAATTTAAAGCCCTAGTTGAAAATCAAACAGGTAACCGTGTTAAGACTCTTCGGTCAGATCGGGGTGGTGAGTACATGAGTACCGAATTTGATGAGTTCTTAAAAGAACTAGGAATAGTGTCACAATTCACTCCTCCAGCTACTCCACAATTAAATGGTGTATCAGAAAGAAGGAACCGAACCTTATTGGACATGGTTCGCTCCATGCTTAACTATACTGATCTACCGATTTATCTGTAGGGTTACGCACTCCTTACTGCTGTGCATATCTTGAACAGATGTCCTTCCAAATCCGTTCCTAAGACTCCCCATGAGATGTGGAGAGGTAGGAAACCAAGTCTTAATCACATTAGGATTTGGGGATGCCCTGCTTATGTCAAGAAGACTAAAGTAGAGAAATTGGAAACTAGGTCTGTGAAAGGTCGTTTCATAGGATATCCAGGGGATTCCATTGGATATCTATTCTACATGCACGAAGATCATAGGATCATCGTTGCTATACAAGCACACTTCCTGGAAGATCAGTTTATTCAGGAAGGAGGGGCAGGTAGAAATATTTCTTTGGAAGAAATAAAAGAAACACCAAATGAGACACCTATGCAAGATATTAGAACCCAACCTTCTGAAATACAAACACAACCTCGCAAGTCTAGTAGAATTTCTCATATACCTGAGAGGTATGGCTATCTGCATCAAGAGGAACTAGGTGTTCATGAGATGACAGAAAGTAGTCAAGAGAATGATCCTTCTACATACGACCAAGCGATGGTAGACGTTGACTCCACCAAGTGGCAAGAAGCTATGGAAGCTGAGATAGACTCAATGCATGCTAATCAGGTCTGGACTTTAGTAGATCGTCCTAAAGGCATAGTGCCTATTGGAAACAAATGGATCTATAAGAGAAAGACTGATGGAGATGGCAAGGTTGATACCTATAAGGCTAGGCTTGTGGCAAAGGGTTATTCCCAAAGACAAGGAATTGATTACTTCGAGACCTTCTCGCCTGTAGCTATGATTAAGTCTATTCGCATGATGCTTGCTATAGCATCCCACTTAGATTATGAAATATGGCAAATGGATGTGAAAACAGCATTCCTAAATGGATTCCTCGAGGAGGAGATTTACATGGAACAGCCTAAGGGATTCATATCTCAAACCAATATTCTAAAGTATGCAAACTTCAGCGTGTCATTTATGGACTAAAGCAAGCTTCACGGAGTTGGAATCTTCATTTTAACGAGACAGTCAAAGAGTTTGATTTTGTCCAAAACGAAGAAGAGCCCTGTATTTACAAGAAGGTTAGTGGGAGCAAAATTGCGTTCTTAATACTATATGTAGATGACATTCTACTTATAGAAAACGACGTAGGAATGCTCAGTTCTGTGAAAGCTTGGCTTTCTAAAGAGTTCTCAATGAAAGACTTGGGAGAAGCAACCTATATTCTGGGTATTCGTCTCTACCGGGATAGAGCGAAAAGAATGTTAGGTCTTTCCCAAGCCCTCTACATAGAAAAGATCCTGAAGCGATTTAGGATGGAAGATTCTAAAAGAGGGTTTCTACCTATGCAACATGGTGCAAAACTTTCCTTAAAGATGTGTCCTCAAGGTGAGGAAGATATAAAGGAAATGAGCAAGGTACCTTATGCTTCGGCAGTAGGTAGCCTTATGTATGCAATGATTTGCACTAGACCAGACATTGCCTATGCTGTGAGCATAGTAAGTTGGTTTCAGTCAAATCCAGGGCAGGAACATTGGACTGCTGTAAAGAACATTCTTAAGTACCTAAGAAGGACTAAATACTTGGTTCTTACATACGGCGGTGGAGAACTAAGAGTGATGGGTTATACAGACTCAGATTTTTCGGGGGACATGGATGCTCAGATATCCACATCAGGGTATATCTTTATGCTGAATGGTGGGGCAGTTTCTTGGAGAAGTGCCAAGCAAAGTTCGACTGCTATCTCTACATGTCAAGCCGAATATCAGGCAGCCACGGAGTCTGCTAAAGAAGCTTTTTGGATAAAGAAGTTCACTGAGGAACTTCAAGTGGTTCCTAATGCAGAGAAGCCCGTGACACTATTTTGTGACAACGACGGAGCTGTTGCACAGGCTAAGGAGCCTAGGGCTCACCACAACACCAAACATATTGCGAGAAAATATCATTTTGTTCGAGAAATGGTTCGGGATGGGAATGTTACACTGCAGAGAGTAGACACAGCAAATAACGTTGCCTATCCACTTACCAAGCCACTATCTCAGAAGGTCTTAGAGAGACATCTAGAGAGTATAGGTATTAGATACCATAGTTTGTGGCATTGAGTGCAAGTGGGAGATTGTTAGGAATATATGCCCTCGAATGCCACTCAGAGGATGAGAGAGTGAGAGCAATTGTATTGTAATTATGAATATTATATTTAATAAGGCAATTATTATTTCTATATTAATGTATATCACTGGCATTGTGATTTGGTATATAGAATAATAGTCCTTGCATTTGAGAGTGAACATTCTACTTCTTATGGAGATAAGGAGATAGACACTAGAAGTGTTTAGAGCTCGAATGCTTAACTAGTTCGCAAGTCGATAAAACTTAACAGGACATTAAGTTTTAATAAGACTTGTATAACTGATGCTAGGACGTGTGCACGTCTTGATAGCATAGTTATAAGTATATTGGTGGGACCAGTATACTCGAACACGACTCATACTCGATTCAGTCACACGGTATTCACTCTCGGAGAGTCGATGACGAATCGAAAGGTTGTGATAGTATACGTAGACCTTTGACTTGAGGGTTCAGTAGAAGATGTGCATGTGACGTTTAGTTTGTCATTAGAGTAGTTAGACTCATTTGCTTAATTGCTGAGTCGACCTCGAAGTGCGGACTATACGGGCAGGTAGCAGTCTTTACTGTACGCCAAGAAAGGATTCTATCTCCTGTTAGTGAGCAGGCAAATGTCCAATACGGTTAATGGCGAATAAGATCATAAGTCTTTGGCCAAAGCATTCTGATATAGTCGTATTAGATACACTATTAATCAGTCGGTCTTGATTTGTATTAACACATGTATAGAGTCTAGTCAACAGTAGGGTTTGACTTTACCGTGACCCGAAGATTTGACCGGGACATATGATGAAGGGTCTATACATATATGGTATTCATGACATAATGGTTCTGGAATGATTCGTTCATTCGTTCTCAGTCGGGGTTTATAGTGCGGCCCGCTAGGCTGGCTAAGTGCTGCCCGCACTCATTGATTCCTCCCAATGCCGGCTGAGACGAACCTACGGAGTCGCGCAACAGGATCATTGACGGATAAATATGAATGAATAATCTCTCTTATAATATTAGATATTAGTGATTTATCGGATAAATCAAATAGCGGTCTTATGAATTGTAAGTAAGTTACTCGGTGATTACTTTAATTCATAAATTATATTTCTTAGAGAAATGTATATTTGTGTTTGATATAACTAATTAATTGGATTAATTAATTAGTATCAACACATTGGAAATAAAACGGATTCGTTTGACGGACATCCGATTCACGAGGGATTCGTTTGACGAACATCCAATACACGAGCCGAATTAACTCGACCCATTTCTTGGAAGATTCCCTATAAGGCCCCCCCTCCTCTCTACTTTGTCTCTCTCTCATTATATAATATACTTGTGGGATTATGTGAGGAGTGGAGATGCTTTTAAAAGCATCTTCTACATGTGAGGCTTGTAATAATTGTGAAAAAGAAAGTCTTTTAATAAAAAAAAGTCTCCTTCTTCCTTCCCCAAGTGAATATTTCGTTTTTGAGAGAGCTTCAAGAGTGAGAAAAAATTTCTACAGAATATACTTGATCTTAGAGACAAGTTATTAGTAGAAAAGATCGAGAGAAAAAATTCCTACAAGCTTCCCTAGCCGCATTCTTATAGAAAGGAAGTTTGCTGATTTTTCCGTCAAGTTCCGGCGTGTGAAGTAGAGGCACCGTGCTTTCGGTGTTTGGAACGAAGGGCTCTTCATCATCATCATCATACGAAGGTTTTTCAGAGACATCAAAGGTATGGGACTTTGATTCCTTAATCTTCGTATTTCTTTTCGTATATACATTACTTGATCGATCCTCTTAGGGATTCCGTTTATTCTTCCACTGCGTTTATTTTCTGAGGAATCCCAACATATCTATCTCCGGATAATATTTCGGGCAACAACACTAATAAAAGAAAACAAGTTGTCAATCGCTACCCAGCAGTTTGACAACTTCAAGATGAAGACCGGAGAATCCATAGACCAGGTGGACACAAGGTTCACAGAGATCATCAACGAAATCAATTCACTGGGAAAATCCTATGGCAACAGGGAGATGGCCCTGAAGGTTCTGAGATCACTTAACCCAGAGTGGAATATGAAGGCGGTAGCCATGAGGGAATCCAAAGACCTCAATAAAATCAAGATTCAAGAACTATTCTCTGACCTGAAGGCTTATGAATTCGAACTCCCAAGTTCATCATCAAACGATCCTGCAGAGAAGGGAATAGCGCTTGCAGCCGAGTCCCCCGCTAAAAGCCTATCTGAAGTTAAACCTCCAAATCCACTCGATTTCGAGGAAGAAATGGCATTCATCATGCAAAGGTTCAGCAACTTCAGATAGAATTACTCCAAATATAAAAAGAATTATAAGGAGAATCCCAGAAGAAACCAAAAAGCCGGAAGCTGGAAGGTGGAGTGTTACAACTGCCATAAGACAGGACACATTCAAATCGACTGTCCTGATCTTAAGAAGGACGAGAGCAAGAAGGAGGTGAGCAGGAAAGAAGACCGAAGGAAGGCCCTCATCGGAGAAGATCAAGAGCGTGTAGAGTCAAGCAGCAGATTCTTCTCTGATGATGATGAAGAATATGATTGTCTGATGGCCAACCTAGCTGATGAAGAGGTAACATCGAAACCTTATAATTCAAACAATAATTCAGCCATGTCATAAGATATGGACTTGCACGAATCTGTAAATCAGCTACTTAAGGATTTTGAGACACTAAAATCTGCACACCTATCTGTATCAGCCGAGAAGACTCGGCTGCAAGATGAGAATAGGCACCTGAAAAATGATTTTGAAAAACTCAGCCTAGAAGTAAAATCTGATCTTGAAAACCAGGCTGCAATTAACTTGAAAAACCAGGCTGATGTCACTACAGCTGAGATAAAACGATTAACTGTTTCGAATAGTGAAAAATCAGCTACACTTGCTCATGTCAAAGCCGAGTTTACTAAACCGACTCAGGTAAGTAAGACTCAGGCGCAGGAAATAACCTCCCTGAAGGCGTCTCTAACTCTGGACGAATTGTGTACCAATAAAAGGCCACTATATTCCAGATCAGGCCTTGGATATGACCCCCACACTCCCTCTAGTTCTAAAACCACTTTCATCAAGGGAGAAACAATTGTCTCGTCTGCTGAGCCTATATACAAACCTGTATTTAAAAATAGGCAACAACCAAGTCACAAGTCTAGGCTGCAGCCAAGGTATACATGGCAGCCACCTAGACAAGCGACTAGGCAATGGCCAAGGCAGAAGCAGCAGCCCAGACAACATGCCCACTATTATCAAAAACTCCCCAAAAACAGATTTCGAAATGGGAGGGGCAAATGGAAACCTCAAGGTTATCCTAATTTTCAAAACGAACAAGTGTGGAGACCTCAAAGATTTAACAATTGGTCTCAGCCAAGATTTAGGCATAGCCCACACTGCCAATATTATGAGTCATATCCGGTATACAACCCTAACAGAGGATATAGACCCAGACCTTACACACCTTATAGGGGTAATAACAAAAATTTTCATATTCCAAAGAGAAATCAATTCTCCAGGAAACCATCTAACCCCAGAGGACCCACACAAATTTGGGTACCTAAATCCCTGCTTGTATGATTGCAGAAAAGGTGGAAGGACTACTACCACATCTCCACAAATTCAAACATTGGAGGTGAAGAATGGTTTGTAGATTAGGGATGCTCAAGGCATATGACCGGGAACAAGAAGGTACTGACAAAATATACCAAAGAAAGAGGTCCATACGTAACCTATGGAGATAGCTCTAGAGGACAAACAAAAGGCTTTGTAGAGCTGCACCGAGGAAATATCACTATATCCAAAGTTCATTATGTCAAATGGCTCAAGTATAATATCCTGAGCATAAGCCAGTTTTGTGATGAAAAGAATCTAGTAGTCTTCACTATTTGGAAATGTATGGTGATAGATATCCTATCTGGAGAGGTGAAGCTACAAGGATTCAGAAGGAGAGACGTCTACATGATAGATTGGAACACAGGAATCCCTAATACCTGTTTTCTATCTAAGACAATAGCTGAGAATGGATGGCAGTGGCACAAAAGATTATGTCATCTAAATTTCAAAGCCATCAACAAGATTAGTTCTCAAAAGATGGTTAGAGGACTTCGAGAAGAAGCATTCAAGAAGGAAGCTCTCTGTGATACGTGTCAGAAAGGAAAGCAGACCAGAGTATCATTCAAGCCAGTCCAGCCTACAACTCTCACATCAAGGATCTTAGATCTACTTCATATGGATCTATTTGGCCCTATCAAGCCAAGGACTCTAAGTGGCAGAAAGCATGCTCTAGTAGTAGTAGATGACTACTTAAGGTACACATGGATTATCTTTCTGTATAAGAAGAGTGAAACCTTGACCAAGTTACCTGAGCTGCTGAGAAGGATCCAAAATGAGAAATCCCTCTCAATCATCAAGATCAGATTAGATAGAGGAGCTGAATTTCTCAACAAGGCAATCACTGATTACAGCGATCAGAATGGAATCCAACATGAGCTCTCTGCAGCCAGGACTCCCCAGCAGAATGGTGTTGCCGAAAGAAGAAACAGAACCTTAAAGGAAGCAGCCAGGTCCATGATTGCAGAAGCAGACCTGCCCAAGAGGTTCTGGGCTGAAGCTGTCAACACAGCATGCCACACTCAGAATAGGAGTATGATAGTAGGGAGACATGGCAAAACTCCCTATGGGGTTTGGAATGGCAGAACACCTACAGTTGCTTATTTTCATATTTTTGGTTGCAAATGTTTCATCCACAACAATGGTAAAACCTAATTAAATGCCTTTGATGCTAAAACTGATGATGGTCTCTTTATGGGATATTCACAAAGAAGCAAGGCATATAGAGTTTTTAACAAAAGAACCTTAGTTGTGGAGGAAACACCTCATGTTGTATTTGATGAATCTACCGTTGAGTACAGGAAACAAGTGGAACTAATTGAGGATAAGCTCAAATCCGCAACCATAGAAGAAGTCATTGTTCATGACACATGAATGGTGGACTCACCTGCAGACCAGCCTGAAGACCAAACTGTAGCTGATAAAAACTAATCTGCAGACCAGACTAGATCCCAACCTACAGATGACAAGACGGTAGCTGATCCAGTTGCAGACCAAGGCGATCAGAACCAAGCTGATGCAGACAGAGAGGAAATCCACCAAAGCAAATCTATAGGGGGAACAGACCCTGAAGAAGAAGACATTCCTAAGTGGCTCAAAGATCACCCTATCTAATAGATCATTGAGAAGCTGATCGATGGAGTCAAGACAAGACAGTCTACTCTACCCGTAGGAATGGCAATGTTTTCATGCTTTATGTCTCAAATAGAACCTAAGACAACAGAGAAAGCCCTGGAAGACTATTATTGGATCAATGCCATGCAAGAGGAGCTTGAACAAATGGAAAGGAACAATGTTTGGGAACTAACAGACAGACCATATTATAAGAAGGTTATTGGCACCAAATTGGTGTACAAAAACAAATGCGACGAAGATGGAGCTGTTGTTAGAAATAAATCCAGACTTGTTGCTAAAGGATATGCACAGTGTGAAGGAATAGATTTTGATGAAACCTATGCACCTGTTGCAAGGTTAGAATCCATCAGACTATTCCTCGCATATGCTGCATTCAAGGATTTTGAAGTCTATCAGATGGATGTAAAGAGTGCTTTTCTTAATGGAATTCTAGAAGAAGAAGTCTATGTGGAGCAACCTCCAGGATTTGTCAAAGGAGATAATGTCTACAAGCTATTGAAAGCTCTATATGGACTCAAGCAGGCACCAAGATCTTGGTATGAAACCTTATCTGTATTTCTTGAGAAGAACGGTTTCTGCAAAGGGAAAGTGGACAAGACCCTATTCAGAGTAGAGCACGAAGGTCACATATTACTAGTTCAGATATATGTGGATGACATCATATTTGGCTCAACCAACCCAGAACTGTGTGAGAAATTCTTAAATCTCATGCAAGGAGAATTTGAGATGAGAATGATGGGAAAGCTTAACTTCTTTTTTATGAGAAACTCAAAACCATAGTTTCGAATGAGATTCACAAGAATCGAACTCAAGCGCGGAAAGAGTCCCCTAAGAACACGGAACTCAACAAAATGACACCGAAACGAACTCGGACGTCCAAAAGGTGCAGAGTTAAATACTCTCAGAATGAAGAAATTATCACGAGCGAGTCGTCGAAACGGACTCCCGTCGAAAAAAAGAAATTTACCGAAAATCGAAATCGCGGATATTACATATTATCCTCCTTAAAAGAAGTTTCGTCCCAAAACTTAAAATAAGTAGGGAGAAGTAATATCCCACCAGGAGCATCTCAACGAGATACACAAGAACCAAATAACTCACGCCCATCGGCGAAACGCTACAAGCAACGCAAAGAAACATACGGTGTAAAATCACACACCACGACGACCATCACAACGTCACAGGCAAAGACATAATAAAACCAACCAGTGACAAGCGTCATTAAACAGATAAAACAATCAAGTCAATTGTCCGAACAATCACAAAACAGGAGGTACCAATATAAGAAAACATGCACAGTCAAGAAAACAGAAAATTAACACCAAACGATCCACAAGGACAATCATAAACAGTTCGGACCACGCTGAAATCCTCAAAAACCACACTAGGCATCTCCGTGTCCTTTCAGAGCAGAGATGCAACCTCTATCCCCAAATCTCTCAGCTACCGTCTCGCAATGCATGGCTCGATGACCCACTTGACCACACTCGAAACAGCTAACTAACGGTGAACAACAATTCTTCGCGGTGTGAGATCAGGCAACCACAATCGGACAACCACGATCGAACAACAATGATCGAATAACAATGATCGAACAACGGTGATCAAACGACAATGATCGAACACCAATGATCGAACAACGACTCCGAAGTTCACACTTCAACTCAAGACATTAAAAGAACTTGTAGAAACTAAAAGATGTTAATTTTTGGACAAGGTTCACAAGAATCGAACAGAACTCGGAAAAATCACAGCGATAACCAGCTCGATCCAAAAGAAGATCACAGCTCGTTCGAACGATAAAAACCGAAATACAGGACAAGTTCAGAAAGTATCAACGAACACGAGCGAGTCGATTAGAATTGAGAAAGAGGAAATGCAGAAGCCAAAAATAATACGGGCATTACATTCGACCTCTTCTAAAAGAAGTGTCGTCACCGAAACTCAAAACAACGAAATCAAGGTAAGAACACAACAAGTAACCAATAGAAACACCTTTCAAGGGTCTCACAAAGGCGATTCTGATATCTGTGCTGAAGTTCGTACCCCAGAAGACTCGGTAACCAACTCGCAAAACTGGATTCTGTGTCCCTCGGGTCCACACTTGTAATCTGCTACTGGCGGGGAAAGACAATTTGCACGAACATGCCCCAGCACATTACATATGGAGCACCTCGACATACCGAAAATACAACTGCTAAGTACAATGGAACATAACATCACAAAATAACATACCGGAGAGGCCAACTCAGCATAACATATCAACACATACAAAAATCACAACAACAACGGCATTGTTCGACGGTTTCAATGGCCCGAACGATAACCAGCATACAATTACTAAACATCACGAAACAACCACGTATGTACACAATCATACAAACTCAAGTTCTAACAGCTCGCACCGGTGCGATAACATGCAAATCACCACAAAGCGACAACATTAAAGATCAACATCACACCTCTCACAGAAGGCTAACACAACATATGCGTGGCGAACGACTCAACGCTCACACCACCAATTCAATCATAACTCAGGGGTTAACACCCTAACAAAAGTGCGAATATCATACATACATTACCGGACCGCAAACAGGAACAATAGGTTTTAAAAACGAAAATTACCCTTTTGAAAACAATTTTGGAAACACCAGTTGATCTTGTGTATCACTTTACAAAAAGTAGTACAACATCGTTATCGAGACTTTGAAAAACCATGTTGCATTTGATAAAAATGAGTGCACTTTTCATTCAAGTGAAAAAAAAACTTTCAGAATATTCGACCCTCGGGTCTAAGCAAAAGCGTTTCTAAATCATTGAAAATATCTCAAAATATTTTGGTCCTCGAGTGGAAATAATTTTGAAACATACTGTGGCACCTTGAAAGTACCGCGAGAAACTAATTCATTTTAAAAGTACGTCTCGAAATTTATTTTCTAAGATACTCAAGGTTTTCAAAAATCCAATAGGCCAGAATGCCCAAAACTCACACGTATCGACGTTCACTTACACACATCATAATACACGCATCAATTCGTTCAAAATAAAGATAATACATGTCTTCTGCCTGAAAACAAACAGTCAAATATCACAGTTGTAGACACAAGTAGCGACAACACTCTTCATATAAACGAAATATGAGAGTCAAATAAACACACATCACGAAACCAAGAATCTACGTAAGGATTCCATCACTTAACACCTAATCATACCAGTAACTTGTGTCACACGAGACACAACACAAAGAAGGGAGACTTACATCCACAGGTCGCACAAAGATGATGATCGCCACACGATACTAATTACGACCAACACACTCAGACGACGTGTCGCGACATGACTCAGTCAGACAAAATCCGACGAGACAAAACTCAACAGACACAACTTGACCCGACCGCCTAGGTTTCGACAACCTAAATCTCTGATACCATTTATGTAACACCCCCAATCCGCTCAGGGATATTACACGCCGTAGAACCTTTCCTCAAATACCTACCAGGATGGTAACAAGATCGAACATCTCAACAATGCCTTTAAGGCTAAAATGACTCAGTAAACTGATTTGGTCTTTCAATTAATACATACAACTCAATCTCAAAACATGCCTACGCAGGGGTCGAATATAACACATTCCCGTACAACGGGGAAAGAATACTGCAGCAGAAATAAAATACAATTGAACCAATACAGCAACGTACGGGTCCTTGTGTGATTAGTATCGATCATCTTTCATCATCCTTCATGCTCACCCTGTATTATGCTCCCCAAAACCTGAATGCAATACAGACATCCACCCCCCAATTACACGGGGGTTAGCAAAATTCCACTATTTTGCTAGTGCAAGTACAAAGTGCAAAATACGAGTCATACAATTCAAGTTCCAACAATAACAATAATAAGGAATCCTCAAAGATTCAAATGCAACAAATATACTTCCCGAAGCAAGAGTTTGGGTAAAACATTCCAAAACCAAAAGTTCACAACTCAAGAGAAACAATTACAAAATGGTTTAAAATGCTATCGGGAGTTTTAATAGAAAACAATCTAGGACTATCGAATTCTTCTCTTTCCAAAATCAACAGGGGTCACAGCCCAAAGGTTTTTTTTCACAAATAAAACCAACAACAATTCACAGGGTCAAAACCCACGTCACATGTACTCGACGGACATAAAACCAACAAAACATAACCCAAAACACATTATAAAAGTGCACCACCATTTACCGTCGATCCACGTCTCTGTGGACTCCTACCGAGACCCCGCCGGATCTAACCAGTAGTGGTAAAAAGGCAAAACACAAACACATCGCAATTAACCGTCGATCTATGTCTCTGTGGGCCCCTACCAATACCCCGTCGGATCTAACCCATAGTGGTTAAAAGCCAGAACACATACACATCGCATTTAACCGTCGCTCCACGTCTCTGTGGACCCCTACCCAGACCCTGTCGGATCTAACCCGTAGTGGTTAAAAGCCAGAACACATACACACATAACATAGTACACCAAGGACTTACAAACAATTCACCCAGAGGCAACAAACACTTACCATGACACAAAACGTCAAACCACAACGCACCGAAATGAGGGAATATAAGTTTACAGATATATCATTAAATCACAATACCAATATCTAACATATCCATAGGATTCATATAACCATTCACAACTACAACATTCACAAAACACACACGGATTTGAAAGAGAATCCTTAGCGAGGCTAAACCTAATCTTTTGAAAGTTCATTTCAACCAACCAAACAACCACATCAAGACAATTACCGATCAACATATCCACAAAACAAGATATGTATGAACAAGGTACTTTCCTCGATACCACGAGTAATGAAACGACGAACGGACACGGTCGGTTAGCCCTCGAACTTCCAAAAACGAAAGAGAGTTCGACAACGTCACGAACGCTACGAAAATAACATCACCACCAATAAATAACACTAAATGGAGTCCGAATCAACCGGAAAACAACAAGAATCTGAGGGTTCTTCAAGGAAATCGGAAATCAAGTTCCGGGTAGTAAAAATCGATAAACGAGTTATAAAATTCAAAGATCATGGCCAAGACAACAAGAATACCATAATAAATCATCAACCACGGATTAAATCGAAGAATCACGAAGAAAACCCCAAAAATCATACAACTATGGTTCTAAGTAAGAAAATACCTCGATTCGATGAAGAACACGGATTGGATGATAATATAATTGACAAGAATCTTCCAAAACGCCTTGGAATTGGATAGAACCGGCCAAGAAATCGAGTTCCCGAGTCTCCCGTCGCCACAAAAATGAGGAAGAGGGTGAATAAATAAGGTCTGGCCGAAGCCCAGGCCTATAAATGCCGACAGGGTTACGGCCGTAACTGGCAGTGCCTTACGGCCGTAACCCGGTCAACATCCGATAGCGCACGCAATGGCCGAAGCCTTGCGTACGCAACTATTGAACCCTTATGGCCGTAATCGTCATAGCCTTACGGCCGTAACCAGGTCCCCAGGGCTACTGCCCGAAATCTGTCGATGCATTAAGGCCGTAACCGTCCAATGCCTAGCGGCTGTAACAAGGCCTTACGGCCGTAATCGGCCCAACCTGCCCTCCGACTACCCGGATCGATACTCGACGACGTCTCGATCACGCGAACGTACTATCTATGCTTCAAAACAAAAAAGAACAGGCTACGAAACTCAACGTACCACAGTACAAGCATGCAATCCCAAAGACGCGGATGACAACATTCCGTTCGATCGAAGAAAATCTATCGGAACTGGAATAAAGATCTCGAGCATTACATTACCATAGTGCGCGCTAACCAATGAGTGTAGCGTGCACTAACGAATCATACGGACAACAGCAGTATTCTCGGAAATGGGTTCGACGACGGATACCCATGACTTTGGGAAATTATGAAAACTGCCCAAAACCTCCGAAATACATGATACACGATCGAAACACCAAGCCAAAGCTCGCAACATGTATACTAACATTAAATGAACTTATGAGAAACCCAAAACGACAGTTTCGAACGAGATTCGCAAGAATCGAACTCAAGCGTGGAAAGAGTCGCCTAAGAACATGAAACTCAACAAAATGACACCGAAACGAACTCGGACGTCCAAAAAGTGCAGAGTTAAATACTCTCAGAATGAAGAAATTATCACGAGCGAGTCGTCGAAACGGACTCCCGCCGAAAAAAGAAATTTACCGAAAATCGAAATCGCGGATATTACAGACTATCCTCCTTAAAAGAAGTTTCATCCCGAAACTTAAAATAAGTAGGGAGAAGTAATATCCCGCCAGGAACATCTCAACGAGATACATAAGAACCAAATAACTCACGCCCATCGGCGAAACGCTACAAGCAACGTAAAGAAACATACGGCGTAAAATCACACTCCACGACGACCATCACAACGCCACAGGCAAAAACATAATAAAACCAACCAGTGACAAGCGTCATCAAACAGATAATACAATCAAGTCAATTATCCGAACAATCACAAAACAGGAGGTACCAATATAAGAAAACATACACAGTCAAAAAAACAGAAAATTAACACCAAACGATCCACAAGGACAATCATAAACAGTTCGGACCACGCTGAAATCCTCAAAAACCACACTAGGCATCTCCGTGTCCTTTCAGAGCAGAGATGCAACCTCGATCCCCAAATCTCTCAGCTACCGTCTCGCAATGCATGGCTCAATGACCCACTTGACCACACTCGAAACAGCTAACTGTGAACAACAATTCTTCGCGGTGTGAGATCAGGCAACCACAATCAGACAACCACGATCGAACAACAATGATCGAATAACAACGATCGAACAACAATGATCGAACAACGGTGATCAAATGACAACGATCGAACACCAATGATCGAACAACGACTCCGAAGTTCACACTTCAACTCAAGACATTAAAAGAACTTGTAGAAACTAAAAGACGTTAATTTCGGACAAGGTTCACAAGAATCGAACCGAACTCGGAAAAATCACAGCGATAACCAGCTCGATTCAAAACAAGATCACAGCTCGTTCGTACGATAAAAACCGAAATACAGGACAAGGTCAGAAAGTATCAACGAACACGAGCGAGTCGATTAGAATTGAGAAAGAGGAAATGCAGAAGCCAAAAATAATACGGGCATTGCATTCGACCTCTTCTAAAAGAAGTGTCGTTCCCGAAACTCACAACAACAAAATCAAGATAAGAACACAACAAGTAACCGATAGAAACACCTTCAAGGGTCTCCAAAGCCGATTCTGATATCTGTGCTGAAGTTCGTACCCCAGAAGACTCGGTAACCAACTCGCCAAACTGGATTCTGTGTCCCTCGGGTCCATACTTGTAATCTGCTACTGGCGGGGAAAGAAAATTTGCACGAACATGCCCCAGCACATTACATACGGAGCACCTCGGCATACCGAAAATACAATTGCTAAGTACAATCGAACATAACATCACAAAATAACATAACAGAGAGGCCCAACTCAGCATAACATATCAACACATACAAAAATCACAACAACAACGGCATTGTTCGACGGTTTCAACGGCCCGAACGATAACCAACATACAATTACTAAACATCACGAAACAACCACGTATGTACACAATCATACAAACTCAAGTTCTAACAGCTCGCACGGGTACGATAACATGAAAATCACCACAAAGCGACAACATTAAAGATCAACATCACACCTCTCACAGAGGGCTAACACAACATATGCGTGGCGAACGACTCAACGCTCACACCACCAATTCAATCATAACTCGGGGGTTAACACCCTAACAAAAGTGCGAATATCATACATACATTACCGGACCGCAAACAGGAACGATAGGTTTTAAAAACGAAAACTACCATTTTGAAAACAATTTTGGAAACACCAGTTGATCTTTTGTATCACTTTACAAAAAGTAGTACAACATCGTTATCGAGACTTTGAAAAACCATCTTGCATTTGATAAAAATGAGGGCACTTTTCATTCAAGTGAAAAAAGAACTTTTAGAATATTCGACCCTCGGGTCTAAGCAAAAGCGTTTCTAAATCATTGAAAATATCTCAAAATATTTTGGTCCTCGAGTGGAAATAATTTTGAAACATACTGTGGCACCTTGAAAGTACCGCGAGAAACTAATTCATTTTAAAAGTACGTCTCGAAATTTATTTTCTAAGATACTCAAGGTTTTCAAAAATCCAATTGGCCAGAATGCCCAAAACTCACACGTATCGACGTTCACTTACACACATCATAATACACGCATCAATTCGTTCAAAATAAAGACAATACATGTCTTCTGCCTGAAAACAAACAGTCAAATATCACCGTCGAAAAGACACAAGTAGCGACAACACTCCTCATATAAACGAAATATAAGAGTCAAATAAACACACATCACGAAACCAAGAATCTATGTAAGGATTCCATCACTTAACACCTAATCATACCAGTAACTTGTCACATGAGACACAACACAAAGAAGGGAGACTTACATCCACAGGTCGCACGAAGATGATGATCGCCCCACGATACTAATTACGACCAACACACTCAGACGACGTGTCGCGACATGACTCAGTCAGACAAAATCTGACGAGACAAAACTCAACAGACACAACTTGACCCGACCGCCTAGGTTTCGACAACCTAAATCTCTGATACCATTTATGTAACACCCCTAATTCGCTCAGGGATATTACACGCCGTAGAACCTTTCCTCAAGGACCTACCAGGATGGTAACAGGATCGAACATCTCAACAATGCCTTTAAGGCTAAAATGACTCAGTAGACCGATTTGGTCTTTCAATTAATACATACAACTCAATCTCAAAACATGCCTACGCAGGGGTCGAATATAACACATTCCCGTACAACGGGGAAAGAATACTGCAGCAGAAATAAAATACAATTGAACCAATATAACAACGTACGAGTCCTTATGTGATTAGTATCGATCATCTTTCATCATCCTTCATACCGACCCTGTATTATGCTCCCCAAAACCTGAATGCAATACAGACATCCACCCCCCAATTACTCGGGGGTTAGCAAAATTCCACTATTTTGCTAGTGCAAGTACAAAGTGTAAAATACGAGTCATACAATTCAAGTTCAAAGAATAACAATAATCAAGAATCCTCAAATATTCAAACGCAACGAATATACTTCCCGAAGCAAGAGTTTGGGTAAAACATCTCAAAACTGAAAGTTCACAACTCAAGAGAAACAATTTACAAAATGGTTTTAAATGCTATCGGGAGTTTTAATAGAAAACAATCTAGGACTATCGAATCCTTATCTTTCCAAAATCAACAGGGGTCACAGCCCAAAGGTTTTGTTTTCACAAATAAAACCAACAACAATTCACAGGGTCAAAACCCACGTCACGTGTCCTCGACGGACATAAAACCAACAAAACATAACCCAAAACACATTATAAAAGTGCACGACCATTTACCGTCGATCCACGTCTCTGTGGACCCCTATCGAGACCCTGTCGGATCACCTGTAGTAGTAAAAAGGCAAAACACAAACACATCGCAATTAACCATCGATCCACGTCTCTGTGGACCCCTATCGAGACCCCGTCGGATCTAACCCATAGTGGTTAAAATCCAGAACACATACACATCGCATTTAACCGTCGATCCACGTCTCTGTGGACCCTACTGAGACCCCGTCGGATCTAACCCGTAGTGGTTAAAAGGCAGAACACATACACACAGAACATAGTACACCAAGGACATCCAAACAATTCACCCAGAGGCAACAAACATTTAGCACGAAACAAAATGTCAAACCACAATGCACCAAAATGAGGGAATATAAGTTTACAGATATATCATCAAATCACAATACCCACATCGAACATATCCATAAGATTCATATAACCATTCGCAACTACAACATTCACATAACACACATGGTTTTGAAAGAGAACCCTTAGTGAGGCTAAACCGAATCTTTTGAAAGTTCATTTCAACCAACCAAACAACCACATCAAGAAAATTACCGATCAACATATCCACAAAACAAGAGATGTATGAACAAGGTACTTGCCTCGATACCACGAGCAATGAAATTACGAACGGACATGGTCGGTTAGCCCTCGAACTTCCAAAAACGACCAAGAGTTCTACAACCTCACGAACGCTACGAAAATAACATCACCACGAATAAATAACGCTAAACGGAGTCCGAATCAACCGGAAAAACAACAAGAATCCGAGGGTTCTTCAAGGAAATCGGAAATCAAGTTCCGGATGGTAAAAATCGATAAACGAGTTATAAAATTCGAAGATCATGGCCAAGACAACAAGAATACCATAATCAATTCATCAACCATGGATTAAATCGAAGAATAACGAAGAAACCCCCAAAAATCATACAACTATGGTTCGAAGTAAGAAAATACCTCGATTCGACGAAGAACACGGATTGGATGACAATATAATTGACAAGAATCTTCCAACATGCCTTGGAATTGGATAGAACCGGCCAAGAACTCGAGTTCCCGAGTCTCCCATCGCCAGCCGCCACAAAAACGAGGAAGAGGGTGAAAAAATAAGGTTTGGCCGAAGCCCAGGACTATAAATGCCGACAGGGTTACAGCCGTAACCTGCAGTGCCTTACGGCCGTAACCCGGTCAACTGTCGATAGCGCACGCAATGGCCGAATCCTCACGTACGCAACTATCGAACCCTTATGGCCGTAATCAGCATAGCCTTACGTCAGTAACCAGGTCCCCAGGGATACTGCCCGAAATCTACCGATGCATTACGATCGTAACTGGCCAATGCCTAGCAGCCGTAACAAGGCCTTCGACCGTAATCGGACAGGCCTTACGGCCGTAATCAGCCCAGCCTGCCCTCCGACTGTCTGGCTCGATACTCGACGATGTCTCGATCATGTGAACACACCAGCTATGCTTCAAAACAAAAACGAACAGGCACGAAACTCAATGTACTACAGCACAAGCATGCGATT
Organism: Orobanche coerulescens; assembly: GCA_033398695.1. Taxonomy (NCBI): domain Eukaryota; kingdom Viridiplantae; phylum Streptophyta; class Magnoliopsida; order Lamiales; family Orobanchaceae; genus Orobanche; species Orobanche coerulescens. Next base: position 55,150,348 of record CM065805.1, on the reverse strand, counting down.
CCAAAGACGCGGACGACAACAGTCCGTTCGACCGAAGGAAATTCAACAAAACCGGAATGAAGATCTCGGGCATTACATTACCATAGCGTGCACTAACCAATGAGTGTAGCATGCGCTAACGACTCAGACGGACAGCAACAGTATTCTCGAAAATGGTTTCGACGGCGGATATCCACGACTTTGGGAAATTACGAAAACGGCCCAAAACGTCCGAAATACACGATACACGATTGAAACACCAAGCCAAAGCTTGCAACATGTATAATAACATTAAATGAATTTACGAGAATCCCAAAACGACAGTTTCAAACGAGATTCGCAAGAATCGAACTCAATCGCGGAAAGAGTCGCCTAAGAACACGGAACTCAACAAAACGACACCGGAACGAACTCAGACTTCCAAAAAGTGCAGAGTTAAATACTCTCAGAATGAAGAAATGGTCACGAGCGAAACGTCGAAACGGACTCCCGCCGAAAAAAAGAAATTTACCAAAAATTGAAATCGCGGATATTACAGGTATGAGATATCGAAATAATTGTTTAGTGCTCGAATGAAGGAAGGTGATAAAGTTGGGGACCACATCTCAAAATGATATCTATGATCGATAGATTGGAGGCTCTTGATTTTAGTATGCATGTTTCTCTCCAGACTGACCTCATTCTTCAATCACTTCCTGACTTCTTCACTCAATTTGTCATGAACTTTAACTGCAATGAGATTGCATGTGATTTAGCTGGGCTGATGAACAAACTGAGCACTGTACAGTTTTAGATGAAGATAAGGCCGAAGGAGGCTGCTCTTGTAATTTCTTCTGGGCCTTGGAGGTTCAAGAACAATAAGAAGAAAGGCATGAAGCAGTTCAAGCCAAAAGGTGGGGTACAGAAAGACAAGGGCAAGGCCCCAATGGTTCAAAAGACACTAGTAGAGAAATACCATTTCACATAGGACATTCTAGATCGGTTCTATAATAACCGATTTAGAAAGTGATGCGGCCATTTTCTAAATTGGTTCTAAAATAACCGATCTAGAAAGTGGACTTTCTAGATCACTTATTTTAGAACTGATCTAGAAAGTAGACTTTCTAAATCGTTTATTTTAGAACCAATCTAGAAAGCGGACTTTCTAAATTGGTTATTTTAGAACCGATCTAGAAAGTAGACTTTCTAAATCGGTTATTTTAGAACCGATTTATAACCCACTCGAGAAATTATATTTAAATTTAATATAAATGCAAGTTTTTCAAACAACTCACCTTAGCCTAGTGGTTGAGACTTCACTCCCCAACCACAAGGTCAAGGGTTCAAACCCTCATGGCAACAAATTGAAATATATTGATATTTTAAGACTGGGTCGGGCCCAATCTTGGGTCGGGTCGGGGCCGGGCTGTGGTCGGGTCGGACCTGAGCTGGGTTAGGGTCATTTTTTTGGAAAAATAATAAGACTTTCTAGATCAGTTCAAATAGACATTCTAGATCGGTTAAATAACCGATGTAGAAAGCAAACTTTCTAGATCGATTCTGAAAACCGATGTAGAAAGTCCAAATTTTTTACATCGGCTGGATCTATAACGGTTATTTAACCGATTTAGAATGTCTATTTTACCCGATTTAGAAAGTGTTTTTTCTAGTAGTGAGAGCAAAGGGGCCAAGAAAACAGATGTATGCCTCAACTACAGTGAGCTAGTCCACTGGAGGAGGTACTATCCAAAGCCTGACTGTAACGTGCCTTCAGGTACGGAACTACTGGTTTTGGAAATAAATTGTTCTATAACTGTATATTCTACTTCTTGGATACTTGATTTCGGTGCGAGTTCTCACATTTGTACAATGAATCAGGATCTGGAACAAAGTAGAAAGCTTGGAGCTGGCGAAGTGATGGTGACAGTTGGCAGTGGGCATAGTTCCGAGACTACTGACATCGGATCACTTATGTTGGATTTAGAATCCGGTTTTATAATTACTTTGGATGGTGTACTTGTTTTGCCCAAGGGGCATAAAAATATTGTATCAATTCCGGTCATGGATCGAAAGGGATTTCACTTCTTTATTAGAGATGGGTCCTGTCGAAATTATTTTGAAATAAATTGGTTGGTACTGCTACATTATTAAATAGTTTATATCATTTGAATCTAAAGAATAAAACAACTGTGAACACTATAACTAGGAAGCGTGGTAGGGATGAAACAAACCAATCACTTAAGTGGCATCTTAGAATTGGTCATATTGGTCAGACCAAGGTTCATAAAATGGAAAAAGATGGGCTTACGGGTCCATTGGGATCAGATTCCAATCCAAGTTCTGAATCTTGCCTTCAAGGCAAAATGACTAAGTTACCCTTCGCAGGGACTTTTGAAAGAGCTGCTGAAAAACTTGGATTGATCCACATCGATGTATGTGGACCTTTTGAAGTGGCATGAGATGGCTTTCAGTATTTCATTACATTCACTGATGACCATAGTAGGTATGGATTCGTGTACTTAATGAAACATAAGTCTGAAGCATTTGATAAATTTAAGGAATTTAAAGCGCTAGTTGAAAATCAAACAGGTAACCGTGTTAAGACTCTTTGGTCAGACCGAGGTGGTGAGTACATGAGTACCGAGTTTGATGATTTCTTAAAAGAACTAGGAATAGTGTCATAATTCACTCCTCCAGCTACAACAGAATTAAATGGTGTATTAGAAAAAAGGAATAGAACCTTGTTGGACATGGTTCGCTCCATGCTTAACTATACTGATCTACCGATTTATCTATGGGGTCATGTGCTCCTTACTGCTGCACATATCTTGGACACATGTCCTTCCAAATCCGTTTCTAATACCCCACATGAGATGTGGAGAGGTAGGAAACAAAGACTTAATCACATTAGGATTTGGGGATGCCCTGCTTATGTCAAGAAGACTAAAGTAGAGAAATTAGAAGCTAGGTCTGTGAAAGGTCATTTCATAGGATATTTAGGGGAATCCATGGGATATCTATTCTACATGCACGAGATCATAGGATCATTATTGCTTTACAAGCACACTTCCTGGAAGACGAGTTCATTCAAGAAGGAGGCGCAGGTAGAAATCTTTCTTTGGAAGAAGTAAAATAAACACCAAATGAGACACTCGTGCAAGATATTAAAACCGAACCTTCTGAAATAAAAACACAACCTTGCAAGTCTAGTAGAATTTTTAAATTACCTGAGATGTATGGCTATCTGCAACAAGAGGAACTGGGTGTCCATGAGATGATAGAGAGTAGTCAAGATCCTTCTACATACGACCAAGCGATGGTAGATGTTGACTCCGCAAAGTGGCAAGAAGCTATGGAAGCTGAATTAAACTCAATGCGTGTTAATCAGGTCTGGACTTTAGTAGATCGTCCTAAAGGCGTGGTGCCTATTGGAAACAAATGGATCTATAATTGAAAGACTAATAGAGGTGGCAAGGTTGATGCCTATAAGGCCAGGCTTGCGGCAAAAAGGGTTATTCCCAAAGAGAAGGAATCGATTACTTTGAGACCTTCTCGCCTGTAGCTATGATTAGGTCTATTCGCATGATGCTTGCCATAACAACCCACTTAGATTATGAAATATGACAAATTGATGTGAAAACAGCATTCCTAAATGGATTCCCCGAGGAGGAGATTTACATGGAATAGCCTAAATGATTCATATCTGAAACTAATATTCATAAAGTATGCAAACTTTAGCGTGCCATTTATGGACTGAAGCAAGCCTCATGAAGTTGGAATATTCGTTTTAACGATACAGTCAAAGAGTTTGATTTTTTCCAAAATGAAAAGGAGCCCTATATTTACAAGAAGGTTAATAGGAGCAAAATTGCATTCTTAATACTACATGTAGATGACATTCTACTTATAAGAAACGATGTAGGAATGCTCATTTCTGTGAAAGCTTGGCTTTCTAAAGAGTTCTCAATGAAAGACTTGGGAGAAGCTACCTATATTTTGGGTATTCGCCTCTACCGGGATAGAGCGAAAAGAATGTTAGGTCTTTCTCAAGCCCTCTATATAGAAAATATCCTGAAGCGATTTAGGATGGAAAATTCTAAAAGAGGGTTCCTACCTATGCAACATGGCGTAAAACTTTCATTAGAGATGTGTACTCAAAGTGAGGAAGATAGAAAGGAAATGAGCAAAGTACCCTATGCTTCGGCAGTTGGTAGCCTCATGTATGATATGATTTGCACTAGATCGGACATTTCCTATGATGTGAGCGTAGTAAGTCAGTTTCAGTCAAATCCAGGGCAGGAACATTGGACTGCTGTGCGGAACATTCTTAAGTACATGAAGAGGACTAAAGACTTGGTTCTTACATATGGCAGTGGAGAACTTAGACTGATGGCTTATACAGACTCAGATTTTCGGAGGACTTGGATGCTCAGATGTCCACATCATGGTATATCTTTACTCTGAATGGTGGGGAAGTCTCTTGGAGAAGTTCCAAGCAAAGCTTGACTGCAATCTCTACATGTCAAGCCGAATATCAGGCAGCCACAAAGACTGCTAAAGAAGCTTTTTGGATTAAGAAGTTCACCGAGGAACTTCAAGTGGTTCCTAACGCAGAGAAGCCCATAACACTGTCTTGTGACAATGACGGAGCTGTTGTGTAGGCTAGGGAGACTAGGGCTCACCACAACACCGAACATATTGAGAAAAAGTATCATTTTGTTAGAGAAATGGTTCAGAAAAGAAATGTTATACTGCAAAGAGTAGACACAACAAATAACGTTGCTGATCCGCTTACCAAGCCACTATCTCAGAAGGTCTTAGAGAGACATCTGGAAAGTATGGGTATTAGATACTATAGTTTGTGGCATTGTGTGCAAGTGGGAGATTGTGAGGAATATGCCCTCGAAAGCCACTCAAAAGATGAGAGAGTGAGAGCATTGTATGGTTATTATGAATATTATATTAAATAAAGGCATTTATTATTTATTTATTATAGTATATATCGCAGGCATTATGATTTGGTATATAAAATAATAGTTCTCGCATTTAAGAACAAACATTCCACTTCTTATAGAGATTAGGATCTAGGCACTGTAAGTGTTTATGGCTCGAATGCTTAAGTGGTTCGCAAGTCGATAAAACTTAACTGGGCAGTAAGTTTAGACAAGACTTGTATAATGTGTACTTTGACATGTAAAGTGCCGATATTCACTAAGGGTTAGTGGGGGCACACGTTATAGGTATACTAACGGGATTAAACTACTCGAACAGGACTCATGTTGGGATAAATCAATCATGTATCGAAGTTCTGATAAAGTTCCAAAGCAGCTGTATCGAAAGAAGATCGAAATCGTCAAAACCTGTATCGAGGACTTCTCATGTGCCACCATACATCGAAAACCTTCGCGTTGCCATCATACAGCAATAGAGTATAAAAAGTGCTAAGTATGGAAGCAGTCCCTTTAATACAGCAACATTTCATACATTGGCTACTTCATTAGCCTACAACATAAATGGATACAACATTAAAGCTGTAAAGTATTGAGATCAACAATGCTTATCGAAACAGGACTTAAGACCGTTGGAACGGAATCTTCTCTATTCAGTAAAGACAAGTCTCGTTTGAAAAGAAGTATTTAAATACTGAAGGATAAAGTATTTAAATATTAGCTGTCTCAGATCTTCAATCAAGGAGCAAAAACTGGATCGTGTTTTATTCAAGTCAACCATCCAGTTGAAACAGACTTTTTCTCAACGGATCTATTCTCAATGGATCAATTCAGACGCTATATATATCCCAGAGTTTGAAGATCAGAACACAAGTGAAAGATATATACGCAAATCAAGAGCATATACAAGCGAACATATATATACATCTGAGCAAACATATTTCTTCAGGCATGCTGCATATTCTGAGAGAACAAATATACAAGTGCTCAAACTTTGAACAACACATCATCAGCTCAAAGCTTAAGAAAGTCAAGCTATTGTTCAACCAGTGATCTTACATTAAAGAAAACCATTAGCCCTGTGTGGACTGAGAAAGCCTTGCTTTCCCTGAACTGTGTGTAACGGATCTGCATTGAAGAGATGAAGCTTCAGAACTTTGTGTGAAGAAGCGAGTCAAGTGTTAGCTTTAACCAATATGTGTGAACGGTTAAAGGCTACGATCTTTGTATCAATCTGTGTGAACGATACATTGATAGGTTTAGTTATAATTACGTAGTTGTGTATGCAGTAATTATAATAAACTTTTTACTCCTATGTGGATGACCAGTGGACGTAGAGGGGTTTACTTCGAACCACTTTAATTACTATGTTAATTATCTTCTACTTTTACTGTTTTATTAATTGTGATTATTTAAGTATACACTGCACACAGAGTTGCTGTATCCTCAGCAACTTACTTTCTTAAGACTTTCACTATGCACTCTAATTCGAAAAGTGTACAGTTTGTTGTTCAAACACTTTCCAAGCTGTATTCTGTATACTTAGTGTCCAACAAGTGGTATCGAAGCGGTTGATTCTAAAAAGAATCAATCATATTTTTGACCGAATCAGATCCAAAAATCACTTATCCTTTGTAAAACAGTCTTTTTCTTTCCTATATTCTCATAATGGATATATCAATGATCAATAAAGTTCCAATGTTCTCTATTAACGAGTTTGACGATTGGATAATTAGGATGGAGGCTCATCTTGCAGCAATGCACGAAGAGATGTTTTTTGTTATACAGGATGGCCCCATAAAGATCATGAAGGTAAATCCGGCCCCAAGGATTGAAGGTCAAGCTCATGCAGAGATGCTCGATAAAGAGCACGAACAATGGACTTTTGATGATAGAAAGCACGCCAACCTCGAAAATGTTGCTAAGAACGCATTATTTGTCACTCTTGACAAAGGCACGTTCTCAAAGGTAAAGAGATGTAAATCAGCCAAGGATATCTGGGATAAACTCAAGTTAATTTGTAAGGGAACTGAACTCTCAAAAGAAAACAAAATTTCAAAATTGACTCAGCAATTTGAATCCTTTGAAATGAAACCAACTGAAACACTTGAGGAACTTGACCTCGTATTCACTGGCATTGTTGGTGAACCTGAAGCGTTGGGCAAGATTTATACCCAAAAGGAGAAGAATTTAAAAATTTTCAGATCTCTCCCTGCCCAATGGGACATTAAGACCACAACTATGCATGTGTCTTGCAATCTTATGAAATATCTACTTTTGATCTCTTCTCTGACCTCAAAGCTTTTGAGTATGATATTGATAGAAAAGAGAAAGCTGAAGAATCTCCTACAAAGGTTACATCGCTAGCCGCTGTATCCAACCAAAGACACAGCATGCCCAGCTCATCAAAACCTATTCATAAGAATGCTGACAGCGACGACGACATCCTGTCACAAGACGAAATGGCGCTCCTCATGCACAAGTTCAAAAAGTTCATCAAGCAGTCAGGAAAAACTCCCTATAGGCCCAAGCCTGTTCACAAGGTAATGACCGAAAATTCATCTGGTGATGCTATCCTGTATTATAACTGCAGGAAACCAGGGCATTATGCAAATAAATGTCCTTATCCTCATGTCAAAAGTTGCCGGAAGCCGAGCAAGAAGAAAAGGATGAAAGAAGACGTGCTTGGAAAAACAAGCTCAAGGCTCTGACATGAGAATCAGAAGCCTCCCCCGCACCATCCAAATCCGAAGAATGTCTCCAGGTAGTCACTAATAGTGACTCATCTGATGATGAATTCGAAGATAAATCATATATGTACTTTATGGCAAAAGACATTCCGGAAGATGAAGATAGCGATGATGAGGTAACCTCAACCTCAGTTATTCTTGTAAATGCATCGCATACTTTTGAAATTATTATGAATAAATTTAAGAATATTCAAAAATCCCATGAGACATTGAAAAATGAAAACATTCAGCTTCAACTTTCTAACCTAGAGCTGAAAGAGGAAAATGACTTGCTAAAGATAAACTATGAAAATATGTCTATTGATTGTGAAAACAGCAAATTCGATCATGAAAAACTCATGGATAGCAATCATCAACTTGATCATGAACTAAGTGAGGTTAAGTCTCACAATGAATGCAAGACAAATGATTTTATTCTACTTCAAAACAAAATTAAAACTCTCAAAAAACGAGAAGGAGAACTTGAGACCATTCTGAAATCTTTTGAGAAATCATCTAAACGAATGGAAGAAATTCTAATCACTGGGAAACATGCTCATGATAAAAGTGGCTTAGAATATAGCTCATTTTACAATAAAGGGAAAACTAGTACTGTGTTCGTCAGGGGTCTGGAACCCATTCCTGTTTTGGAAGAAATCCCGAGTCCTGTGAAGGAACCTGTTGCACCGCGAACAGCAAAGGCTGCAATTCCGCCACCTCAGTCGTATTCCAGACAGCGGAATCATCAGCTATTCAGACCTGTAAGGTGTACTGAATAGCATGCTCCCCGAGCATATCAACAACGCCAACAGCCGTTAAGAAAGAAGGCTGTATTCAAATATCAAAGGCCAGCACGACAGTACTTTCAGTACAGCACGCCTAGGTATTGGATATAGGAGACTCGTTATCCATTGCGAAAGCATGTGTCCACACAGTATCAACAACAGCTTTGGGAATCCAACTGGAAACCCAGAAGGCAAGCTGTAAGGTCGAAGAAAATGGCTCCACCTCTAAGACGGCATTCGTACTGGATTAATAATAATAACCCTGAATTTTACATGCATAATGATTATCATGGTTATAGCGACTACGTACATGCCCCACGTAGATACCGCAAGAATGCACCTAACGCAACCTAGAATAAACCCATTGCTGTCAGGAAAATTTGGGTACCTAAAGGCACTAACATACATGGACCCAACAATCAAAGGGGACCTAGATCTACTGAAATTCTTTGCCTACAGGACATTCTAGAGAAGGACATCTGGTACTTCGATAGCGGATGTTATCGGCACATGACAGGAGACAAAAGCAAGTTGTCAGATTTCATAGAAGGTCGCGGTCCAAAAGTGCGCTTCGGTGATAAATCTAAAGGTCGAACTAGAGGGAAATGAAAAAGCGCACTTTTGGACCGCGACCTTCTATGAAATCTGACGTAGCGTATGTTGAAGGCTTAAAGTATAATCTACTTAGTATTAGCCAGTTCTGTGACAAACAGTTCTCGGTGAAATTCTATATAGATCACTGTAGAGTCAAGAACATTCTGACCAAAGAAGTTGTGCTCACAGGAAGCAGATCAGGTAACATGTATATTGCTGACTGGATGCCTATGAGCTCCTCAATTCTGTGTTTTGTTGCCAAAGTTACTGCAGATTTAAGCTGGTTATGGCACAAGAGGATGTCTCATGTCAACTTCAAGACTACCAACAAACTCTCCAGATAGGGAATGGTTAGAGGATTGCAGACAGGGAATGGTTATAGGAATGTCAAACGTGACATTCTAAAAAGACAGCGTCTGTGGACCCTGTCAGAAAGGCAAGCAAATCAAGTCCACCCTGAAAAGAAAATCCTACCTTTCCACTCACAGAATCTTGAAAATGCTACATATGAATCTCTATGGTCCTGTAGACCTGGTAAGTTTGGGAGGTAAGAAATACTATCTCATTATTGTCGATGACTTTTCCAGGTACGCTTGGACTATCTTTCTAAGCAAGAAGAAGGAAACAACATCAAAGCTGCCCGAGCACCTGAGAAAGCTTCAAAATGAAAAAGGGTTGAGTATCGTGTACATTTGTTCCGACAGAGGTACAGAATTAACTAACGCTTTATAGAGCAATACTGTTCGGAAAATAGAATACAACACGAATATTCAGCTTCCCGAACACCTCAACAAAACGGTGTTGCCGAGCGGAAGAACAGGACACTGAAAGAAGCAGCAAGGACAATGATTGCCGCAAGCAAGTTGCCACAGCGTTTCTGGGGCGAAGCCACCAATACCGCGTGCTACACTCAAAACCGCTGTATCGTCAACAAGCATCACAACAAAATAGCATACGAGGTATGGAACAACGAAACTCCTTTAGTTTCGTACTTTCATATATTTGGATGCAGATGTTATGTGTTGAACAATGGGAAGGATCAACTTAGAATTCGATGAGAAATGAGATGAAGGGATATTTGTAGGATATTCCTCTATCAACAAAGCTTTCAGGGTCTTTAATAAAAGGAAGCTGACAATTGAGGAATCAGTTCATGTTATGTTCGACGAACCTCACCATGATCCTACATGAATAGAAGATATTACTCAGAACATCCAACAACTTTCCATCTTAGAACCACCAACTCCTATAGAACATGTCGTTGACCTAGAAATCAACCCCGCAGCTGTAAGGACTGAAGTAGATGAAGCTGACGCTGTACAAGCTGAAGCTGAAACTACAGCAGCTCACGATATAGTACGGGACCCCGAATTAGAAACCGACAGAAGATGGTTGAGAGATCACCCATAGGAATTGATCATAGGAAATATTGATGCTGGAGTAACTACCTGTAGGAGAATACAGAGTACACAAGGAAATATACTATGTGCGCAAGAAGAACCAGAAGAACCTGAGATTTTTCCATTTCCTGTATGGAAGTCTCAATCTGAACTTAAAAGACTCAACATGTGCACTATTGCTGTATTCTTAGCCCAATCTGAACCTATCTCTACCATATAAGCCCTCAACAATTCTCATTGGATTTCATTTATGGAAGAAGAGCTTAACGATTTCGAAAGAAACAATGTATGGTATCTAGTATCCAGACCTACACATCAAATCGTAATTGGAACCAAATAGGTATTTAGAAATAAGAAGGATATAAATAGACTTGTTATAAGAAACAAATCCCGCCTAGTTACACAAGGAAACAGACAGGAAGAAGGCATATACTACGATGAAACATTTGCCCCTGTATCCAGACTAGAAGCCATTAGGATATTTTTAGCCTTTGCCGCCCATAAGAGCTTCATTGTAATAGACGTCAAGAGTGCATTGTTTTGTCGCACGTATGTTCGATTCTTGTAAACTCATTTGTTTATGTTGTTTCTATGCTCCCTTAAGTCTGTATGGTTGAATTATTCATGTTGCAGGTTTCGTTTCTTAAATCCAATGTTGTGTCGTGATTTGCGGACGTTTCAGGCTGTTTTGTAAATTTCTATAAGTTTAGGGAATTTTACCTCCTTTGTCGTATTTTGAATCTTCCGGTAGTCGGAATCGTACTTTCCTTCAGTAGTTAGCTTCACCGTCGCGAATACTTCGTATTTATGTTATTGGATTCTATCTTTGTCTGCATTTTGACTTCGTACTTTCCTGAGCATTGAATTGCAGTCAGTAGTGTTGAACTGTTGCATGAATAACGTATGTTATTCATGCCGTCTTACGTATGCTATCGATGCATATATAATGTACTTTAAACCTTAGCGTTAACGTACATTATTGTCCTCAGCGTTTTGGACAAAAGATTCTGCCACGTTTCTGCAGAACCCTTACGTACGTTAACATATGAGTGTTACATACGTAAGAGGCATAATGTACGTTAACCTCACCATGTTAACGTACGTAATGATACAGTCAGGTATTTAATACATGAATACGCTTAAGTCGCGTCATTTCCCTTCTTTCCTCCTTTCTTGTCCGCGATTTGAGTTCCTCCGAGCGATTTCGAGCGATTCTTCAAGATAAATCCATGGAGTTCCAGGATAGATCGATTTTTGTGCTCCAAACGAAGTTTATTATCATATTAATCATCCTTCTCCATCCAAATCCAATGTATTTTGACTTAGAACCCCAACTTTGTAAATTTTGGGGGGTTTTGCGGATTTGTCTAGTTAAACTCGAATTATTCGTTTATGTTTATTACTTATCGATTATTGTTATTGGGTGATTCCCAATCCAATTCCGTCGTGTTTAATCCGTGGATTGTTGATTCGGGGAGGTTTTATGAAAACCTTCACCCGTGTTGATTGTGGGTGTATTTTTATAGTTGGTAATCGGGGTTGTGGGCATTTTCATTCAGTTATTGATGTCGTTTAGGACTGATTCGTAATAACCTTTCGTTTAGGAATAGTCGTGGTCACTCCGAGTCATTCCTTGTTGTTTATTTTCCATATCATCGAAGATGTCTCAAAGGCAAGTACTTTAAATTTGTATGCATATTCTAGTATTTGATTTATGGCTTCCCGTGTATGTTGTGGATTTGAATGCGTATGTTCACCTAGGGATGGTCTAACGGGGCCTCTGGGGATACATAGTGCCATGTGTACACATATCATGAACTGGGGTTAACCACTCAGGGATGGTCTGACGGGGCCTCTGTGGGATACGGTGGCCGTGAGTGTCGTACCAATGGTTAACCTTTGAAATATTTTAGCAGAGAACTGTGTTTTATGCATGTGCACCATAATATTCCAGAATATAAATTTTTTCTAAAATGATTTTGGCGCATATTTCATCTGATTATAATGGTAGTTGAAATGGATTGTACTTGCACTAGCTGTTTTCGCTAACCCGTTAAATGGGTGAAATACTTTTGTATTTCAGGTACAGGTCTTGGAGAGGAACGAGCATGCGGATAGTACGAGGATGATGGGCAAGGGTGATTCTGTTCAATGGTTATCCATTGATGCTTTGTCTTTTGAATTTATTAATTATGTCGTATGTCTTGGTACTCGAGTACTTCCTTCGTTTTAATTGAGTTCTTTTACTTTTAGTCCCAATTTGGGAAAATGTTTGGTTGTGAGTAATGTCGTATGAGAACTGTTTGTTTAATATTGTGTATCTTCATTACTTGTCGGTGTATTTATTTTGTAATGTCTGTCGTTGGTCTAGTGTGGTTGAGCTGTATGTTAGCCTGGTGGATTCAAAGTGTTGGGTCCACGGTGCTGTAATATGCCCTGAACGTCTTGGGGTGTTACAAGTGGTGTATTCAAAACCTGACATGTACCTCTGTATTTCCAGCTTCATTCTCATATCAAAGTGAATCATCATTTCTGCATCGGTTCTGACTAGGTGTCGAACAAACGCCAACTGCTGATTAAATGTCTTAATTGTCTGAGCTACCGGCACATCCGAAGGCTATGCGGAGAAAAATTCCCGAACTTTGGCTTCTCTCACCGGATGAGGGCAGTACTAAGCTTCCATCAAAAGTTTGAACTCTCCCTAATCGGCATCGTGATCGATAGGTCGGATGGCTTCCCACCATTCTCGCGAAAGTAGGTATCCACACAGTATCAGCAACAGCATTGGGAATCCAACTAAAGACCCGGAAGGCAAGCTGCAAGGCCAAAGAAAATGGCTTCACCTCTAAGACAGCATTCGTACTGGATTAATAATAATAACCCTAAATTTTACATGCATAATACTCCCTCTGTCCCAGTCAAAGGTTGACAGAGGGTGTATATTTAGTGTATTTTAGGTAATGATTGGTATAAGTAATGATGATTAAATGTGTGGTAGAGATTAAAAAGTAAAAAGTATTGATGATGAATGAGTGGTGGAGATTAAAAAGTAAAAAGTGATTATTTGATTTGATTGTAAAAAGTGATATATGTAAACTTACTAAAGGGACTACTTTTTGATAGAAATGTAAACCTTTGGGCGGGACGGAGGGAGTAATTATCATGGTTACAACGACTACGTGTCTGCCCTACGTAGATACTGCAAGAACGTACCTAATGTAACCTACAGTAAACCAATTGCTGTCAGGAAAATCTTGGTACATAAAGGCACTAACAATAACATCCATGGCCCAACATTGAAAGGGGACCTAAAACTACTTAATTTCTTTGCCTACAGGACATCTTAGAGAAGGACATCTGGTACTTCGATAGTGGATGTTCTCGGCACATGACATGAGATAAAAGCAAGCTGTCAGATTATGTGGAAGATTGCGGTCCAAAAGTGCGCTTTGGTGATAAATCAACAGGAAGAACAAGAGGGAAGGGAGCCCTGTTTATTGGAAAATTTAAAGTCACCGATGTAGATTATGTTGAAGGCTTTTAGTATAACCTACTTAGTATTCGCCAGTTCTGTGACAAACAGTTCTCGGTGAAATTATATATAGACCACTGTAGAGTCAAAAACATTATGACCAAAGAAGTTGTGCTCACAGGAAGCAGATCAGGTAACATGTATATTGCTGACTGGATGCCTATGAGCTCCTCAATTCCGTGTTTTGTTGCCAAAGGCACTGCAGATATAAGATGGCTATGGCATAAGAGGATGTCTCACGTCAAATTCAAGACAATCAACAAGCTCTCCAGACAGGGAATGGTTAGAGGATTGCCCAATGTGTCATTCCAAAAAGACAGCGTCTGTGGACCCTGTCAGAAAGGCAAGCAATCAAGACCACCCTGAAGAGAAAATCCTACCTTCCCACTCACAGAGTTCTCGAAATGATACAGATGGATCTATATGGTCCTGTAGACATGGTAAGTTTGGGAGGTAAGAAATAATGTCTCGTTCTTGTTGGTGATTTTTCCAGGTATGCTTGTGTAATATCCGTAAATTTCTATTTTTAGCAGTTTCCATTTTTGGTGTATGTCTATTTTTATCGACTTGCTTGTAGCCGTTTCGACATTTTGAATCTACTTTGTTCTTGGAGTTTTTCCATTTGGACGAGTTTTGATGATGTTTTCACGTGATTTCATTTTATGACATGTTTTGCCATGTGAACGTTCGATTCTCGTAAAACTCGTTCTTTTTCATTGATTCATGGTTTGTACAAGTTCGTATGATTGAGTTGGTCAAGTTGAGACTTTCGGTTTGTAAATCCGACGTCGTTTCGTGATTTTCGGGCACTTGGGCCATTTTTGTAATTTCCTAATAGTTTAGGGAATCCCATTTTCGTTGTCGCATTACGGACCCTCTGGTGGTCGGAATTGTATTTTCTTTCAGCGCTTAGCTCCGTCGTCTTGTATGCTTCGCGTTTATGTTCCTGGATTCTGGTCTCGTAGTGCATTTCGTGTTTTGTACCCTCGACAACAGCTTACTGCTGATGTGAGCAGCAGTATTGAACTGCTGTGCAGGTAGTGCACGCTACTCCTGTTGCCTTACGTGCGCTACCGATGTGCAGTTAGCGTACGCTAACTCCCTATTGTTAGCGTACGCTAGCGAATGGTGGCAGTAGCTACTGGACCTGTCACGGCTCGTTAGCGCGCGCTATATATGACAGTTAGCGTGCGCTAACTTCACAAATTATATAAGTTAGCGGGCAGTTCAGAAACAACAATTTTATTCTTTTCTCTTCGTCTTCTTCGACGTACGACTTCAGAGGCGACTTCCACCAATATTGATCGGAGTTCTCTTCAAATTCCATCACCGTAGAGTCGTGTTAACATATTATCATCAGCATAATCATCCTCCATCGTCTGAATTCAAGGTATTTTCGTCTAGAACCCTAACTTGTCAACTTTGGGGGTTTTCTGGGTTTTGCTAATTGGACTCGAATTATTCTAGTATGTTGTGATATTCCTCACTGATTATTGTTATTGGGTGATTCCCAATCCATTTTTCTCTATTTTAATCCGTGAATTGTTGATACGGGGAGATTTTGCGTAAACCCTCGCCCGTATCATTAAACGTTGTTGTCGTGATTTGTAATTGGGGTTTACGGGTGTATTCCAATAGAGTATTGTTGTCCGTTAGGACTGAACCATGTTGATTCTTCATTTAGGAACCGTCGTTTTCCACTCGGACCGTTCGTAGTCGTGTTTCACTTCCGTTTCTTCAAGAATGTCTCAAAGGCAAGTACTTTACATTTGTTTACATGTTCTAGTATTTGAATTATCGCCGTGTTGTGGTTGTTGTGGATGGATATGTGTATGTTCACCTAGGGACGGTCCGACGGGACCTCTAGGGATACGTAGTGCCGTGAGTGTGCGTATCGCGAACTGTGGTTAGCCACCCAGGGATGTCCGATGGGGCTCTGCGGGGTACGATGGCCGTGAGTCTCGTACCGACGGTTAACTTTGAATTGTGATTTGTTGGAGATAATGTGTTTTGTGATTGTACATTGTAAATATTCCGGAATATAAAATGTTTTCTAAAATGATTTTTGGTGCATATATTCATTTGATTAGAATGTAGTTCAAATGGATTGTACTTGCACTAGCAGTTGTCGCTAACCCATTAAATGGGGGAAATACTTTTTGTATTTCAGGTATCGATCGTGGGGACAAACGAGCACTGGAGCCGTATGAGGATGATGGGCAAGCATGATACTGTTCAGTGGACAATTGTTGGTGTCCAGTTATGTCAATTATTTTTGATGTCTTGTTTTGGGGTTTCTGTATTATAAACTGGTTTAAGTACTCGAGTACTTCCTCTTCAAATTTGTTAACGTTGTGTTCCCGCTTTGGGAAATGGATTGATGTTGGATTCTATTTGTCGGGTTGTAGTCTTTTATTTGAATTGTCGTTTTATTAATGATTGTCTGTAATTGACAAATGTTTTGTTGGTACGTTAGCCTGGTGGATTCCACAGTGTGGGGTCCACGGCGCTGTAATATGCCCTGAATGTCTTGGGGGTGTTACAGAATATGGTATCGGAGCTTAGGTTTATGGATGCCTAGGCTGTCGGTTATTTGGGTCTAGTTAAGTGTCGTTTTTGGGACAATATCACTGCTATGCCATCATCTCAGTACGCCGGTGCTCGTAAGTTTTTTTCCTAACTTGACTCGTTTCACCATTCTATTCTATTCATGTCTTAGTATCTTGTTGCGTTTTGCGTTTGAATTGTACTTACCCGTTACTTCTTCAGAATTCCTGCTGGTAGAGGACGCGGACGCGGTCGCGGACGCGGTAGGGGACGTGGCGCAGCCGGTGGGGCGGCCATGTCCGATCACTCGGGAACTGATTCGGCGATGCCTTCCTTGTCGAACAGTGTTCCCCTTAGTTCCGGAGGTCAGCAGGACCAGTCTGCTAGCTCCGGTAATGCACATGAGAATGTTGGAGTGGCCAACATTTTGCAACAAGTAGCGAACCAGATGACGCTACTGACTCAGGCCGTTCTAGTCGGCCAAGCTAATGCCAACCCGGTTCCGCCTACTGGATCCGGCAATGATAAATTACTTCAGGACGTGATTCGTATGCGTCCTCCGCAGTTTGATGGTGCTTCCGACCCCTCTGGTTGGGAGAATTGGCTATTCGAGATGGAGAAAGTATTTGAGGCTGCTAATTGTTCTGAGGAGAGGAAAGTACCCATTGCTCAGTACTTCCTCGCCAAGGAGGCAGCAACGTGGTGGCAAGCGGTGAAACCGCGTGACCGGGCAGTCACGTGGTCAGAGTTTCGGGATCTGATGGAAGATGAATTTTTTCCATGGCCAGTGAAAGAGTGTAGGATCCGAGCCTTCTTTGAGGCTAAACCCCAAGATGTTCCTATTTCTCAAGCTATCAAAGACTACAATCAACAGCTGCATTATGTGAGAAACCAAGTCCGAGATGAGCTTGATAAGATCCGCCACTTTGATATGCGGATGAAACCGAGGGTGCGCCACTACATGGCTGGTCTGGGGTGCACGACTTTGAAAGAGTATCAGAATAAAGCGATGGCTTACGAGATGTCGTTTTCTGCGACAGAGACGGCAGCTGAAGGAAAGAAGCAGAAGACCTCCGGTCAGTTTTCGGGAGGCAAGTCAGGAGGGTATCCGAAGGCTCAGTCTGGTTCGCGAGTCTTCGGGAGTCAGTCGCCATCAGTTGGTCGAGGAAACGGTTCTAGGTCTGCTCCTGCTAGTTCCGTTCGTGGTCCTACGTGCTTCAACTGTAGTCGTCCGGGCCACATGATGAGTGAGTGTGATAGGCCTCCGATTCAGTGTCTTGCTTGTGTTCGGATGGGTCATCGTGCTAAGTTTTGTACGGATGCAGCTCGGGCTCCAGTTACTCAGATATCAGCCCCAGCTGCGGGAGAGCTGAGTGTGAATCGAGCTGCAAGCAGTTCCTCGGCCACTTGTGAGTTTTGGCAGAGATGGAGGACGTGGTCAGCCTTCTAGAGGGGGAGCTTCTAGTGCGGGGTCTATTCCGCCCCGAGTGTGCGAGATGAGACGAGTAGGAGATCCTGACGCGACGGTGGCTACAGGTACCGTCCACATCCTTGATCATCCTGTTTCTGTATTGTTCGATTCTGATGCTACGCATTCTTTTATATCTATGGATTGTGTGCGTCATCTGCATGTTGATTGTCTAGTTGCCTGTGAGCCTTTTGTTGTTAAACTTCCTAGTGGGAATAGCATCGTGGGGGACCGTGAGATTAGAGATTTTTCTATGAGTATCGCGGGGAGGGATTGGCCTTCTAATCTGATTGCGGTAGATATTAGGGATGAGGATTTGATTCTGGGTGAGGATTGGCTAGACCGTCACGGGGCAATCATGAATTATAGAACGAGAACCGTTTCGATGTTAGCCTCTGACGGTACCGAGCATTCTTTTGTGGGACGTAAGCGGAGTAGCTAGAGATTACTGATCAGTGCCTTGAGGGCGGTGAGACTTCTTCGGGGAGGTTGCACGGGTTATTGGTGTTATGCTTTGAGATCGGAAGAAGGGGGAGTCGAGCTCTCGTCTATTCCGGTAGTGTGTGAGTATCCTGATGTCTTTCCAGACGAGTTGTCGGGTTTGCCGCCGGACCGAGAAGTTGAGTTTACCGTCGATTTAGATCCGGGTGCAGCACCGATCTCTAAGACGCCATACCGTATGGCACCCGCCGAGATGCTGGAGCTGAAGAAACAGTTGGGAGAATTGCTAGATATGGGATATATTCGACCGAGCGCTTCGCCTTGGGGCGCACCGGTCCTATTTGTAAAGAAGAAGGATGGGTCACTTCGTTTGTGTATCGACTACCGAGAGTTGAACAAAGTGACCATAAAAAACAAGTATCCGCTCCCGAGGATTGATGATTTGTTTGATCAGTTGCAAGGGGAAACTGTGTTTTCGAAGATTGATTTGAGATCGGGGTATTATCAGCTCCGAGTGAAGGATACCGACATTCCGAAGACAGCCTTTCGGACGAGGTACGGTCACTACGAGTTCGTGGTTATGCCTTTTGGGCTAACCAACGCACCAGCCGTGTTCATGCAGCTTATGAACAAAGTCTTTATCGAATACCTCGATAAGTGTGTAGTCATTTTTATCGACGACATCTTG
Source organism: Orobanche coerulescens (assembly GCA_033398695.1). Classification (NCBI taxonomy): domain Eukaryota; kingdom Viridiplantae; phylum Streptophyta; class Magnoliopsida; order Lamiales; family Orobanchaceae; genus Orobanche; species Orobanche coerulescens. Next base: position 55,131,257 of record CM065805.1, on the reverse strand, counting down.
ATTTACTCGAGGAGCGAGGAGGAGTACGCCTGTCATTTGCATATTGTGTTAGATATTTTGAGAACTCAACATCTTTTTGCTAAGTTCTCAAAATGTGAGTTTTGGTTACGGGAGGTTATGTTTCTCGGTCATGTGATCTCGGTCGAGGGTGTTCGTGTGGACCAACATAAGGTAGAGGCAGTGTTGGATTGGGCACCGCCCAAGAACGTGAAGGAGGTCCGCAGTTTTCTTGGATTAGCCGGGTATTACCGTAGGATCGTCGAGGGGTTCTCTAAGCTCGCTCGACCACTGACTCAGTTGTTACAGAAGTCAGATAAGTTCGTGTGGACCGATGAGAGGCAGAATAGTTTTGAGGAGTTGAAGAAGCGGTTGACGACCGCTTCTGTTTTGGCCTTACCGAGTGGTAATGAGGGTTTCTCAGTTTTTAGTGATGCTTCGGGCCAAAGGCTCGGATGTGTACTTATGCAGCACGGGAGGAAGATTGCCTATGCTTCCCGTTAGTTGAAACCGTATGAATTGTATTACCCTACGCACGATCTTGAGTTGGCCGCAGTCGTATTTGCGTTGAAGATCTGGCGTCATTACTTGTATGGCTCGTCGTGTCAGATTTTCACCGATCACAAGAGCCTAAAGTACATTTTCACCCAGAAAGAGCTTAATATGAGACAGAGGAGATAAGGTCACCAGTTTTTTCAGTAGCCCAGCTAAATTACATGCAATCTCATTGCAGTTGAAGTTCATAACAAAATGTGAGAAGGACTCAGGGAGAGACTGTAGGATAAGGTCGGTTTGGAGAGAAGTATCCATTTTAAAATCAAGAGCCTCCAATATCTCGATCATGGATATCATTTTGAGGACGTGTTCCACAACTTTCTCACCTTCCTTCATCCTTGCACCGAATAGTTGCTTGGATATCTCATATCTAGCAGTTCTGCTGTGCTCACCATAAAGCTCGGTTAAGTGAGATAGAATCTGCCTAGCAGAAGTCATTTTCTTATGAGCTCTCTGAAGCTCATTAGACATGGAAGCCATCATATAAGCACGGACTTTCACGTCATCCTTAACCCACTTTTCGTGGTTTTCAATCTCTTCCTGATTGGCTCGAGTCCGCATAGGAGGCGCCGGAATGTCCGTCTCCAAGACGTATCCCAGTGCCTCTATCCGAGGACAATCATCGATGCGGAGCCAATCCACAAAGTTAGGTCCCATTAAGGTGTTCTTTTCGAGTAGAATTGCGAGTGGATTCATTGTCATATTGAGATTTGTCTGCATTAAGTATAACAGATTAATTAGTGACTCATTCAATTATGTTCTGAGTATAGAATTTAAGGTCTTTTCTATTCTTGTTACCCAGCTCCTACTATTTTTATCGGAATAACACACTCCCATGTGATATCCGGAAGTATCGTCGCTCTACTTCATAGTGGTGATCGAGTTCTTTATAAATCTTATAAGAGGGCAACCGAACAGGTTTCTAGTCTATTAATTTTCATAAAGTGGTGTCCAACACCAACCCATCTAATGGATGATTCGATCTTCTTTTTCCCCTTGTTCACTCCCCTCAACCTATACGATTTCTATGGTTCGTGAACAAGTTAAGTTTATACCATCGACGCAAATCAGTTTCACAATTGAATCTTATCCGGCAACCTATCAGGTTTCTAGGGATAAAATTTGCTCCAACCGAAGGCATCCAATGCGCTCCCGGTAATTTATCCGTCCACCCCGAACGACTACCCCGATAACTCGGAAGCATAGCACATCCGGTTTGGATTTCAATTTCCCGAAAACTCGATGGAGGGAAGGAAAACCTTGAAACCTTATAAACTTAATTATTTATTGTGGGAGAATTTTCGCGATTAACGTTACACTTTGCACATTAATCATATTAGCGCGTTTGTGGCATTCATATAATATGAAACAACCATTCACAACCTAGTTGCTACCAACATGTGGTTCATGGACCGTTCCTAGAAAACAAAAACTTCGTAATCTAATTACAAGTCTTCGTCTTGAATCTTCGTCTTCTCGAAATGGATCTTCCTCCGGTCTTCGTCATTACATATAAATTTTACATCGAAAATTGCATCCTAGATACAAACATTTCTAGTAAAATAAATAGGCTCAAAACGGCCTTTACAACCCAATCGAATAAAACGAACGATTCAAATCTAAGTCCACGAACCACATCCCCATTCAAAAGCATTCATCCAATAAATACTATATAATTGGAAAGCGTAGAGATACATTGATCCAATCAACAATACGAACCGATCCAATCGATTCACACAATCGGTAATTTGATAACGTTCAAAATAATTGATCGACCATAAATATTCCAATTAATCAAATTTCCCTTATAAAATGAAATACTATAAATCATTTTAATCATATTAAATCCAATTTAACATGCGGAAGATTAATTTTTAAGAATACGAAAAATCGAGCCGGGTGAAAAATGGCACTGCTGGCCGAGTCGCTGCCGGCGACTGCCGGCAGACACGGCCCGTGTCGCGGACACGGTCGGGTCATGCCGGCAGATGTCCCAGACATTCTGCCAGACACGGCCGTGTCGCTGACACGGCCGAGTCACTTCCTGAAGCCTTAGGCGAGACACGCCGTGTCGCCCGACACGGCCGGGTCTCCAGCGATGCTTTGGCGATCGCGGACACGACCGTGTCACCCAGACACGGTCGAGTCACTCTTGGCCGATTACCTTTTTGTCAAAAAGTCGTCCGACGACGATTCGGGCTAGATTTTTAAATAGGATATCCAATATCAATATTTTCCGACTTTCGTATCTTCAATATAAATCATATTTCCCAGAAATTTAAGATTTATATTTAGACATAAACTTACGAAAAATACAATTATTACGAACGAAAAACATATACCACGATTATGACTAAAATGATTCCAAATCATTCACCATCTAATCGAGCATTCCAAATGCCAATATCATATATACGATCGCAAGACCTACGCTCTGATACCACTGTTGGGATTCAGTGCCTTAAAACGAAGGCCCAGCGGAAGCGGTAAAACGAAAATTAATTCGATCCAAATCCCTACGAGGATCGATCGAGCTGCGTATATACGAATATCAAAAACGAATTCACAAGAGATATAGAAACTCACCCTTGTAGTCCGTTGATTAGATGGATAACCTTATCTTGAGCTATTCCCCAAGCTCTTGAATGATCCAACGCCGAAAGCACCGCGTCTCTACTTGCCACGCGCCGGAAAAACGAACGGAATGACAACACCTTGCTATCCTCCGAGGATACGGCTAGAGCTAGGTGATGAAGCTTGTTATAGATATTAATATCACTCTAAGTGTATGAATTTCTATCTCTCTCAATATTTCCTCACAAAATTTCTCTAAGAAGTTGCGAAGAAGATGAATGAAGAAGATGAATAAAGAAGATGATGATGAAGACTTCTATCTCTCTCTCCTCTTCAACCTCACGTTGGAAAATGGAATCAAGTGTTGGGAGAGTTTGTCAAAGACATCATCTTATATTATTTCCACCCTCATGTGTACAACCCATGTAACATGAAGTCTTGTCCCACCAAGTCATTATCATCATTTAATAAATGGAAGAAAAGACAATGGGAAAGTGGGTGGAAGCATAATGGGGCGGATATCATGAAAAACGAATGAGTTCGGTTCGTTTCGGACTCCCGTGAGTCCAAACAGATAAACTCCGATTCTGTTCCGATGTATTTGTGTCGATTAATTAATCCAATTAATTAAACATATCAAACACAAAATAACATAATTAATTTCTCCAAGAAATAATTATATTCATGAATTAAATTAATCACCCAGTGATATATTTAATCCATTAAGCCGTAAATCAATTTATCCGATAAATCGATTTAAACATCCAATGTCCCAAATTTAGATATCCAATATCCAATATTCATAATGAGAGAATTAGCTCGATTTATTCCGTCGTCAATCCTAATGCGCGACTCGGTAGATCCGTCTCAGTCAGCAATGGGAGGAACCAAAGAGTAGTAGCACCACCTAGCCAGCCTGGTGGCCTACACTGTACCCCGACTGAGAACGAATGATTGGGATCATTCAAGAACCATTCTGTCGTGAATACCAGTATACGTATAAACCCTTCTTTCAAATGTCCCGATCAAGTTATAGGGTCACGGTCAGTCAAACCTATCTGCCTTGACGCTATGCATGCGTTAATGCAAATCGAGATCATCGAGTCATGCGTGTATCTAATACAACTAGCTCCAATGCTTTGGCCAAAGACTTATGATCTCATCTGCCAATAACCGCATAGGACATATAACCCGCTCACTAATGGGAGAAAGAATTCTATCTTGGTATTCAGTAGGACCTGCTACTTGCCCGTCAAGATGCACGTCGAGGTTGACCCCCGCCTTCCGATTTACAGGGTCGAACTACTCTAATGAAAATCTTGACGTCACAAGCACATCCCTACTAAATCCTCAAGTCGAAGGTTCACGAATACCTATCACAACCTTTCGATTCCGTCATTGACTGTCCCGGAGTGAAATCCATGTGACGAATCGAGGGTGAGTCGGTTCGAGTATACTAATCCAATTAGCATACCTATAACGTGTGCTCCCACTAACCATTAGTGTTCGACAGGCACTCTCCAAGTCAAAGAACACGTCATACAAATCTTCACATAAACTTAACGCCCAGTCAAGTTTCATCGACTTGCGAACGATTAAGTATTTGAGCTATAACCTTTCCAGTGCCGACCCCCTTATCTAATAAAGAGTGGAACGTTTTGCTCTCAAATACACGGACTAGTTTCTATATGTTTATTTATGAGTTAGGAATGCCAGTAACTACCAGTAAATAAAGAAACATTCATTTGCCTTATATAAATGGTTTACATAATTACAAGTACAATGCCCTCACTCAACAACCTCTGAGTGGCATTCGAGGGCATACTCCTAACAATCTCCCACTTGCACTCAATGCCACACACTATGGTATCTAATACCCATGTTCTCCAGATGACGCTCCAAGCTAGTCTGAGAAAGTGGCTTGGTCAGTGGATTGGCGACGTTGTCGGCCGAGTCTACTCTGTGCAGCACAATGTATCCCTTGCGAACAAATTCTCCTACGAGATGATACTTCCTCTCAATATGTTTGGTGCTGTTGTGAAACCTTGGCTCCTTGGCCTGCGCTACAGCTCCATCGTTGTCATGATGCGTAGACAGGCGGCTCGGACATGGTATCATTTGAAGTTCTCCCGAAACTTCTTAATCCGTAAGCCTTCCTTGGAAGCCTCCGAGGCTTGATACTCGGCTGACAGTGGAATCGTGATCGCGCTTTGCACGGCACTATGCCAAGATACTGCTCCTCCATTAAGAGTAAATATGTAGCGAAGTGGACATCGAGTCGTCCTTCGGTCCTTGGAAGTCGAATCGGTGAATCCCACCACATCGATTCTCCACCGCCATACATAAGAACCATATCTCTAGTTCTTCTCAAGTACTTGAGAACGTTCTTCTGACAGATCAATGTTCCCTACCTGGGTTTGCCTGAAACCTACTCACCACGCTTACAGCATGCACGATGTCAGGTCTTGTACACAACATAGCATACATAAGGCTACCCACGGCCGAAGCATATGGTATATTACTCATTTCCTTGCGTTGTTCTTCACTTTGAGGACACATTTTCAAGGTGAGTTTTATTCTATGTTGCATCGGTAGGAACCCTCTTTTAGAATCATCCATCTTAAATCGCTTTAAGATCTTATCTATATAGAGGGCTTGGGAAAGGCCTATTGTTCTCTTCGCTCTATCCCGGTAGAGCCGAATACCAAGAATATATGTTGCTTCTCCTAGGTCTTTCATGGAGAAATTACTCGAAAGCCAAGCTTTCACAGAACTAAGCATTCCCACATCATTTCCTATTAGTAGAATGTCATCTACATATAGTACTAAGAATGCGATCTTGCTCCCACTAACTTTCTTATATACACAAGGTTCCTCTTCATTTTGCACGAAGTCAAACTCTTTGACCGCCTCGTCAAAACGAAGGTTCCAACTACGCGACGCTTGCTTCAGTCCATAAATGGAACGCTGAAGCTTGCACACTTTCTGAATATCGACTTCAGACACAAAGCCTTTAGGCTGCTCCATATAGTTTTCCTCCTCAAGGAATCCATTAAGGAAAGCCGTCTTTACGTCCATTTGCCATATCTCATAATCGTGGTAGGTAGCTATAGCAAGCATCATGCGAATAGACTTGATCATGGCTACGGGCGAGAAGGTATCGTGGTAATCGATCCCTTCCTTCTGGGTATAACCCTTTGCCACAAGCCTGGCCTTATAGGCGTCAACCTTGCCATCACCATAAGTCTTTCTCTTGTAGATCCACTTGTTCCCAATAGGCACTATGCCCTTGGGGCGGTATACTAGAGTCCAGACCTGATTGACATGCATCGAGTCTATCTCAGCTTCCATAGCTTCACGCCATTTCGCGGAGTCTACATCCACCATCGCTTGGTCATAGGTTGTTGAGTCGGTCTCTTGGCTATCACTTGGAACCTCATGGAGACCCAGCTCCTCCAAGTGCACAAGCCCATACCTCTCAGGTAAATGAGACACCCTACTAGACCTACGAGGTGGTTGTACTTGTGTTTCAGAAAGTTCGGTTCCAGTTTCTTGCATAGGTGTCTCTCGAGGAGTTTCATTGTATTCTTCTAAAGAAATACTTCTACCTGCTCCGCCTTCCTGAATGAACTCATCTTCCAGGAAGTGTGCTTGTAAAGCAACAATAATCCTTCGATCTTCGGGCATGTAGAATAGATATCCCATCGTCCCAGACGGGAATCCAATGAAACGTCCCTTTGCAGACCTAGCTTCCAACTTTTCCACCTTAGTCTTCTTGACATAAGCGGGACATCCCCAAATCCTAATATGATTAAGACTTGGTTTCCTTCCTTCCCACATCTCATATGGAGTTTTAGGAACGGATTTGTAAGGACATCTGTTCAAGATATACGCGGTAGTCAGGAGTGCATACCCCCACAGGTAAATCGGCAAGTCAGTATAGCCCAGCATGGAACGGACCATGTTCAACAGGGTCCGGTTCCTTCTTTCTGACACACCATTTAACTGAGGAGTACCTGGAGGTGTTAGTTGTGAAACTATTCCATGTTCTTTAAGGAACTCGTCAAACTCCGTGCTCATATACTCGCCACCTCGGTCCGACCGAAGTGCTTTGATATGATTACCAGTTTGTTTCTCGACTAGGGCCTTGAATTCCTGGAATGTCTCAAAGGCCTCGGATTTATGTTTCATTAAGTATACATAACCATACCTAGTATGATCATCTGTAAACGTAATGAAATATTGATATCCGTCACGTGCTGCTTCCAAAGCACCACATACATCAGTATGGATTAATCCCAGTTTATCAGCGGCTCTTTGAAATGTCCCTGTGAAGGGGGACTTAGTCATTTTGCCTTTAAGGCAAGATTCACAAGTAGGAAAGGGATCCGATCCCAATGGACCCATAAGTCCATCTTTTTCCATCTTGTAAACCTTGGTCTGACCAACATGACCAAGTCTAAGATGCCATTTCAAAACTTGATTGGCTTCATCCCTACCGCGTTTTCTAGTTATAGTATTCACAATTACTTTGTTGCTGAGATTTAGATGATACAATCCATTCAACAATGTAGCAGTACCCACTAGTTTATTTCTAAAATAAATTTTGCAGGAACCATCACCAATGAAAAATGAAAAGCCTTTTCGGTCCATGACCGAATGGATACAATGTTTTGTGCCCCTTGGGCAAAACAAGTACATCTTCTAAAGTCAAAACAAAGCCGGATTCTAAACCCAAAAGAAGTGATCCTATGTCGGTCGCCTCGACACTATGCCCGCTTCCGACCGTGATCATAACTTCTCGGCTCAAGCTTCCTACTTTGTTCCAGATCCCGATTCACGGTACAAATATGAGAACTAGCACGAGAATCCGATTATCCGAGAAGTAGAAAATATAGTAGCGAACAATTTGTTTACAAAACTAAAAGTTACTCAGAAGTGCCATGAAGAATCGGACAGTCTCTAGCCCAGTGGCCCACTCACCGCACTTGAGACAAGCATCCTTCTTCTTCTTGTTCTTTGGAACCATCGGGGCCTTGCCCTTTCCCTTAAGGTCCTTAGCTTGTGGTCCATCCGCTTCTTAGTCTTTTTCTTCTTATTCTTAGACTTAGAAGTCGGAAGAAATCACAAGTGCGAGACTCCTTCATCCGCGGGGTCTTCATCCGAGGCGAGCGGTCACCGGTTGTTCATTAGCCCGGCTAAATTACATGCAATCTCATTGCAGTTGAAGTTCATAACAAACTGTGAGAAGGAATCAGGGAGAGACTGTAGGATAAGGTCGGTTTGGAGAGAAGTATCCATTTTAAAATCAAGAGCCTCCAATCTCTCGATCATGGATATCATTTTGAGGACGTGTTCCCCAACTTTCTCACCTTCCTTCATCCTTGCACCGAACAGTTGCTTGGATATCTCATATCTAGCGATTCTGTGCTCACCATAAAGCTCGGTTAAGAGAGATAGAATCATCCTAGCAGAAGTCATTTTCTTATGAGCTCTCTGAAGCTCATTAGACATGGAAGCCATCATATAAGCACGGACTTTCACGTCATCCTTAACCCACTTTTCGTGGTTTTCAATCTCTTCCTGATTGGCTCGAGTCCGCATAGGAGGCGCCGGAATGTCCGTCTCCAAGACGTATCCCAGTGCCTCTATACTGAGGACAATCATCAGATTGCGGAGCCAATCCACAAAGTTAGGTCCCATTAAGGTGTTCTTTTCGAGTAGAATTGCGAGTGGATTCATTGTCATATTGAGATTTGTCTGCATTAAGTATAACAGATTAATTAGTGACTCATTCAATTATGTTCTGAGTATAGAATTTAAGGTCTTTTCTATTCTTGTTACCCAGCTCCCACTATTTTTATCGGAATAACACACTCCCATGTGATATCCGGAAGTATCGTCGCTCTACTTCATAGTGGTGATCGAGTTCTTTATAAATCTTAATAGAGGGCAACCGAACAGGTTTCTAGTCTATTAATTTTCATAAAGTGGTGTCCAACACCAACCCATCTAATGGATGATTCGATCTTCTTTTTCCCCTTGTTCACTCCCCTCAACCTATACGATTTCTATGGTTCGTGAACAAGTTAAGTTTATACCATCGACGCAAATCAGTTTCACAATTGAATCTTATCCGGCAACCTATCAGGTTTCTAGGGATAAAATTTGCTCCAACCGAAGGCATCCAATGCGCTCCCGGTAATTTATCCGTTCACCTCGAACGACTACCCCGATAACTCGGAAGCATAGCACATCCGGTTTGGATTTCAATTTCCCGAAAACTCGATAGAGGGAAGGAAAACCTTGAAACCTTATAAACTTAATTATTTATTGTGGGAGAATTTTCGCGATTAACGTTACACTTTGCACATTAATCATATTAGCGCGTTTGTGGCATTCATACAATATGAAACAACCATTCACAACCTAGTTGCTACAAACATGTGGTTCATGGACCGTTCCTAGAAAACAAAAACTTCGTAATCTAATTACAAGTCTTCGTCTTGAATCTTCGTCTTCTCGAAATGGATCTTCCTACGGTCTTCGTCATTACATATAAATTTTACATCGAAAATTGCATCCTAGATACAAACATTTCTAGTAAAATAAATAGGCTCAAAACGGCCTTGACAACCCAATCGAATAAAACGAACGATTCAAATCTAAGTCCACGAACCACATCCCCATTCAAAAAGCATTCATCCAATAAATACTATATAAATGGAAAGCGTAGAGATACATTGATCCAATCAACAATACGAACCGATCCAATCGATTCACACAATCGGTAATTTGATAACGTTCAAAATAATTCGGTCGACCATAAATATTCCAATTAATCAAATTTCCCTTATAAAATAAAATACTATAAATCATTTTAATCATATTAAATCCAATTTAACATGCGGGAGATTAATTTTTAAGAATACACGAAAAATCGAGCCGGGTGAAAAATGGCCTGCCTGGCCGAGTCATCGCCGGCACTGCGGCCAGACACGGCCGTGTCGCCGGACACGGTCGGGTCATGCCGCAGTTGTCCCGACATTCTGCCAGACACGGCCGTGTCGCCGACACGGCCGAGTCACTTCTGAAGCCTTCCGGCCGGACACGCCGTGTCGCCGACACGGTCGGGTCTCGAGCGTGCTGGCAGGCCGATCGGACACGACCGTGTCACCCAGGACACGGTCGACTCACTCTCGGCCAGATTACCCTTTTTGTCCAAAAAGTCATCCGACGACGATTCGGGGCTAGATTTTCGACCGGATATCCAATATCAATATTTTCCGACTTTCGTATCTTCAATATAAATCATATTTCCTAGAAATTTAAGATTTATATTTAGACATAAACTTACGAAAAATACAATTATTACGAACGAAAAACATATACCACGATTATGACTAAAATGATTCCAAATCATTCACCATCTAATCGAGCATTCCAAATGCCAATATCATATATACGATCGCAAGACCTATGCTCTGATACCACTGTTGGGATTCGGTGCCTTAAAATGAAGGCCCAGCGGAAGCGGAAAAACGAAAATTAATTCGATCCGAATCCCTACGAGGATCGATCGAGCTACGTATATACGAATATCAAAAACGAATTCACAAGAGATATAGAAACTCACCCTTGTAGTCCGTTGATTAGATGGATAACCTTCTCTTGAGCTATTCCCCAAGCTCTTGAATGATCCAACGCCGAAAGCACCGCATCTCTACTTGCCACGCGCCGGAAAAACGAACGGAATGACAACACCTTGCTATCCTCTGAGGATACGGCTAGAGCTAGGTGATGAAGCTTGTTATAGATATTAATATCACTCTAAGTGTATGAATATCTATCTCTCTCAATATTTCCTCACAAAATTTCTCTAAGAAGTTGTGAAGAAGATGAATGAAGAAGATGAATAAAGAAGATGATGATGAAGACTTCTATCTCTCTCTCCTCTTCAACCTCACGTTGGAAAATGGAATCAAGTGTTGGGAGAGTTTGTCAAAGACATCATCTTATATTATTTCCACCCTCATGTGTACAACCCATGTAACATGAAGTCTTGTCCCACCAAGTCATTATCATCATTTAATAAATGGAAGAAAAGACAATGGGAAAGTGGGTGGAAGCATAATGGGGCGGCTATCATGAAAAACGAATGAGTTTGGTTCGTTTCGGACTCCCGTGAGTCCAAACAGATAAACTCCGATTCTGTTCCGATGTATTTGTGTCGATTAATTAATCCAATTAGTTAAACATATCAAACACAAAATAACATAATTAATTTCTCCAAGAAATAATTATATTCATGAATTAAATTAATCACCCAGTGATATATTTAATCCATTAAGCCGTAAATCAATTTATCCGATAAATCGATTTAAACATCCAATGTCCCAAATTTAGATATCCAATATCCAATATTCATAATGAGAGAATTAGCTCGATTCATTCCGTCGTCAATCCTAATGCGCGACTCGGTAGGTCCGTCTCAGTCAGCAATGGGAGGAACCAAAGAGTAGTAGCACCACCTGAAACGGCTGGTGGCCTGCATACCCGGCGAGAACGAATGATTGGGATCATTCAAGAACCATTCTGTCGTGAATACCAGTATACGTATAAACCCTTCTTTCAAATGTCCCGATCAAGTTATAGGGTCACGGTCAGTCAAACCCTATCTGTACTTGACGCTATGCATGCGTTAATGCAAATCGAGATCATCGAGTTGTCGTGTATCTAATACAACTAGCTCCAATGCTTTGGCCAAAGACTTATGATCTCATCTGCCAATAACCGCATAGGACATATAACCCGCTCACTAATGGGAGAAAGAATTCTATCTTGGTATTCAGTAGGACCTACTACTTGCCCGTCAAGATGCACGTCGAGGTTGACCCCCACCTTCCGGTTTACAGGGTCGAACTACTCTAATGAAAATCTTGACGTCACAAGCACATCCCTACTAAATCCTCAAGTCGAAGTTTCACGAATACCTATCACAACCTTTCGATTCCGTCATTGGTATCACGGAGTGAAATCCATGTGACGAATCGAGGGTGAGTCGGTTCGAGTATACTAATCCAATTAGCATACCTATAACGTGTGCTCCCACTAACCATTAGTGTTCGACAGGCACTCTCCATGTCAAAGAACACGTCATACAAATCTTCACATAAACTTAACGCCCAGTCAAGTTTCATCGACTTGCGAACGATTAAGTATTTGAGCTATAACCTTTCTAGTGCCGACCCCCTTATCCAATAAAGAGTGGAACGTTTTGCTCTCAAATACACGGACTAGTTTCTATATGTTTATTTACGAGTTAGGAATGCCAGTAACTACCAGTAAATAAAGAAACATTCATTTGCCTTATATAAATGGTTTACATAATTACAAGTACAATGCCCTCACTCAACAACCTCTGAGTGGCATTCGAGGGCATACTCCTAACATGGAGTTGATTAAGGATTACGATCTCGAAATCCTTTATCATCCGGGCAAGGCTAATGTGGTAGCAGATGCCTTGAGCCGGAAATCAGTATCGCTTCGGGCGCTTGAGTTACTCACGGCCCAGTCGGGACTTCAGCGAGAGTTTATGAGGTTGAGCATTGAGATTGTACTGCCAGAGAGTTCCGGGCAGTTGCGTACTCTTGGGATTTCTTCACCTCTGGTCGATGACATTAAATCGGGATAGTTGAAGGACCCGATGTTTATTCAGCTTCGAGAGAGTGTAGGGAAGGGGAAAGCCCCGGGATTCATTATTTATGAGGATGGAGTGTTGAGATTCCGAGGTCGGTTGTGTGTTCTGAATGACTCGGAATTGAGGCAGAGTATTATGCGGGAGGCTCATGCGTCACCTTACTCAGTCCATCCAGGCTCGAGTAAAATGTATAAGGATTTAAGAAAGAATTTCTGGTGGAACGACATGAAGAAGGAGGTAGTTCAGTTTGTGGCTAAGTGTTTGACTTGTCAACAAGTCAAGATTGAGCATCAGCGGCCAGCTGGGTTGTTGAAACCACTTCCCAACCGGAGTGGAAGTGGGAGGATATCTCTATGGATTTTGTCACGGGTTTGCCGAGGACAAAAACTGGTATGAATATGGTGTGGGTGATTGTAGACCGACTGACTAAGTCGGCACATTTTCTGGGCATCAAGGATACTTGGGGCCCAGAAAAGTTGGCTCGTACTTTTATCGCTCAGATAGTGAGACTCCATGGTACACCGAGGACCATTATTTCAGATAGAGATGGCCGGTTTGTATCGCACTTTTGGCAGGCGGTACATAAGGCATTGGGGACACGGTTACGGTTGAGTACATATTTCCACCCTCAGACTGACGGACAGTCCGAACGTACCATTCAGACGTTCGAGGATTTGTTGCCCGCGTGTGCGTTAGACTGGAGTAGTGACTGGGAGGAGCATCTGGCTTTGATTGAGTTTACTTATAATAATAGCTGGCACGCGTCGATTAAGATGGCACCGTATGAGGCACTTTATGGCCGACGTTGCCGATCACCGATATGTTGGGATGAGCCGTCCGATTTGGTTGGCACCGAGCCAGACCTCGTGTTAGAGACGAGGGAGAAAGTTGAGTTGATCAAAAAGAGAATGTTGGCTGCCCAGAGTCGACAAAAGTCTTATGCGGATGTTAGGCATCGACCTTTGGAGTTTGAGGTGGGAGATCATGTTCTGTTGAGAGTGTCTCCGTCGAAATGAGTTTTCCGTTTTGGGAAGAAGGGGAAACTCAGCCCGAGATATATTGGACCTTTCGAGGTATTGGAGAGAGTCGGTGAGTTGGCATACCGTTTGGCTTTACCTCTGTCGCTGAGTCATGTTCATAGCGTATTTCACGTTTCCCAATTGAGGAAGTACGTTCCGGACCCGTCCCACATTATTGACTTTGGGGACGTGGAGATCGAGAAGGATGTTACGTTTGAGGAGAGACCCGTCAAGATTTTAGAGCATCGAGACAAGCAGTTAAGGCACAAAACCATTCCTTTGGTTAGGGTGCAATGGTTGAGACACGGAGTAGAAGAAGCGACGTGGGAGTTAGAGGAGGATATGCGTTTGAGACACCCCGAGCTTTTTGATTCTTAAGTTTCGGGACGAAACTTTATTTTAGAGGGGGGGGGGGAATGTAATATCCGTAAATTTCCATTTTTAGCAGTTTCTATTTTTGGTGTATGTCTATTTTAATCGACTCGCTTGTAACCGTTTCGACATTTTGAATCTACTTTGTTCTTGGAGTTTTTTTTATTTGGACGAGTTTTGATGATGTTTTCACGTGATTTCATTTTATGACATGTTTTGCCGTGTGAACGTTCGATTCTCGTAAAACTCGTTCGTTTTCGTTGTTTCTTTATTTGTACAAGTTCGTATGATTGAGTTGGTCATGTTGAGACTTTCAGTTTGTAAATCCGATGTCTTTTCATGATTTTCGGGCACTTGGGCCATTTTTGTAATTTCCTAATAGTTTAGGGAATCCCATTTTCGTTGTCGCATTACGGACCCTCTGGTAGTTGGAATTGTATTTTCTTTCAGTGCTTAGCTCCGTCGTCTTGTATGCTTCGCGTTTATGTTCCTGGATTCTGGTCTCGTAGTGCGTTTCGTGTTTTGTACCCTCGACAGCAGCTTACTGCTGATGTGAGCAGCAGTATTGAACTGCTGTGCAGGTAGCGCACGCTACTCCTGTTGCCTTACGTGGGCTACCGATGTGCAGTTAGCGTACGCTAACTCCCTATTGTTAGCATACGCTAGCGAATGGTGGCAGTAGCTACTGGACCTGTCACGGCTCGTTAGCGCGCGCTATATATGACAGTTAGCGTGCGCTAACTTCACAAATTATATAAGTCAGCGGGCAGTTCAGAAACAGCAATTTTATTCTTTTATCTTCGTTTTCTTCGACGTACGACTTCAGAGGTGACTTCCACCAATACTGATCGGAGTTCTCTTCAAATTCCATCACCGTAGAGTCGTGTTAACATATTATCATCAGCATAATCATCCTCCATCGTCCGAATTCAAGGTATTTTCGTCTAGAACCCTAACTTGTCAACTTTGGGGGTTTTTCCGGGTTTTGCTAATTGGACTCGAATTATTCTAGTATGTTGTGATATTCCTCACCGATTATTGTTATTGGGTGATTCCCAATCCATTTTTCTCTATTTTAATCCGTGAATTGTTGATACGGGGAGATTTTGCGTAAACCCTCGCCCGTATCATTAAACGTTGTTGTCGTGATTTGTAATTGGGGTTTTGCGGGTGTATTCCAATAGAGTATTGTTGTCCGTTAGGACTGAACCATGTTGATTCTTCATTTAGGAACCGTCGTTTTCCACTCGGACCGTTCGTAGTCGTGTTTCACTTCCGTTTCTTCAAGAATGTCTCAAAGGCAAGTACTTTACATTTGTTTACATGTTCTAGTATTTGAATTATCGCTGTGTTGTGGTTGTTGTGGATGGATATGTGTATGTTCACCTAGGGACGGTCCGACGGGACCTCTAGGGATACGTAGTGCCGTGAGTGTGCGTATCGCGAACTGTGGTTATCCACCCAGGGATGTCCGATGGGGC
Organism: Orobanche coerulescens; assembly: GCA_033398695.1. Lineage (NCBI taxonomy): Eukaryota > Viridiplantae > Streptophyta > Magnoliopsida > Lamiales > Orobanchaceae > Orobanche > Orobanche coerulescens. Next base: position 55,115,559 of record CM065805.1, on the reverse strand, counting down.
TCTGCGGGGTACGGTGGCCGTGAGTCTCGTACCGACGGTTAACTTTGAATTGTGATTTGTTGGAGATAATGTGTTTTGTGATTGTACATTGTAAATATTCCGGAATATAAAATGTTTTCTAAAATGATTTTTGGCGCATATATTCATCTGATTAGAATGTAGTTCAAATGGATTGTACTTGCACTAGCAATTGTCGCTAACCCCTTAAATGGGGGAAATACTTTTTGTATTTCAGGTATCGATCGTGGGGACAAACGAGCACTGGAGCCGTATGAGGATGATGGGCAAGCATGATACTGTTCAGTGGACAATTGTTGGTGTCTAGTTCTGTCAATTATTTTTGATGTCTTGTTTTGGGGTTTCTGTATTATAAACTGGTTTAAGTACTCGAGTACTTCCTCTTCAAATTTGTTAACGTTGTGTTCCCGCTTTGGGAAATAGATTGATGTTGGATTCTATTTGTCGGGTTGTAGTCTTTTATTTGAATTGTCGTTTTATTAATGATTGTCTGTCATTGACGAATGTTTTGTTGGTACGTTAGCCTGGTGGATTCCATAGTGTGGGGTCCACGGCGCTGTAATATGCCCTGAATGTCTTGGGGATGTTACAGCTTGGACTATCTTCCTGAGCAAGAAGATGGAAACAACATCAAAGCTGCCCGAGCAGCTGAGAAAGCTTCAAAATAAGAAAGGGTTGAGGATCGTGTCCACTCGTACTGACAGAGGTACAGAATTTACTAACCGCTTTATAGAGCAATACTGTTAGGAAAATGGGATACAACACGAATACTCAGCTGCCCGCACACCTCAACAAAATGGTGTTGCTGAGCGAAGGTACAGGATGCTGAAAGAAGCAACAAGGACCATGATTGCCGCAAGCAAGTTGCCACAACATTTCTGGGGTGAAGCCACCAATACAGCATGCTATACACAAAACTTCTATATCATCAACAAGCAACACAACAAAACAGCATATGAGGTATGGAACAACAAAACTCCACTAGTTTTGTATTTTCACATATTTGGATGCAGGTGTTATGTGTTGAACAGCGGGAAAGATCAGCTTAGAACATTCGATGAGAAATCGGATGAAGGAATATTTGTAGGTTATTCCTCTATCAGCAAAGCTTACAGGATCTTTAATAAACGGAAGCTGACAATTGAGGAATCAGTCTATGTAGTGTTCGACGAACCTCATCATGATTCTACACGAGTAGAAGAACTTACTCAGAACATCCAACAACTTTTCACCATTTACCCTCCAACTCCCATTGAACTTGTCGTTGACTTAGAAATCAACCCCGCAGCTGTAAGAACAGAGGTAGTCGAAGCTGATGTTGTACAAACTGAAGCTGAAACTACAGCACCTCAAGATACAGTATGGGACACCGAATTAGAACCCGACAGAATATACAAGAGTTGATCATAGGAAACATTGATGCTGGAGTTTCTACCCATAGTAGAATACAGATTACACAAGAAAATGTACTATGTGCGCAAGAAGAACCCGAATCTGAGATTTCTGCATTTCCTGTATGGAAGTCTCAAGCTGAACTTAGATGACTTAACATGTCCACTATTGTTGTATTCTTAGATCTAACCGAACCTGTTTCTACCAAATAAGCTCTAGACAATTCTCATTGGATTACATATATGGAAGAAGAGCTTAATAGTTTCGAAAGAAACAATGTATGGTATCTAGTACCCAGACCTATGAATCAATCCGTAATTGGAACCAAATGGGTATTTAGAAATAAGAAGTATTCGAACGGCTTGTTATAAGAAACAAATCCCGTCTAGTCGCACAAGGCTATAGATAGGAAGAAGGCATAGACTACGAAGAAACTTTTGCCCCTGTTGCCAGACGAAAAGACATTAGGATATTTTTAGCCTTTGCTGCCTATAAGAGCTTTATTGTATATCAAATGGACGTCAAGAGTGCATTCCTAAATGGAGACCTTGCCAAAGAAGTCTATGTTGAACAACCCCTAGGGTTTGTTAACATAGAAGGCGGATACCTTGTATATAGGCTAAGGAAAGTGTTGTATGGACTCAAGCAAGCACCTAGGGCGTGGTATGAGACCTTGTCCATGTACCTTACCGATAATGGATTTGAGAAAGGTGCTGTGAACAAGACCTTATTTAAAATACATGAAGGTGATGACCTCCTGATGGTTCAGATTTATGTAGATGATATAATATTTGGTTCAACTAACCTTGCTTTATGTCAGAGGTTCTCTCATCTCATGCAAAGTAAATTTGAAATGAGTATGATGGGAGAACTTAGTTATTTCCTAGGTTTGCAGGTAAAGCAGTTGCCTACAGGGATATTCATCAACCAGGAAAAATACAGGAAGGAGCTTATCAAAAAGTTTGGAATAAATAATTCCAAATCATCATCAACCCCCATGAGCACTTCTGTGCAAATTAGTGCTGATGAAGCTGGAAAGCCGGTTGATCAATCACTCTACAGGGAGCTAATAGGCTCACTCCTGTACACAATAGCTAGCAGGCTCAATATCCAGTTTGCTGTAGGAGTGTGTGCTCGATATCAAGTTGCACCTAAAGAATCACACTTCACAACCGCTAAACGAATCCTGAAGTACGTCAAAGGAACAGTCGATGTAGGACTTTGATATCCTAAAGAATGCGGATTTGATTTAGTTGGATACAATGACTCAAATCTTGGAGGCTACAAGCTAGATAGGAAGAGTACAAGCGGTACTTGTCACTTTCTTGGACCTAGACTTGTGTCTTGGTTTAGCAAGAAATAATTGGCAAACTCGCTTTCAACAGCTGAATTAGAATACTATGCTGCTGGTAGTTGCTGCATACAGATCCTTTGGATGCAACAATAGCTGTCAAATTATGGATTCACTATCAAGGAAACACCATTCATGTGCTATAGCATGAGTGCAATTGCAATAACTCACAATCCTGTATTGCACTCACGTACTAAGCACTTCCATATGAAGCATCACTTCATCAGAAATCATGTTGAGAACAAGGATGTTCGGCTCGAAAAAGTCCATACAGATATCTAGTTAGCCGACATCTTTAGCAAACCTCTCAGCACAGCAAGATTCTGTATGCTTCGACAAGAATTGCGAATGCTACAGCCCGACTCCCTGTAAGTTTTTAATGATTTTACTCAACAATTGAGGGGGAATGCTGTAAGACCCGCGAATACAGTATCCACCATTAATTATATGTACACTCAGACATTCCGAACAGCATTGTAGGAACAAAGAGACATGAAATTATCCTACATCTGACGTGTGCAATAATTAAGGGGGAATACAGTATGACCCATGAATACAGCACTAATCCGAAAATTGTTGTCGTGTTGTCTCCATGGAGATGGTCATATTGAACGACCATTTCAAAATTGTTTTCAAATAGCCTACATTTCTCACTGCGATTTATCTGCACTTTCTTTGCATATCTCTTACTTTCTCTTCAGATCTTACAATGGCATCCTCACAGACTTCATCCCCTACTATCAAGAAGAGAACCATAATCATTGACGAGCGAATTTTCACCAGATCTATTGTCATCGAATGTGTTCACTTTGAGGGAGACGACGTTGACTCCATGGAGATGGTCGTTTCAAGGATTAGTCAACAAGGCCTTTATCGCCTTGGTAGCCACACTGCTGAACGCTACGACGAGAAAATGGTTGAGGAATTTTACCTCCATGTGTCTGTTTGTTTCTTCTCTCTTGCACAAGGAGGAAATGTTGCTGAAATCTCTGCCACCGTTCGCGGAGTGAAGATTCGAGTTGACCAAGATCATCTGCATACTTTGTATAGACTCCCTTCTGATTGGATGTCTATGGAAGAACTTGAAACTTTTGGGTCTCAAGAAATCCTCACCAAGTATTGGGGATTGTTCACTGGCACTGCAACGAACGAGATTGTTCATGCATCTTGCCACGAGAAAAATTTTTGTCTGCCTTTTGTTTATTTACACAATTTCTGTTGTCGTGTTGTGGAAAACAGTACTGGAGCTTTTGAAATATGCACCAATTTGAGGTTCAGGATGATGATCGCCATCATGTCAGGTGAAAAAGTTAACTGGTGCCAGATTGTCCTAGAAAGATTGCAAGAAGTGGCTTCCAAGACTGCTTCACAGAACAAATCCTTTGGTCTGATTCTAAATCATATTCTGACCAAGTGCGGTGTTCCGCAAGCCAAAGGATCCAAGAAGATAAATTCGCGAAAATACATTGGAGGGAGCAGGCCCTCTGTGTTCAACAAATCCAAACTAATTGGGGAAAGATCCTTTGTCCATTATATGCCTCTTTCTGTCGACCCAAGGGACATAAATTCGAAGTCCGAGAGCGTGGAGACCTCTCGGAAAAGAAAAAGATCTCACAGCAAAACTCCTGTTGCTGGTGAGAAGCCGAAAAGGAAGCTAATAAGGCTTTCCAATTCAAAAACGGTGACCCAACCCACTGTATCGAACCCCCAGGGCGCAACCCCGATGGAAGAGATAGCTGCTACTATGCAAACATTAGATCCCGAGCCATTGGCGGCAACGACGGATATACAACAATCTGCCAACGTTGAAGACTCTGGCGAGTCGGCTACCCCTTTGGAGCCAATAGCCACATCTCCTGAATAGGAACCCACACCCGTAAGGGATCCATCTCCCCTCACGGTACCAACCCCTGTATGGGATCCCTCTCCAATACATGATCCCACACCTGGAGTGGAACCCTTGCCTACAGTGAACCCATGCACTATACGCAGCCCCTCTCCCGACTCTATAATTAATAAAACCTTGTTATCTGTACAAATTGAATAGGCCTATGAATGTTTTTTTCAATGTAAATCTTACAGGCTTGCTCCGTACGAAACTTTGTACAACTGGAGCGATTGGAGTGAAGAAGAAAGATCTGTTCTGGAGGTAACAGACTCTCAGAATATTGAAGTCCTGATCTAATGGGACAACCTTTGCTGCAAGGAGCTGATTTCGAGCCATCTAATGGACAAAGCTGATGCTTGAAAGAAAGGGAAATCTATGTCCGAAGAAACAATTCCTATCAGTCCAAACTCGGACCACGACCCAGACAATGACGATGACTTCCAGGCTGGTCTGAGGATGAGCCATGAAGAAGCAAGAGAACAGGAACTTTCCAGGACACAACATCAATAGGGAGACGGGATATCGAGACATCAGTCCCCTCCCCAACAGCAAGAAACTGTTCAAGACAGCGAGGAATCAGTCCCTCCTGTTGCAGAGCAACCAACAGTTTCACAACAGGCATCCAAGCCTGTCGCCGATGATCAAGCACGCGCCATCCCGTAAGAGGAATCAGTCCCTCTGTCGGAGCAGGCGGAAGCTGAGAGACAACAGGAGGATTGAGTCCCTCTTATACCCATGTCTACAGAAACCATTTCGGAACAAGAGGAATCAATCCCCCTGTTGCCGAATCCGAACAACCCGCCAGCACCAACTGCCCCCGATGCCCCTGCATCACCGATTAATGTGGAATCCGACGGCAGTTTCTTACCTGAGGATGAACCACAATAGCCCCGCTCTCATGTGGTCATAAGACAGCTCAATGGAGCTGAAGATTTTACAAAGCCCGACTCTCCCAGGACCGTAGAAAGGAACGAGCAACTGCATGCTCTAAGACGCCAAACTGTTTTCCTACAGGATGCTGTCAATGCCCTGAACACTATTGAGAAAGAAATTAACTGGTTGCATGAGACTGCCATCGATGAAATGACTGGTGTCAAGCGAGAAATTTCCAAAGTGGAAGAAGCCTTCCGCATTCTTTCCAAAATCATGAGGCAAGCTCTCAACAAACTTCAACAACGCCAAGAGCAGATTCTCTTGGAGGAACAAGCCAAGCTACGCATATCAGAAGCCAAGAGAGCATCAGCTCTTCAGGAAACAGGTTCCCACCTTCGCGGCCATGACAAAAAGATTGATGATATGTCACTAGTGCTCAAATCACTAGTTTATAAAATGTCAAGTTTTGAGACCAAACAGGATGACACAATGAAAATCCTAGAGCGCTTAGATGAAAAAGTCTCGTACCTTGATGAAGCTAAAAAAGGGGAAGAGGCTAGAGAAGCTGCTAAAAGATTGAGACTGGAACAAGAAAAGGAGTTTGAAGCTGCAATAGAAGACAACATCACTGCTGCAATTACTCGATTAGCGACTCCTGCTCAGACTGTTAGGTTATGGGGAGCTCGTCTGGAATTCCGTGATCCAAAATTTCCTTGGAAAAACCTCGTGAAGAAGCCTCCAGTGATAAATCTCCCGGCCAAAAGATAGCCAACAGTCGACGAGATAAAAGATTGGAGAAAAAATGAACTATTAAGATACTTCGTGCTTCTTATCAGGGAATCCCACATATTCAACAGTTGTAAAACACTGCAGGAAGCTGCCGAGCAATTCAAAAAGAGGTTGGATGAAGTAAAGCTCCCCCTACAGCTCCAGTTAAAATCCAAACACAGAAAAGGAGATCTAGTTACCCACCCGGAAGACTGGATCCTTGTTTTTGATAAATCAGCTGAAGAAAGAGCTCTCTACTTAAATCAAAACAGGGATGCCTTGCAGAACTGGTGGAAGGGAACCAAGAATGACCCAAAAAGACCTTGGAGGCATTCTGACTGCATGAGTTAACTTGAATGTTCCTTCCTGTATCTTATTTTGAAATAGCAAAATTTTATATCTTTGTTTTTGCATAACATTGTAATCTTTGCTCATACATTAATAAATTATTTTTTGGTCTTGAAAGGTTACAACTCGTAATCTACTGTGTTCCTGTATGATTACGATATTAATTTATATGCTGCAATCAAACAAATATGAAAACTTGTTAAGTACATAAAACTGTAAGAACTTGTCTGCGAACAGTTCATAGGTTAAGTTGTATTTACTAGACTATACTGTAAGATCGTGCCTACGCGCCAATCATAAGTTTAAGTTGTAAAACACTTTGCTGATAGATGTTATAATTTTTAGAACTTTTTTTTTTTTTTTTTTTTAAATGCTTGAGTAAGTATATTGATTCCAAATAAACCAGAAAACAAAATCCAAAAATTGACTTAACATATTAAATTCAAGTCACTATCCTCGTCAACAAAGTCATGCTATCAAATTCACAAGAACTGACCCTAGATACTTCCATGAATTAAAGACGATTAAAAAAACTGGAAAATATTGCTCACAAACAGCTCTCGGACTTCATGTATTTCACTACTGATAAACAAACCCGATATATGGCCAAACAAGAAATTCCAGCATTCCAACAGTTATGATGAGCATCCATTGAGAAGACAACCAAAACCCTTAAGTTCTTAGTCTTAAGAAAAGCAGTCGTAAATTAGAAAGAAGAAATCGCAACATTGCATCAAATTCCTAGGTAGGTCAATATATTAAGTGAGTGCAGTGTTGTTAAACGCGATATGCGCACTGAAGCGCAAAGGCCTCCTGGAGCATAAGCGCAACGCGCAACGCGATAAGCGCACTTTTTGAAAAAAAACACAAAAATTGGAAAAAATGCATAACAATAAATTTAACATATTAGAAGCAAATTAAATTGTCATAAGAAGTGTTAATGATAACCAGATTCAAACTTAAGGCACAAATAAGAAGTCTTGGTAACATAATAAAGATAGAAAATCAAATACAGCCCTAATGACCTGTGTATCAGTATTTTAGGACTTCAGGACAACTTGTTATATTTATTAGTACAGTTCACATTTCTTTAAAATTGCTGAAGGCCAAAACATTAGACAGAAGACCAAGAAGACAACCTCCCTTTAAAGATGTTTCAAAGGTTTTGACATCAAGGTTTTGGCATCATCAAGAAGATTTGAGAAAATTTGGCAATTATCAAAAAAGGGGAAATTTTGGGGATAAACAATCCTGCATCGAGTTTTGATATAGTGCCAAACATACAACAAGTCTTCACGCTGCCTTCATACAGCAAAAGGATGAAGTATCAACATACGGCGAGTTGCTGTCTCGAAGATATTCAATACAACGAAGATGTGTTTTGATATAGTGCCATCATACAACAAAAGATCATCAGTCAAAATAACACTAAGTATGGAAGTTGTCCTGAAATATTCATACAGCATCGTTCCATACAGCAGCAGACTAAGATGGCCTACAACGTAAAAACCTACAGCTACAACATTATGTTGAATACAGCATACAGGCTGTAAGTATTGAGATCTTCAATACTTATCCAAACAGGACTGAAGACCGTTGGAACGAAATCTGCTCTATTCGCTAAAGTCAAGTCCCGTTTGAAAAGAAGTATTTAAATACTGAAAGGATAAAGTATTTAAATACTATCTTCAAACAAGGAGCAAAAACTGTATCGTGTTTTATTCAAAACAATCATCCCGTTGGAACAAACTTTTTGCTCAACGGATCTATTCAGAGGTTATTTATACCCTAGAGTTTGAAGAACAGTTGACGACAATAAATTTAAAACATACAAGCTTACAAGCAATACACAAACGATCTATTGACTGAATATTCATTATCATCAGATCAAGCTTACAAGAGCAAAGTATATTTCTTCTAACATCATTCATATCTGAAAAGAAGAAATATACTCAGTCAATCAAGAACAGCCATCATCAGCTCAAGATCTTCATAGTCAAGCTGTTGCTCTAACCTGGTTACTTTACCTTTTATCTTCGAGTAAAAACCTAGTTCTGTGTGAACTAAAAAAGTTATTTCGACCTGTATGGGATGAATAAGACGAAGCTTCAGAACTATGTGTGAAGAAGCTAGTCAAGAGAAAGCTTTGACTAATCTGTGTGAATGGTTGAAAACGACACTCTTTGTATCAATATGTGTGAACGATACAAGGATATGTTTGATTATATACACGTAGTTGTGTACGTAGTGTTTATAATAAACTTTTTACTCCTGCGTGGAGGACCAGTGGACGTAGAGTGGTTTACCTCGAACCACTTTAAAAATCGTGTTATTTACCTTTTACATTTACTGTTTTTATTACTCTGATTATTTTATTAGTATAAACTGCAAAGCCTGTACGCACCAAGCAAACATGAGATTAGCCCAGTTGTTGTATTTACAGCAACTCACTTTAAAAGACTTCCGCTATGTACTCTAATCTGAAAATCATATAGCTTGTTGCCTAAACACTTTCCAAGCTGTATTCTGTATACTAAGTGGCCAACAAGGGCTCTCCGGTCATCCACGCAGTTAATCCCTACAAATACTTTCTCCAGCTCTCTAAGCCAGTGATCCCATGTTGGCGTCTCCGAAAAACCATCAAACTTCGGTGGGTGTATCTCCGCCACCTCCTGTAGCCATCTATCTCCTCGGTTTCCTATGTCTGGGACGCCTTGCTATCTCCCTCCCGGCTGAAATCATACTGCCACTTGCATCCTGTCCACAACTTGATCAAATTAGGTCATTTGGTTGACCACCTGACGAAGGATGTCGGGAACAGCAGGTTCAACATTTGTTTCCACAATTTGTTCTCATTCATTGTTTACGGACTCCTGTTGTTCTCCAGAATTGGAGTTAGCCTGATTTGACTGTGAATCACGAATAAAGGGTGAAGCTTCCCTCTCTGCATTTCTAGATCTGCGTCCACGACCGCGACCACGTCCACATCCTCCTCTCATCATACTGTAAGCATAAATGCTCAATATACAGGGAACAACATCGTACCAACGTTCAAAAATTATAACATGTAAAGGACAAGTTAGAGTTTAGGAAACTTACAACCACCGCTCACACAAATACGTAGGCAGTTCAATGATGTTATTCACATCCGGTTACCTCAAAAGATGTATATGAACCCTATTTTAACACAACGGCCAATATATCCATAATCTTAGCTCTGATACCATATTCTGTAACACCCCAAGATATTCCGGATTATTACATCGCCGTAAACCCTTGAAATAAGGATTTACTAGGCTAAGAATTTAAAAACAACATTATTAAATGCCAACCGTAAAATTTATTATTACATCACAAGTCTGAAAAGTACATATCAGCCAACATCCGAATACAATCTCAAAAGACCAACAAAACAACAGCGTACTCGAGTACTTTATTAAAAACAAAACGCAACTGACAAACCACCGCGGCCGTAACATCACTCTGCACCCTTGTCATCATGTAGCTCTAGTGGTTATTTCCCCATCCTCTTGTATCCTGAACATAAAACAAATGTCCACCCCCGAAGGGGTTAGCACAACGACGCTAGTATAAGTACGATAATTATACAACAACAGAGTATTCAACATCTCACGAAGAATAACGACAACATCATCAATGACAACAATAAGAACGAGTCTCTACTACGAGAATACTCACAATACCACACACAACATGATAATCACAACATGATACCCACTACATGATATAACATACACATGGTAATTCCGATGATCCAGCATTCACTGCATAGATCCCAAGATCCCGTCGGACCAACACGAGGTGGAAAAACTTGTCCAATGATCTAGCGCACGCTAGCATAGATACCAAGTTGATCCCGTCGGACCAACACGAGGTGGACAAACAATAACGACACATATGCACGAAAATATGTATAACATCAATACATAAAACATAATTAAAGTACCTGCCTTAGAAATATGGCAAGAATTAAATACTTCAACGACTTCAACAAACTCGAAGGCCACTCCTTCGATCAACCGTTCGCAAACCTCGAACCTTACACAAAAAGGAAATAACGACAACTCAACTTACGTAACAATACTATCACACGAACATTCTAAATGTTCTAATAATAACCTAGTACAATCATCATTGCTCGGCCGATTTTCCAGTTAACTACTCAAAGTATCCTACGTCGAACGAATACTATTCTATATGCGAAACAAAGGGCCATAACGAGGATAACACATTGATTTCTATAGTTCCAAGGATGTTCAAATCATCACAAATCCACATTTCGATTCCTGATTATCAAATCCAATACTTGGTTTGGTTATTTTAACACATTTCAACCGAGTTCTAAATTAGTTCATCTCTATGATTTTTTGTTCTTCCACACGCAATTCCTCTTGTCAAAGTTTTAAGTTCAAAACAATTATCACCAAACCAATCACTTCGTTCTAACCATCAATATGAAGATTATCACATCAAGAAACATCTACAAATCATGAACTATACTCGAAGAACACCCTCTACATTTGTCCTCTTGAATACATCTAACACATGTGATAACCTTAACAAATCATCCCTCAATAGAGTGTTTCAAATTCGTCGTCAAAGGCATGTTATGAATTCAGCAAACTCTAACTCAATGTTTAACAAAATGAAGGCTCAACTCTAATACCTCTTAACAATGGAAATCCTAAGTATAAATTCTTCCACTCTTCCTAAAACATGGTGTTTGATTCTCTAAGTTATCAATAACATTAATAGCTCCAGTAATAATGTTCATAATTAGTATAAGAACACGAATTCTAGGCTCGGGTAGCATCAAATACCTTATTACGGAGGAGAACAATGAAATACTCGGCGGAACTCAACACCCTGGTGTGAACATCAATCCAAGATGCTTCCCAATTTCAACCACCAAGTAGAGAGGCTAAATCAAGGGTTATATTGCAGGAGAGGCTCTCTGGACTTGCAGAATTCGGACAAGGAGGGAAGAACAAAAAGTGTGAAATGAAATGGGTTGATGTCTTATTTATAAGATCCTAATCTTTACGTACGTCAGCCAAAAGGTATTATGTACACTATAGCCTTAACGTACGTTATGTGCAACTCCTTACGTACGTTAACGTTCGTTGGTAGCTCACTGCCTCATTTTCTGACTTCCTTAACGTACGTTAACAATCACATTTACGTACGTAATATGTTTGGTGTAGCATACGTTATTATACTCCTCTAACGTATGTTGTGCCTCATTGACTTGCTTTATCAAGGTTGTCCAGGTTCACACGGGGAATCCTTACCCGACAATATCATGACTGGCCCCATGCACCGACCAGACTAATCTGCCTTTGACTGCCTGTTACGTATGCTATGCTTTGCCTATAGCATATGTTATCTGCAGCTCTTAAAGTACGTTATGCTCAACTGCTAGCGTACGTTATGACGTGCAGATGCATGCATACATGTCTTTGAAAACTCAAGACTGTAGGAATACGAATACGGGAAAATCACACTTTGATTATCAATATAATATAATCGTATGCTACAAGTTTCAAATACAGATGAAATACACGATAATTATTCTGGTATTACAACACTCGTGTGCCGGTTGGTATGTGTAGGATTTTCAGGACGGGCACATATAGTCATGTAGGTAGTTGACCTTACGTTGAGCTGTGCACACGAGACGTACTTCCTTAGCTGATTAGGTACAAAATCACATTTGCATTCGACCGATACCCATTAGTGGCTTGTGCATGGACACATTTCCATCCCGGGTGTAGTGTGGTGCCATCCTTTGAGCCATAACATAGTTGATGCACACAACATGTTGGGTTGTGTGTGTTTTTAGCGGGAATGGGTTGTAATCTGGTCGTTTCATATAGCTTGTTTGATTGCGTATGTTGGATGATTTGAGATTATAATCAGACTTGGGTTTATACAACATGCGGGATTGCGTATATCCCGTGAGTTTGTGATTATGATCTGGTTGATTCATACTGTGTGCTTGATCGCATGTGATCAATGGTTCAAGATTATTATTATCTCGTTACTTTGTTGATCTTGTTTGGAGTTTACCATGTTGATGTTATTCTGGATCTTTGTTGATTATTTTTTAATCGTGTAGGAGCTTACCATGCGACGATGTTCTCGGTTTTGTTGATCCTCTGTTGATTGTTTTAGGAGTTATCACGTTGATGGTATTTTTGGTTGTGGTTAACCTTTAGTTGGTCATATTCGAGTTTATCATATTGATGGTATTCTCGGCTGTGGTTGACCCTTGGCTGGTCGTATTGGAGTTATCTTGTCGACATTATTCTTGGTGGATATCTTGGTTGGTTATTATTATTAATGTGTGAGTATTCTGACTTTGCATCGATGTTTCGAGACTTGTTTCCATTGTTTGGGCAGTTGTATCACATATGTATTGTGTGCTATTAGTTTTGTCATGATTGATAATATTTTATCAGGTTTGGGATTTGATCGTGTGATACGACGGACGGGATTTGGCATGGATAGATTATTCCATACTTGAGTTATTATGATATTTTGAGGATTTTAGCAGTGTTTGAATACAGTATAGATGATTATATTCGGTTATATTTGTCATTTGAGAATGCGAGATGTGGATTATGATAAGGCTGTTGGGTTTCAGTGATTAAAATTGAGTTACGAAGCTGAAAAATAACCGGTCTAACCGGATAGAAAATTGAACCCCTAAAACGGATCGATCAAGCATCGTAGATACGAATATATATAAAATTGATGAAGATTAAATTAAGAAAGTCATACCCTCGTAGAGCTTTGATAATTTTGTCTCGATGGAAAATTCTCGAGTCAGGCTTTGATCGTTTCCGATCACCAACACAAACACGAATCCAATTCGTTTAAACTTGATGAATGATCAAAGAACGAAAATGTTGAGTATCTCTACTTTATCACGCGTCGGATATTGATCTTAACATTATATATCAATTCATTCTCAAAGAACAAGACTAGGAATTGATATAGTATTTTCCTTCTCTTCTCTTCTTCCTTTTATTTCTCTCTAAGATGAACAAGAAAATCAAGAAATTTTTTCTCACCCCCTCTGTTTACTTTGGTCGTAGCATGTAATGGTGGTGGTGTGTTGTTTTTATTTTATAACATGTGAAGATGAGATTTCAGGATCATTCAAATCTTGATCTCTTTGTCCACATGTATAAATCAAATCCTCAAGACCCCACACAACATCAAGACAATATCAAAGAAAGCATATAAGAGGTGAGGAGGGAGAGAGGGGGTCGGCCTACTTGGTTGGTGAGAAAATGAGTCGAGCCACTAGGTGCATGTACCGGACGTCCGCGAGTCTAGTCCGTTAAGTACACTTGCTTTATCTCAAATATATTTATACTCAATTAATTATCCAGTTAATTAATTTTATCAAATACAAAATTATAATAATATATTTCCAAGAAATAATTATTTATGAATTAAATTAATCTCCCAGTAATTAATTTCAATTCACAAGACCGCTATGATTTACCAAATAAATCAAATTAGATATCCAATATGCAATATTAATGAACAGATAATAAATATATATCTTATCCATCAAATATTCTTATGCGCGACCCCATAGGTCTGTCTTAGTCGGCAATGGGAGGAACCAAGGAGTACGGATAACACTTAGCCAGTCTAGTGCTCCGTACCATAACCCAACTAAGAATGAAAGATTGGATCATTCAAAACCATTATGTCATGAATACTGTAGACGTATAAACCCTTCAATCATATGTCCCGATCAAGTATTAGGGTCACGGTAAAGTCAAAACCTATTATAACTTGACTCGATGCATTTTGTTAATGCAAACCGAGATCACCGAGCTCTTGTGTATCAAATACAACTAGCTCTAACTGTTGGGGATAGCGCCTTAGGACATTCGATGTGCCTATATTTGTAATTGTCAGATTTAAATAAAGTTATTTGATATCATCGATTTCTTGTTGTTTATTATAATGTGCACGTGTTTCAATATTATAATAATCAAATAATAGTTATTCACAAATAATAAAATTAATCAAATATCTTTGGTCCAATCACGTAGAGTGAGATTCAAGTGATTAATATACTAGTATAAATTTGATAGATAATCACCGAATGATTAGGCTATGGAACGGATAAAACTTATGAGTATTAGTTGGAGAACGTGATACTAAACATCGCCGCATTGAGATCACTGAATAAAAATATCATAAGTGAATCTCAATAAAACAATATGTCAATAAATCCTTGAACCTGAGATTATCATAGAGTCCAACATGATAACTGCTATGCCTTGACGTAATCCAACATCATCTGAAAATGGTGGTCATAAAGGTTAGCGATCGGGATGAGTGGGACTCATGTAGATGGCAATGAATAATCAAGATGGGATTTGTCCCTCTTTTTAGGGAGAGAGATATCTGTTGGAGCCTTCGATAAGTTGGACTTAAGGAAATGCATTGCTATGCTCAATTGAAGAGTCATTTGATTCAATCAGTCTACTTAAGATCGAGAAAGCATTTGAACATAATAAGTATGACAATTTCTATGACTTAGTTCAAATAAAATATCGTGCGATAAAGGGATTTGACATGGTAAATGGTTTAATGGACTATCAACTTATATTATTTGGGTAGTCATAATGTCTTGCTAGAGACCGCTTGCGACTTATTATTTAATAAGGTATTAAATAATTGCCAACATAATATAATCCTTTTGGGTCACACATGGAGGCAACGCCAAGCGATAAGCGAAATCTCCAACCCTGTCCAAAATCTCAAAAGGTCCAATATACCTCAGACTAAGTTTCCCCTTTTTCCCAAAGGGGAAACTCCTCTGGTCGGCGATACCTTCAGTAGAACATGGTCTCCCACTTCGAATTCTAAAGGTCGACGTCAACTATCAACATAAGATTTCTAACAGCTCTGGGCAGTCAATAACCGGTCCCAGATAATAGAAATCTTCTCCTTAGTATCCAAAAACATATTCGGTTCCGTTCCGACTAGATCCGAAGCCATGTCCCAACATAATGGTGATCTACACCGCCTACCATAGAGTGCCTCGAAAGGTGCCATCTTGATCGACGCATGTGTAACACCCCAAAACCATCCGGGATATTACAGCGCCGTGGGTCCCGCGCCGGAACCCACCAGGCTAAAAACTATTTCAAAAACATTTAAAAACGCCAAAAAGCCGATGACGGTAATATTTTAAATACTCAAATATTTTCAAAAATATAGTTCTGAAATATCGTCATAGAATACCATTTGAAAATACAAGGCGAAATGCCGAATCTAGACAGTTAAAAATGTACATTAAGCTGCCACTTAAATGTACCGAAAAATAATTGGGAAAAAGAGTTTAACGAAATAACCCAAGTTCGCAAAATGCCAAAAAGGCCCTTTTAAAATACACACACGCAGCGGATAAAGATACCGAAAAGCCATTTTGAAATATACACACGCAACGGATAAATACAGTTCAAAATACACATTTGCAGCGGAAATAAAACAACCAGAAATAAATACTCAATACTAAGAAACATGCCACAGCCAATATCACCCGGGAAGCTCATCCCTTCACGACTGCTACTAGTTCGATCTCCGAGTACCTAAAAATAAAGCCCACGATGGGGTCAGCCACAATACTCAATAATGATATCGATTACATCATCATAAATAATTACATACCAATGTAATAATACTGTAAGAATACTACCAATGTAAACTTACCGTCATAACCTTACCAATTCATGGCAATCCATACCAAATCGATCCTTACCATAATTCACATTTCGCATTCTCAAATGACGAAATGAACTCAACCACAACCAACTGTACTGTATTCAAATAATATCAAAAATCCTAAAAACATCATCATAACTCATAATCATGAAATAATTCATCCGTGCCAAATCCTGTCCATCGGATTACACAATCAAAACTCAACCTGGATAAACCAATAGTACACAACATATCTGTACATCAACTACGACATGATAATGATAACAAATCCCGAACATCGACGTACAGTCTGAATGCTTAAACGATCAATAACCAGATCAACCAATACGTCAACTGAGAATATCACCAATATGATAACTCCAATATGACCAACAAGGAATCAATGATAACCGAGAGTACCCTCAACATGGTAAACTCCCAACACGATCAACAAAGATCAACAATAACCAAGAATACCCTCAACAAGGTAGACTCCAAATGATCAACAAAGGACCAACAATAACTGAGAATACCATCAACAAGGTAAACTCCAAACAATCAACAATAATGGATCTCAAGAAAATTACCTCGACTGTCGAAACATACCCCTCAGGCGTATGAACAACCAGTCGCAAACCGTCGAACATACCCAACCATGAATGGAGGATGAACGACCAAACAATATGGCTCAAAGATGGAAATCATAGTACGCCCGATCCGGAAATATGTGTTGGGATTCCACAGAAAATAAACGCAGCGGAAGAATAAACGGAATCCCTAAGAGGATCGATCAAGTAACGTATATACGAAAAGAAATACGAAGATCAAGGAATCAAAGTCCCATACCTTTGATGTCTCTGAAAAACCTTCGTATGATGATGATGATGATGAAGAGCCCTTCGTTCCAAACACCGAAAGCACGGTGCCTCTACTTCACACGCCGGAACTTGACGGAAAAATCAGCAAACTTCCTTTCTCTAAGAATGCGGCTAGGGAAGCTTGTAGGAATTTTTCTCTCGATCTTTTCTACTAATAACTTGTCTCTAAGATCAAGTATATGCTGTAGAAAATTTTTCTCACTCTTGATGCTCTCTCAAAAACGAAATTTTCACTTGGGGAAGGAAGAAGGAGACTTTTATGATTAAAAGACTTTCTTTTCACAAATGATTACAAGCCTCACATGTAGAAGATGCTTTTAAAAGCATCTCTTCACCTCACATGATCCCACAAGTATATTATATAATGAGAGAGAGACAAAGTAGAGAGGAGGGGGGGCCTTATAGGGAATCTTCCAAGAAACGGGTCGAGTTAATTCGGCTCGTGTATTGGATGTTCGTCAAACGAATCCCTCGTGAATCGGATGTCCGTCAAACGAATCCGTTTTATTTACAATGTGTTTATACTAATTAATTAATCCAATTAATTAGTTATATCAAACACAAATATACATTTCTCTAAGAAATATAATTTATGAATTAAAGTAATCACCGAGTAACTTACTTACAATTCATAAGACTGCTATTTGATTTATCCGATAAATCACTAATATCTAATATTATAAGAGAGATTATTAATTCATATTTATCCGTCAATGATCCTATTGCGCGACTCCGTAGGTTCGTCTCAGCCGGCATTGGGAGGAATCAATGAGTGGGGGAAGCACTTAGCCAGCCTAGCGGGCCGCACTGTAAACCCCGACTGAGAACGAATGAACGAATCATTCCAGAACCATTATGTCATGAATACCATATACGTATAGACCCTTCCTCAGATGTCCCGGTCAAATCTTCGGGTCACGGTAAAGTCAAACCCTACTGGTGACTAGACTCTATACATGTGTTAATACAAATCAAGACCGACTGATTAATAGTGTATCTAATACGACTATATCAGAATGCTTTGGCCAAAGACTTATGATCTTATTCGCCATTAACCGTATAGGACATTCGCCTGCTCACTAACAGGAGATAGAATCCTTTCTTGGCGTACAGTAAAGCCTGCTACCTGCCCGTATAGTCCACACTTCGAGGTCGACTCAGCAATTAAGGAAATGAGTCTAACTACTCTAATGACAAACTAAACGTCACAGGCACATCTTCTACTGAACCCTCAAGTCAAAGGTCCACGTATACTATCACAACCTTTCGATTCGTCATCGACTCTCCGAGAGTGAATACCGTGTGACTGAATCGAGTATGAGTCGTGTTTGAGTATACTGGTCCCACCAATATACTTATAACTATGCTATCAAGACGTGAACACGTCCTAGCATCAGTTATACAAGTCTTATTAAAACTTAATGTCCTGTTAAGTTTTATCTACTTGCGAACTAGTTAAGCATTCGAGCTCTAAACACTTCTAGTGCCTATCTCCTTATCTCCATAAGAAGTAGAATGTTCACTCTCAAATGCAAGGACTATTATTCTATATACCAAATCATAATGCCAGTGATATACAATAATATAGAAATAATAATTGCCTTATTAAATATAATATTCATAATTACAATACAATTGCTCTCACTCTCTCATCCTCTGAGTGGCATTCGAGGGCATATATTCCTAACAATCTCCCACTTGCACTCAATGCCACAAACTATGGTATCTAATACCCATACTCTCTAGATGTCTCTCTAAGACCTTCTGAGATAGTGGCTTGGTAAGCGGATCAGCAACGTTATGTAACACCCCAAACTAGGCGGATATTACAGTGCCGTGGACCCCCGACTGGGACCCACCAGGCTAATGAAAATGAGTGAATTACGCAGGGTAAATGTAGTACCGAACCACATTACACAATTAATTACTCCGATGAGGAGTTTCATACAACACACCTGGATGATATCAATACAAGTATATTTTATATGAAGATAAAATATACAACAGAGTGAAATGAATATTCAAACTAATGTCTGCAAGCTGAATAAATGAAGAAAACATAAATGATCGAATAGATCGGGCCCCCTACTAGTATCACTGGGACTCCTCGCCGTCACCGTGCTCTCCCCGTGCTTTAGCTTTGCCATGACCTGAAAAACAATATCCCCCAACGGGGTCAGTTACACAGAACAACAATCCTCAAGAGTTGAAAATACACAATCATGAGTTATCCACAGTTATGAAATATCCTGTCGAAACATACGCAATCAAACATGCTATATGAATCAACTAATGATACGGCTCAAAGGAATGGCACCACACTACGTCCGGGATGGAAATGTGTCCGTGCACAAGCCACCAACGAGTATCGATCGAATACACGTGTGGTCATGTACCTAATCAGTCTCACGAAGCCATCAACTCGTGTGGACAGTCCAATGTGAGGCCACCAACCAACACACGACTATAATGTGCCCGACATGAAAATCCTACACATACCAACCGGCACGCCAGTATGACCCGGAATGCCACGATATGACAAAAGTGACAACGAAAATGAATAATGACTCACCAAGATTAAATGATGGTGAAATGAATGATAGCTCAATGAAATGATTGGAACCGTCGTTCCTTATGACTGAGGTGATTAATTGACAATGACAAGTTTTGATACGGTTAATACAATGATGAATGAGTTACGATTATGAATGAACAACAACAAAAGGAATGAATATCCTTTTAACCAAGTAAGAATTAACTTACACAATACCGATGATAATGTCCTTCCACGAACAACGTCCTAAATGAAATGTCGGTCGCTCGAACAACCTTGAACAACAATAATTACCAACAACCGATCAATACACGAATCAAATACGATCATAACCGACCCAAACGTCGATACAACAATATCCGAACTCGTAGATGTACTCTAACGAAAACGTTGAGGATATCCTTCCCGTTGGTTAAAACCAACCCAAATTATCGAACCAACTCCAAAATGATTGATTCAAACCAGCAAAACATTATCAATGACATCAATAATCTCATAGAAATCGACAATTCAAGTTTATAATAACGACAATCGGAAATCCCCAAAATAACCGAAGTCAACCCCAAGGGTTCTTGAAATAATTCCGAAAATAACCATTAAATCCGTAAGAATATACTTATCCAAGGTAGATAATCCATATCTAACATATTTCATTGATAATCCAAGCTTACACGAAGAAATCGGAAGGAAAAACCCAAAAACCCGAAATTCTAGATCCAAGAATTTAATACCTTTGATTGGGTGTTTTGGAGATGATGAAGTGATGATTAATCCAACTCAAAGACTTGAAGATGATGATTGATGATTACACCTTGAAGAACACTCTCTAAATCGCCCAAATCGCCAAGAACCGACGGGAGGAAGAGAAAAAGATGACAAATGACGAAGTCTGACTAAACTGTCCAATTTATAGCTACCCGTGTTAGCGTGCGCTAGCCCTTGTGCGTAGCGTGCGCTAACGAGTAATTTGGGTAGTCGAGTACCCACTGTCCGAACACGGTAGCGCGCGCTACGTACCTTTTTGTAGCGTGCGCTACAGCCATATCATTAGCGTGCGTTAATGCTCATAGTTAGCGTGCGCTAACGAATAATTTGATGCCCAGTACTGGAATCCAGAAACTGCCTGACCTCTGACCTGACCTCGATAGCGTGCGCTACAACCATTGTTTAGCGTGCGCTAATATATCGGTTGCGTACGCTAACAACAACACATAGCGTGCGCTATGAATTAATCCAGTGCAGTCCAGTAGCCACTGGACTCAACCTGATCTGTCCTTAGCGCGCGCTACACCTCATATTAGCGTGCGTTACTTCAACCCACTAGCGCGCGCTACTTACCATTCGTAGCGTGCGCTACTTATAACTCACTGCGCAGTCCGGACTTCCGCGGCAATGTGGTAACCTTAGCGTGCGCTAAAGCTGAGTGGTAGCGTGTGCTACCTATACCCAATTAGCGTACGCTAAAAGGAGTATGTAGCGTGCGCTACCCCTCACGCACAGCTCGCAACGAAAATGACAATGATGATAAACACGGCACGAAACTCCAATCAGATTAGTGATGAATGATGATTGATACACGATACAATTACTCTGAATGATGAATACCATGACTGAATATGAGTGACAATTGATCAATAATGAATGAAATTACTGAGTATCAATTACTGAATGATAAATACTGAATGATAATTACTGAGTTACAACTGGGTATTACACGTTATTTGTTGTGTCTACTCTCTGCAGTGTAACATTCCCATCCCGAACCATTTCTCTAACAAAATGATATTTTCTCGCAATATGTTTGGTGTTGTGGTGAGCCCTAGGCTCCTTAGCCTGTGCAACAGCTCCGTCGTTGTCACAAAACAGTGTCACGGGCTTCTCTGCATTAGGAACCACTTGAAGTTCCTCAGTGAACTTCTTTATCCAAAAATCTTCTTTAGCAGCCTCCGTGGCTGCCTGATATTCGGCTTGACATGTAGAGATAGCAGCTGAACTTTGCTTGGCACTTCTCCAAGAAACTGCCCCACCATTCAGCGTAAAGATATACCCTGATGTGGACATCTGATCATCCATGTCCCCCGAAAAATCTGAGTCTGTATAACCCATCACTCTTAGTTCTCCACCGCCGTATGTAAGAACCAAGTCTTTAGTCCTCCTTAGGTACTTAAGAATGTTCTTTACAGCAATCCAATGTTCCTGCCCTGGATTTAACTGAAACCGACTTACTACGCTCACAGCATAGGCAATGTCTGATCTAGTGCAAATCATTGCATACATAAGGCTACCTACTACCGAAGCATAAGGTACCTTGCTCATTTCCTTTCTATCTTCCTCACCTTGAGGACACATCTTTAAGGAAAGTTTTGAACCATGTTGCATAGGTAGAAACCCTCTTTTAGAATCTTCCATCCTAAATTGCTTCAGGATCTTTTCTATGTAGAGGGCTTGGGAAAGACCTAACATTCTTTTCGCTCTATCCCGGTAGAGACGAATACCCAGAATATAGGTTGCTTCTCCCAAGTCTTTCATTGAGAACTCTTTAGAAAGCCAAGCTTTCACAGAACTGAGCATTCCTACGTCGTTTCCTATAAGTAGAATGTCATCTACATATAGTATTAAGAACGTAATTTTGCTCCCACTAACCTTCTTGTAAATACATGGGCTCTTCTTCATTTTGGACAAAATCAAACTCTTTGACTGTCTCGTTAAAATGAAGATTCCAACTCCGTGAAGCTTGCTTTAGTCCATAAATGACACACTGAAGTTTGCATACTTTATGAATATTGGTTTGAGATATGAATCCCTTAGGCTGTTCCATGTAAATATCCTCCTCGAGGAATCCATTTAGGAATGCTGTTTTCACATCCATTTGCCATATTTCATAATCTAAGTGGGCTGCTATAGCAAGCATCATGCGAATAGACTTAATCATAGCTACAGGCGAGAAGGTCTCGAAGTAATCGATTCCTTCTCTTTGGGAATAACCCTTTGCCACAAGCCTGGCCTTATAGGTATCAACCTTGCCATCTCCATCAGTCTTTCTCTTATAGATCCATTTGTTTCCAATAGGCACTATGCCTTTAGGACGATCTACTAAATTCCAGACCTGATTAGCATGCATTGAGTCTATCTCAGCTTCCATAACTTCTTGCCACTTGGTGGAGTCAACGTCTACCATCGCTTGGTCGTATGTAGAAGGATCATTCTCTTGACTACTTTCTGTCATCTCATGAACACCTAGTTCCTCTTGATGCAGATAGCCATACCTCTCAGGTATATGAGAAATTCTACTAGACTTGCGAGGTTGTGTTTGTATTTCAGAAGGTTGGGTTCTAATATCTTGCATAGGTGTCTCATTTGGTGTTTCTTTTATTTCTTCCAAAGAAATATTTCTAATCGCCCTCCTTCCCGAATAAACTGATCTTCCAGGAAGTGTGCTTGTATAGCAACGATGATCCTATGATCTTCGTGCATGTAGAATAGATATCCCATGGAATCCCCTGGATATCCTATGAAACGACCTTTCACAGACCTAGTTTCCAATTTCTCTACTTTAGTCTTCTTGACATAAGCAGGGCATCCCCAAATCCTAATGTGATTAAGACTTGGTTTTCTACCTCTCCACATCTCATGGGGAGTCTTAGGAACGGATTTGGAAGGATATCTGTTCAAGATATGCACAGCAGTAAGGAGTGCGTAACCCTACAGATAAATCGGTAGATCAGTATAGTTAAGCATGGAGCGAACCATGTCCAACAAGGTTCGGTTCCTTCTTTCTGATACACCATTTAATTGTGGAGTAGCTGGAGGAGTGAATTGTGACACTATTCCTAGTTCTTTTAAGAACTCATCAAATTCGGTACTCATGTACTCACCACCCCGGTCTGACCGAAGAGTCTTAACACGGTTACCTGTTTGATTTTCAACTAGGGCTTTAAATTCCTTGAATTTATCAAAAGCTTCAGACTTATGTTTCATTAAGTACACGAATCCATACCTGGTATTGTCATCAGTGAATGTAATGAAATATTGAAAACCATCTCGTGCCACTTCAAACGGGCCACAGACGTCGGTATGGATCAATCCAAGTTTTTCAGCAGCTCTTTCAAAAGTCCCTGCGAAGGGTAACTTAGTCATTTTGCCTTGAAGGCAAGATTCACAAGTTGGATAGGGATCTGATCCCAATGGACCTGTAAGCCCATCTTTCTCCATTTTATGAACCTTGGTCTGAGCGATATGACCAAGTCTAAGATGCCACTTAAGTGCTTGGTTCGTTTCATCCCTACCACGCTTCCTAGTTATATTGTTCACAGTTGTTTTATTCTTTAAATTTAAATGGTATAAACCATTTAATAATGTAGCAGTACCAACCAATTTATTTCTGAAATAAATACGACAGGACCCATCTCCAATAAAGAAGTGAAATCCCTTTCGGTCCATGACCGGAATTGATACAATATTCTTGTGCCCCTTGGGCAAAACAAGTACATCATCTAAAGTAAGAATAATACCAGATTCTAAATCCAACATAAAGGATCCGATATCAGAAGCCTCGACACTATGCCCACTTCCGACGGTGACCATCACCTCCCCTGAATCCAGCTTCCTACTTCGTTCCAGATCCTGATTCATTGTACAAATGTGAGAACTCGCACCGGAATCAAGTATCCAAGAAGTAGAATATACAGTTACAGAACAATTTGTTTCTAAAACCAGAGTTCCGCACCAAGGCGCATTACGGTCAAGCTTTGGACGACTCTCTTCCAAAGGGCCTAGCTCACCGCAGCTTGAGGCATACATCCGCTTTCTTGGCCCCCTTGCTCTTTTGAACCATTGGGGCCTTGCCCTTTCCCTTGTCGATCTTGGCTATTGGACCTAACTTCTTCTTGTTCTTTTTCTTCTTATTCTAGGACTTCCAAATCCCAGAAGAAATCACAAGTGCAGCTTCCTTTCCTTTGTCTTCATCCGAGACTCAGGCAATGTCGCTTGTTCATTAGCCCAGCTAAGTTACATGCAATCTCATTGCAGTTGAAGTTCATGACAAATTGTGAAAAGGAGTTAGGAAGTGACCGCAGGATAAGGTCAGTTTGGAGAGATGCATGCATCTGAAAATCAAGAGCTTCCAATCTCTCAATCATCGAGATCATCTTGAGGACATGGTCCCCAACCCTCTCCTCTTCCTTCATCCTGGCGCCGAATAATTGCTTTGATATCTCATATCTAGCAGTTCGGCTATGCTCTCCATAGAGCTCAGCCAGGTGCGCTAAGATAGCTCGTGAAGACGTCATCTTTTCATGGGCACGTTGAAGCTCATTGGTCATTGAGCCTAACATGTACCCTCGCACTCTTATGTCGTCTTTTACCCATTTCTCATGGGCATCGACATCTTCCTGATTGGATCGGGTTCTTGCAGGAGCCGCTGGGATGTCCGCCTCCAAGACGTATCCCAGCATTTCCATAGTTAGGACAATCCTCAAGTTCCGAAGACAGTCCACATAGTTCGGACCAGTTAGGACGTTCTTTTCAAGTAGTATAGCGAGTGGGTTTATCGTCATATTGAGAGTTTTGTTAACTGCAGAGAATAATTAGAGATTTGTTAGTGTTTGTTTAATTATGATCCGAGTAAAGAATTTAAGGACTTTCTTTATTCATAACTCGGCTCCCACTATTTTATCGGCATTTACACACTCCCATGTTAAATCCGGAAGTCTTGGGTGACTTCATAGTGGTGATCGATTTCTTTACAAAGTTTAATAGAGGGCAACCCATACGGTTTATATTCTATTATTCTTTATAAAGTGGTGTCTAATCCCAACCCATCTAATGGATGATTCGATCTTCTTTTACCCCTAGTTCACTTGCCCTCAACCCATTCGGTTTCTATGGCTCACTGAACTATCTAAGTTTAAACCGTCAACTCCTATTAGTCTGACAATTGAATCTTACTCGGCAACCCATACGGTTTATAGGGGTTTGATTTGTCACAACTAAAGGCATCTAATGCACTCTAGGAATTTATCAACTTTCCCCAAAAATATTACCCCGACATACTCGGAAGAATAATATTCCGGTTTACATTTCAATTTTCCATGAGTTTGACGGAGGGTAGGAAACCTCGTAACCTTTATAACTTAGTGTTTGTCAGTGGGAGTATTAACGCGATTATATGTTACACTTTGCACATTAATCCGTTTATAAGCGCGGTTTGTGGTTTGTCAATCATTCAAAATGAAAAACAATAAATAGCAACCTAGTTACTACCAACATATAGCTCATGGACTTTTTCCTAAGTATTGGGCCAAGCCAAATAAAGAAAGGAAAATACGATTGATTCTTCGTCTTCTAGTCGGTCGTCTTCGGTCTTCGTCATAGCCATATGAATAATTACATCATTGAACAATACGTCCTACTATACATATTTTCTAGTAAAAATAAATAGGCTCAAAATGGCCTTTACAACCATATTGAATCGAACAAATCAACAACTAAGTCCACGAGCTATATCACCATCACATAAGGCATTCCATACAACATGTAACGGTAAATGAAATTAAATAATCAACTAATATATTAATCCAATTAATATAAAAATTAATCTATTTAATTTCTACAATATTAATCAAATTAATATTTATAATCGTCATTTTAATCCGTTCAAAGTAATCCGGCCAAAATAATATTCTCGTCTAATAATTTCCCTTAATAAAAAATATTCCAAATATTTTATTAAATCTAATTAAATTCAATTTAAATTTCGGAAATTATTACAACGAAATATAAACATAAAAATGGAGTCCCTAAAATCCAAAGACGTGCCCAAATTTACACCCGATTCAAAATCGGGCCGAAAACCCGAGAACCGCCCGACCGAGTCACTTCGCCACCGCCTGCAGCCGGCCGAGCTACTACAAGAGCCTACCGAGTCACTCTCGCCGGCCGTGCAGCAGCCCAAGAGCCGCCGGCACTGCCTTCGTGCGGTATTCGTGTTTAACCCCGCTTTTCTCATTTTTTCGACTCGCTATTAAAAGCGAAAAAGTTTCTTAACTTCATGAAGAACTTATAAATCAACATAAATCAAAATTTTCAGATTTATAATTCACATAAAATAGTCGAAACTTGACTTACTATGAACGATTAAATATCTTCGATTATATCTATTATGATTCTAAATCATAAACATCATCAAATAACATTCCAAATGCAAAGATGATCATATATACGATATATTTGACCTCTCCCCGATACCACTGTTGGGATTCCACAGAAAATAAACGCAGCGTAAGAATAAACGGAATCCCTAAGAGGATCGATCAAGTAACGTATATACGAAAAGAAATACGAAGATCAAGGAATCAAAGTCCCATACCATTGATGTCTCTGAAAAACCTTCGTATGATGATGATGATGAAGAGCCCTTCGTTCCAAACACCGAAAGCACGGTGCCTCTACTTCACATGCCGGAACTTGACGAAAAAATCAGCAAACTTCCTTGCTCTAAGAATGCGGCTAGGGAAGCTTGTAGGAATTTTTCTCTCGATCTTTTCTACTAATAACTTGTCTCTAAGATCAAGTATATGCTGTAGAAAATTTTTCTCACTCTTGATGCTCTCTCAAAAACGAAATTTTCACTTGGGGAAGGAAGAAGGAGACTTTTATGATTAAAAGACTTTCTTTTCACAAATGATTACAAGCCTCACATGTAGAAGATGCTTTTAAAAGCATCTCTTCACCTCACATGATCCCACAAGTATATTATATAATGAGAGAGAGACAAATTAGAGAGGAGGGGGTGGATTATAGGGAATCTACCAAGAAATGGGTCGAGTTAATTCGGCTCGTGTATTGGATGTTCGTCAAACGAATCCCTCGTGAATCGGATGTCCGTCAAACGAATCCGTTTTATTTCCAATGTGTTTATACTAATTAATTAATCCAATTAATTAGTTATATCAAACACAAATATACATTTCTCTAAGAAATATAATTTATGAATTAAAGTAATCACCGAGTAACTTACTTACAATTCATAAGACCGCTATTTGATTATCCGATAAATCACTAATATCTAATATTATAAGAGAGATTATTATTCATATTTATCCATCAATGATCCTATTGCGCGACTCCGTAGGTTCGTCTCAGCCGGCATTGGGATGAATCAATGAGTGCGGGCAGCACTTAGCCAGCCTAGCGGGCCGCACTGTAAACCCCGACTGAGAACGAATGAACGAATCATTCCAGAACCATTATGTCATGAATACCATATACGTATAGACCCTTCATCAGATGTCCCGGTCAAATCTTCGGGTCACGGTAAAGTCAAACCCTACTGTTGACTAGACTCTATACATGTGTGAATACAAATCAAGACCGACTGATTAATAGTGTATCTAATACGACTATATCAGAATACTTTGGCCAAAGACTTATGATCTTATTCGCCATTAACCGTATAGGACATTCGCCTGCTCACTAACAGGAGATAGAATCCTTTCTTGGCGTACAGTAAAGACTGTTACCTGCCCATATAGTCCGCACTTCGAGGTCGACTCAGCAATTAAGCAAATGAGTCTAACTA
Source organism: Orobanche coerulescens (assembly GCA_033398695.1). Lineage (NCBI taxonomy): Eukaryota > Viridiplantae > Streptophyta > Magnoliopsida > Lamiales > Orobanchaceae > Orobanche > Orobanche coerulescens. The sequence goes on along the minus strand of CM065805.1, from coordinate 55,087,152 downwards.
CTCTAATGACAAACTAAACGTCACAGGCACATCTTCTACTGAACCCTCAAGTCAAAGGTCCACGTATACTATCACAACCTTTCGATTCGTCATCGACTCTCCGAGAGTTAATACCGTGTGACTGAATTGAGTATGAGTCGTGTTCGAGTATACTGGTCCCACCAATATACTTATAACTATGCTATCAAGACGTGCACACGTCCTAGCATCAGTTATACAAGTCTTATTAAAACTTAATATCCTGTTAAGTTTTATCGACTTGCGAACTAGTTAAGCATTCGAGCTCTAAACACTTCTAGTGCCTATCTCCTTATCTCCATAAGAAGTAGAATGTTCACTCTCAAATGCAAGTACTATTATTCTATATACCAAATCACAATGGCAGTGATATACAATAATATAGAAATAATAATTGCCTTATTAAATATAATATTCATAATTACAATACAATTGCTCTCACTCTCTCATTCTCTGAGTGGCATTCGAGGGCATATATTCCTAACAATATGTCCGTGCACATGCCACCCCGGGTATTGATCACATACACATGTGGTCTTGTACCTAATTAGCCTCACGAACTACGTCTCGTGTGCACGGTTCAATGTGGAAATATCAACACATAACCATCATGTGCCCGGCTAAAAATCCTACACAATAACCAATCGGCACGCAGATATGACTCCAGATATGTCACGATGCAACATGACAACGAAACTCAAAGAAAAACATATCCAATAAGGATCAAAAGACTCACCGAAGTGAACAACAACAGACTGACAATGAAAAGTCGACACGACTAATCGATATCCAAAACATCAATCCTGGGATCATCATCCCCAAATGAATGACCAACACGATCTACGATCTCAATACAACAGTCCTGGGATCAACATCCCTCCATGAATAACCGATACGAAACTCATTACACGAAACCTCAACATATACAACAACTCAACATACTAATTATCCACATGACTGAACAAATACTTAAATTACCTCAAAGCCGAGGACCATATCCATCAACATCCCCCAATGAGACGATCAACACAATCATTAATACCAACAATAGTCCTGGGATCAACATCCCTCAACGAACAACCAAGATTTAATCTCAATATACGAAGCCTCAACATACAACATATACAACAACTCAACATAATAATTATCTCCTAACTGAACAATACATAAATTACCTCAAAGTCGAAGACAACATCCTTTCCACGAACAGCATCCTTGAATGGATACACAGTTAAACGAATAATCCCGAAATAAGAATAGTCCATTTATACCAACAAACCACCGTCCCGACATCAAAGTCGACATAATAAACCATCCCCGATATCTGATATTCCACATCACTGACCAAAGATAACTCACATATCCGTCCTTACTAAACACATTTAAACTATATACACTATGATTTAATCCAAACCAACGCATAATGTACAAACCATCATCCCGACAACTCACATTTATAATATCATTGCTATATGAATTATAAATGAAATGAAAGCGAAACCATTCATTAAATATTATAACTGAACAAGTATAACTTGCCTCGATACCGATACCATGAAGCCGTTTCCAAAATCTATTGCCATAGTCTGCAAGCTTCTCAGCCCCGACCAAAATCAATCTACGAATTCTTTAGCCTCAACCGCAACACAACGGTCATAATCCACGATCAAAACATCACAACCTATTGCAATAATCAATTAACAACAATCCGATAACAATCAATAACCGACATAGCCAACCAAGCGACTCAACGGCTCAACAATACCCCGATCATAAACAAAACCGAACAATACAACTCAAAAAAATACGCACTCATATCCACGATACAAGCCGTAACTCGATGACCACAAATAACAATCAATAACCGACCAACAAACACAACGGTTCTACAATATCCCGATTAAACAGATATCCAAACAACCCGAACCAATCAAACACGAATTTAAAACCACAATACGATTCCACAATCCGAAGATCATATCAATAATCAATTTAACCAAGTCTAAGGATTACCGATTCCATATTCAATCTTAAATAGGATTACAAGTTTCCTCCTTGTATAATCATAATTAAACCAATTACCGATTATAATCATCAATCCGGATGATCCGATTAATTCAACATTATAAATAACCATATTTCAAAGGATTCAAATAATTCCATTATCCGAATTGAACACTTGTTCAATACGTATAAATTCTCAAACTCAAAAGTGAATCATAATCTTATCAAACCCGGAACCATATTCGTATTCCTATACGAATATTGTATCAAAACACATAACTTAGTTTTAGATATGAATATTCCATATTCATATCTAAAACACCAACCTCACTTAAACATGATCATCAATTCATATAATCCAAGAATTCCTTAAGAACACAACTTATTCCGAAATCACATTCAAAATCTCCAAACGACATAATCCGATGAGTTCTATCCTTATTCACAATTCAAGGTATATATAATCATGTCCTTCAACATATACTTCTCATAACATCATGAATCGCAACAAACTATCAAGAACATCGAGAATACTACGATTCCATAATCATAACAACATAATCAAATCATTTGATCACCAATTCTTTATCTTCCCTTAACAAAATTCTCGTAAATACCAAGAATCATCACAACAATATCAATTCAACCATCATTCATACGAAAACGTGTAGAATTTTCCAAGTTCTACTCATTGAGACATTTCATCGAACACTTTGAAGGCATAGTCCAATTCAATCGATTATTCAAAGAAATACTCGAATTCGTTCCACAAAACTTCAAGAGTATCGAATGATTACTAGTTTACAATCAAGTTCAATCAACAATCTGAATCAAAATGAAGCAAATCGGCCAAAACACCAAGAAACCTCAAGAACATGCAAAAACCAAAAGTTTAGGTATTCTTACCTTCGATCCGGGTGGAAGATGATGTTTATCCATGATTCCAACTTCCAAAACATGTTGTTACATGATGATCTTACTCAAATCCATCCACTTTTGCTGAAGGAATCGCGAAAAAACGAAGAAAAATGCCCAAGATGACCTGGTCCAGGCCTTATATAGGCCGAGACCTGCCGACACGTTACGTACGTAACCGGGGGGTCCTTACGCACGTAGCCGGCCGTGGCCTACCCTTCGCCTGGCTTCGCCGACACTTTACGTACGAATCGGCAGCCTTCTTACGACGCATCGCCCTACGGCCAGAATCGCCACAGCCTTACGTACGTAACCGGCTAGTCCTAGCCCCTAACGAGTCACTGCCGACCGCGATCGGCCATCCTTGCGAGTCACTGCCGACCATGCTCGGCCACTACAGGTCCTCTCGGCCACGACTCGGCCAGCCGCCCCGTAACGTACGTAACACTTATTTCGTTGTGTACGTAATACATACGTTGACTTGCTACAAGATATACAGACATGCATTTAATACACCCTGTATAACGTACGTAACTCCATCCGTTGACTCACCTGTCCACATCTGCACCGAAATCCGCCGACCACGGGCCCCACTATCCGATCACAAGTTTGATTCCTCTTGTTACGTACATTATGTACACTATATAACGTACGTAAGCTAACACATTTTACGTACGTAAGCTCCAAGTCTTAACGTACGTAATGACTTTTATACTTAGCCAAAAATTCAATTGTTCCTGCCCGACGTCTCGACATACTGGATACGAACATACGGCATGCTGAATACACATATACTCAACCCAAAAATATTCTCATACGATATACCTGATATCCAAATCAGTTCAACCTGATACAACATATCCTGAATATATCTGTAAATCAAAACGATAATCACACCAGTATAACTGTCTCGGTCCTCAATTTATTTTATCCATACTGTATAGATACCAAACTATACAGTATATCTTAGATAAAACAACGCGAAAAATTTATACTGAAAATTCGGGTATTACATACTACCCCCATTAAAATAAGTTTCGTCCTCGAAACTTGCAACCTCTCGCCAACAACAGATAAATCCAAAATTTCCAACTCATCACAAAAATAATCAAGCGTCGCCACAAGCGAATAACCAAACCAATATACTTACAGGTGTGTGAAGCCGATGATCTCCCGTGATACTAGCACACGACTCCCATACGAAGTCTCAACACGACACCAACACACACCAATATCACAAATAGCAATTTGAAAAGAATATCAAAAATTTTGGAAACTCCAAAAATCAGTTCGACTCAAAAGTTAGAAAAACTCATTTTCAAAAATCACGCTACTACCGTACCGGTAGATCCACATAACACACACGCCTGGGTTCACAAAACCCAAGCTCCGATACCATCTTCTGTAACACCCCCAAAACCATCCGAGATATTACAGCGCCGTGGGTCCCGCGCCGGAACCCACCAGGCTAAAAACCATTTCAAAAACGTTTAAAAACGCCAAAAGGCCGATGACGGTAATATTTTAAATACTCAAATATTTTCAAAAACATAGTTCTGAAATACCATCATAGAATACCATTTGAAAATACAAGGCGAAATGCCAAATATAGACAGTTAAAAATGTACGTTAAGCTGCCACTTAAATGTACCGAAAAATAATTGGGAAAATAAGTTTAACGAAATAACCCAAGTTCGCAAAATGCCAAAAAGGCCCTTTTAAAATACACACACGCAGCGGATAAAGATACCGAAAAGCCATTTTGAAATATACACACGCAGCGGATAAATACAGTTCAAAATACACATTTGCAGCGGAAATAAAACAACCAGAAATAAATACTCAATACTAAGGAACATGCCACAGCCAGTATCACCCGGGAAGCTCATACCTTCACGACCGCTACTAGTTCGATCTCCGAGTAGCTAAAAATAAAGCCCACGATGGGGTCAGCCACAATACTCAATAATGATATCGATTACATCATCATAAATAATTACATACCAATGTAATAATACTGTAAGAATACTACCAATGTAAACTTACCGTCATACCCTTACCAATTCATGGCAATCCATACCAAATGGATCCTTACCATAATTCACATTTCGCATTCTCAAATGACGAAATGAACTCAACCACAACCAATTGTACTGTATTCAAATAATATCAAAAATCCTCAAAACATCATCATAACTCATAATCATGAAATAATTCATCCGTGCCAAATCCTGTCAATCGGATTAAACAATCAAAACTCAACCTGGATAAACCAATAGTACACAACATATCTGTAGATCAACTACCACATGATAATCATAACAAATCCCGAACATCGACGTACAGTCCGAATGCTTATACGATCAATAACCAGATCAACCAATATGTTAACTGAGAATATCACCAACATGATAACTCCAATATGACCAACAAGGAATCAATGATAATCGAGAGTACCCTCAACATGGTAAACTCCCAACACGATCAACAAAGATCAACAATGACCAAGAAACCCTCAACAAGGTAGACTCCAAATGATCAACAAAGGACCAACAATAACCGAGAATACCATCAACAAGGTAAACTCCAAACGATCAACAATAATGGATCTCAAGAAAATAACCTCGACTGTCGAAACATATCCCTCAGGCGTATGAACAACCAGTCGCAAACCGTCGAACATACCCAACCATGAATAGAGGATGAACGACGAAACAATATAGCTCAAAGATGGAAATCATAGTACGCCCGATCCGAAAATATGTCCGTGCACAAGCCACCCCGGGTATTGATCACATACACGTGTGGTCTTGTACCTAATTAGCCTCACGAACTACGTCTCGTGTGCACGGTTCAATGTGGAAATATCAACACATAACCATCATGTGCCCGTCTAAAAATCCTACACAATAACCAATCGGCACGCAGATATGACTCCAGATATGTCACGATGCCACATGACAATGAAACTCAAAGAAACACATATCCAATAAGGATCAAAAGACTCACCGAAGTGAACAACAACAGACTGACAATGAAAAGTCGACACGACTAATCGATATCCAAAACATCAATCCTGGGATCATCATCCCCAAATGAATGGCCAACACGATCTACGATCTCAATACAACAGTCCTGGGATCAACATCCCTCCATGAATAACCGATACGAAACTCATTACACGAAACCTCAACATATACAACAACTCAACATACTAATTATCCACATGACTGAACAAATACTTAGATTACCTCAAAGTCGAGGACCATATCCATCAACATCCCCCAATGAGACGATCAACACAACCATTAATACCAACAATAGTCCTGGGATCAACATCCCTCAACGAACAACCAGTACGAATCTCAATATACGAAGCCTCAACATACAACATATACAACAACTCAACATAATAATTATCTCCTAACTGAACAATACATAAATTACCTCAAAGTCGAAGACAACATCCTTTCCACGAACAGCATCCCTGAATGGATACACAGTTAAACGAATAATCCCAAAATAAGAATAGTCCATTTATACCAACAAACCACCGTCCCGACATCAAAGTCGACATAATAAACCATCCCCGATATCCGATATTCCACATCACTGACCAAAGATAACTCACATATCCGTCCTTACTAAACACATTTAAACCATATACACTATGATTTAATCCAAACCAACGCATAATGTACAAACCATCATCCCGACAATTCACATTTATAATATCATTGCTGTATGAATTATAAATGAAATGAAAGCGAAACCATTCATTAAATATTATAACTGAACAAGTATAACTTGCCTCGATACCGATACCATGAAGCTGTTACAAAAATCTATTGCCATAGTCTGCAAGCTCCTCAGCCCCGACCAAAATCAATCTACGAATTCTTTAGCCTCAACCGCAACACAACGGTCATAATCCACGATCAAAACATCACAACCTATTGCAATAATCAATTAACAACAATCCGATAACAATCAATAACCGACATAGCTAACCAAACGACTCAACGGCTCAACAATACCCCGATTATAAACAAAACCGAACAAGACAACTCAAACAAATACGCACTCATATCCACGATACAAGCCGTAACTCGATGACCACAAATAACAATCAATAACCGATCAACAAACACAATGGTTCTACAATATCCCGATTAAACACATATCCAAACAACCCGAACCAATCAAACACGAATTTAAAACCACAATACGATTCCACAATCCGAAGATCATATCAATAATCAATTTAACCAAGTCTAAGCATTACCGATTCCATATTCAATCTTAAATACGATTACAAGTTTCCTCCTTGTATAATCATAATTAAACTAATTACCGATTATCATCATCAATCCGGATGATTCGATTAATTCAACATTATAGATAACCATATTTCAAAGGATTCAAATAATTCCATTATCCGAATTGAACACTTGTTCAATACGTATAAATTCTCAAACTCAAAAGTGAATCATAATCTTATCAAACCCGGAACCATATTCGTATTCCTATACGAATATTGTATCAAAACACATAACTTAGTTTTAGATATGAATATTCCATATTCATATCTAAAACACCAACCTCACTTAAACATGATCATCAATTCATATAATCCAAGAATTCCTTAAGAACACAACTTATTCCGAAATCACATTCAAAATCTCCAAACGACATAATCCGATGAGTTCTAACATCTAAACAATCCTTATTCACAATTCAAGGTATATATAATCATGTCCTTCAACATATACTTCTCATAACATCATGAATCGCAACAAACTATCAAGAACATCGAGAATACTACGATTCCATAATCATAACAACATAATCAAATCATTTGATCACCAATTCTTTATCTTCCCTTAACAAAATTATCGTAAATACCAAGAATCATCACAACAATATCAATTCAACCATCATTCATACGAAAACGTGTAGAATTTTCCAAGTTCTACTCATTGAGACATTTCATCGAACACTTTGAAGGCATAGTCCAATTCAATCGATTATTCAAAGAAATACTCGAATTCGTTCCACAAAACTTCAAGAGTATCGAATGATTACTAGTTTACAATCAAGTTCAATCAACAATCTGAATCAAAACGAAGCAAATCGGCCAAAACACCAAGAAACCTCAAGAACATCCAAAAACCAAAAGTTTAGGTGTTCTTACCTTCGATACGGGTGGAAGATGATGTTAATCCATGATTCCAACTTACAAAACATGTTGTTACATGATGATCTTACTCAAATCCATCCACTTTTGCTTAAGGAATCGCAAAAAAATGAAGAAAAATGCCCAAGATGACCTGGTCCAGGCCTTATATAGGCCGAGACCTGCCGACACGTTACGTACGTAACCGGCGGGTCCTTACGCACGTAGCCGGACGTGGCTTACCCTTCTGCCCAGTTCTGCCGACAGCCTTACGTACGTAACCAGCAGCTTCTTACGTACGTAATCGGCCCTTACGGCCGTAACCGGCCACAGCCTTACGTACGTAACCGGCTAGTCCTAGCCCCTAACGAGTCACTGCCGACCGCGATCGGCCATGCTCGGCCACTACAGGTCCTCTCGGCCACGACTCGGCCAGCCGCCCCGTAACGTACGTAACACTTATTCCGTTGCGTACGTAATACGTACGTTGACTTGCTACAGTATTATACTCGTATTACGTACGTAATACACCCTGTATAACGTACGTAACTCCATCCATTGACTCACCTGTCCACATCTGCACCGAAATCCGCCGACCACGGGCCCCACTATCCGATCACAAGTTTGATTCCTCTTGTTACGTACGTTATGTACACTATATAACGTACGTAAGCTAACACATTTTACGTACGTAAGCTCCAAGGCTTAACATACGTAATGACTTTTATACTTAGCCAAAAATTCAATTGTTCCTGCCCGACGTCTCGACATACTAGATACGAACATACGGCATGCTGAATACACATATACTCAACCCAAAAATATTCTCATACGATATACCTGATATCCAAATCAGTTCAACCTGATACAACATATCCTGAATATATCTGTCAATCAAAACGATAATCACACCAGTATAACTGTCTCGGTCCTCAATTTATTTTATCCATACTGTATAGATACCAAACTATACAGTATATCTTAGATAAAACAATGCGAAAAATTTATACTAAAAATTCGGGTATTACATACTACCCCCCTTAAAATAAGTTTCGTCCTCGAAACTTGCAACCTCTCGCCAACAACAGATAAATCCAAAATTTCCAACTCATCACAAAAATAATCAAGCGTCGCCACAAGCGAATAACCAAACCAATATACTTACAGGTGCGTGAAGCCGATGATCTCCCGTGATACTAGCACACGACTCCCATACGAAGTCTCAACACGATACCAACACACACCAATATCACAAATAGCAATTTGAAAAGAATATCAAAAATTTTGGAAACTCCAAAAATCAGTTCGACTCAAAAGTCAGAAAAACTTATTTTCAAAAATCACGCTACTACCGTACCGGTAGATCCACATAACACACACGCCTGGGTTCACAAAACCCAAGCTCCGATACCATCTTCTGTAACACCACCAAAACTATCCGGGATATTACAGCGCCGTGGGTCCCGCGCCGGAACCCACCAGGCTAAAAACCATTTCAAAAACGTTTAAAAACGCCAAAAGGCCGATGACGGTAATATTTTAAATACTCAAATATTTTCAAAAACATAGTTCTGAAATACCATCATAGAATACCATTTGAAAATACAAGGCGAAATGCCAAATCTAGACAGTTAAAAATGTACGTTAAGCTGCCACTTAAATGTACCGAGAAATAATTGGGAAAAAGAGTTTAACGAAATAACCCAAGTTCGAAAAATGCCAAAAAGGCCCTTTTAAAATACACACACGCAGCGGATAAAGATACCGAAAACCCATTTTGAAATATACACACGCAGCGGATAAATACAGTTCAAAATACACATTTGCAGCGGAAATAAAACAACCAGAAATAAATACTCAATACTAAGGAACATGCCACAACCAGTATCACCCGGGAAGCTCATCCCTTCATGACCGCTACTAGTTCGATCTCCGAGTACCTAAAAATAAAGCCCACGATGAGGTCAGCCACAATACTCAATAATGATATCGATTACATCATCATAAATAATTACATACCAATGTAATAATACTGTAAGAATACTACCAATGTAAACTTACCGTCATAACCTTACCAATTCATGGCAATCCATACCAAATGGATCCTTACCATAATTCACATTTCGTATTCTCAAATGACGAAATGAACTCAACCACAACCAACTGTACTGTATTCAAATAATATCAAAAATCCTCAAAACATCATCATAACTCATAATCATGAAATAATTCATCCGTGCGAAATCCTGTCCATCGGATTACACAATCAAAACTCAACCTGGATAAACCAATAGTACACAACATATCTGTAGATCAACTACCACATGATAATCATAACAAATCCCGAACATCGACGTACAGTCCGAATGCTTATACGATCAATAACCAGATCAACCAATACGTTAACTGAGAATATCACCAACATGATAACTCCAATATGACCAACAAGGAATCAATGATAATCGAGAGTACCCTCAACATGGTAAACTCCCAACACGATCAACAAAGATCAACAATGACCAAGAATACCCTCAACAAGGTAGACTCCAAATGATCAACAAAGGACCAACAATAACCGAGAATACCATCAACAAGGTAAACTCCAAACGATCAACAATAATGGATCTCAAGAAAATAACCTCGACTGTCGAAACATATCCCTCAGGCGTATGAACAACCAGTCGCAAACCGTCGAACATACCCAACCATGAATAGAGGATGAACGACCAAACAATATAGCTCAAAGATGGAAATCATAGTACGCCCGATCCGAAAATATGTCCGTGCACAAGCCACCCCGGGTATTGATCACATACACGTGTGGTCTTGTACCTAATTAGCCTCACGAACTACGTCTCGTGTGCACGGTTCAATGTAAAAATTTCAACACATAACCATCATGTGCCCGGCTAAAAATCCTACACAATAACCAATCGGCACGCAGATATGACTCCAGATATGTCACGATGCAACATGACAACAAAACTCAAAGAAACACATATCCAATAAGGATCAAAAGACTCACCGAAGTGAACAACAACAGACTGACGATGAAAAGTCGACACGACTAATCGATATCCATAACATCAATCCTGGGATCGTCATCCCCAAATGAATGGCCAACACGATCTACGATCTCAATACAACAGTCCTGGGATCAACATCCCTCCATGAATAACCGATACGAAACTCATTACACGAAACCTCAACATATACAACAACTCAACATACTAATTATCCACATGACTGAACAAATACTTAGATTACCTCAAAGCCGAGGACCATATCCATCAACATCCCCTAATGAGACGATCAACACAACCATTATTACCAACAATAGTCCTGGGATCAACATCCCTCAACGAACAACCAGTACGAATCTCAATATACGAAGCCTCAACATACAACATATACAACAACTCAACATAATAATTATCTCCTAACTGAACAATACATAAATTACCTCAAAGTCGAAGACAACATCCTTTCCACGAACAGCATCCCTGAATGGATACACAGTTAAACGAATAATCCCGAAATAAGAATAGTCCATTTATACCAACAAACCACCGTCCCGACATCAAAGTCGACATAATAAACCATCCCCGATATCCGATATTCCACATCACTGACCAAAGATAACTCACATATCCGTCCTTACTAAACACATTTAAACCATATACACTATGATTTAATCCAAACCAACGCATAATGTACAAACCATCATCCCGACAATTCACATTTATAATATCATTGCTATATGAATTATAAATGAAATGAAAGCGAAACCATTCATTAAATATTATAACTGAACAAGTATAACTTGCCTCGATACCGATACCATGAAGCCGTTACCAAAATCTATTGCCATAGTCTGCAAGCTCCTCAGCCCCGACCAAAATCAATCTACGAATTCTTTAGCCTCAACCGCAACACAACGGTCATAATCCACGATCAAAACATCACAACCTATTGCAATAATCAATTAACAACAATCCGATAACAATCAATAACCGACATAGCCAACCAAACGACTCAACGGCTCAACAATACCCCGATTATAAACAAAACCGAACAAGACAACTCAAACAAATACGCACTCATATCCACGATACAAGCCGTAACTCGATGACCACAAATAACAATCAATAACCGATCAACAAACACAACGGTTCTACAACATCCCGATTAAACACATATCCAAACAACCCGAACCAATCAAACACGAATTTAAAACCACAATACGATTCCACAATCCGAAGATCATATCAATAATCAATTTAACCAAGTCCAAGCATTACCGATTCCATATTCAATCTTAAATACGATTACAAGTTTCCTCCTTGTATAATCATAATTAAACTAATTACCGATTATCATCATCAATCCGGATGATTCGATTAATTCAACATTATAGATAACCATATGTCAAAGGATTCAAATAATTCCATTATCCGAATTGAACACTTGTTCAATACGTATAAATTCTCAAACTCAAAATTGAATCATAATCTTATCAAACCCAGAACCATATTCGTATTCCTATACGAATATTGTATCAAAACACATAACTTAGTTTTAGATATGAATATTCCATATTCATATCCAAAACACCAACCTCACTTAAACATGATAATTAATTCATATAATCCAAGAATTCCTTAAGAACACAACTTATTCCGAAATCACATTCAAAATCTCCAAACGACATAATCCGATGTGTTCTAACATCTAAACAATCCTTATTCACAATTCAAGGTATATATAATCATGTCCTTCAACATATATACTTCTCATAACATCATGAATAGCAACAAACTATCAAGAACATCGAGAATACTACGATTCCATAATCATAACAACATAATCGAATCATTTGATCACCAATTCTTTATCTTCCCTTAACAAAATTCTCGTAAATACCAAGAATCATCACAACAATATCAATTCAACCATCATTCATACGAAAACGTGTAGAATTTTCCAAGTTCTACTCATTGAGACATTTCATCGAACACTTTGAAGGCATAGTCCAATTCAATCGATTATTCAAAGAAATACTCGAATTCGTTCCACAAAACTTCAAGAGTATCGAATGATTACTAGTTTACAATCAAGTTCAATCAACAATCTGAATCAAAACGAAGCAAATCGGCCAAAACACCAAGAAACCTCAAGAACATGCAAAAACCAAAAGTTTAGGTATTCTTACCTTCGATCCGGGTGGAAGATGATGTTTATCCATGATTCCAACTTCCAAAACATGTTGTTACATGATGATCTTACTCAAATCCATCCACTTTTGCTGAAGGAATCGCGAAAAAACGAAGAAAAATGAAAAATTCCCAAGATGACTCGGTCCAGGCCTTATATAGGCCGAGACCTGCCGACACGTTATGTACATAACCGGCGGGTCCTTACGTACGTAGCTAGCCGTGGCCTACCCTTCTGCCCAGTTCTGCCGACAGCCTTACGTACGTAACCGGCAGCTGCTTACGTACGTAATCGGCCCTTACGGCCGTAACCGGCCACAGCCTTACGTACGTAACCGGCCAGTCCTAGCCCCCAGCGAGTCACTGCCGACCGCGATCGGCCATCCTTGCGAGTCACTGCCGACCATGCTCGGCCACTACAGGTCCTCTCGGCCACGACTCGGCCAGCCGCCCCGTAACGTACGTAACACTTATTCCGTTGCGTACGTAATACGTACGTTGACTTGTTACAGTATTATACTCGTATTACGTACGTAATACACCCTGTATAACGTACATAACTCCATCCGTTGACTCACCTGTCCACATCTGCGCCGAAATCCGCCGACCACGGGCCCCATTATCCGATCCCAAGTCTGATTCCTCTTGTTACGTACGTTATGTACACTGTATAACGTACGTAAGCTAACACATTTTACGTACGTAAGCTCCAAGGCTTAACGTACGTAATGAATTTTATACTTAGCCAAAAATTCAATTGTTCCTGCCCGACGTCTCGACATACTGGATACGAACATACGACATACTGAATACACATATACTCAACCCAAAAATATTCTCATACGATATACCTGATATCCAAATCAGTTCAACCTGATACAACATATCCTGAATATATCTGTCAATCAAAACGATAATCACACCAGTATAACTGTCTCGGTCCTCAATTTATTTTATCCATACTGTATAGATACCAAACTATACAGTATATCTTAGATAAAACAACGCGAAAAATTTATACTGAAAATTCGGGTATTAAAGCATGCCAACTATTATTGTAGGCAAACTCGATCAACAGAAAATGAAGTTCCCAATCATTACTCCAGTCTTGTAATACCCGTAATTTCGATTTCCGATAATTTCTTTTTTTGGCGAAAGTCCATTTTGACGACTCGCTCATGACCGTTTCATCATTCCGAGAATGATTAATTCTGCACTTTTTGTCATCCGAGTTCGTTTCGGTGTCGTTTTGTTGAGTTCCGTGCTTTTTGGCGACTTTTCCGCACTTGGGTTCGATTCTTGCGAATCTCATTGGAAACTGCTGTTTCAAGTTTCCCGTAAGTCCGTTTAACTTTGTTAGACGTGTTGTGAATTTCAGTTTGGTTATTCGATTACGTATCGTGATTTTCGGACGTTTTGGGCTATTTTCGTAATTTCCCAAAGTTTGGGGTAATAACTTTCCGTTGTTGAATTTCGAGCCTTCAGGTGGTCAGAATCGTGTGTTCTCTTAGCGCTTGGGTTCGTCTTTGTGAGTACTTCGTAACCATATTTTCGATTCATATTCAGGTTCGGGTTTCGGGGTCGTTCGGACCGTCGGAGTGGCCACGACCGAGACGGCGGCCAGTCTTGCTTTGGCCGAGTTACGGCCGTAAGGTGCCGGATTACGGTCGTAAGTGATCGCGTGCATGGCTCGACGAATGCCGGTTACGGCCGTAAGGGCCGAGAGTTACGGCCGTACGGGTGCCGTGCAACTTCCGGACGAATGCGCTTCTGGCCGTACTGACGGTACGGCCGTAAGTGCCGAGTTATGGCCGTAAGGCCCCGACGGTTACGGCCGTAAGTGATCGGCCATGGTCGGCTATTTAAAGGCCTGGACGTGGATCTCTCGGACATTTTCCATTTTTCCTTCGTTTTTCGCGACCCTTCGACGGAATTTGAGGGTTTTTTATCGGGAACATCATAGAACATCATTTTTGGAAGGCTTGTGTTGATTATATCATCATCTAATCCGTGTTCTTAGACCCTTGTTTTGGAAGATTTTAGGGATTTTCCTTTTGATTTCGATTCCAATCCGTTTCTAATCAATTAGTTGTTGTAAAAACGTTGTTTTGGACGTGTTCTATGGATTGTATATCCATATTTCGAGTTCGTTGGAATCCAATCGGGATTTTTGGTTTTCTAAGGAACCTTGAACATTTAGTATCCGATTAAATCTCTCAAAGGGTTCCCTTCAATTCTTGACCGTGTTTTCCTTTGTTTTCAATTGTTATTCTCATAGTAACCGTGTTTCCGTTGGATTTCACGGAGGATTGTGTTGTTACCCAAAATATTATCCGGAGATAGTATTGCTGGAATGATCGAGTAACAAACAAATGTGAGAACACTTCCGTGGGAAAATAAATAACACAAGATTTGCCGGGTGTTGTGTCGAGAATTATACGCCTCGACCGGCGATCGCTTCAGGGACTGGGCGACCTAGCCATAGCCGAGCAGCCAAGTCAGAACTGCCGACCAGAGGCCAGGCGACCTAGCTATAGCCGAGCAGCCAAGATAGATCGGCCGACCGAAGGTCCTAGGACAAGTCCCGGTTCCGAGCGATCGACATCTAAGATGATCGTCTCTCGGTACTTGGCGATCGACTCCTGGTGGACGACTAACAGACGATCATCTATCGGCACTTGTCGACCGACCCCTGGTGACCGACCGATACCGACCTCTGGTGACCGACCAATGCCGACCGCCTCATGCCGCTCGAAGCCGATGATCGTCCAGTCGGTGATGGCCAAAGCTCAGGACAGAACCGATGTGCAGTGCCGAGACGAGATCCGCATTTCACGGATCATTGACCACAGCCTGTCAGCATCTTCCCACCAGCCGACAAGCCCGCCGAAAGGTGTCAGTAGGATCACCCATGACAGCAACTCCAGACGCGTGCTGGTTCCTCATTGGACCGCACAGCTGGCTGCCGGCAGCAGCCTTGGACTTTAGGCAGACAGCCCATGTGACTTAAAGACGATCGCCCCATTATTATATTGGACGAAAGGCGATCGCCCGCCAGGAAGCAAGGCATCTCAGCCCCTATAAATAGAAGGCTGCCTGCACTTGTCCAACCCCCCCCCCCCCCCCCAAATTTTTACTCTCTGAAGTCCATCTCTCCAACTCCCGATTTCTTGAGAAGCAATACTCACAACTTGGCTTTCTCAACTCTTGGCAACAGCTATCTCTCGGTTCCTTCTTCTCTCTCAGCGTCTCCTACACGGAAGACTATCGGCAGAGAGCAAGAACACCAAGGCTTCGCTCAAGAGTTAGATAAATAGGATCTTTTACACTCATTGTATTTAGATTCTTACATTAATACTTGTATCCATGAATATTTGTATTAATAACATCTCGCGAGAGCATTCAAGCCCGGGCCTAACAAACCCGGCAAATCTAGTGTTATTCACACCCCGACGGAAAGTGCTCCCGCAACCTTGTTTGTTGTCCATCCATTCCAGCAGTATTTCATCTTCGGATAAATATTTCGGGCAACAATAATTGGCGCTAGAAGGAGGGCATCTAACCCTCAAATTTTTACTCCTACCGTCTCGAAGAACACTCACTGTTCTCCGGGGCATATACCTGAAGAAACACTCACTGTTCTTCAGAGAAAGCTTTCAGAATCATGACTTCTGCCTCCTCGTCGAAGAAAGCCACTGGCCGGCCCAACAGACGCCTCGTTCTGTCTCAGTCCGAGCCACAGCCGATGGCGGAGGGTAGCCGCCGCGGTCCGAGACGCTCGATCTCTTCCCTGGGGGACGGCCCAAGTCTCTCGCTCGATCAGTTCCAAACAGCGGGACAGATCGAGGAGGCCATGGCCATCCTACAGGAGCGACGGAGTGCTCTCGACGCGCCTCCCGCTATCACCCCCTCGACCATCCGCCGGATGACCAAATGGAAGTACAAGGCATTGCTGACCGAGCGATCGCCAGGAGGCTCCCGTTCTCCGGGAGAGGCGCTCGCCATCCGGGACACCTCTGTTTTCGATCGCCTCGGCAGTGACCCATCTTGGCGACCGAGGCAGTCCGGCCCCAGCCACGAGACGACGGAGCTCGAGTCCGTCACCAGGAGATCGGCCTATCCGACTCCCAGAAGGCATCCCAGCCATCTGGCTCCCCCTCGCCAGATAGCCGAGGTCGGTAACAGTGGAGTCAGGAGATCGGTACACGATCGCCTCGGCTCCCGCTCCAAGAGTCGATCCACGAGCGACCATGCTACAGCGATGGCCGCGATGCAACGCCAACTTGACGACATGAAGGCGCTCATGGAATCCAGGGCAGGCGCCAAGAACAAGATCGTCGGGCCGAGCGAGCCGCTCGCGGTCCACATCGAGCTCGCCCCCGTGCAGCACAAGATCGCTCCTCCTCAAACACCTTTGTACGAGGGGAGATCAGACCTGAGAAAGTTCAACATCTCCATGACCGGGTGTGGGGCATCTGACGCGTCCAGGTGCCGAATGTTCCCTCTGACGCTGGACGACCTTGCCCACAGGTGGTACACCTTATTGCCGCCTCGATCCATCGGCTCCTTTAACCAACTGGCGAGCGACTTCACAGCATACTTCGCCACCAGGGTCGCCCAGCCAGAAGGTCCCCATCGCATGATGCGAATCAAACAAGGGGCAAAAGGGTCCGACTCGGACTACATCGACTGGGTAGACGATACCATCCTCAACTGCGAGCCCATTAGCGATGAGATCGCCCTCTACGCGGTCCTAGGAGGATTCCATGGTCTTTCGCCTATGTTCAGGCATCTTACGAAAGACCAACCCTCGACCTACGCGATCTTCCGAGCTAAGGCCGCAGACTTTCTGGCTAGGCAAAGGTTTCTTCTTAGCCTATGAGCAGCGCGATCGGCGCCCGAACGGCGATCTCCAGTCTTCCAGCCCGATCGCCAGCGTCAAGCAACATCACCAAAATCAGAGGACTCGTTCGCCATCTATAGTTCACCATCTAACATGATGGACTAAGGCACGAGATCGCCTCCACCGTACAACGTACAACCATGGTCCTGGTAGTCGATGGAACCGGCTGCTTCGTCCATACAAGGTCCCTTTGGGCCAAAATCGCTCGCCCTTCGTTTCAATACGAGGCCGGCGTAGTCTGAGGGCCCTCCAAAACTAATCAGTGGACGCTATCGCCCGCCCTCAAAGGTTCGTCATCTAACATGGTGAACCCGGACAATGCGACGCGTCACTACCCCCGTCTCAACGTACACCGTCGAGGTTTGCCATCTTCATGGCGGGCCGAGGTGGAAGCAGAGCTAACAAGCCGCGGAAGTGGAGTTGATTAATCCGACGATGCCCCGTGCAAGGACTCCTCTAGACCAAGACCGCACGCCCTTCGTTTAATTACGAGGCGAGGCGCAGCCTAACAGAGGACCCTTACAATAAAATGAGTCACGAGACAAACAATGTCGTTCGCGCACAAGACACGGACATGGAGTCGGTCCATCGAACTCCGCGACTGTGCACGGTTCCTCAGCGACGAAACAATCAAGTTTCTACGAGGGATCGGCTAATGTTGTTTTTTGCAGGTACAAGACCGAAAGATAGCTAGCCAATCGACCGGATCGCCCGTCCTCACCCTACACGATCGCCAGCAAGAACCACCTCGCCCCATATCTTCAACATCGGAGCAAGTTGGGGGGCAATTGTTGTGTCGAGAATTATACGCCTCGACCGGCGATCGCTTCAGGGACTGGGCGACCTAGCCATAGCCGAGCAGCCAAGGCAGAACTGCCGACCAGAGGCCAGGCGACCTAGCCATAGCCGAGCAGCCAAGATAGATCGGCCGACCGAAGGTCACAAGATAAGTCCCGGTGCCGAGCGATCGACATCTAAGACGATCGTCTCTCGGTACTTGGCGATCGACTCTTGGTGGCCGACTAACAGACGATCATCTCTCGGCACTTGTCGACCGACCCCTGGTGACCGACCGATGCCGACCTCTGGTGACCGACCAATGCCGACCGCCTCATGCCGCTCGAAGCCGATGATCGTCCAGTCGGTGATGGACGAAGCTCAGGATAGAACCCACGTGCAGTGCCGAGAGGAGATCCGCATTTCACGGATCATTGACCACAGCCTGTCAGCATCTTCCCACTAGCCGACAAGCCCGCCGAAAGGTTTCAGTAGGACCGCCCGTGACAGCAACTCCGGACGCGTGCTGGTTCCTCATTGGACCGCACAGCTGGCTGCCGGCAGCAGCCTTGGACTTTAGGCAGACAACCCATGTGGCTTAAATACGATCACCCCATTATTATATTAGACGAAAGGCGATCGCCCGCCAGGAAACAAGGCATATCAGCCCCTATAAATAGAAGGTTGCCTGCACTTGTCCAACTCCCCCCCCCCCCCCCGAATTTTTACTCTCTGAAGTCCATCTCTCCAACTCCCGATTTCTTGACAAGCAATACTCACAACTTGGCTTTCTCAACTCTTGGCAACAGCTATCTCTGGTTCCTTCTTCTCTCTCAGCATCTCCTACATGGAAGACGATCGGCAAAGAGCAAGAACACCAAGGCTTTGCTCAAGAGTTAGATAAATAGGATCTTTTACACTCATTGTATTTAGATTCTTACATTAATACTTGTATCCACGAATATTTGTATTAATAACATCTCGCGAGAGCATTCAAGCCTGGGCCTAACAAACCCGGCAAATCTAGTGTTATTCACACCCCCACGGAAAGTGCTCCCGCAACCTTGTTTGTTGTCCATCCATTCCAGCAGTATTTCATCTTCGGATAAATATTTTGGGCAACAACACCGGGGTTGTTAATCCCGGGCTTGAATGCTCTCGCAAGATGTTATTAATACGAATATTCGTGGATACAAGTATTAATGTGAGAATCTAAATACCATGAGTGTAAAAGACCCTATTTATCCAGCTCTTGAGCGAAGCTTTGGTGTTCTTACTCTCTGCTGATCGTCTTCCGTGTAGGAGATGCTGAGAGAGAAGAAGAAACCGAGAGATAGCTGTTTCCAAGAGTGAGAAAGCCAAGTTGTGTGCTGAAATTGCAAAAGACCCGAGCCCTGTACGAGTGCAGGGAGCCTTCTATTTATAGGGGCTGAGGTGCCTTGTTTCCTGGCGGGCGATCGCCTTTCGTCCAATATAATAATGGGGCGATCGTCTTTAAGTCACATGGGTTGTTTGCCTAAAGTCCAAGACTGCTGCTGGAAGCCAGCCGTGCGGTCCAATGAGGAGCCAGCACGCGTCCGGAGTTGCTGTCATGGGCGGTCCTACTGTCACGGGTGGAAAGATGCTGACAGGCTGTGGTCAATGATCCGTGAAATGCGGATCTTGTCTCGGCACTGCATGTGGGTTCTGTCTTGAGCTTCGACTTTTGCCGACTGGATGATCATCGGCTTCGAGCGGCATGAGGCGGTCGTCACTGGTCGGTCACCAGAGGTCGGCATCGGCAAGTGCCGAGAGATGATCGTCTGCTAGTCGGCCACCAGGAGTCGATCGCCAAGTACCGAGAGACGATCATCTTAGATGTCGATCACTCGGCACCAGGACTTGTCCTGGGACCATCAGCCGGCCGATCTGTCTTGGCTGCTCGGCTATGGCTAGGTCGCCTGGTCTCTGGTCGGCAGTTCTGCCTTGGCCGCCGGGCTAAGGCTAGGTCGCCTGGTCTCTCGCGCTTCGCTGCCGCGGCCTAAGGCTAGGTCGCCGGTCTCGTCTCGGCTCGCCGCTTGGCTGCCGGGCTAAGGCTAGGTCGCCCGGTCTTGGAGGTGATCGCCTGTCGAGACGTATAATTCTCGACACAACAGATTATAGGTGTTCGGGGTTTTTCGGGTTGTGCCATATTCGTAGGAATATTCGGGTGCCGACTATCGAGGCAAGTATCTTGCCCATACTTTTCATGTTTCGTATACGGAATCATTGATAAATGATTTTATGTGCAATTCGAATGTTTTAATGAACTTTTAAAAAGATCGGTATGTTCTCGATAATTGTTGTCTCTCAAAAGATAACTCGTATGCTTCAGGGATTAATGTTCTTTCGGAATATGTGCGTTAGTTTCGTATATTGGAAGATGTTAAACATATTTAGTGAATTTAGTAGACCGTAATTATTTGCCGAGGATTGTGTATTGATATGTGTAATTGTTCGGTGAATATGTGACGTTGTGTGATATTAGTTGTTATTCCTTCGTGAGGAGGTTGTGACGCTTGGTGTTGTTTGGTATTGGTATTTGCTTGTGGTTGTGTGACATTAGTTGTGACTGTACGTCGACTAAAGAGGCCATTCTAGCGAAGTACCTAGCATTTGTATGCATATTCTAGTATTCGAATTATGGCTTCCCGTGGTGTTGTGGATGATATGTGTATGTTCACCTAGGGACGGTCTGACGGGACCTCTAGGGATACGTATTGCCGTGAGTGTGCATATCACGAACTGTGGTTAACCACCCAGGGATGTCCGACGGGGCTCTGCGGGGTGCGACGGCCGTGAGTCTCGTACCAATGGTTAACTTTGAAATGTTGTGTTGGAGAACTGTGATTTTTGGTGCATATTTCGTCTGATTAGAATGGCAGTCCAAATGGTATCGTACTTAGCTGGAATGGCACCAGTAAATGTGTTGTGTGTGATTTGTCCCTTGACTGTGATAATTTGGTAAGGGTACGTGAGTCCTGTGGTTGCTCTGTGTATTGTAGCTCTGCGGTGTGTTGAGTTCGACCGTATGGTCAAGTTGCAAAGTTGCGCTCTCTATTGTCGTTCTGTGAGACCGTTGTCGTGGTAATGTTTGATACGGTGTAGTTTATGTCGGGTTATTCTTGTGAGTATGTGATGTGAATAAGTTGATTCACGGACCCCCGTGCTTGTGGCTGGAATGTTATGATTGGGTCGTGGACCCCGTATTTTGTTATCGGAATCGTATTTTGAAATAAATGATTTTTGGGCGGTGTCCCTAAGTGTTTCGAAAGGCTTGAAAATTCTTAGACCCCAAATGCTTTCAAAACTCCCGAGATCGTAAAATGTTTTGTAAGATGTAAATGATTCTATTCCTATCTTTCATAATTCAAACTGTTTTGATCAAGTGAATTATCTCAGGAAATATATTCACGATTTCTATGTTCTTGGAATATGATATGTATGGCTTGTCCTTGTAATTATACTTGTACTAGCAAAACAATGGAGTTTTCCTAACCCTCGAGTATTCGAGGGGTGGATGTCTGTTTTGCATCCAGGTACTTACAGGTTGCTGGGGAAAAATTCACAGGATCATTACGAAGGATGATGGAAGACGACGATACTAATCACATGAAGACCGGTGTTGAGTGTTTTGGCGAAGTCTTGTTGTTTTGTCCTTTCCGTGTGTCTATTATTCCCGTTTTACAAGAATGTTGATTTATGTTAGCCCCTGCGTGGGTACGAGTTGCGAGAAAGAGTAATGTATGGTTGATGTGTATGTTGTGGTAAAAGACCAAATCGGTCTAATGGTTCGTTATTTAGCTATGTCGGCATGTATTGTGTTGTTGTGTTTTCTGTATTTAGCCTGGTAGATCCTCACGGAGAGGGTATGCGGCGCTGTAATATTCCCGAACGGTTTGGGGGTGTTACAAGTCTAGGACACAGGCCCGCAACATATCTTCCAACGTTTGAATCGTCCGCTCCATTTGCCCGTCTGACTGAGGGTGAAAAGACGTGCTCAATATCAACTCGGTACCCAAATCCTGATGAACGGCCTGCCAAAAATATGATATGAAACGACCATCTCGATCGGAAACAATGGTCTTAGGGGCACCATGCAATCTCACGATTTCGGTTATAAAAGTTCGAGCCAATCTCTCCGACCCCCAAGTATCCTTAATACCTAGGAAGTGTGCAGACTTGGTCAATCGGTCGATGATTACCCAAATCATATTCATTCCGGCTCTAGTTCTCGGCATCCCAGTGATAAAATTCATAGAGATATCTGTTGGGAGTATGCCCTCGAATGCCACTCAGAGGATATTGAGTGAGGGCAATGTACTTGTAATTATGTAAATCATTAATATAAGGCAATGAATGTTTCTTTATTTACTGGTAGTTCCTGGCATTCCTAACTCGTAAATATATGTGTAGAAACTAGTCCATGTATTTGAGAGCAAAACATTCCACTCCTTATTGGATAAGGAGGTTGGCACTGGAAAGGTTTATAGCTCAAATACTTAATCGTTCGCAAGTCGATGAAACTTGACTGGGCATTAAGTTTATGTGAAGACTTGTATGACGTGTTCTTTGACATGGAGAGTGCCTATCGAATGCTAATGGTTAGTGGGAGCACACGTTATAGGTATGCTAATTGGATTAGTATACTCGAACCGACTCACCCTCGATTCGTCACACGGATTTCACTCCGGGACAGTCAATGACGGAATCGAAAGGTTGTGATAGGTATTCGTGAACCTTCGACTTGAGGATTTAGTAGGGATGTGCTTGTGACGTCAAGATTTTCATTAGAGTAGTTCGACCCTGTAAACCGGAAGGCGGGGGTCAACCTCGACGTGCATCTTGACGGGCAAGTAGCAGGTCCTACTGAATACCAAGATAGAATTCTTTCTCCCGTTAGTGAGCGGGTTAAATGTCCTATGCGGTTATTGGCAGATGAGATCATAAGTCTTTGGCCAAAGCATTAGAGCTAGTTGTATTGGGTACACGAGAGCTCGATGATCTCGATTTGCATTAACGCATGCATAGCGTCAAGTAACAGATAGGGTTTGACTGACTGTGTCCCTATAACTTGATCGAGACATTTGAAAGAAGGGTTTATACGTATACTAGTATTCACGACATAATGGTTCTTGAATGATCCCAATCATTCGCTCTCAGTTGGGGTACAGTGTAGGCCGCCAGGCTGGCTAGGTGATGCTACTACTCGTTGGTTCCTCCCATTGTTGACTGAGACGGACCTACCGAGTCGCACAATCGGATTAACAACGGAATGAATCAAGCTTATTCTCTCATTATGAATATTAGATATTGGATATCTAATTTGGAACATTGAATGTCTAAATCGATTTATTGGATAAATTGATTTACGGCCTAATGGATTAAATAAATTACTGGGTAATAAATTTTAATTCATAAATATAATTATTTCTTGGAGAAATTAATTATGTTGTTATGTATTTGATATGATTAATTAATTGGATTAATTAATTAATATAAATACATCGGAGCAGAATCAGAGTTTATCTGTTTAGACTCATGGGAGTCCGAAACGGACCAAACTCATATTCCCCTTCTAGATGGCTGCCCTCCCCCTTCCACCTAACTTCATCTTGTCTTTTTTTTTCATTTTTAAATGATAGACAAGGACTTGTGGGGTGACTTCTCATGTGGATGAGTTGTAGGTTGGTTGGAGGTGAATAAAGAATGAAGGAGAAGACAATCTCAAATGAAGATTTCCTCACTTTTCTTTTTAGAGAATCAGCCGTGAGATATAGTGAAGAAAGAGAAACAGTGAGAAAGAACTTAGAGTTCATTCCAAAGTCTTCATCTCATTCTTCATCCTGTTCTTGTTGTTCTTGGAGAAAAATCAAGAAATTAATTGAGAGAAATAAATTATACACTTAGAGTGTTATAATCAAAGCTTCATCAGCCGTAACCTTAGAGTTTAATCAAATGTTGTCATTCCATTCGTTTCTCCGACGCGTGACAAGTAGAGACACGGTTTTTTCGGCGTTGGATCATCCAAGGGCTTGGACCATTTTGGATCGTTTGTGGAATATCTCAAGAGAAGGAATTCCATATAATCAATGGACGACAAGGGTATGATTTCGAATCTTCCTTTGTTTATTTTATATTCGTATATGCGTAGCTCGATCGATCCTCGTAGGGATTCGAATCGAATTAATTTTCATTTTACCGCTTCCGCTGGGCCTTCGTTTTAGGCACCGAATTCCAACAGTGGTATCAGAGCGAGGTCTTGCGATCGTATATACGATATGTAGCATTTGGAATGCTTATTTTGTGATTTAGAATCACTTTGATAATCGTAGATATTTTATTGTTCGCCGTAGTGTCGTTTTTTCGTGATTTTATGTTATGGTATAAATCAGATTTTTCTTGGAAATACGATTTATATTAATAATATTCAGATCAGGAATAACAGGATTTTAGAAATCTGCCCGAAAACGAGCTGTATCGAATCGTTGGACGATTTTCCATACAGCTGCCGAGTGTGGCCGAGCACGTCCGGCCTGAAACCGGATGCTTGCTGTATCGAGCCGAGTGCTCGCTGGATCAAGCCGGACGCTTGCTGTATTCTGCCGAGTCCTGCCGGGCGTGTTGCTATATCGAGCCGAGTGCTCGCTGGATCTGGCCGGCCCTTGCTGTATCCAGCCGGGTACGTGCTTATCCTCTCGGGTGTGTCCGGGCATGGTCGGGCCTCCTTTCCTGTCTGGAGCCGGGCGCGTCCTTAGGCTGGCGGGCATGGCCTGCAGGCTGCCGGGCGTGGCCTGCAGGCTGCCGGGCGTGGCCTGCAGGCTGCCGGGCAAGGTGCCTGGTGCTGCTGAGCAGTTTCCAGGCTATCAGGCACTAGGTCTCGTTTTTCAGTATATTTTCGATTATTGAATTTTCCTGTATTAAAATCATTAATTTGGAATTTTTGATGAGGGAAAACTCAAAGAAAATATTTTTAAGGGTACACTACGGACGAAAATTAAATTGTCGATTATTGTTGAATTGATTGGATCAATTTTAATTATTGTTGATTATTGATTGGATCATATGTAATCTTCTCGCTTTCCATTTGTATAGTATTTATTGGATGAATGCTTTAGAATGGGGATGTGGTTCATGGACTTAGTTTGAATTCTTCGTTTTATTCGATTGGGTTGTAAAGGCCGTTTTGAGCCTATTTATTTTACTAGAAAATTTGTATAGGATGCAATTTTTCAAATGTAAAATTTATATGTAATGATGAAGACCGGAGGAAGATCCGCTCGAGTAGATGAAGATTCAAGACCGAAGATATGTAATTAGATTACGATGTTTTTGTTCTAGGAACGGTCCATGAACTGCATGTTGTTAGTTTTAGGTTGTGTATGTTTTCATATTGTATGACAAACAAACAAACCCACAAACCGTGCTTATAAACGGATTAATGTGTAAAGTATAACATATAATCGCGTTAATACTCCCACTTACAAACACTAAGTTATAAAGGTTACGAGGTTTCCTACCCTCCGTCAAACTCATGGAAAATTAAAATCTAAACCGGAGTATTATTCTTCCGAGTATGTCGAGGTAATATCTTTGGGGAAAGTTGATAAATTCCTAGAGTGCATTAGATTCCTTTGGTTGTGACAAATCAAACCCCTATAAACCGTATGGGTTGCCGGGTAAGATTCAATTGTCAGACTAATAGGAGTTGACAGTTTAAACTTAGATAGTTCAGCGAGCCATAGAAACCGAATGGGTTGAGGGCAAGTGAACTAGGGGTAAAACAAGATCGAATCATCCATTAGATGGGTTGGTATTAGACACCACTTTATAACGAATAATAGAATAGAAACCGTATGGGTTGCCCTCTATTAATCTTTGTAAAGAAATCGATCACCACTATGAAGTAGAGCGACGATACTTCCGGATTTCACATGGGAGTGTGTTGTTCCGATAAAAATAGTGGAAGCTCGGTAACAAGAATAGAAAAGACCTTAATTCTATACTCAGATCATAATATAACAAGTCACTAATTAATCTGTTATACTTAATGCAGACATAACTCTCAATATGACAATGAATCCGCTCGCAATTCTACTCGAGAAGAACACCCTGATTGGACCTAACTTTGTGGACTGGCTCCGCAATCTTATGATTGTCCTCAGTATAGAGGCACTGGGATACGTCTTGGAGACGGACATTCCGGCGCCTCCTATGCGGACCAGAGCCAATTAGGAAGAGATCGAAAACCACGAAAAGTGGGTTAAGGATGACGTAAAAGTCCGTGAATATATGATGGCTTCTATGTCTAATAAGCTTCAGAGAGCTCATGAGAAAATGACTTCTGCAAGGCAGATTCTATCTCACTTAATCGAGCTTTATGGTGAGCACAGCAGAACTGCTAGATATGAGATATCCAAGCAACTGTTCAGTGTAAGGATGAAGGAAGGTGAGAAGGTTGGGGAACACGTCCTCAAAATGATATCCATGATCGAGAGATTGGAGGATCTTGATTTTAAAATGGATACTTCTCTTCAAACCGACCTTATCCTACAATCTCTTCCTGATCCCTTCTCACAGTTTCTTATAAACTTTAACTGCAATGAGATTGCATGTAATTTAGCTGGGCTAATGAACAAACTTGTGACCGCCCAGTCTCAGATGAAGACTCCGCGGATGAAGGAGTCTGCTCTTGTGATTTCTTCTGGACCTCGGAGGTCTAAGAATAAGAAGAAAAAGACCAAGAAGCAAACTGGACCACAAGTTAAGGACCTTAAGGGAAAGGGCAAGTTGTAACACCCCCAAGTTATTCAGGGAATATTACAGCGCCGTGAACCCCACCGAGGGACCCACAAGGCTAATCATACGCGGAACTACAAAACTTGACCGAGAAGGTCTAAATACAATGAAATGAAAGACGATACAAAGGGTATTCAAACCATGTCCAATGTATCCAAATACATCACAGTAATAAATCAAAAACTCGGCAACACAGGCCGGAACATCAAGGAAGACGGAAAACGAACAATACTCGAGTATTCAAATAACCATTCCAGTATAACAACACTGAATGGAGGAACACAATACATAACCGGAGATAAAACACAGTATCACGCTTGCCCATCATCTTCATGCCGACCCGATACCTGCCTATCCGCTCTCCTGGAACCTGAAATACATAAAAAGTATTTCCCCCATAAAGGGGTTAGCCGTCGAATAGCTAGTGCAAGTATATCAAGTATGAAATACAATACTCCTCGACAATAAAGTAAATGTAACTGTCAATCCATCAATTCAAGACTAGTATTCCGGAATAACTAAATCTCATAGCATCTCATCAATATATATATATGAATACCGTGGAACCGCACCAGAGGCTACGGAACCCTCAGAGGACCCGTCGGTCCGTCCCAGAGTGGTTCGTTCATATCATACATGGAATCGCACCAGAGGCTACGAAACCCTCAGGGGACCCGTCGGCCCGCCCCAGAGTGGATATAAATAATCATGCCGTTAATATATCATACTTTCAAAGTTGAGAACGTACATTCATAAATATATACTTGCCTTGAATATTTGACGACGCAACGAACGGAAGGGAAAGTCACCGACGAATGCTAGGAACCAACGAAACCGAACCTAACGATTCGAAGAATACAATCACAACCAGTTCTAAATGAATACGAAATTGGAATACACTCGGAAACCCGCCTACGATTCATGTATATTCGTATAAAAACGACAACGAGGGCGGACCACAACCAAACCCTCTCGATTCCGTAAAAACCACGAAATATACCATGAATCCATAGGGAAACTAAGAATACCAACAAGATTAATCATATTCATCATGAATTAATCAACAAAACGGAATGAATCTGACAAAAACGCGAAAACCCCCAAATCTCCCCAAAAGTAGGGTTCTAAAGATCTAACCTTGATTCGCTGGATCGAAGGATGTTATAGGATGATTGATCAATGATATGAACTCAGGAACTTCATGGATTTGTTGTTTAAAAACATGGTTTCACCTCCTCCGAAGCTCCAGCCGCGGACAGAAGAGAAAGGGAATGAAAAACGAATGAAAAAGTGGTTGCTCTGTCATTTATATACTGGGCCGGAACTAGCGTGCGCTAGCCTCCCCGGACTAGCATGCGCTATCGGCCAGTATCGGCCCAGCACCTTCGGCCAGGGCCCGCACGACCCGGCACCACCGACCATGACCTGTCCGCCCGACCCCCGCTAGCGTGCGCTACGGCCGGAAGCCTGCGAGCGCTAGCCGACCTGTCCAGTAACCTCTGGACTAAAAAGCTCGCCCAGGTAACGTACGTTAGTCGGCCGACAGCGTGTGCTACCCCTGCCGGTTAGCGTGCGCCACGACCGGCCAAGCGATGGCGTGCGCTACTGCCGATCCTACCCGAGTCCGTAACCTCGAACCCTCTGCCTGCACTCCGATAGCGTACGCTGGGCCGCTCGACAGCGTGCGCTACACTGCCGAGCTAGCGCGCGCAGCCTCCCGGCCGTAGCGCACGCTACGCCGGTTCCTGCCGTGCCTGCTCGGCCAGTGCCCAGCACTTCCGACAGTGCCGCACCGGTCCGGCCAGCTGCTCAGCCGCCATGACCCGACGACTCGATTTTCCGAAAACGTACGGAACGATCACGACGAAAAGCTCGCGGGCAACATCAACGACCCGAAATGAAAACATAATACAATAATTAATCATACGCGACCAAGAAAAGAGTCGAGACAGCAAGTACAGATACGGATACCCATAACTTTGGGTAAATTACAAAATGGCCCAAAACGCCCGAGAATCACGATACATGATCGAATAACCAAACCGAAGTTCACAACACGTATAACAAAGTTAAACGGACTTATGGGAAACTCGAAACAGCAGTTTCGATTGAGATTCGCAAAAATCGAACTCAAGTGCGGAAAAGTCGCTAAAAAGCACGGAACTCAACAAAACGACACCGAAACGAACTCAGATGTCAAAAAGTGTAGAATTAATCATTCTCAGGATGACGAAACGGTCCCAAGCGAGTCGTCAAAACAGACTCTCGCAAAAAAAAGAAAATTACCGGAAATCGAATTTGCGGATATTACATTCTACCCTCCTTAAAAGAAGTTTCGTCCCGAAACTTAAAACAACTAGGGAGAAGCAATATCCCGCCAGGAAAACTCAACGAGATACACAAGAAACGTGTAACTTATGCCCAACGGCGAAACGTTACAAGCAACACCACAATACATTACCCGAAGGTAATCCAATCTAATGCTGAAATAAATACGAATCACAATGCCCGAAGGCTACAACGGAAATACATCACAATGGCCTGAAAGCCCTCAGCCGAAGCTGCCGAAATATCACGATGGCCTGAAAGCCGAACAGCCCGAAGCTGTAAATCATCACAATACAGATCTCAAAGAAACAAACCCAACTATCGAACATACCCCTTGGTGTATGAATGACCAGTCACAAATCGTCGGACATATCCAATACAACATAGACTATGAACGACCAAACAAATATGGCTCAAGAGGGACATCACAGTACGCCCGATCCGGAAATGTGTCCGTGCACATGTCCACCCCGTATACGGAATCCAGAATATACGTGGGACAATGTACCTAATTAGCCTCACGAACTACGTCCCGTGTGCACGGTCCAATGCGGAAACCTCCACGCATGACCATCGTGTGCCCGGCTAAAAATCCTACACAATAACCAATCGACACGCATATATGATTCCAGATATGTCACGATGCAACATGACAATGAAACTCAAAGGATAACACAACCAATACGGATCATACGACTCACCAAGTGAACGATGACACACGAATAATGAAAGATCGACACGACCAACGATATTCAAAACAACCATCCTGGGATCAAAATCCCTAAGGACCGATTAACACGAGCAATAATCACAACACAACAATCCGGGAAATCCTCAACCCTCAACGATCACAAAATTACCGAGTTTACAAGAATAATAATGTGCTGCCTTAAGTCGGCCAACACGACAATAATAATTCAACGGATGGGAACTATCCTCGACAGTCCCAATTTAATACCTCGATTACCTTCAGAACGGTCAATCGATAACAATTATACAACGGGTGTCTCGGCACCTTTAATTGGTTACCGATAACGAAGATGATAATCGAATACGTCAATGCCTTCAATCGGCCAATACGACATCAATAGAAAAACACTGATATCAATGACGACGATTCACAATAATATCTTGATGGAACATCAATCAACAATAACAATCGATACGTCGATGCCGCGAACCGGCTATCGACAACAATATGATCAACAAGTATCGTAATGCCCTGAACCGGCCATTTATGAACAACACTAACAATTGGCATAACTTGCCGAAAGACAACGTATCAAACAACCCCTTGATATCAACAAAATCACAAATAGACCGAGTCTCGACATGATTCACACATCCATGCACTTACATAATAACATCAATCTCATTGACTAGTACAAGTATAAAACTTGCTTCGATATCAATACAACGAACTATTACCAATTCAGTTGCTTTCGTCTACGAGTTCCTCAGCCCCGACCAAAGTAATCTATGAACTCTTCAACCTCAACCACATCACAACAGTCATAATCCACGATCAGACATCACCACTTATTTTATAAAGAAGGATTAATAATCGACAAGTTCGATAACGATCGGTATCAATAACACCAAACCACAAATTCAACCGTTTCACCATATCTCGATTAAACACAGTCTGAACAATCCAACTCAGACACTTACAAATCCTGTCCACAATACGAGTCGAAATATGATGATCATATCAGCAACCTATTCGGACCAACAAGGGTCTAGATGTCATCGATTCCAAACTAAATCCTTAAATACGAATTAACAAGGTTCCTCCTTGTAAATCCATAGTTAAAATTTTCCGATGATCATCATTAATTCGAACCATCCAATAAGTTCAACATTATAGATAATCATATTCTAAGGTTATCAAACAATCCAATCATTCGGCTTGAACCTTTGTTCAATATGTATGGACTTCAAAACTCAGAGATGAATAATAATTTCATCAAACTCGTAATCATATTCGTATCACGATGCGAATATTATATCAAAACACATAATTCAGCTCTAGACATGAATATCCCATATTCATATCAAAAACACCCACGCTCCTTATAAATGTTCATCATCTCATATAATTCAAGAGTTTCTCAGGAATCCTGAATTAATCCGAAATCACGTCCACAATCGACCAACGACAAAATCCAATGTTCTAACATCTACGCCATCATCTAACTCATAGTCTAAGGCATATATCATCATAACATCAGGAATCACGATAATACTGCCAAGAACACTATGATCCCCTAACTATACTCATGACAACATAACATAACCCAACATATAAGTCATCATGTCATTATCTTCCTTAATAAACTTCCCGTGGGATACCAAGAATCATCATAACGCCTCCATAAACTATTATCATACGAACTAATCCTCAACAACAACGTCAAAGTCGAAATGTCTAGAGATATTAACCAACACATCTCTTGAAGATAAACAACACCATTCAAAACCACACGAATCATATCAATATCCGCACTTCAACAATAATATCAACATAACGCGGTAATTCATCCATAATCATACTTATCAACTCCTATACATGATGATTATCAACTCAAGAACAACGATATTCAATGCAGAACCAAATCCAAAGTGAATATTAATTACCTCTTCGAAGAAATAGATTGATTCTCAAGGTTGAATCCATTTCCAAACGATTCCAAGCTTAGAGTTGTTAAAACTGTCAACTACATTATTACGCAAGTATTTAAAACCTCAATGTATTTCCCAAGAACTCTCTCTTTCGGTGGAAAAGAAAGGACGGGCTGAAAAGGATAACATTTCAATCTCACACTACCAGCGTGCACTACTCTCACAAAATGGCACGCGTTACTTGCCATAGCGTGCATAACTGACTTTGTTAGCGTGCGCAATCAATGTCCATAGGCTACTGCCTCATTTCGTGCCAAGTGTTACGTACGTAAAATCCTTGTCATAGCGTACGTAACATAACATTGACTTGCTCCAGTAAAAGTCTCATTAGCGTACGCTATTATCCACCCATAGCGTGCGCTAATCATAGTTGACTCGACAGCTTGCACCTACCACTCGTGTGTAATATCCGGATTTATTACTGTGTATTTTACCTGTATTCGAACCCTGTATTATTCGGAATTGTGATCTTGATTATTGGAGTATGATATTTCTTTCGTTGGTAACTTTGTACATAAGTATATCAACATGCAAAATTTCTCATGCAAACTCGTGATAGCGCACTCTAAGAATGTAGCTTAACGCGTGCTATCGGCTACTACTAGCGCACGCTATGTATGTAGGAGTTGCGTGCGCTAGGCACTCAATTATTGAGCTAGGCGGCTAACACATGTGCCAGCAGGACGTAGGACCGGATAAGATTCCCGCGGATGAACCTGGACAGTTTTGGAGTCAACCCTTATTAGCGCTCGCTAAGGATGCTTAGTAGCGTGTGCTAATCTGCTTTTGTACAGAAAGTTTATATATGGGCCAGCACTCCATTTTGTTCTCATTTCCTTCGTTCACCTTTCGTCTTTGGGAGACCAGAGGGCATATCATCCTCCTTAGACACACTTATAGCACATCCACTTGATCATTGAATATTGGATACTTCCTGTTATTGATCATTGAATAGGAGTAGCACCTTGGAGTGACGTATAACCAACCGGAGTTAGATTCTACCTTTGGAGTTCAGTGATTTCATCATATTAAGGTATGTTGATTCTATCTCCAACTCTAGATTCATGTTATGGAGGATAAGATGATCATGATAGCAAAATAATGAGTTCTTGGGTAAATTATCCAACCCACATCATGTTTGGAATATTGAGATGATTATGCCTTAAGTACCTTGATTATGAACATCATGATTCGAATCTTATTACAATGAATAAATAGAGGAAGTTTGTATTCGTAAATCCGAATTTAGTAGGTGTCTTCATAGCAATCATGGACTTAACTTTAGTATCACTATTGTTATACGGATATAAGATATTAATCATGGAAGGATTTATCTTGGAATGTTAATCAAACTACAGAATGATAGTTTTTGATTGATATAAAGGTGTTGATATCGACCGTTAAGCCTTCCGAATTATCGCATGAGGAATTGTAATTGAAATGGAATATGGTTTCATAATAGTATACATATTCTTGAATCCGAAGTTGTTGTTATCCGTAAGATCATTCATAACCGTATGAACATGATATTCATGGAGGTAACAAGAATTAACACTGAAGATTTCATTTGGTTTGATCATGTTGAGATCAGTCTACTGCCCAGTAGTAAACTGCCATGCACAGTTAGTGCACGCTAAGCTATGTAGATTAACGTGCGCTATCGAGCATGAGTTAATGTACGCTACATTTGGTACGTAACGTACGTTAGGCCATTAGACGAGTCAGTCGGCTGATCAGTGAAGTACTGACCATGCATAGTTAGCGTACGCTAGGCTTTGTTGTTTACGTGCGCTATCGAGCAGACTTAACGCACGCTACAGAGAGTACTTAGCGTGCGCTAAGAATTTCAGGCAGATTACATTTTATGAGCTTTTGGCCGTAAATCGAATTGTTAGACATTCGTACGACGTGAGATAAATTCTATATTATTTCTTTTGTTAAGGTTCGAGCTTGTTACGTGATTGATTGAGGGGGGGCGACCTTCGAGTGTTCGTTTTCGTGGAAGTATTGTTCTTGTCTTCGAATCCAGGCAAGTACCTTATTTGTTTTATGTATTGATGTTATACATATTGTCGTGCATGTATGTCATTGTTGTATGTCCACCTCGTGTTGGTCCGACGGGATCATCGGGGGATCTATGCTAGCGTGCGCTGGATCATCGGACGGGTTTTTCCACCATGGGTTGGTCTGACGGGATCATCGTGGGTTCTAGGCAGTGGACGGTGGATCGTCGGAATTACCATGTGTATGTTGTGATATCATGTTGTGATTATCAGTTATGTAGGTCATTTATGAGTTTCTCGTAGGAGAAGACTTGTTGGTATTTTTGTCGTTTACATTATTATTCTTCGTGAAATATGAATAATATGTTGTGGTACTTGTACTAGCATCGTTTTGGTAACCCCTTCGGGGGTGAACATTTTGTTTATGTTCAGGATCCAGGAGAGCGGGAAAACAACCACTGGAGCTGCATGACGACGAGGGTGCAGAGTGATGTTCCGGCCGGGTTTATTTATCTGTTGTTTATTGGTTATTTCAATAAGTACTCGAGTACAAAGTCGTTTATGATGAATTTGAATTTGGCGATGTATTAATAAGTTTCTGTTGAAGATTTGTATTTTTCAGTATTTGGTCAGAACTGTTGTATCTTAATTCCGTTATTTCCATCCGTTAGTACCTCTTAATGTCTGTTCAATTCTTCAGCCTTGTAAATCCTTATGTAAAGGATTTACGGCGCTGTAATATTCCTGAATATATCGGGGGTTGTATAGAATATGGTATCGGAGCTAAGATTATGGATATCTTGGCCGTTGGATTAAAATAGGGGTCATTTATGTCTTTTGAGGTATCCGGCCGCGAATAACATCACTGTACTGCCTACGTCTTCGTGCGGGCGGTGGTTGTAAGTTCCTAAACTCTATCTCATCTTTACATGTTATATTCCTTTGTACTTGAGCATTTGAATGGTATTGTTTCCGGTATATTGAGTATTTATGCTTATAGTATGTTGAGAGGCGGACGTGGACGTGG
Organism: Orobanche coerulescens; assembly: GCA_033398695.1. NCBI lineage: Eukaryota > Viridiplantae > Streptophyta > Magnoliopsida > Lamiales > Orobanchaceae > Orobanche > Orobanche coerulescens. The sequence goes on along the minus strand of CM065805.1, from coordinate 55,051,289 downwards.
TCGCGGACGCGGACGAAGAAATGCAGAAAGGGAAGCGTCGCCTTCTAATCAGGCCAGTCATAGCTCAGGCGAGCCGCAACGATCTATCAATAACGAACCGGAACCTGCTGTACCAGAGATCCTTCGTCAAGTCATGGACCGAATGCAAGTGGCGGTGGGACTACAGCAGGGAGAGAGACAGCAAGGGATCCGAGACATGGAAAATCGAGGTGACCGATGGCTGCAAGAGGTGGCGAAGATGCAACCACCCAAATTCGACGGTATTTATGAGACTCCCACCTGGGACCATTGGTTGAAGGAACTGGAGAAAATCTTTGCTGGAATTAACTGCCCAGACGACCGGAGAGCCTCTATCGCTCAATACTTTCTGATAGGGGAAGCATCCGAATGGTGGGAAGCCATCCGGCCACTAGACCATAATGCCGATTGGACAGAGTTTAAATTGATGATGGAAGCTCAGTACTGCCCTCGTCCTGTGAGGGAAGCCAAGGTTCGGGAGTTTTTCTCCGCTCAGCCTTCAGATGTGCCAGTATCTCAGGCAATTAAGACGTTTAACCAACAGATGCAGAAATGATGATCCATTTTGATATGAGGATGAAACCGGAAATCCAGAGGTACATGTCCATTTTTGAATGTACCACACTCCGTCAATACCAGGATAAGGCATTGGCGTATGAGATCAAGGAAGTCGCTATGGAGAAATTTACGGAATCCAAGAAGCAGAAAGTCTCTGGTACTTTTACAGAGCACAAGAGCAGCGGGCCCCGCAAGGCCCAGTCATCTTTTCATTCTTTCAAGAAACCTCCGCACCCAGTTAGGAGCGGAAAGAACTTCGGAGCAACATCAACCATGACTGATGTTACCAGGAAATGCTTTAACTGTGCCCAGATGGGGCACTATCGACAAAATTGCCCCCTACTTGTCGTGACTTGTTTCGATTGTGGTCGAGAGGGACATCGTGCGGTGTTCTGTGAAGAGGCTGCAAAGTCTTTTAGAGCCCGTACACCACAAATCCGTAAGGAAGCCGATTCAAAGACGCAAAGAAAGTGTTCGATGCCTCAATTTGGCCGCGGCGGCGAGAGGACAGTGAGATCGAAAGGGTACATCGAGTGCCGGATCTGTTCCCCACGTGTGTACAAGTTGAGGAGAACAGACGATCGTGATGTCATTGCCGCATCGTGCATCGGCCCGCATCCTTTCCACCAAGCTAGCGTTTTATTCGATACAAGAGCTACGCATTCTTTTATATCTTTGTCTTGTGTAAATCGTTTGAATGTTTCTGGTTTTCATACTTGTGAACCTTATGTTGTTGGTTTACCGAGTGGAGAGAGGATTGTTGGGAACTTAGAGACTAGAGATTTCCCTGTATCATTTGGGGGCAGGGAGTGGCCCTCAAATCTGATTGTGATAGAAATGTAAGGAGACGACCTGATACTCGGAGACGATTGGCTTAATCGATATGGAGCAATTTTAAACTACCGAAGGAGGAATATCTCGCTGATCGCTGACAATGGTTCCGAAATACTATTTGAGGGATGGAAACTGGGAAGCTCATGAAAGTTGATCAAAGCGATGAAAGCTGTCAAATTGTTGAAATAGGGCTGCACCGGATACTGGTGCTATGCAATAAAAAAAGAAGACGAAATTTTGGAACTTTCATCCATTCCTGATGTGAATGAATTTCCAAATGTATTTCCTGATGAGTTACTTGGACTACCTCCACGAAGGGATGTAGAATTTACCATTGAGCTGGAACCCGGAGCTACACCAATTTCTAAGGCGCCATATCGTATGGCACCTACTAAGATGTACGAACTGAAGAAGCAACTGGAGGAGTTACTAGACAAAGGCTATATCCAGCCAAGCGTTTCGCCCTGGGGAGTGCCGGTTCTTTTTGTCCGAAAGAAGGATGGATCGCTTCGACTGTGTATTGACTATCGAGAGCTGAACAAGATGACGATTAAGGAAAAGTATCCATTGCCACGGATTGATGATCTGTTCGACCAGTTGCAAGGAGCAACAATATTTTCTAAAATCGATCTGAGATCAGGGTATCATCAGCTGAGGATTAAGGAATCTGATGTTCCGAAATCAGCGTTCAGAACTCGTTACGGACATTATGAGTTTGTAGTGATGCCGTTTGGTCTCACTAATGCACCTGCTATATTCATGCAGCTGATGAACCGAGTGTTCATCAAATATTTGGATAAATTTATGGTCATGTTCATTGATGACATTCTGGTGTATTCTAAGAGCCCGAAAGCGCATGCACAGCATTTGCGGATCGTATTAGAACTTTTAAGAAGCGAGCAACTGTAAACTCTCTAAGTGTGAATTCTGGCTAAAGGAAGTAATGTTCCTCGGTCATTTGGTATCAACTGAAGGAGTCCGAGTAGATCCTCAGAAGATTGAAGCGGTTTTGGATTGGAAGCCTCCAAAGAATGTGAAAGAAGTCCGAAGTTTCTTAGAACTTGCTGGGTATTATCGTCGGTTCGTGGAAGGGTTTTCCAAAATTTCCCGCCCACTTACTCGACTCCTGTAGAAAACTCAAATTTTTGAGTGGAACGAGTTGTGTCAGATTAGCTTTGATGAATTGAAGAAGAGATTGATGACGGCGCCGATTCTATCACTTCCACAGGGAACTGGAGGATTTATAGTTTACAGTGATGCTTCGAACCAAGGGATCGGATGCGTATTGATGCAGAATGATAAGGTGATCGCTTATGCGTCGCGACAGCTGAAACCTTATGAAGTGAATTACCCAACGCACGATTTGGAGCTGGCAGCAGTGATTTTTGCTTTGAAAATCTGGAGGCATTATCTCGACGGACTCACCGCCGATCTTTACGGATCACAAGAGTCTCAAATACATCTTCAGTCAGAAAGAGTTGAACATGCGGCAAAGAAGATGGTTAGAACTGATTAAGGACTATGACTTGGAGATTTTGTATCATCCAGGCAAAGCGAATGTAGTGGATGATGCACTCAGCCGCAAGCCTGTTTCTATTCAGATGCTGGAGACTCTGACCTCCGAACTTAGCCTTCAGCGAGAGATGATTTGAGAAGGAATTGAAGTGTGGTTACAAAGAGTCCAAGGACAACTGTGCGTGATGGAAATAACTTCATCATTAACCGAAGAAATCAAATCTAGACAGACGGATGATTCTCTGATGATTCGGTTACGTGATGAAGTGATCAAGGGAAAGGCCCCCGGATTCATAATTCATGATGATGGAGTTTTGAGATTTCAGAACCGACTCTGCGTTCCTAATATCGATGTTCTGAAATAGACGATTATGAAGGAAGCTCACAACACGCCCTATTCTATCCACCCGGGCACCAGTAAGATGTATAAGGACCTGAAACAGAACTTTTGGTGGGGCAACATGAAGAAAGAGGTAGCGAAGTATGTCTCGAAATGCTTGACTTATCAGCAGGTTAAGATCGAGCATCAACGACCTGCCGGGATGTTGAAGCCGCTCCCGATTCCTGAATGGAAGTGGGAGGACATATCGATGGACTTTATCACTGGTATGCTGAGAACCAAGACAGGAATGAACATGATTTGGGTGATAGTTGATTGTCTAACCAAATCAGCTCATTTTCTAGGCATTAAGGACACGTGGGGACCAGAGAGGTTGGCACGAGTATTTATTTCGGAGATAGTTCGATTGCATGGTACGCCGAAGACCATTGTTTCTGATCGAGACGGCCATTTTGTGTCTAACTTTTGGAAAGCAGTTCATAGGGCCTTGGGAACTGAATTGAACTTCAGCACAACTTATCACCCGGAGACTGATGGGCAATCCGAGAGGACTATTCAAACAGTGGAAGATATGCTGAGGGCTTGTGCCTTAGATTGGTCAACTGATTGGGAAGTTCATCTACCGTTGATTGAATTTACCTACAACAATAGTTGGCATGCTTCCATTAAGATGGCACCATTTGAGGCATTATACGGAAGGAGATGTAGATCGCCCCTATGTTGGGACGATTCATCAGACTTGATCGGGACAGAACCAGAGTTGATCGTACAGACTCGAGAGAAGATAGCCTTGATTCGTGAAAGGCTGTTGACCGCCCAGAGTCACCAGAAATCTTACGCAGACGTATGCCGTCGCCCTTTGGAGTTCAGTACGGGAGACCACATACTTTTAAAGGTTTCTCCTACTCGGGGAATCTTTCATTTCGGAAGGAAAGGAAAGCTGAGTCCGAGATATATCGGACCATTTGAGATCCTTGAGAGAGTTGGAGAGTTGGCATACAGATTGGCATTGCCGCCGTCATTGTGCCATGTTCATAACGTGTTCCACGTATCCCAGTTATGGAGGTATATACCAGATCTTATTCATGTTATTGTTTTCGGCGAGATCGAAGTCGCTCAAGATGGGGCGTTTGAAGAAAGACCGGTCAAGATACTCGAGAGTCGAGTTAAGCAGTTGAGGAACAAACCCACCGTTTTAGTCAAAGTTCAATGGTCACGTCACGGAGTGGAAGAAGCCACATGGGAAACGGAAGATGGCATGAAGTCCAGATATCCCGAGTTATTTTTGTCTTGAGTTTCGGGACGAAACTCCTTTTTAGTAGGAGAGTATGTAATATCCGGATTTATTACTGTGTATTTTACCTGTATTCGAACCCTGTATTATTCGGAATTGTGATCTTGATTATTGGTTCTTTCGTTGGTAACTTTGTACGTAAGTATATCAACATGCAAAATTTCTCATGCAAACTCGTGATAGCGCACGCTAAGAATGTAGCTTAACGCGCGCTATCGGCTACTACTAGAGCACGCTATATATGTAGGAGTTTCATGCGCTAGGCACTCAATTATTGAGCTAGGCGGCTAACACATGCGCCAGCAGGACGTAGGGCCGGATAAGATTCCCGCGGATGAACCTGGACAGTTTTGGAGTCAACCCTTATTAGCGCGCGCTAAGGATGCTTAGTAGCGTGCGCTAATCTGCTTTTGTACAGAAAGTTTATATATGGACCAGCACTCCATTTTGTTCTCATTTCCTTCATTCACCTTTCGTCTTTGGGAGACCAGAGGGCATATCATCCTCCTTAGACACACTTATAACACATCCACTTGATCATTGAACATTGGATACTTCCTGTTATTGATCATTGAAGAGGAGTAGCACCTTGGAGTGACGTATAACAAACCGGAGTCAGATTCTACCTTTGGAGTTCAGTGATTTCGTCATATTAAGGTATGTTGATTCTATCTCCAACTCTAGATTCGTGTTATGGAGGATGAGATGATCATGCTAGCAAAATAATGAGTTCTTGGGTAAATTATCCAACCCACATCATGTTTGGAATATTGAGATGATTATGCCTTAAGTACCTTGATTATGAACATCATGATTCGAATCTTATTACAATGAATAAGTAGAGGAAGTTTCTATCATTGGTAAATCCGAATTTAGTAGGTGTCTTCATAGCAATCATGGACTTAACTTTAGTATAACTATTGTTATACGGATATAAGAGATTAATCATGGAAGGATTTATCTTGGAATGTTAATCAAACTACAGAATGATAGTTTTTGATTGATATAAAGGTGTTGATATTGACCGTTAAGCCTTCCGAATTATCGCATGAGGAATTGTAATTGAAATGGAATATGGTTTCATAATAGTATACATATTCTTGAATCCGAAGTTGTTGTTATCCGTAAGATCATTCATAACCGTATGAACATGATATTCATGGAGGTAACATGAATTAACACTGAAGATTTCATTTGGTTTGATCATGTTGAGATCAGTCTACTGCCCAGTAGTAAACTGCCATGCACAGTTAGCGCACGCTAAGCTATGTAGATTAACGTGCGCTATCGAGCATGAGTTAACGTACGCTACGTTTGGTACGTAACGTACGTTAGGCCATCAGACGAGTCAGTCGGCTGATCAGTGAAGTACTGACCATGCATAGTTAGTGTACGCTAGGCTTTGCTGTTTGCGTGCGCTATCGAGCAAACTTAACGCACGCTACATAGAGTACTTAGCGTGCGCTAAGAAGTTCAGGCAGATTACATTTTATGAGCTTTTAGCCGTAAATCGAATTGTTAGACATTCGTATGACGTGAGATAAATTCTATATTATTTCTTTTGTTAAGGTTCGAGCTTGTTACGTGATTGATTGAGGGGGGGACGACCTTCGAGTGTTCATTTTCGTGGAAGTATTGTTCTTGTCTTCGAATCGAGGCAAGTACCTTATTTGTTTTATGTATTGATGTTATATATATTGTCGTGCATGTATGTCATTATTGTATGTCCACCTCGTGTTGGTACGACGGGATCATCGGGGGATCTATGCTAGCGTGCGCTGGATCACCGGACAGGTTTTTCCACCACGGGTTGGTCTGACGGGATCATCGTGGGTTCTAGGCAGTGAACGCTGGATCTTCGGAATTACCATGTGTATGTTGTGATATCATGTTGTGATTATCAGTTATGTAGGTCATTTATGAGTTTCTCGTAGGAGAAGACTTGTTGGTATTTTTGTCGTTTACATTATTATTCTTCGTGAAATATGAATAATATGTTGTGGTACTTGTACTAGAATCGTTGTGCTAACCCCTTCGGTGGTGAACATTTTGTTTATGTTCAGGATCCAGGAGAGCGGGAAAAACCACTGGAGCTGCATGACGACGAGGGTGCAGAGTGATGTTCCGGCCGGGTTTATTTGTCTGTTGTTTATTGGTTATTTCAATAAGTACTCGAGTACAAAGTCATTTATGATGAATTTGAATTTGGCGATGTATTAATAAGTTTCTGTTGAAGATTTGTATTTTTCAGTATTTGGTCAGAACTGTTGTATCTTAATTCCGTTATTTCCATCCGTTAGTACCTCTTAATGTCTGTTCAATTCTTCAGCCTTGTAAATCCTTTTGTAAAGGATTTACGGCACTGTAATATTCCTGAATATATCGGGGGTGTTACATCGTGCCCCCACATGCTGAAAGCATCCGCAATTTCCGGGATTCCTCTGACCAATCTGGAATTAGCGTGCGCTAACCATACGGTTTAGCGTACGCTAGACCTACATGACAAACACCCGCTGACCTTATCTGGACACGCGTCACAAGTGGCCGGGTCCACTCGCCGAAATCCAAGATTCCTTGTCGGACGATCTGGTATTAGCGTGCGCTAACCATCCTTAGTAGCGTGCGCTAAATGCCGATAAACATCAACCCAGGCCTACATGTTGGCTGCCTTCCGAAACTTTCCCAGAAAGTCTTACGTACGTTAAGGACCCTCCTCAGCGTACATAATGCGAACCTATTAGCGTACACTAACTACACAACGTAACATGCGCTACTCGTGCCTCGTAGCGTGCGCTAAGCATATCTCATAGCGTGCGCTATCGTGGCTGTGCTTAGCCATATTCAGCTATCCTCGACCAACATCTCGACATACCAAACAATCATACGGCACAATGAATACATATACGCATTCAATAACATTGTCATACGTTCACATCATCCTCAAGCACAATTATCCATCAATGACATCCAACATATAAACAAAAAAAAATATATCTGAAAAATCGGGGTATTACACTCTACCCCCCCCCCCCCCCTTAAAAATAAGTTTCGTCCTCGAAACTTGCAATCACTCGCATAAACAACATTTTGACGGAAATTCAAAATCACCAAGATAACCAAGAATTATCGAATAATCCGAAAAACATACTTACAAGTCTGTGAATTCGAAGATCTCCCGTGATACTAGCATGCGACTCCTAAACAAAGTCTCAACATAATACCGATACACACCAATATCGCAATTAGCAATTTAACAAAATTTCAAGGAAGAGTTCACGTCCGTGACCACGGCCACGATTCTTCCTCCTTTCAGCCAACATTCTGAAGGGCACACATGTGCATAAGTATAATTCGAATCGCACATTCTCGAAGTGACCAATTCCCAAGAATACCAAGCTATAAACGAAACGATTAAGAAAAATACAAGAAGAGTGAGAGGACTTACAAGTACCGCTCGCACTGTGATGATGGCGGAGTAGTGATACTGTAGGCAAATGACGACTCAATCGACCCAAAAGACCGACAGCCTAGGTATCCATAAACCTAAGCTCCGATACCATATTCTGTAACACCCCCAAGTTATTCAGGGTATATTACAGTGCCGTGAACCCCACCGAGGGACCCACAAGGCTAATCATACGCGGAACTACAAAACTTGACCGAGAAGGTCTAAATACAATGAAAATTGAAAGACGATACAAAGGGTATTCAAACCATGTCCAATGTATCCAAATACATCACAGTAATAAATCAAAAACTCGGCAACACAGGCCGGAACATCAAGGAAGACGGAAAACGAACAATACTCGAGTATTCAAATAACCATTCCAGTATAACAACACTGAATGGAGGAACACAATACATAACCGGAGATAAAACACAGTATCACGCTTGCCCATCATCTTCATGCTGACCCGATACCTGCCTATCCGCTCTCCTGGAACCTGAAATACATAAAAAGTATTTCCCCTATAAAGGGGTTAGCCGTCGAATAGCTAGTGCAAGTATATCAAGTATGAAATACAATACTCCTCGACAATAAAGTAAATGTAACCGTCAATTCATCAATTCAAGACTAGTATTTCGGAATAACTAAATCTCATAGCAACTCATCAATATATATATATGAATACCGTGGAACCGCACCAGAGGCTACGGAACCCTCAGAGGACCCGTCGGTCCGTCCCAGAGTGGTTCGTTCATATCATCCGTGGAATCGCACCAGAGGCTACGAAACCCTCAGGGGACCCGTCGGCCCGCCCCAGAGTGGATATAAATAATCATGTCGTTAATATATCATACTTTCAAAGTCGAGAATGTACATTCATAAATATATACTTGCCTTGAATATTTGACGACACAACGAACGGATGGGAAAGTCACCGACGAATGCTAGGAACCAACGAAACCGAACCTAACGATTCGAAGAATACAATCACAACCAATTCTAAACGAATACGGAATTGGAATACATCCGGAAACCCGCCTACGATTCATGTATATTCGTATAAAAACGACAACGAGGGCGGACCACAACCAAACCCTCACGATTCCGTAAAAACCATGAAATTTACCATGAATCCATAGGAAAACTAAGAATACCAACAAGATTAATCATATTCATCATGAATTAATTAACAAAACGGAATGAAACGGACAAAAACGCGAAAACCCCCAAATCTCCCCAAAAGTAGGGTTCTAAAGATCTAACCTTGATTCGCTGGATCGAAGGATGTTATAGGATGATTGATAAATGATATGAACTCAGGAACTTCATGGATTTGTTGTTTAACAACATGGTTTCACCTCCTCCGAAGCTCCAGCCGCGGACAGAAGAGAAAGGGAATGAAAAACGAATGAAAAAGTGGTTGCTCTGTCATTTATATACTAGGCCGGAACTAGCGTGCGCTAGCCTCCCCGGACTAGCGTGCGCTATCGGCCAGTATTGGCCCAGCACCTTCGGCCAGGGCCCGCACGACCCGGCACCACCGACCAATCCTGCCGACCATGACCTGTCCGCCCGACCCCCGCTAGCGTGCGCTACGGCCGGAAGCCTGCGAGCGCTAGCCGACCTGTCCAGTAACCTCTGGAATAAAAAGCTCGCCCAGGTAACGTACGTTAGTCGGCCGACAGCGTGCGCTACCCCTGCCTGTTAGCGTGCGCCACGACCGACAATAGCGTGCGCTACCTGCCGATCCTACCTGAGTCCAGAACCTCAGAACCCCTCTGCCCAGACCCGATAGCGTACGCTGGGCCGCTCGACAGCGTGCGCTACACTACCGAGCTAGCGCGCGCAGCCTCCCGGCCGTAGCGCACGCTACGCCGGTTCCTGCCATGCCTGCTCGGCCAGTGCCCAGCACTTCCGACAGTGCCGCCCCGGTCCGGCCAGCTGCTCAGCCGCCATGACCCGACGACTCGATTTTCCGAAAACGTACGGAACGATCACGACGAAAAGCTCGCGGGCAACATCAACGACCCGAAATGAAAACATAATACAATAATTAATCATACGCGACCAAGAAAAGAGTCGAGACAGCAAGTACAGATACGGATACCCATAACTTTGGGTAAATTACAAAATGGCCTAAAACGCCCGAGAATCACGATACATGATCGAATAACCAAACCGAAGTTCACAACACGTATAACAAAGTTAAACGGACTTACGGGAAACTCGAAATAGCAGTTTCGAATGAGATTCGCAAGAATCGAACTCAAGTGCGGAAAAGTCGCTAAAAAGCACGGAACTCGACAAAACGACACCGAAACGAACTCGGATGTCAAAAAGTGTAGAATTAATCATTCTCAGGATAACGAAACGGTCCCAAGACAGTCGTCAAAACGGACTCTCGCCAAAAAAAGAAAATTACCAGAAATCGAATTTGCGGATATTACACAAGTCCCCGATGGTTCCAAAGAGTAAGAAGAAAGACGCTTGTCTCAAGTGCGGTGAGCTGGGCCACTGGGCTAGTAAGTGTCCGATTCTTCATGGCACTTCAGGGAGCCTGGAGCTAAAGAAGTAATGGTCACTGTCGGAAGCGGGCATAGTGTCGAGGCAACCGACATAGAATAACTTCTTTTGGATTTAGAATCCGGGTTTGTTCTGACTTTAGAAGATGTACTTGTTTTGCCCAAGGGGCATAAAAACATTGTATCCATTCCTGTCATGGACCGAAAAGGCTTTTCATTTTTCATTAGTGATGGTTCCTGCAAAATTTATTTCAGAAATAAACTAGTGGGTACTGCTACATTGTTAGATGGATTGTATCATCTAAATCTCAGCAACAAAGTAGTTGTGAATACTATGACTAGAAAAAAGTGGTAGGGATGAAACCAATCAAGTTTTGAAATGGCATCTTAGACTTGGTCATATTGGTCAGACCAAGGTGTACAAGATGGAAAAAGATGGACTTATGGGTCCATTGGGATCGGATCCCTTTCCTTCTTGTGAATCTTTCCTTAAAGGCAAAATGACTAAGTCCCCCTTCACAGGGACTTTTGAAAGAGCCACTGATAAATTGGGATTAATCCATACTGACGTTTGTGGTGTTTTGGAAGCAGCATGTGACGGATATCAATATTTCATTACGTTTACAGATGATCATACTAGGTATGGTTATATATACTTGATGAAACATAAATCCAAGGCCTTTGAGAAATTCCAGGAATTCAAAGCCCTAGTCGAGAAACAAACTAGTAATCATATCAAAGCACTTCGGTCAGACCGAGGTGGCGAGTATATGAGTATGGAGTTTGACGAGTTCCTTAAGGAACATGGAATAGCTTCACAACTAATACCTCCAGGTACTCCTCAGTTAAATAGTGTGTCAGAAAGAAGGAACCGGACTTTGTTGAAACATGGTCCGTTCCATGCTGGGCTATACTGACTTACCGATTTACCTGTGGGGGTATGCACTCCTGACTTCCGCTTACATCTTGAACAGACGTCCTTCCAAATCCGTTCCTAAAACTCCACATGAGATGTGGGAGGGCAGGAAACCAAGTCTTCATCATATTAGGATTTGGGGATGTCCCGCCTATATCAAGAAGACTAAGGTGGAGAAGTTGGAAGCTAGGTCCGCGAAGGGACGTTTCATTAGATTCTCGTCTGGGACGATGGGTTATCTATTCTACATACCCAAAGATCGAAAGATCACTGTTTCTTTGCTTGCACACTTCCTGGAAGATGAGTTCATTCAGGAAGACGGAGCAGGTAAAAATATTTCTTTGGAAGAATACAATGAAACTCCTCAGGAATCACCTATGCAAGAATTTGGAACTGAACCTTCTGTAAACACAAGTACAACCACCTCGTAGGTCTACTAAGGTGTCTTAATTACTTGAGAGGTATAGTTTTATGCACTTGGAGGAACTGGGTTTCTACGAGGTTCTAGGTGATAAACAAGAGACCGACCCGCGACCAAATGACCTAGCAATGGTGGATGTAGACTCCATGAAATAGACTGTAGCAGTCTTCATGTAGTTGGGACCTTCGTTTTGACGAGACAGTCAAAGAGTTTGACTTCATGCAAAATGAAGAGGAACCTTGTGTATACAAGAGGGTTAGTGAGAGCTAGATCGCATTCTTAGTACTATGTGTTGATGACATTCTACTAATAGGAAATGATGTGGGAATGCCCAGTTCTGTGAAAGCTTGGTTTTTGAGTAATTTCTCCATGAAAGACTTGGGAGAAGCTACCTATATTCTTGGTATTCGACTCTACCAGGATAGAGCGAAGAGAACAATAGGTCTTTCCCAAGCCCTCTATATAGATAAAATCTTAAAGCGATTTAAGATGGATGATTCTAAAAGAGGGTTCCTACCGATGCGACATGGAATAAAACTCTCCTTGAAGATGTGTCCTCAAAGTGAGGAACAACGGAAGGAAATGAGTAATATACCATATGCTTCGGTCGTGGGTAGCCTTATGTATGCTATGTTGTGTACGAGACCTGACATTGCGCATGCTGTAAGCGTGGTGAGTAGGTTTCAGGCAAACCCAGGTAGGGAACATTGGACTGCCGTAAAGAACGTTCTCAAGTACTTTAGAAGGACTAGAGATCTGGTTCTTATATATGGCGGTGGAGAACTGAATGTGATGGGATTCACTGTATTGAACTTCCAAGGACAGAAAGACAATTATATATCTACTTCTGGCTACATTTACTCTTAATGGAGGAGCAGTATCTTGGCATAGTGCCAAGTATAGCGCGACTGCTAATTCCACCTGTTAGGCTGAGTATAAAGCGGCCTCGGGGGCCTCCAAAGGACGGACTTTGAAGTTACTAGATAAACTTCTCGTGACACTGTGTGCTATGCTGCCAGAGCGGTAGCACAGGCCTAGGAGCCGAGGTTTCACAATAGTACCAAACATATTGAGAGAGAGTATCATCTCGTAAGAGAATTTGTTCGCATAGAGATACATTATGCTGCATAGAGTAGAGTCAGCCGACTACGTCACTGATCCACTGACCAAGCCACTTTCTCAGATTAGCTTAGAGCGTCATCTGGAGAACATGGGTATTAGATACCATAGTGTGTGGCATTGAGTGCAAGTGGGAGATTGTTGGGAGTATGCCCTCGAATGCCACTCAGAAGATATTGAGTGAGGGCATTGTACTTGTAATTATGTAAATCATTAATATAAGGCAATGAATGTTTCTTTATTTACTGGTAGTTACTGGCATTCCTAACTCGTAAATATATGTATAGAAACTAGTCCATGTATTTGAGAGCAAAACGTTCCACTCCTTATTGGATAAGGAGGTCGGCACTGGAAAGGTTTATAGCTCAAATACTTAATCGTTAGAAAGTCGATGAAACTTTACTGGGCATTAAGTTTATGTGAAGACTTGTATGACGTGTTCTTTGACATGGAGAGTGCCTGTCGAATGCTAATGGTTAGTGGGAGCACACGTTATTGGTATGCTAATTGGATTAGTATACTCGAACCAACTCACCCTCGATTCGTCACACGGATTTCACTCCGGGACAATCAATGACGGAATCGAAAGGTTGTGATAGGTATTCGTGAACCTTCGACTTGAGGATTTAGTAAGGATGTGCTTGTGATGTCAAGATTTTCATTAGAGTAGTTCGACCTTGTAAACCAGAAGGCGGGGGTCAACCTCGATGTGCATCTTGACGGGCAAGTAGCAGGTCCTACTGAATACCAAGATAGAATTCTTTCTCCCATTAGTGAGCGGGTTAAATGTCCTATGCGGTTATTAGCAGATGAGATCATAAGTCTTTGGCCAAAGCATTAGAGCTAGTTGTATTAGATACACGAGAGCTCGATGATCTCGATTTGCATTAATGCATGAATAGCGTCAAGTAACAGATAGGGTTTGACTGACCGTGACCCTATAACTTGATCGGGACATTTGAAAGAAGGGTTTATACGTATACTGGTATTCACGACAGAATGGTTCTTGAATGATCCCAATCATTCGTTCTCAGTTGGGGTACAGTGTAGGCCGCCAGGCTGGCTAGATGGTGCTACTACTCTTTGGTTCCTCCCATTGCTGACTGAGACGGACCTACCGAGTCGCGCAATAAGATTAACGACGGAATGAATCAAGCTTATTCTCTCATTATGAATATTAGATATTGGATATCTAATTTGGGACATTGAATGTCTAAATCGATTTATTGGATAAATTGATTTACGGCCTAATGGATTCAATAAATTACTGGGTAATAAATTTTAATTCATAAATATAATTATTTCTTGGAGAAATTAATTATGTTGTTATGTATTTGATATGATTAATTAATTAGATTAATTAATTAATATAAATACATCGGAGCAGAATCAGAGTTTATCTGTTTGGACTCATGGGAGTCCGAAACGGACCAAACTCATATTCCCCTTCTAGATGGCTGTCCTCCCCCTTCCACCTAACTTCATCTTGTCTTTTGTTTTCATTTTTAAATGATAGACAAGGACTTGTGGGGTGACTTCTCATGTGGATGAGTTGTAGGTTGGTTGGAGGTGAATAAAGAATGAAGGAGAAGACAATCTCAAATGAAGACTATTTCCTCACTTTTCTTTTTAGAGAATCAGCCGTGAGATATAGTGAAGAAAGAGAAACAGTGAGAAAGAACTTAGAGTTCATTCCAAAGTCTTCATCTCATTCTTCATCCTGTTCTTGTTGTTCTTGGAGAAAAATCAAGAAATTAATTGAGAGAAATAAATTATACACTTAGAGTGTTATAATCAAAGCTTCATCACTTGATTCTAGCCGTAACCTTAGAGGTTAATCAAATGTTGTCATTCCATTCGTTTCTCCAACGCGTGACAAGTAGAGACGCGGTTTTTTCGGCGTTGGATCATCCAAGGGCTTGGAGCATTTTGGATCGTTTGGGGAATAGCTCAAGAGAAGGAATTTCATATAATCAACGGATGATAAGGGTATGATTTCGAATCTTCCTTTGTTTATTTTATATTCGTATATGTGTAGCTCGATCGATCCTCGTAGGGATTCGGATCGAATTAATTTTCGTTTTACCGCTTCCGCTGGGCCTTCGTTTTAGGCACCGAATCCCAACAATATCTTCCCACTTTCACTCGGGAATGGGAAGTGGCTTCAAAAACCCCGCCGGTCGTTGATGTTCAATCTTGACTTGTTGACACGTCAAACACCGCAGTACAAACTCTGTGACATCCTTCTTCCTATTATTCCACTAAAAATTCCGCTTCAAGTCCTTGTACATCTTACTCGTTCCGGGGTGGATAGAGTAAGGCGTAGCATGGGCTTCTCGGAGAATTCTATGCCTCAACTCTAGATCATTCGGAACACAAAGCCTGCCCTGAAATCTCATAATACTATCCTCAAGGACTATAAAACTAGGGGCTTTTTCTTTAATTACATCTTCTTTCAGTTGAGAGATCATCGGGTCACTCCACTATTTCCCTTTGATGTCATCAACCAAAGATGAAGTAATTTCAAGAGTGCACAACTGTCCTTGTACTCTTTGAAGCCAAACTTCTATTCCTTGCTTGATTAAATATTAACAAATCTTCGTTTGAGGTGTAAGAACCTAGAAATCTGAAGTGATGCCGATTTGCGGCTCAAAGCGTCCGCGACAACATTGGCGTTTCCCAGATGGTAAAGAATTTCCAAATCCTAATCCTTGATCAATTCCAACCAACATCTCTGCCTTATGTTCAGCTCTTTCTGACTATAAATATACTTCGAACTCTTGTGATCGGTATAAATCCGACATGGAGAACCATACAAATAATGCCGCCAAATCTTATGTGCGAAGACAATTGCGGCCAACTCCAAATCGTGAGTAGGGTAGTTCATCTCATACGGCTTCAACTGTCGTGATGCAAAATCGATCGTCTTATCATGTTGCATAAGCCCACATCCAAGCCATTGTCCGAGGCATCGCTATAGAGTGCAAATCCTTCATTACCCTGTGGTAAAGCTAAAATCGGCGCTGAGATCAAACGTCTCTTCAGCTCATCAAAGCTCTGCTATCTCTCAGTCGTCCACACAAACTTTTCTATCTTATGGAGTAATTTCATAAGCGGCCGAGCAAGTTTCGAGAACCCCTCGACGAACCGATGGTAGTACCCAGCAAGACCCAAAAAGTTATGAACTTCTTTAACATTTTTAGGTGGTGCCCAATGTAATATCCGTAATTTTCCATTTTTAGCAGTTTTCATTTTTGGTGTATGTCTATTTTTATCGACTCGCTTGTAACCGTTTGGACGTTTCGAATCTACTTTGTTCTTGGAGTTTTTCCATTTGGACGAGTTTTGATGAAGTTTTCATGTGATTCCATTTTATGATATTTTTTGCCGTATGAACGTTCGATTCTCGTAAAAGTCGTTCGTTTTCATGGTTTCATGGTTTGTACAAGTTCGTATGATTGAGTTGGTCGTGTGGAGACTTTCGGTTTGCAAATCCGACATCGTATCGTGAATTTCGGACGCTTGGGTCATTTTCGTAATTTCCTATAAGTTTAGGGAATTTCATATTCGTTGTCGTATTTCGGATTCCCGGGTAGTCGGATTGATGTTTTCTTGTGATGGTTAGACTCGTCATCGAATATTCTTCGTAGTCGTATTTTTGGTTCGAGCAGCGTGTCGGTTTCGGTCGTTTGGAATCGTTTGACAAGAAATGCCAAGATCTGCCGTCAAGAGGTGTTACGGCCGTAACACCCGTGGTTACGGCCATAAGTTGGCCATGTTACGGCCGTAAGTGTCCCCTCGTAACAGCCCATTGCTTTAAAACAATGCGCGAGGTCCAATACCTCATTTCCTATCCTTTCTCTCGCTTTTCTTCACTGCGACTCCAGAGGCGATTTCTTGATTCGATTGAAGAATTGTTCGTGTTCCATCACCGTAGAATCGTAGTAACATATCACCATCAGCGTAATCATCCTCCATCGTCCGAATCCGAGGTATCTTCTTCAGAACCCTAACTTGTATAAATTGGGGGTTTTTCGGGTTTTTCGTGATTGACTCAATTGTTCATGTATGTTGCGAAAATTCTTATCGATTGTTGTTATCGGGTGATTCCCAACCGTTTTCCTCGAATTAATCCATGTATTGTTGATACGGGAGATTTTGCATAAACCCTCGCCCGTATCGATTGAACGCCTATTGTCGTGATTTGTAGTCCGGGTTTTGGGAGTATTCCTTTCGATTATTGATGTCCGCTGACCGAGTTATGCTAATTCTTCGTATAGAACCGCTGCTTTCCATTCGGATCACCCGTAGTCGCTTTTCACTTCCGATTCTTCAAGATGTAACAAAGGCAACAACTTTACATTTGTTTACATGATCTAGTATATGAATTATGGTGTATCGTGGTTGTTGTGGATGGATATGTGTATGTTCACCTAGGGACGGTCCGACGGGCCTCTAGGGATACGTATTGCCGTGTGTGTGCGTATCATGAATCGTGGTTAACCACCTGTGGATGTCCGACGGCTCGCGGGTACGGTGGCCGTGAGTCTCGTATCAAGGTTAACTTTGAATTATGATTGTTGGAGATTATGTGTTTTGTGATTTTACATTGTATTTATTGAGTAATATAAAACGTTTTCAAAAATGATTTTTGGCGCATTATTCATCTGATTAGAATGTAGTTCAAATGGATTGTACTTGCTCTAGCAGTTGTCGCTAACCCCTTAAATGGGGGAAATACTTTTTGTATTTCAGGTATTGATCGTGGGGACAAGCGAGCACCCGAGCCGTATGAGGATGATGGGCAAGTATGATATTGTCCAGAAGTTGATTATTGGTGTTCTGTCTGTCAATTATTATTGAAGTCTGATTTTGGGATTCTGTATTATAAAATTTGTTTAAGTACTCGAGTACTTCCGATTTGAATTTGTTAATATTGTGTTCCCGTTTTGGGAAAATGGATTTGATGTCAGAATTTTATTTGTCGGTTATAGTCTTTAATTTAGCTTGTCGTTTTATTTATGATGGTTTGTCGTTGTCGAATGTCTTGTTGGGTATGTTAGCCTGGTGGATTCCACAGTGTGGGGTCCACGGCGCTGTAATATGCCCTGAATGTCTTGGGGGTGTTACAGAATATGGTATCGGAGCTTAGGTTTATGGATACCTAGGTTGTCGGTTATTTGGGTCTAGTTAAGTGTCGTTTTTGGGACAGTATCACTGCTATGCCATCATCTCAGTACGTCGGTGCTCGTAAGTTTTTCCTAACTTGACTCGTTTCACCGTTATGTTCTATTCCTGTCTTAGTAACTTGTTGCGTTTTGCGTTGAATTGTACTTACCCGTTGCTTCTTTAGAATTCCTGCTGGTAGAGGACGCGGACGCGGACGCGGTAGGGGACGTGGCGCAGCCAGTGGGGCGGCCATGTCCGATCACTCGGGAACTGATTCGGCGATGCCCTCTTTGTCGAACAGTGTTCCCCCTAGTTCCGGAGGTCAGCAGGACTACCGCTAGCTCCTAATACACATGAGAATGTTGGAGTGGCCAACATTTTGCGGCAAAAGTAGCGAACCGATGACGCCATCGACTCAGCCGCTCGTCGGCCAAGCTAATGCCAACCTGGGCCTCCGCCACCGGATCCGGCAATGATAAGTTGCTTCAGGACGTGATTCGTATGCGTTCTCCACAGTTTGATGGTGATTCCGACCCTTCTGGTTGGGAGAATTGGCTATTCGAGATGGAGAAAGTATTTGAGGCTTCTAATTGTTCCGAGGAGAGGAAAGTACCCATTGCTCAGTACTTCCTCGCCAAGGAGGCAGCAACGTGGTGGCAAGCGGTGAAACCGCGTGACCGGGCAGCTACGTGGGAAGAGTTTCGAGATCTGATGGAAGATGAATTATGTCCTTGGCCAGTGAAAGAGGGGAGGATCCGAGCCTTCTTTGAGGCTAAGCCCCAAGACGTTCCTATTTCTCAAGCTATCAAGGACTACAATCAACAGCTGCATTATGTGAGGAACCAAGTCCGAGACGAGCTTGATAAGATCCGCCACTTTGATATGTGGATGAAACCGAGGGTGCGCCACTACATGTCTGGTCTGGGGTGCACGACCTTGAAAGAATATCAGAATAAGGCGATGGCTTATGAGATGTCGTTTTCTACGACAGAGACGGCAATCGAAGGAAAGAAACAGAAAACCGCCGGTCAGTTTTCGGGAGGCAATCCAGGAGGGTATCCGAAGACTCAGTCTGGTTCGCGAGTCTTCGGGAGTCAGTCGCCATCAGTTGGTCGAGGAAACGGTTCTAGGTCTGCTCCTGCTGGTCCCGTTCGTGGTCCTACGTGCTTCAATTGTAGTCATCCGGGCCACATGATGAGTGAGTGTGATAGGCCTCCGATTCAGTGTCTTGCTTGTGGTCGGATGGGTCATCGTGCTAAGTTTTGTACGGATGCAGCTCGGGCTCCAGTTACTCAGATATCAGCCCCAGCTGTGGGAGAGCCAAGTGTGAATCGAGCACAGCTTCCTCAGCCGCAGCAGAGTTTTGGGAGAGGTCGAGGACGTGGTCAGCCTTCTAGAGGGGGAGCTTCTAGTGCGGGGTCTGTTCCGCCCCGAGTGTATGAGATGAGACGAGCAGGAGATCCTGACGCGACGGTGGCTACAGGTACCGTCCACATCCTTGATCATCATGTTTCCGTATTGTTCGATTCTGGTGCTACGCATTCTTTTATATCTATGGATTGTGTGCATCGTCTGCATGTTGATTGCCTTGTTGCTTGTGAGCCTTTTGTTGTTAAACTTCCTAGCGGGGATAGTATCGTGGGGGACCGTGAGATTAGAGATTTTTCTGTGGGTATCGCGGGGAGGGATTGGCCTTCTAATCTGATCGCGGTAGATATTAGAGATGAGGATTTGATTCTGGGTGAGGATTGGCTGGACCGTCATGGGGCGATCATGAATTATAGAATGAGGACGGTTTCGATGTTAGCCTCTGACGGTACCGAGCATTCTTTTGTGGGGCGTAAGCGGAGTAGCCAGAGATTTCTGATCAGCGCCTTGAAGGCGGTGAGACTTCTTCGAGGAGGTTGCACGGGCTATTGGTGTTACGCTTTGAGATCAGAAGAAGGGGGAGTCGAGATCTCGTTTATTCCGGTAGTGTGTGAGTACCCTGATGTTTTCCCAGACGAGTTGCCGGGATTGCCGCCGGACCGAGAAGTTGAGTTTACCGTCGATTTAGAGCCGGGTGCACCGCCGATCTCTAAGACGCCATACCGTATGGCGCCTGCCGAAATGCTGGAGTTGAAGAAACAGTTGGGAGAGTTGCTAGACATGGGGTATATTCGACCGAGCGCTTCACCTTGGGGCGCACCGGTCTTGTTTGTGAAGAAGAAGGATGGGTCACTTCGTTTGTGTATCGACTACCGAGAGTTGAACAAAGTGACCATCAAAAACAAGTATCCGCTCCCGAGGATTGATGATTTGTTTGATCAGTTGCAAGGGGCAACTATGTTTTCGAAGATTGATTTGAGATCGGGGTATTATCAGCTCCGAGTGAAGGATACCGATATTCCGAAGACGGCCTTTCGGACGAGATACGGACACTACGAGTTTGTGGTTATGCCTTTTGGGCTAACCAACGCACCAGCCGTGTTCATGCAGCTTATGAACAAAGTCTTTATCGAGTACCTCGATAAGTGTGTAGTCGTTTTTATCGACGACATCCTGATTTACTCGAGGAGCGAGGAGGAGCACGCCCGTCATTTACATATCGTATTAGATATTTTGAGAACTCAGCATCTTTTTGCGAAGTTCTCAATGTGCGAGTTTTGGTTACGGGAGGTTATGTTTCTCGGTCATGTGATCTCGGCCGAGGGTGTTCGTGTGGACCCACATAAGGTAGAGGCAGTGTTGGATTGGGCGCCGCCCAAGAACGTGAAGGAGGTCCGCAGTTTTCTGGGATTAGCCGGGTATTACCGTAGATTCGTCGAGGGGTTCTCTAAGCTCGCTCGACCGCTGACTCAGTTGTTACATAAGTCGGAGAAGTTTGTGTGGACCGATGAGAGGCAGAATAGTTTTGAGGAGTTGAAGAAGCGGTTGACGACCGCTCCCGTTTTGGCTTTACCGAGTGGTAATGATGGTTTCTCAGTTTATAGTGATGCTTCGGGCCAAGGGCTCGGATGCGTACTTATGCAAAGACGGAGGACAATTGCCTATGCTTCTCGCCGCTGAAACCGCATTTAATTGAATTACCCTACGCACGATCTTGAGTTGGCCGCAGTCGTATTTGCATTGAAGATCTGGCGTCATTACTTGTATGGCTCGTCCTGTCAGATTTTCACCGATCACAAGAGCCTGAAGTACATTTTCACGCAGAAAGAGCTTAATATGAGACAGAGGAGATGGTTGGAATTAATTAAGGATTACGATCTCGAGATCCTTTATCATCCGGGCAAGGCTAATGTGGTAGCAGATGCCTTGAGCCGGAAATCGGTATCGCTTCGGGCGCTTGAGCTACTTACGGCCCAGTCGGGACTTCAGCGAGAGTTTATGAGGTTGAGCATTGAGATTGTACTGCCAGAGAGTTCCGGGCAGTTGCGTACTCTTGAGATTTCTTCATCTCTGGTCGAGGACATTAAATCGGGACAGTTGGAGGACCCGATGTTTATTCAGCTTCGGGAGAGTGTAGGGAAAGGGAAAGCCCCGGGATTCGTTATTCATGAGGATGGAGTGTTGAGATTCCGTGGTCGGTTGTGTGTTCCGAACGACTCGGAATTGAGACAGAGTATTATGCGAGAGGCTCATGCGTCACCTTACTCAGTCCATCCAGGCTCGAGTAAAATGTATAAGGATTTAAGAAAGAATTTCTGGTGGAACGACATGAAGAAGGAGGTAGTTCAGTTTGTGGCTAAGTGTTTGACTTGTCAGCAAGTCAAGATTGAGCATCAGCGGCCAGCCGGGTTATTGAAACCACTTACCGTCCCAGAGTGGAAGTGGGAGGATATCTCTATGGATTTTCTCACTGGTTTGCCGAGGACGAAGGCTGGTATGAATATGGTGTGGGTGATTGTAGACCGACTGACTAAGTCAGCACATTTTCTGGGCATCAAGGATACTTGGGGTCCATAAAAGTTGGCTCGTATTTTTATCGCTCAGATAGTGAGGCTTCATGGTACGCCGAGGACCATTATTTCAGACCGAGATGGCTGATTTGTATCGCATTTTTGGCAGACGGTGCATAAGGCATTGGGGACACAGTTACGTTTGAGCACTTCGTTCCATCCCGAGACTGATGGGCAGTCCGAACGTACCATTCAGACGTTCGAGGATTTGTTGCGCGCATGCGCGTTAGATTAGAGTAGTGACTGGGAGGAGCATTTGGCCTTAATTGAGTTTACTTATAATAATAGCTGGCACGTGTCGATTAATATGGCACCGTATGAGGCACTTTATGGACGACATTGCCGATCACCGATATGTTGGGATGAGCCGTCCGATCTAGTTGGTACCGAGCCAGACCTTGTGTTAGAGACAAAGGAGAAAGTTGAATTGATTAGAAAGAGAATGTTGGCTGCTCAGAGTCGACAAAAGTCTTATGCGGATGTTAGGCGTCGACCCTTGGAGTTTGAGGTGGGAGATCATGTTCTGTTGAGGGTATCCCCGACGAAGGGAGTTTTCCGTTTTGGGAAAAAGAGGAAGCTCAGTCCGAGGTATATTGGGCCCTTCGAGATATTGGAGAGAGTCGGTGAGTTGGCATATCGTTTAGCTTTGCCTCCGTCGTTGAGTCATGTTCATAGCGTATTTCACGTCTCCCAGCTGAGGAAGTATGTTCCGGACCCATCCCACATTATTGATTTTGGAGACGTGGAGATCGAGAAGGATGTTACGTTTGAGGAGAGGCCCGTTAAGATTTTGGAGCGTCGAGACAAACAGTTAAGGCACAAAACCATTCCTTTGGTTAAGGTGCAATGGTCGAGGCACGGAGTAGAAGAAGCGACGTGGGAGTTAGAGGAGGATATGCGTTCAAGGCATCCCGAACTTTTTGATTCTTAAGTTTCGGGACGAAACTTTATTTTAGAGGGGGAGAATGTAATATCCGTAATTTTCCATTTTTAGCAGTTTCCATTTTTGGTGTATGTCTATTTTTATCGACTCGCTTGTAACCATTTCGACGTTTCGAATCTACTTTGTTCTTGGAGTTTTTCCATTTGGACGAGTTTTGATGAAGTTTTCACGTGATTCCATTTTATGATATTTTTTGCCGTATGAACGTTCGATTCTCATAAAACTCGTTCGTTTTCGTGGTTTCATGGTTTGTACAAGTTCGTATGATTGAGTTGGTCGTGTGGAGACTTTCGGTTTGCAAATCCGACATCGTATCGTGATTTTCGGACGCTTGGGTCATTTTCGTAATTTCCTATAAGTTTAGGGAATTTCATATTCGTTGTCGTATTTCGGATTCCCGGGTAGTCGGATTGATGTTTTCTTGTGATGGTTAGACTCGTCATCGAATATTCTTCGTAGTCGTATTTTTGGTTCGATAAAGGTGTTCGTTTCGGTCGTCTGAATCGCTTGACAAAGAAACAAGATCGGCTCCAAGAGGGGTGTTACGGCCGTAACACCCAGAAGTTACGGCCGTAAGTTGGCCATGTTACGTTACGGCCGTAAGTGTCCCCTCACATGGCCGTAATGTTCACTGTTTTAAAACAGCGGGCAGAGGTCCAATACCTCATTTCCTATCCTTTCTCTCGTTTTTTCTTCACGGTGCGACTCCAGAGGCGATTTCTTCAGTTCTGATTGAAGAATTTTTCGTGTTCCATCACCGTAGAATCGTAGTAACATATCACCATCAGCGTAATCATCCTCCATCGTCCGAATCCGAGGTATCTTCTTCAGGAACCCTAACTTGTATAAATTGGGGGTTTTTCGGGTTTTTCGTGATTGATTCCGAATTGTTCATTTATGTTGCGAAACTTCTTATCGATTATTGTTATTGGGTGATTCCCAATCCGTTTTTCCTCGAATTAATCCATGTATTGTTGATACGGGGAGATTTTACATAAACCCTCGCCCGTATCGATTGAACGTCTATTGTCCTGATTTGTAGTCGGGGTTTTGGGAGTATTCCTTTCGATTATTGATGTCCGTCGGGACTGAGTTATGCTAATTATTCGTTTAGGAACCGTCGTTTTCCATTCGGATCACCCGTAGTCGTTTTCACTTCCGATTCTTCGAAGATGTCATAAAGGCAAGTACTTTACATTTGTTTACATGTTCTAGTATTTAAATTATGGCTGTATCGTGGTTGTTGTGGATGGATATGTGTATGTTCACCTAGGGACGGTCCGACGGGGCCTCTAGGGATACGTATTGCCGTGTGTGTGCGTATCATGAACTGTGGTTAACCACCCAGGGATGTCCGACGGGGCTATGCGGGGTACGGTGGCCGTGAGTCTCGTACCAAGGTTAACTTTGAATTATGATTGTTGGAGATAATGTGTTTTGTGATTGTACATTGTAAATATTCCGGAATATAAAACGTTTTCAAAAATGATTTTTGGCGCATTATTCATCTGATTAGAATGTAGTTCAAATGGATTGTACTTGCACTAGCAGTTGTCGCTAACCCCTTAAATGGGGGAAATACTTTTTTGTATTTCAGGTATTGATCGTGGGGACAAGCGAGCACCCGAGCCGTATGAGGATGATGGGCAAGCATGATATTGTCCAGAAGTTGATCATTGGTGTTCTGTCTGTCAATTATTATTGAAGTCTGATTTTGGGATTCTGTATTATAAAATTTGTTTAAGTACTTGAGTACTTCCGATTTGAATTTGTTAATATTGTGTTCCCGTTTTGGGAAAATGGATTTGATGTCAGAATTTTATTTGTCGGTTATAGTCTTTTATTTAGCTTGTCGTTTTATTTATGATGGTTTGTCGTTTTCGAATGTCATGTTGGGTATGTTAGCTTGGTGGATTCCACAGTGTGGGGTCCACGGCGCTGTAATATGCCCTGAATGTCTTGGGGGTGTTACACCTGACACGGTTTTAGTGTAACTATCGCAAGTGCACGATATCGTATCAAGTAGTAAAGTGGACTTTTTGAGTCCGGTTTATCGATCCCACAAGGAAGTTTGGTTATAATTTGAATGATACACTATTAGTCAATTTTTATAGATACTTAAGATGAGTGAAACACACAATTAAAAAGTTTGGTTTAATAATTGCAAAGAAATTGCAATAATAGTTCTAATATTATAAGGAAATAAAAAGACAGCAATAATAATAGATTGATTAAATGATAAAATGAAATAGTTGGGATTACAAACTTAGTTCGTCATTAGTTATAAAAGATGTATTGGAGATCATAAAATGAATTTACTTATTATGTTGTGTAGATTCGATTTTCCTTAAAAAGACGGTTTCTCTTTCGAACTATAAAACGCCCCTTACATATTGAATCAATCCACTATATTTCTATGTTGATTGGCTTCAATACATAGCATTAGGATTTATGAAAATAACTCAAAGAATCATCTAAGGACTAGGGGTATATTTCTATCCCCTAGAACAACTTAGAGTGAAGATCATTTGATCTAATCAAACATATTTTCTTTCGAAACATAGGAAGACCATTAATATCGTCATTTATTGGCCAAATAAATAAAGATTGTTCAAACAATGAAAATCACATAAAATAATAAGTAATTCATAATAGATCTTTATACAAACATAAATAACATGACTAACATTGTTTATAATCCCAGCTAAAGATTACTTAGCCCATGAAGGGTTTATTACACATATTACAAGCTTTGGTGGTCATTTTTAGCTGAATCTAGAGAAAGAATTGATCCTAACTCCCTTAGTAGATAAAGGAGATAGAAGCAATAAACTCTCTGAACAACATATGTTATACCACACTTACAAAGATCACTCAAGAACACAAGTGTGTTCTTCACACAAAAAGAAAAGTTTACAAAAAATGGAAAATTATAAGTTGAATGATGAATGATGAAGGATCTAAGGGGTCTATTTATACACCTAAAGTCATCTAATAGCTCCAAAACTCCAGCATTATTAAATTAGATCGGATCAATGCCAGCCATCCCCTCAATAATACACAAAAAGTATAAAAAATTATACAAATCATAGTAATCTGTCAAGAGTTACTAGTAACATTGTGAGTTACGGCCAGAACTAGGTGACTTACGGCCGTAACTCCGAATGTTACGGCCGTAACGTGGCTTCGTAAATTTGCTCATTTGAAGCTTGGATAGTTACGTTTTCGCCCGTAATTTCTCGGACTTTGCGTTTTTGCCCCGCATCTTCTTCTGATGATAACTTTTGATATATAACTCGATTTTGAATCCTAAAGACCGCCGAATTCGTCTCGGAAAGCCCTACAACATGAATATATCAAAATTCAATAAAGAGAATATTTATTAAACATGTTGTTTCTTGAGTAATTCAGTTATTTAATCCGATCATCATCCCATAAAAATAAAATTATTAAAAACTAATAAATTAAAAGCAAAAAACGAGTAGACTAGCTCAATTATGGGTGAATTTTATCGATACAAACCATGGATAAGTGTACAAAACTGACACTTATCACACCCCCAAACTTGAATTCTTGCTAGTCCCGAGCAAGACTCTTTATTATTCACACTCCAAAAATAAAAATAAAAATAAAAAATAAGAAAATTAATACACACATAAATTAAAATATAAAAAGAGAAAAGGAGATCAAAATGCCATTAATAAACAACAACCAGCTTTATACAGTAGATAGAAATGAATCAAGATTCAAAATAAATCTACTAATGTTTTTGAAGTTAAAACACGGTTTTTATTTTGTAATTCCAAAATGTAAGGTTTCCCCCCAAAAAGTTGATTATTTCTTTCCCACTCGTGATACACACGACTCTCTTTAATGGTTGCTCTCGATCACTCGTTTATTTTTCGACTCAATATGAAGAAGAATTTTATTGGCGTCATCAAATATTGTGATTTTCACAAAATTGAGTGTATTGAAATTCAGCTGCTAATTAATTCAAATCTGCTCATAAACTACGTCCCTTTTAGTGATAGCTTTCACACCGTTATTTGCTAACGTGTAGCTCTTTTCACTAATACAATTTCTATCTCATTATTTTTCTTTTCGTAAAAAGGTTATAGCTTTCACACCGTTATTTGCTAACGTGTAGCTCTTTTCACCAATTTTTCTGAGACGGCAGCTACGCACCAACAATGGTTAGTCCTTTATTTTTCGCAAAATTTAAGACTTCCAAAATTAGGCAGCTGTTGCTGCTCAACACTTCTCCTTTTCGTTATTTATTTTTTAGGTGATAGCTTTCACACCGTTATTTGCTAACGTGTAGCTCTTTTCACCAATGACTCCCTTTTTTTTTTAGGGAATAGAATTTTTGCAGAAAATCATTTTTTAGTTAAGCATGAAAAATCAAAAACTCCACAAATTAAGTAAATTTCAGTTTTATTTTTCATCAACCAATTGATTCTTGTTTTCTCAAGGTAACGAATGACTCGATTTTATATGATAATTACAAGGCTTGGAAAGAGAGATTAAGGCTCAAAAATTTTTTGGAATATACAATTTTTTAACCGGATAAAATGATTTTAGAAGCTTGTATATAGCTAATTTATTGGTGTTATGGCCAGATCTAGAAATCTCAAAAATCAAAATACTATAAATATATATATATATAATAAAAAAAATTAAGGCAAATAACCAAATCAATTAAAACACACCAAAATTACAACACACCAAAATACTAAAACAAACCACCCCCAAACTTGAAAATAAAACTGTCCTCAGTTTAAAAATAAAAAAATAAAAATCAATGCAGAAAAGCAGAATACTCCCTGTTAAGAAAGTTGATGTCTGAGCTAACGCCTTTTAGAATCTGCAAGAGAACAAATATACGAGGCACACAACAAAATAAAATAAAATATACTCGTAAGTATAACACAATTTTTAAGATGCGCATCAAGAAAGTCCGAAGAGTCGCCTTACGCTGCCATCAAAGTTTTTATAAAAGCAAAACACGAAATAAACATTACAGTAATGAAAAAATACATAAATCACGAATAGATGCGCGTCAAGAGATCAAGAAGAAACTCCTTAAGCTGCCATCATTTAGCACGATTATTACACACGACAGAAAGTAAAAATACAAGAGGTCCGACATGGGTTATCAAAGGGAGAGGAATGAATCCACTTTTCGTTTTCTCACGGTAAAATCTTCTACCCAGACAATTTTAGCTAGAGCTGGATCTGGTTGAGGAACAAATTCATTGAGTTTTTTGATTAGTTCTTCTGGTGTTGTTGCAACGACTTGTAATATCCGCATTTTTCTTTCCCTTGTAATTGTATTTCCGGTGTAATTCTCGATTGTAGTGACCCTCGTGTATCCTTCAGTGTAACTTTTCCGTCATCTTTTGATCTGATTCTTGTAATTGTTGTGCGGAACCGCCGTTTCGGGGTTGCCGTGGATTCATTCTATGCTATGATGCGTTTTGAGGTGTTCCGTTGGATGTTTCGTTCGTATTCTGGTGTAGTGGACCGTTTGTGTTCTGTACCTAGCGCACGCTAATTTTTCTGCATAGCGCGCGCTAGAAGTTCCTTTGTAGCGCACGCTACGTTTACTTCGTAGCGCGCGCTAGCGAGTGAACCCTGGGGGGTGGCAGTTTAACTCCCAGGCCTCTGACTATCGGCTTAGCGCACGCTATCTTGTCTAGCGCACGCTAATGTCGGGAGACTAGCGCACGTTAAGTTGTTCAGTAGCGCGCGCTAGTGTGACTGTCCAGTACTGGGCAGTTTACTTCTGAACTCAATCAGATGCTAGTTAGCGCACGCTACGCTTGTATGGTAGCGCACGCTAACGGGTCAGGTGAGTTTTGGGCATTTGGCTACTGGACTCGGCTGATGTTCGGGTAGCGCACGCTATTGGTCGATAGCGCGCGCTACCGAGAGGTTATTAGCGCACGCTACGCATGTATGGTAGCGCACGCTAACGGCCAAAAACCTGGCTACTGGACTGGGACGCTAACGGTAGGGTTTGTAATCTTATCCCGTTAGCGCACGCTAACCTTGAGGTTTTAGCGTGCGCTAACACTCCCTGGCTATATAAACCAGGGAGTTGACCGAGATAAACACAAAATCTCATTTCCTCCTCTCTCCGCGGCGAAGGCGATTCCGAGGCGTTCTTTTGGCGATTTCTTCCTCCAATCATCTCATCCATCATCCTTCTTGAGTTCTTGGAGTATTATATCAACATCAACACGAATCTTTCGTCCTAATCCACGGTAAATCTCTTAGAACCCTACTTTTGGATAATTTGGGGGTTTTGGGTTTTCCTTCCGATTCGTTCCGTTTTGTTGGTGGATTCATGATGAATATGATTAATCTTGTTGATATAATTAGTTTTCCTACGGATTCATGGTATATTTTCATGGTTTTGCGAAATCGAGAGGGTTTGGTTGTGGTCCGCCCTCGTTGTTATTTTTGTATGAATATACATGAATCGTAGGCGGGTTTTCAGTGTATTCCATTTCCATAATCGTTTAGAAGTGGTTGTGATTGTACTATTCGAATCGTTAGGTCCATTCTCGTCGGTTCCTCACGGTCGTGCTTGATTCTTTCGTTCCGTTCGTGTCGTCGTCTATTTAATCGAGGCAAGTATCCTTATGAACTTACAATCTTGACATAGTAGTATTGTATGAGAATTGGTGTGTGTGTATGCTCACTACGGGTTAGATCCGACGGGGTCTCGGTAGGGGTCCACGGAGGGGTGGATCCGCGAGCTTGCTTTTAACCACTACGGGTTAGATCCGACGGGGTCTCGGTAGGGGTCCACGGAGGGGTGGATCCGCGGTTAATTGTGGTGTATTTTTACAAATGTGATTTGATATTGGCATTTCCTAAATGAGTGCTTTGAACGGTTTTCCTTATTGCATGCATTTACTATATGTGTAAGATGTAAGTTGTTCATCTGGTTACTTGTACTAGCGTAATTGCTAACCCCTCTGGGACCCGTTTTGGGGAAATTCGTTTTATGAATTTCAGTCGTTCATCGGGACGAGCGGGCACTGGACCAAGACACGGATGATGGTCATGCGTGATGATTGTGCATAAGTGACGTCTTAATGTCTTTTTGTCTTTTCATCTTTTGTGGCTTTTGAACTAATAGTTGTACTCGAGTACTTAAGAGTTCTTGTTCGTCCGGATTGTATTGTTGCCTATATGTTTGTGTTGGTTGATGGTGTTATGTTTGACCGGTTGAACCGGGTGGATTATTCTGTTTTGCGTCTTTATGACATGGTGTTGGTTGTCGTTTATGTGAGTCGATGAGTACGATGCTGTTCAGCCTGGTGGGTCCCATATAGGGATTCACTACACAGAATATACCTCGAATATCTCGAGGGTGTTACGAAAATGGTATCGAGCACTAGGTTTATGGATACCTAGGCTTGTCGGTTTATTGGGTCTTGTGGTGTTTTGTTTTGCACATCATCGTCACGCCGCCATGATTCAGGTACTACCAGTGTCCGTAAGTTTTCCTTCCTCTGTTCATTAATTCCTTGTATCTTACCCTTGATTCTCGACTTGTGATTGTTCTTTTCTTGTACTGATCCTCGTATGGCTTTTGCTACTTATTTAACTCCAGTATGGATGCTGGAAGAGGTCGTGGTCGCGGTCGTGGTCGTGGACGCGGCCGGGACGTGGGGCGGCCGTGGGCGGCCACGTCACGATCTTCGGGAGCCGGCAGCATCGGCGACCGTCATAGCCATGCTTCTTCTCAGGAGCGTGCCGATCTCGGTATTGCGGCCGTTATGCAACAAATGGTGAACCAAATGGCGGCAATAGCTCAGGCGGTTCAGAACCCGGATCAGGCCCACGCTAATCGGGGCGGAGCGGATCGTTGGCTCCAAGATGTTATCAAGATGCATCCTCCTCAGTTCTCGGGAGCTTCAGACCCGATTGGCTGGGAAGGGTGGATCAAGGAGATATCTAAGGTCTTCGTTGCCACTAACTGTCCGGAGGACCGTAAAGTCCCTATTGCTCAATACTTTCTCACAGGGGACGCTACGGACTGGTGGGAGGCCGTTGGGCCCAAAGACCATCTTGCCGCGTGGGCCGAGTTTCAAGAGTTGATGGAGATCGAATATTGCCCGTGGCCGCCGATGTGCTCGGTACATGGTTTTTATGACGCTCAACCGCTGGATATCCCCGTGGCTCAAGCTATTGCCGATTTTAATAAGGAGTTGGGTTATGTGAAGACCCAAGTTGTCGAGGAGAGTGACAAGATTTTCCATTTCTCCAGACGGATGAAGTTGCCGATTCGGGACTATATGTCGGGGCTAGTATGCACTACCTTGAAAGATTACCAGAGCGGGGCCCTTGCTTATGATATGTCTGTGACGGCGAGTGAGGCGGCCCGCGAGAGTAAGAAGCGAAGTCCGCCGGAATTTTTCGGGCCACAAAGGTGGGGGTCGGCAGAAATTTCATCTGCTAACTTTTCCACCGGTGGTGGCCCACTCGATCTATCGGGTTTCCCAGGCTGCCGGTGCCCCTTCTCGAGAGGTGAAGTGTTTTAATCAGGGCGCCTGTGCCACATCACCGTAATTGCCCGAGTCCTTTGTTGATATGTAATCGGTGTGGCCAACCGGCCACAAGGCGGCTTTCAGTGCCGAGAGGGAGAGAATTGTGGGTGCCTGACTTCCATTCCAGCCGCTAGGGAACCAAGTGTGAATCGGGGATCATTTGCTCCTCAATCTCGCCGAGTGCTAGTCGGGGAGAGGTCGGGGTCAGCCTTCTAAGGGGGAGCTTCGGTGTCGGCTCGGCCCACCCGCGTGTCTATGAGATGCGGAAAGCCGATGATCCAAATGCTACCGTGGCGACAGTGCACCGTTTATATTCTTTCTCATCCCGGTGTGCTTTTCGATTAGGTGCTACGCATTCGTTCATATCTTTGGATTGTGTACGCCGTTTGAGTCTCGACTGTTTGATGCCTTGTGAACCCTTCATCGTTAAGCTTCCTAGCGGTGATAGGATCGTTGGTGATCGGGAGGTTCGAGACTGTTCTGTACTTATTTGTGAGAGGACTTGGCCCTCTAACCTTATTGTTGTGGATATTGAGGGTGAGGACTTGATTCTCGGGGATGATTGGCTCGAGCGGCATGGCGCAATCATGAACTACCGCACGAGGATCATCACCATGTTAGCCGAGGATGGCAGAGCACTCCTTCGCGGGCGAAGGAGGGGAAATCGAAATTCATCATTAATGCCTTGAAGGCGATGAGTCTCCTGCGAAAGGGGTGTACTGGTTATTGGTGCTATGCCTTGAAGGCGGAGGATGGTGGAGTCGAGCTTTCGTCGATTCCAGTCGTTAATGAGTTTCCTGATGTATTTCTGACGAGTTACCGGATTGCCACCGGATCGTGAGGTTGAGTTTGCTATAGAGTTAGAGCCGGCGCGGCTCGATTTCAAGGCGCCGTATCGCATGGCACCTTCAGAGATGGCGAGTTGAAGAAGCGATTGAGTGAGCTTCTTGAGTCGGGTATGTTCGACCGAGTGCCTCGCCTTGGGGCGCACCGGTCTGTTTGTGCGGAAGAAGGATGGTTCACTACGTTTGTGTATCGACTATCGCGAACTAAACAAGGTGACCATCAAGAACAAGTATCCTTTGCCGAGAATTGATGACTTGTTCGATCGATTGCAGGAGCCGCGGTATTCTCGAAAATTGATTTGAAATCGGGTACTATCACCGGTGAGAGAGTCCGATGTGCCAAACAGCTTTCTGGACGAGGTACGGACATTATGAGTTTGTAGTCATGCCTTTCGGGTTAACTAATGCGCCGGCGGTGTTCATGCAATTGATGAACAAAGTCTTTATCGAGTATTTGGACAAGTGTGTCGTCGTCTTCATAGACGATATTCTTATTTACTCGAGGAATGAGGAAGAGCATGCCCATCATTTGCGGATAGTATTAGACATTTTAAGGACCGAGCAGCTCTATGCAAAGTTCTCGAAATGTGAGTTCTGGCTGAAGGAAGTGATGTTTTTAGGTCACGTGATTTCACTAGGGGTTCGTGTGGATCCGCAGAAGATTGAGGCCGTATTGGATTGGGCACCGCCCAAGAATGTGAAGGAGCTCCGTAGTTTCTTGGGTTTGGCTGGCTACTACCGTAGGTTCGTCGAGGGTTTCTCGAAGCTGGCTCGGCCACTTACGCAGCTTGCTCCGTAACCGAGAAGTTCGTCCGAATGACGAGAGGCGATCGAGTTTTGAGGAAATCAAGAAGCGTTTGACTTCAGCCCGGTTTTGGCGTTGCCTTGTGGCATCGAGGGTTTTGCCGTTTATAGCAATGCTTCGGGTCAGGGTCTTGGGTGCGTATTGATGCAGCACGGCAAGACCATTGCCTATGCGTCGAGACAGTTGAGGCCGTATGAGTTGAACTACCCTACGCACGATTTGGAGTTGGCGATGCTTTTGCGCTCAAGATTTGGCGTCACTATCTTTCGGCTCGCATGTCGATTTTTACCGATCATAAAAGTCCAAATACATATTTACTCAGCGAGAGTTGAATATGAGGCAGAGGAGGTGGTTAGAGTTGATTAAAGATTATGACCTCGAAATCCTTTATCATCCGGGCAAGGCGAACGTCGTGGCCGACGCCTTGAGTCGGAAACCAGTTGCGTTGCGAACGCTTGAGATCCTTACATCTCGATCCGAGCTTCGGAGGGCTTTGATCGAGTTAGATGTTGAGGTCTCGTTGCGGAGTCAGCGGGCAACCGTGCTTTAGAGATTTCGCTGCCTCTCGATCGATGAAATTAAGTCAAGCAATCGGGGATCCGATGATTACTCAAATCCGAGAGAACGTTCTTAAGGGAAAGTCTCCTGGGTTTGTGATTCACGAGGATGTTATTTTGAGATTTCGTAGTCGGCTTTGTGTGCCGAATGACTCGAGTTGAGGCGAGTATCTTACGGAGGCCCATGCTACACCTTATTCCGTTCATCCTGGTTCGAGTAAGATGTACAAGGACCTGAGAAGAAATTTCTGGTGGAATGATATGAAGGATGAGGTCGCACAGTTTGTAGCGAGATGTTTGACTTGTCAGCAGGTCAAGATCGAGCATCAGCGACCGGCTAGGTTATTGCAGTCACTTCCCGTTCCGGAATGGAAATGGGAAGATATATCGATGGATTTCGTTACGAGTTTGCCGAGATCGAGGTCGGGCATGAATATGGTATGGGTGATTGTTGATCGCCTGACCAAGTCGGCACATTTTCTGGGCATCAAGGATATCTGGGGCCTGGAGAAGTTAGCTCGTGTGTTTATCGCGCAGATTGTGAGACTTCACGGTACTCCGAAGTCTATTGTTTCGGATCGTGATGGCCGTTTTGTATCGCACTTATGGCAGGCGGTGCATAAGGCATTGGGTACCCGTTTACATTTGAGTACCTCTTTTCATCCCCAGTCAGATGGACAGTCGGAACGCACTATCCAGACATTCGAGGATTTGTTGCGTGCTTGTGCTCTCGATTGGAGTAGAGACTGGGAGGAGCATTTGCCATTGATCGAATTCACGTACAACAACAGTTGGCACGCGTCGATTCAGATGGCACCGTATGAGGCACTTTATGGGCGGCGATGTCGATCACCTATTTGTTGGAATGAGGCGTCCGATTTGGTCGGGACCGAGCCGGATGTCGTTTTAGAGACGAGGCGGAAGATAGAAGTAATTCGGGAACGGATGTTGATCGCCTGAGTCGGCGTGTCGTATGCCGACGTCCGTCGTCGACCTTTGGAATTCGAGGTGGGAGACCACGTTTTGCTAAAGGTGTCGCCGACGAAGGGAGTTTTTCGTTTCGGGAAGAAAGGGAAGTTGAGTCCGAGATTTATCGGCCCCTTTGAGATCCTCGAGCGAGTAGGTGGGTCGGCATACCGTTTGGCGTTACCTCCGGCCTTGAGTCATGTTCATAGCACTTTCCATGTTTCCGAGTTGAGGAAATATGTCCCGGATCCTAGTCACATAATCGATTATGGTGAGATTGATGTCGCCGAAGATGTTACTTTCGAAGAGCGCCCTTTGAAGATTTTGGAGCATCGTGAGAAACGATTGAGGCATAAGACCATACCTTTGGTCAAGGTGTAGTGGTCGAGACACGGTGTCGAGGAGGCAACTTGGGAAACCGAGGATAGCATGCGTGCTAGGTACCCCGAGTTGTTTGTTTCTTAAGTTTCGGGACGAAACTTATTTTTAGAGGGGTAGAATGTAATATCCGCATTTTTCTTTCCCTTGTAATTGTATTTCCGGTGTAATTCTCGATTGTAGTGACCCTCGTGTATCCTTCAGTGTAACTTTTCCGTCATCTTTTGATCTGATTCTTGTAATTGTTGTGCGGAACCACCGTTTCGGGGTTGCCGTGGATTCATTCTATGCTATGATGCGTTTTGAGGTGTTCCGTTGGATGTTTCGTTCGTATTCTGGTGTAGTGGACCGTTTGTGTTCTGTACCTAGCGCACGCTAATTTTTCTGCATAGCGCGCGCTAGAAGTTCCTTTGTAGCGCACGCTACGTTTACTTCGTAGCGCGCGCTAGCGAGTGAACCCTGGGGGGTGGCAGTTTAACTCCCAGGCCTCTGGACTATCAGCTTAGCGCACGCTATCTTGTCTAGCGCACGCTAATGTCGGGAGACTAGCGCACGTTAAGTTGTTCAGTAGCGCGCGCTAGTGTGACTGGCCCGATCGGGCGCTTTACTCAACTCAATCGATGCTAGTTAGCGCACGCTACGCTTGTATGGTAGCGCACGCTAACGGGTCAGGTGAGTTTTGGGCATTTGGCTACTGGACTCGGCTGATGTTCGGGTAGCGCACGCTATTGGTCGATAGCGCGCGCTACCGAGAGGTTATTAGCGCACGCTACGCATGTATGGTAGCGCACGCTAACGGCCAAAAACCTGGCTACTGGACTGGGACGCTAACGGTAGGGTTTGTAATCTTATCCCGTTAGCGCACGCTAACCTTGAGGTTTTAGCGTGCGGTAACACTCCCTGGCTATATAAACCAGGGAGTTGACCGAGATAAACACAAAATCTCATTTCTTCCTCTCTCCGCAGCGAAGGCGATTCCGAGGCGTTCTTTTGGCGATTTCTTCCTCCAATCATCTCATCCATCATCCTTCTTGAGTTCTTGGAGTATTATATCAACATCAACACGAATCTTTCGTCCTAATCCAAGGTAAATCTCTTAGAACCCTACTTTTGGATAATTTGGGGGTTTTGGGTTTTCCTTCCGATTCGTTCCGTTTTGTTGGTGGATTCATGATGAATATGATTAATCTTGTTGATATAATTAGTTTTCCTACGGATTCATGGTATATTTTCATGGTTTTGCGAAATCGAGAGGGTTTGGTTGTGGTCCGCCCTCGTTGTTATTTTTGTATGAATATACATGAATCGTAGGCGGGTTTTCGGGTGTATTCCATTTCCATAATCGTTTAGAAGTGGTTGTGATTGTACTATTCGAATCGTTAGGTTCATTCTCGTCGGTTCCTCACGGTCGTGCTTGATTCTTTCGTTCCGTTCGTGTCGTCGTCTATTTAATCGAGGCAAGTATCCTTATGAACTTACAATCTTGACATAGTAGTATTGTATGAGAATTGGTGTGTGTGTGTATGCTCACTACGGGTTAGATCCGACGGGGTCTCGGTAGGGGTCCACGGAGGGGTGGATCCGCGAGCTTGCTTTTAACCACTACGGGTTAGATCCGACGGGGTCTCGGTAGGGGTCCACGGAGGGGTGGATCCGCGGTTAATTGTGGTGTATTTTTACAAATGTGATTTGATATTGGCATTTCCGGAAATGAGTGCTTTCGAACGGTTTTCCTTATTGCATGCATTTACTATATGTGTAAGATGTAAGTTGTTCATCTGGTTACTTGTACTAGCGTAATTGCTAACCCCTCTGGGGACCCGTTTTGTGGAAATTCTTTTTATGAAATTCAGTTCAGGGTCATCGGGACGAGCGGGCACTGGACCAGTACACGGATGATGGTCATGCGTGATG
The DNA here is from genome assembly GCA_033398695.1 of Orobanche coerulescens. Taxonomy (NCBI): domain Eukaryota; kingdom Viridiplantae; phylum Streptophyta; class Magnoliopsida; order Lamiales; family Orobanchaceae; genus Orobanche; species Orobanche coerulescens. The sequence continues at coordinate 55,014,225 of CM065805.1, read as the reverse complement.
ATTGTGCATAAGTGACGTCTTAATGTCTTTTTGTCTTTTCATCTTTTGTGGCTTTTGAACTAATAGTTGTACACGAGTACTTAAGAGTTCTTGTTCGTCCGGATTGTATTGTTGCCTATATGTTTGTGTTGGTTGATGGTGTTATGTTTGACCGGTTGAACCGGGTGGATTATTCTGTTTTGCGTCTTTATGACATGGTGTTGGTTGTCGTTTATGTGAGTCGATGAGTATGATGTTGTTCAGCCTGGTGGGTCCCATATAGGGATTCACGGCGCTGTAATATACCTCGAATATCTCGAGGGTGTTACACGACTATGATTCGTTTTGCACGCTTGGAAATAAAGCCCTTTTCAGCAGAGTAGTCGATGAAAGACAGTAAACCATCAAAGAAACCATTGACATTAAGCACACCTATTGGTTTTTGATGAACATTTAGCTGGGCTCTGGTAACCACATGAAAAAATTCCTCAAGGGTGCCAAAACCACCGGGAAGGGTGATAAAGGCGCCAGAATTATTTATCATTTGAGTTATGCGATCTTGCATATTTACAGATCTAAACTCATCTCCAATAGTTGACCCGGTAATTTTACTTTCATCCAGAGGTTTTGAGATTATTCCCAACACTCTTACTCCTTCCATATAGGCAGAAGCAGCAGCTCGTCCCATTAATCCTAGACTTCCTCCTCCGTAAACTACATGAATGCATTTTTCTCCTAAGGTACGACCCAAGTTGTGGGCTGCTTCAGTAAAGCATGCCTCTTTTCCAGAATTAGCTCCACCAAAAATGCATACCGTGTTAAATTTTTTTGTTGAAGATGATGACTCCATTTTCGAAAAGAAAAATTTTTTTAGAGAGAAACAGAGAAAAGTGCAAGTTTGGGGGATGAATGAAAGAAACCAGTAGAAAGTTTATTTATAGAAGAAAAAGAAGGTAAAAATTGTTTAACAAGTTTGTGATTGCGTTTGATTGTGTTTCAACTACTCAATAGAATAATGAAAGCTTTTATCGCGTATCACATTTTTTTATTCAGGAAATCTCACCACACGACAAAAATAAAAGATACTTACGCGTATGTACAGTAGTTGTGATTGTGGCTCACATCTTCCTCTGATTTTACGTTCAGAAACGGCCTAAACGCCTTCTATGAGTCGGGGAGAAGCTTCCCATCCAATTTTCTTACAAATTGGCAAACAGGGTCTTTTAACGTCAGATTCCCAAGACGTTGTTCATATTCTGGTTTGAATTTATTCCACAAACATTGAATTTCGTAATATACAAGTCCACTAGGATGCGTGTCAAGAGAAATTTCGATATTATCTAAATTCTCCTTATTCAGACCATCATTAATGAACTGAATTTTATCTTCTCTGTTTGTAGATGGAATTCCTAAAGATCGGCATTTTGCATTACAGTTCCATCTAGCACATTTATAGCAAACGGCTAGCATCTTTGCTCATCGTTTCTTGGCATATGAACTTTTTCCAAGCCCTGGTAAAAATCTAGTTGGTGTTTCTGTGAATTCACCTTCTATTCTTACTTTGGCTTCGATAATGAATCTTATGTCAAAAGGTATGCTTTTATTCGTAAGCAACCTCATCCTTTCAAGCCTTGTCTTGTAAATTTTTAAAATTGCATTTTTGCTTAGAAAGGGAAATCTTTTTTCAATTTCAAACAATGTTTCGTCCATGATAAAAAAAACAAAAATAAAAAGACAATGAAAATAATTGAATAAAATATCTTCAAATATCAGTTGTTGTGGGAAACTGAAAAATCCGACTTTAATAGTCACGGAGTACCGTTATCCGCCACTTGACCGGACAAACACACTTTAGTACTAAGTTACAACGTCGAGAAATTTGTACCTATAAAAATAGTTTACAATGTAAAATTTCAAATATAACTTATACTTCCCCGGCAACGGCGCCAAAACCTTGACATGGTTTTAGTGTAACTATCGCAAGTGCACGATATCGTATCAAGTAGTAAAGTGGACTTTTTGAGTCCGGTTTATCGATCCCACAAGGAAGTTTGGTTATAATTTGAATGATACACTATTAGTCTATTTTTATAGATACTTAAGATGAGTGAAACACACAATTAAAAAGTTTGGTTTAATAATTGCAAAGAAATTGCAATAATAGTTCTAATATTATAAGGAAATAAAAAGACAGCAATAATAATAGATTGATTAAATGATAAAATGAAATAGTTGGGATTACAAACTTAGTTCGTAATTAGTTATAAAAGATATATTGGAGATCATAAAATGAATTTACTTATTATGTTGTGTAGATTCGATTTTCCTTAAAAAGACGGTTTCTCTTTCGAACTATAAAACGCCCCTTACATATTGAATCAATCCACTATATTTCTATGTTGATTGGCTTCAATACATAGCATTAGGATTTATGAAAATAACTCAAAGAATCATCTAAGGAGTAGGGGTATATTTCTATCCCCTAGAACAACTTAGAGTGAAGATCATTTGATCTAATCAAACATATTTTCTTTCGAAACATATGAAGACCATTAATATCGTCATTTATTGGCCAAATAAATAAAGATTGTTCAAACAATGAAAATCACACACAATAATAAGTAATTCATAATAGATCTTTATACAAATATAAATAACATGACTAGCCTTGTTTATAATCCCAACTAAAGATTACTTAGCCCATGAAGGGTTTATTACACATATTACAAGCTTTGGTGGTCATTTTTAGTTGAATCTAGAGAAAGAATTGATCCTAACTCCCTTAGTAGATAAAGGAGATAGAAAAAATAAACTCTCTGAACAACATATGTTATACCACACTTACAAAGATCACTCAAGAACACAAGTGTGTTCTTCACACAAAAAGAAAAGTTTACAAAAAATGGAAAATTATAAGTTGAATGATGAATGATGAAGGATCTAAGGGGTCTATTTATACACCTAAAGTCATCTAATAGCTCCAAAACTCCAGCATTATTAAATTAGATTGGATCAATGCCAGCCATCCCCTCAATAATACACAAAAAGTATAAAAAATTAGACAAATCATAGTAATCTGTCAAGAGTTACGGCGGAACATTCTGGAGTTACGGCCGTAACTAGGGTGACTTACGGCCGTAACTCTGAATGTTACGGCCGTAACGTCTTTCGTAAATTTGCTCATTTGAAGCTTGGATAGTTACGTTTTCGGCCCAGAATTTCTCAGACTTTGCGTTTTTGCCCCAGATCTTCTTCGGATGATAACTTTTGATATATAACTCTGATTTTGAATCCGGAAAGACTGCCGAATTCGTCTCGGAAATCCCTAGAACATGAATATATCAAAATTCAATAAAGATAATATTTATTAAACATGTTGTTTCTTGAGTAATTCAGTTATTTAATCCGATCATCATCCGATAAAAATAAAATTATTAAAAACTAATCAATTAAAAGCAAAAAACGAGTAGACTAGCTCAATTATGGGTGAATTTTATCGATACAAACCATGGATAAGTGTACAAAACTGACACTTATCAACACCCAATCTAGCACTGCCCCAATCTTCTGCGGGTCTACACGTACCCCTTCAGCCGAAATCACATGGCCGAGAAACATAACTTCTTCCAACCAGAACTAACATTTCGAGAATTTTGCATAGAGGTTCTCGGCTCTAAAAATATCTAGTATCAAACACAAATGCCGGGCATGCTTCTCATTATCCTGAGAATAAATAAAGACGTCGTCAATAAAGATGACCACACACATGTCGAGGTACTCGATAAATATCTTGTTCATTAATTGCATGAATACTACCGGTGCATTGTCAATCCAAAAGGCATGACCACAAATTCATAATGTCCATATTTCGTTCGAAATGCAGTCTTTGGAACATCGGACTCTTTCACCCAGAGCTGGAAGTATCCTGACCTCAAATCAATTTTTGCGGATCCCTGTAACTGATCAAATAAATCATCTATACGAGACAAGGGATACTTGTTCTTGATGGTCACTTTTTTTAGCTCACGGTAGTTGATGCATAAACGTAATGAACCATCCTTCTTCCTCACAAAAAGAACAGGCGCGCCCCAACGCGAAGCGCTCGGTCTAATGTACCCTTTCTCTAATAATTCCCCCAGCTGACTCCTTAATTCTTGCATCTTGGAAGGTGCCATCCGATAAGGTGCCTTAGAAATCAGAGCTGCGTCAGGCTCTAAGTCCAAATAAAATTCTATCTCTCGATCCGGAGATAATCCCAGGAGGTCGTCCGTAAAAATGTCGGGATATTCATTAACAACTGGAATCGAAGAGAAATCGATTTTGTTCCCTTCCGTCTTCAAAGCATAACACCAATAGCCCGTGCAACCTTTATTCAAAAGTTTTACGGCCTTCATGGCGCTGGGAAGCAACTTAGGTTGGCCCGACTTATGTCCCAAAAATGAGTACTCGGATCCGTCTTCAGTCATCATAGTGATAACCTTAGTACGGTAATTCATAATCGCTTGGTTACCGTCAAGCCAATCCTTGCCAAGGATCACATCCTCGCCTTTCATATCAACCACAATCAAATTCGATAACCAATCCATATCGGCTATATTCACCAGAAAATCTCTAATCTCTCGGTTCCCCATGATTCTATCCCCGCTAGGTAGTTTCACAATGAAAGGATCGCAAGCAGTCATACAATTTATATTAAAACGGTGTACACACTCCAAGGAGATGAAAGAATGTGTAGTACCCGTATCAAAAAGTACACGAACTGGATGAGATAGAATATGAATGGTACCTGATGCCACCACCGCATCGGGTTCGTCTACTCGAAGCATCTCATAGACTCGTGGGTGTACCGAACCGACGCTAGAATCTCCCCCTCTAGCATTCTGACTCTGTCACCGGCCTCTGCTGTAACACTGCTGCGATTGTCTAACTGGTTGCCGTTGATTCTGACTCTGATCTAAAGGCGCTGGGGCAGAAGCCCGAGTGTCCACAGTATGATCTTGTTCGGGGCAATAAGTTGCTCTATGCCCCATCTGTCCGCAAGTATGGCACTTCACATGTGGGAAGTTGAACTCCACATTGATGTGGCCTAGATGACCACAATTAAAACAGGTTACTGGGCGAGTTGAGGTGCCCGGAGTAGAACAGAAACTCTTCCTCCCTCTAAAGGAACGTGACGACTACCCGACTGAACGGTTAGCTATCTGAGCTTTATGGAAGTTGCCACCTTTAGATCCAGAAAAGCCACCAGCGGTCTTTTGCTTCTTCGATTCTTCCGTGGTATCATTACGGGGACTCAACATGTCATAGGTCAAAGCCCTGTCTTGGTAATCCTTCATGGTAGTACAAGAAAACCCGTCCATATAACGTTGTAAATCCATATTCATCCGCATATCAAAGTAATGGATCTTTTCATGCTCATCCCGCACTTGATTCTTCACGTGGATCGACTGTTGATTGTATTCCATTATTGCGTGAGAGACTGGAATATTCTGCGCTTAGAAAAGGCTCGGATTCTGCCTTCTTGCACTGACCAAGGACAAAACTCGGCCTCCAGTAGCTCTTTAAATTCTTCCCACGTAGCAGTATGATCCTGTGGCTTGATAACTTTCCACCAAGTTGTGGCTTCCTTGGTAAGGAAGTACTGAGCAATCGGTACCTTCCTCACTTCCGGACAATCAACTGCTTCAAACACTTTCTCTAACTCCGTTAACCAATTCTCCCAACCCATCGGGTCTGTAGCACTTCTGAACTGCGGAGGGTGCATACGGATTACATTTTGAAGCAAGGCATCCGATGTCGGGTTTGGGTTGTTCAGTTGAACGGCTTGGGCCAGGATAGTCATTCGGTTAGCCAATTGCTGAAGGACATTTGTGACTCCAAAATCTGCGTTATTCCCTTGGCCGGTCGACTGGTCATGATGACCCTCGGTATCAAGATGTAATGAGTTAGATAAACTAGGGGCGGTCGACCCCGCAATGGAACTAAGGGAAGCGGACGCGCCATGTCCTCGTCCGCGTCGACGACCACGGCCTCGCCTCTGTCCATTATCAGCAGACATTCTGAAGGATACACAAAGCACGTAAGTACAATTCAAATCGCACTTCATCAAAGTGACTGATTCCCAAAATACCAATTCAAAAGTAAAGCGATTAAGGAAATATTAGGAGAGTAAGAGGTCTTACAAGTACCGGTCGCACTGTGATGATGGCAAAGTAGTGATACTGTAGACAAACGATGACTCAATCGATCCAAAAGACCGACAGCCTAGGTTTCCATAAACCTAATCTCTCACTTCATATTCTGTAACACCCCGGAGTTATTCAGGGTATATTACAGCACTGTAAGCCCCATCGTGGGACCCACAAGGTTAATTATACGCAGAACTATGAACTTTGACCGAGGAGGTCCAATACAATGAAATGAAGGATAATAAAAATGGTATTCAAACCATATCCAATATACATCCAAATACAACACATCTCAATTCAGTAACATGGCAACACTTGCCGGAGCATCAAGGAAACTGAAAATAGTATTCGAGTATTCAAAAGCCATTCAAGTACAACAACGCTGAATGGAGGAAATACAAAACATAACCAAAGACAAGACATAGCTTCAGACTTGCACATCATTTTCATGCCGACCCGGTACCTGCCTGTCTGCTCTCCTAGATCTTAAAATACATGAAAAGTAATTCCCCCATAAAGGGGTTAGCCGTCAAATAGCTAGTATAAGTATATCGGATATGAAACACAATACTTCTCGACAATAAAATAAAAGTAATCGTCAATTCATCATTTCAATACTAGTATTCCAGAATAACTAAATCTCATTTCAATACATACATGATTAACCATGGAACCGCAACAAAGGCAACGGAACCCTCTAAGGCCCCGTCGGACCCTCCCAGAGTGGCTAACCCAAACTATTCATGGAACAGCACCAAAGGCCACGGAACCCTCCGAGGGCCCATCGATCCGTCCCAGAGTGAATATATACAATCATACAACTCATATACCTCACTTTCAAAGTCGAGAACATATAATCATAAACATATACTTGCCTTTGAGACATCGAGAATCGGAAGAAAAGAGTATAAGTTCGATAGGTCCAAGAACGCACTTCCGGCACCTAAACGATTCGTAAGGAACATGATAATCAATAATACATACTCAAATCACACGAAGAAATTCCCGAAACCCGCTTACAATTCTCGAAACTACAAGGATAATCACTTAGGGGTTTGAAAATCACCCAAACCCTCTCAAGTCTGAACAAAGTACAAAACCATCCATATAATCGTAGAGAAACATGGGTATAGAATAGATACATCATAATCTCAAAAGTTTCAAGCTCAAAAATGGATAAATTGTATTAGATCAACACGTGGTGGATAACCCCCAATATACATATGCACAACATCAACAACACATGGTAATCCAATGATCCAGCGCACACACCATAGATTCCCATGATGATCCTGTTGGACCAACACATGGTGGAAGTACCCGTCTAGCGATCCAGCGCACACAGCTATAGATTCCCATGATGATCCTTTTGGACGAACACATGGTGGACAAAACAATCACAACACATATGCATGACACATAACAACATAACCGACATGCCTGACAACAACAATACATGAATGTGTCACAACGTGATTGACGCTAAATGACACAAATGATTAGAGTATTTGCCCCGAGTCCTTTGATAGCAATCTCGATGTCAAAAACCATCACCGATGATTATTCTCAATGTTCGACGATTCAAATTACCACGGACTATAGATAACTCGTATCGTCGTCTTGCCATCATGTATCTTCGATGCCCAAGTATACCAATAACAAATGTAGATCATATACATTATGATTTAATTCTCAAAATCAGAAAACAACGTACAATCCCAATCTCCATAGTTCACAATTTTGGTCATTGGTATACGGGTTATAAACGAATGAAATTGAAATTATTCATTAAATATTATAAATTGAACAAGTAATAACTTGCCTCGATACCGATACGACGATAGTGAAGCCGTTGCCAATTTTCTTGACTTGGTGTACAAGCTCTTCTTCCCTGACCAAAGCAGTCCACGAACATCCTCGAGCTCGACCGCAATATATTCTTCTAATCAATGATCAATCCTCACAACCTATTGCAATAATCGATAAACAACAAGTTCGATAACAATCAACAATCAATATAACCAATCAACAAATCCAACAGTTCCACAATATCTCGATTAAACACAACCCGAACAACCCAAATCAATCAATCACGAATCCATAACCACAATACGATTCCACAATCTGGTAATTATATCAACAATCAATTCAACCCGATAAGCAGGATTATAACATACTCAATTCTGAAATCAATTTCATATACGGATTAACAAGATTCCTCCTTGTTTATACTCTTAGATTCATAGCAAGACGATTATACTGATTATTATCATCAATCCGAATCATCTAATTAGTTCAGCATTATAGATAATCATATTTCAAGGCTGTCAAATTATGCAATAATTCGAATTGAACACTTGTTCAATACGTATGAACTTCCAAATTCAAAGATGAATAATAATCTCATCAAACTCGTAATCATATTCGTATTCCTATACGAATATTATACCAAAACACATAACTTAGTTCTAGATATGAATATCCAAAACACCAACACTTTACGCATATTCATCATATCATGACATATAATTCTTAGACCTCCGAGGTCCAGAAGAAAATCACAAGGGCAGACTCCTTCATCCGCGGAGTCTTCATCTGAGGCTGAGCGGTCACCAATTTCTTCATTAGACTGGCTAAGTTACATGTAATCTCATTGCAGTTGAAGTTCATAACAAACTGTGAGAAGGAATCAGGGGGAGATTGCAGGATAATGTCGGTTTGAAGTGAAGCATCCATCTTAAAATCAAGAATCTCCAATCTCTCGATCATGATATCATTTTGAAGACATGGTCCCCAACCTTCTCATCTTCCTTCATCCTTGCACCGAACAGTTGCTTGGATATCTCATATCTAGCCGTTCGACTGTGCTCACCATAAATCTCAGTTAAGTGAGATAGAATCTGCCTAGCAGAAGTCATTTTCTCATGAGCTCTTTGAAGCTCATTAGATATGGAAGCCATCATATAAGCACAGACTTTCACGTCATCCTTAACCCACTTTTCGTGGTTCTCAATCTCTTCCTGATTGGATCTTGTCCGCATTGGAGGCGTCAGAATTTCCGTCTCTAAGACGTATCCTAGTGCCTCTATACTGAGGACTATCATCAGATTATGGAGCTAATCCACAAAGTTAGGTCCGATTAAGATGTTCTTTTCGAGTAGAATTGCGAGTGGGTTCATTGTCATATTAAGAGTTATGTCTGCATTTAAGTACGACAGATTAATTAGTGACTCGTTTAATTATGATCTGAGTATAGAATTAAGGTCTTTTCTATTCTTGTTACCCATCTCCCACTATTTTTATTGGAATAACACTCCTATATGAAATCCGGAAGTATTGTTCGCTCTACTTCATAGTGGCGATCTTGTTCTTTATAAATCTTAATAGAGGGCAACCAAACAGGTTTCTAGTCTATTAATTTTCATAAAGTGGTGTCCAACACCAACCCATCTAATGGATGATTCGATCTTCTTTTTCTCCTTGTTCACTCCCCTCAACCTATACGATTTCTATGGTTCGTGAACAAGTTAAGTTTATACCAGCGACGCAAATCAGTTTCACAATTGAATCTTATCCGGCAACCTATCAGGTTTCTAGGGATAAAATTTGCTCCAACCAATGGCATCCAATGCACTCCCGGTAATTTATCCATCCTCCCCGAACGACTACCCCGATAACTTTGAAGCATAGCACATCCGGTTTGGATTTCAATTTCTCGAAAGCTCGATGGCGGGAAGGAAAACCTTGAAATCTTATAAACTTAATAATTTGTTGTGGGAGAATTTTCGCGATTAATGTTACACTTCGCACATTAATCCATTTAAACGCGTTTGTAGCATTCATACAATATGAATAAGCATTCACAACCTAGTTGCTACCAACATGTAGTTCATGGACCGTTCTTAGAATCAAAAACTCCGTAATCTAATTACAAGTCTTCGGTCTTGAATCTTTGTTTTCTCGATGGATCATCCTCCGGTCTTCGTCATTACATATAAATTTTACGTTGAAAAATTGCATCCTAGATACAAATATTTCTAGTAAAATAATTAGGCTCAAAACGGCCTTTACAACCCAATCGAATAAAACCGAATGATTCCAAACTAAGTCCATGAACCATATCCCCATTCAAAAGCATTCATCCAATAAATACTATATAAACGGATTGCGTATAAATACATTGATCCAATCAATATATAAACAATAAATAGAATTGATCCAATCAATTCACAGAACCGGTAATATGAAAACGTTCAAAGTATTCGGTCACCCATGAATATTCCAATTAATCAAATTTCCCTTATAAAATGAAATACCATAAGTCATTTTAATCATATTAAATCTAATTTAATATGTGGGAGATTGATTTTCTGGAATACACGAAAAAATCGAGCCGGGGCGAAACTGCCTGCCGGACACGGCCCGTGCCGATTGGCACGGTCGAGTCATCCTCGGTAGTATGCCGGCCAGACACGGCCCGTGCCGATTGGCACGGTCGAGTCATCCTCGGTAGTATGCCGGCCAGACACGGCCCGTGCCACATGGCACGGTCGGTTTACCCTGACAGCTTCTAAAGTTGGCCTGCCAGACACGGCCGTGTCAAACGACACGGTCAGGTTGTCCCGACAGTCTGCCGGCCAGACACGGTCCGTGCCGAAAGGCGCGCTCGGGTCATCCCGATAGTCTGCCGAGACTGGCTGCCTGGCACGGCCCGTGGGGCTAGATTTTCGACCGGATATCCAATATCAATATTTTCCGACTTTCATATCTTGAATATAAATCATATTTCCCAGAAATTAAAGATTTATATTTAGACATAAACTTACGAAAAATATAACTACAACGAACGAAAAACACACACCATGATTATGACTATAAATGATTCCAAATCATTCAGAATCCAATCAAACATTCCAAATGCCAATATCGTATATACGATCGCAACACCTACGCTCCGATACCACTGTTGGGATTCGGTGCCTAAATCGAAGGCCCAGCAGAAGTGGTAAAACGAAAATTAATTCGATCTGAATCCCTACGAGGATCGGTCGAGCTACGTATATACGAATATTAGACGAATCACAAGAGATATGAGGAACATATCATTGTAGTCCGTTGATTTAAATGATGTCCTTCTCTTGAGCTACTCTCCAAGCTTTAGTTGATTTCCCTACGATCCAATCCGCTCCAAGTTCTTGGATGATCCAAAGCCGAAAGAGCGCGTCTCTACTTACCACGCACCGGATAAACGAACGGAATGTCGATCACCTTGCTATCCTCCAAGGATACGTCTAGGGCTAGGATAATGAAGCTTTTTATGTGATTATTACACTCTAAGTGTATAACTCACAATCTCTCAATTGATTTCTCGATTTTTCTCCAAGAACCCATGAAGAAGATGAAGATGACTTTGAGAAAAAAATTCTCTCTCTTTATTGCTCTCTCAACCGTAAGAATGAATGGTTATAAGAGTGATTGAAGTCTTCTCATCTTTATTCCTTTACTTTTTGTCACAAGACAAAAAACACCAACTCATCTCACATGAGAGGTCTTCCCCACAAGTTATTGTCTTCCATTTAAAAATGGAAACAAAAGACAAGGGGAAGGTTGGTGGAAATGGGGGGTGGCCATCTAGGAGGGTAGGAAGAAGTTCGGTCCGTTTCGGACTCCTGTGAGTCCAAACAGATAAACTCCGATTCTGTTCTGATGTATTTATATCAATAAATTAATCTAATTAATTAATCATATCAAATATATAATAACATAATTAATTTCTCCAAGAAATAATTATATTCATGAATAAAATTAATCACCAAGTAATTAATTTAATTCATTAGGCCATAAATCAATTTATCCAATAAATCGATTTAGACATCCAATGTCCCAAATTAGATATCCAATATCTATTCATAATGAGATAATAAGCTCGATTCATTCCTTCGTCAATCCTATTGCGCGACTCGTAGGTCCGTCTAAGTCAGCAATGGGAGGAACCAAAGAGTAGTAACACCACCTAGCCAGCCTGGCGGCCTACACTGTACCCCAACTGAGAACCAATGATTTGGATCATTCAAGAACCATTCTGTCGTGAATACCAGTATACATATAAACCCTTCTTGTAAATGTGCCGATCAATTTATAGGGTCACGGTCAGTCAAAGCCAATTTGTACTTGACGCTATGCATGAGTTAATGCAAATCGAGATCATCGAGCTCTCGTGTATCCAATACAACTAGCTCCAATGCTTTGGCTAAAGACTAATGATCTCATCTGCCAATAACCGCATAGGACATATAACCTGTTCACTAACAGGACAAAGAATTCTATCTTAGTATTCAGTAGGACCTGCTACTTGCCCGTCAAGACGCACGTCGAGGTTGACCACCGCCTTCCGGTTTACAGGGTCGAACTACTCTAATCAAAATCTTGACGTCACAAGCACATTCTTACTAAATCCTCAAGTCGAAGGTTCACGAATACCTATCACAACCTTTCGATTCCGTCATTACTGTCCCGAGGTGAAATCCGTGTGATGAATCGAATGTGAGTCGGTTCGAGTATACTAATCCAATTAGCATACATATAACATGTGCTATCACTAACCATTAGTACACTACACCAAAAACATGATTTTGTGACATTGAAACTCGCTGGATTTGTGACTGTCAATGACAGTCACAACTTTATGACTGCCATTAACAGTCACAAAGACCAAACGGTGAAAAATCCAAATATTTGTGACGGTTAACGACCGTCACAAACCGTCATAAACTTTTCTTTTTCTCTTTTTCTTTTTCTTTTTCTTTTTCTTTATTCTCTCAAAAAAGTTGTTTCCTCTCTCATTATTTCTATTCTGACAGTACCCCTCTCTCCCCCCTCTAACCTATCCCCCTCTCTCTCATTCTCTAAAATAAACACACACATACTGAAATCAACACACCACCACATATTCCCTAAAATTAAATCGACACACAGATATGCAGACCCGCCGCAGCAGAGAGGCGAGTGGCGCGGCTGATAAGGGTGGGCCATGTTGTGACAGTTGCCAGAATCTAGGTTGGAGTTCTGGTTTGAGGATCGCAGCTGGGCTGTGGGTTTATGTTAATGGGTTGGCCCGAACCTGATTAGTTGGTTGGGCCGATTGAAGTTAGCTTGTGGTTAATGGATGAAAATTGGTGGTGAATGATCTTCGACCGATATTCAACCTGATAAGTGTTTTATCCAACGTTTTTATCCGTAATTTTCCTTAATTTGTTGTTCTTTGTGATATAATTTATGGTGCGATAATTCCGTTCCGTTTCTTAGCTGTGGAGCTTTTTTTCTTATTTATTTGTTTATTTCTTTTTTTCTGGCACAAAGTAAAATTTACTTGTAGGTGCTAACTTAATTTTTGTTATATTGAGGATCAAGGACAGTAGAAAAAAAACCAATGGATTAGGACTTGTGAAAGTTAATTGAACTTTGAATGGTCGTTCGTTTCGTTCTAGGTATTGAAGTTCCAAATCATGATATTAATTCAAGCCTGCTTATTGAGCTTGAATGCAAAATCAGATATACGAGTTTATTGAACTTTGATGTTTGCTGCTGTATTGTTTGTATTGTTGATTGTACATGAGCATTGTTGATTGAGAGAGATGTTGTCCATCTGTCATTATTTTTTGGTTTCAAGAAATACATTATTAAAAGTGTGTTTCTCGATTTTCTATTTTGCTGATTTATACTGCTTTCTAATTCCAATTAGAACTAAGTTTCTCATAAAAAATGAACTATAAAAAAACAAATTAACCCACATTTTTGTTTTCGCACAGGGCCTCAGGACTGGCCCTGGATATGATGGGGGTTATAAGCAAGTTCTTTATTGCATCCATGCTTACGTGGGCTGCTCCTGCCACGATCATATATGGATTTAACCACAATTTATTTCTTGGTAATTTTCCAATTTCCAACTTTATCTGCACTTCCATATAGATAGACGTCTACATCCATCTGTGGGTCTGGCCTGCTGCATTAGATTTCTTAATCATTTAACCTTTCGATGAAAAATGTATTTACATGATTACTGCTAATGAATTATTGTTGTGTGGATCAATGTCGTGGCATATGGGAGAAGAATCCTTGTTTTCTTAACACCACATTGTTTCTGTACCAGTCAATAGGAGTGAGCACATACACGATGAGGTAGCTAGTTTTGAACACTATTAGATACCTTGAAAACTTGACTACTAAAATGAAGATTGGGAAAATTGAGGTGGTCCGTCTGTGGTTATATGTCGATTTTCTGAAGAGGAATGGAGTCATACAAGTTGATGGGAAAGTTGTTCATGGATCCACTTTCTTTCGGTATCTTGGATCTATTATCCAAAAGGATGGAGAGCTAGATGGCGATGTGGCTCACAGAATAAAGGCAGGGTGGTTGAAGTGGAAGAGTGCCAGACGGGTTTTATGTGATACCGGCATGCCTCATAGATTAAAGGGTAAACCGCACGGCAATTAGGCCTGCGCTGTTATATGGCACCGAGTGTTGGGCTGTAAAACAGTGTCACGTTCAAAAGATGAATGTGGCAGAGATGCGTATGCTACGATGGATGTGTGGTCATACAAAAAAGGATCGGCTCAGAAATGAGGTGATCAGAGAGAAGGTAAGAGTTGCGTCTATAGAAGACAAGATGATGGAGAATCGATTACGATGGTTTGGTCATGTGAGAAGAAGACCTATTAATGCCCCAGTGAGGAGGCTAGAAAGTTGGGGAGCAAGTAATGTTGTGAAAGGTAGAGGAAGACCCAAGAAAACTTGGATAAAGATGATTGAAAATGATATGCGGTTTCTTGGAATTGGAGAAAGTATGGCGATGGAGAGGCAAATGTGGCGGGAAAGAATACGGATGGTGGATGGAGTCTGATTCTTTTTTTTTTTTTTTTTTTTCTTTTTTTTCATTCATTCTCTTTTTTTTTTTTGCTTTTTTCTCTACTTTTTCCCTCTTTTTTCCCTTTATGTTATTTATGTAACGATTATTGACGGTTTCAAAGTTTGATTCATGTTAGCCGACCCCAAATCATTTTGGGACTAAGGCTTAGATGTTGTTGTTGTTGTTGAATGGAGTCATACAAGTGTTAATGGTTATTCAGATGGAAATACCGACAACTAGTGTAAAGCAAAAACTGAAAATTGTACTGTGTTTTTTACTATTTGTATATTTAGGGTGTTATGCAGTTGGAAAAGAAACAAGTCGAGACAACCGTATAAAAATATGATTTTTCTATTTGTTGCTACTCATTTTTGCCAAAGGTCAACCAGCTAAAGGATGTTCATTTTTATATCTCTGCTAATTGTCGACTCCAGCACCACATCAGTAGTTTATAGTTTATATTTTGGTTTTCTTATTTATTTGTTTATTTTTTTTCTGGCAAAAAGTTAAATTTACTTGTAGGTGCTAACTTAATTTTGTTATACTGAGGATCTAGGACAGTAGGAAAAAGAAAACCATGGATTAGAACTTGTGAAAGTTAATTGAACTTTGAATGGGCGTTCGTTTCGTTCTAGGTATTGAACTTCCAAATCATGATATTAATTCAAGCCCGCTTATTGAGCTGGAATGCAAAATCAGATATATGAGTTTATTAAACTTTGATGTTTGCTGCTGAATTGTTTGTTTGTTGATTGTACGTGAGCAATGTTGATTGAGAGAGATGTTGTCCATTTGTCATTATTTTTTGGTTTCATGAAATACATTATTAAAAGTGTGTTTCTCAATTTTCTTTTTTGCTGATTTATACTGCTTTCTAATTCCAATTAGAAGTAAGTTTCTCATAAAAAAAGAGCTACAAAAAAACAAATTAACCCACATTTTTGTTTTCGCACAGGGCCTCAGGACTGGCCCTGGATATGATGGGGGTTATAAGCAAGTTCTTCATTACATCCATGCTTGTGTGGGCTGCTCCTGCCACGATCATATATGGGTTTAACCACAATTTATTTGCTGGTAATTTTCCAATTTCCAACTTTATCTGCACTTCCATATAGATAGATGTCTACATCCATCTGTGGGCTTGGCCTGCTGCATTAGATTTCTTAATCATTTAACCTTTTGATGAAAAATGCATTTACATGATTACTGCTAATGAATTATTGTTGTGTGGATCAATGTCGTGGCATCTGGGAGAAGAATCCTTGTTTTCTTAACACCACATTGTTTCTGTACCAGTCAATAGGAGTGAGCACATACACGATGAGGTAGCTAGTTTTGAACACTACTAGATACCTTGAAAACTTGAGTACTAAAATGAAGATTGGGAAAATTGAGGTGGTCCGTCTGTGGTTATATGTCGATTTTATGAAGAGGAATGGAGTTGTACAAGTGTTAATGGTTATTCAGATGGAAATACCGACAACTAATGTATAGCAAAAACTGAAAATTGCACTGTGTTTTTTACTATTTGTATATTTAGGGTGTTACGCAGTTGGAAAAGAAACTTAGAACTTTTTCATGTTAAAAGGTTAGATTTTTTCCTTTTATTGTTCTTTCTCTCTTTTAGGGTGTTACCCATTGTTTTTTCCTTTTAGGGTGAAGTGACAATTGCATTGAAGAAGATGGGGTCAAAGAAAGCAGAAGGACCAGATGGTATACCTATTGAAGTTTGGAGGTGTTTGGGGGAGAGAGGGATCGAATGGGTAACTATGCTTTTCAATAAGATTTGGAGAAGCAATAAGATGCCGTCAGCATGGAGGAAAAGTATTCTCGTCCCTTTGTATAAGAACAAAGGTGATGTTCAAGATTGTTCTAATTATCGCGGAATTAAACTAATGAGTCATACCATGAAGTTGTGGGAACGAGTGATTGAACAAAGGATCGAAATGTGTGAAGATAACGGAAAATCGGTTTGGATTTATGCACGGAAGATCGACCATGGAAGCAATTTATCTTATCCGTGAGTTGATGGAACATTATCGAGATAAAAAGAAAGATCTGCATATGGTTTTTATTGATTTAGAGAAGGCATATGATAAAGTACCAAGAGAAGTACTTTGGTGGGCCTTAGCAAAGAAGGGTGTATCGCGGAAATATATTGACATTATAAAGGACATGTATGAGGGAGCTAGTACAAGTGTACGTACTAATGTTGGGAGGACAAGAATTCCTATTACGATTGGGGTGCATCAAGGATCTGCTCTTAGTCCTTTTCTCTTTGCCATAGTCATGGGAATTGACAAGAGAAATTCAAAATGACGTTAAGTGGTGTATGATGTTCGCGAGATGATATTGTGTTGGTGATGAAACGAAGGTTGGAGTGCAATGAAATTGGAACTTTGGAGGATACTTTGGAAGCTCGAGGCTTTAAGGTGAGCGAGTAAGGCCAATATATGGAGTGTAGGTTTAGCGAAAGCATGATAGAGAGGCGGGGATGATCACATTTGATGGGAAAGTGGTTCATGGATCCACTTTCTTTCGGTATCTTGGATCTATTATCCAAAAGGATGGAGAGCTAGATGACGATGTGGCTCACGAATAAAGGCGGGGTGGTTGAAGTGGAAGAGTGCCACGGGGTTTTATGTGATCCGGCATGCCTCATAGATTAAAGGGTAAATTTTACCGCACGGCAATTAGGCTGCTTATTGTTATATGGCACCGAGTGTTGGGGGTAAAAGCGATGTCACGTTCAAAAGATGAATGTGGCGGAGATGCGTATGCTACGATGGATGTGTGGTCATACAAAAAGGATCGGCTCAGAAATGAGGTGATCAGAGAGAAGGTAAGAGTTGCGTCTATAGAAGACAAGATGATGGAGAATCGATTACGATGGTTTGGTCATGTGAGAAGAAGACCTATTGATGCCCCAGTGAGGAGGCTAGAAAGTTGGGGAACAAGTAATGTTGTGAAAGGTAGAGGAAGACCCAAGAAAACTTGGATAAAGATGATTGAAAATGATATGCGGTTTCTTGGAATTGGAGAAAGTATGGCGATGGAGAGGCAAATGTGGCGGGAAAGAATACGGATGGTGGATGGAGTCTGATTCTTTTTTTTTTTTTTTTTTAATTCCTATTTTCTTTTATTTCATGTTATCTTTTTTTCTTTTCTTTCTTTTTTTTTTTTTTTTTTTTTTTCATTCATTCTCTTTTTTTATTTGCTTTTTTCTCTACTTTTTCCCTCTTTTTTCCTTTTATGTTATTTATGTAACGATTATTGACGGTTTCAAAGTTTGATTCATGTTAGCCGACCCCAAATCATTTTGGGACTAAGGCTTAGATGTTGTTGTTGTATTGTTCTTTCTCTCTTTTTATTATTATTTGTGTGTGTGTGTGTTTATTCTTTATTTTATTTTCTTTAATATCTAATATATATTTGGATTTTCCTTGCTTATCTGACCACATCTCAATATAACCAAATTATTGCTTGGCTACATGGGTTTTATTTTATCCTACTAGCTTTCTGAGTTGAGATATAGAAACTTAAACTCAATGTAGATAATTAAGATGTATTTAATGAACCATAAACAAGTGGGAAATATTTACCTCCCTATCTTGGTGATGGAACTGACCTTACAAACTGTATTTGCTTGTTATTCATATAAAAATACGACTTGCAGTGTTTTCTTCAAGTCGGAAGTATTATTAGCTGATCAAAGTTCATCACATTTATGTAATACAGTATTTTAGGAGCTTTAATTCAGTTCTGGAATACTTAGACAGTGGGGGTCAATTAACGATATACATTTTCGGGTTCGACGTGTTACAAGTTCTTAATACATCCATATTTTTTTAGGTGTTTCTGTTTTAAGACACGAGGGATCTATGGTGAAAGTTACTTTACTAATGTAATCAACAGTTTATATTTTATTTTTTAAAGTGTGATGAGGCTGCATGTAGGTAAAATGTCAGCAACTCATGTGGTCATGGAGAAAGAAAGGGAGAGTGAATAGAAGAACGATTGAAGCATTTTGCTTGAAATGAGTCTCGTGGTTTGATGCGTGTTTGTTAAAGCATTTATGCAATTATTTTGTGAGTTCCTTCAGTGAGTGCCATAATAGCCAGCTCCAAGCTAGCTTTATCTGCCCTGTTACATGTATATGATATTAAAAAACAATGTAGCACCTGTTATTTATCACTCAAAAAATTTTAGAAGACGGAACGGATCTTAATCAAACTTTAGGAACTTCGTTGATTCGTTTCTAATTTTGGTATGTGCTAGCTTAACGAGTCAACTTATATGCTTTATGTTTGGCAATCTGATTTTCAAAAGATCTGGGGGATCTGAAACTTTCCACTTTTACTCTTTCTCTTTATGTCTAAAGAAGCCTAATTGACGTTATATTTAATTTTCCGCCAAACTGTCTTATGGGGTAGCTTATATGTTTACAACATAGTTATTAGCTTTTATACTTTTCTAGAAAAGATGAAACCTTTGACTTGATCATCACAAATTATAACATAATGGAGACGATCAACTGATGATTCTGGAATAGGTAGGACCTGATAAGGATGGCACATTCATGTAGCTAAAGTTATTAGGTTTAGTTTTAGGTTCATATTTAGTAGATTTTTACATTGTGGTTACGCGTTTTGAAGTTGTAATTTTCATTTTTTTTCTGACCCGTGTGTTCTAATTGGCATCAACACAGGTCAAGCCCTTGTTTTATTCTATGCTTTACTATGCACCGCCAAAGCTTTGATGGTGTCTTGATGATCCGGCCAAGGAAGAAGATGATCCGGCTGTGTTCACTGGTGACACATTGGTGAGCGATGATTATTTTAATTTATCGAAGTATTTTGAAAACGTATAAATATGAATAATTCATCAACTGGAAAACAAAAAATCTAAAGAGTTGTATCATTTAATGGTAATCTTTGTATGATTCCGCAGTTTGCTTATCGAGAACCTTGTGAACTTATTTGAGGCATATGTTTAAAGGAAAATAAACCGGACGTTTGGAAAAATAGAGCTTTTGATTTTTGTTACCTTGTTATCGTAATAAATAGTGCCTACCCTAATGATATTCATGATGATATATTGGATTGAGCAAGATAATGATTTTTCGTTTTTGTTTTTTTCCTTTGTGATTATTTTGTAGTTCATTGCGGGATGTGGTCAGTTTTTGAAGGGACTGCAAGGCAGATGTACTAATCCGAAGTTTGGTAGTGTTCGCAATTAGAAGCTAAATCATGAATGAAAAAGTTACAAGAGATTGTTTGGTG
Organism: Orobanche coerulescens; assembly: GCA_033398695.1. Classification (NCBI taxonomy): domain Eukaryota; kingdom Viridiplantae; phylum Streptophyta; class Magnoliopsida; order Lamiales; family Orobanchaceae; genus Orobanche; species Orobanche coerulescens. The sequence continues at coordinate 54,993,870 of CM065805.1, read as the reverse complement.
AATAAGTTGTATAAGTGCTTTACTTGTGTATAAGTTGTATAAGTGCTTTATTCCCAATTGGTTGGTTCGAATTTTTTTTACGTGCTAATTTTGAGCATTACATTGTGATTTTTATGTCTTGTAAAAATTAATTGGAGTGTTGTGTGAATACGTTGAGAAATATGCTTGGATTGTATTATGAATTCATGGTTAAAAATAATTATGTTGCAATCAGAGAAAAATGGAGTTTTACTATTTTTTTTTTGTATTTTTTCAACATTTGTGACTTCTAAAAACAGTCATAAGTCAACCATGACAAATGATATTTGTGACTGTCCATGGAAGTCATGAAAGTTGAAATTCGTGACTGTTAATGATTGTCACAAAAGATGAAATTTGTGACTGCTAATGACAGTCATAAATGATATTTGTGACTGCCATAGAAAGTGGTATTGTAAAGTCATATAAATCAGGTTTTCTCACTGTTTTGTAACTGTTTTTGACAGTCACAAAAAAATTTGTGACTGGTGATTTTATGGCAGTCATTTGTGACTGTTTTTGCCATTTGTGACAGTTTTTGACAGTCACAAAATCGGGATTCTTGTAGTGAGTGTTCTACAGGCACTCTCCATGTCAAAGAACACATCATACAAGTCTTCACATAAACATAACATCCAGTCAAGTTTCATCGACTTGCGAACGATTAAGTATTTGAGCTATAAACCTTTCCAGTGCCGACCTCCTTATCCAATAAGGAGTGGAATGTTTTGCTCTCAAATACAAGGACTAGTTTTTATATATATATATATATATATTTACGAGTTAGGAATGCCAGTAACTACCAGTAAATAAAGAAACATTAATTGCCTTATATTAATGATTTACATAATAACAAGTATAATGCCCTCACTCAACATCCTCTGAGTGGCATTCGAGGGCATACTCCCAACAATCTCCCACTTGCACTCAATGCCACACACTATGGTATCTAATACCCATGTTCTCCAGATTACGCTCCAAGCTAATCTGAGAATGTGGCTTGGTCAGTGGATCAGCGACGTTGTCGGCTGACTCTACTCTATGTAGCTCAATGTATCTTTTGCGAACAAATTCTCTCACGAGATGATACTCTATCTCAATATGTTTGGTACTGTTGTGAAACCTCGGCTCCTAGGCCAGTGCTACTGCTCTATTGTTATCATATAAAAACGAAAACAGGCAGCGCAGCACATGGTGTCACGTCAAGTTTACCCAGTAACTTCTAAACCCTTCCTGTGGAGGCCTCTGAGGCCGCTTCATACTCAGCCTACCAGGTGGAATCAGCAGTCGCGCTATACTTGGCACTATGCCAAGATACTGCTCCTCTATTAAGAGTAAAATGTAGCCAGAAGCAGACATAGAGTCATCTTTCTGTTCTTGGAGGTCTGAATCAGTGAAGCCCATCATTCAGTTCTCCACCACCATATTTAAGAACCAGATCTCTAGTCCTTCTAAAGTACTTGAGAACGTTCTTTATGGTGGTCTAATGTTCCCAAACTAGGTTAGCCCGAAACCTACTTACCATGCTCCCAACATGCGCAATGTCAGGTCTCGTACACAATAAAGTATATGTAAGGCTACCCACTGTCGAAGCATATGGTACATTACTCATTTCCTTTCATTGTTCCTCACTATGAAGACACATCCTCAAGGTGAGTTTTATTCCATGTCGCATCAAAAGGAACCCTCTTTTAGAATCGTCCATCTTAAATCTCTTCAAGATCTTATCTATATAGAGGGCTTGGGAAAGACCTATTGTTCTCTTCGCTCTATCCCGGTTGAGCCGAATACCAAGAATATAGGTTGCTTCTCATAAGTCTTTCATGGAGAAATTACTCGAAAGCCAAGCTTTCACAGAACTGAGAATTCTCACATCATTTTCTATTAGTAGAATGTCATCTACATATAGTACTAAGAATGCGATCTTGCTCCCACTAACCCTCTTGTATACACAAGGTTCCTCTTCATTTTGCACGAAGTCAAACTCTTTGAGTGCCTTGCCAAAACGAAGGTCCCAACTACATGAAGACTGCTACAGTCCATTGTATGGAATCTACATCCATCATTGCTAGGTCATAGGTCGTTGGGTCGGTCTCTTGACTATTACTTGGAACCTTATGGATACCCAGCTCCTCCAAGTTCACAAGGGCATACCTCTCAGATAAATGAGACACCCTACTAGACCTACGAGGTGGTTTTACTTGTGTTTCAGTAGGTTCGGTTCCAATTTCTTGCACAGGTGTCTCCTGAGGAGTTTCATTGTATTCTTCCAAAGAAATACTTCTACCTGCTCCGCCTTCCTGAATGAACTCATCTTCCCGGAAGTGTGCTTGCAAAGCAACAACGATCTTTCGATCTTCGGGGATGTAGAATAGATTACCCATCGTCCCAGACGGGAATCCAATGAAACATCCATTCGCAGACCTCGCTTCCAACTTTTCTACCTTAGTATTCTTAACACAGGCGGGACATCCCCAAATCCTAATGTGATTAAGACTTGGTTTCCTGCCCTCCCACATCTCATGTGGAGTTTTAGGAACGGATTTAGAAGGACATCTATTCAAGATATATGCAGCAGTCAGTAGTGCATATCCCCACAGGTAAATCGGCAAGTCAGTATAGCCTAGCATGGAATGGACCATGTTCAACAAGGTCTGGTTCCTTCTTTCTGACACACCATTTAACTGAGGAGTACCTGGAGGTGATAATTGTGATACTATTCTATGTTCCTTAAGGAATTCATCAAACTCCGTCCTCATATACTCGCCACCTCGGTCCGACCGAAGTGCTTTGATATGATTTCCAGTTTGTTTTTCGACTAGGGTCTTGAATTCCTAGAATTTCTCAAAGGCCTCAGATTTATGTTTCATTAAGTATATAACCATACCTAGTATGATCATCTGTAAATGTAATGAAGTACTGATATCCGTCACGTGCTGCTTCCAAAGCACCACATACGTCAGTATGGATTAATCCTAGTTTATCTGCGGCTCTTTCAAAAGTCCAAGTGAAGGGGGACTTAGTCATTTTGCCTTTAAGGCAAGATTCACAAGTAGGAAAGGGATCCGATTCCAATGAACCAATAAGTCCATCTTTTTCTATTTTGTAAACCTTGGTCTGACCAACATGACCAAGTCTAAGATGCCATTTCAAAACTTGATTAGTTTCATCCCTACCACGCTTTCTAGGCATAGTATTCAAACTTTGTTACTAAGGTTTAGATGACACAATCAATTTAACAATGTAGAAGTGCCCAGTAGTTTATTTCGAAAAAAAAATTGCAGGAACCATCACCAATGAAAACTGAAAATCCTTTCTTATCCATGACCGGAATGGATACAATATTTTTATGCCCCTTGGGCAAAACAAGTACATCTTCTAAAGTTTGAACAAAACCGATTCTAAACCCGAAAGAAGTCATTCTATGTTAGTTGCCTTAACACTGTAACACCCCCAATCCGTTCAAGGATATTCCACGCCGTAGACCCCTTCCTCAAGGATATACTAGGCTGGTAACAACATCGAACATCTCAACAATGCCTTTAAGGCTAAAATGACTCAGTAGATCGATTTGGTCTTTCAACAACAACATACAAGTCAATCTCAATACATGCCCACGCAGGGGTTAAATACAAAATACTCCCGTACAACGGAAAAAAAATACTGCATCGGAAATAAAATACAACTGAACCAATACAACAACATATGGGTCCCCGTGTGATTAGTATCGATCATCTTTCATCATCCTTCATGACGACTCTGTGTTATACTTCCCAAAACATGAATGCAATACAGACATCCACCCCCCGATTACTCGGGGTTTAGCAAAATTCCACTATTTTGCTAGTGCAAATACAAAAAGCAAAATACGAGTCATACAATTCAAGTTCCAAGAATAACAATAATCAGGAATCCTCAAAGATTCAAACACAACGAATATACTTCCCGAAGCAGGAGATTGGGTAAAACATTCCAAAATCGAAAGTTCACAATTCAAGAGAAACAATTTACAAAATGGTTTAAAATGCTATCGGGAGTTTTAATAGAAAACAATCTAGGACTATCGAATCCTTCTCTTTCCAAAATCAACAAGAGTCATAGCCCAAAGTTTTTTTTTTCACAAATGAAACCAACAACAATTCACAGGGTTAAAATCCACGTCACGTGTCCTCGATGGACATAAAATCACCATAATCACCCAAGATACGCAAATCTTGGTCACACAAATACAACACCAACTCGTGAATCCAGGGCTATACCATTGGATTCCCTCGAGGCCTCGTTGGACCCTCCCGAGGTGAGCAAAATACATTCACAAATCATATACACACCAGCTCGTGAATCAAGGGCTATACCATTGAATTCCCTCGAGGCCTCGTTGGACCCTCCCGAGGTGAGCAAAATACATAACACCATGAACACATGCCATGTCATCTCACGGTTGGATCAATCACTTGTTGTCTCCTGACCATATGATCACATGCCATATGTCACCACAGGTCTTGTCTTAGGCTCTCACGGTTGGATCAATCACTTGTTGCATCCTGACCACATGATCACATGCCATGCGTCACCGTAGACCTTCGACCATATCCACACATTCACACAAATAACATAGCACGCCAAGGATATCCGAACAACTCAACCAAAGGCAATAAACACATAGCACAACACACGTGTCAAATCACAACACACCGGAATGAGATAATATATGTATGTATGTTATCAAAGCACAACAACAACACCAAACGTATTCATAGGGTTCACTTTACAATTCACGAAATATACCATTCACAAAACACACCCATTTTGAAAGTGAGCCCTTAATGAGGCTAAACCGAATCTTTTGAACATTCATTTCAAACAACCAAAAAAAACACATTTAGACAATCACCGATCATCATATCCACGAAACAAGAAAAGTATGAACAAGGTACTTGCCTCGATACCACGAGCAATGGAACAACGAATGGATACGGTCGGGTGGCCCTCGAACTTCCAAGATCGACCAAAACCCCGACAATTCCACGAATACTACGAAAACTATATCACCACGAATCAATAACGCTAAACGGCATCCAAATCAACTTGAAAAATAATAAGGATCCGAGGGTTCTTCAAGGAAATCGGAAATCAAATTCCGGGTTGGTAAAAATCGATAAACGAGCTACAAAATCCAAAGGTCATGGCCAAGCCAACAAGAATACCATAACCAATTCACAAACCACGGACTAAAACGAAGAATCACGAAGAAACCCCCAAAAATCATACAATTAGGGTTCTAAGTAAAGAAATACCTTGATTCGACGAAGAACACGGATTGGATGATGATATAATCAACAAGAATCTTCCAAAATGCCTTGGAAATGATTAGAATCGACCAAGAGCTCATCTCCACGTCTCACCCGTCGCCCGCCGCCAAAAAAATGGAAAATTAGGGATGAAATGAAGTCTGGCCGAGCCCAGGCCTATATATGGCCGGCACTGCCTTACGGCCGTAACTCAGTCAACTGCCGATAGCGCACGCATTGGTCGAAAGCCTTGCGTAGGAAACTAACGAACCTTACGGCCGTAATCGGCATAGCCTTACGACCGTAAACAGGTCCCCAAGGCTACTGCCCGAAATCTGCCGATGCACTACTGTCACGCCCCCAACATCGGGAAGGACGAGGGCGCGACGCATCGGTCGATCAATCAATTAAAATGCGATATTAAATAGCGGAAGCAAAATAAAGATTGAATAACATTTCAAACAACCATCTTAGCCCGATGTACTAAGATTCGCTGTAACAAAGCTGATATCGAAACTACACTGTTCATAAGTTTGCAGCGGAAAAATACCAAACGAGTTAAGTACAAAGCATAGTTAACTATTACAAGTTGGGATAACAACAGAAATTCTAAGAACAGAAGTCCTAAATCTTGAAGACAATCTTCTATTCGGCCTCTTCCACGAAGCCTTCTTCGTCCTCTGTTGTTTGCTCATTCTCTGGTTTAAAAGGGAAAATGGTGGGGTGAGACAAAACGTCTCAGTGAGTGGGTGATCGTGTGCGAGTGTGGCTCTTTCTTTTGAAAATTTTTAAGTGATGCATGGTTTTATCAATTATAAAAAAAAATAAGAACAATTACAATTATGTTGAAATTTTAGAAACAATAATCAGTGTATAGTTGTAATATTATAATCCTGTCCCCGTGGACTGGATATCAAGTCAGTCAGTCAATCAGTCGATCAGTCAATTCAGTTTCGAATCCTGCCGATGTGGACTTTGGATTCTAGACTCTTCTTATTACTCCTAGCAAGATAGGCCGTCGCCCAAGATTTGGACCGTCACCCCAAGATGCTGAGCCTTCGCTCTCACACCTAGCGTGTGCTTCCTTATCTCTTATTTGGGCTTGATATGTCCTTAGCTGTGGGCCAATACCCAGATCACACCATAATCGCGATTATACCCCAAGTCTACGACCCAGGTCCCTTGGAACACTCCGTTCCTCGGTTATGGGAATAGGAAACAACGGTAGCCTTGTTCATAAACTGCAGCCGCGCTGCTCGATCCAAGACTCAGTCTAACCGTCCCTGACACGATTTGGGACTCTATAGGTGCCTCCTACAGCTCAAGAGGTGGCCCCCAGATTGTAGGTCGGCACTCTGTTTCATATGGACTCAAGAGGTGGCCCCCGTCCGTCGATGTGGCACTTTGTTCCGATAGAGTTAGAGGCGGACCCGTCCGTGGTACTTTGTTTGTATAGCACTTAGTTCCCGGACAGTCACAGTTATCAATTTGACGCGTTTCACAAGTATCAAGTAAACGTTCGGTCAATGAGGTTAATAGCGTCTTTTGATTAAGTATGGAATATAGTTAATTTTATTTGTGGCCCGGTAATGCGGAATAGGACTTGTATATAGACTCGAAAATATTCTCAATAATTTATTAACGGTCTGACAGGTTCAGATCAGATATGTTAAATGGGTAGGTTCGACGAAACGAAACGAGAGTTTCGTAAATAGTTTGAAAGGACGTTTTTGCCCTTAGGTTCAAACCTAAGCGTTGGAGTATGAAACGAAATCGGATGGTTATGAAATTTTATGAGGAAGCCAAAAATAATTCCTCGACTCCATATTTAATGAAAATTCGGAAATTTCCAGTTTCGGGACTGAAATTTCCAGAAATTGCGATATTGCCCCAAAACTTAAGGAAATCGTTCCGAGGCATATAGAGCTATGAATTTAGCTCGGAATTTAACGAAATTTTACGAGATGACTTATGATGAACCTGGAATTACAGATTTTTGAAAATTCCAGAAAATTTCGGACCTGGTCCAGAAGTTTGGAATTCTTGCATTTTGACCCCGAAATTATTTAAAATTTGTGATTTGGACGATTAAGTTTAGATATCGAACTCCGAATCGCTTGAAACTTCATGGACAGACTATACATGGTATAATATATACTGTCCAAGTTCCAGAATGTTTTATTTTCAAAATTTTCAGTTTAGTCCTCAAACTTTAAGAAATTACAATTTATGCTCAAAAGCTCCGTTTACTAGTTTCGAGTCCCATTTTGGCCGCAAATAAATTATCCATATATCATAACATAATCATATAACACAAGATTTCATATTTTGGTAGGGTTTCAACAACACAGAAGAAAATATATAACTTTTAAGTTATCACAAAATCGGCACCCTACTACCAAATCGGTTGTCGTTTAAATTCAATAAGTCTTATTGCATGTGGTTATAACCATAACATTCATCTTTAAAAACATGCATTTATACGAGAATTTCAGATTAGTACATACTTTCATATTTTTCATAATATTCGATGATTATGTTTAAGAAAAACGAATTTCACATAATTATACATAAAATCATGATATGAAATTATAACATGAAGATTTTAACATAGATCATATCAAAAGAATCTTGAAATACTTAAGATTTAACACATACATCACAAGAAAAAGAGTAGATTTCTACTTTAAAGTTTGAAAGAGTTTTCACCCACCTTGATCTTGTCGGATTTCGTCGGTTCTAAGTCTTGAAAGTTGGAAAATGACTTCTCCTCTACTACTACATGGTTTGGACGATCCACATGCATTCCCAAGGTGAGAATTATGTTTGCATGTATTAAGATTAAGGTTAGGTCATGGAGGTTTTCATAAGAAATTATGGAAATAGTTATAAGGGATGAGATTACCTATTTCTTGTTGAAATTTTTCTTCCTCCTCCTTCTTCTTCCTTTTGGTTCGGCCCTCTCTCTCTCTTAGACTCTCAAATGCATATTGTTTGGGTTGTGGTAAGTGTAAAGGGTGGTTAGGTTAAGGTGTAAGTATTTAAAGTTGGGATAAGGAGGGTTGGGAAGTGAAATGTTTAGAAGACTTGTTACATGTGTCAAGATGTTTCATGCAAGTCTTGCATGTGATAAGTGAAGAATCTAGAGCTTCACTCTTCCTCCCTCATGGCCGCCCATATGTATATATATATATATATATATATATATATATATATATATATTTGTTAAATTAAGAGTATAATTAAAATGGTAAAGGATTTCATTAGTTGGGTTGGGCTTTGAAGTGTAACTTCAAGTCTTATAATTTTTAATAAGTTGGGTTGAGTCCATTAGTGAGTCCACATGTAGTTAAGTGTTGACAATTAGCCCAATAGGTGAATCAACACACTATTTTAATTTTTATTATTTGGTTTATTAATTAAATTACAAAGTCAAAGAGTGAAATAAAATAAAATAGATGTAGGTTATATCATGTCATAAAATAACTATTATTAAATTACATTATGATTTGATACATTGTACATGTGATAAGTTATCGAATTTAGGGGGTTTTACATCCTCCCCTCCTTAGAAGAATTTGGTCCCCAAATTCCTACTTGAACAACTCGGGGTAAGATTTCTTCATTTCTTCCTCGGCCTCCCATGTCGCATCTTCTTCTTTGTTGTGATTTGACCAGATGACTTTAACCAAAGGAATTTGCTTCTTCCTCAATTCGCGTACTTTCCGGTCGAGGATCTTGATTGGCTTCTTTTCATAAGACAAGTTTTCCTTGATCGGCGAATATCAGAAGTAAGAATGTACGTTGGGTCTGGATGATACTTCTTTAATCTTGAAACATGGAAAACATCGTGCATTCCAGACAGATTGGGTGGTAGTTCCAATCGGTACGCTAGTCGTCCAATCCTTTCCGTGATTTTGAATGGTCCTACATATCAGGGTCTCAGCTTTCCTCCTTTTCTTGACACTATCAAACCTTTCCATGGTGTTGTTAGGTACGGAATCGGATATTTGCGCCGTTTGCGGAAGCGTAAATAAAATTGCGGAAAATAAATGACGCACGGATTTATAGAGGTTCGGCTATAAACGAGCCTACGTCCTCTCTTTATCTTTTTCAATAGGTTAAAGATAGCAACCTCTACGCCTCTCTTCTATCGGTCGAGGTATAACCGTTTACAATCACGTCTTCTATTGGTCCGTGATAAACCACTCGTACTTGTCTTTGCGTCGGTCCAAGTTAAACCGTTTTCCTTTTAGTAGGACAAGGAATCAACCTCTCTAGCTTTCTATGGGTACTAGATAAACCTCACGAAGATAGCGATTGCGATTCTAACAATGCCGGATCCTTGATCCTAATAACACCGAATCCAATCGTATCTTTTCTTTTACCACTCGTGTATGATTTTGTGTATAACACTCAATCACTCAATGTAAGCTCAATATTACAACAACAATATAATGAATATCAATCTCTGATCAAGGTATAGAATGCTTGAAGTTGTTGTTGTCAATCAATACCATAGACATGGTATTTATAGGCTTCTTGATCAAACTAGCCGTTAGCTGCCATGACCTTCATTACGTACGCTATATACCTCTCATTACGTACGTAAGCTTGTTTACGTACGTTAACCGCACAATCATTACGTCGTTAGCTTTTCCTGCAGTTGATGCGGTAACATTCGTTTCTTTCTTTACGTACGTTATCATACTTCTCATTACGTACGTTAATAGTACGTCACTGCTGATGTCATATGTCCGTTGCCACCTTTTTGACTTCGACTCGTCCAACGTTCATCTGGTTTGAACTTGAGTTAGTACGTTAATAATCCTTCATTACGTACGTAAGCCTTATAATATTACATACGTTAATCAATCTATATTACGTACGTTAAGGCTGTCCAGAATGCCTTTTTGCAACTTCGTTTTCCTTCGATGCTAGCTTCGTCTCTTCGTTGTTTTGTTTTGTTTGTCAACATTAATCATCAAAACACTTTTAATTTATGTATGGAACAAAATGTTCCAACAATCTCCCCCTTTTTGATGATTACAAAACAACAATTCGTCAATGGGATTTTTCTGCAAAAAATATAAATATATGTATATGTGTACAGACCAAAGTTTTCGACTTTGTCCGTTTCGTTAGTTTCTTCTCCCATTTATTTTTCGACTTCTTCTTTCTCCTTCTTTCCTTTTCTTTTTCTTTTCGACTTTTTAAATTTTCATCATCTTTTCGACGTCTCCTCATTTTTCTTTTTCTGTCATTTTTCAATTCTTTTGTTTCTCCCCCTTTCAGGGTAAATCCCATTTTCCTCCTTTCTCTCCCCCTTTTTGTATTCATCAAAAAGTGCAATAACGTACCAAAAAAAATTCAATAAATAATGAAATATGAAAGAATAAATACAAGGGTATTAACTCCCCCTGAAAATATTATCCGTTTTAAAAAAAATTACTCCCCCTGAGTAAAATACCAAAAATCAATGTTTGGGGATCCAACCTATAGTTGGTTTTTGTTTCGAGACATAAACAATATTTGAAATATTTGTTCCTTTAGAAACCCAAATTTTCTTAATTTTTATCGTCCGGCGAGGGCTTTTGCAATTTGAAACGTGATGCCCGATTTTCAAATAATTTTTGCAACGGGGTATTTTAAAATTAACGGATTCGTTTTTCGAACGTGGTTTGAATCCTAACCCCTCTTTATTTAAAGTATATTTTTGAACACATAACATTTGTTCAAATTTATCGTTGCCGCACGAGAATTTTCTTGTCAAAGATTTTAGTTCATCTTGAAATTTTGAAAGATCATTCTTCAAAATATTCTCATTTTCAATGCATTTAGAATGATCGATTTTGACAAATTTTCCCTTCTCGATAATTTTGGATTTTTCAATTTCCAAAGATTTAATTTTAGACTTAAGGGATTTAATTTCCGATAAAGCATTTTGGAAATCCGTATGTAATAACTCAAATGCATCAAAAATTTCGTCACGGGAGGATGTACTTACTTGGCTTTCGACGTCGCTGTCGTCGAACGAACTCCGAGCCATGAGAGCGAGATTATTTTGATTGATGAAATCATCGTCTTCGTCTTCATCGCTCCATGTTGCCACGAGAACCTCCTTTTTCGGTTTGGCTCGGCAATGCTTAGCGAAGAGGCCTGGTTTTCCACATAGTCGACAAGAATTGTCGAACTTCTTAGATTTGCTCGAGATATCCTTCTTCCTTCGGTTTAATAAGGTTTGGAATTTATTAATATTTTTGGCATAGTATGCCATTTCTTCATCGCTTTCTTCCACCGGGATTTCTTCCTTCTTTCTCGATATCTTAGCCTTCATGGCTAGCGATTTTTCTTTCGGTTTATTTGGACACTTCGTGATTTTAACACGATCTCATAATTAATTAGCGAACCAACGAGGGCGCTAAAATCGAGCGTGTTGAGATCTTTGGATTCCATAATTGCGGTCACGGTGCCGTCCCATTCGCTAGGTAGTGATCGTAAAATTTTCTTAACTTTTTCACTACTAGATAATGGTTTTCCGAATGACGCAAGACCATTTGTGATGACCGAGAATCGATCGAGCATATTGGTGATGGATTCGTCACCTTTCATCATGAATAACTCGTAGTCATGGAGAAGCATATTGATTTTTGTCTCATTGACTTGAGTCGTCCCTTCGTGTGTGATTTCTAGAATTTTCCATATTTCTTTCGCACTCTCACACGATGAGATTCGATTGACCTCTTCCGGATTTAAGGCACAAAATAAGAGTTGAGTAGCCTTACAATTTAAATGGTCATTTTTCCAATCGGCATCGTCGTATTCTTCGAAAGATTTGAGCGTACCGTCGGATTTGATTGGAACTTTCGGGCCAAGGCAAATAATCTTCCAAATCTCGATGTCGTATGCTCGGATGAATATCGACATCTTCTTCTTCCACGTCAAATAATTTGAGCCATCAAAGAATGGTGTTCGGTTGAGAGCAAGGCCTTCGACTGGAGAGAATTGAAACGCCATTGGATCTTTTTCTCCTAGGATGTTAAGCCGTGTATTGGAGTACCGCTCCGACACCAATTGTTGGGTACGGAATCGGATATTTGCGCCGTTTGCAGAAGCGTAAATAAAATTGCGGAAAATAAATGACGCACGTATTTATCGAGGTTCGGATATAAACGAGCCTACGTCCTCTCTTTATATTTTTCAATAGGTTAAAGATAGCAACCTCTACGCCTCTCTTCTATCGGTCGAGGTATAACCGTTTACAATCACGTCTTCTATTGGTCCATGATAAACCACTCATACTTGTCTTTGCGTCGGTCCAAGTTAAACCGTTTTCCTTTTAGTAGGACAAGGAATCAACCTCTCTAGCTTTCTATGGGTACTAGATAAACCTCACGAAGATAGCGATTGCGATTCTAACAATGCCGGATCCTTGATCCTAATAACACCGAATCCAATCGTATCTTTTCTTTTACCACTCGTGTATGATTTTGTGTATAACACTCAATCACTCAATGTAAGCTCAATATTACAACAACAATATAATGAATATCAATCTCTGATCAAGGTATAGAATGCTTGAAGTTGTTGTTGTCAATCAATACCATAGACATGGTATTTATAGGCTTCTTGATCAAACTAGCCGTTAGCTGCCAGGACCTTCATTACGTACGCTATATACCTCTCATTACGTACGTAAGATTGTTTACGTACATTAACCAGACACTGTTACGTACGTTAGCTTTTCCCAGATTCAGTCCAGTAACATTCGTTTCTTTCTTAACGTACGTTATCATACTTCTCATTACGTACGTTAATAGTACGTCACTGCTGACGTCATATGTCCGTTGCCACCTTTTTGACTTCGACTCGTCCAACGTTCATCTGGTTTGAACTTGAGTTACGTACGTTAATAATCCTTCATTACGTACGTAAGCCTTATAATATTACGTACGTTAATCAATCTATATTACGTACATTAAGGCTGTCCAGAATGCCTTTTTGCAACTTCGTTTTCCTTCGATGCTAGCTTCATCTCTTTGTTGTTTTGTTTTGTTTGTCAACATTAATCATCAAAACACTTTTAATTTATGTATGGAACAAAATGTTCCAACAGGTGTTAACCTCAGGAAGACTTGATCTCCTACTTCAAATTCTAGATCCTTCCGACGTTGATCGGCGTTACTCTTATGTCTGCTTTGCACTGTGCGGATCCTATCCTTGATTAGTCATACTTTATCTACGGATTCCTTCACCAAATCTATGCTTATTGCTGAAGGTTCTGATCGTTGAGTCTTCGGCGTCCAATGGTCATCAATTTCCCAATGGAGCGGGGATCGACACTTTCTCCCATACAGAGCTTCATAAGGCGCCATTCCGATTGTCCCTTGGAAACTGTTGTTGTATGAAAACTCGGCTAATGGTAGGTGGTGATCCCAATTTCCTTGAAAGTCCAGTACACAAGCTCGTAAAATGTCTTCAAGGGTTTGAATGGTTCATTCAGATTGCCCGTCGGTCTGGGGATGCGCACTAGTGCTGAAGCTTAAGGAAGTTCCTAATTCCTTATGAAAGACTTTCCAAAAACGAGATACGAATCTAGGATCTCTGTCCGATACTATGTCTGTTGGCACTCCATGGAGTCGAATGATTTCTCTAATATAGGTCCTAGCCAGCTTTTGTAGACTGTCGTCCTTTTTCACCGGCACGAAATGAGATGATTTTGTCAATCTGTCGACGATCACTTAATTGGTGTTATAACCTCCTCTTGTGGTCGGCAAATCTGTGATAAAATCCATGGATACCATTTCCCATTTCTATTCAGGGACTTCTAGTGGCTGTAGTAGTCCTGAGGGTCGCTGATGCTCAGCTTTGACTCTCTGACATGTGAGGCATCGTGCCACGAATTCTGCCACTTGGTTCTTCATGTTTACCCACCAAAAGTGTTTCTTCAAGTCCCAGTACATCTTGTTACCTTCTGGGGGTATCTTATATCTCGAGCAATGAGCTTCCTCGAGAATTCGTCTTTTGAGATCCCCGTCGTGAGGTATGCATAACCGTCCCTTAAACCTTACAATTCCATCCTTGGTAATTGTAAACTCGGGTTTCTCGCCCTTAGCGATCTTGTCTTTAAACTCTTGAAGTTTTGGATCTCTCTCTTGGGCTAATCGAATATCGTCCAATAGATTTGGTTTAACCATGAGGTTGGCGCAACTTAAACGAGTACCTTCATGAATGGGTTTCCGGTAGCTCAGTTCCTCAAGAGCTTGCCATTACCGAACCATGAGTCGGGCCACTCTAGCCTTTCTACTTAGGGCATCGGCCACGACGTTCGCTTTCCCTGGGTGGTGTTGAATTTCACAATGGTAATCTTCTAAAAGTTTTACCCATCTTCTCTGTCGGAGATTAAGTTCTTTTTGAGAAAATAGGTACTTGAGACTTTTATGATCCGTAAACATGGTAAATTCAACGCCATATAAATGATGTCGCCATTTCTTTAAGGCGAATACTATTGCAACAAGTTCGAGGTCGTGCGTTGGATAATTCTTCTCGTGCGTCTTGAGTTGCCTGGAAGTGTACGCGATAACCTTACCATTCTGCATTAGAACGGCACCAAGGCCATCCTTTGAGGTGTCACTATATACGACAAATCCTTGGGTTCCTTCTGGAAGTGTCAGTATAGGTGCGGTGGTAAGTCTCTTCTTGAGTTCCTGGAAACTTGACTCGCATTTATCCGTCCATTCAAATTTTACTTGTTTCTGGGTTAGCCGGGTGAGGGGTCCCACTATCTTCGAGAAGTCTTTGATGAATTTACGGTAGTAGCCCGCAAGTCCAAGAAAACTTCTGATCTCAGTTACATTTTCTGGCCTCTTCCAATCCATAATAGTTTCTATCTTAGATGGATCAACAGCAATCCCTTCTCCAGAAATAATATGGCCTAGAAATGCCACTTCCCTCAACCAAAATTCACACTTGCTGTACTTGGCGTACAACTTGTGCTGCCTTAGTGTATCCAACACTAGTCTAAGATGTCTCTCGTGATCTTTTTCCGACTTAGAGTACACGAGTATGTCATCGATGAAAATTACTATGAATTGGTCGAGATATGGTTGAAATACTGTGTGCATTAAATCCATAAATGCCGCAGGAGCATTCGTGAGTCCAAAAGGCATCACTACGAACTCGTAGTGGCCGTATCTATTTTGGAATGCAGTTTTAGGAACATCTTCATTCCTAATCTTTAACTGGTAGTATCCTTGTTGAAGATCGAACTTGGAATACACCGTAGCTCCTTGGAGTTGTTCAAACAACTCATCTATCCTCGGGAGAGGATACTTATTTTTAACTGTAATGCTGTTGAGTTCACGGTAATCTATGCAAAGCCTCAATGTTCCGTCCTTCTTTTTGACAAACAATACCAGAGCTCCCCAAGGTGATACACTGGGTTGTACGAAACCCACGTCAAGTAACTTCTGCAGTTGGACCTTCAACTCTTGCAGCTCCAATGGTGCCATTCGGTATGGTGCCTTTGCAATGGGTGCCTTCCCAGGCATGATTTCGATATTGAATTGAACTTCTCTGTCAGATGGTAGGGAGGTCAATTCTTCGGGAAATGCGTCAGGGTATTCGGATACCACACGTATAGTTTCTATGCCCGACTTATTCTTGGGTTTGTTGATGATGAAGGCTAAAAATTCGGTTGCCCCTTTGGCAACTGCCTTACTAGCTTTGATAGCTAATATTATAGGTGCTAGGTTGACTCTAGAGTCTCCAATTAATTCCACAATTAGCTTGTTAAGTTCGCAAAACCTAACTATCTTAGAATGACAATCCAATTGTGCGTAGTGCTTAGACAACCAATCCATTCCTAGGATGACGTCATATTCTAATATTGGAAGCACTACTAACTCAACAGGGTAACAATTACCACTGATGATCACATCACACGCAGAATGGACTTTATCTGCTAGCTGACTAACTCCCATCGGGGTAGATACTTCTAGGCATAATGATAAAGATTCTAACGGCCTATCAAGTTTCTTAGAAAAATACGATGCAACAAACGAATGGGATGATCCTGGATCTATAAGTGTTCGTGCAAGTTGACTAGATATCAGGAGTGTACCTTCCACCACATCGTTGTTCTCTGGTTCCTCCTGACCCGTCAATGCGAACACTCGAGCTGGAGCTTTCCCTTTGTTGTTTCCTGGTTTGGCTGCAATAGCTGGTTTGATTGTTGGGGTGTTCATATCTGGGCACTCTCGAATTTGATGATCTGGGCTGCCGCAACGCAGTCACTTTCCGAGCTTTCTCCAACAGAACTATGACTTATGCCTTTTCCTACCACAGTGGGTGCAAGGCGTTGTTGGTTTGTTGAGAACTGGTGCCTTTGATCCACTCGAGCTTCCTTGAGTTCCTTTCCTCTTAAACTTCTGTGGTGGCATTGATGTTGGTCGGGTAGCAGGCCTCTTGGCGTTGGAGAAACGGCTTTGCTGTTGAGTTAACCTCGCAGTTCCGCTCTCGATCCGGGTAGCGGTTTCCACTGCTTGGGTAAGTGTCGTCAGTTGAACAGTTAGAAGACTCTGTTGAAGCGACTGCCTCAGTCCTCTAGTGAACTTATAGAGCTTGTCCTCCTCAGTTGTAACCAATCCCGGTGCGTATTTAGACAATCTGTTAAACTGGGCTTCATATTGAGCGACTGTCATGGTTCCTTGCTTCAAGTGGTAGAACTCATCTCGTCTAGCCTCTCTGGCTGCTACTGACACGTATTGAGTTCGGAAGTCGGTCAGGAAGTTAGCCCATGTCCTGACACGGTTTTCTCTCGTCTAGCGTTCGTTGACATTCCTCCACCAGTCATGAGCTGCGGCCTCGAGTCAGAATGCAGCCAGTGATATCCGCTGTTCATCGGTATACTGAAGGGCGTTGAAAATTCCCTCAATTTTCTCTAGCCAGAGTTCAGCTTTGATATCGTCGGGTTCTCCGTCAAAGGTCGGCGGGTTGAAACGTAAGAATATTTCCAGGGTACGATCATGAGTTTCATTGTGGTTCCCGTTGTTAGCAGTTTGTTGCTGTAGGAAGTTCGTCAGTTGAGTGAGGGCTTGGGTCATGGAATCATTCCCATTTCCTCCTCGTAGAGGAGAGCGTGAGCGATCATCGCATTGATGCTGCTCTTCACGATTCATGCGAGGACGTCTGCGTCTTCGGTCAGCCATCTAATATAAGTTAGGGATGTGTGAGGATTAGCAATTTTATGTGGAGTTATCAGTAATTTATGTTATCATGTAGATTTAAGCGCATAATTGAGCATGAATAATCATTGAAGCAGTGAACTTAATGATCCAACAAATATGCTTATACGATACTAGTGACCAAGAATAATAATACTCCATTTTTAAGAAGACAATGAAGTTTAGTGGAGTTTAAAGGAACTTCATCAATTTCGAATGAATAGTGACATGACTTTGAGAAAATGGATAAGTGAAATAAGTTATATCCATTTCAAGAGTTCAATAGAAGAGTTAATTCTGTCGGGAAATGCCGTGGGTACTTAATAAAGTACTTTGGCCAATGACTTAGGAATTTTGAATTTGACTATGCATATTCCAAGTGAATAGCGATAAGTCGAAAGAGATCTTTAATGAGAATTGACTCGAGAAATCTACATTAGGTCTCAATCATATGGTTCACTTCGTCCTAGGTTGAATTCCCATCTAAGTCCGAAGAATCTTATCCTGGTTAGCCTGTTGTAAGTGTCCTTCTCACAACGCGGGCTCTGATACCACTCCTGTCACGCCCCCAACATCGGGAAGGACGAGGGCGCGATGCATCGGTCGATCAATCAATTAAAATGCGATAGTAAATAGCGGAAGAAAAATAAAGATTGGATAACATTTCAAACAACCATCTTAGCCCGATGTACTAAGATTCGCTGTAACAAAGCTGATATCGAAACTACAGTGTTCATAAGTTTGCAGCGGAAAAAAAAACCAAACGAGTTAAGTACAAAGCATAGTTAACTATTACAAGTTGGATAACAACAGAAATTCTAAGAACAGAAGTCCTAAATCTTGAAGACAATCTTCTATTCGACCACTTCCACGAAGCCTTCTTCGTCCTCTGCTGTTTGCTCATTCTCTGGTTTAAAAGGGAAAACGGTGGGGTGAGACAAAAGGTATCAGTGAGTGGGTGATCGTGTGCGAGTGTGGCTCTTTCTTTTGAAAATTTTTAAGTGATGCATGGTTTTATCAATTATAAAAAAAAAAGAACAATTACAATTATGTCGAAATTTTAGAAACAATAATCAGTGTATAGTTGTAAGATTATAATCCTGTCCCCGTGGACGGATATCAAGTCAAGCAGTCAGTCAATCAGTCGATCAGTCAATTCAGTTTCGAATCCTGCCAATGTGGACTTTGGATTCGAGACTCTCCTTATTACTCCTAGCAAGATAGGCCGTCACCACAAGATTTGGACCGTCGCCCCAAGATGCTGAGCCTTCGCTCTCACACTTAGCGTGTGCTTCCTTATCTCTTATCTGGGCTCGGTATGTCCTTAGTTGTGGGTCAATACCCGGATCACACCATAATCGCGATTATACTCCAAGTCTACGACCCAGGTCCATCGGAACACTCCGTTCCTCGGTTATGGGAATAGGAAACAACGGTAGCCTTGTTCATGAACCGCAGCCGCGCTGCTCGATCTAAGACTCGGTCTAACCGTCCCTGACACGATTTGGGACTCTAGAAGTGGCTCCTACAGCTCAAGAGGTGTCCCCCAGATTGTAGGTCGGCACTCTGTTTCATATGGACTCAAGAGGTGGCCCCCGTCCGTCGACGTGGCACTTTGTTCCGACAGAGTTAGAGGCGGACCCGTCTGTGGCACTTTGTTTGTATAGCACTTAGTTCCCGAATAGTCACAATTATCAATTTGACGCGTTTCACAAGTATCACGTAAATGTTCGGTCAGTGAGGTTAATAGCGTCTTTTGATTAAGTATGGAATATAGTTAATTTTATTTGTGGCCCGGTAATGCGGAATAGGACTTGTATATAGACTCGAAAATATTCTCAATAATTTATTAACGGTCTGATGGGTTCAGATCAGATATGTTAAATGGGTAGGTTCGACGAAACGAAACGAGAGTTTCGTAAATAGTTTGAAAGGACGTTTTTGCCCTTAGGTTCAAACCTAAGCGTTGGAGTATGAAACAAAATCGGATGGTTATGAAATTTTATGAGGAAGCCAAAAATAATTCCTCGACTCAAGATTTAATGAAAATTCGGAAATTTCCAGTTTCGGGACTGAAATTTCCAGAAATTGCGATATTGCCCCAAAACTTAAGGAAATCGTTCCGAGGCATATAGAGCTATGAATTTAGCTCGGAATTTAACGAAATTTTACGAGATGAGTTATGATGAACCTGGAATTACAGATTTGTAAAAATTACAGAATTTCGGACCTAGTCCAGAAGTTTGGAATTCTTGCATTTTGACCCCGAAATTATTTAAAATTTGCGATTTGGACTATTAAGTTTAGATATCGAACTCCGAATCGCTTGAAACTTCATGGACAGACTATACATGGTATAATATGTACTGTCCAAGGTCCAGAATGTTTTATTTTCGAAATTTTCAGTTTAGTCTTCAAACTTTAAGAAATTACAATTTATGCCCAAAAGCTCCGTTTACTAGTTTCAGGTCCCATTTTGGCCGCAAATAAATTATCCATATATCATAACATAATCATATAACACAAGATTTCAGATTTTGGTAGGGTTTCAACAACACATAGAAGAAAACATATAACTTTCAAGTTATCACAAAATCGGCACCCGACTATCAAATCGGTTGTCGTTTAAATTCAATATATCATATTGCATGTGGTTATAACCATAACATTCATCTTTAAAAATATACATTTATACGAGAATTTCAGATTAGTACATACTTTCATATTTTTCATAATATTCGATGATTATGTTTAAGAAAAACGAATTTCACATAATTATACATAAAATCATGACATGAAATTATAACATGAAGATTTTAACATAGATCATATCAAAAGAATCTTGAAATACTTCAGATTTAATACATGCATCACAAGAAAAAGAGTAGATTTCTACTTTAAAGTTTGAAAGAGTTTTCACCCACCTTGATGTTGTCGGATTTCGTCGGTTCTAAGTCTTGAAAGTTGGAAAACAACTTCTCCTCTACTACTACATGGTTTGGCCGATCCACATGCATTCCCAAGGTGAGAATTATGTTTGCATGTATTAAGATTAAGGTTAGGTCATGGAGGTTTTCATAAGAAATTATGGAAATAGTTATAAGGGATGAGATTACCTATTTCTTGTTGAAAATTTTCTTCCTCCTCCTTCTTCTTCCTCTTGGTTCGGCCCTCTCTCTCTCTTAGACTCTCAAATGCAGATTTTTTTGGGTTGTGGTAAGTGTAAAGGGTGGTTAGGTTAAGGTGTAAGTATTTAAAGTTGGGATAAGGAGGGTTGGAAAGTGAAATGTGTAGAAGACTTGTTACATGTGTCAAGATATTTCATGCAAGTCTTGCATGTGATGAGTGAAGAATATAGAGCTTCTCTCTTCCTCCCTCATGGCCGCCCATATGTATATATATATATATGTTAAATTAAGAGTATAATTAAAATGGTAAAGGATTTAATTAGTTGGGTTGGGCTTTGAAGTGTAACTTCAAGTCTTATGATTTTTAATAAGTTGGGTTGAGTCCATTAGTGAGTCCACATGTAGTTAAGTGTTGACAATTAGCCCAATAGGTGAATCAACACACTATTTTAATTTTTATTATTTGGTTTATTAAGTAAATTACAAAGTCAAAGAGTGAAATAAAATAAAATAGATGTAGGTTATATCATGTCATAAAATAACTATTATTAAATTACATCATGATTTGATACATTGTACATGTGATAAGTTATCGAATTTAGGGGGTTTTACAACTACGGCCATAACCGGCCAATGTCTAGCGGCCGTAACAAGGCCTTACGGCTGTAATCGGCCAGGCCTTACGGCCGTAATCTGCCGAGCCTGCCCTCCGACTGCCCATCTCGATACTCGATGACGTATAGATCATGCGAATGCACTGGCAATGATTCAAAACAAAAACGAACAAGCTACGAAACTCAACGTACCACAGTACAAGCATGCGATTCCAAATACGCGGACGACAACAGTCCATTCGACCGAAGAAAATTCAATGGAACTGGAATGAAGATCTCAGGCATTACATTACCATAGCGCGCTAACCAATAAGTGTAGTGTGCGCTAACGACTCAGAAGGACAACAACAGTATTCTCGGAAATAGGTTCGACGACGGATACTCACTACTTTGGGAAATTACATAACGGTCCCAAGAGTCCGAAAATTCACGATACAACAATGGTTAATCAAACCGAAGCTCACAACATGTATGATAACGTTAAATGAACTTACGAGAAACCCAAAATGACAGTTTTGAACGAGATTCGCAAGAATCGAACTCAAGCGCGAAAAAGTCGCCTAAGAACACGGAACTCAACAAAACGACACCGAAACAAACTCAGACGTCCAAAAAGAGCAGAGTTAAATACTCTCAGAATGACAAAACGGTCACGAGCGAGTCGTCAAAATAGACTCCCGCCAAAAAAAAGAAATTTACCGAAAATTGAAATCGCGGATATTACAAACACTATGCCCGCTTCCGACAGTAATCATCATTTCCATATCTCCAAGCTTTCTACTTTGTTCCAGATCCTGATTCACTGTATAAATATGAGAACTAGTACCTGAATCCAGTATCCAAGAAGTAGAAAATACAGTAGCAGAACAATTTGTTTCCAAAACTAAAAGTTCTGTACCTGAAGTGCCATGAAGAATAGGACAGTCTCTATCTCAGTGGCCCAGCTCACCGCATTTGAGACAAGCGTCCTTTTCTTGCCTTTTGGAACCAACAGGGCCTTTCCCTTACCCTTAAGGTCCTTGACTCGTGGTCCTGTCCGCTTCTTGGTCCTTTTCTTCTTATTCTTAGACCTCCGAGGTCCAGAAGAAATCACAAGGGAGGACTCCTTCATCCGCGGAGTCTTTATCTAATACTGAGCGATGACCAGTTTGTTCATTAGCCCGGCTAAGTTACATGCAATCTCATTGCAGTTGAAGCTCATAACAAACTGTGAGAAGGAATCAGGGAGAGATTGTAGGATAAGGTTGGTTTGAAGAGAAGCATCCATCTTAAAATCAAGAGCCTCCAATATCTCGATCATGGATATCATTTTGAGGACGTGGTCCCCAACCTTCTCATCTTCCTTCATCCTTGCACAGAACAGTTTCTTGGATATCTCATATCTAGCAGTTCGACTGTGCTCACCATAAAGCTCGGTTAAGTGAGATAGAATCTTCCTAGCAGAAGTCATTTTCTCATGAGCTCTCTGAAGCTCATTAGACATGGAAGCCATCATATAAGCACGGACTTTCACGTCATCCTTAACCCACTTTTCGTGGTTCTCAATCTCTTCCTGATTGGCTCTTGTCTGCACTGGAGGCGCCGGAATTTCCATCTCCAAGACGTATCCCAGTGCCTCTATACAGATAACTATCATCAGATTGTGGATCCAATCCACAAAGTTAGGTCCGATTAAGGTGTTATTTTCGAGTAGAATTGCGAGTGGGTTCATTGTCATATTGAGAGTTATGTCTGTATTTAAGTACGACAGATTAATTAGTGACTCGTTTAATTATTATCTGAGTATAGAATTAAGGTCTTTTCTATTCTTGTTACCCAACCCCCACTATTTTTATCGGAATAACACACTCCCATGTGAAATCCGAAAGTATTATTCATTCTACTTCATAGTGGAGATCGAGTTCTTTATAAATCTTAATAGAGGGCAACCGAACAGGTTTCTAGTCTATTAATTTTCATAAAGTGGTATCCAACACCAACCCATCTAATAGATAATATTATCATCTTTTTTCCCTTGTTCACTCCCCTCAACCTATACGATTTCTATGGCTCGTGAACAAGTTAAGTTTATACCATCGACGCAAATCAGTTTCACAATTGAATCTTATCCGGCAACCTATCAGATTTCTAGGGATAAAATTTACTCCAACCAAAGGCATCCAATGCGCTCCCGGTAATTTATCCATCCTCCCAGAATGACTACCCTGATAACTCGGAAGCATAGCACATCCGGTTTGGATTTCAATTTCTCTAAAGCTCGATGGAGGGAAGGAAAACCTTGAAACCTTACAAACATAATAATTTGTTGTGGGAGAATTTTCGCGATTAATGTTACACTTTGCACATTAATTCATTTAAGCGCATTTGTAGCATTCATATAATATGAATAAGCATTCACAACCTAGTTGCTACCATCATGTAGTTCATGGACCGTTCCTAGAATCAAAAACTCTGTAATCTAATTACAAGTCTTCGGTCTTGAATCTTCGTTTTCTTGAATGGATCTTCCTTCGGTCTTTGTCATTACATATAAATTTTACAATGAAAAATTGCATCCTAGATACAAATATTTCTAGTAAAATAAATAGGCTCAAAACAGCCTTTACAACCCAATTGAATAAAACCGAATGATTCAAAACCAATTCCATGAACCACATCCCCATTCAAAAGCATTCATCCAATCTTGCCACGCGCCGGATAAACGAACGGAATGGCGATAATCTTGCTATCCTCCAAGGATACGGCTAGAGATAGGATGATGAAGCTTTCTATGTGATTATTACACTCTAAGTGTATAACTCACAATCTCTCAATTGATTTCTCGATTTTTCTCCAAGAACCAATGAAGAAGATGAAATGACTTTGAGAAAAAATTTCTCTCTCTTTCTTGCTCTCTCAACCATGGGAATGAATGGTTCTAAAAGTGATTGAAGTCTTCTCATCTGTAATCCTTTACTTTTTGTCACAAGACAAAAAATACCAACTCATCTCACATGAGAGGTCTTCCCCACAAGTCATTGTTTTCCTTTAAAAATGGAAACAAAAGACAAGGGTAACGTTGGTGGAAATGGGGGGCGGCCATCTAGAAGGGTAGGAAAAAGTTCGGTCCGTTTCGGACTCCCGTGAGTCCAAACAGATAAACTCTGATTCCCTTCCGATGTATTTATATCAATTAATTAATTCAATTAATTAATCATATCAAATACATAATAATATAATTAATTTCTCCAAGAAATAATTATAGTCATGAATTAAATTAATCACCCAGTAATTTATTTAATTCATTAGGCCGTAAATCAATTTATCCAATAAATCGATTTAGACATCCTTGTCCCAAATTAGATATCCAATATCTAATATTCATAATGAGAGAATAAGCTCGATTCATTCCATCGTAAATCCTATTGTGCGACTCGGTAGGTCCGTCTTAGTCAGCATTGGGAGGAACCAAAGAGTAGTAGCACCACCTAGCCAGCCTGGCGGCCTACACTGTACCCCAACTGAGAACGAATAATTGGGATCATTCAAGACCCATTCTGTCGTGAATACCAGTTTACGTAAACCCTTCTTTCAAATGTCCCGATCAAGTTATAGGGTCACGATCAGTCAAACCCTATCTGTACTTGACGTTATGCATGAGTTAATGCAAATCGAGATCATCGAGCTCTCGTGTATCCAATACAACTAGCTCCAATGCTTTGGCTAAAGACTTATAATCTTATCTGCCAATAACCGCATAGGACATATAACCCGTTCACTAACAGGACAAATAATTCTATCTTGGTATTCAATAGGACCTGCTACTTGCCCATCAAGACGCACGTCGAGGTTGACCCCCACCTTCCGGTTTACAGGGTAGAACTACTCTAATGGAAATATTGACGTCACAAGTGCATCCCTACTAAATCCACAAGTCGAAGGTTCACGAATACCTATCACAACCTTTCGATTCCATCATTGACTGTCCCGGAATGAAATCCGTGTGACGAATCGAGGGTGAGTCGGTTCGTGTATACTAATCCAATTAGCATACCTATAACGTGTGCTCCCACTAACCATTAGTATTCGACAGGCACTCTCCATGTCAAAGAACATGTCATACAAGTCTTCACATAAACTTAACGCCGAGTCAAGTTTCATCGACTTGCGAATGATTAAGTATTTGAGCTATAAACCTTTCTAGTGACGACCCCCTTATCTAATAAGGAGTGGAATGTTTTGCTCTCAAATACACTGACTAGTTTCTATATGTATATTTACGAGTTAGGAATGCCAATAACTAGAAACATCCATTGCCTTATATTAATGATTTACATAATAACAAGTATAATGCCCTCACTCAACATCCTCTGAGTATCATTCAAGGGCAAACTCCCAAAACAGGAGTCCCTCAAGAACATGAATTAATCCGTAATCATGTTCATAATCAATAAAACTACATACCCCAATGTCTTCCAACATCTAAAACATCATCTAACTCATAATCCAAGGCATATATCATCTTATTCTTCAATATACACTTTACATAACATCAAGAATCATAACAATACCACCATAACCATCATCATACGAATTAATCATCAACAACAACATTAAAATCCAAAAGTAAAGGGGGGGATTGTCCAACATACCTCTTGAAGAAGAACAACACAATCGAACACCATAAAAATCAACAATATCTTCATATCTCAAGATCCATATCCATGCCATCAAGCTCACAATCAAGTTAGAAGAACCAACAATCCATCTTGGAGGGTTGAAGGGCGAAAAATGAAGTGAACATCTCCAAAAATGCCAAAGTGACGGGTCTCACCTATTTATATAAACTCAATCATTACATATGTTATATTAACTACCTAGCCTATGTAACAATCATTGCGTACGTTATCCGACCTCGATAGCATATGTAATGACAGACTAGAACCTACTGTCTCAATTCGTTCGATGGATTACCTTCGTAAGGCCCATGCCATAGCGTACGTAACTCTGAGTTGACTTGCTACAGTAGTATGTCCATTTAACGTACGTAATGAGCAATCCATTGCATACGTTAACTCCTTCGTTGACTTGCCTTTCCACATATGCGCCGAAAGTTGCCGACCTCGGGACCCACCCATCGATCACAGCCTAGTCCTGTCTAATATGACCTTTACGTACGTTAATTATCCCTATTAACGTACGTAAGCGTTGTGCACCTTACGTACATTAACTATCCTTCTTAACGTACGTAAGCCTTGTGCATTAGCGTACGCTAAGTCCTTACTTTAGCGTACGTTAATCAGGCTATATTTAGCCAATTCCAACTGTTCCCGTCTGTCGTCTCGATATACCAGATACGTATACATGACATACTAAGTACATATACTCATCCAATAATATTCTCGTACAACATACCTGACACACAATATCTTCAGATGCAATTGTCGACCAAGTACGACAATTATACCAATACAGATGTCTCAGTCCTTCAATTATTTTATCCACACTATACAGATTCCACACTGTGCAGTATAACTCAGATAAAATAACATTAAACAACCATAGTAGAAATTCAGGATATTACAATCTCAATGTGGGTCTGTCCAGTATTGGTTCTCCAACCAATACCTATAAGTTTGATCCGTACCATACAAATGAATGGATTAAGTATTGAATGGATACGTACCTATTAGTTGTAGTTACGTATTGAACTACCAGCCCAAAATGAATGGATTAAAATTTATAAAAAAAATTACACTTCTGAATATTGGGCTTGATGGACTTAAAACAAAAGTATGAATGATGTTTGAAATGGGCTTGGACTTATAATACTTGGGCCCTAAATAATTACAGGCCCAGCTAGAAATAATTTAATTTATTATTTAATATGCATAATAATAATATTTAAATAAATAAATTTAGAAATTTACTCCTAAATTAGCGGGTATTACATCATTCCCCTGTTGGAAAAATTTTCATCCTCGAACATAGTTCCGTACCGTGAATAAGGAAATCGGGGTAGCGAACTCGAAATTCCTCTTCATGCTCCCAAGTAGCTTCATCCTTGGTGAGATTTCGCCATTGAACCTTGATGAGTACTTTCTATTTATTTCTTAATGGAATAATCTTCCTGTCGATTATGGCAACTGGTTGTTCGACATATGTGAGATCTTTGTTCACTTCCACCGTTGAATAGTTGATAACGTGACTTGGGAACGTACTTTCTGAACTGCGAGACGTGAAAAAAATTGTGTACTACCAAAAATTCCAGTGGTAACGCCAAACAATATGCTAAATCTCCAATTGGGTTGAGTATCTCGAATGGCCCGTCGTATCTTGGTCTCAACTTGTTTCTGGATCCAAACCAATAACTCCTTTAGTCGAGGCTACCTTTGAGAAGACCTTTTCTCCAACATTAACTCAAGGTCCTTCCTTCGCTTGTCGGCATAAGACTTTTGGCGATCTTGAGCTGTCTTAATCCTTTCACGAATCTTTTCTACTATGCCCACAGTCTTCTCGATCATCTCAGGACCCAAAATTTTCCTTTCACCTACTTCATCCTAATAAACCGGCGATCTACACTTTCTCCCATAAAGTGCCTCTTGGGATTCGGTGATTAAAATCGAGATACGCAGTGGAAAATAAACCGGTCCAACTGGATAAAACCAAACCCCAAAAACGGATCAATCAAGCATCATATAAACGAATATTAAATGACGAAGATAAAATTAAGAGATCGTACCCTTGTAGACATTTGATAATATCTTCTTGAAGAAAATTTTCCCGAGTCAAGCTTTGATCGTTTCCGATCACCAACACGAACACGAATCCGATTTGTTATAGCTTGATGAATAATCTAAACACCGAAGATTCCAAGTTTCTCTATGTTATCACGCGACGGATATTGATTGGAAAAATAATATATCAATTCGTTCTCAAAGAACACGGCTAGGAATTGATACAATATTTTTCTTCTATTCTCTTCTTCCTTTTCTTTCTCTCAAAGATGAACAAGACTTAAAGAAAAATAAAATTCTTCTCCCCCTCTCAAATATAGCTCACGGCCAGCGGGGTCTTAGTGTGTGTGTGTGTGTGTGTGTGTGTGTGTGTGTGTGTATGTTTCAACTCTTTTAAAATGGTGTGATAAACTATCTCATTTATAATACAAAGTGAGATCAAAATGATGAGATTCTAAATATCATACATTGTCTTCACTCTTCATATTATAGGTCCATCACACCCCACACACATGTAAGACACCTTTCATGCATGAGAGGGGGGGCATTAGAGTATGGTGAGAAAACGGGCGTTCGTCAAGTACACCATTTTTTCTCAAATGTATTTGTACTTAATTAATTAATCCAATTAATTAGTCTTATAAAATACAAAATTATAATAATATATTTCCAAGAAATAATTATTTATAATTAAATTAATCACCCTGTAATTAATTTCAATTCACTAGACCGCGTGATTTATCAAATAAATCAAATTATATATCTAATATCCAATATTAATGAAGAGATAATATACATATTTATCTAGGGCTGAGAATCGGGAAATCCCGAGGTCCCGGTCTCGATTGTCCCAGTCCCGAAAATCATTAATTTGGTGGTCCCGGTCTCATTCGGGACTTTGGGAGACCCGATTCCCGAAATGGGATAAATGTAAGTCCCGGTCCCGGTCCTGATCCCGGAGGACAATTTTTTGGAATGTCCCGAACATCCCAAATGTTTCGATCAGGACAAAATACCCGAAATCAGAAAAGCAAAAAAAAATTGGGCTGGCAGGGCGCGCTCGAGGTGGCTGGTGGAGAAGTCAGGGCTCGGGGGGCGCTCGTGGAGGGCAGCAGCAGTAGCGCGCTCGCGGGGGAGTCGGACGTCGTGTCGCGGGACTTCGGTATAGTCCCGATCAGGACATTCGAGAGTCATATGCCATGACATAGGTGTAACACCCCTAAGTTATTCAGGGTATATTACAGCGCCGTGAGCCCCGCCGTGGGACCCACAAGGCTATTCATGTGCGGAACTGTAAAATTTGACCGAGAAGGTCTAGATACAACTGTAACACCCCCAAAACCATCTGGGATATTACAGCGCCGTGGGTCCCGCGCCGGAACCCACCAGACTAATAACCATTTACAAAACCATTTAAAAAACATTTAAAAACGCCAAAAGGCCGATGACGGTAATATTTTGCAAATACTCAAATATTTTCAAAAACATAACTCTGAAATACCGTCATGGAATACCATTTGAAAATACAAGGCGAAGTGCCAAATCTCGATAGTTCAAAATGTACGTTAAGATGTCGCTTAATCGTACCGATAAAATAGCTTAGGAAAAGGTTTAACGAAATAACCCAAGTTCGCAAAGTGCCAAAAGGGCCGTTTGAAAATACACACGAGTTGGTAAAAATACCAAAGAGCCATTTTGAAATATGCACACGCAGCGGATAAAGATACCGAAAAGCCATTTTGAAATATACACACACAGCGTATAAAAACACAGTTCAAAATACACATTTGCAGCGGAAATAAATGACCGGAATAGAATACTCAATTCTCCGAAAACAAGCCACAACCAGTATCACATCGGGAAGCTTATCCCTTCACGACCGCTACTAGCTCGATCTCCAAGTACCTAAAAATAAAGCCCACGACGGGGTCAGCCACAATACTCAATAATGATACCGATCAGATCATCATAAATAATTACATACCAATGTAATAATACTGTAAGAATACTACCAACGTAATCCTACCGTTATAACCTTACCAATCCATAATAATCCAATCCTTACCATAATCCACATTTCGCATCCTCGAATGACGAAATGAACTTAACAACAATTATCTGTATTGAATTTCAAAAATACCAACAATCCTCAAAACATCATCATAACTCATAATCATGAAATAATACATCCGTGCCAAATCCTGTCCATCGGATTACACAATCAAAACTCAACCTGGATAAACCAACAGTACACAACATACATGTAGATCAACTCCCATATGATAATGATAACAAATCCCGAACATCGACGTACAGTCCGAATGCTTATACGATCAATAACCAGATCAAGCAAAACATCACTGAGAATATCATCGACATGATAACTCCAATACGAGCAATAAAGGATCACGATAACTGAGAATACCATCAACAAGATAACTCCAACACGATCAACAAAGGATCAACAATAATCGAGAATACCATCAACGAGGCAAACTCCAAATGATCAACAAAAGACCAACAGTAACTGAGAATACCATCAACAAGGTAAACTCCAAATGATCAACAATAATGGATCTCAAAGAAATAACTCTGACTGTCGAACATACCCCTCGGGCGTATGAACAACCAGTCACAAACCTTCGAACATACCCAACCATAAATGGAGGATGAACGACCAAACAATATGGCTCAAAGATGGAAGTCATAGTACGCCCGATCCGGAAATGTGTCCGTGCACAAGCCACCCCGGGTATTGATCACATACACGTGTGGTCTTGTACCTAATTAGCCTCACGAACTACGTCTCGTGTGCACGGTTCAATGTGGAAATATCAACACATAACCATCATGTGCCAGGCTAAAAATCCTACCCAATAACCAATCGGCACGCAGATATGACTCCAGATATGTCACGATGCAACATGACAACGAAACTCAAAGAAACACATATCCAATAAGGATCAAAAGACTCACCGAAGTGAACAACAACAGACTGACAATGAGAAGTCGACACGACTAATCAATATCCAAAACATCAATCCTGGGATCATCATCCCTAAATGAATGACCAACATGATCTACGATCTTAATACAACAGTCCTGGGATCAACATCCCTCAACGAATAACCGATACGAAACTCATTACACGAAACCTCAACATATACAACAACTCAACATACTAATTATCCACATGACTGAACAAATACTTAGATTACCTCAAAGCCGAGGACCATATCCATCAACATCCCCCAATGAGACGATCAACACAACCATTAATACCAACAATAGTCCTGGGATCAACATCCCTCAACGAACAACCAGTACGAATCTCAATATACAAAGCCTCAACATACAACATATACAACAACTCAACGTAATAATTATCTCATAACTGAACAATACATAAATTACCTCAAAGCCGACGACAATATCCTTTCCACGAACAACATCCCTGAATGAATACACAGTTATACAAATAATCTCAAATAAGGTACCATCCATTCAATAGCAATAAACCTTTTCCCGATACTTATGTCATCACGATAACTATCCTCGATATCCGCTATTCTATATCCTTGACCAAAGATAACTCACGTCTTCCCTGAACACAATTAAATCATATACCTTATGATTTAATACAACCAGAGCACGATATACAAACCATTATCCCGACAACTTACATTTCTAACAACATTGCTATACGAATTATAAATGAAATGAAAACGAAACCAATCATCAAATATTATAAACTGAACAAGTATAAACTTTCCTTGATACCGATACCACGAAGCCGTTACCAATATCCATTGTCTTTGTCTATGAGCTCCTCAGCCCCGAACAAAAGCAATCTACGAACTCTTTAGCCTCAACCGCAACACAACGGTCATAATCCACGATCAAAACATATCAACCTATTGCAATAACCGATTAACACACATTCGATAAAAATCAATAACCGACATACCCAATCAACAAACTCAACGGTTCGACGAAACCTCGATCATATACATAAAACCAAATAATCCAACTCAACAAATACGAACTCATATCCACAATACAAGCCGTAACTCGATGATCACAAATAATAATCAATAACAGATCAACAAACACAACGGTTCTACAATATCCCGATTAAACACATATCCAAACAACCCGAACCAACCAAACACGAATTCAAAACAACAATACGATTCCAAAATCCGAAGATCATATCAATAATAAATTTAACCCAACAAGGGTCTAACATTACTGTTTCCAAATTCAATCTTAAATACGGATACAAGTTTTCTCCTTGTAAATTCATATTATAAACCAATTACCGATTATCATCATCAATCCGGACGATCCGATTAATTCAACATCATAGATAACCATATTCCAAGAGTTTCAAATAACTCAAACATTCGATTTGAACACATGTTCAATATGTATGAATTTCCAAACTCAACGGTGAATAATAATCTCATCAAACCCTTAATCATATTCGTATTCCTATACGAATATTGTTCCAAAATACATAACTTAATTATAGATATGAGTATTCCATATTCATACCCAAAACACCAACACATTCCTCAAATCAATGATCAATTCATCTTGATATTAAGGATTTCATAACATATCCGATTCCGACTTTAATTCTAAATTAGAATCAACAAGACTCCTTCTTGTTATACTATTAAATTCGTAAGAAACAATTTACCAATTATTATCATGAAGAATCACAATCCAATTATCCGAAATCTTCCCAACAATCATGACATGTATAACTCACGAGTTCTTCAAGAACACGAATTATCCGAATTCGCGTTCATAATCCATAAAACAACATAATCCGATGTTTTCTAACATCTAAACAATCCTTAATCATAATTCAAGGTGTATATCATCATGTTCTTCAACATACGATCTTCCTAACATCAAAAATTGCAACAATACTACCAATAACATCAAGAACTCTAGCATTCCATAATCATAACCAACATAATCAAGATACAAACCATCATATCATCATCTTCCTTCAACATATAATTCATATATCCTCAAGAATCGTAATAACAAGATCATAATCATCTTCATACGAATCATTTATCAATAACAACATCAAAAATCCGAAATGAAAAGGAGGATTATCCAACATACCTCTTAGAAGATGGAATACACAAGAAATCACTTCAAGAATCATCAATAACTCCATATCCAAGCTCCAAATCCAAGCCCTCAAGCTCAAAATCGAATTAGGAGAGCCAAAATATCCCTCTCTCAATGTTTAGAGATGAAAAATGAAGAGAAATGCTGAAGTGAAATGAAATGACGGCCATTCCTTATATAAACTCCCGCTCGTTAAATGCGTAACAATCCCAAGTTAACGTACGAAACACCTCTAACGTACACTATCTATAACTGGTTAGCGTACGTAATGCCATCCCAGACCCTACTGCCTCAAAACGTGAACTTCCTTACGTACGTAACCCATGCGATATAACGTACGTAATATACCAGTTGACTTGCTACAGTACAATGGTCGTGTTACGTACGTAACACGTCCTGTATAACGTACGTAACACGTACGTTGACTCACCTGTCAACATCCTCTGCCGAAAGTTGCCGACACCAGGTCCCACCTGCCGACCATGACTCGATCCTGTCCGATGCCTTCGTTACGTATGTAATACCTTATCCTTAACGTACGTAACCGTGCCAATCTTACGTACGTTAGCTTACCTTGTTAACGTACGTAACAATTCCATAGCCAATTTCAGCAATTCCTGTCCAATGTCACGGCATACCAAACACGAGCATACGGCAAAAAATCAATACATATACTCAATCCAAAAATATTCTCATATGATATACCTGATATCCGAATCAGTTCAACACGATGACAAATCCTCAATATAACTGTCAATCAAAACGTCAATTACACAAGTATAACTGTCTCAGTCCTCAATTTATTTTATCCATACTATATAGATACCAAACTATACAGTATACCTCAGATAAAATAACGCGAAAAAATTATACTGAAAATCTGGGTATTACATACTACCCCCCTTAAAATAAGTTTCGTCCTCGAAACTTGCGATCTGTCACCAACAACAGATAAATACAAGACTTCCAACTCATCACAAAAATAATCAAGCGTCGCCACAAGCGAATAACCAAACTAATATACTTACAGGTGCGTGAAGCAGATGATCTCCCGTGATACTAGCACACGAATCCCATACGAAGTCTCAACACAACCAACAAACACCAATATCACAAATAGCAATTTGAAAAGAATCTCAAAAAATTTGGAAACTCCAAAAATCGATTTGACTCAAAAGTCAGAAAAGCTCATTTTCAAAAATCACGCTACTACCGTACCGGTAGAGCCACATAACACACACGCCTGGGTTTCACAAAACCCAAGCACCGATACCATATTTGTAACACCCCCAAAACCATCCGGGATATTACAGCACCGTGGGTCCCGCGCCGGAACCCATCAGGCTAATAACCATTTACAAAACCATTTCAAAAACGTTTAAAAACCCCAAAAGGCCGATGACGGTAATATTTTGCAAATACTCAAATATTTTCAAAAATATAATTCTGAAATACCGTCATGGAATACCATTTGAAAATACAAGGCGAAGTGCCAAATCTCGGTAGTTCAAAATGTACGTTAATGCGTCGCTTAATCGTACCGATAAAATAGCTTAGGAAAAGGTTTAACGAAATAACCCAAGTTCGCAAAGTGCCAAAAGGGCCGTTTGAAAATACACACGAGTTGGTAAAAATACCAAAGAGCCATTTTGAAAATACACACGCAGCGGATAAAGATACCGAAAAAGCCATTTTGAAATATACACACGCAGCGTATAAAAACACAGTTCAAAATACACATTTGCAGCGGAAATAAATGACCAGAATAGAATACTCAATTCTCCGAAAACAAGCCACAGCCAGTATCACATCGGGAAGCTCATCCCTTCATGACCGCTACTAGCTCGATCTCCGAGTACCTAAAAATAAAGCCCACGACGGGGTCAGCCACAATACTCAATAATGATACCGATCACATCATCACAAATAATTACATACCAATGTAATAATACTGTAAGAATACTACCAACGTAATCTTACCGTTATAACCTTACCAATCCATAATAATCCAATCCTTACCATAATCCACATTTCGCATCCTCGAATGACGAAATGAACTTAACAACAATTATCTGTATTGAATTTCAAAAATACTAACAATCCTCAAAACATCATCATAACTCATAATCATGAAATAATACATCCGTGCCAAATCCTGTCCATCGGATTACACAATCAAAATTCAACCTGGATAAACCAACAGTACACAACATACATGTAGATCAACTCCCATATGATAATGATAACAAATCCCGAACATCGACGTACAGTCCGAATGCTTATACGATCAATAACCAGATCAAGCAAAACATCACTGAGAATATCATCGACATGATAACTCCAATACGAGCAATAAAGGATCACGATAACTGAGAATACCATCAACAAGATAACTCCAACACGATCAACAAAGGATCAACAATAATCGAGAATACCATCAACGAGGCAAACTCCAAATGATCAACAAAAGACCAACAGTAACTGAGAATACCATCAACAAGGTAAACTCCAAATGATCAACAATAATGGATCTCAAAGAAATAACTCGATCGTCGAACATACCCCTCGGGCGTATGAACAACCAGTCACAAACCTTCGAACATACCCAACCATAAATGGAGGATGAACGACCAAACAATATGGCTCAAAGATGGAAGTCATAGTACGCCCGATCCGGAAATGTGTCCGTGCACAAGCCACCCCGGGTATTGATCACATACACGTGTGGTCTTGTACCTAATTAGCCTCACGAACTACGTCTCGTGTGCACGGTTCAATGTGGAAATATCAACACATAACCATCATGTGCCAGGCTAAAAATCCTACCCAATAACCAATCGGCACGCAGATATGACTCCAGATATGTCACGATGCAACATGACAACGAAACTCAAAGAAACACATATCCAATAAGGATCAAAAGACTCACCGAAGTGAACAACAACAGACTGACAATGAGAAGTCGACACGACTAATCAATATCCAAAACATTAATCCTGGGGTCATCATCCCTAAATGAATGACCAACATGATCTACGATCTTAATACAACAGTCCTGGGATCAACATCCCTCAACGAATAACCGATACGAAACTCATTACACGAAACTTCAACATATACAACAACTCAACATACTAATTATCCACATGACTGAACAAATACTTAGATTACCTCAAAGCCGAGGACCATATCCATCAACATCCCCCAATGAGACGATCAACACAACCATTAATACCAACAATAGTCCTGGGATCAACATCCCTCAACGAACAACATGTTCAAATCTCAATATACAAAGCCTCAACATACAACATATACAACAACTCAACGTAATAATTATCTCATAACTGAACAATACATAAATTACCTCAAAGCCGACGACAATATCCTTTCCACGAACAACATCCCTGAACGAATACACAGTTATACAAATAATCTCAAATAAGGTACCATCCATTCAATACCAATAAACCTTTATCCCGATACTTATGTCATCACGATAACTATCCTCGATATCCGCTATTCTATATCCTTGACCAAAGATAACTCACGTCTTCCCTGAACTCAATTAAATCATATACCTTATGATTTAATACAACCAGAGCACGATATACAAACCATTATCCCGACAACTTACATTTCTAACAACATTGCTATACGAATTATAAATGAAATGAAAACGAAACCAATCATCAAATATTATAAACTGAACAAGTATAAACTTGCCTTGATACCGATACCACGAAGCCGTTACCAATATCCATTGTCTTTGTCTATGAGCTCCTTAGCCCCGACCAAAAGCAATCTACGAACTCTTTAGCCTCAACCGCAACACAACGGTCATAATCCACGATCAAAACATATCAACCTATTGCAATAACCGATTAACACACATTCGATAAAAATCAATAACCGACATACCCAATCAACAAACTCAACGGTTCAACGAAACCTCGATCATATACATAAAACCAAATAATCCAACTCAACAAATACGAACTCATATCCACAATACAAGCCGTAACTCGATGATCACAAATAATAATCAATAACCGATCAACAAACACAACGGTTCTACAATATCCCGATTAAACACATATCCAAACAACCCGAACCAATCAAACACGAATTCAAAACAACAATACGATTCCAAAATCCGAAGATCATATCAATAATAAATTTAACCCAACAAGGGTCTAACATTACTGTTTCCAAATTCAATCTTAAATACGGATACAAGTTTCCTCCTTGTAAATTTATATTATAAACCAATTACCGATTATCATCATCAATCCGGACGATCCGATTAATTCAACATCATAGATAACCATATTCCAAGAGTTTCAAATAACTCAAACATTCGATTTGAACACATGTTCAATATGTATGAATTTCCAAACTCAACGGTGAATAATAATCTCATCAAACCCTTAATCATATTCGTATTCCTATACGAATATTGTACCAAAATACACAACTTAATTATAGATATGAGTATTCCATATTCATACCCAAAACACCAACACATTCCTCAAATCAATGATCAATTCATCTTGATATTAAGGATTTCATAACATATCCGATTCCGACTTTAATTCTAAATTAGAATCAACAAGACTCCTTCTTGTTATACTATTAAATTCGTAAGAAACAATTTACCAATTATTATCATGAAGAATCACAATCCAATTATCCGAAATCTTCCCAACAATCATGACATGTATAACTCACGAGTTCTTCAAGAACACGAATTATCCGAATTCGCGTTCATAATCCATAAAACAACATAATCCGATGTTTTCTAACATCTAAACAATCCTTAATCATAATTCAAGGTGTATATCATCATGTTCTTCAACATACGATCTTCCTAACATCAAAAATCGCAACAATACTACCAATAACATCAAGAACTCTAGGATTCCATAATCATAACCAACATAATCAAGATACAAACCATCATATCATCATCTTCCTTCAACATATAATTCATATATCCTCAAGAATCGTAATAACAAGATCATAATCATCTTCATACGAATCATTTATCAATAACAACATCAAAAATCCGAAATGAAAAGGAGGATTATCCAACATACCTCTTAGAAGATGGAATACACAAGAAATCACTTCAAGAATCATCAATAACTCCATATCCAAGCTCCAAATCCAAGCCCTCAAGCTCAAAATCGAATTAGGAGAGCCAAAATATCCCTCTCTCAATGTTTAGAGATGAAAAATGAAGAGAAATGCTGAAGTGAAATGAAATGACGGCCATTCCTTATATAAACTCCCCGCTCGTTACGTACGTAACATTCCCAAGTTAACGTACGTAACACCTCTTACGTACCCTATCTTGTCCTGGTTAGCGTACGTAATGCCATCCCGCACCTACGCCTCAAAGCGTGAACTTCCTTACGTCGTAACCCATGCCGTATAACGTCGTAATATACCGATTGACTTGCTACGATCTGATGGTCGTGTTACGTACGTAACACGTCCTGTATAACGTACGTAACACGTACGTTGACTCACCTGTCAACATCCTCTGCCGAAAGTTGCTGACACTAGGTCCCACCTGCCGACCATGACTCGATCCTGTCCGATGCCTTCGTTACGTATGTAATACCTTATCCTTAACGTACGTAACCGTGCCAATCTTACGTACGTTAGCTTACCTTGTTAACGTACGTAACAATTCCATAGCCAATTTCAGCAATTCCTGTCCAATGTCACGGCATACCAAACACGAGCATACGGCAAAAAATCAATACATATACTCAATCCAAAAATATTCTCATATGATATACCTGATATCCGAATCAGTTCAACCTGATACAGCAAATCCTCAATATAACTGTCAATCAAAACGTCAATTACACAAGTATAACTGTCTCAGTCCTCAATTTATTTTATCCATACTATATAGATACCAAACTATACAGTATACCTCAGATAAAATAACGCGAAAAAATTATACTGAAAATCTGGGTATTACAACAACGAAAAGAAGGACAATACAAATGGTATTCAAAACCATAACCAATGAAAGCATAGACATCACAACACAATTCAATAACTTGGCAAACACAGGCCGGGACATCAAGAAAAATGGAAAACAATACTCGAGTATTCAATAACCATTCCAGTACAACAACACTGAATGGAAAACTCAAAA
The DNA here is from genome assembly GCA_033398695.1 of Orobanche coerulescens. Taxonomy (NCBI): domain Eukaryota; kingdom Viridiplantae; phylum Streptophyta; class Magnoliopsida; order Lamiales; family Orobanchaceae; genus Orobanche; species Orobanche coerulescens. The sequence continues at coordinate 54,954,547 of CM065805.1, read as the reverse complement.
CATAACTGGGGGAAAGACACATTATCACTCTTGCCCACCATCTTCATGCCGACCCGATACCCGCCTGTCCGTTCTCCTGGAACCTGAAATACATAAAAAGTATTTCCCCCATAAAGGGGTTAGCCGTCGAATAGCTAGTGCAAGTATATCAAGTATGAAACACAATACTCCTCGAAAATAAAGTAAATGTAACCGTCAATTCATAAATTCAAGACTAGTATTCCGGAATAACTAAATCTCATAGTATCACATCAAGACGTATATGAATGCCGTGGAAACGGTTCGTTCATATCATCCGTCAATACATATATGAATGCCGTGGAAACGGTTCGTTCATATCATGCCATCAATATTTCTTACTTTCAAAGTCGAGAACGTACAATCATAAATATATACTTGCCTTAATAACCGCTACCGAATACTCCGAAGAACACGGTTCGACCGGGAAGCTTCGAAACGCCCGATGCTATCGAAAGGAAAGATGATAACGAACGGAAGGGTTCAACTTGGTTTCTTAACAAGAAACTCGTCCCTAACAACATATAATCAATAAATCATCGATCATACGAGGAAGAATAATCGTAGAACGCCCGAAAACCCCTCTATGACATTTTACCGGACACCTTCAAGGCGTCGATCCAGAACTCGACCAAAACAACGAATCGATACGATCCAACCATGTAATAATAAAGGAAATCATATAATACATCTAAATAATCATCAATCCATCATAATCCTAAGTTAAATCGGATAAAACGGATGAAATCAACCAAAATGCCCAAATTCCCCAAAACTAGATTTCTAGAAAATCTGACCTGATTCGGTAGATCGGAGGATGTTATAGGATGTATGATTGATGATATGAACTCCAAAACTTCATGGATTGATTGTCCAACAACATGTATCCATGATTAACCAATCTCCAGCCGCGGAAGAGAAGGAGAAGAAGGAGAAAAATGGCCAAAAACCCGACTGCAGGGCCTTAAATAGGCCGACTGCACAGTGTGCCACGGCCCAGCCGAAGTGTGCCGCGGCACTGGGCCGAATCTGCCCCCAGTGATCGGCAGTGTGCCGCGGCCCTGCCGGCATGTGCCGCGGCACAGGGTACGGGCTGCTCGGCCAAATCTTGGAAATGAGAGTGACTTAGCTATTTCGACCATAACTCCGTCGTCTGGACTGCGATTGACTCACCGTTTGAACCATTGGAAATCTAACTCGATGCTTTATAATATTGCAAAGATTCACAATTTTTGGAGTTTCCAAAAATTAATGGTGATCTAACAAAGTCGAACTCATACGTGGAAAAGTCGCTAAAGAACACGGAATTCAACAGAACGACACTGAAACGAACTCGGATGACAAAAAGTGCAGAATAAAATATTCCCAGAAGGATGAAACGGTCCCAAGAAAGTCTTCAAAATGGACTTTATCCAATAAAAATAAAATTACCGGAAATCGAATTTGCGGATATTACATTCTACCCTCCTTAAAAGAAGTTTCGTCCCGAAACTTAAAACAACTAGGGAGAAGCAATATCCCGCCAGGAAAACTCAATGAGATACACAAGAAATGCGTAACTTATGCCCAACGGCGGAACGTTACAAGCAACACAACAATACATTACCCGAAGGTAATCCAAGCCAACGTTGAAGTAAATACGAATCACAATGTCTGAAGGCTCCAACAGAAATACCAATACATCGCAATGGCTTGAAAGCCCCTCAACCGAAGCTGTATATCACGATGGCCTGAAAGCCGAACAGCCCAAAGCTGTAACTCATCACAATACAGATCTCAAGGAAGCAAACCTGACTATCGGACATACCCCTCGGCGTAAGAACAACCAGTCGCAAATCGTCGGACATATCCAATACAACATGGACTACGAACGACCAAACAATAAGGCTCAAGAGGGACATCACAGTACGCCCGATCCGGAAATGTGTCCGTGCACATGTCCACCCTGTATACGGAATCCAAAATATACGTGTGACAATGTACCTAATTAGCCTCACGAACTACGTATCGTGTGCACGGTCCAATGCGGAAACAACCACGCATGACCATCGTGTGCCTGACTAAAAATCCTACACATACCCAATCGGCACGCAGACATGATTCCAGATATGCCACGATATAACATGACAACGAAACTCAAAGGATAACATACCCAATACGGATCATACGACTCACCAAGTGAACGATGACACACGAATACTGAAAGATCGACACGACCAACGATATTCAAAACAACCATCCTGGGATCAGAATCCCTAAGGACCGATTAACACGGGCAATAATCACAACACAATAATTCGGGAAATCCTCAACCCTCAACGATCACAAAATTACCGAGTTCACAAGAATAATAGTGTGCTGCCTTGAGTCGGCCAAGACGACAATAATAATTCAACGGATGGGAACTATCCTCGACAGTCCCAATTCAATACTTCAATTACCGTAGAATGGCCAATCAATAACAACGATACAATGGATGAGAATATTTTTGACAACGGATGGGAATTATATTTGATAATCCCAATTCAATATATCGATTACCTTTAGAGCGGACAATCGATAACATTTATACAACGGATGTCTCGGCACCTTTAATCGGTTACCGATAACGAAGATGATAATCGAATACGTCAATGCCTTCAATCGGCCAAAACGACATCAATAGAAAAACACTGATATCAATAACGACGATTCACAAAAAATATCTTTATGGAACATCAATCAATAATAACAATCGATACGTCGATACATGAGAAGCTATCGACAAATATTACCAACAAGTATCGCAATGCCTTAAATCGGCCATTTACGAACAACAATAATATTTGGCATAATTTGTCGGCGGTGTCGTATCAAACAATCCACGATATCGACAATCATAAAGAGTCCAAGTCTCGAAATGATACACACATTCGTACACCTACACGATAACATTAATCTCATTGATTAGTACAAGTATAAAACTTGCCTCGATATCAATACAACGAACTGTTACCAATTCAGTTAATTTTGTCTACGAGTTCCTCATTCCCGACCAAGCTAATTACGAACTCTTCAACCTCAACCGCAACACAACAGTCATAATCCATGATCAAACATCATATCTCATTGTAAAACGAAGGATTAATAATCAACAGGTTCGATGACGACCAATATCAATATCACCAAACCACAAACTCAACCGCTTCACCATATCTCGACTAATCACAGTCTGAACAATCCACCTCAGACACTTACAAATCCTGTCCACAATATGAGTCAAAATATGATGATCATATCAGCAACCAATTCGGACCAATAATAAGGGTCTAAATGTTCCAAACTCAATTCTTAAATACGAATTGACAAGGTTCCCTTCTCGTAAATCCATCGTTAAAATTTACTTATAATCGTCATCAATTCGAATCATCCGACTGGTTCAAAACAATAGATAATCATATTAAAAAGGTTATCAAACAATCCAATCATTCGACTTGAATATTTGCTCCATACGTATGGGCTTCCAAATTCAGAGATGAATAATAGTCTCATCAAACTCATAACCACATTCGTATTCCTATACGAATATTATTTCAAACACATAGTTTAGCTCTAGATATGAATATTCCATATTCATTTTCAAAACATCAACACTTCTTAAAAATTTTCATCACCTCGTATAATTCAAGAGTTCTTCAAGAACATGAATTATCCGAAATCACGTTCAGAACAACATATCCGAGGTATATATCTCCATGTTACCATTTTCTTCATCATGCCATTCATACAACCTCAAGAATCGCAACAAAACCATTATCATCATATGAAGAAGATCTCAATAATCATATCAACATCCGAAATCTCTTATTACAATTCCAATAAATCTCGTATAACATTATCACATGATACCATAATTGTAACACCCCAGATCCTCCTGAGAATATTACATGCCGTAAACCCTTCTCACAAGGATTTACCAGGCTAAGCACAATTTTCCACGTCATTTCAAAAATGCCAAAAAGACCGATGACGGTAATATTTTTCAAATACTAAAAAAAATTGATTTCCAAATACCGTCAAAACGATCAAGGCCAAAATGCCAAAAACTCAGTTTAGGGAATCGGTTTTACAAAATAAAATTCAGTTGGCAAAATACCAAAAGCTATTTCAAAATACTCACGCAGCGGATAAAAGTACAGTCCAATTTATGCATTTACATTGAAATAAGACGAACATCAAAATACACGATTCCCAACATACTCCCTCCCGAGTAGTAATCTTTAAAAAAAAGAACCACTATCAAAGGGATACGAGGATTACCTTGTATGGACGAACCACGAAGAAGAATAATTGAACTCCATTCCAAGAATCATCAAAACTTCAAGAACAATACTTAAATCCGAGCTCTCTAATCTTAATCTTGTTTAAGAGAATCATCCCTCAATATTTAGGAACTTCAAGTACTTCCCAAGACTCTCTCTATTGACTGAAGGAAGGAGAATGGACAAAATGCCTCTCAGCACTCGTCTATCTTCTCTATAAAACACATCATTAGCGCGCGTTAGACCTTATATTTAGCGTGCGCTACAGGACTAGCGTGCGCTATCCTTCCTTGATAGCGTGCGCTATCGGGCAGTCCAGAAGCTACTATATTGCTTCGAAATTCATCTAACGTACGTAATGCCCATGCATTAGCGTACGCAAACAGGCGTTGACTTGCTACAGTGAAATGCTCAGTAGTGTGCGCTATTCCTCGACCTTAGCGCGCGCTAATCGTCGTTGACTTGCTATAGTATCGTGCCCCCACATGCCGAAAGCATCCGCGATTACCGGGATTCCCTTGACCGATATGGAATTAGCATGCGCTAATCATACGGTTTTAGCGTGCGCTAGCTCTACACGACAAACACTCGCTGACCTTATCTGGACATGCGTCGAACATGGCCGGGTCCACCCACCGAAAGCTTAGATTCCATTATTGGCGATCTGATGTTAGCGTGCACTAACCAACATGCGTTAGCGTGCGCTAACTGAATATAAAAATCAACCTGGGCCTACCTGTCGGCCACCTACCGGAACTAACCCAGCAAGTCGTTACGTACGTTAGGGGTCCTCCTTAGCGTACGTAACCGAACCTCTTAGCGTGCGCTAAGTATGCACCGTAGCGTACGCTAAGTATATATTTTAGCGCGCGCTAGGCATACCCTGTAGCGAGCGCTAACGTAGCTGTACTTAGCCATTTTCCGCTATTCTCGACCAAGATCTCGACATACCAAACGATCATACGGCTCAATGAATACATATACGCATTCAACAACATTGTCATACGTTCACATCATCTTCAAGCACAATTATCCATCAACGACATCCAACATATAAACGAAAAAAAAATATATCCGAAAAAATCGGGGTATTACAACAGGTGTCCTAGCTAATGTGCTGGTACATCTTCTCTCTTCAGTTCCATCAACACCATCTTCAGTCATGCACTTCAAGTTTTGATACTGAAGCTTCTGCAGTGCGGGCTACATTCAACCATGTGTATTCTCGTCAATCGGGACTTCGGAATAGTCCTGATTGGGACTCGGGAGTCCTGAGTCCCGAAATTACCAAAACCTCAGGTCCCGGTCCCAATCCCGTAAAATTCGGGACTCAGGGTCCCATTTCTCGTCGGGACTCGGGACGGGACCGGGACTCGGGATTTCCCAGTCCCAAATTCTCAGCCCTATATTTATCCATCAAATATCGTTGTGCGCGACTCCATAGGTCCGTCTTAGTCGGCAATGAGAGGAACCAAGAAGTACGGGTAACAGTTAGCCAGTCTAGTGCTCCGTACCGTAACCCAACTAAGAACGAATGATCGGATCATTCCAAAATCATTATGTCATGAATACCGTATACGTATAAACCCTTAAATCATATGTCCCGGTCAAGTATTAGGGTCACGGTAAAGTCAAACTCTATTGTAACTTGACTCTATACATTCTGTTAATGCAAATCGAGATCACCGAGCTCTTGTCTATCAAATACAACTAGCTCTAACTGCTATGGACAAGGACTTATTATCTCATTTGCTATTAATCGCATAGGACATTTAACTGCTCACTCACAAAAGAAAGAATTCTATCTTGGTATTCAGTAGAGACTGTTATTTGCCCGCTAAGTTATATTTCGAGGTTGACCCCACCAACTGGCGATTGGATCGAACTACTCTAATGACTAACTTAATGTCACAAGCACATCTCCTACTGAAACCTCAAGTCAAAGGTCCATATATACCTATCACAACCTTTCGATTCAGTCATTGACAATCCCTGAGTGATATCCATGTGATCGAATCGAGGTGAGTTGTTGGCCACTAAGTATACAGAATACAGCTCGTAAAGTGTTTGAATAACTAACTGTATGATTTTCGAATTAGAGTGCATAGCGGAAGTCTTAAGATAGTAAGATGCTGAGGATATAGCAACTCGGTGTACAGTGTATACTTAAATAATCATAATTAATAAAACAATAAAAGCAGAAGGTAATTAACACAGTAATTAAAGTGGTTCGAGGTAAACTCCTCTACATCCACTGGTCCTCCACACAGGAGTAAAAAGTTTATTATAATTACTGCATACACAACTACGTAATTATAACCAAACCTATCAATGTATCGTTCACACAGATTGATACAAAGATCATAGCCTTCAACCATTCACACAAATTGGTTAAAGCTAACACTTGACTCGCTTCTTCACACACAGTTCTGAAGCTTCGTCTCTTCAATGCAGATCCGTCACACACAGTTCAAGAAAAGCAAGGCTTTCTCAGTCCACACAGGGCTGATGGTTTTCTTTAATGTAAGATCACTGGTTGAACAATAGCTTCACTCTATTGGGATTTCAGATGGATGTGTTTTTCAAGGTTTGAGCACTTGTATATTTCTTCTCTCAGAATATGCAGTATGCCTGAAGAAATATGTTTGCTCAGATGTATACATATGTTCGCTTGTATATGCTCTTGATTTGTGTATATATCTTTCACTTGTGTTCTGATCTTCAAACTCTGGGATATATATATAGCGTCTGAATTGATCCGTTGAGAATATATCCGTTGAGAAAAAGATCCGTTGAGCAAAAGTCTATTTCAACTGGATGGTTGACTTGAATAAAACACGATCCAGTTTTTGCTCCTTGATTGAAGATCTGAGACAGCTAGTATTTAAATACTTTATCCTTCATTATTTAAATACTTCTTTTCAAATGGGACTTGTCTTTAGTGAATAGAGAAGATTCCGTTCCAACGGTCTTAAGTCCTGTTTCGATAAGCATTGTTGATCTCAATACTTTACAGCTTGAATGCTGTATCCATTTATGTTGTAAGCTAATGAAGTAGCCATTGTATGGAATGTTGTTGTATTGCAAGGACAGCTTCCACACTTAGCACTTTATATACTCTGTTGATGTATGATGGCAACGCGAAGATTTTCGCGGTATGCTGGCCCATGAGAAGTCTTCGATACAAGTTTTGACGATTTCGATCTTCTTTCGATACAGCTGATTTGGCACTCTATCAAAACTTCGATACAGGATTGATTTATCCTAATAATTTCCCCTTTTTGATAATTGCCAAGTCTTCTAAAAACTTCTTTGACAAAATTTCTTGATGATGCCAAAACTTTGATGTTTGAGACTTTGATTTTGAGACCTTTTTGAGACATCTTACAGGAGGGCAGTCTTCTTGGTCTTTTGTCGAAAGTTCTGGCCTTCAGCAAACTAGTCTAATACTTATGAACTGCTCGCAGGCGAGTTTAAGTGTTTTTATAGGAAAGAGTATTACAACTTAAACTTATGTTTGGCGCGCAGGCACAATCTTACAGTGAGATCTAATTGAATACAACTTAACCTATGAACTGTTCGTAGACAAGTTCTTACAGCTTTATATTTTAAACAAGTTTTCATACTTGTTTGAATTCAGCAAGTGAACTGAATATCGTAATCATATAGGAACACAGTAGATTACAAGTTGTAATCTTTCAAGACAGAAAAATATTTTATTGATGATGAACAAATATTACAAGTTAAGCATACAATATTTTGCTGTTAAAAAAAATACAGATACAGGAGGGAATCTAACTCCTATAATCAGAATGTCTCCAAGGCCTATTAGGGTCGTTTTGGTTCCCTTCCACCAATTTTGAAGGGAATCCTTGTTTCGATTATAGTATATGGCTTGACCTTCATAAGATTTATCAAATACAAGGATCCAATCTTCTGGGTGGGTAACCAAATCTCCTTGCTTATGCTAGGATTTCATCTTTTGCTGTAGCGGGAGCGTCCCTTCATCCAACCTCTTCTTGAATTGCTCTGCGGCTTCCTGCACCGTCTTACAACTATTGAATATGGAGGATTCCCTGATAGGAACTACGAAGTATCTTAACAGTTCATTCTTCCTCCAATTCTTGATCTCGTCGGTAGTTGGCTATCGGTTGGCCGAGAGATTTATTGTTTAAGGCTTCTGGACGAGGTTTTTCCACGGAAATTTATAGTCTTGAAATTCCGGGCAATTTCCATGTATTCTAACGTTGTGAGCAGGAGATGATAATTGAGAAATTTCAGCAGTAATGCTATCTCCGAATGTAGTTTCCATCTCTTTCTCTTGCTCAAGCCTTAAACTCCTCGCAGCAGCTCTAGCTTATTCCCCCTTTTTGGCCTCATCAAGATAAGAGACCTTTTCATCAAGGCGTTCCAGGATTCTCATAGCGTCATCCTGTTTGGTCTCGAAGCTTGAGAATTTTTGAACTAGGGAGTTGAGCAGGACAGATATATCTTCAATCTTTTTATCGTGTGCTTGAAGTTGGGAACCAGATTCAATAAGGGCGGATGCAGTCTTGGCCTCAGAAATTCGAAGCTTGACTTGCTCTTCCTTCAGGATTTTCTCCTGACACTGTTGCAATTGGCTAAGTGCCTGTTTGAAGACAGTGGGAAGGATGCTGAAGGCTTCTCCTACTCTGGATACTTCATGCCTCAGACCAGTCATCTCTTCAACTGCAGACTGATACAACCAATCGAGTGCTTTCTCGACAGCCTACAGGGCATTGAAAGCGTCCTACAGGAAAACTGTTTGATGGCCAAGAGAGTGCAGTTGCTCTTTCTTATTTGCAGTCCTGGGAGAATCTGGCTTGGCAAAGTCTTCAGCACCATTTAGCTGCCTGACGACCACATTGGGGCGTGGCCGTTGGGATTCATCCTCGGGTAAGAAACCTTCATTGGATTGTTCTTCAAATGGAGAGGGAGCAGGTGCAGCAGGGGCTATTTCAGTTTACGCTTGATCAGTCTCGGCTACAGGATGAACCGGTTATTCCTATTCCGAAATTGGTTCTGTAGACATAGATACAGGAGGGACTGATTTCTCCTGCTGTCTCTCAGCTTCCGCCTGTTCCGGCAGAGAGACTGATTCCTCGTGCGGGATGGCGCGGGTCTAGTCGGGCTCGGGTGCCTGTTGAGATACTGTTTCCTCAGTGACAGGAGGTACTGATTCCTCGTTGTACAATTTCTTGTTGTTATGAAGGGGATTGATGTTGAGTTGATATCCCTTCACCTTGTTGATCGGATGCCCTCGAAAAGTTTTGGTTTTGAGCTTATTCACGACTCATTCTCAGACCTGCCTGGAAGTCGTCGTCGTCTGAGTCATGATCAGATTTAGGACTTGGAGGAGCTGAGTTAGTGGATTTGGATTTGCCTTGGAGTCGTGCCTTATCCTTTGACAAGATGCGGCTAGAGATGAGTTCGTGACAAAACTTGTTATCCCATCGAATGACCAAATGGATGTCTTGACATTCTGTCAGTTCCAAGATGAATGCTTCTTCGTCCTTCCATTCACTCCAATGGTACAAAGTGTCGTAAGGTGCAACTCGATATGTCTTCCACTAAACAAAGCGCTCAAATGCTTTCTCAACCTGTATTTGCAACATGGTTTCATTTATCAGTGCAGAGGGGGATGGACTCCGAACAGCAGTTGGGCTTACCGTCTGCATGAGTTCCTCTATAGGTATGGATTCCCGTATTGGAAATGGATCCCGAACAGGGGTTGGTACCTTGCAGGGAGATGGATCCTGTACGGGTGTGGAATCCCATTCAGGAGTTGTGGCTATTAGCTCCAACGTGGCAGCTGACTCGCCAGATTCTTTTAAATTAGCAGATTGCTGTATTTCCATCATCGCCGCCAAAGGCTCGGGATCTACTGTTTGCACAGTAGCAACTATCTCTTCCGCAAGGGTTGCGCCCTGGGGTGTCAATACAGTGGGTTGGGTCACTATTTTGGATTTTGAAAGCTTTCTTAGCTTCTTTTTCGGCTTCTCACTGGCAACAGGAGTTTTGCTGTGAGATCGCTTCCTTTTCTTTGAGGGGCCCTCGCTACCGGGTGTCAAAAAAACATCCCTTGGATCAGATGAAAGGGGCAGAGTTCGGATAAAAGGCATGTTTGCAATCAGGGGTCCCTTGTTGAAAACGGATGGCCTGATGCTTCCCATGTATATCCGAGAATTGATTTTCTTCGCTTATTTGGCTTGCGGAACACTGTAGTTGGTCAGAAGATAATTCAGAAAAAGACCAAATGACTTCTTCTGTGAGGCAGGCTTGGACACTTCTTCTTGCAGCCTCTTGAGAATAATTTGGCACCAATTGACCTTCTCACAAGACATAATGGCTACCATCATCCTAAACCTCAGATTTGTGCAGATTTCGAACGCACCTATTCTATTTTCAATGATACGACAACAAAAATCATGTAAATAGACAAAAGGAAGACAGAAACATTTCTTGTGACAAGTAGTATGAACATTTTCATCAGATGCGGAACCAGTAAAAAGTCCCCAATACTTTGTCAAAATTTCTTGAGACCCAAACATTTCAAGATCCTCCATGGATAGGCCGTCAGCAGGTAGCCTATAAACATTCTTCAGCAACTCTTGGTCAACGCGGACCTCCACTCCATGAATGACAGAAGTTATATCAGCAACATTTCCTCCCTGCGCAAGAGAAAAGAAACGAACAGCAGCGTTGAGGTAAAATTCCTCAACCATCTGAGCATCGAAACGCTCAGTTATGCGACTCCCAATGTGATAGAGGCCTTGTTGACGAAGTCTCGAGATGACAATCTCCATGGGTTCGGTATCATCTCCCTCAGAATGGACACGCTCGACTTCTACGGATCTGGCAAAGATCCGTCCGTCAATGATGTTTGACAGTTTTTTGAGAGATTGAGAGGTGGTCTTAAATGATGCCATTGATGTTTCTTGAAGAAAAGTGAGGAAGATATACAGAAAATTGCAGTAAAAGCAACAAAACTTGTAGGCCATATGCTCAAGCACTCGTTCAATTTGCAGAAAGTGTAAAGAGTCTAAAGAGGCATTAACAGTCCTTTTATAGTGGGCGACGATTAAGAGTTTTCAGTAAATGAACGGTCAGATTTAAGGGATGGGAACCGTTTGTTTAAAATGGACGATCAGGATGGACTGAGTATAACTGGTACAACTTATCCATCGAATTTTGAAATTATAGCGGGTCCCACTTATGATGTTTAATCTTCCCTTATTGCCCGAATTGGCGGTGTAAAATATTAAAATACTTTGAAAAATTGCGGCTTTTGAGATACTGTTGTCCAGATGTCGTGTAAAGCATTTAATGCACAAGACGTTTGAATATTAAAACAGGGCACGTGGACAAAAATTGTTTTATCAAATGAATAAAATATTATTATTTAATATAAATTGATTTCCCACAGTATGTGCTGTATCCGCGAAAATACAGCGTTCCCCCTTAAAAGGTACATACGGGATTCAATTCCATATAGCAACTTTCGGATTACTGCTGTATTCGTGGGTCATACTGTATTCCCCCTTAATTATTGCACATGTCAACTATAGGATAATTAATGTCTCTTTGTCCCTACAGTGTTGTTCTGGTGGTTTGAGTGTACAAATAATTATAGGTGGATACTGTATTCTTGGGTCTTACAGCATTCCCCCTCAATTGTGGAGTAAAAACATTAAATACTTACAGGGAGTCAGGTTGTAGCAATCCCAATTCTTGTCGAAGCATGTTGAATCTTGCTGTGTCGAGAGGTTTGGTAAAGATGTCGTCCAACTGGATATCTGTATGAACTTTTTCCAGCCGAACATCCTTGTTCTCGACATGATTCCTAATGAAGTGATGCTTCATATTAATATGCTTAGTGTGCGAGTGCAATACAGGGTTGTACGTTATTGCAATTGCACTCGTGCTATCGCACATAATAGGTGTTTCCTTAGCTTCAATTCCATAATCTGATAGCTGTTGCTGCATCTAAAGGATCTGAATACAGCAACTACCAGCAGCATAGTATTCTGATTCTGTCGTGGAAAGCGAGTTTGCCAATTGTTTCTTGCTGAACCAAGACACAAGTCTAGGTCCAAGAAAGTGACAAGTACCGCTAGTACTCTTCCTATCTAGATTGCAGACTCCGAGATCCGAGTCTCTGTAGCCAACTAAATCGAATCTGCCTTCTTTAGGATACCATAGTCCTACATCAATTGTTCCTTTGACGTATTTCAGGATTCATTTAGCTGTGTTGAAATGTGATACTTTAGGTGCTACTTGATATCGCGTGCACACTCCCATAGCAAACTGGATATCGGGCCTGCTAGCCATTAGGTACAGGAGTGAGCCAATAAGCTTCTTGTAGAGTGATTGATCAACCGGCTTTTCAGCTTCATTAGCACTAATTTACACGGAAGTGCTCATGGGGGTTGATGATGATTTGGAAGTGTTCATTCCAAACTTGTTGAGAAGCTCCTTGCTGTATTTTTTCTGGTTGATGAATATCCCTATAGGCAACTGCTTTACCTATAAACCTAGGAAATAACTAATTTCTCCCTTCATACTCATTTCAAATTTAGTTTGCATGAGATGAAAGAACCTTTGACATAAAGCAAGGTTAGTCGAACCAAATATTATATCGTCTACATAAATTTGAACCATTAAAAGGTCATCACCTTCCTGTATTTTTAACAAGGTCTTGTCTACAGCTCCTTTCTCAAATCCATTAACGGTTAGATACTGGGACAGGGTTTCATACCACGCTCTGGGTGCTTTCTTAAGTCCATACAGCGCCTTTCTCAGCCTGTGTACTAGGTCTTCGCCTTCTGTGTTGGCAAACCCTGGTGGTTGTTCAACATAAACTTCTTCGGCAAGGGCTCCATATCAAATCAAACACACCCATAAGTTATCTTGACATCGTACTCCCAAGTAACGATTCTTGGAGCCCTCTCCAAACCTACCCGATTAGATAACTTTATGGTTAACTCGTAACGTCTGGCCGTACTTACAAGTAACGCGCCTCCGGTGGCCTCGACAGACACTACCTGAATGACATCATTCAAACACGTCCATAAATTATCATGACATCGTACTCGCAAGTAATGATTCTCGGAGCCCCCTCCAGACCTACCCGAATTGACAACCTTATGGTCAGGACGTAACGTCTGGCCGTACTCGCAAGCACGCGCCTTCGGAGGCCTCGACGGACCCTACCCGGATGACATCTCAATTCACTAAGATACACAACAACAAAGGTACAATATTCAGCACAATCCACAAGCACGTAACACATAAGTTAACGCATCATAACTTCAACAAAGGCACAACATTCACAGCACACCATCATTCAGGAAAAAGGCTAATGAGTGAATAATACAAGTATTTCGCGATTCCACAATTCCTTGGGTAACTACTCATTTCTAGTATCCGTTTTAAGCACAACAAAACATGAAATGGTTGTTATCATTCTTCATGAAACTCAAGTTTACGTTCGAATTTACTTTCATAGAAATCACATATTCATTTGAAAACAAGTTACGATTAAATATGCAATCACTAACAAGTCCACATTAAATTCATGACACAACACATTCTCAAAGTATAAAGAATATAGACGAGATACTCGCCTCGAGTCCAAAGCACGCGAAACAATGGGAAAGCTCGACCGAAAACCCTCGAATCCTCCAACTAGGGTGAAAACACAAAAACAACATAATTACTACGAAGTTGATCACAAAGAGGATGGAAAATATGCGAAATTCCAAATACGAATTCGTAGAAACAAAAGATCGAACACTTGGTGTTCAATACTTCCCTAAGAACAACAAGAACATCACTCGAGCATGAATACGAAAGGAGACACTAATCAATTCATAGGATAGAATCAATACAACCGATTTATGATTTACAACAACACGATTCACGAAGAACAACTCGAATCTTAAAGATTCACGAAATATAAAGGAACGATTTACAAGATGATTACCTCCAATCGAAGACGAAGAACACGGATTGATGATGTTAATCAACACTAAGAACTCAAGGAAGATGAAATCTTAGAGTTACAAGACTCCAAAATCGCCCTCCAATCGTCCACAGATCGCCAATGCCGCGGGGGAGAGAAGGAAGGGTGAAAAATGACGAACATTGTCAACCCTTGGGAATATATAGAGAACTGAAGCTTACGTACATTAGGAGCACCATCCTAACATACGTTACTTGATTAACGTACGTAAGGTATAAACCTTTATGTACGTAAGAGCCATCCCTGGCTCACTGACTGAATGCCTGAAGGACTTCACATTTTTTATCAAGGCTTCGTAACGTACGTAACAAGTATCAACAACGCACGCTATTCTCAACACATGGCGTACGCAATCGAGGGACAAAACTCATTGTCCGAAGCTATGAAGACCCTTATGTACATTATGAGCAGGACTTAACGTACGTAAGTCATATGATGTTAACGTACGTTATGCTCAAAGCATAGCGTACGTAAGTCACTTAGCAGTTCCAAAACTGCTAAGTTCAGCCCATCGAGTATGAGCACGATGAAACCATGAAACGAAAACAACAATATAAGACGAAGACATGCATACGAAGAGTGCACAACGACGAACTCAAACATCAAAAGAAAATATGATTCCGACTACCCGGAGGTTTGGAAAACGACAACGGAAGTGATTACCCCCAAACTTTGGGAAATTACGAAATGGCCCAAAACGTCCGCAAATCATAATATGACATCAAACGACCCAACCGAAGCCCACAACACGCATAACAAAGCTCAACGGACTTGTAGGAAACACGAAATTGTAGTTTTGAACCATAGTCACATGAAATGAACCAAATAACGGAAAAAGTCGCTAAAAACACGAATTCGGGTAAAACAGCCCTGAAATAAACTCGGATGACCAAATACGCAGAACAAAACATTATACAAATGTCGAGACGCTCGCAAGAAAGTTCTGGAAATCAGAAAAATACCAAAAACGAAAAATTACCGAAAGAGAAAATCACGGGTATTACATTCTACCCCTCTAAAAAGAGTTTCGTCCCGAAACTTAAAAAAAAGGGGTGAAGTCACAAAAAACAAAACACGGAGGAAAAAATCTCAGCGGTCCCGACGAATCGATCCCGATACCGATGCCAAAGCACGATTCTGGGAAACTTCATGGAATATTACATAATATTGAACTCTGTGGCCCTTAAATCCACAGTTATAACCAATAATCGGCTGCGAAGGACAATTAGCTTGACATGACCCACAACATTGCAATTGAAACACCTCCCAGTCTGACTAGGAGTCAAAAAAGATGACTTGGAACTCTTGGTTCCAACGAACGAAGAAAATGAAGGTTTCACCAAAGGACTACGCGAAACTCGATGAGAAGAAGTTCCGACTCCCACACTATCTGAAAAATATCCAGACGTCCTATGCCTTTTCGGCTCATGCAAAGGCCCAATAGATAATGATGCCATCTTGTACGCCATGGCTCGATTCTGATACTCTCTCAAAGTAGCACAAGTGAAACCCAACATATACTGTCGAATCTCTGGTTTCATCCGCATATCGAAATGATGGATTTTATCTTCCTCGGTCCTCACCTTTCCCTTCACGTAAGCAAGCTGTCGACTATAATCGATAATAGTCTGCGACACGGGTACATCTTGTGGCTCGGCTAGATAAAAATCTCGGATCCTCTGCTCTCAGATCGGCTCCGGACAGAACT
The DNA here is from genome assembly GCA_033398695.1 of Orobanche coerulescens. Taxonomy (NCBI): domain Eukaryota; kingdom Viridiplantae; phylum Streptophyta; class Magnoliopsida; order Lamiales; family Orobanchaceae; genus Orobanche; species Orobanche coerulescens. The sequence continues at coordinate 54,938,475 of CM065805.1, read as the reverse complement.
CTGCTTCAATCAACTTCTTGAACTCATCCCAAGTAACAACATGATCCTGAGGCTCAACGGCCTCCCACCAATTAGCAGCGTCACTATCAAGAAGGAACTGAGCGATAGGAATCCTCCACTCCTCTGACAACCAACCGCCTTGAAAATCTTTTCTAATTGGAAAAGCCAACCGTCCCAGCCCAAAGTATCACCTACGCCCGCAAAATGGGGAGGACGCATACGTACCACTTCTCTAAGCCACTGAGTCGACCCGACGTTCTCAGTCATGGTAGTGTTATGCTGTACCGCCTGGGTCAAATGAGTCATCTGGTCTGCCACCTGCTGAAGTATAGTAGAAACATCAATACCAACGTCATAAACGGCAGCATAATCCTGATCGCATGACTGATTGCCATGGCCCTGACCTCTGGCCCTCGACATACTAAACTGAACAACCATTCGTTAAAACGAGACATAACAACCATAACATCAATCACAAAAGAAGATCCATACAAGACACACTGCAAAGCACATAAATATTCTTGCTAACAAGAGTTACCATAGAGTGTGTTGGGATTCGGTGCCTAAAACGAAGGCCCAGCGGAAGCGGTAAAATGAAAATTAATTCGATCCGAATCCCTACGAGGATCGATCGAGCTACGTATATACGAATATATAAACGAAAAGCAAGAGTCGTAAGAAACTAACCCTCGAAGTCCGTTGATTAAATGGTAACCTTCTCTTGAGCTATTCCCCAAGCTCTTGAACGATCCAACGCCGAAAACACCGCGTCTCTACTTGCCACGCGCCGGAGAAACAACCGGAACGACGATCACCTTGCTATCCTCCGAGGATACGGCTAGAGCTAAGTGATGAAGCTATATATGTAAAGATTACTACACTCTAAGTGTTTTAATCTTACTCTCTCTATATGATTTTCTCTCAATTTTTCTCCAAGAAAAATGAAGAAGAAAATCAATGAAGAAGATGAAGATAATTGAGAAAATGGTTTTTCTCTCTCTCTCTCAATCTCACTCACGTAGGAAGGCTTACACAAGGAATCAAAAGGTGCATGTGAAATGAGATATCTTCTTCCCTTTATTCAACTCTCACTTCAATAATACAAATAATGCCACATTATTTTAAACCCCACAATGTCATGTTCTTTCATATAAAATGAAAGCAACAAGACAAGAGGAAAGTGAGTGGAAACAACGGGGGGCGGCTATTATGCAAAAACGGACGAGTTCGGTTCGTTTCGGACTCCCGTGAGTCCAAACAGATAAATTACGATTCCGTTCCGATGTATTTGTATCGATTTATTAATCCAATTAATTAAACATATCAAATACAAAATAACATAATTAATTTCTCCAAGAAATAATTATATTCATGAATTAAATTAATCACCCAGTGATATATTTAATTCATTAAGCCGTAAATCAATTTATCCGATAAATCGATTTAAACATCCAATGTCCCAAATTTAGATATCCAATATCTAATATTCATAATGAGAGAATTAGCTTGATTCATTCCGTTGTCAATCCTATTGCGCGACTCGGTAGGTTCGCCTCAGTTAGCAATGGGAGGAACCAAAGAGTAGTAGCACCACCTAGCCAGCCTGGCGGCCTACACTGTACCCCAACTGAGAACGAATGATGGGATCATTCAAGAACCATTCTGTCGTGAATACCAGTATACGTATAAACCCTTCTTTGAAATATCCCGATCAAGTTATAGGGTCACGGTCAGTCAAACCCTATCTGTACTTGACGCTATGCATGCGTTAATGCAAATCGAGATCATCGAGCTCTCGTGTATCTAATACAGCTAGCTCCAATGCTTTGGCCAAAGACTTATGATCTCATCTGCCAATAACCGCATAGGATATATAACCCGTTCACTAACAGGAGAAAGAATTCTATCTTGGTATTCAGTAGGACCTGCTACTAGCCCGTCAAGATGCACGTCGAGGTTGACCCCCGCCTTCCGGTTTACAGGGTCGAACTACTCTAATGAAAATCTTGACGTCACAAGCACATCCCTACTAAATCCTCAAGTCGAAGGTTCACGAATACCTATCACAACCTTTCGATTCCGTCATTGACTGTCCCAGAGTGAAATCCGTGTGACGAATCGAGGGTGAGTCGGTTCGAGTATACTAATCTAATTAGCATACCTATAACGTGTGCTCCCACTAACCATTAGTGTTCGACAGGCACTCTCCATGTCAAAGAACACGTCATACAAGTCTTCACATAAACTTAACGCCCAGTCAAGTTTCATCGACTTGCGAACGATTAAGTATTTGAGCTATAAACCTTTCTAGTGCCGACCCCCTTATCCAATAAGGAGTGGAATGTTTTGCTCTCAAATACACGGACTAGTTTCTATATGTTTATTTACGAGTTAGGATTGCCAGTAACTACCAGTAAATAAAGAAACATTCATTTGCCTAATATAAATGGTTTACATAATTACAAGTACAATGCCCTCACTCAACAACCTCTGAGTGGCATTCGAGGGCATACTCCTAACAATCTCCCACTTGCACTCAATGCCACACACTATGGTATCTAATACCCATGTTCTCCAGATGACGCTCCAAGCTAGTCTGAGATAGTGGCTTGGTCAGTGGATCGGCGACGTTGTCGGCCGAGTCTACTCTATGCAGCACAATGTATCCCTTGCGAACAAATTCTCTTACGAGATGATACTTCCTCTCAATATGTTTGGTGCTGTTGTGAAACCTCGGCTCCTTGGCCTGTGCTACAGCTCCGTCGTTGTCGCAGTACAGCGGAACAGGCAGCTCAGCACATGGTATCATTTGAAGTTCTCCTAGAAACTTCTTAATCCAGAACCCTTCCTTGGAAGCCTCCGAGGGTGCTTGATACTCAGCCTGACAGGTGGAATCAGCAGTCGCGCTTTGCTTGGCACTACGCCAAGATACTGCTCCTCCATTAAGAGTAAATATGTAGCCAGAAGTGGACATCGAGTCGTCCTTCAGTCCTTGGAAGTCCGAAACAGTGAATCCCACCACATCCAAATCTCCACCGCCATACATAAGAACAATATCTCTCGTTCTTCTCAAGTACTTGAGAACGTTCTTTACAACAGTCCAATGTTCCCTACCTGGGTTTGCCTGAAACCTACTCACCACGCTTACAGCATACGCAATGTCAGGTCTTGTACACAACATAGCATACATAAGGCTACCCACGGCCGAAGCATATGGTATATTACTCATTTCCTTGCGTTGTTCCTCACTTTGAGGACATATCTTCAAGGTGAGTTTTATTCCATGTTGCATCGGTAGGAACCCTCTTTTAGAATCATCCATCTTAAATCGCTTTAAGATCTTATCTATATAGAGGGCTTGGGAAAGGCCTATTGTTCTCTTCGCTCTATCCCGGTAGAGCCGAATACCATGAATATAGGTTGCTTCTCCCAAGTCTTTTATGGAGAAATTACTCGAAAGCCAAGCTTTCACAGAACTAAGCATTCCCACATCATTTCCTATTAGTAGAATGTCATCTACATATAGTACTAAGAATGCGATCTTGCTCCCACTAACCCTCTTGTATACACAAGGTTCCTCTTCATTTTGCACGAAATCAAACTCTTTGATTGCCTTGTCAAAACGAAGGTTCCAACTACGCGACGCTTGCTTCAGTCCATAAATGGAACGCTGAAGCTTGCACACTTTCTGAATATCGACTTCAGACACAAAGCCTCTAGGCTGCTCCATATAGATTTCCTCCTCGAGGAATCCATTAAGGAAAGCCGTCTTTACATCCATTTGCCATATCTCATAATCGTGGTAGGCAGCTATAGCAAGCATCATGCGAATAGACTTGATCATGGCTACGGGCGAGAAGGTATCGTGGTAATCGATCCCTTCCTTCTGGGTATAACCCTTTGCCACAAGCCTGGCCTTATAGGCGTCAACCTTGCCATCACCATCAGTCTTTCTCTTGTAGATCCACTTATTCCCAATGGGCACTATTCCCTTGGGGCGGTCTACTAGAGTCCAGACCTGATTTACATGCATCGAGTCTATCTCAGCTTCCATAGCTTCACGCCATTTCGCGGAGTCTACATCCACCATCGCTTGGTCATAGGTCGTTGGGTCGGTCTCTTGGCTATCACTTGGAACCTCATGGAGACCCAGCTCTTCCAAGTGCACAAGCCCATACCTATCAGGTAAATGAGACACCCTACTAGACCCACGAGGTGGTTGTACTTGTGTTTCAGAAAGTTCGGTTCCAGTTTCTTGCACAGGTGTCTCTCGAGGTGTTTCATTGTATTCTTCTAAAGAAATACTTCTACCTGCTCCGCCTTCCTGAATGAACTCATCTTACAGGAAGTGTGCTTGTAAAGCAACAACGATCCTTCGATCTTCGGGCATGTAGAATAGATATCCCATCGTCCTGCACGGAATCCAATGAAACGTCCCTTCGCAGACCTAGCTTCCAACTTTTCCACCTTAGTCTTCTTGACATAAGCGGGACATCCCCAAATCCTAATATGATTAAGACTTGGTTTCCTTCCTTCCCACATCTCATGTGGAGTTTTAGGAACGGATTTAGAAGGACATCTGTTCAAGATATATGCGGCAGTCAGAAGTGCATATCCCCACAGGTAAATCGGCAAGTCAGTATAGCCCAGCATGGAATGGACCATGTTCAACAGGGTCCGGTTCCTTCTTTCTGACACACCATTTAACTGAGGAGTACCTGGAGGTGTTAGTTGTGAAACTATTCCATGTTCCTTAAGGAACTCGTCAAACTCCGTACTCATATACTCGCCACATCGGTCCGACCGAAGTGCTTTGATATGATTACCAGTTTGTTTCTCGACTAGGGCCTTGAATTCCTGGAATTTCTCAAAGGCCTCGAATTTATGTTTCATTAAGTATACATAACCATACCTAGTATGATCATATGTAAACGTAATGAAATATTGATATCCGTCACGTGCTGCTTCCAAAGCACCACATACGTCGGTATGGATTAATCCCAGTTTATCAGCGGCTCTTTCAAAAGTCCCTGTGAAGGGGGACTTAGTCATTTTGCCTTTAAGGCAAGATTCACAAGTCGGAAAGGGATCCGATCCCAATGTACCCATAAGTCCATCTTTTTCCATCTTATAAACCTTGGTATGACCAACATGACCAAGTCTAAGATGCCATTTCAAAACTTGACTGGTTTCATCCCTACCACGTTTTGTAGTCATAGTATTCACAACTATTTTGTTGCTGAGATTTAGATGATACAATCCATTCAACAATGTGGCAGTACCCACTAGTTTATTTCTAAAATAAATTTTGCAGGAACCACCACCAATGAAAAATGAAAAACCTTTTCGGTCCATGACCAGAATGGATACAATGTTTTTGTGCCCCTTGGGCAAAACAAGTACATCTTCTAAAGTCAAAACAAAACCGGATTCTAAACCCAAAAGAAGTGATCCTATGTCGGTCGCCTCGACACTATGCCAGCTCCAAGCTTCCTACTTTGTTCCAGATCCTGATTCACGGTACAAATATGAGAACTAGCACCAGAATACAGTATCCAGGAAGTAGAAAATACAGTAGCAGAACAATTTGTTTCCAAAACTAAAAGTTCTGTACCTGAAGTGCCATGAAGAATGGGACAGTCTCTAGCCCAGTGGCCCAGCTCACCGCACTTGAGACAAGCATCCTTCTTGTTTTTATTCTTCGGAACCATCGGGGCCTTGCCCTTACCCTTAAGGTCCTTAACTTGTGGTCCAGTTTGCTTCTTGGTCTTTTTCTTCTTGTTCTTAGACCTCCGAGGTCCAGAAGAAATCACAAGAGCAGACTCCTTCATCCGCGGAGTCTTCATCTGCGACTGAGCGGTCACAAGTTTGTTCATTAGCCCAGCTAAATTACATGCAATCTCATTGCAGTTGAAGTTCATAGCAAACTGTGAGAAGGAATCAGGGAGAGACTGTAGGATAAGGTCGGATTGGAGAGAAGTATCCATTTTAAAATCAAGAGCCTCCAATCTCTCGATCATGGATATCATTATGAGGACGTGTTCCCCAACCTTCTCACCTTCCTTCATCCCTGCACCGAACAGTTGCTTGGATATCTCATATCTAGCGATTCACGTGCTCACCATAAAGTTCGGTTAAGTGAGATAGAATCCGCCAGCGTGTCATTTTCTCATGAGCTCTCTGAAGCTCATTAGACATGGAAGCCATCATATAAGCACGGACTTTCACGTCATCCTTAACCCACTTTTCGTGGTTTTCAATCTCTTCCTGATTGGCTCGGGTCTGCACAGGAGGCGCTGGAATGTCCATCTCCAAGATGTATCCCAGTGCCTCTATACTGAGGACAATCATCAGATTGCGGAGCCAATCCACAAAGTTAGGTCCCATTATGGTGTTCTTTTCGAGTAGAATTGCGAGTGGATTCATTGTCATATTGAGTTATGTCTGCATTAAGTATAACAGATTAATTAGTGACTTGTTATATTATGTTCTGAGTATAGAATTAAGGTCTTTTCTATTCTTGTTACCCATCTCCCACTATTTTTATCGGAATAACACACTCCCATGTGAAATCCGGAAGTATCGTCGCTCTACTTTATAGTGGTGATCGAGTTCTTTATAAATCTTAATAGAGGGCAACCGAACAGGTTTCTAGTCTATTAATTTTCATAAAGTGGTGTCCAACACCAACCCATCTAATGGATGATTCGATCTTCTTTTTCCCCTTGTTCACTCCCCTCAACCTATACAGTTTCTATGGTTCGTGAACAAGTTAAGTTTATACCATCGATGCAAATCAGTTTCACAGTTGAATCTTATCCGGCAACCTATCAGGTTTCTAGGGATAAAATTTGTTCCAACCGAAAGGCATCCAATGCGCTCCCGGTAATTTATCCGTCCTCCCCGAACGACTACCCCGATAACTCGGAAGCATAGCACATCCGGTTTGGATTTCAATTTCCCGAAAGCTCGATGGAGGGAAGGAAAACCTTGAAATCTGATAAACTTAATAATTTGTTGTGGGAGAATTTTCGCGATTAACGTTACACTTTGCACATTAATCATATTCGCGCGTTTGTGGCATTCATACAATATGAAACAACCATTCACAACCTAGTTGCTACCAACATGTGGTTCATAGACCGTTCCTAGAAAACAAAAACTCCGTAATCTAATTACAAGTCTTCGTCTTGAATCTTCGTCTTCTCGAAATGGATCTTCCTCCGGTCTTCGTCATTACATATAAATTTTACATCGAAAATTGCATCCTAGATACAAACATTTCTAGAATAAATAGGCTCAAAACGGCCTTTACAACCCAATCGAATAAAGCGAACGATTCAAAACTAAGTGCACGAACCACATCCCCATTCAAAAGCATTCATCCAATAAATACTATATAAATGAAAAGCGTAGAGATACATTGATCCAATCAACAATACGAACCGATCAAATCGAATCACATAATCGGTAATATGATAACATTCAAAATAATTCGGTCGACCATAAATATTCTAATTAATCAAATTTCCCTTATAAAATGAAATACCATAAATCATTTTAATCATATTAAATCCAATTTAACATGCGGGAGATTAATTTTCAAGAATACACGAAAAAATCGAGCCGGGGCAAAAGTTGCTCGCCGAGTCACCTCGCAGACTTTCCGACAGATCGCTGGCATGGCCGAGTCACGCTCGGCACTGCCGAGCACGGCCCGTGTCCCTTGACACGGTCGGGTCTCGCTCGGCAAAGGGCTGGGATCGCTGGACACGCCCGTGTCACTGACACGGCCGAGTCACCCCGGGCAAAGAATCCGCCTTTGTCCGGAAAATCGTCCGACGACGATTCGGAGCTCGATTTTCGACCGGATATCCAATATCAATATTTTTCAACATTCATATCTTCAATATAAATCACATTTCCAAGAAATTAAGATTTATATTTAGACATAAACTTACGAAAAATATAACTACAACGAACGTAAAAATATATACCACGATTATGACTAAAATGATTCCAAATCATTCACCATCTAATCAAGCATTCCAAATGCCAATTTCGTATATACGATTGCAAGACCTACGCTCCGATACCACTGTTGGGATTCGGTGCCTAAAACAAAGGCCCAGCGGAAGCGGTAAAATGAAAATTAATTCGATCCGAATCCCTACGAGGATCGATCGAGCTACGTATATACGAATATATAAACGAAAAGCAAGAGTCGTAAGAAACTAACCCTCGAAGTCCGTTGATTAAATGGTAACCTTCTCTTGAGCTATACCCCAAGCTCTTGAACGATCCAACGCCGAAAACACCGCGTCTCTACTTGCCACGCGCCGGAGAAACAACCGGAACGACGATCACCTTGCTATCCTCCGAGGATACGGCTAGAGCTAAGTGATGAAGCAATATATGTAAAGATTACTACACTCTAAGTGTTTTAATCTTACTCTCTCTATATGATTTTCTCTCAATTTTTCTCCAAGAAAAATGAAGAAGAAAATGAATGAAGAAGATGAAGATAATTGAGAAAATGGTTTTTCTCTCTCTCTCTCAATCTCACTCACGTAGGAAGGCTTACACAAGGAATCAAAAGGTGCATGTGAAATGAGATATCTTCTTCCCTTTATTCAACTCTCACTTCAATAATACAAATAATGCCACATTATTTTAAACCCCACAATGTCATGTTCTTTCATATAAAATAAAAGCAACAAGACAAGAGGAAAGTGAGTGGAAACAAATGGGGGGCGGCTATTATGCAAAAACGGACGAGTTCGATTCGTTTCGGACTCCCTTGAGTCCAAACAGATAAATTACGATTCCGTTCCGATGTATTTATATCGATTTATTAATCCAATTAATTAAACATATCAAATACAAAATAACATAATTAATTTCTCCAAGAAATAATTATATTCATGAATTAAATTAATCACCCAGTGATATATTTAATTCATTAAGCCGTAAATCAATTTATCCGATAAATCGATTTAAACATCCAATGTCCCAAATTTAGATATCCAATATCTAATATTCATAATGAGAGAATTAGCTTGATTCATTCCATTGTCAATCCTATTGCGTGACTCGGTAGGTTCGTCTCAGTTAGCAATGGGAGGAACCAAAGAGTAGTAGCCACCTAGCCAGCCTGGCGGCCTACACTGTACCCCAACTGAGAACGAATGATGGGATCATTCAAGAACCATTCTGTCGTGAATACAGGGTATACGTATAAACCCTTCTTTCAAATATCCCGATCAAGTTATAGGGTCACGGTCAGTCAAACCCTATCTGTACTTGACGCTATGCATGCGTTAATGCAAATCGAGATCATCGAGCTCTAGTGTATCTAATACAGCTAGCTCCAATGCTTTGGCCAAAGACTTATGATCTCATCTGCCAATAACCGCATAGGACATATAACCCGTTCACTAACAGGAGAAAGAATTCTATCTTGGTATTCATGAGACTGCTACTTGCCCGTCAAGATGCACGTCGAGGTTGACCCCGCCTTCCGGTTTATAGGGTCGATCTACTCTTATGAAAATCTTGACGTCACTAGCACATACCTACTAAATCCTCAAGTCGAAGGTTCATGAATACATATCTCAACCTTTCGATTCCGTCATTGATCGTCCCGTGAGTGAAATCCGTGTGACGAATCGAGGGTGAGTCGGTTCGAGTATACTAATCTAATTAGCATACCTATAACGTGTGCTCCCACTAACCATTAGTGTTCGACAGGCACTCTCCATGTCAAAGAACACGTCATACAAGTCTTCACATAAACTTAACGCCCAGTCAAGTTTCATCGACTTGCGAACGATTAAGTATTTGAGTATAAACCTTTCCAGTGCCGATCCCCTTATCTAATAAGGAGTGGAACGTTTTGCTCTCAAATACACGGACTAGTTTCTATATGTTTATTTACGAGTTTGGAATGCCAGTAACTACCAGTAAATAAAGAAACATTCATTTGCCTAATATAAATGGTTTACATAATTACAAGTACAATGCCCTCACTCAACAACCTCTGAGTGGCATTCGAGGGCATACTCCTAACAGAGTGTTCACGCAATAAACTCATATCTGATAGTTTTCATAGCTTCGGAAATGAATATTTCCGACAACAACATATATCAAGTCATCACACATTAGAACCAAGCACATGGGTAAACCACTCGAAACATTCAACACATGCCCAAGGCGTTAAACACAGCTATCACCGTATATACAACAATATCATTCAAGTTTCGAACCATTCTCAACTGTTACCATCGTTTTTTAAACAAAACCAAACTCTCATAAACTCCTACATTAAAGTTGACAAAACCCATCGATTTTCCAATAATCAAGAATATCCCAATTCAATTGAACTTTTGAAAATCTCAAGTCAAAATCTCTGAGTTCAAACACTAAATTTTCCGAAAATTATTAAAGTTCAAACTTTCTAACAAGAGTCACGGAAAAAAAGTTTAGTGACCACAACTCAAGCATCATCAACACGGGTAATGATATTAGTCAACAAACATTTCATTCAAACATAATTGTCAAACGTACATATAAAAAAATGGAATTTCCTTCTCAAACAACAAAAATGCTTGTAATTATCGCTTCTTCGTAAACGGATCAAGGATTTCTTATTTTGAAATTTTTGAAAAGTGTGAAAAATATTTTAGAAGACTTGTCGTTCCTCGTAAAGCGGAAAGAACTCAGTCTAAAAAAAAGAAATTTGAAATCATCAATATCCCGTTCCGTTTCGAAGCGAAACTTTCGAATCTAAGCAAAAAATTTCAGAAATCCCTTCGATCATAATCAAAATGATGGTAATATTTTACAATGTCCAAAATACTTTAAAATGCCTACTTCAGATACTGTCTGAAGGTGTCATTTGGAAATACATGACTAACTCATCAAAGTTTAACCGTTTTCAAAATCCATGCAAAACTGTTGATTAACCGCACCATCGAAATATTTTCAAAAATCGGTTCTTTACAAACTTCCTCAAGCTCACAATTGCAATTAAGAAAACCGTTTTCAAACCTACACGCAACGGACATAATTACAACTATCCAAAAATAATCGAACTTGAAACCACATTCGCACTCGACAACGAGATTACAAATTCAATCAAACATAATTCGCGAACACCAAGTTCAAACATACGTCAAAACTACCCATCTGAGTTCCTCACGAACTCTACCGTCGATACATTCTCTAGAACACGTCAAGATTCACAGTTTTCACTTCGTATTGCACCAATCGGTGTCCAACCATCAATACGTTCAGCTCAATATACACACGATATACTGTAAGTATCAAACACGGATTTCAATTTACAGCACTACACAAACAAAATTACGAACCACAATCATCGCACATACAGGAAATCATGAAATACCAATACCTCGCATAAAAGAAGAGACTTACGTCCACAGGACGCACGGAGATGATGGCTGCACCACGATACTAATCACAACGAATCACAATTGATCACAATGTACCATAATGATCACGCTTGTTCAAAATTGCTCACCCGGGTGACACGACAAGACATGACTCCGACAAGGCATGACTCCGACAAGACACGACTCGACAAGACCCAACTAGACCCAACTGCCTAGGTTTTCGAAAACCTAAGCTCTGATACCATTTATGTAACACCCCCAATCCGTTTAGGGACATTATACGCCGTAGATCCTTTCCGCAAGGATCTACTAGGCAAGAAACCACAAAACAAACCCACATGTGGTCAATTCGACCGAAACATAAAACCGTAGACCGATTAGGTCTCTCAAATACAATATAGCAGTAAAACTAATAAACCAAAAATACACTCGATCAGAATTAACACAACATATCCATCCTTAACGACTAGAAATAAATACTCGGACCGACAAATCACGGACAGACGACCGACTACAACTATGACTAGTATCGCTGCTTTACATCATCCTCCTTGCTGATCCTGTGGTTGCTCTCCCTCAAACCGGAATACCTTAAAAACATAACATAATCCCCCAACGAGGGGTTAGCGATGGAAATAGCTAGCAAGTAACCAAGCTATACAATTATACATCAAGAATACAACCGTTATGAAAATAACATTCCGACAAGGTAGTAACACGATCCCCGAGTCTAAAGTCTTTTCAAAATCATTTTCTTTAAAATGGATCATGTGAATTACTGCAGAAATCACTTTAAGATATTATTTCAAGACTTGGGGGTCTGAGCGAAAAATCATGAAATATGAATATTTTCCTTTTCAAAAAGGTTTTCTTTAAAAATCATATAATGATTCAAGTCTCAACCAACCCTCAAATACAGAACCATATTCACAAATATAATCGGGATCCAAGATTCAAGCATTCACAATTCAGAGATATCAAATCAAACACACTCATAAGTTATCTTGACATCGTACTCGCAAGAAACGATTCTCGTAGCCCTCTCCAGACCTACCCGATTAGAAAACTTTATGGTCAACTCGTAACGTCTGGCCATACTCGAAAGTAACGCACCTCCGGAGGCCTCGACGGACCCTACCCGAATGACATCATTCAAACACGCCCATAAGTTATCATGACATCGTACTCGCAATTAACGATTCTCGGAGCCCCCTCCAGACCTACCCGAATTGTTAACCTTATGGTCAGGACGTAACGTCTGGCCGTACTCGCAAGCACACGCCTCCGGAGGCCTCGACGCACCCTACCCGGATGACATCTCAATTAACTAAGATACACAACAACAAAGGTACAATATTCAGCATAATCTACAAACACGTAACACATAAGTTAACGCATCATAACTTCAACAAAGGCACAACATTTACAGCACACCATCATTCAGGAAAAAGGCTAACGAGTGAATAATACAAGTATTCTGCGATTCCACAATTGCTTGGGTAACTACTCATTTCTAGTATCCGTTTTAAGCACAACAAAACATGAAATGGTTGTTATCATTCTTCATAAAACTCAAGTTTACGTTCGAATTTACTATCATAGAAATCACATATTCGTTTGAAAGCAAGTTACGATTAAATATGCAATCACTAACAAGTCCACATTAAATTCAGGACACATCACATTCTCAAAGTATAAAGAATATAGACGAGATACTCGCCTCGAGTCTAAAGAATGCGATGCAATAGGAAAGCTCGACCGGAAACCCTCGAATCCTCAAATTAGGGTGAAAACACAAGAACAACATAATTACTACGAATTCGATCACAAGGAGGATGGAAAATATGCGAAATTCCCAATAAGAATTCATAGAAACAAAAGATCGAACACTTGGGGTTCAATACTTCCCCAAGAACAACAAGAACATCACTCGAACACAAATACGACAAGAGACACGAATCAATTCATAGGATAGAATCAATACAACCGATTGATGATTTACAACAACACGATTCACGAAGAACAACTCGAATCTTAAAGATTCATGAAATATAAAGGAATGGTTTACAAGATGATTACCTCGAATTGAAGACGAAGAACATGGATTTATGATGTTAATCAACACCAAGAACTCAAGGAAGATGAAAACTTGGAGTTACAGGACTCCAAAATTGCCCTCCAATCGTCCACATATCGCCAATGCCGCGTGGGAGAGAAAAAAGGGTGAAAAATGACGAACACGGTCAACCATTGGGAATATATAGAGAAATGAAGCTTACGTATGTTAGGAGCACCATCCTAACGTACGTTAATCGATTAACGTTCGTAAGGTATAAACCTTTACGTACGTAAGAGCCATCCCTGGCTCACTGACCGAATGCCTGAAGGACTTTACATACGTTAACAAGTATCAAGAGCGCACGCTATTCTCAACACATGGCGTACACAATCAAGGGACAGAACTCATTGTCCGAAGCTGTGAAGACCCTTACGTATGTTATGAGCAGGGCTTAACCTACGTATGGCATATGATGTTAACGTATGTTATGCTCAAAGCATAGCGTGCGTAAGTCACTTAGCAGTTCCAAAACTGCTAAGTTCAGCCCGTCGAGCACGAAGAAACCGCGAAACGACAACAACAATACAAGATGAAGACATGCATATGAAGAGTGCACAACGACGAACTCAAATGTTAAAAAAAATATGATTCCGACTACCCGGAGGTTCGGAAAACGACAACGGAAGTGATTACCCCCAAACTTTGAGAAATTATGAAACGGCCCAAAATGTCCACAAATCATAATATGTCATCAAACAACCCAACCGAAGCTCACAACATGCATAAAAAAGCTTAACGGACTTATAGGAAACACGAAATCGTAGTTTTGAACCGTAATCAAATGAAATGAACCAAATAACGGAAAAAGTCGCTCAAAACACGAATTCGGGTAAAACAGCCCTGAAATAAACTCGAATGACCAAATACGCAGAACAAAACATTATCCAAATGTCAAAAAACTCGCAAGCGAGTTCTGGAAATCAGAAAAATACCAAAAACGAAAAATTACCGAAAGAGAAAATCATGGGTATTACAGGAGCGGTAGTCGACCGCATTTTCATCTCTTCAAAACTCTTCTGCCTCTCGTCTGTCCATACATACTTCTCTTACTTCTGCAACAACTGAGTAAACGGTCGAGCGAGTTTAGAGAACCCCTCGACAAACCTTCGATAATACCCCGCCAAACCCAGAAAACTACGGACCTCCTTCACGTTCTTGGGTGGCGCCCAATCCAACACTGCCTCTATCTTATGTGGGTTCATCCGAACACCCTTGGACGATATCACGTGGCAGAGAAACATAACCTCCCGCAACCAAAACTCGCACTTTGAGAACTTCGCATAAAGGCGCTGTGTTCTCAAGATTTCCAACAAGATATGCAGATGACATGCATGCTCCTCCTCGCTCCTCGAGTAAATCAGAATATCGTCGATAAAGACGACTACACACTTATCGAGATATTCGATAAAGACCTTGTTCATTAGCTGCATAAACACGGCTGGGGCATTAGTTAGCCCGAACGGCATAACTACAAACTCGTAATGGTTATATCTCGTCCGAAAGGCTGTCTTTGGAATATCGGAATCCTTCAGTCGGAGTCGGTAGTATCCCGATCTCAAATCAGTCTTTGAGAACACAGTCGCTCCCTGCAATTGGTCAAACAAGTCGTCAATCCTCGGAAGTGCGAATACTTGTTTTTGATGGTCACCTTGTTCAACTCTCGGTAGTCGATGCATAAACGAAGTGACCCATCCTTCTTATTCACAAACAAGAATGGTGTGCCCCAAGGCGAAGCACTCGGTCGAATGTAACCCATGCCTAGCAACTCTCCCAACTGTTTCTTCAACTCAAGCATCTGGGCAGGTGCCATGCGATACGTCATTTTCAAAATTGGAGCCGCACCCAGCTCTAAATCAATGGTGAAATCAACCTCACGGTCCAGTGGTAAACATGGAAACTCGTTTGGAAAAACATGAGGGTACTCATTTACTATCAGAATAGACGAGAGCTCAACTCCCCCTTCTTTTGATCTCAAAGCATAACACCAGTAACCAGTGCAACCTCCTCGAAGGAGTTTCACCACTTTTATAGCGCTGATCAAGAATCTCTGACTACTCTGTTTGCGTCCCACAAAAGAGTGTTCATTACCATCATAGGCTAACTTCGAAATGGTCTTCACTCGATAATTCATGATCGGCCCATGTCGATCCAACCAATCCTCACCAAGAATCAAATCTTCATCCTTAATGTCTACCACAATCAGATTAGAAGACCAACCCCGATACTCACCGGAATATCTCTAACCTCACGATTCCCCATAATACTATCTCCACTTGGCAGTTTAAGAACAAATGGTTCACATGTAACTAGACAATCAACATGCAGACGACGAACATAATCCAAAGAGATGAAAGAATGTGTAGCACCATAATCGAATAGCACGAAAACAGGATGGTCAAATATGTGAATCGTACTTGTAGCCACTGTTGCATCAAGATCTCCAGCTCGTCTCATCTCATACACACGGGGCAGAATAGACCCCGCACTAGATGCTCCCCCTCTAGAAGATTGCCCACGTCCTTGACCTCTACCGAAACTCTGTCGAGGCTGATTAGCTATCGGAGCCTGATTCACACTCGGTTCTATCGTAGCTGGGGCCGACACCTGAGCAACTGGTGCCCGACTTGCATCTCCAAAATACTTAGTACGATGCCCCAAATGACCGCAATTAAGACACTATATCGGCGGCTTGTCACACTCACTCATCATATGTCCCGGACGACCACAGTTAAAACAAGTATGGCCACGAGCAGGAACAGCCGGAGCAGACTTAGAACCATGGCCTCACCCAGATGACGGGGACTGATTCCCAAAGGCTCGCGAATCAGACTGAGTCTTCTGATGCCCGCCAGACTTACCTCCCGAAAACTGACCGGAAGTCTTCTGATTCTTACCCTCTGCTGCCACCCCTGTCACATAAAAAGACATCTCATAGGCCATCACCTTGTTCTGATAGTCTTTCAAAATTGTACACCCAAGACCTGACATGTGGTGACGAACTCTCAGCTTCATCCGCATGTCGAAGTGGCGGATCTTATCTTGCTCATCCCGAACTTGATTCCTCACATAATGTAGTTGCTGATTATAGAGATTGATTGCCTGTGAGATGGGAACATCCTGGGGTTTTGCTTCAAAGAAGGCTTGAATCCCTCCCTCTTTCACCGTCCACGGACAATATTCAGCCTCCATCAATTCTCGGACTCATCCTACGTAGCTGCCCGATCACGCAGTTTCACTACTTGCCACCCCATTGCCGCCTCCTTGACGAGGAAGTACTGAGGAATTGGTACTTTCCTTTCCTCGGAGCAGTTTCCCACCTCGAACACTTTTTCCATCTCGAATATCCAACTCTCCTAACCAAAAGGGTCGGAAGTACCATCGAACTGCGGAGGACACATACAGATCACGTCCTGAAGCAACTTGTAGGTACCAGAACCAGTAGGCGGAACCGGATTAGCATTAGCTTAGTTAACCAGGACCGCCTGGGTTAGTAGCGCCATCTGATTCACTACTTGTTGTAGAATGTTCGCTACCCCAACGTTATCATTAGTATTACCGAAGCTAGCAGACTGATCCTGCTAACCTTCGGCATGTAATACCCGAGATTTTTCATTTCCGGTTTAATTTGAATTTTTCTTTGTAGACCGGAAATTTCTCAACTGTCGGGCATCAGCATTTATTTATTTCTCCCTCTCGACGATCGATTTTGTATTTAGGGCCACATGTGTTGAATTGTTGAATATCATCATTTTCATTTCGGATCGTGGATGTTGACCACGAGCTTTTCGTCGTGTTCGTTCCGTGCTAGGGATATTTTATGCTTCGTAATTTGCTTGTTATCGCTTTGGATCATAACCAGTGCGTTAAAGTGGTCGAGACGTTGTCGAACGCCTAACCGTGTGAGAATCCTATTTTTTCCCGTTTTCATATATCTCGGTTGTTGTGACTTATAATATTATTATAATTCGTTACGAACTTTCTTCCGCAATATTTCCTTTGATGCATATTATAGACTTGAATTCGTGATCGAGACTCCTACCGAGCATTTCATCATGTTCGTTTCCGTGCGATTTTGGAGAATCGAGTCATCGGGTCATGGCGGCTGGGCGCTGCCGGACAGGTGCGGCAGGAACCGGCACGGATGCTGGGCACTGCCGGACAGGTGCGGCAGGAACCGTCATGGAGGTTGGGCGCTGCCAGACGATTCTGGCGAGGACCGGCTAGCGTACGCTTCTGGCCGGACAGTGCAAGCGCTAACCGCGAGTAGCGCACGCCACTGCCGGGAGGTAACGCGCTAATCGGCCGGGTAGTCTAGCGGTAGGTGCGGACTTCCGCCGACCGGCAAGTAAGCGCCGCAGCAACGGGACAGTGCGCGCGCTAACTTTCGGCGAGCTAGCGCCGCTCTGGCTCGGCCAGCGCCGCTTCTGGCCGGCGGATTAGTCGATGGGTCATGGACGGGCGATTGCGCGCAGCTGCCGCCGATGTCTTGCGCGCTTATCGGACCCGGCGAAGATTACGGACCCGAGGGCCGATAGCACATGCTACCCGGATAACCTAGCGCACGCTAGTCAGTTACCCAGTATATATGACCGAGCAGCCCTGTTTTCACCCATTTTTCACTTATCTTCCTTCATGTCCGCGGCTGGAGCTTTGGTGGGAAAGAACACAAGTTGTAAAACAACTAATCCATGAAGTTCCTGAGTTCATATCATTGATTAATCATCCCATAACCTCCTCCGATCGACCGAATCAAGGTTAGTTTTCCTAAAATCTTAACTTTGGGAAATTTGGGGATCTTGGTAGATTTCGTTCAATTGAGCCATATGAACTTAGATTACTGATGGATAATTGTAGATTAAGTTGTATTCTATCAATTTCATCATCTTTCCACGGTTTTGTCATGTCCGATTCGTCATTTATATGAGTTTTCACTTGACGTCTTCAAGGTGTCCGAGAAAATGCCACTGAGGGAGATTTGGTCGTTTTGTGATGTTTTTCCTCGTGTGATTGATTGTGTAATATCCGGATTTATTACGGTGTATTTCATCTGTATTCAAACCCTGTATTATTCGGATTGGTGATTTTGATTATTGGAGTATGATATTTCGTGCATTGATATCATTGTACATAAGTATAGAAACTTGCAATATTGCTCAAGCAACCTCGTGATAGCGCACGCTAAGAATGTATCTTAACGCGCGCTATCGGGCTATTTTTAGCGCACGCTACGCAGTTAGGAGTAACGTGCGCTAAGAACTCAATTATTGAGCGGGACGGCTAGCACATGCGCCAGCCGGGACATGGGTCCGGATAAGATTCCGCGGGCCTTGCCGGACAATCCTGAAGTCAACCATTATTAGCGCACGCTAAGGAATGCTTAGTAGCGTGCGCTAACTTGTCAATAATGCAGAATATTATAAATGGGACAACAACCGTTTTGGCTTTCATTTCTTTCGCCCTTTCTTCATCCTTGAGAGTTCAGAGAGCTGTAGTAATACTTCTATACACTTAGAACACATCTTGTTGGAGTTTACATATTGGTTATCATTTGGGAATGATCATTGAAGAGGAATAACACCTTGGAGTGGCATACAACCAACCGGAGTTGGATTCTACCTTACGGTTCAGTGATTTTCATCATAATAAGGTATGTTCAATCTATCTCAAGACTTAGAGTTGGACTCTAACAATTTGGATGATCATGTTAACAAGATATGGATTTTCATAGATGAATTATCCAAGTATATCATGTTTGGATTAGTGAGATGAATAAGCCTTAAGTACCTTGATTATAATCATCATGATTCGAATCTTATTACACTGAATATGTGAAGAGAAGCTTCTATCATTGGTAATTCGAATTTAGTAGATGACTTCATAATAATCATGGACTTGACTTTAACAATCATTATTTTTGGATAAATCTAAAGGTTTGATCATGGAAGGATTTATCTAGTATAGATAGAACGTTTAAACGACTTCAGCATGATAATATGGATTGATATAGAGGTGTTGATATCAACCGTTAAACTTTTCGGATCGTCATATGAAGAATTGTAGTCGGAATGGAATATAGTTTTATATTGGTATGCATATCCTTGAATTCGAAGTTGTCTTTATCCGTAAAATCATTCATAAGGGTATGAACATGGTATTCATGGAAGTAACATGAATTATCACGCAAGATTTCATTGTTTCAATCATGGCAAGAACAGTTCTTGCTCGGTGATAAGCGCCATGCGAATAGCGCACGCTATGCTATGGAGTTTAACGTGCGCTATCGAGCACGAGTTAGCGTGCGCTACGTTTGGTACGTAACGTACTCTAGACCATCAGGCGAGTCAGTTGGCAGGTCAGTTAAGTACTGACCATGCATAGTTAGCGTACGCTAGTCTTTGTTGTTTGCGTGCGCTATCGGGCAGACTTAACGCACGCTACACAGAGTACTTAGCGTGCGCTAAGCTGTTCGGGCAGATTGCATTTTATGAACTTTTGACCGTAAATCGAATTGTTAAACATTCATACGACGTGAGATAAATCCTATATCATTTCTTTTGTTAAGGTTTGGTCTCGTTACGTGATTGATTGAGGAGGACGACCTTCGAGTGTTCATTTTCGTGGAAGTATTGTTATTGTCTTCAAATCGAGGCAAGTACCTTAATTGTTTTATGTATTGTTGCTATACATATTGTTGTGCATGTATGTCGTTGTTGTATGTCCACCTCGTGTTGGTCGGACGGGATCATCGGGGGATCTATGCTAGCGTGCGCTGGATTATCGGACGGGTTTTTCCACCACGGGTTGGTCTGACGGGATCATCGTGTGTTCTAGGCAGTGAACGCTGGATCGATGGAATTACCATGAGTATGTTATGATATCAGGTTGTGATTATCAGTTGTGAATGTTATGATTGAGTTTCTCGTAGGAGAAGACTCGTTGGTATTTTGTCTTTTACGTTATTATTATTCTTCGTGAGATATGAATAATATGTCGTGGTACTTGTACTAGCATCGTTGTGCTAACCCCTTCGGGGGTGAACATTTTGTTTGTGTTCAGGATCCAGGAGAGCGGGGAAACAACCACTGGAACTGTATGACGACGAGGGTGCAGACTGATGTCCCGACCGGGTTTATTTATCTGTTGTTTATTCGTTATTTCAATAAGTACTCGAGTACGAAGTCATTTGTGATGGATTTGAATTTGGTGATGTATTATTGAGTTCTGTTGAACAATTGTACTATTTCTGTATTTGGTCAGAACTGTTGTACTGTAATTCCGTTATTTCTATTCGTTAGTACCTTTTAATGCCTATTCAATTCTTCAGCCTTGTAAATCCTTATGTAAAGGATTTACGGCGCTGTAATATTCCTGAATATATCGGGGGTGTTACAGAATATGGTATCAGAGCTAAGATTATGGATATCTTGGCCATTGGGTTAAAATAGGGGTCATTTATGTCTTTTGGGGTAACCGGTCGTGAATGACATCACTGCACTGCCTACGTCTACATGCGAACAGTGGTTGTAAGTTCCTAAACTCTATCTTGTTCTTTACATGTTGTGTCTCTTTATACTCGAATATTAGAACGATGTTGTTTCCTGTATATTGAGTATTTATGCTTACAGTATGTTGAGAGGCGGACGTAGACGTGGTCGCGGTCGTGGACGCGGACGGAGAAATGCCGAAAGGGAAGCGTCGCCTTCTAACCAGGCCAGTCATAACTCAGGCGAGCCGCAACAATCTATTAATAATGAACCGAGATCTGCTTTGCAGAGATCCTTCGTCAAGTGGTGAACCGAGATGACTCGGTTCGCCAGTCGTGGACCGAATGCAAGTGGCGGTGGGACTACGGCGAGGAGAGAGACAGCAAGGGATCCCGGACATGGGAAATCGAGGTGGCCGGTGGGTGCAAGAGGTGGCGAAGATGCAACCACCCAAATTCGACAGTATTTACGAGACTCCCACAGGATCATTGGTTGAAAGAACTGGAGAAAATCTTTGCGGAATCAAGCGCCAGACAATAGGAGGGCCTCTATCGCTCAATATTTTACGATAGGAAGCGTCAGAATGGTGGGAAGCCATCCGGCTTTGTAGACCATGATGCCGATTAGACGAGTTTAGATTGATGATGGAAGCTCGGTATTGCCCTCGTCTGTGAGGGAAGCCAAAGTTCGGGAGTTTTCTCCGCTCGGCCTTCGATGTGCGGTATCGAGGCGATCAAGGCGTTTAACCAACGGTGGCATTTGTTCGACATCCGGTCGAGCGGATGCAGAAATGATGATCCATTTCGATATGAGGATGAAACCAGAAATCCAGAGGTACATGTCCGGATTTGAATGTACCACACTCCGCCAATACCAGGATAAGGCGTTGGCATATGAGATCAAGGAAGCAGCCATGGAGAAATTTGCGGAAACCAACAAACATAAAGTCTCTGGTACTTTTACAGAGCACAAGAACAGCGGGGCCCGTAAGGCCCAGTCATCCTTTCACTCTTTCAAGAAACCTCCGCACCCATCTAGGAGCGGAAAGAACTTCGGAGCGACATCAACTATTACTGATGTTACCAGGAAATGCTTTAACTGCGCCCAGACGGGGCACTATCGACGGAATTGCCCCCTTCCTGCCGTGACTTGTTTTGATTGTGGACGAGAGGGACATCGGGCGGTGTTTTGTGAAGAGGCTACAAAGTCTTTTAGAGACTGTACACCACAGCCAGTCCAGAAGGAGGCCAGTATTCCACAGACGCAGCAAAGTGTTCAGATGCCTCAGAATTTTGGCCGCGGGCGAGGCAGAGGACAATGGGACCGAAAGGGGACATCGAGTGCCGGATATGCTCCCCCATGTCTGTACGAGATGAGGAGGACAGACGATCAGGATGCTGCTGTCGCATCAGGTACTGTCCAGATCCTTTCCCAGCCAGTTAGCGTTTTATTCGATACAGGAGCTACACATTCTTTCATATCTACATCTTGTGTAAATCGTTTGAATATTTCCGGTTTTCATACTTGTGAACCTTATGTTGTTGGTTTACCGAGTGGAGAGAGGATTATCGGAAATTTAGAAACTAGAAATTTCCCTGTATCGTTTGGAGGCAGAGAGTGGCTCTCAAATCTGATCATGATAGAAATGCAAGGAGACGACCGGATACTCGGAGACGATTGGCTTAATCGATATGGAGCAATTGTGAACTACCGAAGGAGGAATATCTCGCTGATCGCTGACGATAGTTCCGAGATTCTGTTTGAAGGATGGAAACCGGGAAGCTCAGGAAAATTGATCAAGGCAATGAAAGCTGTCAAATTGTTGAAACAGGGCTGTACCGGATATTGGTGTTATGCAATGAAGAAAGAAGACGAAATTGTGGAACTTTCATCCATTCCTGTTGTGAACGAATTTCCATATGTGTTTCCTGACGAGTTACCTGGACTACCTCCACGAAGAGATGTGGAATTTACCATCGAGCTGGAACCCGGAGCTACACCAATTTCTAAGGCGCCGTATCGTATGGCACCTACTGAGATGTACGAACTGAAGAAGCAGCTGGAAGAGTTACTGGACAAGGGCTATATTCAGACAAGCGTTTCGCCCTGGGGAGCGCCAGTTCGTTTTGTCCGAAAGAAGGATGGGTCGCTCCGACTGTGTATTGACTATCGAGAGCTGAACAAGATGACGATTAAGAACAAATATCCGTTACCACGGATTGATGATCTGTTTGACCAGCTGCAAGGGGCAACAGTATTTTCTAAAATCGATCTGAGATCAGGATACCATCAGCTGAGGATTAAGGAATCTGATGTTCCGAAATCAGCGTTCAGAACTCGCTACGGGCATTATGAGTTTGTAGTGATGCCGTTTGGTCTCATTAATGCACTTGCTGTATTTATGAAATTGATGAACCGTGTGTTCATTGAATTTTTGGATAAATTTGTGGTCGTGTTTAATGATGACATTCTGGTGTATTCTAAGAGTCCGGAAGAACATGCGCAGCATTTGCAGATTGTATTGGAACTTTTGAGAAACGAATAATTGTACGCCAAACTTTCTAAGTGTGAATTCTGGATAAAGGAAGTAATGTTCCTCGGCCATGTAGTGTCAGCTGAAGGAGTCCGAGTAGATCCTCAGAAGATCGAAGAAATTATGGATTGGGAGCCCCCAAAGAACGTGAAAGAAGTCCGAAGCTTCTTAGGACTTGCTGGATATTATCGTCGATTCGTGGAAGGGTTTTCTAAAATTTCCCGCCCACTTACTCGACTTCTGCAGAAAACTCAAAAGTTTGAGTGGAACGAGTCGTGTCAGATTAGTTTTGATGAGTTAAAGAAGAAATTGACGACAACACCGATTCTATCACTTCCGCAGGGAACTGGAGGATTCATAGTTTACAGTGATGCTTCAAACCAAGGACTTGGGTGCGTGTTGATGCAGAATGATAAGATGATCGCTTATGTGTCACGACAGCTGAAACCTTATGAAGTGAATTACCCGACACATGATTTGGAGCTAGCAGCAGTAGTTTTTGCTTTGAAGATCTGGAGGCATTATGCATGCGGGACTCATCGGATCTTTACGGATCATAAGAGTCTCAAGTACATATTCGATCGTAAAGAGTTGAACATGCGGCAAAGAAGATGGTTAGAATCGATTAAGGACTATGACTTGGAGATTTTATATCATCCGAGCAAAGCGAATGTAGTGGCCGATGCACTTAGCCGCAAGCTGTCTCTATTCGAGATCTTTGGAGACGCTGACATCCCAACTTAACCTTCAACGAGAGATGATTCGTGAAGGGATTGAAGTATGGTTGCAAAGAGTCCAAGGACAATCATGCGTGATGGAGATAACTTCATCTTTAACGAAGAAATCAAATCTAGACAGGCAGATGATCCTCTGATGATTCGGTTGCATGAAGAAGTAATCAAAGGAAAGGCCCCCGGATTCATAATTCATGACGATGGAGTTTTGAGATTTCAGAACCGACTCTGCGTTCCCGATGTTGATGTTCTGAAATAGACGATTATGAAGGAAGCTCATAGTTCGCCCTATTCTATCCACCCGGGCACCAGTAAAATGTATAAGGATTTGAAGCAGAATTTCTGGTGGGGCAACATGAAGAAAGACGTAGCGGACTATGTTTCTAAATGTTTGACTTGTCAGCAGGTTAAGATCGAGCATCAACGGCCTGCTGGAATGTTGAAGCCGCTCCCGATTCCTGAATCGAAGTGGGAGGACATATCGATGGACTTTATCACTAATATGCCGAAAACCAGGACAGGAATGAACATGATTTGGGTAATAGTTGATCGTTTAACCAAATCGGCTCATTTTCTAGGCATTAAGGATACGTGGGGACCATAGAGGTTGGCACGAGTATTTATTTCGGAGATAGTTCGATTGCATGCTACGCCGAAGACCATTGTTTCTGATCGAGACGGCCGTTTTGTGTCTCACTTTTGGAAAGCAGTTCATAAGGCCTTGGGGACCGAATTGAACTTGATGCTGACTTATCACCGCAGACTGACGGACAATCTGAGAGAACTATACAAACGGTGGAAGACATGCTAAGGGCCTGTGCCTTAGATTGGTCAAACGATTGGGAAGTTCATCTACCGTTGATTGAATTTACCTACAACAATAGTTGGCATGCTTCTATTAAGATGGCACCGTTTGAGGCATTATACGGAAGGAGATGCAGATCGCCCCTATGCTGGGACGATTCATCGGACTTGATCGGAATAGAACCAGAGTTGATCGAGCAGACTCGAGAGAAGATAGCCTTGATTCGTGAAAGGCTGTTGACCGCCCAGAGTCGCCAGAAATCCTATGCAGACGTACGCCGTCGCCCGTTGGAGTTCAATACTGGAGACCATGTACTTTTGAAGGTTTCTCCTACTCGGGGAATCTTTCGTTTCGGAAGGAGAGGAAAGCTGAGTCCGAGATATATCGGACCATTTGAGATCCTCGAGAGAGTTGGGGAGTTGGCATACAGATTGGCATTGCCGCCGTCATTGTGCCATGTTCATAACGTGTTCCACATATCCCAGTTACGGAGATATATACCGGATCCCAATCATATCATTGATTTCGGCGAAATCGAAGTCGAGCAGGATGGAACGTTTGAAGAAAGACCGGTTAAGATACTCGAGAGTCGAGTTAAGCAACTGAGGAACAAACCAATCGTTTTGGTCAAAGTTCAGTGGTCACGTCACGGAATGGAAGAAGCCACCTGGGAAGCAGGCGATATGAAGTCTAGATATCCCGAGTTATTTTCATCTTGAGTTTCGGGACGAAACTCCTTTTTAGTAGGAGAGTATGTAATATCCGGATTTATTACGGTGTATTTCATCTGTATTCAAACCCTGTATTATTCGAATTGGTGATTTTGATTATTGGAGTATGATATTTCGTGCATTGATATCATTGTACATAAGTATAGAAACTTGCAATATTGCTCAAGCAACCTCGTGATAGCGCACGCTAAGAATGTATCTTAACGCGCGCTATCGGGCTATTATTAGCGCACGCTACGCAGGTAGGAGTAACGTGCGCTAAGAACTCAATTATTGAGCGGGACGGCTAGCACATGCGCCAGCCGGGACATGGGTCCGGATAAGATTCCCGCGGACGCACCCGGACAATCCTGAAGTCAACCATTATTAGCGCACGCTAAGGAATGCTTAGTAGCATGCGCTAACTTGTCAATAATGCAGAATATTAGAAATGGGACAACAACCGTTTTGGCTTTCATTTCTTTCGCCCTTTCTTCATCCTTGAGAGTTCAGAGAGCTGTAGTAATACTTCTATACACTTAGAACACATCTTGTTGGAGTTTACATATTGGTTATCATTTGGGAATGATCATTGAAGAGGAATAACACCTTGGAGTGGCATACAACCAACCGGAGTTGGATTCTACCTTACGGTTCAGTGATTTTCATCATATTAAGGTATGTTCAATCTATCTCAAGACTTAGAGTTGGACTCTAACAATTTGGATGATCATGTTAACAAGATATGGATTTTCATAGATGAATTATCCAAGTATATCATGTTTGGAGTAGTGAGATGAATAAGCCTTAAGTACCTTGATTATAATCATCATGATTCGAATCTTATTACACTGAATATGTGAAGAGAAGCTTCTATCATTGGTAATTCGAATTTAGTAGATGACTTCATAATAATCATGGACTTGACTTTAACAATCATTATTGTTGGATAAATCTAAAGGTTTGATCATGGAAGGATTTATCTAGTATAGATAGAACGTTTAAACGACTTCAGCATGATAATATGGATTGATATAGAGGTGTTGATATCAACCGTTAAACTTTTCGGATCATCATATGAAGAATTGTAGTCGGAATGGAATATAGTTTTATATTGGTATGCATATCCTTGAATTCGAAGTTGTCTTTATCCGTAAAATCATTCATAAGGGTATGAACATGGTATTCATGGAAGTAACATGAATTATCACGCAAGATTTCATTGTTTCAATCATGGCAAGAATCTTGCTCGTGATAAAGCGCCATGCGAATAGCGCACGCTATGCTATGGAGTTTAACGTGCGCTATCGAGCACGAGTTAGCGTGCGCTATGTTTGGTACGTAATGTACTCTAGACCATCAGGCGGGTCAGTTGGCTAGTCAGTGAAGTACTGACCATGCATAGTTAGCGTACGCTAGTCTTTGTTGTTTGCGTGCGCTATCGGGCAGACTTAACGCACGCTACACAGAGTACTTAGCGTGCGCTAAGCTGTTCGGGCAGATTGCATTTTATGAACTTTTGACCGTAAATCGAATTGTTAAACATTCATACGACGTGAGATAAATCCTATATCATTTCTTTTGTTAAGGTTTGGTCTCGTTACGTGATTGATTGAGGAGGACGACCTTCGAGTGTTCATTTTCGTGGAAGTATTGTTATTGTCTTCAAATCGAGGCAAGTACCTTAATTGTTTTATGTATTGTTGTTATACATATTGTTGTGCATGTATGTCGTTGTTGTATGTCCACCTCGTGTTGGTCCGACGGGATCATCGGGGGATCTATGCTAGCGTCTTGTTGGATCATTGGGGGTTTTTCCACCACGGGTTGGTCCGACAGATCATCGTGGGTTCTAGGCGATGAACGCTGTATCGATGGAATTACCATGAGTATGTTATGATATCAGGTTGTGATTATCAGTTGTGAATGTTATGATTGAGTTTCTCGTAGGAGAAGACTCGTTGGTATTTTGTCTTTTACGTTATTATTATTCTTCGTGAGATATGAATAATATGTCGTGGTACTTGTACTAGCATCGTTGTGCTAACCCCTTCGGGGGTGAACATTTTGTTTGTGTTCAGGATCCAGGAGAGCGGGGAAACAACCACTGGAACTGTATGACGACGAGGGTGCAGAGTGATGTCCCGACCGGGTTTATTTATCTGTTGTTTATTCGTTATTTCAATAAGTACTCGAGTACGAAGTCATTTGTGATGGATTTGAATTTGGTGATGTATTATTGAGTTCTGTTGAACAATTGTACTATTTCTGTATTTGGTCAGAACTGTTGTACTGTAATTCCGTTATTTCTATTCGTTAGTACCTTTTAATGCCTGTTCAATTCTTCAGCCTTGTAAATCCTTA
Source organism: Orobanche coerulescens (assembly GCA_033398695.1). Classification (NCBI taxonomy): domain Eukaryota; kingdom Viridiplantae; phylum Streptophyta; class Magnoliopsida; order Lamiales; family Orobanchaceae; genus Orobanche; species Orobanche coerulescens. The sequence continues at coordinate 54,910,312 of CM065805.1, read as the reverse complement.
TGTAAAGGATTTACGGCGCTGTAATATTCCTGAATATATCGGGGGTGTTACAGATTGTTTATTCGATGATAGGATATTAGGGACGAATTCCCTACAAAAATCTGGTGTTGAGCCCTTCCGATCGTTGTTTTCATTGGAGTTCCAGATTTTGCCAATCGACCGTATTTTCGGAGTATCCGCGAGAGATTACCAAGGCAAGTACCTTGATATACGAATTGTAACTGCGTGAAATCATTGTTGTCGAAGTGTATGAATTTATACGGATGTATATATGTGTATATATATGTGTGTGTGTATATATATATAGATTTATATATATTTATATGTTAAATATATGTATGTATAATTGATATATATGCCTATGTTGGTGAATGACGAGTGATGAATACTAACACTAGTTGACGTACTCAACTTGGATTGATGGGTGAACTATACTTATATATATATATATATATATATATATATATATATATATTCGGTTGAGTCGCAATATAGGGATATATGTGCGGTGTTGGTTGGTTATACCTGAAGGCTTATTGTGATTGAGTTTTGATGGATAACGTGCGTGGTTTTGTTTATTTGTGTGGTTATGGATTGGCGGATAAATTGTGTGACTTGACATACTGAGTTGATAATTGTTGTAACGTTTGTCTGTGTGCTTGACGTTTGAAACAATGTGGATACTTGTTGTGTGAAATGCCGTATCCGGAAACCTCTGAGGGCGGGGCGTGCACTCCGGCCTGGTGTATGCTGCAATGTGCGGCTCCATATGGGTGGTGAACGCCGGTGTTACCTAATGCGCGTGCAAGGGGCGGCTCTTGCGGGAGTGATCACCGGCGCGGTGACATGTTCAAGGAGCGGCCAACATAGTGGAGTGAACGCCGGTGCACAGGTTTGCAAGGGAGGCACCTGGCAGGCTTATTGGTTACGGGTATTTGAGTGATAGCTAAGACCCCGTTACCGAACGATGTTCGTACAGTGACTTTCACCTAGATTCGATGGGTATCGACTTGTCATGCTAAGGGCAAATGATACATCTGGTCGAGTACAAATCATGGCATACATGATCGATCCAATGGCCGAAGCGTATGGTATCTTGCTCATATGGGCTCGCTCATCAGGAGTCGAAGGACTCTGAGTCTCACTCAGATGAATGCCATATGACATTGGCAAGAGTCCTCTCTTGGAGTCTTGCATATTGAACCTCTTTAATATTTTATTAATGTAGGTACATTGACTCAGACCAATCAATCTCTTTGATCCATATCTATAGATTTTTATCCCAAGAATGTAAGCAACTTCTCCTAAGTCTTTCATCGAAAAACAACTTCCCAACCAAGTCTTGACTGTCTGTAAGGTGGGAATGTTATTTCTAATGAGTAATATGTCATCTACATATAAGACTAAGAAAACAACTATGCTCCCACTAATGGTATGAAACCCTATCTGTTTTTCTTGAGAAAAATAGATTTTTCAAAGGAAAGGTAGACAAAACTCTCTTCAGAATTGAACATGAAGACCACATATTACTAGTTCAAATATATATGGATCATATTATATTTAGCTCAACTAACCCTGAGCTATGTGAGAAGTTCTCAAATCTCATGCAATGAGAATTTGAGATGAGTATGATGGAAAAACTGAACTTCTTTCTTGGCTTGAAAGTCAAACAAGTTGACACTGGAATATTCATCAACCAAGCAAAGTATACAAGGGAACCAATCAAAAGATTTGGCATGGAGACAACCAATTCCTTCAACTCACTTTTAAATGTTTGTCTTGATATAGACCGCGATTCGTGTTTTTGAAAGTTTGTTTCAACTTGTTTTTAAAGCATTGGTATCAGGGTTAATTAACCAAGGAAGTTTGATGAAATCTCCGATGGTTAATTAATCGGGGGTCTTGAGCAGGATATGTCGAATGAGAGATTGTGCCTTTGATTGTATTGTGGTGCTATTCTGTGTATTGGGTCGAGGACCCTATGGAATGTTGAGATGATTGATTTCGTGATGATATTATTTGGATTGGGTTGAGAACCCTGTGAGATGTTGTAATGATTTCGTTTGTGACAGTGTTCTGTAAATTGGGTCGAGGACCCCGAATAAGTTGACTTGATTTTCGTGTAATTGTTTTCCATATGTTGGGTCAAGGACCCGAGAGCTTTTGAAATTATTTTCCAAAAGTGTTCCCATTCGATTTTCAAAACCCCAAGACGGGCCGAGTCAATAATAATGTTTGCAAACTATCTTATCAAAATACTTTTCCTTTTACAAAATGGATTTCCCTGACTCCTTGGGCTCGTTTAAAGTTTCATTGATGTTATGTTCCGTAAAGAGAATATGACTATGTGATTATCTTTCACCTTCTGTATGCGAGTGCTATTCTGTGTTGACTATGGGAATGTATGGTTTGTGTTAAGGCTTCACGACGGTTGAATTTTCTATTGTTATTGTTCGTAGATGTTGTATATTATGTACTTGCACTAGCAAAATTCTAGTTTGCTAACCCCCGAGTTTTCGGGGGGTGGGTGCCTGTTATGCGCTCAGGTTTTGGCATCTCGGGAGTAGTCACGGGATTGGCTTGAAAGGAGATGGAAGACGACGATGATAATCACACAAGAGTTAGAGTCTTTTTCTTTTATTCCATCTGGGTCGGTATTTTCCCATTTGGTTGAGTATTCACCCTTGCACGGGTGTAGGTTTTCATTTATTAAATGGAGTTGTCATCCCTTTTTGTGTGAAAGTTTATTTTTGTCATTGAGATGTAAAATTTATTAGTTTCTGAATTGTTTAATGACCTTGTCGGTCTGCGTTGTATTTAGATTGACCCCGGCCGGTCAATCATTATGTAGTCTAGTGTAGTTTAGCCTGGTAGATCCTTGTGAGAAGGTCCTACAACGTGTAACATTTCCGGACGTATTCTGGGGGTGTTACACGGCACTAAGCTGGACATTGTTCGACAAAGAAGGCATTGCCTAACCAGCCCCAGAGCTATCGGACATGGCCACCCCACCAGCCACGCCACATCCCTTAGCGCGGCCGCGACGTGGCCGCATCCTCTACCAGCAGGCATTCTGAATAAGTAACTAGTGAGGACAGTTCAAACACAAATCACATCACGATACTAAGAATGAACAACACAGGATAACACAACGGGTCAAGTTAGGAAAACTTACGAGCACCGTCGTACTGAGATGATGGCGTAATAGTGATACTGTTCAAAAACGACGCTCGACTAGACCCAAATAACCGACAGCCTATGTATCCATAAAACCTTAGGCTCTGATACCATATCCTGTAACACCCCAAGACGTTCAGGTCATATTACAGCGCCGTGGACCCAACCCTTTGAATCCACCAGGCTAACATACAGCTCAACTACACTAGACCAACGATAGACAATACAAAATATATACACCGACACGTAATGAAGATACATAATATTAAACAAATAGTTCTCATACGACATTACTGAACAACCAAATGTTTTCCCAAACTAGGACTGAAAGTAAAACAACTCAATTAAAACGAATGAAGTACTCGAGTACTAAGACATACGACATAATTAATAAATTTAAAAGACAAAGCATCAACGAACGACCATTGAACAGAATCACCCTTACCCATCATCCACTGTACGCATGCTCGTTCGTCTCCAAGACCTGTACTTGAAATACAATAGTATTTCCCCCATTTAATGGGTTAGCGACAACAGCTAGTGCATGTACAATCCATTTGAACTACAATTCTAATCAGATGAAATATGCGCCAAAATCATTTTAGAAAATATTTATATTCCGGAATATTATGGTGCACATGCACAAAACACAGTTCTCTGACAAAACATTTCAAAGGTTAACCGTTTGTACGAGACTCACGGCCACCGTACCCCGCAGAGGCCCCATCGGACCATCCCTGGGTGGTTAACCCCAGTTCATGATACGCATACACACGGCATTACGTATCCCCAGAGGCCCTGTCAGACCATCCCTGGGTGAACATACGCATTCACATCCACAACATACACAGGAAGCTATAAATCAAATACTAGAATATGCATACAAATGTAAAGTACTTGCCATTTTGAGACAACTTCGACGAGACGGAAAATAAACGACGACTAGGAATGACCCGGAGTGACCAAGACCGTTCCTAAATGAAAGGTTATCACGAATCAGTCCTAAACGACATCAATAACCGAACGGAAAATGCCCACAACCCCAATTACCAACTATAACAATACACGCACGATCAACACGGGCGAAGGATTTCAGAAAACCTCCCTGAATCATCAATCCATGGATTAAACACGACGGAATCGGATTAGGAATCACCCAATAAAAATAATCGATAAGAAATATTAGAACATAAACGAAAAATTCGAGTTTAACTAGACAAATCCCGAAAAACACCCAAAATTGACAAAGTTAGGGTTCTAAGTCAAAATACCTTGGATTTGGATGGAGAAAGATGATTAAGATGATGATAAACTTCATTTGGAGCACAACATCTATCATGGAACTCTAAGGATTTACTTGAAGAATCGCTCGAAATCGTTTGAAGGAACTCAAATCGAGGACAAGGAAGGAGGAAAGAAGGGAAATGACGCGACTAAAGCGTATTCAGGTATTAAACACCTGACTGTATCGTTACGTACATTAACATGGTGAGGTTAACGTATGTTATGCCTCTTACGTACGTAACACTCATATGTTAACGTACATAAGGGCTCTGCAGAAACTTGGCAGAATCTTCTGCCCAAAATGCTGAGGACAATAACGTATGTTAACACTAAGGTTTAATGTACGTTATATATGCATCTATAGCGTAGGTAAGAAGGCATGAATAACATACGTTATTCATGCAGCAGTTCAACACTGCTGAATGCAGTTCGTTGCTCAGGAAAGTACGAAGTCAAAACGCAGACAAAGAAAGAATCCAATAACAAATAAACGAAGTATTCGCGACGACGAAGCTAAATGTTGAAGGAAAGTACGATTCCGACTCCCGGAAGATTCGAAATACGACAAATGAGGTAAAATTTCCTAAACTTATAGGAATTTACAAAACGGCCTGAAACGTCCGAAAATCACGACACGACATCGGATTTAAGAACCAAAACCCGCAACATGAATAATTCAACCATACGGACTTAAGGGAACAAATAAACAACACAAACGAACGAGTTTTACAAGAATCGAACATACAGGCGACAAAACATAACATAAAGTGAATTACGTAAAAACACCTTCGAAACTCATCCAAATGGAAAAACACCAAGAACAAAATAGATTCAAAATGTTGAAACAGTTACACACGAGTCGATAAAAATAGACATGCGCCAAAAAATAGAAACTACTAAAAATAGAAAGTACGTATATTACACCACTCTCCGCCAGTATCAATACAAAGCTCCGGTGTATGAAATGAAGGAAGCTGCTATGGAAAAGTTCTCTGAGTCCAAGAAACTGAAAGCCTCTGGTAGTTTTACAGAGCACAAGAGTAGTGGTCCCTGTAAATCCCAATCATCCTTTCATTCATTCATGAGGTCTCCGCATCCATCCAACGGTGGAAAGAACTCCATAACAGTATTAGCAATGGCAGATGCAACCAGGAAATGTTTTAACTGTGGTCAGACAGGACACTATCGACGTGAGTAATCACTTTCCGCCGTGACGTATTATGATTTTGGACGAGAAGGACATCATGCGGTGTTCTGTGAAGAGGCTACAAAATCTTTTGGAGATCATAATTCACAGCCAGTTCAGAAAGAGGCGAGCATCCCTCAGACGCAACAGAGTGTTCAGCCACCCTAAAATTTCAGCCAAGGTAGAGGCAGAGGGCAGTGTGACTGAAGAGAAGCATCGAGTGCTGGATCCGCCCCCCATGCCTTTATGAGATGAGGAGGGCAGGCGATCAGAATGCAGCTGTCACATTAGGTACCGTTCAGATCCTTTCACAACCAATTAGTATTTTGATCGATACAGGAGCTACACATTTGTTTATATCATTGTCTTGTGTTAATGGCTTGAACATTTCTTGTTTTCATAAATGTGAGCCTTATATTGGGGGTTTATTGAGTGGGGAAAGAATTAGGGGGAACTTAGAAACCAGAGATTTTCCTGCATCAATTGGAGGCAAAGAGTGGCCCTCAAATCTGAATGTAGTAGAGATACAAGAAGACGATCTGATTCTCTGAGACGATTGGGTTAACCGATATGGAGCTATTGTGAACTACCGGAATAGGAATATCTCAATGATAGCCGAAGATGGTTCCGAATTATTATTCGAGGAATGGAGACCAGGAAGCTCAGGAAAAGTGATCAAAACTATGAAAGCCGTCAAACTGCTAAAACAGGGCTCTACTAGATACTAGTGTTACGCGATGAAGAAAGAAGAAGGAAAAATAGAGCTTTCATCCATTCTTGTTGTGAATGAATTTCCGAACGTGTTCCCTGACGAATTACCTGGACTACCTCCATGACGAGATGTAGAGTTTACTATCGAGCTAGAATCAGGAGCTACACGATTTCTAAGGCCCCGTATCATATGGCACCTACCGAGATGTATGAATTGAAGAAGCAACTGGAAGAATTACTGGACAAGAGTTATATTCAGCCAAGTGTGTCACTCTGGGGTGCACCAGTTCTTTTTGATCGAAAAAAATATGGGTCACTTCGATTGTGCATCGACTATCAGGAGCTGAACAAAATGACGATCAAGAATAAGTACCCATTGCCACGGATTGATGATTTGTTCGACTAGTTGCAGGGAGCGATAGTGTTTTCGAAGATCGATTTGAGATCAAGATACCGTCAGTTGAGGATTAAGGAATCCGATGTCCTGAAGTCAGCATTCAGAACTCACTACGGACACTATCAGTTTGTAGTGATGTCGTTTAGTCTCACTAATATGCCTGTGTTTTATGCAGTTAATGAAACGAGTGTTCATAGAGTACTTGGACAAATTCGTAGTTGTGTTTATCGATGATATATTGGTCTACTCTAAGGGTCCGGAAGAGCATGATCGACATTTGCGTATCGTTTTGAACCTCTTGAGGAGCGAGCAGTTAAATGCCAAACTTTCGAAGTGTGAATTCTGGCTAAAGGAAGTGATGTTGCTTGGTCTCGTGGTATAAGTGGAAGGTGTCCGAGTAGATCCCCAGAAAGTCGAGGCAATTTTGGAATGTAAGTCCCTAAGATCATGAAGGAATTCAGAAGTTTCTTAGGACTTGCTGGTACTATCGTCGGTTCGTGGAAGGGTTGTCCAAAATTACCCATCCACTTACTCGATTACTGCAGAAAACCCAAAAGTTTGAATGGCTTCCTCGGATCCATGCCTCGACCATTGCACTTTAACCAAAGGAATGGTTTTGTACCTGATTTGCTTCACCCGATGCTCTAAGATCTGAATCGGCCTCTCCTCGAAGGTAATTTCGGGCCCCAACTCGATCTCTCCAAAATCAATAATATAGCTAGGGTCCGGCACGTACTTCCTAAGCTGTGAAACATGAAATACGTTATGCACGTGGCTCAGGGACGGCGGCAAGCCTAACCGATATGCAAGCTCTCCAACTCTCTCTAGAACCTCGAATGGCCCAATAAATCTCGGACTAAGTTTACCCTTCCGACCGAAGCGGTAAACTCCCCGTGTCGTAGACACCTTAAGCAACACATGGTCTCCCACCTCAAACTCCAACGGACGGCGACGTGTATCGGCATAAGACTTATGTCGACTCTGAGCCGCCAACATCCTATCGCGAATCAAAGCAATCTTCTCTCTCGTCTCAATTACCATATCAGGCTCGGTGCCAATTAGCTCAGATGTATCATCTTAACATAACGGCGATCTGCACTTCCTACCATACAGTGCCTCAAATGGTGCCATTTTGATCGAGGTGTGCCAACTATTGTTGTACGTGAATTCGATCAATGGCAAGTGCGACTCCCAATCATCCTTCCAATCTAAAGCACAGGCTCGCAACATATCCTCCAGCATCTATATCGTCCGCTCAAACTGTCCGTCTGTCTGAGGGTGGTAGGATGTACTGAGTCTCAACTCAATCCCCAAAGCTCTATGAACGGCCTGCCAAAAATGTGATATAAACCGGCCATCACGATCCGAAACAATACTCTTAGGGGTCCCATGCAACCTCACGACCTCCGCAATAAACACTCGCGCTAGTCTCTCTGGCCCCCCAAGTGTCCTTAATACCCAGAAAATGAGCTGATTTGGTTAGTCGATGGACAACGACCCAAATCATGTTCATTCCAGTCCGAGTCTTAGGCATACTGGTAATGAAATCCATAGAAATATCCTCCCATTTCCACTCCGGGATAGGAAGTGGTCGCAAAAGCCCCGTGCGTCGCTGATGCTCGATCTTAACCTGCTGACAGGTCAAACACCTCGACGCAAACTCGCTAACTTCTATCTTCAAATTACTCCACCAGTAGATACTCCTCACATCCTTGTACATTTTGCTCGTACCAGGATGTATGGAGTAAGGTGTGGTCTGAGCTTCACTCAAGATCTTCTGTCTCAGCTCAGTAACACTCGGTACACATAGTCTGCCGCGAAATCTGAAAACTCCATCGTCCTGAACCACAAATCCAGGGGCTTTCCCCTTCCTCACATCCTTCCTCAACTGGACCAAAAACGGATCATCATACTGTTTCGCCTTGATATCATCAGTCAAGGATGAAGTGATCTCTAATGCACATAACTGACCCTGAACTCACTGAACCCAAACCTCGATATTCTGAAAAATAAAATCTCACTGGATCCTATTCTATGGTGTAAGTACCTCTAACATCTGTAGCGCCATCGGCTTTCGGCTCAACGCATTGGCCACTACGTTAGCCTTACCCGGATGCTAAAGTATCTCGAGGTCGTAATCTTTAATTAGCTCCAACCACCTACGTTGTCTCATATTCAACTCTTTCTGACTGAAGAGATACTTCAAACTCTTGTGATCCGTAAAAATCTTACACGACGACCCATAGAGATAATGCCTCCATATCTTTAAGGCGAAAACGACCACAGCTAACTCCGAATCATGCGTAGGGTAATTCACCTCGTAAGGTTTCAACTGTCGGGATGCATAAGCAATAACCCTATCTCTCTGCATCAAAATGCATCCGAGCCCGAGGCCCGAAGCATCACTATATACCACGAAATCTTCGTTCCCCTGAGGCAACGCTAACACGGGTGCGGTAGTTAGTCGTCTCTTCAACTCGTCAAAACTACCCTGTCTGTCTGCGGTCCACTCGAATATCTGAGCCTTCTGGAGAAACTGAGTGAGTGGTCTAGCGATCTTAGAAAATCCCTCAACAAATCTACGGTAATAGCCGGCAAGACCCAGAAAACTCCTCACCTCCTTCACATTCTTAGGTGGCTTCCAAGACATCACTGCCTCTATCTTCTGCGAGTCTACCCGAACTCCCTCTGTTGAAATCACATGCCCGAGGAACATCACTTCCTCGAGCCAAAACTCACACTTAGAGAACTTCGCATACAACTGCTCAGCTCTCAAAATGTCAAATACAGTCCGGAGATGTAAGGCGTGCTCCTCCCGACTCCGTGAATAGATAAGAATGTCATCGATAAAGACGACTACGAATTTGTCCATATACTCAATAAAAACTTTGTTCATCAACTGCATGAACACTGCTGGGGCATTGGTAAGCCCTAAAGGCATAACCACAAACTCGTAATGGACATATCTCGTCCGAAAGGTAGCTTTTGGTATATCGCTGTCCCGAATCCTCAACTGGTAGTAGCCCGATCGCAAATCAATCTTCGAAAAGACTGTCGCCCCCTGAAGCTGATCAAATAAATCGTCGATCCTAGGCAAAGGGTATTTATTTTTTATGGTTAATTTATTTAATTCTCGATAGTCGATGCATAAACGAAGCGATCCATCCTTCTTCTTAACAAAAAGTACAGGCGCACCCCAAGGCGATGCGCTCGGTCGAATATACCCTTTATCTAACAACTCTCCCAACTGATTCTTCAACTCTAACATCTCCGACGGTGCCATACGGTACGGTTCTCGAGAAATAGAGGCCGCATTCGGCTCTAGATCAATAGGAAACTCCACCTCTTGCTGTGGTAGTAATTCTGGCAAGTCATCCGGAAATACGTCGGGATAATCACTAACAACTGGAATTGACGACAAATCAACTCCACCATATTCCGCCTTCAGAGCATAACACCAGTAGCCGACACAACCCTAGTTCAGAAGTTTCCTCGCCTTTAAGGCGCTAATCACACTCCCCGATCTACCCGGCTTACAACCGACGAGAGTATGCTCGGTGCCGTCCTCGACCACTATCGAGATGGTACGAGTCCGATAGTTCATGATAGCACTGTGACGATCCAACCAATCGTCCCCGATGATCAAATCCTCACCCTTAAGGTCTATAACAATGAGATTCGAGGGCCAATCTCGGCTCCTGATCCTCACTGGGCAATCCCTAACTTCCCGGTACCCAACCATACGACCCCCACTGGGAGTACCCACTACAAACGGTTCACACTCAAACAAGCAGTCGAAGCCAATACGACTCACACAATCCGAAGCAATAAAGGAATGGGTAGCAGCCGAATCAAAAAGCACTAAAATTGGATGAGTAAGGATCTGAGTGGTACCTGACGCCACCGAAATGTCTGCCTCCTCTGTGCACCTCATCTGATACAATCGGGGGTGAACTGAACCCGAACTCGATGTTGTACGGCGATCCGGCTGACCCCGACCCCTACCACGGCTCGAAATCTGCGGAACATGAGTAGCTGGGGTGCTGTGCTCCCTCTGATCGACGGTGGTAGTCGGAACTCTAGCGGTCCTGGTGGCCCTCTCACAATGAGCTGCCCGATGCCCGGTCTGTCCGAAAGTAAAGCAAGTAACTAATGGAAATGGGCAATCCTTCATAACGTGCCCGGGCTGACTGCAATTAAAACAAACTCTCCCGCCAGGTGCAACAGACTGGACCAAACGGTTACCCTGAGATCCACCGGCCTGATGAAACGGCCTCTTCCCAGATGTAGGAGCAGAACAAGACCTCGAAAACTGACCACCCTTACCGGCCGAGAATCCGCCAGTAGTCTTATGCTTCTTAGCTTCCGAAACATACTCTGATTCCGGGACGGCCATCTCGATCGCTAGAGCGCGATCCTGGTATTCCTTCAAAGTGGCACACATGAGCGGTGCCATACTCTGCCTAATATGCGGCTTCATGCGCATATTGAAGTAACGGATTTTATCAGACTCCGTCCTCACCTGATCTTTCACGAAACCCAACTGCTGATTGTAAGAGATAATAGCCTGAGAAATCGGCACATCCTGGGGTGTGGCAGTGAAGAACTCCACAATTCTGCGTTCTTTGACTGGCGGCGGACAATATTCTGCTTCCATAGCAGCCCTGAACTCCTCCCAAGTGGCTCGACGGTCTCTGGGCGCAACGGCCTCCCACCATTCCGCAGCTTCCTTATCCAGGAGATACTGGGCAATATGTACCCTCCTGTCTTCGGGACAAGCTATGGCATCAAAGGTCCTGGACAACTGAAAGAGCCAATTCTCCCAACCGAGGGAGTCAGAAGATCCGGAGAAACGAGGAGGGTGCATCTTAGTCACCATCTGAAGCCACTTACTAGCTTTCTCTTCAGGTGTCGGGGGCGGATTCTGGCGTCCACCCTGAGCTATCTGAGCAAGCTGGGCTACTAACTGCTGAAATACGGCAGTAGACCCGGCGTCGGCATTATTACCCGACGGCACTGAGTGAGAGGCTGAATCTGCAGAGGACTGAGAAAGTGAGCCCTCTTCATTATCAGCACCCCGTCCACGGCCTCGGCCGCGTCCCCTAGCTGGTCTACCATGACCTCTCAACATACTGAAGAAAATATGAAAAGAACAAGATCAGAAAAATTCACAATTTGGTATCACAATTCTCAAATCCGAACAACGCAAGAAAACGAATTCTAGAAGTATAAGAGTTCGAGGAGACTTACAGCCATGGGTCGTACGAAAAGACGGTAGCATGATGATATTAGGCTCAACGACTGACTCTAATGACGCAACCGACAGACCCAATATTAACCGACAGCCTAGGTATTCAAAACCTAAGGCTCCGATACCATAAATGTAACACCCCAATTCACAAATGGGACATTACACATCGTAGAACCCTCTTGAGGTCTACCAGGCTAACTCGTGACACATAAACCACAATTATATCCCAAAAGATGCACTCAAAAAGTAAACAAGGCCGTGGCCTCGGCCAAAACATTTTAACGGAGTACATGAAATATAAGTTAAATACCAATTCATTGCCCACGCAGGGTACTTAAAACAAGTTTAAAAGTAAACAGTCTAACTCCAGTACTCAACAAATGCAATGACAAAATATAAAAATACAGACTCGAGCCACATCATCATGCCAACCCATCCTTTGCGTACGCATCCCTTGCCAGCTCCTCAACTCGACCAGTACCTGAAATGCATAAGACGCATTTCCCCCATTTAAGGGGTTAACATTCGAATAGCTAGTGCAAGTACACGATTACACAACATTATATACATACGAGATTCAACGCAAACCAACCATTAGGAAAAACATTTGAAATCAATATTCCGGAATATCACATTTACATCAAAACAGTATATCATCAAGTTGTTCACATCACAAATATCCACGCTTGGTAACTCGCGACCGTACCCATTAGTATCGGCCCCCAGAGGTCCCGTCGAACCGTCCCTAGGTGAGAAACCACTTCCGCAGCCCTACCCATTAGTATCGGCCCCCAGAGGTCCCGTCGAACCGTCCCCAAGTGGAAGAACATCAACACACGCACCCAAGTCCACTTCCGTGGCCGTACCCATTAGTATCGCCCCCCAGAGGCCACATGCCATCCCCAGGTGGAAGAGCAACAATCACATTCGTTCAATAATACCATTTACATCATTCGCATCAAAATCATACACACATAACGGAATGTAATACATGTACTTGCCTTGGGTAACACGAGGCGAAGAAAATGGTGGAAGGAAAAGGTTTCGGTCCGAACAATCTTCACAAATCCGATCCTAACAATAATAGAGACTCAATCAACTACAATTCCACTGAGAAATCACGAATTAATCGGCGTTCTACCCTAAGGGACAATACGTCGAACACTACAGAGGCATAAGGTTCAAATTCGATCAACGAAGGGGAAAAACTTGGAATTGATCCGCTAAAGTTCTAGGAAAACATAACACCACGATTATCCAACTATAATTCATCATCAATCGAAGCAAAAACAAAAGGAAAAATAAATAATAGCTAAGAACCCTAAAATTAGGTATAATGTCCAATTACCTCAATTCAACGCTGGAATGGCGGAAGGAAGATGATTGAATCGTGTTAGAATGTCCAATTCCGAGTTATAAGATGCCAAAAGGTAATATCTGAGGGAGATCGCCCGAAATCGCCAAGGAGAAGTGGAAAAACATAAGAAAAGGGAAGAAATGGGGTTAAAACACCCATCTGTCCTTTATATACTGGACAGAACACGGCGCAACAAACGGTCCAAATAGCACCGTGTTCAGGGCCGTATTGCGGGTCAGCGGGCGACCCCTGTGCGACACAGCGCACAGACACGGCGCAAAATGCCGCGGGTCTTGCGCCGTTTCGCAAGGCAGCCGGCACCACTGGGCAACACGGCGCACAGACCCGGCGCAGAATGCCGCGGGTCTTGCGCCGTTTTGCACAGGTCAGGCCAAACAGCCTCTTGACACAAGACGACGGTACCAAAACGGAAAAAGACGATAAACCAAAACACGATAAGCCGACCCAACGGTCCGGGAAAATTACATGCAACGAGAAACAATATCCAATAACCCGAAATGGTCCGAGGTACACAACCATAATCGAACAATGAATAAATTCCCTAAACTTATAGGAAATTACGAAACGGCCCAAACGTCCGAAAATCACGATACAACGTCGGATTAGCAATCCGAAACTCACAACATGCTCCACTCAACCATACGAACTCATGGAAATAGGAAAATGACGAAATCGAACGAGTTTTACGAAAATCGAATACACATGCGATAAAATATAACTTATGATGAAAATACATAAAAACATCATCGAAACTCATCCAAACGGAGAAAATCCAAGAATAAAATAGATTCGGAATTACAAAACAGTGTCAAGCGAGTGGTCCGAAACGAACATACACCAAAAACAGAAATTACCAAAAAAATAGAAAACACGGATATTACAGTAATAATCTTGAATATCTCGGGGTGTTACAAGTGTGACCCAGTGTCACGATATCAACATGACAACAAAACTCAAAGAATCACAATTTCAAAAAGAGATTCACCAAGTTAAACAACGACATACCAAAAATGAATGATCGACATGACTATCGATATCAAACAACAGTCCTGGGATCATCATCCATCAACGATCGATAAACACGTTCAACAATATAAACACAATAGTTCAACAATCGGTCAACACGATCAACAATAACCAATGGTCTTGGGATCAACCTCGCTCAGCGAAAGATCAATACGAATCTAGTTATATGAAACATAAAACAGCTTACAACATTCACCAGAATCATTATCCTCATAACTGAGCAATACATAAATTACCTCAAAGCTGGTGACAATATACTTTCCATGTACAAATTTCCCTGAACGAATACACAATTATTCGAATAATCTCGAAGGAGGCCCAATCCATTCAATATCAATAAACTATTATCTCAGCATCAACACCGTCGCAATAGAACATCCTCGGTATCCAACATTCCATAACACAGACCAAAGATAACTCATATTTGTATCTCGAGTGAATTGTACACTTAATACTCAAATATACTACTATGATATTTAAGTCATACTCATTACGACTTAATCCAATCAAAATACAACTTACAAACTGTTATCTCCACAATTCGCATTTACAATATCATTGCTATATAAATTAAAAAATGAAATGAAATCAGAATTATCCATCAAACATTATGAACTGAACAAGTATACACTTGCCTTAAATAGCTCGGTTGGTAAAGCAGATTCGTTAACGTCTCTGAGGTCTGATTTCCCCGCCTAAACAAGGTAAGGACATTCTAATAACAATAACTTTTTACTGCGATATAACTATGACGTATACTTATTCAATTCCTCATTAATTGTGATAATATAATGCTATATAATCTTAATTAATTCGGGAACATCATAGACATCTCAAACATAATGTCTAATACTCAAATTACAATAATTTGTATATAAATCAAAATTATAACTTAATAATCACTTAAATCAGTACTAAATATTGATTCTTATCACTTAATAATCAAATAAATATTTATCCAAGTCGGAAATATCATTATCCATGAATTTAAATATTATAATCAAATCTTATATATCGAATATAAGAACTTATTAATTATTGAGGTCAAGATAATTATGCTTAATCTCATATCTTGATTATTTAAACACTTTCATTATAATTTTCATAACAAAAATCCTTAAGAACTCGATTATTTATTATCTCATTAATTTATGAATAATTTCCTAAATTTTATTCAAGTCTAAAAATTATTTTTTGTTTTCTACATCAAAATATTAATTATTTTAATCATCGACCAACTTATAATATCTTTCACTAATTCAAAGTTGATTTAAAATATACGAAGGATCATTTACATCAAACCTGATCATTAATTCTTATTCATATCTTAAAAAATATTAAATTTATAAATATTCCACTAGAATATAATTACTATGGTAATATCGAAAAGTCAAAATTATAAACTTACAATTTTTGTAATATTTGCTGAATATTGAAACATTAAATAACTTAATATTATATAGAATAATAAGCCAATAAAATCGAAGTTATTTAGTATTTGAGAGTTTATAACATTTTTAATAATATCCGTAATCATTCTAAAATAGATAAAAATTACAAAACTATAAAAATCTGAAGTTTGAACACCTACCCGAGTTAATATTTCACAACAGGGGAATCGCACATCTTTTCGTCGAAAAATTAACGAAAATCTCTCTCAGACAATTCGCCAGACAGCTGGCAAACTTGGCCGGGAGAGGCTGCCCTGACTCGCCTGAAAAGACCATATATCATCGGAAAAATGGACACTGATCTGAAATATAGAGACGTATATGTAGACAGAATGAGTTTCTGTATAATATTATGTAAATTTTGTGTAGCAATAAAGTTGGTAAATGCTCTATTTATAGGTCACAAAATAAGTGTCCAGTCAACTACGTGGCATGACATAAGGCCACACGTTAGCGGACCTGACGTCAGGCTGTGCGTCACGCTCGGAGACATTCTGAGACTCGCGCGTCACGCTCAAAAACTCCGCACAGAAGCTTCGAGCCGCCTGCCGACAGCTGATGCACACAGTGACACACGGTGCTCGGCAGTTGGCAGTCTCCCCTCATTCGACCATAACTTCTTCGTCCGGACACCGATTGGCGCTGTTTGGACCTTTGAAAATCTAACTGAATTTTCTACAGTACTGTTAATTTTCAGAATTTTTAAACTTCTCAAAAAAATTTGATGATTTTTTAAAATCTATTATTAGGCACGATAGCTTCCAAAAAATGTTCAATCATATAACCACTAATATTTTCAATATTTCTATTGTATTTTGAACAGTCCAAGATCAAGTAGCATCTCCAATACATCCATGAAAATGTTGGGAATTTTACATATATCTAATACGATAAATATGAGCAAGACGCACCAAAATAAATTAATAAAAAACCCAGACGAGATGCAATAATTTAATTGATTTATAAAGAGTTCTTCGAATTACCTTAATTCGAAGAACAGATCTGAACCCGGATAAGAAGTTGATTAAAATCCTCTTTCTCTTTCGGTGATCCACACACGAAACAACTGGTACAAGCCGGTTTGCTAGATCCTTACGAATAATGTTGATAAACAGTACAACAGTTAAACCCTTGCTAGAAGGGACTTGCACTGTTGATCAAAATCAACTAAGGGAAGAAGACAGAGATGGCCGAACGAACTTCTCGGACAGAGAACAGTTCGACCAAATAGAAGAGGGGAGGGCTGATTTTTAGTCTCACACAATTAGGGTTGTGTAATTTTTGTCTTATATGAAACCCTTGTCCAAGACCCTTTATTTATACTAAGTAAATCCTAGAGTCAAACTCTAGTATTTACTTAGTTGCCCCTCAACTTATTAAATAATGCAATACATATAATATCTTATATTATACATATTACTTATTATTTAATCCTCTAATAAATATAATATCTAATATTATATTTATCTTTCCCAATTGATATAATTAAATAATATAATATCTAATATCATATATTATATATTACTCATTATTTAATTTCTTTAATAAATATAATATCCAATATTATATCTATTAATTATTCTTGACTGTCTTTAGTTGTCGTATGTGTGGCCCAAAAGGCTTAAATTATGTTGGCAATTATTTAATACCTTGTTAAATAATAAGTCATAAGCGGTCTCTAGCAAGACATTATGACTACCTAAATAATATAAGTATATAATCTATTAAAATATTTAATGTGTCAAATCCCTTTGTCGCGCGATATCATATTTGAACTAAGTCATGGAAATCGTCATACTTATTATGTTCAAATGCTTTCCCGATCTTAAGTAGACTGATTGAATCAAATGACTCTTTATTTGAACATGGACATGCATTTCCTTCAGTCCTACTTATCGATGGGCCCAGTAAATATCTCTATCCCTAAAGAGATGGACAAATTCCGATCTTGATTCATTTTCCTTTGCATGACTCCCACTAATCCCGATTGCTTACCTTTACGATCACCATGTTTTAGATGACGTTGAATTTTGTCAAGGTATAACAGTTATCATGTTGGACTCCGATAATTTCAGGTTCAAAGATTTATTGACATATTGTTATATTGAGATTCACTTATGACATTTTCATGCAGTGATCTCAATGCGGGTCTGTCCAGTATTAGTTCTCCAACCACTACCCATAAGTTTGATCCGTACCATACGAGTAATCATCCGATGATTATTAATCAAACTTATACTAGTATATGAATCACTTGAGTCTCCACTCTACGTGATTTGACCAGGGATATTTGAATAATCTTATTATTCATGAATAACTATTATTCAATTATTATAATCTTAAAATATACAAACATTATAATAATCAACGAGAAATAAATGATATCAAATAACTTTATTTAAATGTGCTATTACAAATCTAGTCACATCGAATGTCCTAGGACACTATTCCCAACAATATCCCACCTGCACTAGGACCATTCATTCATGACTTTTAGTACTATCGATATAGAATGTTCAACATTCTTTCCTTGTGAGAGAGGCTTGGTAAGTGGATCAGCAACACTCTCTTTCGTTTCTACTTTGCATATTGTAATATCTTCTCGTCTGACAATCTATCTGACAAGGTGATATTTTTTGAGTATATATTTGGAATTATGATGGGACCTAGGCTCTTTAGCCTGTGCAATAGCACCATTATTGTCACAATAAAGGTTTATGGGACCCTTTATGGCCAGTACCACTCCTATTTTGGTAACGAACTTCTTGATCCATATGAATTCCTTAGCAGCATCCGATGCTGCCAGGTACTCAGCTTCTGTCCCAGAATCAGCAACTGTGCTTTGCTTGGAACTTTTCCAACTCACAGTACCTCCATTCAATACAAACACATAACCAGTTTGCGATTTGAAATCGTGTATGTCGGGTCCGAAACTTGCATCGGTGTAACCATTTACAGCCAAATCGTTTCCCACGCATACATAAATTAGGAACGCATCCTTAGTTCTTCTTAAGTAATTTAGGATGATTTTGACTGTTGTCCAGTGACTCTCATTTGGATTTGATTGGTATCGACTTGTCATGCTAAGGGCAAACGATACATCCGGTCGAGTTCAAATCATGGCATACATGACCGATCCAATAGCCAAAGCATATTGAATCTTTCTCATGCGGGCTCGCTCATCAGGAGTCGAAGGACTCTAAGTCATACTCAGATAAATGCCATATGACATTGGCAAGAGTCCTCTCCTAGAGTACTGCATATTGAACCTCTTCAATATTTTGTTAATGTAGTTACTTTGACTCAGACCACATTCTCTTTGATCCATCTACATATAGATATTTATCCCAAGAATGTAAGCTGCTTCTCCTAAATCTTTCATTGAGAAACAACTTCCCAACCAAGTCTTGACTGTCTGAAAGGTGGGTATGTCATTTCTAATGAGTAATATGTCATCTACATATAAAACTATGAAAATAACTATGCTCCCACTAACTGTTTTGTACACACATGGTTCATCTTCATTTTGAATAGACCCAAACTCTTTGACAGTTGCATAAAAAGGAAGATTCCAGCTCCGAGAAGCCTACTTCAATCTGTAAATGGATCTTTGAAGCTTTCAAACCTTTTTAAAAATTTGTGGATGAACAAAACACTCAGCTTGTGTCATGTACACATCCTCGAGTAAGTTTCCATTAAGAAATGCTGTTTTGACATCCATTTGTCATATTTTATAATCATAGTATGCGGCCATGGCAAATCAAATTCTAATTAATTTGATGACTACTAGCGAAAAAGTCTCATCATAGCCAACACCATGAATCTGTCTATAACCTTTTGCCACTATTCTATCTTCATAGGCTTGCATATTATTGTCGATGTATTTTGTTTTTTTGAAGAACCATTGGCACCCAATGGTTTTAACACCCTTCGGTGGATTCAAGTTCCAAACTTGATTGTCATACATGGACTGCATCTCTGACTTCATGGCCTCTATTCTGGTCCTGAAGCAACTTATATATAGGTACTAGGCTCATCATCTATGAGCGATGCATCATCATCCTCTGTTACGAGATACCCATATCTCTCAGGTTCATGTCGCACCCTATCAGATCTGCGAGGGATGTTGAATTGGATCTTCAACTGATTGTTGAGCCTATTCAGTTTCCATCGATGAAGCAATGTCTTCTTGTGGTTCTCGAGTTTCCTCGAGAATTAATCTTCTCCTATTGTCTCTTTTGGAAATAAATTCCTTTTCTAAAAAGACAGCATTTCGAGCAACAAACATTTTGTTCTCTGTGGGCTTATAAAAGTAGTATCCTTTAGTTTCCTTAGGATATCCCAGAAAATAAACATCTTTCTAGCTGCCAATTTGTCAAAAATTTGGTTCCTTACCAATTATTCGCAACCCCAGATCTTTACAAAAGACAAGTTTGGTCTCTTACCAGTCCATTTCTCAAATGGTGTCTTTTCAACTACTTTAGATGGAACACGGTTAAGGGTAAATATTGTTATTTCTAAGGTGTGTCCCCAAAATGATAATGCTCTGTTCGAATCATCATGGATCAAACCATATCTAATAAAGTTCGATTCATCCTCTAGGACACTTCGTTATGTTGAGGTGTTCTAGGAGGAGTAAATTGTGAAACAATTCCACAACTCCTAACATGATCATCGAATTCTTGGCTCAAATATTCGCCACCTCAATCCGATCGAAGGGCTTTAGTTGTCTTGACAAGTTGATTCTATACTTCACTCTAGAATATTTTGAACATTTAAAAAGATTCATGTTTATGCATCATAAGGTAAACATATCCATACCGGTTAAAATCATCGGTAAATGTGATGAAGTATTGGTATACTCCTTTGCCATGAGTGCTAAGAGGTCCGCATACACCAGTATGTACTAGGACTAATAGATCACTAGCCCTTTCTCCATGACCTGTGAAAGGATTCTTTGTCATCTTGCCCAATAAATAATTTCACATATCCCATATGACTCATAGTCAAAAGAGTCTAAAAGTCCATCGTTATGGAGTTTAAAATGCGTTTCTCGTTTATGTGACCAAGTCGATAGTGCCATAAGTAAGTCAGATTAGAAGCATTCAGATTAGGTTTCTTGGTTACAATATTATAAACTTCCAAAGTGTTGGACTCATCTAGATCAATATTGTAAAAGCCAGTATATAACTTTGCAGTACCATAAAGCAAGTCATCAAAGAAAATACGAATAATCTTATTCGTAATAAGAAAACTGTAACCTTCATAATTTAATGTAGAAATAATATATCTATTCGTAGCAGGAACATAATAGCAATTGTTCAAAACTAACAAAATCTCATTGGGTAAAACTAGAGCATAAGTTCCTACGTCTAGTGCAGCAACTCTTGCTCTATTGTCGACTCTTAGATACACTTTAACTTTTTTCAGCTCTCTACTGCTTCTCAACCCTATACATTTGTACAAATGTGAGATCTACATCCAGTATCCAATATCCAGGAGTTAGAAGTAGATAAGTTAACTCCTATAACAAATATACCTTTGGCAGAGTCACTATCCTTGGTACGCTTTAGCTCTTCCAAATAAACCTTGAAATTTCTTTTCCAGTATCCTGGTTTATCGCAATGATGGCAATTTCCATCTTTAGGAGCTTTAGCCTTGAAAACCGGCTTAGTATGGTCTTTAGATTTGGAAACTTTTGTCTTACCTTTTCCATTGCCTTTGTTCTTGAAGGACTTCCCTTTGGTGACCATCAACACGTAGCTTGGTTTCTTCTTAATGTTCTGCTCAGCCGTTTTAAGCATCCCATGCACCTCAGCAATGGACTTATCCATCTCATTCATATGATAGTTCATAATGAACTGGCCCAAACAATCGGAAAATGAGTTTAGGATCACATCTATGGAGTGATCCTTAAAAAGTGGAAAACCAAGCCTATCAAGATGATAAATATACCCTTTCATCTTGAGTACATGAGCACTGGCAGATATCCCCTCAACCATCTTGCAGGCATACAAGACTTGAAAGGTCTCATACCTCTATTGCCTAGCGTGCTTTGAGAATGTTTCCTTGAGGTGATCATTAAGCTAATAAGCTTCGATTTCTTCTAAATTCTTCTGAAGTTATGGACAAATGGGAGCCAACATAAGACAACTCACATCAATGGAATCATCACAATATTTCTTTCATTTGTATTTTGTTGCTTTGTTAGCATTGTCAGCAGGCTCATCAAGAATTTCATCTTCAAGAACATACAGCTTTGTTTCGTGCTTGAGAACTATTCTCAAGCTCCGGATCCAATCCAGATAGTTGTTGCCATTTTCTTTGAGCTTGTCCTTCTCAAGGACGGATCGCAGTGAAATGGTGGATGTGTTGTTTAATGACATTCTATTATCTACAAAATTCAATATGCAAAGTATTTAGTCACATTTTATTTCTCAAAACTCCCAATAAAATGAAATTCCCTCAATTTTACAACATTTGTAATTTTAGTGGGCTAAGAACCCCATTTTGCACAATTCTAAACTCAACTTTGGCATGAAGCCTAGAATTGAGCTACTTTAGGTGGATAACTCTTTATCCACTACATCATATGTAACTCTTAGATTGTACTTATGGAATTTGTCTTATGCCCAAGCAGGTTATAATCCCATCTTACGCCTTAAGGTTCAAAACTATTTTAAATTCTTAGCTCATTAAAACACGTAGGTATCGCCATTACCCATCCTACCTTACAAAGATAATCCGAGCACCCAGCTTTGGCATGACCCACTCAAGATGATCGAAGTCTTGATAGGTGTTTTAACTGAACGGCATTAAAAAAAATTTAACGAGGGGTTTTATCCTATGTAGCATGTCTATGTTGGATAACATACATCTAAACATACAGCGCATCACATACATGCATAAATTAAAACATACATAGTATCACATTACATAATAAACATAGGATTGTGTATAACATGACCATAACCCTAACGTGATTTTCATGAGCCAACATGAAAATCACAAAGCTCAATCTAAAGGGTATAATTGGTCTTCATTGCTCTTCCAACGCCTTGGAACGTCATACGTGATCAATTGGTTTCTCGATTCCGTCCTTCGTCTCCTTCTTGTCTTTATTACATTAATAAAAAAATACTTCATTAGTAAAATTAAATTATAAGAGGGCAAACGACAAGCAGGTCGTAAATTATAATAATAAATTAAAAGACGACTCACATGCCGTAAAAACCAATTATAATTAAATGACATGCTGGCCGTAAAACTGACTCAAAAGTAAATTGAAACATCCAATCACATTATTGATTAATTTATGGTCATGCCATACACCAACATATACTAATCATCACATAATTAATTAAACATACTATTAAAACTAATTATCACATAATTAATTAAACAAAATATAAATCTGCGTGACAGTCATGTATAAGTTTAATACCCGATCAAAATTCAACAATCTGAAACACTAGCCCAGATGGTCGAGCAGACTCTGTCCGCACTTGGACACACGTGTTCGAATCCTTCCGGCCGCAAGAAATGCATTTTGAAACATTTATTTTGATTTACAAAACAGGATTCACAAGAGGTGTTCCAGCCGAGATGATCGGGACACAGTTTCATGTATGAATCGGCGCGGGATCGAATCCCTTCATCCGCAGAATATTATTTTGCGATTTTACCGCAATCTCGGGTCGTGGTCCGACCCGGACCCGACCCAAATCTACCAGAACCTGACCCGTCTCGCTGTGCTGTTCTAGAACAGTTCTGGACAACAGTTTATGCGATAAACAGTCCAGAAAATTGATTTTGAATGATCTGATTCAATCAAATTAAATCAGAAAAATATTTATAAAATCTCTATTTCATAAATATGATCAAGAACATAATTTATATATATATATATATATTCAAAGCATATAAAATATGTTCTACATAAATAATTAGATCACTGCAAGTTGACCCTGATACCACTGTTGGGAATTTTTACGCGTATCTAATACAATAAATATGAGCAAGACGCAGCGGAATAAACTACCGAAAAAACAAGACGAGGATCTTCCTGAATAATTTAATTGATTTATAAAGATTTCGTCGAATTACCTTAATTCGAAGAATAGATCTGAACCCGGACAAGAAGCTGATTAGAATCCTCTTCCTCTTTCGGTGATCCACACACGAAACAACTGGTACAAATCGGAATGATAGATCCTTACGAATAATGTCGATAAACAGTACAATAGGTAACTCCTTGCTATAAGGGTTTCTACTGTTGATCAGAATCAACTAAAGGAATAAGACAGAGATGGACGAAACGGGCTTCTCGGACAGAAAACGATATGGCCGAATAGAAGAAGGGAGGGCCGATTTTTGGTCTCACACAATTAGGGTCGTGTAATTTTTGTCTTATATCAACTCCTTGTCCAAGACCCTTTATTTGTACTAAGTAAATCCTAGAGTAAAACTCTAGTATTTACTTAGTTGCCCCCCAACTTATTAAATAATACAATATATATAATATCTTATATTATATATTACTTATTATTTAATCCTCTAATAAATATAATATCTAATATTATATTTATCTTTCTCACTTGATATAATTAAATAATATAATACATAATATTCTATATTATATATTATTCATTATTTATTTTCTTTAATAAGTATACTATCCAATATTATATCTATTAATTATTCTTGCTTGTATTTAGTTGTCGTATGTGTGACCCAAAAGGCTTATATTATGTTGGCAATTATTTAATATTTTATTAAATAATAAGTTTTAAGCGGTCTCTAGCAAGACATTATGACTACCCAAATAACATAAGTTTATAGTCTATTAAACTCTTTAACGTCTCAAATACCTTTAACGCGCGATATCATATTTGAACTAAGTCATGGAAATTGTCATACTCATTATGTTCAAATGTTTTCTCGATCTTAAGTAGAATGATTGAATCAAATGACTCTTCATTTGAGCATGGCTATGCATTTCCTTCAGTCCTACTTATTAAGGGCCCAGCAGATATCTCTCTCTAAAGAGGGGGACAAATCCCCATCTTGATTATTCATTGCCCTCTACATGACTCCCACTAATCTCGATCGCGTTAACCTTTATGATCACCATGTTTAAGATGATGTTGGATTACATCAAAGCATAGCAGTTATCATGTTGGACTCTATGATAATTTCAAGGATTTATTGACATACTGTTTTATTGAGATTCACTTATGATATTTTCATGCAGTGATCTCTGTAACACCCCCAGAGCCATCCAGGAATATTACAGTGCTGTGGGACCCGAAATTAAACCCACAAGGCTAAAAGACATTTTTACAAACATTCCAAATACGCCTAAGCGGTGACGACGGTAATATCTTCTAAAATATTCGAGGACTTTATAAAATCTATTTATCAGTACCGTTGTAAAATCTCATTTGAAAGCACAAGGTCAAAACGCCAAAACTCAATAGTTTTCAAAAGTGTACGTTAAGCCACCGCTAGCACGTATCGGCAAAATAGCTTAGAAAACGATTTTCCAAAATGAACCCAAGTTCGCAAAATACTAGCAACCCATTTTAAGACACACTCGCAGTGGATATAACAAATAGCTAAAATACTTTTGCAGCGGAAAATAACAACTACTCAAAGTACTCAATTCACAAACACACGCTATAGCCAGTATCCTCCGGGAAGCTCATCTCTTCACGACCGCTACAAGCTCGGTATCTCAAGAACCTAAAAATAAAGCCCACGACGGGGTCAACCATAATATCCAACAATGATAACGATCACATCACATCAATAATTAAATATCAAAGAAATTACAAAGTAAGAATACTACCAATGTAATCTTACTTCCATAACTTTACCAGCTTGTGATAATCTTCATCAAAATAATCCTTACCATATTCCACATCTCGTATTCTCAATTAACCAATAAACTCAAACACGACATCTATACTGTATCACAAACAATACCCAAGATTCTCAAAAAATCATCATAACTCACTGATATGAAATATACCAACCCTGTCCAACTCAATCTATCGGATAATATCATTAAATCTCAACATGAAAATCGATTGCCAATCAACAGACAAGTATCAAGAAGAAAATATGGAACGTACCTCAAGATACGTAATGCCACGAAAATTCATGTCAATCGAAACCGAGATCAGATCAATACAACATACAGACCTGATCCTAACACAAGACCTACAAATATATACTCATATGACAATGTCAATATGCTCACAACAATAACAACAACGTATACTTATGGTAATCCATCGATCCAGCGCACACATCATAGATTCCCACGATGATCATATTAGATCAACATGTGGTGGATAACCCACAATATACATATGCACAACAACAACACATGGTAAGCCAATGATCCATCGCACAAATCAT
Source organism: Orobanche coerulescens (assembly GCA_033398695.1). NCBI lineage: Eukaryota > Viridiplantae > Streptophyta > Magnoliopsida > Lamiales > Orobanchaceae > Orobanche > Orobanche coerulescens. Next base: position 54,884,026 of record CM065805.1, on the reverse strand, counting down.
AGATTCCCATGATGATCCCGTCGGACCAACACATGGTGGAAGTACTCGTCCAGCGATCCAGCGCACATAGCTATAGATTCCCATGATGATCCCGTCAGACCAACACATGGTGTACAAAACAATCACAACACATATGCACGACACATAACAACATAACTGACATGCCTGACAACAAAAATACATGAATGTATCACAACATGATTGATGCTAAATTACATAAATGATTAGAGTATTTGCCCCGAGTCTTTTGATAGCAATCTCGATGTCGAAAACCATCACCGAAGATTATTCTCAATGTTCGACGATTCAAATTACCATGGACTACAGATAACTCGTATCCTTGTCTTTGCCATCATGTATCCTCGATGCCCAAGTATACCAATAAAAAATGTAAATCATATACATTAGGATTTAATTCTCAAAATCAGAAAACAACGTACAATCCCAAATCTCCAGAGTTCACAATAATGGTCATTGGTATACGAATTATAAACCAATAAAACTGAAACCATTCATTAAATATTATAACTGAGCAAGTAATAACTTGCCTCGATATCGATACGACGATAGTGAAGCCGTTACCAATTTCCTTGCCTTCGTCTACAATCTCCTCGGCCCTCACCAAAGCAATCCATGAACATCCTTGAGATCGACCACAGATATTATTCTAATCAATGATCAATCCTCACAACCTATTGCAATAATCGATAAACAACAAGTTCGATAACAATCAACAATCAATATAACCAATCAACAAACCCAACGGTTCTACAATATCTCGATTAAACACAACCCGAACAACCCAAATCAATAAATCACGAATCCATAACCACAATACGATTCCACAATCTGGTAATCATATCAACAATCAATTCAACCCGATAACCAGGATTATAACATACTCAATTCTGAAATCAATTTCATATACGGATTAATAAGATTCCTCCTTGTTCACACTCTTAGATTCATAGCAAGACGATTATACCGATTATTATCATCAATCCGAATCATCCAATTAGTTCAACATTATAGATAATCATATTCCAAGGCTGTCAAATAATTCAATCATTCGAATTGAACACTTGTTCAATACGTATGAACTTCTAAACTCAAAGATGAATAATAATATCATCAAACTCGTAATCATATTCGTATTCCTATACCTATATTATACCAAAACACATAACTTAGGTCTAGATATGAATATTCCATATTCATATCCAAAACACCAACACCTTACACATATTCATCATATCATGACATATAATTCAAGAGTCCCTCAAGAACATGAATTAATCCGTAATCACGTTCATAATCAACAAAACGACACACCCCAATGTCTTCCAACATCTAAACCATCATATAACTCATAATCCAAGGCACATATCATCATATTCTTCAATATACGCTTCACATAACATCAAGAATCATAACAATACCACCATAACCATCTTCATATGAATTAATCATCAACAACGACATCAAAATCCGAAAGTAAAGGGAGGGATTGTCCAACATACCTCTTGAAGAAGATAACACAATCGAACACCATAAGAATAAACTATATCTTCATATCTCAAGCTCCAAATCCATGCCGTCAAGCTCATAATCAAGTTAGAAGAACCAAAAATCCATCTTGGAGGGTTAAAGGGCGAAAAACAAAGTGAACATCTCCAAAAATGCCAAAGTGACGGGTCTCACCTATTTATATAAACTCAAACCTTACGTACGCTATATGAACTACCTAGCATACGTAACAATCATTACGTACGTTATCCGACCTCGATAGCGTACATAATGACAGTCCAGAACCTACTGTCTCAATTCGTTTGATGGATTACGTACGTAAGGCCCATGCCATAGCGTACGTAACTCTGAATTGACTTGCAACAGTTGTATGTCCATTTAATGTTCGTAATGAGTAATCCATTGCGTACGTGAACCCCTTCGTTGACTTGCCTTTCCACATCTGTGCCGAAAGTTGCAGACCTCGGGACCCACCCATCGATCACAGCCTAGTCCTGTCTGATATGACTTTTGCGTACGTTAATTATCCCTATTAACGTACGTAAGCATAATGCACCTTACGTACGTTAACTATCCTTCATAACGTACGTAATCCTTGTGTATTAGCATACGCTAAGTCCTTACTTTAGCGTACGTTAATCAGTCTATATTTATCCAATTCCAACTGTTCTTATCCGTCTTCTCGATATACCAGATACGTATACATGATATACTGAGTACATACTCGTCCAATAATATTCTCGTACAACATATCTGACACACAATATCTTCAGATGTAATTTTCGACCACGTACAACAATTATACCAATACATATGTCTCAGTCCTTCAATTATTTTATCCACACTGTGCAGTATAACTCGGATAAAATAACATTAAACAACCATAGTAGAAATTCAGGATATTACATTCTACCCCACTTAAAATAAGTTTCATCCTTGAAACTTGCAATCCGATCACAATCAAAAGTTCAACCACAATATCCAGATTCATCACGAAATCGATCAATCATAATCATTAATGAATAACCAAAACAGTATACTTACAAATGCGCGAGGTCGATGATCTCCTGCGATACTAGCAAATGACCCCACTTCAAAGCCTCAATACGCGTACAATCACAATTTCATGAATTTCAATAAAATACATCGTTATAACTCAATTATGGAATAATCCATCCGTGTCAAAGCCTGTCTGCCTGGTCACACAATCAAGTCCCAATCCTGATAAAACGAATAATAAACGATACATCTGTGAAAAAACTGCCCAAAACAATGGCAACAAATCCCAAAACATCGGCACAAAGTCTGAACGCTCATACGATCAATAACAATGATTAACCAATAAATTAACTGAGAATATCATCGACATGATAAACTCCAACACGACCAATCAAAGGTCAAAACATAACCGAGAATATCATCCACATGATAAACTCCAATACTACCAACGAACGATCGACAATAACCGGGGATACCCTCACACGGTAGCCCCAACACGATCAACACAGAACCACATGGATAGATATACGAAAGAATAAAATTCTCAAAACGTTACACAAATCACATACCGTGGATCTCAAAGAAACACACCCGACTGTTAAACATACCCTTTGGGCATATAAACAACAAGTCACAAACCGTCGAACATACCCAATCATACATGGAGTGGGAACGACTAATCAACATCCAAAATAACCATCCTGAGGTCACCATCCCCAAATCTACACTTACTAAGAAATCACTCAAAATACCACATGCGAAGAAAATCAGTTGGCCCAAAAGTCAAAAGTCACTATAGCAAAATCATGCTACTACCACGCTAATGGAGTCACATAGCACATATGCCCCAGTTTCACAAACCCAAAGTTCCAAAATCATATTCTGTACTGAATCTACAACACGCGGCATATTTCTCTTATCTGGTCAACCAATCGGTCATCCCTTGATAACCAAACTACCATACTAAAGTTCGAACCTCTTTTCATCATACCATTGATGTGTTATCCATCTTATGAGTCTCACTAGGGACTCCACCATGATATGCATTATGTACTACGTTTGTACGTATACCAATAACATTTTTAAAACAGCTTTGAAATCATACAATCTTGTCAATAAAACCCATTTTCAAAAGTTCTTTCAAGAATTTCAAAACTTAATATATATATATATATATATTCGTGAGGCTAAAACTAATATCCGAAAAGTTAATCCGGCTCGCTCATGTCAAGTTCTCGATGACAATTCTTTTCGAATACACATGATTAAATAAAATGAAATTATGCAAATGATTGACCATATCCATACTCCTGTATACCAATTCGACTCATCACCAATTCCACTGACATTCGGCCAGAAAATCACACAATATAATCCAAAATCTTATTGTATAGACTTTGTTAAAATCATGTTTTCCACGTATGACTCGCTACATCGATGATGATCTCATTCTGCAACACTTCAACTATGCTATGATGAAACATCTTTTTTTAAAGACAACAATACTGTCTCTAAAAATAAATTTAAGAAAATACATTTTCATGACAGTGAGCAAAATAGTTTATTCAAAATATATCATGTTGAAAAGTATCATTTTCAAATGTTCAAAAACAGTTTCGTGTATCTCAAAATTAACTCGCATGACTACATGTTCCTCTCAACAATCCACAATATTTCTCCCAAATGCACAACTCTGTTTTCCATGTTTAACCGACATATTGATTTTCTATAATCATAGCTTCTCAAAATCATTGGTTTTGTCCCAACTATTGTATTCTGCTACCTCACCCAATAACACATAATATTCTCCCCAAATCTCAAAGTACATCAACTTATAACTGAAAATAACCTCAATGCAATCCAAAATTCCAAATACTTACATATCGTGAAGCCGACGATTCCCCATGATACTGACATAGGTCTCAACTCTAGAAATATAAACGATACGGATATTTTTCAAAACATACATTTTTCAAAATCAGTTCAGCTCAAAATATGACATATCTCTTTCCAAAGAATCACGTTAATGTCATTTGGATAAGTTTAAAACAACCACAATAACACACTGGGAAACCATATAACACATAATCCCGAGTGAACAACAAAAACCGAGGGCTCTAATACTTGCCAACTGACAACTCAAATGACGTGACAAAAACACGACTCGACTCGACCCGACAGCCTAGGTTTTCGCAACCTAAGCTCTGATACCATATTCTGTAACACCCCTAGAGCCATCCGAGAATATTACAGCGCCGTGTGAAACACCCCCGAGTTATTCAGGGTATATTACAACACTGTGAGCCCTGCCGGGGGACCCATAAGGCTAATTATACGTGGAACTATGAACTTTGACCGAGGAGGTCCAATACAATGAAATGAAGGATAATGAAAATGGTACTCAAACCATATCCAATATACATCCAAATATAACACATCTCAGTTCAGTAACACAACAACACTGGTTGGAGCATCAAGGAAACTAAAAATAGTATTCGAGTATTCAAAATCCATTCAAGTACAACAACGCAGAATGGAGGAAATACAAAACATAAGCAAAGACAAGACACAGCATCACACTTGCCCATCATCTTCATGGCGACCCAGTACCTGCCTGTATGCTCTCCCAGATCCTGAAATACATGAAAAGTATTTCCCCCATAAAGGGGTTAGCCGTCGAATATCTGGTACAAGTATATCGAATAAGAAACACAATACTTCTCGACAATAAAGTAAAAATAATTGTCAATTCATCATATCAAGACTAGTCTTCCGGAATAACTAAATCTCATTTCAATAGATACATGATTAACCATGAAACCTCACCAAAGGCAAAGGAACCCTATGAGGACCAGTCGGACCCTCCCAGAGTGGCTAACCCAAACTATGCATGGAACCGCACCAAAGGCCACGGAACCCTCTGAGGACCCGTCGTGTAATACCCGTATTTTTTATTGAATGTTTGACCTTTCCGTTCTTCCTATTTTGTCGCTATGTAAACTCTTGGTGATGTTGTCGATGTTTATCTAGAGTTTCGTGCCTTGTTTGTATCTTGATCGTGTTGTTTAGACCTTTCAGAAGTGTTTTGGGTCAGGGAGATAGCGGACGCTAGGCCTATGCTAACGCACGCTAATTTTGCTTGAGTAGCGCACGCTAGCTTTGAGCCTTAGCGCGCGCTAACGGACCAGACAGGGCAAAGGCAGTAGCTAATTTCACTCTCTGATCTAGCAGTTAGCGCACGTTAGGAGTTCGCTAGCGCACGCTATTCGTGGTCAGTAGCACATGCTAACATCGTCCGTAGCGCACGCTAACGAGTTGAGTCGACAGAGGCAGTGAGGTTTTTAGACTTTCTGGACTAGCAGGTAACGCACACTAAACAGTGGCTAGCACATGTTATATATGTTGTTTAGCACGCGTTAGTGCTCAGTGTTAATGCACGCTAGCGGACTGAGACAGTGAACTGGGACTTTGGCAGGACACCAGTTAGCGCACGCTAAGGATGTGGAGTAGCGTACGCTAACATCTGTGGATAGTAGCCACTTGACTACCGGGTGACCCCGTTAGCGCACGCTAATATTGAGGCGTAGCGTGCGCTAGACTGGGACAGTATATAAGGGGACAGTCAACCCCTGCACTTGTCATTTCACATCATTTCCACTTTTTCCGATCGGGAGAGCTCGGGAGAGGCGATTTGGGGTGATTTGAGGCGGTCCTTCTTCATATATCATCATCTTGGGTTGGATAACAAGGATTATACAACATCTAATACATTTCTATCCTCCAAGTCAAGGTAAATTCCTTAGAACCCTAGTTTTTGGGAATTTTGGGGATTTTCTTAGATTCATCCGATTTATCCGTTTTGGAGCTTGAGAACCCTGAGATTATGATGTATCCGTATACATGCTTTCCCTATAATTTTACGGATTGGTTTGTGCCGTGTTCGGACTTGTAAGGGTTTGGGTGATTTTCCAAACCCTAGTTGTTTACCCTTGTATTTTCGTGAATCGTAAACGGGTTTCGGGAGTTTCTTCGTGTGTTTTGAGTATGTATTTTTTATTATCATATTCCTTGCGAATCGTTTAGGTGCCGGAAGTGGGTTCTCGGACCTACCGAACTTATACTCTTTTCCGTTCGAATTCTAGATGTCTCAAAGGCAAGTATATATTTATGATTATATGTTCTCGATTTTGAAAGTAAGATATATGAATGGTATGATTGTTTATATCCACTATGGGGTGGGCCGACATGTCCCCTGAGAGTTTCGTAGCCTCTGGTGCGATTCCATGGATAATTTGGGTTAGCCACTCTGGGGTGGGCCGACGGGTCCCCTGAGGGTTCCGTAGCCTCTGGTGCGGTTCCACGGTTGATCATGTATGCATTGTTGTGATCCTATGAGATTTAGTTATTCCAGAATACTAGTCTTGAAATGATGAATTGACGATTACATTTACTTTATTGTCGAGGAGTATTGTGTTTCATATTCGATATACTTGCACTAGCTATTCGAAGACTAACCCCTTTATGGGGGAAATACTTTTTATGTATTTCAGGTTCCAAGAGAGCGGACTGGCATGTATCGGGTCGGCATAAAGATGATGGGCAAGTGTGATACTGTGTCTTGTCCCCAGTTATATTTTTGTGTTCCTCCATTCAGTGTTGTACTGGAAGGGTTTTTGGAATACTCGAGTATTGTTTTTTTTAGTTTCCTTAATGTTCCGGTATGTGTTGCCGAGGTATTGATTTGTGTTGTAATGTAATTGGTTACATTGGATATGGTTTGAATGACATTTGTATTATCCTTCATTTCGTTGTATTTAGACCTTCTCGGTCAAGTTCTATAATTCCGCGTATGAATAGCCTTGTGGGTCCCACGGCGGGGCTCACGGCGCTGTAATATACCCTGAATAACTTGGGAGTGTTACAAAATATGATATCAGAGCTTAGGTTTATGGATACCTAGGTTGTCGGTCTTTTGGGTCGATTGAGTCATTGTTTATCTACAGTATCACTACTTTGCCATCATCATAGAGCGGCCGGTACTTGTAAGTCCTATTACTCTTCTTGTGTTTTCTTAATCGCTTTGATTTTAGTTTGATATTATTGAGAATCGGTCACTTCGAGGACGTGCGATTTGGATTGTACTTACGTACTTTGTGTATCCTTTAGAATGTCTATTGACAGGGGATAGAGACGAGACCATGGTCGCAGACGCGGACTTTTCTTTGAGATATTTTCAAAATTGCTAATTGCGGTATTGATGTGTGTTTGTGTTATGTTTAGACTCTGTATGGGAGTTGGATGCTAGTATCATGGGAGGTCATCGACTTCACGCACATGTAAGTATACTATTTTGGTTATTCACTCGTGGCGACGATTGATTGCTCTTGTGATGAGTTTGGAAATTTTGGGTTGATCTGTTGTTGGTTGACAGTTATAATTGAGGATATCGTGTATCAGGTTGTTTAATTTTGATATCGGGTATATCATATGAGAATGTTATTGAATCAAGTATATGTATTCAGCATGTCGTATATACGTGTCCAGTATGTCGAGGCAACAGACAGGAACAATTGGAATTGGCTAAGTGTAGCCTGATTAGCACACGCTAATAGTGAAGCATAGCGCACGCTAGTGTACAAACTTAGCGAACGCTAAAGGCTTAGACTCTCGCACAAGGCCATGTCAGAACTTATTCGAGTGGTTGGCAAAGTTGTCCACAGCTTCTGGGTTTCATGCGTCAACGACATTTAGCACACGCGGGACATAAGTATTAGCGCACGCTAAATGTAGAACAGTCAAGAGAATCCCGGCAATCGCGGGTGCTTTCGGCATGTGGGGCACAAGCATCTTCTGGGCAGGTGCAGGCTGTCGAGTCAACTATGATTAGCGCATGCTACGGGTGGATAATAGCGTACGCTAATGAGACTTTTACTGTAGCAAGTCAATGCTATGTTAAGTACGCTATGGCAAGGATTTTACGTACGTAACACTTGGCACGAAATGAGGCAGTAGCCTCTGGACCTCGATAGCACACGCTAACAAATTCAGTTAGCGCATGCTATGGTAAGTAACGTGTGCTATTTTGTGAGAGTGGCACACGCTAGTAGTGTGCAATTGAGTAATGTTATCCATTTCGGCCCGGTCTTTCTTTTCCACTGATAGAGAGAGCTCTTGGAGGATATTTGTGGTTCTAAATACTTGCGTAATCATGGAGTTGGTCATTTTTAACAACACTAAGCTTGGAATCGATTGGAAATGGATTCAACCTTGAGAATCAATCCATTTCTTCGAAGAGGTAATTAATATTCACCTTAGATTTGGTTTTGGATTGAATATCGTTGTTCTTGAGTTGATAATCATCATATATATGAGTTGATAAGTATGATTATGGATGGATTACCACGTTATGTTGATATTATTGTTGAAGTGCGGATATTGATATGATTCGTGTGGTTTTGAATAGTGTTGTTTATCTTCAAGAGATATGTTGGTTAATATCTCCAGACATTTCGACTTTGACGTTGTTGTTGATGATTAGTTCATATGATAATAGTTTATGGAGGCGTTATGATGATTCTTGGTATCCCACGGGAAGTTTGTTAAAGAAGATGATGACATGATGACTTATATGTTGGATTATGTTATGTTGTCATGAGCATGGTTAGGGAATCATAGTGTTCTTGGCAGTATTATTGCGATTCCTGATGTTATGATGATATATGCCTTAGACTATGAGTTAGATGATGGCTTGGAAGTTAGAACATTGTATTTTGTCGTTTGGTCGATTGTGGACGTGATTTCGGATTAATTCATGATTCTTGAGAGACTCTTGAATTATATGAGATGATGAACATTTATAAGAAGTGTGGGTGTTTTGGATATGAATATGGAATATTCATGTCTAGAGCTGAATTATGTGTTTTGATATAATATTCGCATAGGAATACGAATATGATTATGAGTTTGATGAAATTATTATTCATCTCTGAGTTTGGAAGTCCATACATATTGAACAAATGTTCAAGTCGAATGATTGGATTGGTTGATAACCTTAGAATATGATTATCTATAATGTTGAACTAATTGGATGGTTCGAATTAATGATAATCATCAGAAAATTTTAACTATGGTTTTGCAATAAAGAACCTTGTTAATTCGTATTTAAGAATTTAGTTTGGAATCGATAACATTTAGACCGTTGTTGGTTCGAATTGGTTGCTGATATGATCATCATATTCCGGCTCGTATTGTGGACAGGGATTTGTAAGTGTCTGAGTTGGATTGTTCAGACTGTGTTTAATCGAGATATGGTGGAACTGTTGAGTTTTTGGTTTGGTTGTATTGATATCGATCGTTATCGAACTTGTTGATTATTAATCCTTCTTTATATAATAAGTTGTGATGTCTGATCGTGGATTATGACTGTTGTGATACGATTGAGGTTGAAGAGTTCGTAGATTACTTTGGTCGGGGCTGAGGAACTCATAGACGAAAGCAACTGAATTGGTAACAGTTAGTTGTATTGATATCGAGGCAAGTTTTATACTTGTACTAGTCAATGAGATTGATGTTATCATGTATCTGCATGAATGTGTGTATCATGTCGAGACTTGGTCTCTTTGTGATTTTGTTGATATCAGGGGATTGTTTGATACGATATCATTCGGAAAGTTATGACAAATGTTATTGTTGTTTGTAAATGGCCGGTTCAGGGCATTACGATACTTGTTGATTATATTGATGCCAACCAGCGGTTCGCGGTATTGATGTATCTGTAATATCCGTGTTTTCTATTTTTGGTAATTTCTATTTTTGGTGTATGTTCGTTTCGGACAACTCGCTTAGTACTGTTTTGGAATTCTGAATCTATTTTGTTCTTGGAGTTTTTCCGTCTGGATGAGTTTCGAGGATGTTTTTGCATAATTTCATCTTAATTTATATCTTGTCGTATGTACGTTCGATTCTCGTAAAACTTATTCGTTTCCGTTGTTTCTTGATTTGTATAAGTTTGTATGGTTGAATTGGTCGTGTTGAAATTTTCGGTTTGTTAATCCGACGTTGCATCGTGATTTTTCGGGCTCTTGGGCCGTTTTTGTAATTTTCATAAGTTTGGGGAATTTCGCTTCATTTGCTTCATTTGAGACTCTCTAGTGATCGGGATTATATTTTCTTTCTAAACTCAGCTTCGTTGTTTCGGATACCCCATGTTTATACTTTTGATTCTATCCTTGTGTTGCGTTTCGTCGTTGTATCGACTGTGCTGAGCTAAGTGTTTAGCAAAGGTCAATCGCCGCATGCATAACGTACGTTATGCATGCTCCTTTACGTACGTTATATAGGTATCATAACGTACGTTATACCCCATTGGTAACGTACGTTATGGTTTCGCAGAAAGTGTCCAGATTGTTCGTTACGTACGTTAACCTGAGAGGGGTTACGTACGTAACCTTCATAACGTACGTTAACAATAGGCGTTAACGTACGTAACTCGCCGTCAGGTCTTTTAATTCCTGACTTATTTCCGGTCGACTTATTTCACTCCTTTTCTTTCTTTCTCGCGACGTGAGTTTCCTTTGGGCGATTTCAAGCGATTCATCCGGTGCAATCCGTAGGAACCTTCTAAAGATCGATTTTTGCGTCCCAAGCAAGGTTTATCATCATCATAATCATCCTCCATCCGTCCGAATCGAGGTATACATCGATGAACCCTAGTTTTTTTGGGGATTTCGGGATTTTTGGCATAATTCTTCCTTTTAATCCGTTTTGGCTTCGACGACTTGTTAGATTACGATTGTGTAGTCGTAAATCCCTTGTTTCCAGTATAGTTTAATGGATCTAACCTAGTAATTTCTTCATTGTTAGATTATAGCCATCGTGGACTTCGTATTTTCCGACAAATCGTTCTAAGGGGTAGAATTAGGATTAATTCTTACCTTTCCGCATTATTGAGACTTGTGTATACCGTTATTGTGTTAGGAACGGATTTGGGAAGATTGTTCGGACCGAAACCTATTCTTTCGCTGCTTCCTTCGCTTCGCTTCTTTCAAGGCAAGTACATGTATTACATTTCTATGTATGTTGTGATTTTCAAATGAATGATGAATTGTGATTTTCGGGTGCGTGAGTTGTGTTCCTTCCACCTGAGTGTCCGACGAGATGTCCGGGGTCGATACTAAGGGCTACGGCCGCGTAATTGGACTTTGGTGCGTGTGTGATTGAACTTCCACCCGAGTGTCCGACGGGATGTCCGGGGTCGATACTAAGGGGTACGGCGGAAGTGGTATCCCACCCGGAGTGTTCGACGGATGTCCGGGGTCGATACTAAGGGGTACGCCACGGATACCATTGTGATTTTGTGATATCGTGATGACTGGAAATTGATGTGATAGCCAATGTATTATTCCGGAATATATATATATGGCAAATGATTTCTGATTGAGATGATTGTGCTAAAAACCGTATTTTGTATATAATGATGTGTAATTTTGTACTTCCACTAGCTATTCGAATGCTAACCCTTAAATGGGGAAATGCGTCTTATGCATTTCTGTACCGGAGAGCCGAGGAGCAGCACGGACACGCACGTAAAGGATGGGTGGCTTGATGATGTGGCTCGAGTCCTGTAATTTTATGTTTTGTCATTGCATTTGTAGCATCGGAATTAAACTGTCTACTTTTAAACTTGGTTTAAGTCTTCACGTGGGCTACGGATTGGTATTTATTTTATGTTCATGTACTCCGTTAAAATTGTTTTGGCCGAGGCCACGGCCTTATTTACTTTGAGTGCATTGTTTGGAATTACATTGTGGGTTATGTGTCATGTGTTAGCCTGGTAGACCTCACGAGGGTTCTACGGCGTGTAATGTCCCATTTGCGAATTGGGGTGTTACATTTATGGTATCAGAGCTTAGGTTTTGAATACCTAGCCGCTTAATTTTGGGTCTGTTAGTTGCGTCATTAGAGACAGTCGTTGAGCCTAATATCATCATGCTACCGTCTGTTCGTGCGACCCGTGGCTGTAAGTCTTCTCAAACTCTTTTATTCTGTATTCGTTTTCTTGCGTTGTTCGGAATTGAGGGTTATGAATACCAACCTTGTAAATTGTGAATTTTTCTGATCTTGTTCTTTTCGTATTTTCTTCAGTATGTTGAGAGGTCGTGGTAGACCAGCTAGGGGACGCGGCCGAGGCCGTGGTCGGGTGCCGATAATGAAGAGGGCTCACTTTCTCGGCCCTCCGCAGACTCACCTCTCACTCGAGGCCGTCGGGTAATAATGCCGACGCCTGCTACCGCTGCATTTCGCAGCTAGTAGACCAGCCTTGCTCGATAGCTCGTGGTGGACGCTAATCCGCCCCGACACCCGAAGAGGAAGCTAGTAAGTGGCTTCGCACGGTGTCTAAGATGCACCCTCCTCGTTTCTCCGATCTTCCGACTCCCTCGGTTGGGAGAATTGGCTCTTCACCGTCTGTGGCCTTTGATGCCGTAGCTTGTCCCAAGACAGAGCGTACATATTGCCCAGCACTCCCGGATAAGGAAGTCGCGGAGTGGTGGGAGGCCGTTGCGCCCAGAGATCGTCGGGCCACTTGGGATGAGTTCGTGGGCTGCTATGGAAGCGTAATATTGTCCACCGCCGCTAAGGAGCGCAGACTGTGGAGTTTTTCACCGCTACACCTCGGGATGTGCCGATTTCTCGTGCCATTATTTCCTACAATCAGCGGTTGGTTTTGTGAGAGACCAGTGAGGACGGAGGCCGATAAAATCCGTTACTTCAATATGCGCATGAAACCGCATATCGTGCAGCAGTATGGCACCGCTCATGTGTGCCACCTTGAAGGAATATCGATCGCGCCCGCGATCGAGATGGTCCCTAATCAAAGTCGGTTTCGAAGCTAAGAAGCGTAAGACCACCGCGGGTTCTCGGCCGTAAAGGTGGTCGCCGAGGTCTCGCTCGTTCCTACGCACGGAAGAGACCGCTTCACCGGCCGGGGATCTCGTGGTAATCGCTCACCCAAATTGCTTCGTGGCAGTGGTTTGTTTTAACCGCAACCAATATGAGCATTTGATGAAGGATTGCCCTTTTCCTCCGCTTATTTGTTTTACTTGGGCGTATCGCATCGGGCACCCATTGTGAGAGGGCCACTGTGGCCGCTAGAGTCCCGACTACCACCGCCGATCGGAGGGAGCACAAGATTCCAGCTTACTCATGTTCCGCAGGTTCGGGCCGTGGTAGGGCCTGGTCACCGGATCACCGTCTGGCCGAAGTTCGGCCCGATTCACCCCGGTTGTATCGGATGAGGCGTACAGAGGAGACAGACGCCCAGCGCCAGTACCACTCGATCCTTACTCATCCAGCCAAGATTTTTGATTCGGGTGCTACCCATTCCTTTATTGCTTCGGATTGTGTGAGTCGTATTGGTTTTGACCGCTTGTTTGAGTGTGAGCCGTTTGTAGTGGGTACACCCGGTGGAGATCGTATGGTTGGGGACCGGGAAGTTAGGGATTGCCCGGTGAGGATCGGGAGCCGGATTGGCCTCGAATCTCATTGTTATAGACCTTAAGGGTGAGGATTTGATCCTCGGGGACGATTAGTTAGATCGTCACGGTGCTATCATGAACTATCGGACTCGTACCATCTCGATAGTTGCCGAGACGGCACCGAGCATACTCTAGTCGGTTGTAAGCCGGGTAGATCGGGAGTGTGATTAGCGCCTTGAAGGCGATGAAACTTTTGAACCAGGTTGTGTCGCCATCGTGTTTCGCTCTGCAGCGGAAGATGGTGGGGTTGACATATTGTCGATTCCATTGTTAGCGAGTATCCCGATGTATTTCCTGATGACTTGTCGGGATTACCACCACATCGAGAGGTGGAGTTTCCTATTGACCTTGAGCCGAACGCGCCCCTATTTCTCGAGCACCGCACCGTATGGCACCGTCGGAGATGCTAGAGTTGAAGAATCAGTTGGGAGAGTTGTTAGATAAAGGGTATATTCGACCGAGCGCATCGCCTTGGGGTGCGCCTGTACTTTTTGTCAAGAAGAAGGATGGATCGCTTCGTTTATGCATCGACTATCGAGAATTAAACAAGCTAACCATCAAAAATAAATACCCTTTGCCCAGGATTGACGATTTGTTTGATCAGCTTCAAGGGGCGACAGTCTTTTCGAAGATTGATTTGCGATCGGGCTACTACCAGTTGAGGATTCGGGACGTCGATATTCCGAAAGCTGCCTTTCGGACGAGATATGGCCATTACGAGTTTGTGGTTATGCCTTTCGGGCTAACCAATGCCCCAGCAATGTTCATGCAGTTGATGAACAAAGTTTTTATTGAGTATCTCGACAAATTCGTAGTCGTTTTTATTGACGATATTCTCATCTATTCACGGAGTCGGGAGGAGCACGCCTTACATCTTCGGATTGTATTAGACACTTTGAGGGCTGAGCAGTTGTACGCGAAGTTCTCTAAGTGTGAGTTTTGGCTCTAGGAAGTTACGTTCCTCGGGCATGTGATTTCAGCAGAGGGAGTTCGGGTAGATCCGCAGAAGATAGAGGCAGTGATGGCTTGGGAGCCGCCTAAAAATGTGAAGGAGGTGAGGAGTTTTCTGGGTCTTGCCGGCTATTACCGTAGATTCGTTGAGGGATTTTCTAAGATCGCTAGACCACTCACTCAGTTGCTCCAAAACTCGTGGTTCGAGTGGACTGCAGACAGCAGACGCTTTGACGAGTTAAAGAAACGTTTGACTACCGCACCCGTTTTAGCATTGCCTCAGGGGAACGAAGATTTCGTAGTGTATAGTGATGCTTCGGGCCTTGGGCTTGGATGTGTTTTGATGCAGAGAGACAGAGTGATTGCTTATGCGTCCCGCCAATTGAAACCTTATGAGGTAAATTATCCCACGCACGATTTGGAGTTAGTCAGGTCGTTACCTTAAAGATATGGAGGCATTATCTCTATGGGTCGTCGTGTAAGATTTTTACGGACCACAAGAGTCTCAAGTACATCTTCAGCCGTAAAGAGTTGAATATGAGGCAACGTAGGTGGTTAGAGCTAATTAAAGATTACGACCTCGAGATACTTTACCATCCGGTAAGGCCAACGTAGTGGCCGATGCGTTGAGCCGAAAACCGATGGCTTTACGGATGTTAGAGGTACTTACACCACGAGTAGGATCCAGAGATTTCATCTGTCGAATATTGAGGTTTGGGTTCGTAGAGTTCAGGCCGGCTTTGTGCGTTAGAGATCACTTCGTCCTTGATCGATGATATTAAGGCGAAACAAGATGATGATCCGTGTTTGGTCCAGTTGAGGGAGGATGTGAGGAAGGGGAAAGCCCCTGGATTTGTGATTCGTGATGATGGCGTTACGAGATTTCGCGGCAGATTATGTGTACCGAATGTTATTGAGCCGAGACAAGATCTTGAGCGAAGCTCATACCACGCCTTACTCCATACATCCTGGTACGAGTAAAATGTACAAGGACGTGAGGAGTAACTACCGTGGAGTAATTTGAAGACAGACGTTAGCGAGTTCGTGTCGAGATGTTTGACCTGTCGGCGAGTTAAGATCGAGCATCGGCACCCGCGGGTTTTTATGACCACTTCCCATCCCGGAGTGGAAATGGGAGGATATTTCTATGGATTTCATTACCAAGATGCCTAGGACTCGGATCGAATGAACATGATTTGGGTTATTGTCGATCGACCACCAAATCAGCTCATTTCGGGTATTAAGGACACTTGGGGTCCAGAGAGGTCACGAGTGTTTATTGCGAGATCGTGAGATTACATGGGACTCCTAAGAGTATTGTTTCGGATCGTGATGGCGGTTTGTATCACATTTTGGCAGTCGCTCATCGAGCTTTGGGACCGAGTTGAGACTCGGTGACGCCTTACCACCCTCGCATCGACGGCGGTCGGAGCGGACGATCCAGACGTTGGAGGATATGTTGAGAGCCCGTGCCCTAGATTGGAAGGATGATTGGGAGTCGCACTTGCCGTTGATCGAGTTTACGACAACAATAGTTGGCACGCCTCGATCAAAGTGGCACCATTTGAGGCATTGTATGGGAGGAGGTGCAGATCGCCGTTGTGTTGGGACGATGCGTCCGAGCCGATTGGTACCGAGCCCGATATGGTAGTTGAGACGAGGGAGAAGATTACTCGATTCGTGATAGATTGTTGACGGCCCGAGTCGGCAAAGTCTTATGCCGACACGCGTCGCCGGCCGTTGGAGTTTGAGGTGGGAGATCATGTTTTGCTTAAGGTGTCGCCGACACGGAGTTTACCGCTCGGCCGGAAGGGTAAACTTAGTCCGAGATATATTGGGCCGTTTGAAATTTTAGAGAGAGTGGGAGAGCTTGCCTATCGGTTGGGTTTGCCGCCCCTTGAGTCACGTTCATAACGTATTTCATGTTTCCTACCTTAGGAAGTACGTATCGGACCCTAGCCATATTCTTGATTTTGGAGAGATCGACTGGGACCCGACATTACCTTTGAGGAGAGGCCGATTCAGATTTTAGAGCGTCGGGTGAAGCAACTTCGTCATAAAACCATTCCTCTGGTTAAAGTTCAATGGTCGAGACATGGATCCGAGGAAGCCACATGGGAGACGGAAGAGAGTATGCGGTCGAGATACCCCGAGTTGTTCGCGTTGTAAGTTTCGGGACGAAACTTATTTTTAGGGGAGATAATGTAATATCCGTGTTTTCTATTTTTGGTAATTTCTATTTTTGGTGTATGTTCGTTTCGGACAACTCGCTTAATCTTGTTTTGGAATTCAATCTATTTTGTTCTTGGAGTTTTTCCGTCTGGATGAGTTTCGAGGATGTTTTTGCATAATTTCATCTTAATTTATATCTTGTCGTATGTACGTTCGATTCTCGTAAAACTTATTCGTTTCCGTTGTTTCTTGATTTGTATAAGTTTGTATGGTTGAATTGGTCGTGTTGAAATTTTCGGTTTGTTAATCCGACGTTGCTTCGTGATTTTCGGGCTCTTGGGCCGTTTTGTAATTTTCATAAGTTTGGGAATTTCGCTTCATTTGCTTCATTTGAGACTCTCTAGTGATCGGGATTATATTTTCTTTCTAAACTCAGCTTCGTTGTTTCGGATACCCCATGTTTATACTTTTGATTCTATCCTTGTGTTGCGTTCGTCGTTGTATCGACCGGCCGAAGCTAAGTGTTTAGCAAGATCAATCGCCTGCATGCATAACGACGTTATGCATGCTCCTTTACGACGTTATATAGGTATCATAACGCACGTTATACCCCATTGGTAACGCACGTTATGGTTTCGCAGAAAGTGTCCAGATTGTTCGCTACGACGTTAACTCGAGAGGGGTTACGACGTAACCTTCATAACGCACGTTAACAATAGGCGTTAACGCACGTAACTCGCCGTCAGTCTTTTAATTCCCGACTTATTTCCGGTCGACTTATTTCACTCCTTTTCTTTCTTTCTCGCGACGTGAGTTTCCTTTGGGCGATTTCAAGTGATTCATCCGCAATCCGTAGGAACCTTCTAAAGATCGATTTTGCGTCCCAAGCAAGGTTTATCATCATCATAATCATCCTCCATCCGTCCGAATCGAGGTATACATCGATGAACCCTAGTTTTTTTGGGGATTTCGGGATTTTTGGCATAATTCTTCCTTTTAATCCGTTTTGGCTTCGACGACTTGTTAGATTACGATTGTGTAGTCGTAAATCCCTTGTTTCCAGTATAGTTTAATGGATCTAACCTAGTAATTTCTTCATTGTTAGATTATAGCCATCGTGGACTTCGTATTTTCCGACAAATCGTTCTAAGGGGTAGAATTAGGATTAATTCTTACCTTTCCGCATTATTGAGACTTGTGTATACCGTTATTGTGTTAGGAACGGATTTGGGAAGATTGTTCGGACCGAAACCTATTCCTTCGTCGTTTCCTTCGTTTTGTTTCTTTCAAGGCAAGTACATGTATTACATTTCGTTATGTATGTTGTGATTTTCGAAATGAATGATGAATTGTGATTTTCGGGTGCGTGAGTTGTGTTCCTTCCACCCGGAGTGTCCGACGGGATGTCTGGGGGTCGATACTAAGGGGTACGGCCGCGGAAGTGGACTTGGGTGCGTGTGTGGTTGAACTTCCACCCGGAGTGTCCGACGGGATGTCTGGGGGTCGATACTAAGGGGTACGGCCGCGGAAGTGGTATCCCACCCGGAGTGTTCGACGGGATGTCTGGGGGTCGATACTAAGGGGTACGGCCACGGGATACCAGTTGTGATTTTGTGATATCATGATGACTGGAAATTGATGTGATTGCCAATGTAGTATTCCGGAATATATATATATATGGCAAATGATTTCTGATTGAGATGATTGTGCTAAAAACCGTATTTTGTATATAATGTTGTGTAATTGTGTACTTGCACTAGCTATTCGAATGCTAACCCCTTAAATGGGGGAAATGCGTCTTATGCATTTCAGGTACCGGGAGAGCTGAGGAGCAGGCACGGGACACGCACGTAAAGGATGGGCTGGCTTGATGATGTGGCTCGAGTCTGTAATTTTATGTTTTGTCATTGCATTTGTCGAGTACTGGAATTAAACTGTCTACTTTTAAACTTGGTTTAAGTCCCCTGCGTGGGCAACGGATTGGTATTTATTTTATGTTCATGTACTCCGTTAAAATTGTTTTGGCCGAGGCCACGGCCTTATTTACTTTGAGTGCATTGTTTGGAATTACATTGTGGGTTATGTGTCATGTGTTAGCCTGGTAGACCTCACGAGGGTTCTACGGCGTGTAATGTCCCATTTGCGAATTGGGGTGTTACAGTATCGACTATTGTTATTGATTTTGGTGCTTCGCTATTGGTGTTGTATTGGCCTATTGAAGGCATTGATGTATTCGATTGTCATCTTCGTTATCGTAACCGATTAAAGGTGCCGAGACATCCATTTAACTGTTGTTATCGGTTAGCCATTTTAAGGCAATCGAGGTATTGAATTGGGATTATCGAGGATATTCCCCATCCGTTGTGTCGTTATTATCGATTGACCATTCTAAGGCAGTCGAGGTATTTGAATTGGGACCACCGAGGATGGTGCCCATCCGTGAGTTATTGTTGTCGTGCTGGCCGACTCAAAGCTGCACACTATCATTCCTGTGAACTTGGTAATTATGTGATCGTTGAGGTTTGAGGATTCCAGGAGTGTTGCGTTGTGATTGTTGATCGTGTTAATCGGTCCGTAGGGATTGTGATCCCAGGATGGTTGTTTTGGATATTGTTGGTCATGTCGATATTTCATTATATGTGTGTCATTGTTCGCTTCGGTGAGTCTTTTGAATCCGTATCGGATGTGTTATCCTTTGAGTTTCGTTGTCATGTTGCATCGTGACATATCTGGAATCATATCTGCATGTCGATTGATTATGTGTATGATTTTTAGCCAGGCACGCGATGGTCATGCATGGATGTTTTCGCATTGGACCGTGCACACGGGACATAGTTCGTGAGGCTAATTAAGTACATTTTCCCACGTATATTCTGGATTCTGTATATGGGGTGGACATGTGCACGGACATATTTCCGGGTCGAGCTTATTGGTTTGGTCGTTCTTAGTCCATGTTGTATTGGATATGTCCGGCGATTTGCGACTAGTTGTTCATATGCCGAAGGGTATGTTCGACAGTCGGGGTTATTTCTTTGAGATCTGTTATTGTTGATCGTTTAGAGTTTACCTTGTTGATGGTACTCTCAGTCGCTGTTGATCCCTTGTTGATCTTTTAGAGTTAACCTTGTTGGTGGTACTCTCAGTCGCTGTTGATCCCTTGTTGATCGTGTTGGAGTTTATCATGTTGATGGTATTCTCGATTATTGTGGATCTTTCGCTGGTAGCATTGGAGTTTATCATGTCGATGATATTCTCGGTTAATTTATTGGTTGATCATTGTTATTGACCGTGTGAGCGTTCGGACTATACGTCAATGTTTCGGGACTTATTGTCATTGTTTTGTGTATTATTGCTTTTTGTCCATATTGAGTTTTATCGGTGCAATCCGACGGATAGGAATTGGCACAGGTAGTTCATTCTACACTTATGAGTTATGATGATGTTTTGAGAATCCTTGGTATTGTTGAAACGTAGTACTGATGGTTGTAGTTGAATTCATTTTGTATTTTGAGAATACCCTTCAGCATGTCATATCGTATGCCGATACTCGTCGCCTACCTTTGGAATTCGATTTTGGAGACCATGTTCTACTCCAGCGTTGGGTCTTTTCCATAGAGTTTTTCATGTTTCTCAGTTGAGAAAGTATGTGCCGGATCCAAGTCATGTTGTTGACTATAGTGGGTTTGACGTAACCGAGGATGTTACCTTTCCGGAGAGACCAGTGAAGATTCTTGAACGTCTTGAGGAGCATCTTCAGCACAAAACCATCCAGTTGGTTAAAGTGCAATGGTCGAGACATGGAGTCGAGGAAGCGACTTGGGAGATGGAAAAGCAGATGCGATCGGATTACCCCGAGTTTTTTTATTTATTAAGTTTCGGGACGAAACTTCTTTTTAGAGGGGGAGAATGTAATACCCGTACTTTTTATTGACTGTTTGACCTTGCCGTTCTTCCTATTTTGTCGCTATGTAAACTCTTGGTGATGTTGTTGATGTTTATCTAGAGTTTTGTGCCTTGTTTGGATCTTGATCGTGTTGTTTAGACCTTTCGAAAGTGTTCTGGGTCAGGGAGATAGCGCACGCTAGGCCTATGCTAACGCACGCTAATTTTGCTTGAGTAGAGCACGCTAGCTTTGAGCCTTATCGCGCGCTAACAGACCAGACAGGGCAAAGGCAGTAGCTAGTTCCACTCTCTGATCTAGCAGTTAGCGTACGCTAGGAGTTCGCTATCGCACGCTATTCGTGGTCAGTAGCGCACGCTAACATCGTCCGTAGCGCACGCTAATGAGCTGAATCGGCAGAGGCAGTGAGGTTTTCAGACTTTCTGGACTAGCAGGTAACGCACGCTAAACAGTGGCTAGCGCATGTTATATGTGTTGTTTAGCGCGCGTTAGTGCTTAGTGTTAATGCACGCTAGCGGACTGAGACAGTGAACTGGGACTTTGGCAGGACACCAGTTAGCGCACGCTAAGAATGTTGAGTAACATACGCTAACGTCTGTGGATAGTAGGCACTTGACTACCGGGTGACCCCGTTAGCGCACGCTAATATTGAGGCATAGCGTGCGCTAGACTGGGACAGTATATAAGGGGACAGTCAACCCCTGCACTTGTCATTTCACATCATTTCCACTTTTTCTGATCAGGAGAGCTCGGGAGAGGCGATTTGGGGTGATTTGAGGCGGTCCTTATTCATATATCATCATCTTGGGTTGGATAACAAGGATTATACAACATCTAATACATTTCTATCCTCCAAATCAAGGTAAATTCCTTAGAACCCTAGTTTTTGGGAATTTTGGGGATTTTCTTAGATTCGTCCGATTTATCCGCTTTGGAGCTTGAGAACCTTGATATTATGATGTATCTACCCCGTTTCCCTATTTCCCCCTACGATTTTATGGATTCTTTTGTACCGTGTTCGTACGTGAGAGGGTTTGGGTGATTTTCCAACCGCTAGATGTTTATACATGTAGTTTCGTGAATCGTAGGTGGGTTTTGGGAGTTTCTTCGTGTGTTATGAGTATACATTATTGATTATCATATTCCTTGCGAATCGTTTTGGTGCCGGAAGTGTGTTCTCGGACCAACCGAACTTATACTCTTTTCCGTTCGAATTCTCGATGTCTCAAAGGCAAGTATATATTTATGATTATACGTTCTCGACTTTGAAAGTAAGATATATGAATGGTATGATTGTTTATATCCACTCTGGGGTGGGCCGACAGGTCCCCTGAGGGTTTCGTAGCGTCTAGTGCGATTCCACGGATAATTTGGGTTAACTACTCTGGGATGGGCCGATGGGTCCCCTGAGGGTTCCGTAGCCTCTGGTGCGGTTCCACGGTTGATCATGTATGCATTGTTATGATGTTATGAGATTTATTTATTCCGGAATACTAGTCTTGAAATGATGAATTGACGGTTACATTTACTTTATTATCGAGGAGTATTGTGTTTCATATTCGATATACTTGCACTAGTTATTCGAAGGCTAACCCCTTTATGGGGGAAATACTTTTTATGTATTTCAGGTTCGAGGAGAGTGGACTGGCATGTATTGGGTCGGCATAAAGATGATGGGCAAGTGTGATACTGTGTCTTGTCCCCGGTTATATTGTTGTGTTACTCCATTCAGTGTTGTTGTACTGGAAGGGTTTTTGGAATACTCGAGTATTGTTTTTTTTAGTTTCCTTGATGTTCCGGCATGTGTTGCCGAGGTATTGATTTGTGTTGTAATGTAATTGGTTACATTGGATATGGTTTGAATGCCATTTGTATTATCCTTCATTTCATTGTATTTAGACCTTCTCGATCAAGTTTTATAATTCCGCGTATGAATAGCCTTGTGGGTCCCACGGCGGGGCTCACGGCACTGTAATATATCCTGAATAACTTGGGAGTGTTACACGTCGGTCCGTCCCAGAGTGAATATATACAACCATACAACTCATATACCTCACTTTCAAAGTCGAGGAACGTACAATCATAACCATATACTTGCCTTTGAGACATCGAAAATCGGAAGGAAAAGAGTATAAGTTTGGTAGGTCCATGAATGCACTTTCGGCACCTAAACGATTCGTAAGGAACATGATAATAAATAATCCATACTCAAATCACACGAAGAAACTCCCGAAACCCGCCTACGATTCATGAAACCACAAGGATAATCACTTAGAGGTTTGAAAATCACTCAAACCCTCTCAAGTCCGAACAAAGTACAAAACCATCCATATAATCATAGAGAAAACATGGGTACGGGGTAGACACATCATAATCTCAAATGTTTCAAGCTCCAAAATGGATAAATCGGACGAATCTAAGAAAATACCCAAAAATTTTCAAAACTAGGGTTCTAAGGATTTACCTTGATTTGGAAGATGGAAATGGATTAGATGTTGTGTAATCTTTGTTATTCAACCAAATAGGATGATAGTTGATGAAAATCGTCCAACAAATCACCTCCAAATCGTCTAATCCGAGCTTTCCCGTCGCAAAGAGTGAAAAAGATGAGAAATGAGAAGTGCAGGGGTTGACCCGCTCTTATATACTGCGTTTTGTCTAGCGCAAGCTACGCCTCAATATTAGCATGCACTAAGGGGTCACTCGGTAGCCCAGTGGCTTCTGCCAGCATTGTTAGCGTGCGCTACGTGTATTGTAGCATGCGCTAATGCCTTCCACTAGCGTGCGCTAGTCGATCATTAGCGTGTGTTACCTGGGAGTTGGTGCCCAGAAATTGGACTCCAGAACCTACTGCCCCCTGCCCTGCTCGAGCCTTAGCATGCGCTACCACTATTTCTTAGCGTGCGCTACTAATATAGCTAGCTAGCACTGTCTTCTACACAGCATGCGCTACAAATTCTTCATTCCAATCCAGTACCTACTGGACTGTCTGCCTCAAATACACTAGTAGCGTGCGCCAATGCAGACAGTTAGCGTGCGCTACTAGTACTTAAATAGCGTGCGCTATAAAGGGAGTGTAGCGTGCGCTACCCCTCACACACAGGTGATAGTATCGCAACAGCAACGATCCGAACAAGAAAGAGTAAATTCCAAATGATATGAACTCCAAGATCAACATCGACAACATCTCCAAGTGTTTACAGAGCGACAAAATAGGAAGAACGGCAAGGTCAAACAGTCAATAAAAAGTACAGATATTACATTCTCCCCTCTAAAAAGAGGTTTTGTCCCGAAACTTAAGAAATAAAAAGTTCGGGGTACTCCGATCGCATCTTCTCTTCCGTCTCCCAAGTTGCCTCCTCGACTCCATGTCTTGACCATTACACTTTAACCAGCGGGATGGTTTTGTGCCGAAGTTGCTTCTCACGACGTTCAAGGATCTTCATTGGCCTCTCTGAAAAAGTAAAATCCTCGGCTACGTCAATCTCACCATAGTCGATAACATGACTAGGGTCCGGCACGTACTTTCTCAACTGAGACACATGAAAAACACTATGGACATGACTCAAATCTACGACAATCAAAGAAAAGCAAGAATAATTAATAGATATAATATTAGATATTATATTTATTAAAGAAATTAAATAATGAGTAATGTATAATATAAGATATTATATATTATAATATTTAATTATATCAACTGGGAAAGATAAATATAATATTGGATATTATATTTATTAGAGGATTAAATAGTGAGTAATATATATAATATATGATATTGTATATATTATATTATTTAATAAATTGAGGGGTAACTAAGCAAATACTAGAGTTTGACTCTAGGGTTTACTTAGTATAAATAAGGGCCCATTTGGTAGCCATGTTTCGGCAGGTTAGGATAAATTAGCCTGCCGAAACATGCGTTTGGTAGCCATGTTTAGTTAACTCACCGGCCCGGCTTTAAGCCAAAGCCTATGTTAATTCACTGTTACAATTTGATTTTGTAACCCACCAAAATGGTGGGTTTAAATAATATGATTGAACAGTGCTCATGTTAACCCAATAATCTCAAAATTACCCCAAGTCTTATTTTTTTTAAAAATCCAGAATATTAATATTAAAAATCGGAAATTTTTATTTAAAGTTCAAAAATAAAAACAAAAAAATAAAAATTGGATGTTTTTATTTAAAGTTCAAAAATAAAAAATAATAAATTAGTTCGAAAATAAAAAATAAAAATTGGATGTTTTTATTTAAAGTTCGAAATAAAAAATTAGTTCGAAAATAAAAATTAAAAATTGGATGTTTTTATTTAAAGTTCGAAAATAAAAAATAAAAACTTCGTTCGAAAATAAAAAACAAAAATCGGATGTTTTTATTTAAAGTTCGAAAATAAAAAAATAAAAAAATAAAAATTAGTTAGAAAATAAAAAATAAAATCGGATGTTTTTATTTAAAGTTCGAAAATAAAAAATAAAAAATAAAAATCGGATGTTTTTATATAAAGTTCAAAAATAATAAATAAAAATCAGTTCGAAAACAAAAAATAAAGATCGGATGTTTTTATAAAATTGAAAAATAAAAAATAAAAATCGGATGTTTTTATTTAAAGTTTTTGAAAAAAAGTGGAAAATTATTTTCTATAAATAAAAAAAACTGAATTACTATATATATTTTTTTAAAATCCTGCTAGTATTCCAGATTTTTTTTTACTATTCACAAGGATAAAAATATAATTTTATAATTTAATCTAAATAGTATATTTTTTCTACCAAACGCCAAACTATCATCCCCATTTTATCTCACTTGCTATAACTAACATGCCATATCCTAACCTGCCCTATCCTAACATGGCTACCAAACGAGGCCTAAAGTGTCTTAGACAAGGAGTTATCATAAGATTAAAATTATACAACCCTAATTGTGCAAAATAAAAATCGACCTCCCTTCAAGAAAATTGGCTGCCCCATTCGTTGTGAAGAAACTCCGATTCAGCCATCTCCGTCTTCTTCCCTTAGTTGATTTTGATCAACAGTACAAATTCTTCTAGCAAGGAATTATTTGTTGTACTGTTTATCAATATTATTCATAAGGATCTAGCAATCTGGTTTGTACCAATTGTTCGTGTGTGGATCACCCAAAGAGGAAGATGTTTTTCATCAGCTTTTGGTTCAGGTTCAGATCTGTTCTTCGGATTAAGATAATTCGACGAACTCTTTAAAAATCAATTAATTACTGCACGAAGATCCTCATCTGGATTTTTCTAAAATTATTCCGCTGTATTTTTGCTCAGATTTATTGTATTAGATACACGCGAACCCGCACGGCCGTGTGCGGCCAGATACTGCTCGGCCAATTGGGCCAATGTATCAGATTGATGATTCTTGCATGGATATTTATCTTATGCCTCACTGTCAGGCAGACTTATATTGTGCTTAATTAATTATTTGTTGATTAATTTTAGTATATGTTTGGTATATGGCATGACCATAAATTGACCAATGTGATTCGATATTTCGATTTATTACTGGGTTGGTTTTAACGGCATGTGTGTCATTTGATTATAAATGATTTTTACGGCCTGCGAGCTGTCCTTTAATTTATTATTATTATTTACGGCCTGCATGTCGTTTGCCCTCTTGTAATTTACTTTACCAGTGTAGTATTTTTTTTCATTAATGTAATGAAGACAATGTAATACCCGGTTGTAATTCATTCATTATCATTCAGTAATTATCAATCAATAATTATCACTCAGTAATTTTCACTCATTAATAATCACTCATCATTCATGATTCATTCAATTGCGTTCATTTGGCATGTTGCAACCGTGTATCAGTTACCGATCGTCATTTCATCTCCGTTTGAGTGTCGGAACGGGAGAATTATCATTATCATCGTGATTGGTAGTCTTGTGATGGAAGTATCATTTTTGGCATGTGTTGGACTTGTTCACTTTCACATACGTATGGTATGTCGAATCATTCATCAATCGTAGCGAGAAATCGGAGTTGTCGGATTTTCATCTTGTCCAGCAACGAGTTACGGCCGTAAGGAGTGTCGGATACGACCGTAATAGACGTTCGTTGTTTTCAGGCCATTTTGGACGAGCGGGACTTACGGCCGTAAGGATTTTGGCATACAGCCATAAGTTAGGCAGTACGGCCGTAAGGCTTGGCCGGATACGGCCGTACGTGTCGAGCAGGGTGCCCAGGCGTTTTTGGCCGAAGGCGAGTTACGGCCGTAAGGGTTGCGGCATACGGCCGTAAGGCGAGGGAGATACGGCCGTAAGGCTTGTCCGGATACGACCGTACGTTACAGGAAGGGTACGTGGTCATTTTCGACGAAGGGGGCTTACACCCGTAAGATTGGCCGGATACGGCAATATCGTCCGAGTTACACCCGTAAGGTGTGCGGGTACGGCCGTAAGGATGTCGGCAGGTGTTTTAGACGAGGGCGAGTTACGCCCGTAAGTCAGGTTCGGATACGGCCGTAAGGTTGTCGGCAGGTGTTTGGACGAAGCCGAGTTACGGCCGTACGAGATGGCTGGTTACGGCCGTAAGGCCGTTGACCTGGGATGTTACGGCCGTAAGAAGGCCGAGTTACGGCCGTAACTTCCGGCAGTTTATATGTGTCTTGGACGGGACTTTTTCTCATTTTTCTCATTTCCTTCACTTTGTTCCGAGAGAGAGAGAGCTTGAGGGAGATATTTTGTCATCATAAATCACTTGTGTGTTCGGATTTCATCATCTTGATTCGTTGGGAAGCTTGGATAGTTGATTTAACACGTTTTCATCGGATCGAAGTGTTTGGATCTTCTAAGGTAATATTCTTCAACATCTTGGATTTCGATTTTGTATTAAGATATGATGTTTTAGACGTTAAAATCATGTTGTATGAAGTGATGTACACATGATTGTGGATATGTATGATTATTCATTGGATTATTGAAGGATTATTCAAGAACACTTTGAATATTGAGTTGGATTTGGGGGTTTTCGATTAATTGTTGTTGTAATCACGATTTTGGATATTCATCATGGATTATTGATCGTATTGAAGATGTTTTGTTGGTTTGAAACACTTCTTGGGGATTTAATGTTGGTATAATTGAGGATTGATTGTAAACAATCGGAGATTGGTCACAACGTGTTTGATATAATGCCCCAATGAACTTAGTTTAGCCGTATCGACGTTTTGAGTTGGTTATCATCGTGTTTGATTCGTATGTTGAACGGATTGTTCGATATTGTGTTATTCAAGGATGTTCGAGCGACCGACATCCCGTTTAGGACGTTGTTCGTGGAAGGACATTCTTCATCGGTGTTGCGTAAGTTAATTCTTACTCAGTTAAAAGGATATTCATTCCTTTCGTTGTTGTTCATTCATAATCATAATTCATTCATAAGGTACTAACCGTTTTAAAACTTGTAATTGTCACTCAATTACTTCATTCACGAGGAACGACGGTTCCAATCATATCATTGAGCTATCATTCATTTCACCATCATTTCATCCTGGTGAGTCATTATTCATTTTCGATGTCACTTTCGTTATATCGTGGCACTCCGGGTCATACTGGCGTGCCGGTGTAGGATTTTCATGTCGGGCACATTTAAGTCGGGTGTTGGTTGTTGGCCTCACATTGGACTGTGCACACGAGTCGATTGCTTCGTGAGACTGATTAGGTACAAGACCACACGTGTATTCGATCGATACTCGTTGGTGGCTTGTGCACGGACACATTTGCATCCCGGACGTAGTGTGGCACCATTCCTTTGAGCCGTACTGTTAGTTGATTCATATAGCATGTTTGATTGCGTATGTTTCGACAGGGTTGTGTGTATTCAACTCTTGACGATTGTTGTTCTGTGTATCTGACCCCGACTGGGGATTTTGTTTCCAGGTCATGGCAAGGCAAAAGCACGGGAATAGAACATTGACGGCGAGGAGTACCAGTGATACTAGTAGGGGGCCCCGATCTTTTCAGTCATTCATGTTGTTGTCATTTATTTTCCGCTGCAGACTTTCATTTGGATACTCTGTTTCATTCAGTGTTGTGTATTTTATCTTCATATAAAATATACTAGTATTCGGTATTGTCCTGGTGTGTTGTACTTAAACTCCTCATCGGAGTATTTGGTAATATAATGTGGTTTGGTACTATAATTATATTATTTAATTCATCATTTTCATTCGCCTGGTGGGTCCCAATCGGGGATCCACGACACTGTAATATCCGCCTAGTTTGGGGTGTTACAGACAAGAAAGAGACGAAGGACGCACTCGACGAGCCAATTGAATACGTATGACGTTCCAAGAAGTTAGAAGATCAATGAAGACCAATTATACCCTTTAGATTGGCCTTTGTGATTTTCATGTTGGTTATGAAAATGACGTTAGGATTATGGTCATGCTATACACAGCCCTATGATTTTATGTCTTGTGATGTTATGTATGTTTAAATTTATGTATGTATGTGATGCAATGCATGTTTAGATGTATGTTAGCCAACATAGACACGCAACATAGGATAAAAACCCTCTCTAAAATTTTAATGCCTTTCATTTAAAACACCTATCCAGACTTCGATCATCTTGAGCAGGTCATTCCAAAGCTAGGTGCTCGGATTATCTTAGTAAGGTAGGATAGCTAATGGTGATACCTATGTATTTTAATGAACTAAGAATTCAAAATAGTTTTGAACCTTAAGGCATAAGATGGGATTATAACATGCTTTGGCATAAGATTCCTAATCCCATAAGTATAATCTAAGAGTTACATATGATGTAATCGATAAAGATTTATCCATCTAAAGTAGCTCAATTCTAGGAGTCATGCTAAAGCTGAGTTTAGAATTGTGTAAAATGGGGTCTTAGTGTAATATCCGCATTTTTTCCTTTCTCTTGATATTCTCATTTTGGTGTATTTTCGTTTTTGGCAACTCGCTTGTAACCGTATTGACTTTTCGAGGATATTTAATATTAGACTTTTTGTCGTTCGAGCTTGTTTCGGACCTTTTGGATACGTACGTAAGGCCTTTATGGCTAACATACGTAACACATCTTACGTACGTTAGCAATTGGTGGCTAACGTACGTAATGCATCCTGGGTTATAAACCCAGGAGTTGACCGATTTCGGTCATTTCTCATCTCTTCTCTCTTCTCGCCGACTCCAGCGACTTTCTTGGTGTTTTTCCGGCGAGGTAGAGTTTGATATCGAGTTAGAGCTGGGTGCGGCTCCGATTTCGAACGCGCCGTATCGCATGGCACCTTCGGAGATGGCCGAGATGAAGAAGCAGTTGAGTGAGCTTCTTGAGTCGGGTTATATTCGACCGAGCGCCTCGCCTTGGGGCGCACCAGTTTTGTTTGTTCGGAAGAAGGATGGTTCACTGCGTTTGTGTATCGACTACCGCGATCTAAACAAGGTGACCATCAAGAACAAGTATCCTCTGCCGAGGATTGATGACTTATTCGACTAGTTGTAGGGGGCTGCGGTATTCTCGAAGATCGACTTGAGATCGGGGTACTATCAGCTTCGGGTGAAGGAGTCCGACGTTCCGAGAACAGCTTTTCGGATGAGATACGGACACTATGAGTTTATACTTATGCCTCTCGGGTTAACTAATGCGCCGACAGTGTTCATGCAGTTGATGAACAAGGTCTTTATCGAGTTTTTGGATAAGTGTGTCGTCGTCTTAATTGATAATATCCTTATCTATTCGAGGAACGAGGAGGAACACGCGTATCATTTACGAGTAGTGTTAGACATTTTGAGGACCGAGCAACTCTATGCAAAGTTCTCTAAATGTGAGTTATGGCTGAAAGAAGTGATGTTTCTGGGTCACGTGATTTCAGCCGAGGGTGTTTGAGTGGACCCGCAGAAGATTGAGGCAGTGTTGGGTTGGGCACCGCCTAAAAACGTGAAGGAGGTCCGTAGTTTCTTGGGTTTAGCTGGCTACTACCGTAGGTTCGTCGAGGGTTTCTCGAAACTAGCTCGACCACTTGCACAGTTGCTCCTGATGTCCGAGAAGTTCGTCTGGAATGACGATACGCAGTCGAGTTTTGAGGAGCTGAAGAGGCGTTTGACTTCAGCCCCAATTTTGGCATTGCCATGTGGCAACGAGGGTTTTGTCGTTTATAGCAATGCTTCGGGTCAGGGTCTTGGGTACGTGTTGATGCAGCACGGCAAGACTATTGCATTTGCGTCGAGGCAGTTGAGGCCGTATGAGCTTAACTACCCCACTCACGATTTGGAGTTAGCGGCAGTTGTTTTTGCGCTCAAGATTTGGCGTCACTATCTTTTTGGCTCTACATGTCAGATTTTTACCGATCATAAGAGTCTGAAGTACATATTTACTCAGCGGGAGTTTAATATGAGGCAGAGGAAGTGGCAAGAGTTGATTAAGGATTATGACCTCGAAATCCTTTATCATTCGGGCAAGGCGAACGTCGTGGCCGATGCCTTGAGTCGGAAACCAGTCTTGTTGCGGACACTTGAGATCCTTACGTCTCAAGCCGAGCTTCAGCGGGATTTGATTGAGTGGAGTGTTGAGATTTCATTGCCTGGAGCCGTAGGGCGACTTTGTGCTTTAGAGATTTCGTTGTCTCTGATCGATGAAATTAAACTGAAACAGCTGGAGGATCTCATGATTATGCATGTAACACCCCCAAATCCTATTGGGTTATTACAGTGCCGTGGACCCCACGCTAGGAGATCCACCAGGCGAACATGACTAAAATACATTAAATTAAATAACAAGGGAAAATCATAGTCCCTACCATGATATCCGACATAATATTCCGATAAGGAATTTCAACGACAACGATGGGCCTACATGGCCAAAAAAATAAAATATAACAACATCCACGAGTATCTGCTCGGGTAATACATAATGACAATGACTGACAAACTGGACAACACTCCAACTGACTGACCAACATGAACAACTCGGACTAGTATCGCTCGAAGGCCTCATCTCCATCATCATGCCCCTGTGTCTCAACTCTCTCCTCGCAAGCATCTAAAACATGAAAACATGTTCCGCCCCCACGGGGTCAGTCATCCAGATAATGAACATCAAATACATGTATAACATGATATGCATCCAAAGGCAGAATGAAACGGTACAATGATAATAATAATACGAGATGCTCACAAACCAAGGTAAGAACTGAGCATTCGTGAAACACTATGCCCACGGCATACTATTAATACCTGTTCAACAGGTTAGAACATAAGTGCCCAACGGAGAATCATAATCATAGAGTACCATAATGAATTACATGACATGAACCAAACCAGAACTGAATTAATTATGAATCACAATGCCCGAAGGCTCCAATGAAATTACCAAGACAATCACAAAGGCCTGAAAGCCACTCAGCCGAAGCTGTCAACTATCACAATCACATGAAGCCAAAACAGCCCGAAGCTGTATCGATTAGGGCCGAAGCCACGGCATGAAGCCGTATCACCATTAGGGCTGAAGCTACGGCACGAAGCCGTATCACAGTTAGGGCCGAAGCCACGGCACGAAGCCGTATCACAGTTAGGGCCGAAGCCACGGCACGAAGCCGTATCACAGTTAGGGCCGAAGCCACGGCATGAAACCGTATCACAATTTAGCAATCCAATGGCCGTGACCTACTAATTGTAGGTGTTGGAAACCCAACCGTGAAGGTTCAAGCCCCAAACTTACCCATAATGAGCACTAGCCGAAACTAGCCTCCAAAATAATATAATTAATCTCAAACGAAAATGATCCATAGATTACCGAATTCACGAGAATGATAGCGTGCTACCTTGAATCGGCCAACACGATAATGATGACTCACGGATGGGCATCGTACTCGACAGTACCAATTCAATACCTCGATTACCTTAGAATGGTCAATCGATAACAACGACACGACGGATGGGAACTATCCTCGACAGCCCCAATTCAATACCTCGATTGCCTTAGAATAACCAACCGATAACAATGATGCAGCGGATGATTCAATCCCTCAATTGCCTTAAAACGGTCAATTGATAACAATGATACAATGAATGATTGAGTACCTCGATTGCCTTAGAACGGCCAAGCGATAACAATGATACTATGAATGATTGAACACTTCGATTTGCCTGAGAACGGCCAATCGATAACAATGACACAATCAATGAGTGAATACCTCGATTGCCTTAGAACGGCCAACCGATAACAATTATATGATGAATGATTGAACACTTTGATTTGCCTGAGAACGGCCAATCGATAACAATGATACGATGGATGTCTCGGCACCTTTAATCGGTTACCGACAACGAAGAAGAGAAATGAATACGTCAACGCCGTTAATCGGCCAATACAACATCAAGGACAAAACTCCAACATTAATAGCAATGATTACAATGACGTCTTAAATCGACATTAATATCAACAACAACAATCGATACATCGATACCGCGAACTGGTGATCGATAATAACATTAACAACGAGTATCACAATGCCTTGAACCGGCCATTAATGAACAATAAAAACAATTGGCATAATTGCCGAAAGGTATCGTATCGAACGATCTCTTAATATCAATGAATTCATGAAGAGACTAAGTCTCGGAATGATACAACACATTCATACACATATATGATAACATTAATCTCATTGACTAGTACAAGTATAAAATTTGCCTCAACCGAAGGCGATGAAATCCTTCCACGAACAACGTACGGCGTTCTCCGATAAATACAAGTGATCGAACAACCTTGAATGAAATACAATTCATTCAATAACACAACATCAATCGAAAATAACACAATGATCGAAAGAGACTCTTTGAGACATTTAATCGAACACTAAATGTTCAAAGTTCCTCAAGAACCTAATAATCATCAATCGGGTTGAACGAATTGAAGATATGGATATACAATCCATAGAACATGATTAATAATGTTTATTAACATCAACCGATTCATAAAAATCAGACGGAAAATGAAATCAAAGCCAAAACTCCCAAAATGGAAAATTTTAGGAAAACCAAGAGAATTACCTTGATTTGACGAAGAAGAAGGAGTAGATCTTGATATGATCAACTAGAGCCTCCTCAAAACATGATTGGATGGAGTAGAATCGATCATAACCCCAAACCCTAGTTGGATCGTCCGACCGTCGCGAGAAGAGGAAGAGAAATGGTGAAATGAAATGAAAAACCCGTCTGACCCCCTTATATACTCCAGTGACGCACGACCAAAATGCACGACCAAATGTCCGTGTGTTTGGTAGTGCGCCAGGCCACTGCCCAGCCACTGATCTCACGCACGAGCAGCACGCACGAGCACCTGCTCGTGTATCTTGCTCGTGTGTCCCTGATGGTCGCCAAAGTGAACTGTCCAAAACTGATGCCACGCACGAGCAGCACGCACGAGCAACTGCTCTTGTGTCGTGCTCGTGCGTCCCTGCTGAGTGCCAAAATGACAAGGGAACACAAAAAAATGACGGGACACGTATGTCTTCATACGACCTGCACGCCTTATACGATAATAAGTCACGTCCAATCGGTGAAACAATCATGGAACTCCCAACACAAAGCGACCAATCATGATGATGATGAAAATATTCTCGTATCGATGACCGAACAGAGATGAGTGATGAATAAAAACTGATACACGACTCCAAGATAAGTCGAATGATGGACACGAAATGAATGAATACGAATGACGAATGATTATTACTGAGTGAAAAAAAATTCTGAGTGGCAAATACTGAATGACAATTAATGAGTTTACAACCGGGTATTACATACTCCCCCCCTTAAAAAGAGTTTCGTCCTCGAAACTAAGGGTAAACAATACGGGATATGAACTATCCATCAGGATCTGAAAACAACATCTCGAGGAATGCTCCTCAACGTGAAACACTTCGCCTGAACATATAGCACTGACTCACGCCTCAAAAGAAAAGCGACAACGCACATATAGTATTTGGGACCATATCAATCGCACGTCCAAGTCCTTATGACTTGACGTCTCGAATCACAATTAACAATTACCCACATTATCATGAAATCTCGGGTACAGCACAACAAGAATGCATCAATTGACCCAAATCTCAAGATTCTCAAATATGATCATTATAAAATAGATCAACAATGAATGATCCACAACCACGATACATTAATACGGATTAAGTTACACATTAATCCGAAAACAGAGAAAGGAAAATACAAAAATTAGGGCCATATATCAAATGTAGCCAACACCGATATCCTCCAGATAATCGATCTCCTGGATCTCATCTATTTAAGGGGACCCAAATCTGAACTCATTGCTCAATATGATCTCGGGAGGTCACAAGAACAAGAATAATCACAATGAATGATAATGAACTGAAATCCAACAAGGATCAAGAATGACTAATCGGGGTGAAATGATAACGTAATGAGTGATAGCTCAAATGAAATGATTGAAACCATTGTTCCCCGTGAAGTGAATGATTAGTTTGATAATTATAAGTCTCAACGTGATTGATATATGATGAGTGAATTATACGAATGAATGAACGAAGATGAAATGAATGATTATCCTCTTACCGAGCAAGAATTAACTTGCTCAAAACCGGTGATGAATGTCCTATTGTATCACAGTTAAAGCAAACAACAGTCGAACTCGTCGTCTGAGATGAAGATGCTCTCCTAGCACGAAAACGACTAGAAAACGATCTCTTGGACGTCGGAGTCCGATGTCCCTCTGACAGCTCTTTCCATACCGAGGCAGGAAAGTCACGTGATAATTACAGATCTCGTATGAAGATCGCATTATGATTACGAGACGGAATGATAACAATGATCATACACGCTCTAACACAATGAATGCATTAATAATGCAATAAAATGATAGACATGATGCCGGAATATGATAAGATCGCATGAAAGACCAAGTGAGGTGACATGATTATCTGATGAAATTCTTTAAATGATTACCTTGAACAAGCTAATCAAGGTTGAAAATTTGATCCACAAGATCAACAACTGAACCGTGAGATGGACTGGATGATTAATGAATTAACTGAACAATGAGATTGACTGACTGATAAATGAATTAACTGAGCGATGAGACTAATTGAGTGATGAATGAATTAATTGAACGATGAGATTGACTGAGTGGTGAATGAATTAACTGAAGGATGAGATTAGATGAGTGATGAATGAATTAACTGAACAATGAGATTGACTGAGTGGTGAATGAATTAACTGAACGATGAGATTAACTGAGTGATAAATGAATTACTGAACAATGAGATTGACTGAGTGATGAATGAATTAACTGAACGATGAGATTAACTGAGTGATAAATGAATTAACTGAGTAATAATATTGACTGGTTGATGAATGAATTAACTGAGTGATGAATGAATTAGCTGAGTGATGAATGAATTAACTGAGTAATGATATTGACTGAGTGATGAATGAATTAACTAAGTGATGAATGAATTAACTGAGTAATGATATTGACTGAGTGATGAATGAATTAACATGATCGACAAGATCAGAATGATGATTGAGAATTACTAACTGATGAATGAGTTGATCCTTATTACTTGCATGGTCAAACGTACTCCAACACAATTCGTCATGAATCAATCATAACAATAATATCACATATAGGTTTCAACAAGGCATGCATAATTAATGACATGATGAATGTATGAACATAAAGAGAATCGAGTCCTTACATAGGTCATACGAAGCTTCGAGGTCTCGCGATACTAGTCTTCACTGACGACGACTCGATGAATGAATGACTCGTGCAGTCGTACTAATATTACGACTCACAAAACCCGACTGTCCAGATTGTCATAACCTGACAGTCCCACTACTACCGCATCGGTAGAGCCACATAACTCATATATCAGGGTATCTCACAACCCAAATCTCTGATACCATCTTCTATAACACCCCCAAATCCTATTGGGTTATTACAGTGCCGTGGACCCCACGCCAGGAGATCCACCAGGCGAACATGACTAAAATACATTAAATTAAACAACAAGGGAAAATCATAGTCCCTACCATGATATCCGACATAATATTTCGATAAGAAATTTAAACGACAACGATGGGCCTACATGGCCAAAAAAATAAAATATAACAACATCCACGAGTATCTGCTCGGGTAATACATAATGACAATGACTGACAAATTGGACAACACTCCAAATGACTGACCAACATGAATAACTCGGACTAGTATCGCTCGAATGCCTCGTCGCCATCATCATGCCCCTGTGTCTCAACTCTCTCCTCACAAGCACCTAAAACATGAAAACATGATCCGCCCCCACGGGGTCAGTCATCCAGATAATGAACATCAAATACATGTATAACATGATATGCATCCAAAGGCAGAATGAAACGGTACAATGATAATAATAATACGAGATGCTCACAAACCAAGGTAAGAACCGAGCATTCGTGAAACACTATGCCCACGGCATACTATTAATACCTGTTTAACAGGTTAGAACATAAGTGCCCAATGGTGAATCATAATCATAGAGTACCATAATGAATTACACGACATGAACCAAACCAGAACTGAATTAATTATAAATCACAATGCCCGAAGGCTCCAATGAAATTACCAAGACAATCACAAAGGCCTGAAAGCCACTCAGCCGAAGCTGTCAACTATCACAATCACATGAAGCCAAAACAGCCCGAAGCTATATCGATTAGGGCCGAAGCCACGGCACGAAGCCGTATCACCATTAGGGCCACGCACGGCCAGATATCACGCTTAGGGCCGGCCACAAAGACGGCCGTATCACGATTAGATCAAGCCACGGCACGAAGCCGTATCACAGTTAGGGCCGAAGCTACGACACGAAGCCGTATCACAATTTAGCCATCCAATGGCCCAATCGTGAAGGTTCAAGCCCCAAACTTACCCATAATGAGCACTAGCCGAGACTATCCTCCAAAATAATATAATTAATCGCAAACGACAATGATCCATAGATTACCGAATTCACGAGAATGATAGTGTGCTACCTTAAATCGGCCAAAACGATAATGATGACTCACGGATGGGCATCATACTCGATAGTCCCAATTCAATACCTCGATTACCTTAGAATGGTCAATCGATAACAACAACACTACGGATGGGAACTATCCTCGACAGCCCTAATTCAATACCTCGGTTGCCTTAGAATGTCCAACCGATAACAATGATGCAGCGGATGATTCAATACTTCGATTGCCTTAAAACGGTCAATTAATAACAATGATACAATTAATGATTGAGTACCTCGATTGCCTTAGAACGGCCAAGCGATAACAATGATACTATGAATGATTGAACACTTCGATTTGCCTGAGAATGACCAATCAATAACAATGACACGATGAATGAGTGAATACCTCGATTGCCTTAGAACGGCCAACCGATAAAAATGATATGATGAATGATTGAACACTTTGATTTGCCTGAGAATGGCCAATCGATAACAATAATACGATAGATGCCTCGGCACCTTTAATCGGTTACCGACAACGAAGAAGAGAAATGAATACGTCAACGCCTTTAATCGGCCAAAACAACATCAAGGACAAAACTCCAACATTAATAGCAATGATTACAATGACGTCTTAAATCGACATTAATATCAACAACAACAATCGATACATCGATACTGCAAACCGGTGATCGATAATAGCATTAACAACGAGTATCACAATGCCTTGAACCGGCCATTAATGAACACTAAAAACAATTGGCATAATTGCCGAAAGGTATCGTATCGAACGATCTCTTAATATCAATGAATTCATGAAGAGACTAAGTCTCGGAATGATACAACACATTTATACACATATATGATAACATTAATCTCATTGACTAGTACAAGTATAAAACTTGCCTCAACCGAAGGCGATGAAAGCCTTCCATGAACAACGAACGGCGTTCTCCGATAAATACAAGCGCTCGAACAACCTTGAATGAAATACAATTCATTCAATAACACAACATCAATCGAAAATAACACAACGATCGAAAGAGACTCTTTGAGACATTTGATCGAATGCTAAATGTTCAAAGTTCCTCAAGAACCTAATAATCATCAATCGGATTGAACGAATCGAAGATATGGATATACAATCCATAGAACATGATTAATAATATTTATTAACATCAACCGATTCATCGAAATCGGACAGAAAATGAAATCAAAGCCAAAACTCCCAAAATAGACAATTTTAGGAAAACCAAGAGAATTACCTTGATTCGCCGAAGAAGAAGGATTAGATGTTGATATGATCACCTAGAGCCTCCTCAAAACATGATTGGATGGAGTAGAATCGATCATAACCCCAAACCCTAGTTGGATCATCCGACCGTCGCGAGAAGAGGAAGAGCAATGGTGAAATAAAATGAAAAACCCGTCTGACCCCCTTATATACTCTAGTGACGCAAGACCAAAACGCATGACCAAATGTCCGTGTGTTTGGTCGTGCGCCAGGCCACTGCCCGGCCACTGATCTCACGCACGAGCAGCACGCACGAGCACCTGCTCATGTGTCTTGCTCGTATGTCCCTGATGGTCGCCAAAGTGAACTGTCCAAAACTGATGCCACGCACGAGCAGCTGCTCGTGTGTCGTGCTCGTGCGTCCCTGCTATGTGCCAAAATGACAAGGGAACACAAAAAAAATGACGGGATACATATGTCTACATATGACCTGCACGACTTATACGATAATAAGTCACGTCCAATCGGTGAAACAATCATGGAACTCCCAACGCAAAGTGACCAATCATGATGATGATGAAAATATTCTCGTATCGATCACCGAAAAGAGATGAGTGATGAATAAAAACTGATACACGGCTCCAAGATAAGTCGAATGATGAACACGAAATGAATGAATACGAATGACGAATGATTATTACTGAGTGAAAAAAAATTCTGAGTGGCAAATACTGAATGATAATTAATGAGTTTACAACTCGGTATTACAATGCAAATCCGAGAGAATGTTCTTAAGGGAAAGTCTCCTAGGTTTGTGATTCACGAAGATGGGGTATTGAGATTTCAGAGTCATCTTTGTGTGCCGAACGACTCGGAATTGAGGCAGAGTATTTTACATGAGGCCCATGCTACGTCTTACTCCGTTCATCCTGGTTCGAGTAAGATGTACAAGGACCTGAGGAGAAATTTCTGGTGGAATGATATGAAGGAGGAGGTCGCACAGTTTGTAGCGAGATGTTTGACTTGTCAGCAGGTCAAAATCGAGCATCAGCGACCAGCTGGGTTATTGCAGTCACTTCCCGTTCCGGAATGGAAATGGGAATATATATTGATGGACTTCATTACGAGTTTGCCGAGATCGAGATCGGGCATGAATATGGTTTGGGTGATTGTTGACCGCCTGACCAAGTCGGCACATTTTCTGGGCATCAAGGATACTTGGGGCCCAGAGAAGTTAGCTCGTGTGTTTATTGCGCAGATTATGAGACTTCACTGTACTCCGAAGTCTATTGTTTCGGATCGTGATGGCCATTTCGTATTGCACTTTTGGCAGGTGGTACATAAGGCGTTGGGTACTCGCTTGCGTTTGAGTACCTCTTTTCATCCTCAGTCAGATGGACAGCCGGAACGCACTATCCACACGTTCGAAGACATGTTACGTGCTTGTGCTCTCGACTGGAGTAGTGACTGGGAGGAGCATTTGCCATTGATCGAATTCACGTACAATAATAGTTTGCACGCGTCGATTCGGATGGCACCGTACGAGGCGCTTTATGGGCGGCATTGCCGATCGCCGATTTTTTGGAACGAAGCATCTGATTTGGTCGGGACCGAACCGAATATTGTTTTAGAGACGAGGCGGAAAGTGGATTTGATTCGAGAACGGATGTTGACCGCTCAGAGTCGACAGAAGTCGTATGTCGATGTCCGTCGTCGACCCTTGGAGTTCGAGGTGGGAGACCACGTTTTGCTGAAGGTGTCGCCGACGAGAGGAGTTTTGCGTTTCGGGAAGAAGGGGAAGTTGAGCCCGAGATTTATTGGGCCCTTTGAGATTCTCGAGCGAGTCGGTGAGTTGGCATACCGTCTGGCACTACCTACGGCCTTGAGTCACGTTCATAGCGTTTTTCATGTTTCCCAGCTTAGGAAATATGTTCCGGATCCTAGTCATATCATCGACTTTGGCGAGATCGATATTGCCGAGGACATTACCTTCGTGGAGCGTCCCTTGAAGATTTTGGAGTACCGTGAGAAGCGACCGAGGCATAAGACCATTCCTTCAGTCAAAGCGCAGTGGTCGAGACATGGTGTCGAGGAAGCAACTTGGGAGACCGAGGATAGCATGCGTGCTAGGTACCCCGAGTTGTTTATTTTTTAGGTTTCGGGACGAAACTTGTTTTTAGAGGGGTAGAATGTAATATCCGCATTTTTTCCTTTCTCTTGATATTCTCATTTTGGTGTATTTTTGTTTTTGGCAACTCGCTTGTAACCGTATTAACTTTTCGAGGATATTTAATACTAGACTTTTTGTCGTTCGAGCTTGTTTCAGACTCGTTTTACTCGATTCGGTGTTTATGTTGTTTTCATCGCTATCTCATGTATTCTCGTAAACCGTCATGCGGAACAGCCATTTCGGGGTTTCCGGGGATCCATCTCACGTTATTATGTGTTTTTTGAGCTTTTGGTTGATGTTTCGACCATGTGTCGTACATTTCGGATGTTTTGGGCCGTTTTGTAATTTACCAAAGTTTTGGGAAAATTACGGTCGTTGTTGTTTTTCCGAACCTTTGGGCAGTCGGGAATATGTTTTCCTTCAACACTTAAGTTCGCCGTCTCGAGCCCTTTACGTTCGTACCATTGTGAATTGTTCACCGTTGTATTTGGATTCTTTTTCGGTACCTCTATTGTCTATTTCTGGCCTGTACTTCCCAGAAAAGGATCTTACGTACGTAACACACCTTCTGGTTACATACGTAACGACCTAGTGTAAATAGTACAGGCATTTATGCCTTTTGGTTACGTACGTAAGGCCTTTATGGCTAACGTACGTAACACATCTTACGTACGTTAGCAATTGGTGGCTAACATACGTAACGCATCCTGGTTTATAAACCCAGGAGTTGACCGATTTCAGTCATTTATCATCTCTTCTCTCTTCTCTTCGACTCCAGTGACTTTCTTGGTGTTTTTCCGGCGATTTGAAGCTTAGCAACTCCAAGCCATCATCTTCTTCGAGTTTTTGGAGTATATTATCAAC
Organism: Orobanche coerulescens; assembly: GCA_033398695.1. Taxonomy (NCBI): domain Eukaryota; kingdom Viridiplantae; phylum Streptophyta; class Magnoliopsida; order Lamiales; family Orobanchaceae; genus Orobanche; species Orobanche coerulescens. The sequence goes on along the minus strand of CM065805.1, from coordinate 54,841,673 downwards.
ATCTAATCGTGTTCTACGTCTTTAATTCGAGGTAAACTCCTAAAACCTTATTTTGGGTAAATTGTGGGTTTTCACGTTTTCGTCCGATTTGTTCCGTATGATAGATTAATTCATGATGTATATGATTAATCTTGTTGATATTGTTGGTTTTCCTACGGATTTATGGTATATTTCGTGGTATTTTTGTAATCGAGAGGGTTTGGTTGTGGTCCGCCCTCGTTGTTGTTTTTATACGAGTATACATGAATCGTAGGCGGGTTTTTAGGTGTATTCCAATTCCGTATTCGTTTAGGATTACTTGTGATTGTGTTCTTCGAATCGTTAGGTTCTTGATTGACGGTTCCTAGCGTTCGTCGGTGTTCTTCCTTCCGTTCGTTGCGTCGTCAATTATTCAAGGCAAGTAATTCTTGGAAACCTTTATGCTTAACGTGAAATGGTAATGTATATTGTGTGTGCTTTACTCACCTCGGGAGGGTCTGATGGGGCCTCGAGGGAATCTATGGCTTCATCCTGGATTCATGAGTTTGTTTTGCGGCCAACTTGGGAGGGTCCTTAGAGGCCTCGAGTGGGATTCGTGGCTTCGTCCTGGTCCTAGGTGAAGTGCGTGCTTGGTTTTGTTTATAAATGTGGCCAGCTCGGGAGGGTCCTTAGAGGCCTCGAGTGGGATTCGTGGCTTCGTCCCGGTCCTAAGCAAATTTGTTTGACTGTTTGTTTCCGGAAAAAGACATGTATGGTTTTGAAATGATTTTTGATGCATGTACTATGAAATGTGTAAGCAATTGGTTTGCCTTGATTACTTGCACTAGCGTAATTGCTAACCCCTTTGGGGACCCGTTGTGGGGAAATTCTTGTTATGGATTTCAGGTTATGATCATCCGAACGAGCGAGCGCTGGGACAGTATGAGGATGTTGGCCAGGGTCGTTGACTTATGCATTTGAGTCCTTTTATTTCCGTTATTCCATTCGATATGGTTGTTGTCCACTTTTGAAACTTATAGATTGTACTCGCTAGTACTTAGGCTTTTCTCTTCGGAATATGATTTGTATTCGTCAAGTTGTTTATGGTTGCCACTGTTGATTATTCCGCTGGTTGTACCGGGCGTGTTAATTGATTTTCAACTAGATGATATGTCTTTTTACTGTGGTAGGTCGTGTCTAGCCTGTTGGGTCCCATGTAGGGATCCACGGCACTGTAATATACCTCGAATATCTTGGGGGTGTTACACTTAGCCCATTAAAATTTTAAAAATATTGTAAAATTGAGGGTATTTTGTTTTAGTGGGAGTATTTTTCGAGAAATAGAAATGTGACTAATTACTTTGCATAATAATTTTGTAGATAATAAAGTGACATCAAACAACACATACACTATTTCACTGCGTTCCATCCTTGAGAATGACAAGCTCAAAGAAAATGGTAGAAACTATATCGATTTGATCTAGAGCTTGAGAATAGTTCTCAAGCAAGAATGAAAGATATACGTTCTTGAGGAAGAAATTCTCGATGAGTCTGCTGACAATGCTAACAAAGCAACAAAAGACAAATGGAAGAAACATTGTGATGATTCAATTGATGTCAGTTGTCTTATGTTGGCTACCATTTGTAACAGCCCGAAAACAGTGGCTATTACAGTGCCGTGGATCCCTCCTGGGACCCACCAGGCAATATCACAATATACACTTAAAATCTGACAACGTGGCACCGTACCACAATATTTATCAAAACCCCGGTGTGGAGTATGAGTTATTCATATTTTTAAATACAAGCAAACATACACAGGATCCAAACACGGTACAGACCATATGACGATGGGCAGTACCTAACAAGTTTTAGTACATTCATCCGACACAAAATCAAAACGAAAGTCACGCTTAAAACATAACCGAACAACCAAAAGACTCGGGGCCCCCCGAAATAGCATACATCAGAATCCTCCGTCGCCATTGTGCTCCTCCTGTGCCTTGCCCTTTCCTCGCCCTGAAATACAAGTATTTCGCACCAAACCACAGGGTCAGCTATACATGATAATAATTCTCATGACATTATACAATTCATATATACTGATTTCAAAGAAATCCACCGACTACTGAATATACCCCGAAGGCGTATAAACAATCAGTCCCAACTGTCGAACATAATCAAATATACGAACGACCATATACTATGGCTCAAGACGGACGTCACAGTACGCCCGATCCGGAAATGTGTCCGTGCACATGTCCACCCCGTATACGGGAGAATATACGTGGGACGATGTACCTAATTAGCCTCACGAACTACGTCTCGTGTGCACGATCTAAATGCGGAAAACATCCACGCATGATCATCAAGTGCCCGGCTAAAAATCCTACACATAACCAATCGGCGCGCAGATATGACTCCAGAGATGTCACGATACAACATGACAACGAAACTCAACGAATTACACTTTTACCAAGGAATCGAACAACTCACCGAAGTGTCAACAAAGCTCAAAAGGACTAACGGTAATAAGGACGGTAATTTCGGGGGTATCATCCCCAACACCATGACAATACGATCAAGGGTATCACCATATCACGAATCATAGAACATTTCATACACACGAAACGCATAATAATCACAAGAATTCAACCATCACTATAACCAAGCAAGATAACTTGCCTCAATTCCGTAGACGAATAATCCTTCCTCGAATGGTCAAATGAACGGTATCCTCGTCTAACAATACTCACGTGAACAAGCAACCTTGAATGAAATATAATTCATTCAACACCACATTCGTACGATAATGGTATTATCGCATAAACAATATTCACAAATCGATTATCCTATCGATCATTTTAATGTTCTTATTACAAATCATCGTATGTTTATCATGATCATTACATATTCTAACCTTAATGTCAAATTCTTGATGTCTAGTTTATTATTAATGCAATATCGTGAAAATATCTTTTTCAAATCATCGACACTTCCAATTACGATATAATTTGTGTTTAATTACATTCTTCATTATTTAACAACGATTTCATTCAAAACTTGATTACTATATGAAACATAAGTTTAAGTTTTTAGGGAATTAAGAACATCATCTTAATTTAGGCCTCTTGACATGCATGGATTAATGAAATGGAATTCGGCTATTCATCTACCGCATTTGTATCATCACATTTAACACAATTCTCTAAAGAACATTATCAACCTATCAATGTAGCGATTAACGCCCTTTAACGAAATCGATAAATTCGAACATATGAAGATTACAACTTCCTTCTATCAACATTCATTGTTTTACTTTGAAGAATTTATTAAAAGCCTAGTTATATCATTGAATACTTGAGATTTTTGAAGTAACTTCATTCATCTAACAAAGATCATCTACAAAGGGTTAATATCATCTTTCCAACAATTTTATTACAAAGATTTTAGAGGCCAAAAATCATGGTTCCATACTACCTTCAAGAATCAATAGAATGTTCAAGACAAATTTAACATTTCTCACTTTTAATCATTAAGGATATCATCCCTAACATGTTCCTAGTGTTGAGACTAAAATCAACTTCCGATTATCATGCTATACCTCAGGTTTTATGTATATCATTATCAACACAATCACATTATGAAGTTATTTACATCAAGAAGTAACACTAATACCTTCAAAGTTAATCTTCACTTGGTTCGAGTATGATTCAATTAACTTATCATGTTTACACTAGTTTAAACTAACATTATGTGAAGTATTTATCTACTAGCATCATCATAAGCATGGAATTGATAAGAGTTAAAGAAAGACCAATCTTAAAATGAAGAACAACACCAACACTCCAAGGAATACACTTCAATCTCTAGCTATCCAAGTCACCAATCAAGTGTTGAAGCTCCAAAACCAGTTAGGAAGGCTTAGAAATGAAGTTGGAAGGGAAAGGAATCGTTCCTAAGTTGGGAGGTTGAAAAAGGTCGAGTAGGAAGTGAATGGCAAGTCATACATTTATAATCTGAACTTGACATTACGTACGTTAACGAACGTGGTTAACGTACGTTATAGCCTTTACGTACGTAATCTCATGATCATTACGTACGTAACCAATTTCATCAAATCTCCCTGTCTAAAAACACGCAGTTCGTTACGTACGTAACCAGGCAGCTATTACGTACGTAATAGCCATTGGCTAATTTGTCGCGATCGACTCCCGACCACCTACCCTTGCTCGACCCCACCCGCCGAAAGGCGGATTCTGAGGATCTTCCGCATTACGTGCGTTAACGTCGATATTACGTACGTAAGGCGGCCTACATAGCGTGCGTTAAGAATACATGTTAACGTCGTTAAGTACTATAACAAGCATAAATGGAATTCTCGCAATATCACCCAACAACTAATATAGTATGAATGACCATGAATCCAATTTAACATAATTCGTCGGTACTTGCTACAACATCACGTATATGGTGCGAAAATACCTAACTTAAATCATGAAATACAATATTAAAGGCGAGGTATTACATACTCCCCCTTAAAAGGAGTTTCGTCCCCGAAACTAAGGGGTAAACAGATTGGGTATCTCTCCCGCATGCTATCTTGATCTCCCACGTAGCTTCCTCGACTCCATCTCTTGACCACCGAATTTTTAATAAGGGAATCGTCTTGTTCCTCACTGCTTAATTCTTCTCTCGAGTATCCGCACAGCCGTTCCTCATACGAATGGTCGTCGGCTATTTCGACCTCGTCGAATTGAATAACGTGACTTGGATCAGCAACATACTTCCTTAACTGAGACACATGGAATACGTTGTGAATCCGACTCAAAGCTGGTGGTAATGCTAAGCGATAGGCTAGGTCGCCTACTCGTTCGGGATCTCAAACGGACCAATATACCTTGGGCTCAATTTGCCTCTCTTCCCGAATCGGAAAACACCTCTAGTAGGAGATACTTTGACCAAGACATGGTCACCAACTTAAAACTCGAGTGGTCGTCGACGATTATCTGCATATGATTTACGGCTTTGGGCCGTTAATAGACGGCTCTTGATCGGGAAATCTTCTCGCGAGTGCCAATAACATATCGGGTTCCGTACCAATAGATTCGAGATAATTCGTCCCGGACAAAGGGGACCTACAACGACCATATAATGCCTCATAAGGTGCCATCATGATCGAGGCGTGCCGGTTATTGTAGGTGAATTCTACCAACGGCGGTTGGGCTTCCCGATCAAGCTTCCAATCGAGCACATGCCCTCAACATATCCTCTAGAGTTTGAATTGTCCTCTCGGTGGCCGTCGGTCTGAGGATGAAAAGCCGTACTGAAGTTCAACTGTGTACCCATAGCACGATGAACCGCCTTCCAGAAGTGCGACACGAACCGTCCGTCCCGATCTGATACAATACTCTTAGGGGTGCCATGCAGTCTCACAATCTCTTTGATGAATAATTGGGCCAATTTCTCAGGGCCCCAAGTATCCTTGATCTCCAAAAAGTGGGCTGATTTAGTCAATCGATCCACAACCACCCAAATCGTATTCATACCTCGACGGCTCGTCGGCAAACTAGTAATAAAGTCCATCGATATGTCTTCCCACTTCCACTCGGGAATCGGAAGCGGTTTCATCATGCCAGCTGGCCGTTGATGCTCAATCTTGACCTGCTGACAGGTCAAACATTTCGAAATGAATTCGGCAACTTCCCGTTTCATGTTACCTCACCAATAATACGGCTTCAAATCCTTATACATTTTTTTTTTATCCCGGGTGTATGGAATACGGGGTAGCATGAGCCTCCTTCAGAATAGTATGCCTCAATTCTTCGTCTGCTGGTACACACACTCGATTTTTAAAGCGTAACAGTCCATCCTCGTGAACCACAAATCCAGGGTCCTTCCCCTGATCGATTTCTCCTCGAATTCTGGATAAGAATGGGTCCGACATCTGTTTCGTCCTGATCGTCTCATAAATGGATGGTGAAATCTCAAGCATGCACAGTTGTCCCTGAATGCGTTGTATCCAGACCTCAATCTCTGGTCTCATGAACTCTAATTGCAACTCCCTCTGGGCGGTCAAACGAGCTAGCATCTGCTCCTGCACCGTCTTGCGGCTCAAGGCATCGGCAACCACGTTTGCCTTGCCTGGATGATAAAGGATCTCGATATCATAGTCTTTGATTAGCTCTAACCACCTCCTTTGTCTCATATTCAACTCCTTCTGGGTAAAAATATACTTCGTGCTCTTGTGGTCCGTAAAAATCGCGAGTAACTCCATACAGATAGTGGCGCCAGATTTTTAAAGCAAACACTACGGCTGCTAACTCCAAGTCATGAGTCGGGTAGTTGACCTCGTAAGGACGCAACTGTCTGGACGCATAGGCGATCACTTTCCCATCCTGCATTAACACGCAGCCAAGGCCCTGCCTCGATGCATCGCTGTATACCGCGAATCCTTCCGTTCCTCTAGGTAGTACCAAAACAGGTGCTGAAATTAATCGACCTTTGAGTTCATCAAAACTTTGCTGACATGCTTCCGACCACAAGTACTTCTTATCTTTTCTCAACAGATTAGTCATCGGTTGAGCAATTTTGGAAAATCCTTCCACGAATCGCCTAATAGCTTTGCTAGACCCGAGAAACTACGAACTTCCTTCACGTTCTTGGGGTAGCAGTCTCGGATAGCTTCCGTCTTACGTGGGTCTACTCTTACTCCCTCTGCGATATCACATGACCCGGAAAAATAACTTGGACATCCGAATTCACACTTAGAAAATTTTCCGTAGAGTTGTTCTCGCCTTAACGCATCGAGAACACGGCGGAGGTGACACTCATGCTCCTCATGATCACGAGAGTAGACCAAGATATCGTCAATAAAACGACTACAAAATGATCCGTATAATTAATAAAAACCCGATTCATCAATTCCATGAATACCGCAGTGCATTAGTCATCCGAATGGCATGACAACGAACTCATAATGCCCATAGCGAGTGCGAAAAGTCTTCGGGACGTCGGACTCTCGAATCCGCAATTGGTGGTACCCGGACCTCAAGTCGATCTTGGAAAATACAATGCTCCTGGAGCCGATCCAATAGATCATCGATGCGAGGTAAAGGATACTTGTTCTTAATTGTTACTTTGTTCAGCTCCGTGTCGATACACAAACGCAGCGATCCGTCCTTCTTCCGTACGAATAACACCGGCGCCCCCCAAGGGGATGCACTGGGCCGAACATATCCTTTCTCAGTTAATTCTTCGAGTTGTCTTTTCAATTCCTGCATCTCAGTTGGGGCCATACGGTACGGTGCTTTCGAAAGCGCGGACGTCCCTGGCTCCAACTCAATGGTGAATTCCACCTCTCGCTGTGGGGGTATTCCTGGAAGCTCGTCTGGGAATACATCCGGATAGTCTCGAACTACTGGAATATCAATCAATTTGGTAGCCGGTCAAATTGTCTTAGTCATGTAACACCAATAACCAATGCATCCTGTTCAAGAATCTCATAGCCTTCATAGCGCTGATGACTCTCCCTGAATGATTGGGATTATCACCCGAAAAATACACTCGACGCCATCATCCGATGTGACGGTCACCATTCGCTTACGGACGCTAAGGACGGCATCGTGACGATCCATCCATCAATACCCAAGATTACATCATCTTTAGGTAAATCCACCACAATCAAGTCGACAACCACTCACGGTTGTTCATGCTAATCAGACGATTACGTACTTCACGACTCCCAATAATTCTTCTACCATCGGGTAGATCAATTACATAAGGTTCACAATTGATAACACGATTCAAATGCAAACGACTCAAACAAGAACTAGACAAAAGGAGTGTGAAGCACCGATTATCAAAAAGAACACAAACGGCCGAGAGTGGATCTCGAGAGTACCTGCAATCATCTTTGGCCGGGATCATCGGCTTTCTTCATCTCGTAAACTCGGGTTTTGCGACCTGGCAGTGTACCAACTTGATTCCCACGGCCCATCCCTTTGTTCGCCCGGTAGTCCGGTAAGAAGCGGATGGAGGAGCACGTTCTGAGCAGAAGACCATCTTGAGCAAGAGATGCCTTTGGGCACGCCCGAGTCCACCACCCGGCAATAGCGAGCGCGATGACCGTTCTTCCCGCAAGTGTGACAGTAACGGCCGGCCGGACACTTGGAGCTGATATGCCCCTGGTCCCCACGGTTATAACACACGACAGGTGAGCTGATTGCCCGAGAGTGCGTTCTGTCGGTTTCGGTGCCATAGGTGGACGCTCGGAAGGATTTGGTACAGTGGGGTTTCTTGAATACCCCGGTTCTTTGTCTCCTTGGGTCTGTTTCATGGATCACTTGTTGGAAAACTGAGGCTGCTTCTTAGAAATCTCCTTCGCGGTAAGTTCATACTCCAAAGCCTTCTCAATAAACTCCGGTAAGGTCGCACAGTGGTGATTGAGTAATTGCATCCTCATTCGGGGTTTAAGCCTCTTGAGGAAATATTTGATTTTATCAGCTTCCGAACGGACAACTGACGTAGCAAAAGGGAGAAGTGCTTGGAATTTTTCAGCAATTACTAACACATCCTCGTCTTCCGATGGGTCGGGGTTTAGTAATTCGGACAGTTTAGCTTCACGGAGGGGTGCAGGATAGTAACGATCTAGCATAAGATTCTTGAATTCCTCCCAAGTACTTGCGCCTTTGGCAGGCCTCACAGAAAGCCACCAAGTATGGGCACTCTTACTGAGGTAGTAGGTCACACAAAGAACTCGATTTTCCTCTGGGCACTCCACCATCTCGAACAGTTTCTCGAAGTGCTCTATCCAGTGTACAATGTCGGCAGGCTCAGATGAGCCTTCAAAAGTCGGAGGTCGCTGACGTGATATGTCGCTAATAATCCGGCTCACGATCCCGCCAGGCACCAAAGGCGGAGGCTGTTGTCCCTGCTGCTGACCAGTAGTATTCCTTTGCATAGTTTCCATCAGCCGACCCATTTGGGTCATCTGGGCCATCATGCCCTGCATCACGGTGTAAGGATCGGCACGTGCATTCTCTCCGGTGTGGTGCGATTGGTCCCGAGAAGGCGAATCACTGCCTGCGGAACTCTGTTCCACATTCGCACGTCTGTTAGCTCGTGGTATCGGAATTCGGCCTCTTCCGCGGCCTCGTCCCCCTCTGCCACGGCCTCTAAGGTTCCTTTCCATACTGAAAGAATCAAGTCGCAAGTACAGTTTGATTTATCAATCATAATTCATGCTAAGTTAATAACAACAGGGAATTTCCTATCCAACAAAGCAGTTGTAAAGAATCACTGGCACTACAAGTGTTACACACTCAATATCATATCAACATTAAGTCGAAACAATTCCAATCACATAATTAATTTAGGTTCTCTTCAAACAGGTGAATTTTGCCTCATGGTAGCAAGATGCCAAGATAAGTAAGGAGACCAATACATCGTCAATATCATGCCAGTAATCAAATTATGGTTCATGAGAACATACCGTATTCGACGGGTCAGGCGCTTGCACAGGTTACACGTGGCACGAAGTTTTCTTGATGCTATTTCGATTCTACAATGACTAAAAATAAAAACACACTCTCTGATACCATCTTACATGTGACCCAGCAGTGGCTATTACAGTGCCGTGGATCCCTCCTGGGACCCACCAGGCAATATCACAATATACACTTAAAATCTGACAACGTGGCACCGTACCACAATATTTATCAAAACCCCGGTGTGGAGTATGAGTTATTCATATTTTTAAATACAAGCAAACATACACAGGATCCAAACACGGTACAGACCATATGACGATGGGCAGTACCTAACAAGTTTTAGTACATTCATCTGACACAAAATCAAAACGAAAGTCACGCTTAAAACATAACCGAACAACCAAAAGACTCGGGCCCCCCCGAAATAGCATACATCAGAATCCTCTGTTGCCATTGTGCTCCTCCTGTGCCTTGCCCTTTCCTCGCCCTGAAATACAAGTATTTCGCCCCAAACCACAGGGTCAGCTATACATGATAATAATTCTCATGACATTATACAATTCATATATACTGATTTCAAAGAAATCCACCGACTACTGAATATACCCCGAAGGCGTATAAACAATCAGTCCCAACTGTCGAACATAATCAAATATACGAACGACCATATACTATGGCTCAAGACGGACGTCACAGTACGCCCGATCCGGAAATATGTCCGTGCACATGTCCACCCCGTATACGGAATCCAGAATATACGTGGGACGATGTACCTAATTAGCCTCACGAACTACGTCTCGTGTGCACGATCTAAATGCGGAAAACATCCACGCATGATCATCAAGTGCCCGGCTAAAAATCCTACACATAACCAATCGGCGCGCAGATATGACTCCAGAGATGTCACGATACAACATGACAACGAAACTCAACGAATTACACTTTTACCAAGGAATCGAACAACTCACCGAAGTGTCAACAAAGCTCAAAAGGACTAACGGTAATAAGGACGGTAATTTCGGGGGTATCATCCCCAACACCATGACAATACGATCAAGGGTATCACCATATCACGAATCATAGAACATTTCATACACACGAAACGCATAATAATCACAAGAATTCAACCATCACTATAACCAAGCAAGATAACTTGCCTCAATTCCGTAGACGAATAATCCTTCCTCGAATGGTCAAACGAACGGTATCCTCGTCTAACAATACTCACGTGAACAAGCAACCTTGAATGAAATATAATTCATTCAACAACACATTAAATTTATAATGGTATTATCGCATAAACAATATTCACAAATCGATTATCCTATCGATCATTTTAATGTTCTTATTACAAATCATCGTATGTTTATCATGATCATTACATATTCTAACCTTAATGTCAAATTCTTGATGTCTAGTTTATTATTAATGCAATATCGTGAAAATATCTTTTTCAAATCATCGACACTTCCAATTATGATATAATTTGTGTTTAATTACATTCTTCATTATTTAACAACGATTTCATTCAAAACTTGATTACTATATGAAACATAAGTTTAAGTTTTTAGTGAATTAAGAACATCATCTTAATTTAGGCCTCTTGACATGCATGGATTAATGAAATGGAATTCGGCTATTCATCTACCGCATTTGTATCATCACATTTAACACAATTCTCTAAAGAACATTATCAACCTATCAATGTAGCGATTAACGCCCTTTAACGAAATCGATAAATTCGAACATATGAAGATTACAACTTCCTTCTATCAACATTCATTGTTTTACTTTGAAGAATTTATTAAAAGCCTAGTTATATCATTGAATACTTGAGATTTTTGAAGTAACTTCATTCATCTAACAAAGATCATCTACAAAGGGTTAATATCATCTTTCCAACAATTTTATTACAAAGATTTTAGAGGCCAAAAATCATGGTTCCATACTACCTTCAAGAATCAATAGAATGTTCAAGTCAAATTTAACATTTCTCACTTTTAATCATTAAGAATATCATCCCTAACATGTTCCTAGTGTTGAGACTAAAATCAACTTCCGATTATCATGCTATACCTCAGGTTTTATGTATATCATTATCAACACAATCACATTATGAAGTTATTTACATCAAGAAGTAACACTAATACCTTCAAAGTTAATCTTCACTTGGTTTGAGTATGATTCAATTAACTTATCATGTTTACACTAGTTTAAACTAACATTATGTGAAGTATTTATCTACTAGCATCATCATAAGCATGGAATTGATATGAGTTAAAGAAAGACCAACCTTAAAATGAAGAACAACACCAACACTCCAAGGAATACACTTCAATCTCTAGCTATCCAAGTCACCAATCAAGTGTTGAAGCTCCAACACCAGTTAGGAAGGCTTAGAAATGAAGTTGGAATGGAAAGGAATCGTTCCTAAGTTGGGAGGTTGAAAAAGGTCGAGTAGGAAGTGAATGGCAAGTCATACATTTATAATCTGAACTTGACATTACGTACGTTAACGAACGTGGTTAACGTACGTTATAGCCTTTACGTACGTAATCTCATGATCATTACGTACGTAACCAATTTCATCAAATCTCCCTGTCTAAAAACACGCGATTCGTTACGCACGTAACAGCAGGCTATTACGTGCGTAATAGCCATTGGCCGCCGCGATCGACTCCCGACCACCTACCCTTGCTCGACCCCACCCGCCGAAAGGCGGATTGCTGGAGGATCTTCCGCATTACGTACGTTAACGTACTGATATTACGTACGTAAGGCGGCCTACATAGCGTACGTTAAGAATACATGTTAACGTACGTTAAGTACTATAACAAGCATAAATGGAATTCTCGCAATATCACCCAACAACTAATATAGTATGAATGACCATGAATCCAATTTAACATAATTCGTCGGTACTTGCTACAACATCACAGATATGGTGCGAAAATACCTAACTTAAATCATGAAATACAATATTAAAGGCGAGGGTATTACACCATTTGTCCAGAACTTCACAAGAATCTGGCAGAAATAGAAGTCTATGAGCTTAATGCCCTCCACAAGGAAACTTTCTCAAAGCACGCTAAGCAAGAGAGATATGAGACCTTTCAAGCCTTGTATGCTTGCAATATGGTTGAGGGAACATCTGTCAGCGCTCATGTACTCAAAATGAAAGGATATATTGATCAGCTTGATAGTTTTGGTTTTACACTTTCTAAGGAGCGCTCCACGGATGTGATCCTAAACTCATTGCCCGATAGTTTCAGTCAGTTTATTATGAACTATTATATGAATGACATGGACAAGTCCATTGTTTGAACTACATGGGATGCTTAAAACGACTGAGCAAAATATTAAGAAGAAACCAAGCCACGAGCTAATGGTCAGCAAAGGGAAGTATTTCAAGAACAAAGGCATGGCGAAAAGTAAAGCAAAAGTTGCCAAAGCTAGAGACCCAACTAAGCCGGTTTTCAAGGCAAAAGCTCCCAAAGATGGAAATTGCCATCATTGCAAGAAACCAGGATACTGAAAAGGAAGTTACAAGGTTTACTTGGAAGAGCTAAAGCATACCAAGGGTAGTGAGACTGGAACAAGTATATTTGTTATAGAAGTTAACTTATCTACTTCTAACTCCTGGGTATTCGATACTAGATGTAGATCTCACATTTGTACAAATGCGCAGGGGTTGAGAAGTAGTAGAGATCTGAAGAAAGGGGAAGTGGATCTAAGAGTCGGCAATGGAGCAAGAGTTGCTGCACTAGCCGTGGGAACTTATGATCTAGTTTTACCCAATGGGCTTTTGTTAGTTTTGAACAATTGCTATTATGTTCCTGCTATGGATAGGAATATTATTTATGTTTCTACATTATATTGTGAAGGTTACAGTGTTATTATTGAGAATAAAATTATTAGTGTTTTCTTGGATGACTTGCTTTATGGTACTACAAAGTTATATACTGGCCTTTACAATATTGATCTAGATGAGTCCAATACTTTGGAAGTCTATAACATTGCAACCAAGAAACCTAAGTTCAATGATTATAATCTGACTTACTTATGGCACTGTCAACTTGGCCAGATAAATGAGAAACGCATTTCTAAACTCCATCACCTTGTGCAAAAAAAAAACCATCAGATGGACTTTTAGACTCCCTTGACTATGAGTCATATGGCACATGCTAATCTTGTTTATTGGACAAGATGATGAAGAATTCTTTCACCTGTTATGGAGAAAGGCCTAGTGATCTATTAGGCCTAGTACATACTGACATATGCGCACCTCTTAACACTCATGCTAGAGGCGGGTACCAATACTTCATCACTTTTACTGATGATTTTAGCCGGTATGGATGTGTTTATCTTATGAAGCATAAACATTAATCTTTTGAAATATTCAAAATATTCTAGAGTGAAGTACAAAATCATCTTGGCAAGACAATTAAAGCCCTTCGATCAGATCGATGTGGTGAATACTTGAGCCAAGAATTCGATGATCATCTTAAGACTTGTGGAATTGTTTCACAATTTACTCCTCCTGGAACACCTTAAAATAACAGAGTGTCCGAGGGGAGGAATCGAACCTTACAGTTGAAAAGACACCATTTGAAAAATGAACTAGTAAGAGACCAAACTTGTCGTTTCTAAAGATTTGGGGTTGAGAAGCATTCATAAGACGCCAAGTGTTTGAAAAACTGGCAGCCAAATGTGAAAGATGTTTATTTGTGGGATATCATAAGGAAACTAAAGGATACTACTTTTATAAGCTCACAGAGAACAAAGAGTTTGTTGCTCGAAATGTTGTCTTCTTAGAAAAGGAATTTATTTCCAAAAGAAACAGTTGAGAGAAGTAATTCTTAAGGAAACTCAAGAACCACAAGAAGACATTTCTTCACCGATGGTAACTGAACATGCTCAACAATTAGTTGAGGAGCCAGTTCAAAGTACACAAGTTCCTCGCAGATTTGATAGGGTGCGACATGAACCTGAGAGATATAGGTATCTCGTAACAGAGGAAAATGACGCATCGCTCATAGATGATGAGCCTAGTACCTATACAGAAGTTGCTTCAGGACCAAAGTCTGAGGAATGGCTAGAGGCCATGAAGTCAGAGATGCAGTCTATGTATGACAATTTTGAACTTGATAGATCCACCTGAGGGTGTTAAAACCATTAGGTGCAAATGGGTCTTCAAAAAGAAGAAAGACATAGATGATAAATCTACAAGCCTATAAAGCTATACTAGTGGCAAAAGGTTATAAACAAACTTATTGTGTTGACTATGATGAGACCTTTTCGCCAGTAGTCATGCTTAATTTAATTAGAATTTTATTTGCCACTGCCGCATATGATTACGAAATGTGGCAAATGGATGTCAAAACAGCGTTTCTTAATGGAAACTTACGCAAGGATGTGTACATGACACAACCTGAGGGTTTTGTTCATCCAGAAAATTCTAAAAAGTTTTGCAAGCTTCAAAGAACCATTTATGGGTTGAAGCAGGCTTCTTGGAGTTGCAATCTTTGTTTTGATGAAACTGTCAAAGAGTTTGGGTTTATTCGAAATGAAGATGAACCATGTGTGTACAAGAAGGTTAGTGGGAGAATAGTTATTTTCCTAGTCTTATATGTAGATGACATATTACTCATTGAAAATGACATACCCACTTTGCAGACAGTCAAGACTTGGTTGAGAAGTTGTTTCTCCATGAAAGATTTAGGAGAAGCTGCTTACATTCTTGGGATAAAAATCTGTATAGATAGATCAAAGAGAATAATTTATCTGAGTCAAAGTACCTACATTAACAAAATATTGAAGAGGTTAAATATACAGGTCTCTAAGAGAGGACTCTTGCCAATGTTACATAACATTAATCTGAGTACGACTCAGAGTCTTTTGACTCCTGATGAGCGAGCCTACATGAGCAAGATTCCATATGCTTCAGATATTGAATCAATCATGTATGCCATGATTTGTACTCGACCAGATGTATCATTTTTCCTTAGCATGACAAGTCGATACCAATCAAATCCAGGTGAAAGTCACTGGACAGCAGTGAAAACCATCCAAAAGTACTTAAGAATAACTAATGATGCGTACTTAATTTCCGGAGGTGTGGGAAATGAGCTGGCTATAAATAGTTACGCCGATGTAAGTTTTGAAACCGATAGAGATGATTTTAAATTGCAAACTAGTTATGTATTTGTATTGAATGGAGGTGCTGTGAGTTAGAAGAGCTCCAAGCAAAGCACGGCTGCTGATTCTGTAACAGAAGCTGAGTACCTGGCAACATCGGATGCAACTAAGGAATCCGTATGGATCAAGAAGTTCATTACTCAACTAGGAGTGGTACCGACCATCAAGGGTCCCATAAGCCTTTATTGTGACAATAATAGTACTATTGCACAAGTTAAAGAGCCTAGGTCCCATCATAATTCCAAACATATACTCAGAAAATATCACCTAGTCAGAGAGATCATCAGACGTGGAGATATTACAATGTGCAAAGTAGCAACAGAAGAGAATGTTGCTGATCCACTTACCAAGCCTCTCTCATAAGGAAAACATGTAAAGCATGCTAGATCGATAGGACTAAAAGTCATGAATGAATGTTCCTAGTGCAAGTGGGAGATTTTTGGGAATAGTGCCTTAGGATATTCGATGTGCCAATATTTGTAATTATCAGATTAAAATAAAGTTATTTGATCTAATCTATTTCTCATTGATTATTATTATGTGTGCATATTTTAATATTATAATAATTGAACAATATTTATTCATGAATAATAAGATTAATCAAATATCCCTGATCCAATCATGTAGAGTGGAGACTCAAGTGATTAATATACTAGTATAAGTTTGATTGATAATCCTCATATGATTATGCATATGGTATGGATCAAAATTATGGGTATTGCTTGGAGAATGCAATACTGGACAGACCCGCATTGAGATCACAGCATGAAAATGCCATAAGTGAATCTCAATATAAGACTATGTCAATAAATCCTTGAACCTGAGATTATCATAGAGTCCAACATGATAATGTTAGGAATATGCCCTCCAGTTCCACTCAGAGGATGAGAGAGTGAGAGCATTGTAGTATAATCATGAATATTAAAGGCATTTAATATTTTTATATTATTATATATCACTGACATTGTGATTTGGTATATAAAATAATAGTCCTTGCATTTGAGAGCAAAACACTCCATTTATTATGAAGATAAGGAGATAGGCACTGGAAGTGTTTAGGGCCCGAATGCTTAATTGGTTCGCAAGTCGATAAAACTTAACTAGGCAGTAAGTTTATACAAGGCTTGTATAATGTGTACTCTAACATATAGAATGCATGTCTTCACTAAGGATTAGTGGGAGCACATGTCATAGGTATGCTAAAGGGATTAGTATACTCGACCATGACTCATCTTGATTCAGTAACATGGATATCACTAAGGAATTGTCAATGACTGAATCGAAAGGTTTTGATAGTATACGTGGACCTTTGACTTGAGGTTTTAGTAGGAGACGTGTTTGTGATATTAAGTTAGTCATTAGAGTAGTTCGATCCAAGCACCGGTTGGTGGGGTCAACCGCAAAATGCAACTTAGTGGGCAAGTAGCAGTCTCTACTGAACACCAAGATATGAGTCTTTCTCCTATTAGTGAGCAGATAAATGTCTTATGCAGTTAATGTTGGGTTTCAATGCCTAAATCGAAGGTGCAGTGGAAGCAAAAATGAATTTTACCGAACCCCTAAAGAGGAACGATCATTCAACGTATATATGAATATAAAAGGACAAGAGTAAAGATATGAAAACATACCTTTGAAGTCCCTTGATTGAATGTTGAAGTTGATGCCGGTGACCGCAAATCCGATTTGATAAGTCCTCGATGATCCAAATGCCGAAAGCACCACGTCTCTACTAGGCACACGCCGGAAGATGATCGGAATAACTACCCACTCAATTATCCTCCAAGGATACGGCTAGAAAAGAGTAATAGGAAATGATATCTCAAGTTTGTGATCACTCTAAGTGATATAAGTCCTGTTCTAGTTTTTCTCTCTCTCTAAAAGTGTAAGAATGTGAACAAAGTGAACTCTCTCTCTCTCACCCTTTAGGTGATGGCTGATTTTCATCTATCAAGTGGAGGATGAACTTTGTTTTATAGCAAAGTCCACACAAACTTCTAACCATCACACCTAGGGATTGATTATGATAAGATGACATCTTATCACCCTTTTGTCCTCAAGTGTTAGGAAGCCTCCTCAACACATGCAAAAATGTGGGCAAAAGTCATCATCAAGTAGATAACAAGGAGGAGGCAGCCTACACAATGGTTGAGAAGGATTCGGTTCGTTTCAGTCTTTAAAACGGACCATCGTGTATCCAGTCCGACTGATACATCTTGGTTTGTCTCAAATAAAATTAATAAAATTGATTAATCAAATTAATTATATTAAGATATTATTTCTCCAAGAAATAATTATTCATGAATTAAATTAATTATACAATAATTTATTTAATTCACCAAACCAAGTTAATTTATCCTATAAATTAAATAAGGCATCCAATGTCCAATATTCACAATAAAAGATCCAGTTCATAATGGATAAATTAAAAAAGACATCCAATTGGATATCTTATTCAATTTATTGCATAAATTAAATAGGTCTAGTGAATTAAATAAATTACTGGGTAAATAATTTAATCCATAAATAATTATTTCTTGGAGATATAATATCTTAATATAATTAATTAATTGGGCTAATCAATTGTATTAATTTTATTTGAGACGAACCAAGATGTATCAATCGCACTGGATACACGATGGCCCGTTTCATAGACTGAAACGAACCGAATCCTTCTCAATCATGGTGTAGGCTGCCCCCTCCTTGTTGTGTACTTGATGATGACTTTTGTCATCATTTTGCATGTGTTGAGGAGGCTTCCTAACACTTGAGGACAAAAGGGTGATAATATGTGATTTTGTCATAGTCAACCCTTAGGTGTGATGGATAGAAGTTCGTCTGAACTTTGCAATAAAATAGAGTTCATCCTCCTCCACTTGATAGATGAAAATCGGCCAACACCTAAAGGAAGAGAGGGAGTGTTCACTTTGTTCGCATTCTTACACTCTTAGAGAGAGAAAGAAAATCTAGAACAAAACTTATATCACTTAGAGTGATCACACACTTGGGAGATCATTTCCTACTACTCTTTTATAGCCATATCCTTGAAAGATAATTGAGTGGGTAGTTATTCCGATCATCTTCCGGCGCGTGGCTAGTAGAGACGCGGTGCTTTCGGCCTTTGAATCATCGAGGACTTATCAAACCGGATTTGCGGTCAACGGCATTAACTTCAACATTCAATCAAAGGACTTCAAGGGTATCTTTTCATATATTTACTCTTATTCTTTTATATTTGTATATACGTTGCTTGATCGGTCCTCTTTAGGGCTTCGGTAAAATTCATTTTTGCTTCCACCGCGCCTTTGTTTTAGGCATCGAATCCCAACAGTGGTATCTGTCACGCCCCTACACCGGGGTTGGACGAGAACGCGACAGTTAACGTAATAAATAACGTTTGTGATAATACATTCTAGTAAAGCATACATATGCCAGATCTCAGCCCGATGAACTAAGACTGGTTATTTCGTAGAAAAGAAATATTCAAGAGTACAACGGAATTATTACATCAAGTGCAAAAGAGTATATCGGAAACCAAAATACATTATGACACAGGAATAAAAAGAAGCGTTAAAGCAGCATCCTAATTCCTACGTCTTGGTAATACTTTGAGGACGGTCTTCAGAGGTCGTCAGCATATGTCCCTTCTTCTTCTTCTTGGTTCTCTTCATCTAGTGGGGTTTTAGAAAACAATTCAAAATGGGGTGAGAACAATGGATTCTCAGTGAGTTGGGTTTGGGTATTTATTGAGTTTATTATTTAATAAACATTATGTTTCTCCCACTTTTGAAAAATAGTGTTGTTTAAAAATTGGTGCAAGTTTTAAAGAAGAATATTATGAATTATGACATGAATGTATAGTCAATCTCCGTAGATTGCGGTTGGGTATGAAGAATGTACGGCGTCGAGCGCCCAATGAGTATTTAGCTTTGGGAGGTCGTCTACATGACTAATCCCTTAGCCTCCATATAACATCTTAGGCCGTTATCAGTGTTTGATCTTCAACTATCGCCATGACCTTTGGTTTGATAACCGTAGCCTTGGGCGTTTGTCGGGCCATCACTATAACATTGGCCTTTGAGCTTTATTGCTCTCACGCTTGGTGACGTGCTGCCTTATCTCTTATCTGGGCTCGATATGTCCTTAACTTGGGTCTATGCCCGGATCATATCATAATCGCGACTATACCTGAATTCTACGACCCAGTCACCTTAGGATCACTCCGTCCTTCGGCTTCAAGGGAATAGGATACGACGGTAGCTTTGCCTAGAACCACAGCCACGCTGCTCGATTCATGACTTAGCCTAACCGCCCCTCATGCATATAATAGAAAAAAGGACTCTAGAG
The DNA here is from genome assembly GCA_033398695.1 of Orobanche coerulescens. Classification (NCBI taxonomy): domain Eukaryota; kingdom Viridiplantae; phylum Streptophyta; class Magnoliopsida; order Lamiales; family Orobanchaceae; genus Orobanche; species Orobanche coerulescens. The sequence continues at coordinate 54,821,682 of CM065805.1, read as the reverse complement.
GTACTCTTACGGACCCTAGCGGTGGCTTCTGCCCGAAGGTCTTAGCACTTAGCTCCGTACAACACTTACTCCCGATTTCAATTGAATAACAATTATTGTCGTGATTAATAGTGGTTATGCATATTATATGATATCAATATGATTATTTGATAGTATATAGACTTAGATAAGCTAGAGGAATTAGTTCAACCGGTTGATGATTAAATTGCTATTGTGCGAGTCTTAGCATAATCTTATAATAAACTTGTATAGTTCGGTATGGATTGATTATACGTCCGAAAATTACGAACTTTATTGCGAAAAGTCCGTTATGATATGAGGATTGAAGGTCAGAAGTTGCATGAAAGTTTACCATTCAGAAATTACAGTTCCGCCCTTTCGTCTTTTAAGTACTATCATTATTTTTACCAAATCTTATAAATTTGGATAATTCGGTACGGGTTGATTATAAGTCCGAAAATTACGAATTTTATTGCGAAAAGTCCGTTATGATATGAGGATTGAAGGTCATAAGTTGCATGAAAGTTTTACCTTTCAGAAATTATAGTTCTGCCCTTTCGTCTTTTAAGTACTATCATTATTTTTACTAAATTTTATAAATTTGGATAATTCGGTACGGGTTGATTATAAGTCTGAAAATTACGAACTTTATTGCGAAAAGTCCGTTACGATATGAGGATTGAAGGTCAGAAGTTGAATGAAAGTTTTACCTTTCAAAAATTACAGTTCTGCCCTTTCATCTTTTAAGTACTATCATTATTTTTACTAAATTTTATAATTTTGGATAATTCGGTACGGATTGATTATAAGTCCGAAAATTACGAACTTTAATGCGAAAAGTCCGTTATAATATAAGGTTCTGAAATCAAAAGTTGTATGGAGGTTTTTCCTCCCATAAATTATAATTCTGCACTTTCGAAATTATAGCACTATTATTATTTTTATTTAGTTTTATCTTATAATTTTGATTATTTCGTTTGGATTCATTTAAACTCCGAAAATTATGAATCCAGTTGCGATTTGAACCTTATGACTGTAATTTTAGATTACGTTCACTTTTATTTTTTTTCTTTTATAATTTACGATTTCACCCCTTTGTTTTGTCTTAATCGACATTTTAGTATTCGGGACATATCTTTTTCGTTTCTTGTCGGATTGAACTCAAATTTTCGAGGTAGGCTCTTTATGTTATTATGAGTACAGAGAGTTCAACTTTTCTGGAAATTTTATTTTCGAAACAGTAAATTTCGGTAAATTATAGTTTTGGCCCTGAATTCTTGAAATTTATATTTTTGCCCAATTTTCTATTTTAGTAAATTCCGATTTAGGTGAAATTTTATAGAGAAATTATTTTTGACATTTTAAGACTTGATTTTAAGACATAAGACCAGAATTATGGATCTTAACAATTTTACCTTAAATTTATCTTATTTAAACTATTTTAGTTTATCCTTCGAACTTGGGTTCGAATTATCAAATCTTCCGGTGACTAATTATCCTCTTACCATAGTCCAATATATATACTCATATATTTTTGTGATTTTAATCCCCAAAGGTCAGATTTGCCATATTCAACCAAAATTTCCACCAATGAATTAATTTCCACATATAATCAAAATATGACAAACTAAAATTCAACAATTACAAAGATCATTACATGCATGGTAATGAATGTCATTTTCAATCAAGTATAGCTAACTAAGGTCATAATACTTGCATGCACCATATATATTTAACTTGTAATAATTTTGAATAAGAGAAAGAAAGAAAACAATTTTACCCACCTCGATTTCTTGTCGGAAGTAAATGGTTCTAGGTCTCGGAAGTGGAAGAAAACGATCTCCCTCCTTGAACTACATGGTTCGGCTGATTCAAGTATCCCTGCATCCATGATGCATATTTTGTTTGCATGTTTTTGAGATTAGAGTTAGATTAGGAAGTTTTTTTTTATACTTATAGAAGAAAAAAAAAAGTAGGAAAGAAAATTACATATTTCTTGTTGAGCCCTCTTCTTCCTTCTCTCTTCTTCTTTGGTTCAGCCCCCCTCTCTCTCTCTCTAGTCTCTCAATCCAGATTTTTTTATGAAGTATAAGAGTATGTATATTTTATGAGTTTTAAAAAGGGGTGGTCAAAGCATGGGACAAGGGAGCACAAGACACAAGGATATATCTTGCATGGGGAGGACATGAAGACTCTATGTGTCCTCCCCCTCTCCACTTGGCCACCCATTTGGTGTGTGTGTGTATATATATATATATATATATATATATTTGTATTTTAAGTGTGTAGAATATTAATATAGTTAGTTGGGTATTTGTTTAATTGTAAATGGATTAAGTAGTTGGGTTGGGCTTTCAATCATAATTTCAAGACTTAGGAATTTTATTAAGTTGGGTTTGAGTCCATTAGTGAGTTTATATTAGTAAATGTTAGTACACATAGCCCATTTGGTGAATCAATATTCTACTTTAATTTTCAATTAATTTATTATTTAAGAAACAATCAAGTAAATAAAATGAAACTATATATAGGTTATATTATATTATAATAAATGTTATTAAAATTACATCACGATATAATAAACCGTAGATGTAATGAGCTGTCGAATTTAGGGGGTTCTACATCCTCCCCTCCTTAGAAGAATTTGGTCCCCAAATTCCTTCTCAAACAACTCGGGATATGATTTCTTCATTTCTTCTTCAGCTTCCCATGTAGCGTCTTCCTCTCTAATGTGATTTGTCCAGACGACCTTGACCAATGGTATTTTCTTGTCTCTTAGTTCGCGCACTTGTTGATCCACGATCCTAATCGCCTTCTCGATATAAGTTAAATCTTTCTTGATTGGCGGTATGTCATGCGTGATAACATGTTCAGGATCTGGATGATATTTCTTCAATCTTGAGACATGAAATACGTCGTGCATTCCGGCAAGATCGGTTGGTAGCTCGAGACAACATGCTAATTTTCCAATTCGTTCTAGGATTGTGAAAGGCCCAACATATCTAGGGCTAAGCTTCCCTCCCTTCTTTGGGTTGATCAATCCCTTATGTGGTGATAAACGAAGGAATAATTTGTCGCCCGTGTCGAATTCTAAATCTCTCCTCCTCTGGTCTGCATAACTTTTCTATCGGCTCTGAGTAGTGCGAGTTCGATCCCGAATGATTCGAACCTTATCTATGGCATCTTCTACTAGATCAACTTTTGGTATCGGGTTTCGGTTCTGCTTACCCTTTGGTGTCCATCAGTCGTCAATCTCCCAATATATTGGCGATCGGCACTTTCTTCCGTATAATGCTTCATATGGATCCATCCCAATCGTTGCCTGGTAGATGTTGTTATAGGCAAAATCAGTTAAGGGTAGGTGGTTACTCCAACTCTTTTGAAAATCCAGCGCACATGCCCGTAACATGTCCTCAAGGACTTGTATCGGTCTCTCGGATTGTCCGTCCTTTTGAGGGTGTGCTGCAGTGCTGAAACTCAATTTCGTCCCAAGTTCTTGATGTAGACTCTTCCAAAATCTAGAGACAAATCTGGGGTCACGGTCTGACACAATGTCTACAGATACTCCACGCAGTCTAATGATTTCTCGGATATACGTCCTTGCTAGTTTATGCAGACTGTCATTCTTCCTTACAGGTAAGAAGTGAGCTGACTTTGTAAGTCTCTCCACGATTACCCAGATTGTGTTGTATCCTCCACTGGTTGTTGGTAGATCCGTCACGAAGTCCATCATGATTAGTTCCCATTTCCATTCAGGAATATCGAGTGGCTGTAGCAACCCTGATGGTCTTTGGTGTTTAGCCTTCACTCTTTGACAATTTAAGCACCTTACTATGAATTCTGCAACTTGGTTCTTCATATTCACCCACCAGTAGTGTTTCTTTAAATCCTTATACATCTTATTACCACCTAGATGAATAGTGTACCGAGAGCAGTGAGCCTCTGCTAAAATTTTCTTCTTGAATTCGTAATTACCGGGAACACATATACGGTGTTTGAATTTTAGTGTTCCATCTTCCGACATTCTAAACTCAGATTTCTCACCTTGTGCGACCTTTTCCTTAAGTTTGCACAACTTCTCATCTTGTGTTTGTACTTCTCGGATTTCCTCAAGTAAATCCGGCTTTATTGACAAATTAGCACATAAGACGTGTGTCTTAGCCTGCCTTGGGTTCCATTGGATTATTTCTCTTAGGGCATCCCATTCCCTTATCATGAGTCTAGCCACACTCGCTTTCCTACTTAAGGTGCTGCTACGACATTGGCCTTACCCGGATGATGCTGAATGGTGAGGTTATAATCTTCGAGAAGTTCTATCCACCGTGTTTGTCTTAGATTCAACTCCTTCTGAGAGAACAAATATTTGAGACTCTTGTGGTCAGTAAAGATGGTGAATGTAGCTCCATACAGGTAGTGTCTCCATTTCTTCAAAGCAAACACTATTGCTGCTAGTTCAAGGTCATGGGTCGAATAATTCATCTCATGGATTTTCAGCTTTCGTGATGCATAAGCCACAACCTTGCCATTTTGCATCAACAGAGCTCCTAATCCTTCCTTTGATGCATCGCTGTAAACCACAAATACTTCACTCCCTTCGGGAAGTGTTAGCACAGGTGCGGTAGTGAGTTTTCTCTTGAGTTCCTGGAAGCTCAACTCACACTTATCGTTCCACTCAAATTTGACACGCTTCTGCGTCAATCTTGTGAGTGGTCCTGCGATTTTGGAAAAATCTTTAATGAATTTGCGGTAGTAACCCGCAAGTCTAAGAAATCTCCGTATCTCTGTGACTGTTTCTGGCCTCTTCCAGTCCAGAATAGTCTCCACCTTTGATGGATCTACTGCGACTCCATCTCCAGATATTATGTGTCCTAAAAATGCTACCTCTCTTAACCAGAATTCACACTTGCTGAATTTGGCGTACAATTTGTGCTTCCTTAGTGTCTCTAGTACTAATCTCAGGTGAGTTTCGTGATCTTGATCCGACTTGGAATAAACTATTATGTCGTCGATAAATATCACTACGAGTTGATCTAGATACGGTTGGAATATGCGGTGCATTAAATCCATAAATGCAGCCGGTGCATTGGTCAATCCAAAAGGCATTACCACGAATTCATAATGACCATACCTAGTTTGAAAGGCAGCCTTCGGTATGTCATTCTCTTTGATCCTCAATTGGTAATATCCGTGTTGAAGATCGAACTTTGAGTAAACCGTTGCTCCTTGTAGTTGGTCGAATAATTCTTCGATCCTAGTAAGTGGATACTTGTTCTTAACGGTAATATTGTTAAGTTCTCGATAATTGATGCACAATATTAGTGTGCCATCTTTCTTTTTTACGAATAGCACTGGTGCTCCCCAAGTAGATATACTTGGTCGGATAAATCCAACCTCTAGCAATTTCTGCAACTGAGCCTTCAGTTCTTGCAGTTCCAGTGGGGGCATTCGATATGGCGTTCTAGCTATAGGTGCCTTTCCCATCAAGATATCAATGCTGAATTCAACTTCCCTATCTGGAGGTAGAGAAGTGAGTTCTGTGGGGAAAACATCACGGTACGCTGATACTACCGGTGTAGCTTCAATATCCATTTTGCTCTTGGGTTTGTTAAAGACAAAGCCAAATATCCTGTTGCTCCCTTCGAGATGGCCTTTCTCGCCTTCGTGGCTGATATGATTGGGGCCGAGTTAATTCTGGCATCCCCGTGTAGTTCAACTACTGGGTGATGGGGTTTGCAGAATCGAACTATTTTAGAATGGCAGTCGAGTTGTGCAAAGTGTTTAGATAGCCAATTCATCCCAAGTATGAGGTCATACTCAAGTATAGGGAGAAGAATTAGGTCGGCAGGAAAACAGTGACCTTTAATGATCACTTCACAATCTCTAAATACTAAATCTGTTTCTCGGCTCTCACCCATAGGTGTGGATACTTCTAAGCTTATGGATAGTGACTCCATGTTAGCATTCAATTTTTGTGAATAATGAGGTGTTACAAAAGAATGTGATGATCCTGGATCTAGCAATGCGTGAGCAGAGTGGTTTGACATAAGAAATGTACCTTCCACCACGTCTGTTGCGTCAGGGGCTTCTTGTCCAGCCAAGGCAAAAACTCTTGCTGGTGCCTTCCCCTTGCCTTTGCGATCATCCTTCTTAGCTGTATTTTTCTGCTGATTGTTGCCCTGTGTCTCCCACTTTGGCCATTCCCTAGTTGGGTGTTGATTATCTCCACAACGCAAGCATCTCCTTTGCTTCTTCCAATAGTCTTCAGATTTATGTCCCATCTTATTATAGTGGGAACATGGCGGTAGGTTATTCGCAGGCCTCTTTCCGGCATTCTGTCCAGTAGTCTTGCGTTGAAATTTCTGGGATGGTCTGGATGATGGATTTGGTGCGGATCTCTTGAATTTCCCACTTGTGTGATCCTTCGCCTGTCCCAACTGGGTCATCCCGCTTTCGATTCGGCTGGCACCCTCGACAGCTTCTGTCATTGTAGTCATTCTTACTGGCAGCAAGCTTTATTGTAGCGTAAACCTTAACCCGCGCGTAAATTTGTACAGTTTGCCCTCCTCTGTGCTCACTAGTCCTAGCACGTATTTTGAGAGTTGATTGAATTGTGACTCATATTGGGAGACAGTAATTGCCCCTTGCTTAAGATGATAGAACTCATCACGAGAAGCTTCGCGAGCGGCCTGAGAAATGTATTGATCACGGAAAGCCGAAGTTCTCCCATGTCCGGTGAGTAGCTCCCCTTGTCCATTTTCCACTGGTGATCTTCCACCAATCATGAGCTGCAGACTCCAATCGAAAGGTTGCGAGTGCCAGCTTCTGATCCTCCGAGTACTGTAGGGTTGCAATTATACTCTCTATCCTTTCAAGCTAGTGTTCAGCTATCGTGTCATCTGGTTCTCCAAGAAAAGTAGGGGGTTTGAATCTGAGGAACCTTTATAGTGCTCGATCATGTGTTTCGGGTGCGTTTGGGTTTGGTGCAATATGTTGTTGCAGGAAGGTCACCAATTGAGTGATCGCTTGGGCAGTGTTGTTGCCCCCTTGGAATGGATTTCCATCTCCTCCGTGTTGTTCCTCATTGTCATTACGTTGGGAACGAGGCCTTCCACGTCCATGTCGATCAGCCATCTGTCGCAGTTAATGATTATTATAGTTAGCTTTAATTCGAGTGGTAAATACAGAGAATTTAAAAGTGCACACATTACTTTAAATCTGATTATCATAGTTTATGAATAACATATTTGGTACATCCAGAAGGTCTATTGTGACATGGAAATTACAGTTTCGGATAGGGATAAATTAGAAAATCACCCTACTTAACCATCGCCCTACAATAATTAAGAACTAAAATGTCCAGCACATCACATTACTATCATAATAGGCAAACATAAAATAAGAACATAGTGGTAGCACTCTCAGTCCTCTCCTGGCTCCATCGGGTCTTTCTCAGGGTCCTCTTCGTCAGAGCTAGAGGATACATCAATCCTCTCTCCTGTGGGTGCAATCTCGATCCCTTGAATAAGTTCCACTAACTCTACCACCCGTGCACGTATCGCGTCCAAGAACTCTGTGTCCATAAAGTGCTCCACAGCCAGGGTACACTACAGTGTCTCAACTCGGGAGCTCAGCCGATATGGAACATGCTGGAGGCTCCTGATGGCGGCCTCCCGTCTCTCAGCGTGTGTATCCCGCGGATGCAGTGCCAGCTCTAGACTCCTGCACTCCTTAGGTCGGGACTATTGTGCCTGGAATGCCTCATGTCTCTGTCCTTGGTACGAGCTCGCCTCCTGCCTGGTCCTATCCAGCTCTCGTGCTAAGGTCTGAATCTGCTGCTCGAGTCTCTCAATCCAATCCTGGTCCTTTAGCTTTGCTCGAAACTGGTCTGCTCAGCTCTTTTGCCAGTAAGTAGCCTGCTCTTCTAAGAGCTTGCCCCTTTCTGTCAGATGCATAATCTCAGTGACCAGCTCCAATTCGGAATCCATGCCTACCAAACCAAGGTCTAAGTCAGTATTTTGCAAAATTTAATATCCAATATAAACTCTAATAAGCATGAATAATCATCAAGGCAGTGAACTTAATGATTCAAGAAATATGCTTATATGACACTAGCGACCAAGAAATATTAATATCCCATTTTAGAAAAGTAATGAGGTTTAGTGGGTTCCGGATAAACCAATAAGTAACATAGACTATATCCGATTCAAGAGTTCAATAGAGGAATTGATTCAATCAGGAAATGCCATAAATACTTAATCAAGTATCTTAGCTGATGACTTAGGGAATTCGAATATGACTACGCATATCCCAAGTGAATAGCGACAAGTCGAAAGAGATCTTAATGAGTGACTAGAGAAATCTACATTGGGTCTGAATCCTATGGTTCACTTCATACTAGGTGGAATTCCCATCTAAGTCCGAAGAATCTTATCCTGGAAAAGCTCGTTGTAAGTGTCCTTCTTACAAACCGAGCTCTGATACCACTCCTGTCACGCCCCCACACCGGGGTTGGACGAGAACGCGACAGTTAACGTAATAAATAACATTTGTGATAATACATTCTAGTAAATCATACATATGCCAGATCTCAGCCCGGTGAACTAGGACTGGTTATTTCATAGAAAAGAAATATTCAAGTGTACAGCAGAATTATTACATCAAGTGCAAAAGAGTACATCGGAAACCAAAATACATTATTACACAGGAATAAAAAGAAACATTAAAGCAGCATCCTAATTCATACGTCTTGGTAATACTTTGAGGTCGGTCTTCAGAGGTCGTCAGCATCTGTCTCTTCTTCTTCTTGGTTCTCTTCATCTAGTGGGGTTTTAGAAAACAATTCAAAATGGGGTGAGAACAATGGATTCTCAGTGAGTTGGGTTTGGGTATTTAATGAGTTTATTATTTAATAAACGTTATGTTTCTCCTACTTTTGAAAAAAAGTGTTGTTTAAAAATTGGTGCAAGTTTTAAAGAAGAATATTATGAATTATGGCATGAATGTATAGTCAATCTCCGTAGATTGCGGTTGAGTATGAAGAATGTACGGCGTCGAGCGCCCAATGAGTATTTTTCTTTGGGAGGTCATATACATGACTAATCCCTTAGCCTCCTTATAACATCTTAGACCGTTATCAGTGTTTGATCTTCGACTATCACCACGACCTTTGGTTTGATAACCGTAGCCTTGGGCGTTTGTCGGACCATCATTATAACATTGGCCTTTGAGCTTTATCGCTCTCACACTTGGAGACGTGCTGCCTTATCTCTTATCTGGGCTCGATATATTCTTAGCTTGGGTCTATACCCGGATCATATCTTAATCGCGACTATACCCGAATTCTACGACTCAGTCACCTTAGGATCACTCCGTCCTTCGACTTCAAGAGACTCTAGAGGTCACCTTAGGATCCACCGCAGCCACGCTGCTCGATTCATGACTTAGACTAACCGCCCCTCATGCATATAATAGAAAAAGGGACTCTAGAGGTACTCGTATGGACTCTAGCGGTGGCTTCCGCCCGAAGGTCTTAGTACTTAGCTCCGTACAGCACTTACTCCCGATTTCAATTGAATAACAATTATTGTCGTGATTAACAGTGATTATGCATATTGTATGATATCAATATGATTATTTGATAGTATATGGACTTGGATAAGCTAGAGGAATTAGTTCAACCGGTTGATGATTAAATTGCTATTGTGCGAGTCTTAGCATAATCTTATAATAAACTTGAATAGTTCGGTATGGATTATTTATACGTCCAAAAATTTCGAACTTTATTGCGAAAAGTCCGTTATGATATGAGGATTGAAGGTCATAACTTTCATGAAAGTTTACCTTTCGGAAATTATAGTTCTGCCCTTTCGTCTTTTAAGTACTATCATTATTTTTACTAAATTTTATAAATTTGGATAATTCGGTACGGGTTGATTATAATTCCAAAAATTACGAACTTTATTGCGAAAAGTCCGTTATGATATGACGATTGAAGGTCAGAAGGTGCATGAAAGTTTTACCTTTCAGAAGTTACAGTTCTGCTCTTTCGTCTTTTAAGTACTATCATTATTTTTACTAAATTTTATAAATTTGGATAATTCGGTACGGGTTGATTATACGTCCGAAAATTACGAACTTTATTGGGAAAAGTCCGTTATGATATGAGGATTGAAGATCAGAAGTTGCATGAAAGTTTTATCTTTCAGAAATTACAGTTCTGCCCTTTCGTCTTTTAAGTACTATCATTATTTTTACTAAATTTTATAAATTTGGATAATTCGGTACGGATTGATTATAAGTCCGAAAATTACGAACTTTATTGCGAAAAGTCCATTATAATTTAAGGATCTGAGATCAGAAGTTGCATGGAGGTTTTTCCTCCCATAAATTACAATTATGCCCTTTCAAAATTATAGCACTATTATTATTATTTTTATTTAGTTTTATCTTATAATTTTGATTATTTCATTTGGATTCATTTAAACTCCGAAAATTATGAATCCAGTTGCGATTTGAACCTTACGACTTGTAATTTTAGATTACGTTCAGTTTTAATTTTTTTTTCTTTTATAATTTATGATTTCACCTCTTTGTTTTGTCTTAATCGATATTTTAGTATTCGGGTCATATCTTTTTCGTTTATTGTCGGATTGAACTCAAATTTTCGGGGTAGGCTCTTTATGTTATTATGAGTATATAGAGTTCAACTTTTCTGGAAATTTTATTTTCGAAATAGTAATTTTCTGTAAATTATATTTTTGGCCCCGAATTCTTGCAATTTATATTTTTGCCCCAATTTTCTATTTTAGTAAATTCCGATTTAGGTGAAATTTCATAGAGAACTTATTTTTGATATTTTAAGACTTAATTTTAAGACATAAGACCAGAATTATGGATCTTAATAATTTTACCTTAAATTTATCTTATTTAAACTATTTTGGTTTATCCTTCGAACTTAGGTTCGAATTATCAAATCATCCGGTGACTAATTATCCTCTTACCATAGTCCAATATATATATATACTCATATATTTTTGGTATTTTAATCCCCAAAATTCAGATTTGCCATATTCAACCAAAATTTCCATCAATGAATTAATTTGCACATATAATCAAAATATGACAAACTAAAATTCAATAATTACAAAGATCATTACATGCATGGTATTGAATGTCATTTTCAATCATGTATAGCTAACTAAGGTCATAATACTTGCATGCACCATATATATTTAACTTGTAATAATTTTGAATAAGAGAAAGAAAGAAAATAATTTTACCCACCTCGATTTCTTGTCAGAAGTAAATGGTTCTAGGTCTCGAAAGTGGAAGAAAACGACCTCCCTCCTTGAACTACATGGTTAAGCCGATTCAAATATCCATGCATCCATGATGCATATTTTGTTTGCATGTTTTTGAGATTAGAGTTAGATTAGGAAGGTTTTTTTTATACTTATAGAAAAAAAAAAAAAGTAGGAAAGAAAATTACCTATTTCTTGTTGAACCCTCTTTTATCTTCTCTCTTCTTCTTTGGTTCAGCCCCCTCTCTCTCTCTCTAGTCTCTCAATGCAGATTTTTTTTTGTGAAGTATAAGAGTATGTATATTTTAAGCATTTTAAAAAGGGGTGGTCAAAGCATGGGACAAGGGAGCACAAGATACAAGCATATGTCTTGCATGGGGAGGACATGAAGACTCTAGGTGTCCTCCCCCTCTCCACTTGGCCGCCCATTTGGTTTGTGTGTGTGTGTATGTATATTTTTTTTTTTTGTATTTTAAGTGTGTAGAATATTAATATAGTTAGTTGGGTATTTGTTTAATTGTAAATGGATTAAGTAGTTGGGTTGGGCTTTCAATCATAATTTCAAGACTTAGGAATTTTATTAAGTTGCGTTTGAGTCAATTAGTGAGTTTATATTAGTAAGTATTGGTACACATAGCCCATTAGATGAATCAATGTTCTACTTTAATTTTCAATTAATATATTATTTAAGAAACAATCAAGTAAATAAAACTAAACTAGATATAGGTTATATTATATTATAATAAATGTTATTAAAATTACATCACGATATAATAAACCGTACATGTACTGAGCTGTCGAATTTAGGGGGTTCTACAGTATCAGAGCCAGGCCCCGCGATCGTGTATACGATATTTAGCATTTGGAATGCTTGATTGGATATTTTTATGATTTAGAAACATAATTGCTTTAATCATTAATTTTTAATTGTTCATCTAAAAAATTATTTTTCATAATTTTATGTTACAATATAAATCTATTCTTTTGAAAAACTGTTAGAAAAATATTATTTTTGGATTTTGGATGAAAAGACGAGCTGGAAAATGTAATACCCGGTTGTAATTCAGTCATTATCATTCAGTAATTATCAGTCTGTAATTGTCACTCAGTGTATTTTCACTCAATTATAATCATTCATCAATCATGTTCTTTCACCGTGTTCACCGTTCGGAAAAACTTCGAGTTGTGTATCGTTATTGTTCATTGTTTCAACTTTCCTCATATGAGTTCGACTTTGTTAGATCACCATTAATTTTTGGTAATTCCAAAAATTCTAAATCTTTGCAATATTATAGAGCATCGAGTTAGCTTTCCAATGGTTCAAACGGTGAGTCAATCGGAGTCCGGACGAGAGAGTTATGGTCGTTTTAGCTCAATCGCCATTTTTCAAGATTGGCCGATCACGCCGAACGAACTCGGCCGTGTCGCCCGACACGGCCCGCGCTGCATTTCGCCCGAAAATGCCGAAGTGTTCGCCTCAGACCCGACCGTGTCGACCGCACGGTAAGCCGTAACACGGCCGAGTCCTCGCCGCCAATCAGGCGACACGACCGTGCCGATCGGCACGGCCGTGTCCAGCAGGGTAGTCAACCCCTATAAATTCATTTTTTGAGCATTTCAGCTCATTCCTTCCAGTTTTTCCACCTTTTACGAGAGAGAGAAGCTTGAGGGAGAGTTTTCTTCATCAATTATCATTTGAGTGTGTATTTTTCATCACCTTCAATCATTTGGGAAGCTTGGATACTCGATTAAACTCGTGTTCTTCGGATCGAAGTGATTGGATATTCAAGAGGTAATTTCTTCGACACCTTGGACTTCGATTTTGTGTTGAGATATGATGTTTTGGACATTATAATCATGTTATATGAAGGGATATGTATATGATTATGAGTTTGTATAAGGATTCATTGGATTATTGAGGGATTATTCAAGAACACTTTGTATATCGAGTTGAAATTGGGGGTTTTCGTTTAATTGTCGTTAGAATCACGTTTTCGGATATTCATTTCAGATTATTGATCATTTGGAAGATGTTTTGTTGGTTTGAAACACTTCTTCAGGGAATTGATATTGGTTTTTGAGGTTTGATCGTAAACAATCGGAGTTTGGACGCAACGTGTTTGATTTAATACCTCAATGAACTTGGTTTATTCGTATCGACGTTTTGAGTTAGTTATATTCGTGTTTGATTCGTATTTTGAACGGGTTGTTGAATATTGTATAATTCAAGGTTGTTCGAGCGATCGATATCTCAATTAGGACGCTGCTCGTGGAAGGATTGTTGTCACCAGATTGAGTAAGTTAATTCTTACTCGGTTCACACGATAGTCATACCTTTTGTAGTTGCTCATTCATAATCATAACTCATTCATCATTGTATTAATCATATTAAAACTTGTTATCACAATTAATCACTTGACCATAAGGAACGACGGTTCCAATCTTTTCGTTGAGCTATCATTCATTTCATTATTACTCTCATCTCGGTGAGTCATTCTTGACTTTGTCAGATTATTATTTATTCATTGATATTCATTACGGTCATTCTCGTTCATATGACCTTCTGGGTTCATATTGCGTGGCCGGGTGTGGCTGTGTGGAATTTTTAGTCGGGCACACGATGGTTATTGTATTGGGTTCACCGATACATTAGACCGTGCACACGGGAAAGCATTACACCGTGAGACTAATTAGGTACACGGACGGGTGTTGTACACTTACACAGAACATTACGGGCGTACTATGATACTCCTCTTCAGCGTAATTCATAACTAAGAATATTTCATAACTTCAGTTAATCATGATTGTGTATTTTCAACCCTTGAGGATTGTTGTTCTCAGATAATCGACTTCGTTTGGGGATTTTGTTTTTCGTGTCTTGGTAAGGCAAAGGCACGGGAGAACATGCCGACGTCGAGGAGTCCCAGTGATACTAGAAAGGGGCCCCACTGCTCAGTCACTTATTCACCATTTATGTTTCCTTTATTTATTCCGCTGCAGACATTCCGTTTGAATACTGCTTTCATTCGTGTTGTGTATTTTATCGTCACATAAGATACACATGTATTCTATTTTATCCTGGTGTGTTGTATGAAACTCCTAATCGGAGTAATTGATGTTGTAATGTGGTTCGGTACTACATTTACCCCGTAATTCATCCTTTTCATTCGCCCGGTGGGTCCTGGGCCGGGGTCCACGACCGTAATATCCGCCTAGTTTGGGGTGTTACGAGTTGGTATCGAGCGTGGTTTTGAATACTACCTTCCGAGTCATGTCTCATTTGAAGTCATCTTCATCGACTAGTATCACCGACTTTCGTGTCACTTGTGACTGTGCAAATGCCGAGCCAATCGATCAAAGAACCGTAAGACTTCTAACGCCATGGTATAATTTCTGGCAATAGTCATTCATTCATCATTCATCATTTAACAATCCTCAAACATCATCATTCATTATGATCGGGACGATCATATTAACTCATCAATCACTTAATTCATTTTATTACTCAGTTAATAATCAGGACGATCATGTTAACTCATTAATTACTCAATTCATTTCATTACTCAGTTGTCAATCTGTATGATCATATTATCAATCTTGTTAAGTTATTCAAGATAATCATTTCAAGAATTTCATCAGATAATCATGTGACTTCAGTAAATCATTCATATAATCACTAAGTTAGAGCATGTATACTCATTTTCATCATCTCATGACATAATCATAACGTGCTAATCATGCGGGAAATATAATCATTATGCGACTTTCCTCCTTCAGTATGGAAAGGGCAAGAAGAGGACGTGGAGGGCGAGGCCGTGGAGCGGGCCGAATCCCGATAGCTCGTGTGAATACCCGTGCGAATGCGAGGAATAATGCTAATTCATCTAGTAGCAACGCTGCTACTCATTCACCTGGACGTGATCATTCTCTATCAGGGAGTCGTACTCGGGACACCGCTCAGTTAGAAGGTGTTCGGATCGATCCACTCGCCTTTATGCAGGGCATGATGGCCCAGATGACTCAGATGACACAACTAATGGAGACGATGCAAAATTCAGCTAATCAAAATCAACAGGCTCCTCCGCCGCCGCCTCAGAGGCAAGAGAGGAATGTGAGCAGTATCATCGGCAACATCTCTCGCCAAAGGCCACCTACTTTTGAAGTCTCATCTGAGCCGGCGGATATTGTTCATTGGCTCGAACACTTCGAGAAGCTATTTGCGATGGTAGAGTGTCCCAAAGGACACAAAGTTTCAGTTGCGGCTTACTATCTGGGTAAGAGCGCTCATTCTTAGTGGTTATCGTTGAAGCCCACCGAAGGATCGTGTACTTGGGATCAGTTCAAGACTCTCATGATGGAGAGGTATTATCCGGCCCCACTCAGAGAGGCCAAGCTGTCAGAGTTACTCACTCCCGACCCCTCATCAGACGCGGATGTTCTCGCCATTGCCGAGAAATTTCAGGAACTTCTTCCGTTCGCCTCATCCATCATTCATTCCGAGGCGGATAAGATTAAGTATTTCAGCAAGAGGCTGAAACCACGTATGAGATTACAGTTGCTTAATCATAATTGCACCACATTGGCCGAATTCATCGAGAAAGCTCTCACTTATGAACTTACTGCTAAGGAAATTGCTAAGCAGCAACCTTCGTCTGCTAGCAAGAAATCGAAGAACCGTAATCAGTCTGAAGGCGGTCATACAACCTTTAAGAAACCCCGTGCGGGATATGCTTTTTCTGAGCAACCTCCTGTGTCGTCTAAACCCGCGGAATCTCAGTCTCGAGCGGCCAGTTCGGCCATCACCTGTTTTAACTGTGGGGAGCTTGGTCACCTCAGTACCAAGTGTCCTCGACAGACTATCACGTGTCATAATTGTGGGATTGCTGGGCATAAGGCCCGTTTTGCCGTAGGGACTCCAAACCTACTCCGGTCATCTCAGCCCCGGCGCCATCCGTTCGTAATCGTGCCACTCAATCAGCGCTGCTTAAAATGACAGAGCGACTAAAGGTGGAGCCTATAGTCGCAGACGGAGCGTCCGTGCCGGACTAGCAAACCCCGGATTTATGAGATGAAGAAGACCGATGATCCCGAGGCCCGAATGATCTCGTACACTCGATATTCTATCTCAACTCGTGTGTACCCTTTTTGATACCGTGCATCGCATTCATTCATTTTCGAGTCATGTTTGAGTAGACTACTGGTAGTGCTACTAGTTGTGAGCCTTATGTCATTGGTCTACCCGATGGTAGACGAATTATCGTGTCGGAGATTCGTGATTGTCCGATTCGGCCATGGTCGTGTATGGCCGCCGGACCTTATCGTGGTAGATTTGCCGAGAGACGACGTCATCTTGGGTATTGATCGATGGATCGTCATGATGCCATCATTAGTGTCCGTAGCGTATGGTCACTATCATTTCGCATTTATGGGGTTGAATGTGTTTTTCGTGGAGGTAATCCCGACTGCTCGTAAAGTCATTAATTTGATGAAAGCAAGACGGTTGCTCATCGAGGATGTGTTGGTTATTGGTGCTACATGACCAAAACCGAAAATCATCGAGATTGTTGTCGGATATTCCGGTTGTGAGAGAATATGCCGATGTATTTCCGCACGAGTTACTCCGGTTTACCTCCACAGAGATGTGGAATTCACGATCGAGTTGGAGCCCGGCACGCCTCCGATATCGAAGGCACCGCACGGATGGCCCCGACCGAAATGCAGGAGTTGAAGAATCAACTTGAAGAATTGTTCGAGAAAGGTTATATCCGACCGAAAGCGTCTCCGTGGGGAGCACCGGTGTTGTTTGTCAAAAAGAAGGATGGTTCTTTTCGCCAGTGTATCGATTATCGGGAGTTGAATAGGGTGACAATCAAGAATAAGTATCCTTTACCCCGTATCGATGACCTTTTGGATCAACTTCAGGAGCTTCGATTTTCCAAGATCGACTTAAGATCTGGATATCATCACCGCGGATTCGAGAGTCGGATATCGCGAGGACGGCGTTCAACACGCTATGGTCATTTTGAGTTCGTAGTTATGCCGTCGGGCTAACTAATGCACTGCAGATTCATGGAACTAATGAATCGGGTCTTCATCGACTTTTGGATCGATTTGTTGTTGTCTTCATCGATGACATTTTGATTTATTCTCGTAACCGAGAGGAACACGAGATTCATCTTCATCAGGTTCTCGACGTGTTGAGACGAGAGAAACTCTATGGAAAGTTTTCCAAATGCGAGTTCTGGATGTCCGAGGTGACTTTTCTCGGACATGTAATTTCATCAGACGGAGTTCGTGTCGACCCTCAGAAGACGGAGGCTATCCGAGACTGGTTACCTCCGAAGAATGTTAAGGAAATCGAAGTTTTCTGGATTAGCGGGCTACTATCGGCGATTTGTGGAGGGATTTTCTAAAATCGCTCAACCCTTGACGAACCTTTTGCGGAAGGATAAGAAATACACGTGGTCCGACGCGTGTCAACGGAGTTTTGAGGAACTCAAGAGCCGATTAATATCAGCACCTGTACTTTCCTTGCCACAGGGGACGGAGGGATTTGTGGTTTATAGTGATGCGTCCGCATGTGGTCTCGGATGTGTACTCATGCGAGAATGGGAAGGTTATTGCTTATGCTTCACGGCAATTGAGACCTTACGAGATTAATTATCCGACCCACGACCTTGAGCTAGCAGCCGTGGTGTTCGCTTTGAAAATTTGGCGTCATTATCTTTATGGCGTTACTTGTCAGATATTCACCGATCATAAAAGTTTAAAGTATATATTTACTCAGAAGGAGTTAAATATGCGACAGAGGCGGTGGTTAGAACTAATCAAGGATTATGATATTGAGATCCTTTACCACCCGGGCAAGGCGAACGTTGTCGCCGACGCCTTGAGTCGTAAGTCCGTTCAGGAGCAGATGCTTGCTCGTTTAACAGCCTGTAGGAGCTTCAAATAGGAATTCCTTAGACCCGAGATCGAGGTCTGGCTTCAGCGAATTCAGGGACAACTTTGTATGTTAGAGATTTCATCGTCACTTGAGGAGGTAATCAGAGAGAATCAGAGTTCAGACCCTTCATTGTTGCGCATCCGTGAGGATGTGACTCAGGGGAAAGCCCTGATTCGTGGTCCACGAGGACGGACTTTTGAGGTTTAAGAACCGGTTGTGCGTATCGCGATAACGAGATGAAAAACACGATTATGAGAGAAGCTCATGCTACCCCTTATTCTGCTCACCCGGGTCTAGCAAGATGTATAAAGACTTGAAACAAAATTACGGTGGAGTAATATGAAGCGAAGTCGCGAATTTGTTTCGAGATGCTTAACTTGCCAACAAGTCAAGATTGAACATCGCCGATGGCGGGTATGCTAAAACCTCTCCCTATTCCAGAGTGGAAATGGGAAGACATTTCTATGGATTTCATCACGAGTTTGCCGACGAGTCGTCGTGGCATGAATACGATCTGGGTGATTGTGGACCGCTTAACTAAATCAGCTCATTTTCTTGAGATTAAGGATACTTGGGGTCCCGAGAGACTTGCCCACTATTCATCAAAGAGATAGTGAGACCGCACGGTACTCCTAAAAGTATCGTTTCCGATCATGACGGACGGTTTGTGTCACATTTTTGGAAATCAGTTCATCGTGCTATGGGAACTCGGCTTAATCTCGCATCGCCTTTCATCCTCAAACAGACGGACAATCGAGAGGACTATTCAGACATTAGAGGACATGTTGAGAGCTTGCGTCCTCGATTGGAAGGACGATTGGGAAGCCCAACTACCATTGATCGAGTTCACGTATAATAATAGTTGGAATGCTTCCATTAAGATGGCACCTTACGAGGCCTTGTACGGCCGCCGTTGTCGCTCTCCTTTGTGTTGGGATGACTTGTCGAATCAATCGACACCGAGCCCGATATGCTTATAGCCGCCGGAAAAGGTAGCTTTGATCAAGAGTCGCTTGTTGACCGCCGAGTCGGCAAATCATATGCGCATAACCGTGCCGACCATTAGAGTTCGAGGCTGGTGACCATGTGTTGGTCAAAGTATCCCCGAGTCGTGGTATCTTCCGTTTTGGGAAGAGGGGAAAGTTGAGTCCGAGATTCATTGGACCGTTTGAGATTTTGGATCGAGTAGGCGAGTTAGCTTATCGATTGGCTTTACCTCCGGCGTTGAGCCGAATTCATAATGTGTTTCATGTCTCTCAGTTGCGAAAGTATGTTGCCGACCCGAGTCACATACTGCAGTTCGACGAAATCGAAATCGCCGACGACCACTCATATGAGGAGCGTCCTATACGAGTCTTAGAGCGGCGAATCAAACAGTTGAGAAATAAGACGATTCCTTTGGTTAAGATTCAGTGGTCTAGACACGGAGTCGAAGAGGCCACTTGGGAAACCGAGAAGAATATGCGGGAGAGTTATCCCGAGTTGTTTGACCCTTAGTTTCAGGGATGAAACTCTTTTAAGGGGGGTGTATGTAATACCCGGTTGTAATTCAGTCATTATCATTCAGTAATTATCAGTCTGTAATTGTCACTCAGTGTATTTTCACTCAATTATAATCATTCATCAATCATGTTCTTTCACCGTGTTCACCGTTCGGAAAAACTTCGAGTTGTGTATCGTTATTGTTCATTGTTTCAACTTTCCTCATATGAGTTCGACTTTGTTAGATCACCATTAATTTTTGATAATTCCAAAAATTCTAAATCTTTGCAATATTATAGAGCATCGAGTTAGCTTTCCAATGGTTCAAACGGTGAGTCAATCGGAGTCCGGACGAGAGAGAGTTATGGTCGTTTTAGCTCAACCGCTCATTTTTCAGTATTGGCCGATCACTGCCGAACGAACTCGGCCGTGTCGTCCGACACGGCCCGCGGCTGCATTTCGTCCCGAAAATGCCGGCAGCCGCCTCGAGACCCGACCGTGTCGCTCGCACGGCCGAGTCGAACCCTTCCGGATAAGCTGTAATCGTCGCCAAAGACGCCCGACGGTGTCGTGGCACGGCCGAAGTCATGCCGAAGTCAGCCGGACGGGTCATCGTTTAAGGCCCTCGCGCCGCGACCGTGTCAAGCGTGACACGGCCGAGTCCTCGCCGGCCAATCAGACACGACCGCGCCGATCGGGCACGGCCGTGTCCGGCAGGGTAGTCAACCCCTATAAATTCATTTTTTGAGCATTTCAGCTCATTCCTTCCAGTTTTTTCCACCTTTTACGAGAGAGAGAAGCTTGAGGGAGAGTTTTCTTCATCAATTATCATTTGAGTGTGTATTTTTCATCACCTTCAATCATTTGGGAAGCTTGGATACTCGATTAAACTCGTGTTCTTCGGATCGAAGTGATTGGATATTCAAGAGGTAATTTCTTCGACACTTTGGACTTCGATTTTGTGTTGAGATATGATGTTTTGGACGTTATAATCATGTTATATGAAGGGATATGTATATGATTATGAGTTTGTATAAGGATTCATTGGATTATTGAGGGATTATTCAAGAACACTTTGTATATCGAGTTGAAATTGGGGGTTTTCGTTTAATTGTCGTTAGAATCACGTTTTCGGATATTCATTTCAGATTATTGATCATTTGGAAGATGTTTTGTTGGTTTGAAACACTTCTTCAGGGAATTGATATTGGTTTTTGAGGTTTGATCGTAAACAATCGGAGTTTGGACGCAACGTGTTTGATTTAATACCTCAATGAACTTGGTTTATTCGTATCGACGTTTTGAGTTAGTTATATTCGTGTTTGATTCGTATTTTGAACGGGTTGTTGAATATTGTATAATTCAAGGTTGTTCGAGCGATCGATATCTCAATTAGGACGTCGTTCGTGGAAGGATTGTTGTCACCGGTATTGAGTAAGTTAATTCTTACTCGGTTAAAAGGATATTCATACCTTTTGTTGTTGCTCATTCATAATCATAACTCATTCATCATTGTATTAATCATATTAAAACTTGTTACTGTCAATTAATCACTTCAGTCATAAGGAACGACGGTTCCAATCTTTTCGTTGAGCTATCATTCATTTCATTATTACTCTCATCTCGGTGAGTCATTCTTGACTTTGTCAGATTATTATTTATTCATTGATATTCATTACGGTCATTCTCGTTCATATGACCTTCTGGGTTCATATTGCGTGGCCGGGTGTGGCTGTGTAGAATTTTTAGTCGGGCACACGATGGTTATTGTATTGGGTTCACCGATACATTAGACCGCACACGGAAAGCGTTACACCGTGAGACTAATTAGGTACACGGACGGGTGTTGTACACTTACACGTAACATTACGGGCGTACTATGATACTCCTCTTCGCCGTAATTCATAACTAAGAATATTTCATAACTTCGATTAATCATGATTGTGTATTTTCAACCCTTGAGGATTGTTGTTCAGATAATCGACCCGTTTGGGGATTTTGTTTTTCAGTCTTGGTAAGGCAAAGGCACGGGAGAACATGCCGACGTCGAGGAGTCCCAGTGATACTAGAAAGGGGCCTCACTGCCTGCTCACTTATTCAGTCATTTATGTTTCCTTTATTTATTCCGCTGCAGACATTCCGTTTGAATACTCGTTTCATTCAGTGTTGTGTATTTTATCGTCACATAAGATACACATGTATTCTATTTTATCCTGGGTGTGTTGTATGAAACTCCTAATCGGAGTAATTGATGTTGTAATGTGGTTCGGTACTACATTTACCCTGTGTAATTCATCCTTTTTCATTCGCCTGGTGGGTCCCAGTCGGGGGTCCACGGCACTGTAATATCCGCCTAGTTTGGGGTGTTACAGAAAAGTGGCCGGACCCAACAGCTCGGGGCTGCCGGGAGACAATCGACCGCTGTCGTGCAGTCCGTTTTTGTGAAGGACCACCGTCCAACATTCGGACAGCGTGATAGTGGCCGCGGGCTTGGCCCAGGCCATGTGTTTTCGACTCTATTTTTTATATTTCATTCAGTAAATTAATTTTCCGCAAATTAAATTGGGTTTAATTATAATTATGGTAATTATTCTTAAGGGAATTGATTTAATGATATATTTTCTCTCATTGGGAACAAGTTAAAATTAACGGTTGTGTAGTTAATTGGATTAATTTCTATGGATGGATTATTTTTATGTTGATTGGGTCAATATTTAAATTAACTCTTTATACCATTAATCTTAATGTGATTGTTGCATTATTATTTTAATGGTGATGTAATTCATGGACCTAGTTTTTGAATCATTTGTTTTTATTCGATTGGGTTGTAAAGGCCGTTTTAAGCCAATTTATTTTACTAGAAAAATTTATATATAGGATGCAATTTTTCAATGTAAAATTTACATATGATGATGAAGACCGAAGGGAGATCCATACGAGAGGATGAAGATTCAAGACTCCACACATGTAATTAGATTACGATATTTTTAGTTCTAGGAACGGTCCATGAACTACATGTTGGTAGCAAGTAGGTTGTGTATGTTTATTCGTATAGTACGGATGTCGACAAACGCACTTAAATGAATTAATGTGCAAAGTGTAACATTAATCGCGTAAGTTCTCCCACGACAAAATATTAAGTTTAAAAGGTTTCAAGGTTTTTCTTCCCTCAATCGAGCTCTCGGAAAATTGGAATCCAAATCGGATCTGCTATGCTTCAGAGTTATCGGGGTAGTCGTGTGGGGAGGGTCAATAAATTCTGAGAGTACATTGGATGCCTTCAGTTGGAGCAAATTTTATCCCTAGAAACTTGATCGGCTGCGGGATAAGATTCAATTGCTAAACTGATCAGCGTTGATGGCATAAACATAACTTGTTCACGAACTATAGAAACATATAGGTTGAGGGGAGTGAAGAAAGGAAAAAGAAGATCGAATCATCCATTAGATGGATTGGTGTTGGACACCACTTTATGAAGATTAATAGACCAAAAACCTATTCGGTTGCCCTCTATTAAAATTTATAAAGAACTCTAACACCATTATGAAGTAAAGCGAACTAATACTTACGGATTTCACAAGGGAGTGTATTATTCCGATAAAAGTAGTGGGAGCTGGGTTAAATGAATAAAAAGTTTTTAATTCTAAACTCAGATCATAATCAAAACGAGTCACTAATCAATTTGTCTTACTTAATGCAGACAAACAAAATATCAACACTCATAATGACTTAACCACTGGTAATTCTACTCGAGAAGAACAACTTAACCAGACCGAACTTTGGGGAGTGGCTTCGTAATCTGATGATTGTCCTCAATATGGAGACGCTGGGATACTTCTTTGAAGCGGACATTCCGACGGATCCAGTGTGGACCAGAGCCAGTCAGGAAGATGTTGAAAACCACGAAGAGTGGGTTAAGGATGACATTAGAGTCCATGGCTATATGATGGGCTTTATGTCTAGTGAGATTCAGAGAGCTCATGAGAAAACGTCTTCTGCTAGGTAGATCTTATATCACTTAACCGAGATTTATGGTGAGCACAGTCGAACTGCTTGATATATGATATCTAAGCAACTCTTCGGTTCCAGGATGAAGGAGGGAGAGAAATTCGGGGAGCACATCCTCAAAATAATCTTTATGATCGAGAAATTGGAGGCTCTTGATTCTAGGATGTATGTTTCTCTCAAAACTAATATTATCCTGCAATCTCTTCCTGATTCCTTCTCTCAGTTTGTTATGAACTTCAACTGCAATGAAATTGCTTGCAATTTAGCAAGGTTGATGAACAAAATTGAAACCGCTTAGTCTCAGATAAAAGCTCTGCATGTGAAGAAATCTGCCCTTGTGATTTCCTATGGATATCGGAGGTCCAAGAATAAGAAGAAAAAGACGAAGAAGCAGATGGGCTCATAAGGTAAGGCTTTTAAGGATAAGGGCAAGGCTCCAATGGTTCCCAAGAGCAAGAAGGTGAATATGGACGCATGTCTCAAATTCGGTAAGCTGGGCCATGGGGCAAGAGATTGTCCTATCCTTTATGGCGCTTCAGGTACGGAACTTTTAGTTTTGGAAATGAATTGTTCTGCTACTGTATTTTCTGCTTCTTGGAAACTGGATTCAGGTGCTAGTTCTCACATTTGTACCATGAATCAGGATCTGGAACAAAGTAGGAAGCTTGGAGATTGGGAAGTGATGATTACTGTCAGAAACGGGCATAGTGTCGCAGCAACTGATATAAGATCACTTCTTTTGGATTTGGAATCCGGCTTTGTTTCAACGTTAGATGATGTACTTGTTTTGCCCAAGGGGCATAAAAATATTGTATCCACTCTGGTCATAGATCATAATGGCTTTTCTCTTTCATTGGTAATAGTACTTGGAAAATTTATTTTGGAAATAAATTTGTAGGCGCTGCTACATTGTTAAATGGACTGTATCATCTAAACCTAAGTAACACAGTCATTGTGAATACTATGACTAGGAAGTGTGGTAGGGATAAAACTAATCAAGCTTTGAAATGGCATCTTAGACTTGGTTATGTTGGTCAGGGCAATGTAACACCCCCAGATTTAACCGGAAATATTACAGCG
This sequence comes from Orobanche coerulescens, assembly GCA_033398695.1. Classification (NCBI taxonomy): domain Eukaryota; kingdom Viridiplantae; phylum Streptophyta; class Magnoliopsida; order Lamiales; family Orobanchaceae; genus Orobanche; species Orobanche coerulescens. Next base: position 54,796,866 of record CM065805.1, on the reverse strand, counting down.
CCGTGGGCCCCGAGATGGAACCCACAAGGCTAAAAGAAATTTTCGCAAACATTTACAAATGCTCAAGAGGACAACGACGGTACTATCTTTAAAAATTCACAAAGACATATAAAATCCATTTATCAAAAACCGTCGTAAAAACTCATTTGAAGTCGCAAGGCCAAACAGCCGACACTCAAAAGTTTAGAAAACGATTTCCAAAGTAACCTCAGTTACTAGATACCAAAAGAGCATTTCAAAATATTCACGCAGCGGAAAAAGACCAACCATAAAGATACTCTAGCAGCGGAATACAAGAACCAATCAAGAAACTCAATGCACACAACATGTCTTAGCCAGTATCCTCCGGGAAGCTCATCTCTTCACGACCGCTACAAGCTCGATACTCCAAGAACCTAAAAAGAAATCCCACGATGGGGTCAGCCATAATATCCAACAATGATAACCGTCACATCACATTAATAATAACATACCAATGAGAATACAACATAAGAATACGACCAGCGTAATCTTACCGCCATAACTTTGCTTACTCAAGTAATTCTCATCAGAATAACCATTATCACATTTCACATCTCGTACTCGATTAACCAATAAACTCGAACATAATATCTGTATTGTACCTCAAACAATACTCAAGATTCTCAAACGATCATAACCAACTCACGATACGGAAAATATACCAGTTCTGACCAAAACGATCCATCGAATAACATCATCAAATCCCAAGACGATAACCGATTTTCCATCAAAGACAAATACCAAGGAAATACGGAATATACCTCAAGATATGAAGTGCCACGACAATCATATCAGTCTAATCCGAGATCAGAACAATGCAATACGGACACGGTCCTAACACAAGACCTACAATTGCATACTCATATGACCACGTCAATATGATCACAACAATAACAATCATGTATACTCAATGGAAATCCGACGATCCAGCGCCCTCAGCATAGATCCCTTTGTTGATCCTATCAGATCAGCATAAGGTGGATAACCAACCATACACATATGAACAATAGCACATGATAAAATCAATGATGCGAATTCACAAGATTCTATCAACACAATCGTAATCCTACGATCCAGCGCCCTCTTCATATATCCACATGATGATACCTTCGAGACAACGCATGTTTGAATTGCTTTCCTACGATCCAGCGCCCTCAGCATAGATCCTCATGATGATCCCGTCGAACCAACGCATGATGGACATTCGATCCAATACCTCGGATAGATCCTCATAATCCCATCGGATTATTTACACAACATAAACAACACAATATGCATACACATATGCAAATCAACATGTTCATCAACATGAACAACATAACATGCACGACAACATGACAATTTACTAGGATGACTTCATGTTCAACAACATGAAAGAAAATGTACGAGACCAAAATAAATAACATTAAACCATAATCAATATGGAATACTTGCCCCGAGTCCTTCGGGAGCAACCTCGATGTCCAATCATCACCGACGATTATCCTCAATGCTCGGCGATCCAAACGTACAATGAACTATAGATACTCATATCCTCGTCTTTACCATAATGTAACCTCGATACTCGAACATACCAATAACTGAGATAAAGCATATACATTATGATTTACCTCCCAGAATCGAAAGAACGATATGCGATCCGAATACCCAGTTCACAATAATAATCATCGCTATATGCATTATAAACGAAATGAAATCAAAACCATTCATTAAATATTATAACCGAGCAAGTAATAACTTGCCTCGATACCGATACCGCTAAGCTGCCGCCGAACACATTGCCTTTGTCTACGAGCTCCTCATCCCCGATCAAAAGCAATACAATGGACATACTCGAACACGACCGCAATATCCGGTTATAATCACCGATCAATAATCTCAACCTATCGAAGAAATCAAATAACACATATCCGATAACAATCAACAATCGACAAAACTAACTAATCGAACTCAACGGTTCAACACAACCTCGAATAAACACAATGTAACCAACCAAGTCAAACCATCACGAATTCATAATCAAAACAAAAATGCAAAAATACCGCCTACTTAGCGCACGTTAAACGCATAACGTAGCGTGCGCTAAGTTGTCCCGTTAGCGTGCGCTAGCGAGTAAGCTTAGCGTGCGCTAATGTCTGATAAAGGCATGCATTCCAAACATCGACTCACATCTTGCGACTACGAAACCGAATGAAGGAGGACATAAATCTCCATATCTCTTGAAGATAAACGACCCCATAATTATCACCATGATCATGTCAATGTCCATATATCAATAACAACATCAACAATCAAACCGACTCGATAACAAGGATCGTATCATGCTAACTGAATTCAACCTAGTATCATGATTCATCTCATCTAAATCGACCAATATAATTACCAAGATTCGAAATCCTTCTTAGATGGGGTTAAATGAATCAACATCCTTATGGTATGAAGAATCTTAACTAACATCCGAAACTCTTATCAAAATTCCATTGAATCTCATATAACATCATCATATGATTATCCAACATGCTCCTTACATGAAATCATCCAAGAAAACGAACCATTAACAAAGGAATACGAAGATTACCGGTTTAGACGAACCAAAAAGAAGAATAATAAAACACCAACCAAAGAATCAAGAACAAAATGAAGAACAAGCCTTGAAAAAAAGCTCTCAATCTAATGTTGTTAAACATTACCATCTCTCGTTGTTTGAGACCTCAAACCTCTTTCTAAAACTCTCTCTCTCGGTTGCAACGAAGGAATGGACGAAATGCTTCATAACACCCTTCCCCTTTTATAATATTCATTATTAGCGTGCGCTAACATCTCATGTTTAGCGTGCGCTACCGCCTTAGCGTGCGCTAATCGACTTTGTTAGCGTGCGCTATCGGGCCTGAGGCTACCGCCTTGCTTCGCAAACTAGCTTACGACGTAATGCCCATGCATTAACGTCGTAAAATATCCTGCCAGCGTCGCAAGTCATTTACCTTAGCGTGCGCTAATACCATTGACTTGCTACGTCTACACCTACCACGAAGATGCTCGTGACCCCACCAGCCAAATCAACCAATAAAGCCAAGATTCCCGTTGACCGATATATAGTTAGCATGCGCTAATCAACATGCATTAGCGTGCGCTAACACTACATTACAACATCCGTTGACTTATCGTAACGTGCGCCAAAGTGGCCTCGGTCCACGCGTAGATTCCTTCCGATCAGACTGTATTAGCGTGCGTTATCTTATATCCGTAGCGTGCGCTAATCCTGCACGATAGCGTGCGCTACTCATGATTATTAGCGTGCGCTAATAATGTTACACTTAGCCATTTCCAACTGTTACCGCCTGTTTCGACATACCGAAAACACATATACACTTACTGAATACATATACTGAATCCAATAACATTCTTATACGATATACTCTATATCGAAAGTACGATAACCTGATACACGATATCCTCAAATGTTACTGTCGACCAGATACGACAATTATACCGATACTGACATCTCAGTCCTTTATTTATTTTATCCCTACTGTACAGATTCCACGTTGTACAATATAACTCGAATAAAATAATATCAAACAACAGTAGTAGAAATTCCAGATATTACATTCTACACTACTTAAAATAAGTTTCGTCCTCGAAACTTGCAATCCGTCATAAAACAAACAAACATACCTTCCAACCCAAAATAACCATCACGACAACGATCAATTATCGTCATCACCGAATAACCAAACGAGCATACTTACAAATACACAGGTCGACGATCTCCTGAGATACTAGCAAGCGATCTCACTGTATAGTCTCAATACGCTTACGATCACAATTCCCTGAGTCTCAACAAAATATATCATCTTCGGATGAAACAATCTGCCCGAATCAAATCCTGTCTGCCCGATTCCATAATCAAGTCCCAATTTCGATAAGACGAATAATACACAATACATCTGCAAAACAACTGCCCAAAACAACGACACGAATCCCGAAACATAAACACAAAATCCGAACGCTCAGATGATCACCAACAATGATCAACAATCAACCGAATTTATCATTGACATGATAAATTCCAATATGACCAACCAGAGGTCTAAACACACTCGAGAATATCATCAACGTGATAAACTCCAATATTACCGACGAACGATCAACGAAAATCGAGAATACCTTCACACGGTAAACTCCAACACGATCAACACAGAACCACGTAAATGTATATACGAAAGAATAACATTCTCAAAACGACAAATCAATCACGCATGAGATCTCAATAAACATACCTAATCAAGTGAACATTTCCCTCGGCATACGAATAACGAATCGCAAACCGACGAACATACCAATTCATACAAGGAGTGGGAACGACCACTCAATATCCAAAACAACCAAAGATGGGGTCACCATCCCCAAATTTACACTTACAAAGAAATCATTCAAAGATCACTATGGTAAGATTGCGCTACTACCGCACCAATGGACTCACATAGCACATACGCCCCGGTTTTACAAAGTTCAAAGTTCCAAAATTACATCCTGCACATGAATCTACAACACGCAGTATATTTCTCTTATCTGATCAATCAACCGATCATCCTTGCATAACCAATCTACCATACTAAACTTCGAATCTCTTTTCCTTGTACCATCAATATGATATGCCCGATGCACTAAATGCGTATGTATATCAATCACATTTTCAAAACCAGTTTGAAATCATATATCTTGTCACGAAGACAATTTTCGAAAGTTCTTTCAAGAGTTTGAAAACTCAAAACATAAATTTTCATAAGACCACGAAATCAATTTTAAAAATTAAATCGGCTCGCTGGTGCCAAGTTCTCGATAAAAATTCTTTTCGAATACACACGATTAAATAAAATGGATTTTATGCAAATGCTTGTCCATATCCATACTCCTGCATACCACTTCGGCTCGTCACCAATATCCACTGATATTCCATCAGAAAACCACACGATGAGTTCCAAAATCTCAAATATATAGACTCTGATAAAAACTCCTCTCCACATACTACTCGCAACGTAAATCCTTAATCCATCCTGGATCACCTCAAATATGATATGACAAAACATTGAAACAAATCAACAAATCAAACACAACGAAAGACTTCCCGAGAAGTTCCATTTGAACAAGTAAACCAAAAACCTCAAAAGGTAGGAACAAAATAAATAAACGATTGATAAAGAGTTTTACAAATCTCGGGAGTTTTAGAAAACAGAAAAGCTTTCTTTTGAAACATTTAGGGTCTCAGCCCGTATCTTGTTCCGCATTACAAGAAGTTTAAAAGTAGAAAACTCTTTTCGGACAAAGTCCTGAGTTACAAATGTATTTCAAAATCGATTGGGTCTCGGCCCAAAAATCATTTTCCGTAAAACATCCATAAAACATTCATTTTGAAAGGTATCATTTTCAAATGATCAAAAGCAGTTCATATATCTCAAAATGAATTAACATGCTACATGTTCTTCTCAACCATGCATAATATTTCTCCCCAAATGCACAATTCCGTTCCAAAATCTAACCAACATACTGATTTCCAAAATCATAGTTTCTCAAGATCATCAATCCTGTCCCACTCTGACATCTCTTACTGTAACGCATGATATCTGCTGATTCTCAAAACATATCAACTTAGAATGGCAATAAATCTCAATGAAATTCAAAAAATCCAAATACTTACAGATCGTGAAGCCGACGATTCCCCGTGATACTGGCACATGTCTCGACTCTAGAAAATACTCGACATGGATATTTTCAAAACACACGTTTGCCAAATCAGTTCGACTCAAGAACACAATACATCTCATTCCAGAGAATCTCGTTAACACCATTTGGAAAAGTTATAACAAGCCCAGTACGATACTCGCAAATCCGATAACGCACAAGCCTGAGTGAACAACAAAGACTCACGGCTCTAATATTTGTCAATAGACAACTCGAATGACGCAACAAAAACACGACCCAACTCAACCCAAATGCCTAGGTTTTCTCAACCTAAGCTCTGATACCATATTCTGTAACACCCTGCATTTAACCGAATATTACAGCGCCGTGGGCCCCGAGATGGAACCCACAAGGCTAAAAGAAATTTTCGCAAACATTTACAAATGCTCAAGAGGCCAACGACGGTACTATCTTTAAAAATTCACAAAGACATATAAAATCCATTTATCAAAAACCGTCGTAAAAACTCATTTGAAGTCGCAAGGCCAAACAGCCGACACGCAAAATTTTAGAAAGCGATTTCCAAAGTAACCTCAGTTACTAGATACCAAAAGAGCATTTCAAAATATTCACGCAGCGGAAAAAGACCAACCATAAAGATACTCTAGCAGCAGAATACAAGAACCAATCAAGAAACTCAATGCACACAACATGTCCTAGCCAGTATCCTCCGGGAAGCTCATATCTTCACGACCGCTACAATCTCGATACTCCGAGAACCTAAAAAGAAATCCCACGACGGGGTCAGCCATAATATCCAACAATGATAACCGTCACATCACATTAATAATAACATACCAATGAGAATACAACATAAGAATACGACCAGCGTAATCTTACCGCCATAACTTTGCTTACTCAAGTAATTCTCATCAGAATAACCATTATCACATTTCACATCTCGTACTCGATTAACCAATAAACTCGAACATAATATCTGTATTGTACCTCAAACAATACTCAAGATTCTCAAATGATCATAACCAACTCACGATACGGAAAATATACCAGTTCTGACCAAAACGATCCATCGAATAACATCATCAAATCCCAAGACGATAACCGATTTTCCATCAAAGACAAATACCAAGGAAATACGGAATATACCTCAAGATATGAAGTGCCACGACAATCATATCAGTCTAATCCGAGATCAGAACAATGCAATACGGACACGGTCCTAATACAAGACCTACAATTGCATACTCATATGACCACGTCAATATGATCACAACAATAACAATCATGTATACTCAATGGAAATCCGACGATCCAGCGCCCTCAGCATAGATCCCTTTGTTGATCCTATCAGATCAGCATAAGGTGGATAACCAACCATACACATATGAACAATAGCACATGATAAAATCAATGATGCGAATTCACAAGATTCCATCAACACAATACTGGTAATCCAACGATCCAGCGCCCTCAGCATAGATACCCATGATGATCCCGTCGAACCAACGCATGGTGGAAAACCTGTCCAACGCTTCAGCGCCCTCAGCATAGATCCTCATAATCCCATCGGATTATTGACACAACATAAACAACACAATATGCATACACATATGCAAATCAACATGTTCATCAACATGAACAACATAACATGCACGACAACATGACAATTTACTAGGATGACTTCATGTTCAACAACATGAAAGAAAATGTACGAGACCAAAATAAATAACATTAAACCATAATCAATATGGAATACTTGCTCCGAGTCCTTCGGGAGCAACCTCGATGTCCAATCATCACCGACGATTATCCTCAATGCTCGGCGATCCAAACGTACAATGAACTATAGATACTCATATCCTCGTCTTTACCATAATGTAACCTCGATACTCGAACATACCAATAACTGAGATAAAGCATATACATTATGATTTACCTCCCAGAATCGAAAGAACGATATGCGATCCGAATACCCAGAGTTCACAATAATAATCATCGCTATATGCATTATAAACGAAATGAAACTGAAACCATTCATTAAATATTATAACTGAGCAAGTAATAACTTGCCTCGATACCGATACCGCGAAGCTGCTTCCGAACACATTGCCTTTGTCTACGAGCTCCTCATCCCCGATCAAAAGCAATACAATGGAAATACTCGAACACGACCGCAATATCCGGTTATAATCACCGATCAATAATCTCAACCTATCGAAGAAATCAAATAACACATATCCGATAACAATCAACAACTGACAAAACTAACCAATCGAACTCAACGGTTCAACACAACCTTGAATAAACACAGTCAGAACCAACCAAGTCAAACCATCACGAATTCATAATCAAAACACAAAAATACTGCACTGTCTGCCTACTTAGCGCACGTTAAACGCATAACGTAGCGTGCGCTAAGTTGTCCCGTTAGCGTGCGCTAGCGAGTAAGCTTAGCGTGCGCTAATGCTGTACAGTGGCATGCATTCCAAACATCGACTCACATCTTGCGACTACGAAACCGAATGAAGGAGGACATAAATCTCCATATCTCTTGAAGATAAACGACCCCATAATTATCACCATGATCATGTCAATGTCCATATATCAATAACAACATCAACAATCAAACCGACTCGATAACAAGGATCGTATCATGCTAAATCTGGAATTCAACCTAGTATCATGATTCATCTCATCTAAATCGACCAATATAATTACCAAGATTCAGAAATCCTTCTTAGATCGGGTTAAATGAATCAACATCCTTATGGTATGAAGAATCTTAACTAACATCCGAAACTCTTATCAAAATTCCATTGAATCTCATATAACATCATCATATGATTATCCAACATGCTCCTTACATGAAATCATCCAAGAAAAACGAACTATTAACAAAGGAATACGAAGATTACCTGGTTTAGACGAACCAAACAGAAGAACACTAGAACTCCATCCAAAGAATCATGAACAACTTGAAGAACAAGGCTTGAATCCAAGCTCTCAATCTAATGTTGTTAAATATTACCATCTCTCAGTGTTTGAGACCTCAAACCTCTTTCTAAAAACTCTCTCTCTCGGTTGCAAGGAAGGAATGGACGAAATGCTTCATAACACCCTTCTGTCCCCTTTTATAATATTCATTATTAGCGTGCGCTAACATCTCATGTTTAGCGTGCGCTACCGCCTTAGCGTGCGCTAACTGACTTTGTTAGCGTGCGCTATCGAAGCCCAGAGGCTACTGCCTTGCTTCGTAAACTAGCTTACGTACGTAATGCCTATGCATTAACGTACGTAAAACATCCTGCCTAGCGTACGCAAGTCATTTACCTTAGCGTGCGCTAATACCAGTTGACTTGCTACAGTCTACACCTACCACGAAGATGCTCGTGACCCCACCAGCCGAAATCAACCAATAAAGCCAAGATTCCCTGTTGACCGATATATAGTTAGCGTGCGCTAATCAACATGCATTAGCGTGCGCTAACACTACATTACAACATCCGTTGACTTATCGTAACGTGCGCCGAAAGTGGCACGGTCACGCGTAGATTCCTTCCGATCAATTTGTATTAGCGTGCGTTATCTTATATCCATAGCGTGCGCTAATCTCGCACGATAGCGTGCGCTACTCATGATTATTAGCGTGCGCTAATAATGTTACACTTAGCCATTTCCAATCATTACACTTTGTCTCGACATACCGAAAACACATATACACTTACTGAATACATATACTGAATCCAATAACATTCTTATACGATATACTCTATATCGAAAGTACGATAACCTGATACACGATATCCTCAAATGTTACTGTCGACCAGATACGACAATTATACCGATACTGACATCTCAGTCCTTTTATTTATTTTATCCCTACTGTACAGATTCCACGTTGTACAATATAACTCGGATAAAATAATATCAAACAACAGTAGTAGAAATTCCGGATATTACAGGCAAGGCTAACAAAATGGTAAATGATGGACTTACGGGCCCATTGGGATTGGATCCATTTCCAACTTGTGAATCTTGCCTTAAAGGCAAAATGACTAAGTCCCCCTTCACATGGACTTTTGCAAGAGCCACTGATAAACTTGGATTAGTCCATACCGATGTGTGTGGTGCTTTAAAAGCAACACGTGATGGATATCAGTATTTCATTACGTTCACGGATGATCATACTAGGTATGGCTATGTGTATTTAATGAAACACAAATATGAGGCCTTTGAGAAATTCCAAGAATTTAAGGCCCTAGGTGAAAAACAAAGTGGTAATCATATCAAAGCACTTCAGTCGGACCGAGACGGCGAGTATAGGAGTACAGAGTTTGATGAGTTCCTAAAGGAGCAGGGAATAGTGTCACAACTCACACCTCCAGGAACTCCTCCGTTAAATAGTGTGTCGGAAAGAAGGAACCGAACTTTGTTGGATATGGTTCGTTCCATGCTCATCTACACCGACTTACCAATTTACCTATGAGGTTATGTGCTTCTTACTGCAGCTTATATCTTGAACAGATGTCCTTCTAAGTCCGTTCCTAAGACTCCACATGAGATGTGAGAGGGTAGGAAACCAAGTCTTAATCATATTAGGATTCGGGGATGTCCCACCTATATCAAGAAGACTAAGGTGGAGAAGCTGGAGGCAATGTCCATGAAGGTATGCCTCATTGGATTCCCATATGGGACGATGGATTATCTATTCTACATGCCCGAAGATCGAAAGATCATCATTGACTTGTAAACACAATTCCTGGAATATGAGTTCATTCAGGAAGGTGGTGCATGTAGAAGTATTTCTTTGGAAGAATACAATGAAACTCCTCAGGAGACACCTGTATAAGAAGTTGGAACCGAACCTTCTGAAACAAAAGTACAATCACCCCGTAGGTCTAGTAGGGTGTCTCAATTACCTGAGAGGTATGGCTTTATGCACTTGGAAGAACTGGGTCCCATGAGGTTCCAGGTGATAGCCAAGAGACCGACCCAGTGAGCTATGACTGAGCGATGATGGATGTAGACTCCGCAATGGCGAGAAGCAATAGAATCTGAGATAGACTCGATGCATGCCAATCAGGTGTGGACTCTAGTATACAGCCCCAAGGACATAGTGCCCATTGGGAACAAGTGGATCTACAAGAGAATGACTGATGGGTATGGCAAGGTTGACACTTATAAGGCCAGGCTTGTGGCAAAGGGTTATACCCAAAAAGAAGGGATCAATTACCATGATACATTCTCACCTATAACTATGATCAAGTCTATTCGAATGATGCTTGCTATAGCTGCCTACCACGATTATGAGATATGGTAGATGGACGTAAAAATGGCTTTCCTTAATGGATTCCTCAAGGAGGAGATCTATATGGAGCAGCCTAAATATTTTGTGTCCGAGGTCGATATTCATAAGGTGTGCAAGCTTCAGCGTTCTATTTATGGGCTGATATAGGCTTCACGAAGTTGGAACCTTCATTTTGACTAAGCTGTCAAAGAGCTTGATTTTGTGCAAAATGAAGAGGAATCTTGTGTATATAAGAGGGTTAGTGGGAGCAAGATCGCATTCTTAGTACTATATATAGATGACATTCTACTAATAGGAAATGATTTTGGAATGCCCAGTTCTGTGAAAGCTTGGCTTTCGAGTAGGTTCTCCATGAAAGACTTGGGAGAAACTATCTATATTCTTGGGATTCTACTCAACCGGGATAAAGAAAAGAGAATGATAGGTGTTTCCCAAACCCTGTATTAGATTCGAGCCTTTTGTAGTCAGAATTGGCTATAACACCTCCAGTTAATCTTTTACTTATTGATTAAGTCTTATCGTAGCAAGGAGTGGATATAATAGCCCCGATTAATCCTTTACTTCTTAATAAACCGTTTATAGGAGATAAAACCACGTTTTATGTATTCGAGTTAGAACTCTACGAGCCCTATGGTTTATTGATTAGATTCAAATATTTTATATTGAGAATTGGCTATAATTCCCCGATTAAGCCTTTACTTCTGATTAAATCCGGTTAATAGGATATAAAAACATGTTACATGTATTTGCGTCGGAACTCTAAGAAAAATCGGGTTTATTGATTAGAGTCGAGTATTTTATATTGAGAATTGGCTAAAATAGCTCATATTAAGTCTTTACTTCTTGATCAAGTCTTGTTAATAGGAGATAAGACCACATAACATGCATTCGAGTAGGAACTCTATAAAAACTCAGGTTTATTGATTAGATTCGAGGATTTTATAGTCATGATTGGCTATAACAGCTATGATTAATCTTTTACTTCTTGATTAAGAATTGTCGTAGCAAGGATTGGATATAATAGCTCTGACTATGCTTTTACTTCTTGATTAAGTCTTGTTAATATGAGATAAGATCACGACACATGCATTCAAGTCGGAACTCTATGAAAACTCGGATTTATTGATTAGATTCGAGCCTTTTGTACCCAGAATTGGCTATAACAACTCCCACTAATCTTTTCTTTCTTGATTAAGTCTTGTTGCAGCAAGAATTCACTATAATAGCTCTGATTAAGCCTTACTTCTTAATTAAATCTTGTTAATAGGAGATAAGACCATTTTACATGCACGTGAGTCGGAGCTCTATGAAAACTCGGGTTTATTGATTAGATTCGGGCCTTTTGTACTCAGAATTGACTATAACAGTACCGAATAATCTTTTACTTCTTGATTAAGTCTTGATAATTGGAGATAAAATCATGTTACACGCATTCGAGTTGGAACTCTATAAAAATACGAATTTATTGATTAGATTCGGGGATTTTGTACTCAGAATAGGCTATAACAGCTTCAATTAATCTTTTCTTTCTTGATTAAGTCTTGTTGTAGCAAGGATTCGCTATAATAGCTCCGATTAAGCCTTACTTCTTGAAAAAGTCTTGTTAATACGAGATAAGACCACGTTACATGTATTTGAGGCGGGACTCTATGAAAACTCGGGTTTATTGATTACATTCGAGCCTTTTGTACTCAACATTGGCTATAACAGCTCCAATTAATCTTTTCTTTCTTGATTAAGTCTTGTGCGGCAAGGTTTCGCTATAATAGCTCCGATACTTCTTGATTAAGTCTTGTTAATTTGAGATAAAACCACGTTACATGTATTTGAGTCGAAACTCTATGAAAACCCAGGTTTATTAATTAGGTTCGAGTATTTTATATTGAGAATTGGCTATAAATGCTTAGATTGATTCTTTACTTCTCGATTAAGTCTTGTTAATAGGAGATAAGACCACGTAACATGCACTCGAGTTGGAACTCTATAAATCTTAGGTTTATTAATTAGATTTGAGACTTTTATAGTCAGAATTGGCTATAACAGCTCCGATTAATCTTTTATTCGGTCGCACCGCTCGTATTCGATTAGCAGCAATTTTGTAAACAATGTTGCAAAGGCTGATGTGCCTAAACTGAGTGACAGATGTGGGCTTTTTAATTTTTGGGATCAAAACAATGAATATGTGGTTTATGCATGTATCAAACTGACCCAAATTTAGAAAGTTTAAAATATGCTTAGTGACACTATGCCTACTATGTGCTAGAATTTCTGGAAGAAATTTGGGCTCATACCGTCGGGGCTGGGGGATTTAAATGGATACATTGATTTCAACGCGTTTCTAATTTCATCTTTGGTGAATGGCTGAAAGAGGCAGCTCCTCTAGTCCGAGTTTAATTTGTTTTGAATTCTGCACAGAGACCGCTAGATTGCCGTGTCGGGTGGGTGGGAGGAGCTGAAGATGGAGATGAAGTGGTCAAGGCTGATCTGTTCAAGGTCCGATTTTTGCGTTCGAGTTCTTGGATAAATATTGGTTGGTATCGCCGTTTGGAGATAAAGTTTTAAAATCTTTCGCGTTGAGGAAGCGATTTAAACAACGGTGCAGAAAATAAATCGACACATGATTTATAGAGGTTCGGCCAAACGTGCCTACGTCCTCTCTTCGGTATCTTTTTCTATAGGCTAAAGATAAACCTCTGCACCTTGTAACACCCCCAAGTTATTCAGGGTATATTACAGCGCCGTGAGCCCCGCCGTGGGACCCACAAGGCAATTCATATGTGGAACTATGAACTTTAACCGATAAGGTCCAAGTAAATAGAAGATAATAAAAATGGTATTCAAAACCATATACAATAAATCCGAATACAACACATCACAAATCAATACCATGGCAACACAGGCCGAAAGATCAAGGAAACCGAAAACAGTACTCGAGTACTTAAAAACCATTCCAGTACAACATCACTGAATGGAGGAAATACAAAATACAACCAGTGACAAGACACAACATCACAATTGCCCATCAACTTCATGCCGACCCGGTACGTGCGTATACGCTCTCCTCGATCCTGAAATACAAGAAAGGTATTTCCCCCATAAAGGGGTTAGCCGTCGAATAGTTAGTGTACAAGTATATCGAATATGAAACACAATACTCCTCGACAATAAAGTAAATGTAATCATCATTTCATCAACTCAAGACTAGTATTCCGGAATGACTAAATCTCATAGCATCACATTCAATACATACATGATTAACCGCGGAACCGCACCAGAGGCTACGAAACCCTCAGAGGACCTGTTGGTCCGTCCCAGAGTGGTTAACTGAAAATATCTGCCGAACCGCACCAGAGGATAACCCTCAGAGGACCCGTCGGTCTGCCCCAAAGTGGATATATACCATCATACAATTCATATATCTTACTTTCAAAGTCGAGAACGTACAATCATAAACATATACTTGCCTTTGAGACATCGAGAAACAGAAGGAAAAGAGTATAAGTTCGGTAGGTCCAAGAACGCACTTCTGGCACCTAAACTATTCGTAAGGAATACGGTATTACGAAGAAACTCGCGAAACCTGCCTACCAATCATGAAACTACAAGGACAATCATCTTGAAAATCACCCAAACCCTCTCCAATCCGAACAAGGTATAAAACAATCCACATAATCGTAGGAGAAATGTGGGTACGAGGTAGATACATCATAATCTCAAAGATCTCAAGCTCCAAAATGTATAAATCGGACGAATCTAAGAAAATCCCCAAAAATTCCCAAAACTAGGGTTCTAAGGAATTTACCGTGATCCCCAAAATGGATTAGATGTTGTGAAATCATTGTTATTCAACCAAAGATGATGATAGTTGAAGAAGAATCGCCCCAAATCGCCTTGTAGTCACCCTTTTCGTTGGAAGTGAAGGAAATGGGGAAGAAAATGATGACCAACAGGGCTGACTGCCCTTATATATTACATTTGTCTAGCGTGCACAAAACCTCAATATTAGCGTGCGCTAACGGGGTCACCTGGTAGCCCAGTGGCTTCTTTCCTGAGACGTTAGCACGTGCTACCACACCTTAGCGTGCGCTAACTGGTATTCTGCAAAAATTTCAGTTCACTGCCCAACTCCGCTAGCATGCGCTACGACTAGGCACTAGCGCGCACTACGCAACACCTATAGCGTGCGTTGGGTAAGGCCTAGCATGCGTTACCTATTAGTCCAGAAAGTAGAAATCCCTCACTGCCTCTGCCGACTCACCTCATTAGCGTGCGCTACGGGGGATGTTAGCATGCGCTACTGATCACGAATAGCGTGTGCCAGCTAATGCCTAGCGTGCGCTAACTGCTAGTCTAGAGGGCAGAATCAGCCACTGCCTCTGCCATGCTCCGAACATTAGCGTGCGCTAAGGCTCAAAGCTACCGTGTGCTACTCATGTAGAAATAGCGTGCGTTAGCCTAGGCCTAGAGCGCGCTATCGGCCTATCCCAGAACACTACCGAAGGGTCCAATCAACATGATCATGATCCGAAAGGTACAACACTCTAAAATCAACATCGACAACATCTCAATAAATGTTTACAGAGCGACAAAAGTGGAAGAATGGAAAGGTCAAATATTCAATAAAAAGTACGGGTATTATATTCCCCCCTCTAAAAAGAAGTTTCGTGTCGAAACTTAAGGAAGAAAAAGTTTGGGGTATTCCGATCGCATTTTCTCTTCCGTCTCCCAAGTCGCCTCCTCGACTCCATGTCTCGACCACTGCACTTTAACCAACGGAATGGTTTTGTGCCGAAGCTACTTCTCACGACGTTCAAGGATCTTCACTGGCCTCTCCGGAAAGGTAACATCCTCGGCTACGTCAATCTCACTATAATCGATAACATGACTTGGATCCAACACGTGCTTTCTCAACTGAGACACATGAAAAATGCTATGGACCTGACTCAAAGCTGGAGGCAACGCCAAGAGATAAGCTAAATCTCCAACCCTGTCCAAAATCTCAAATGGCCCGATATACCGTGGACTAAGTTTCCCCTTTGTCCTGAAGCAGAAAACTCCTCTGGTCGGCGACACCTTGAGTACAACATGGTCTCCCACTTTGAATTCCAAAGGTTGACGACGAGTATCAGCATAAGACTTCTGAGAACTCTAGGCAGTCAACAACCGGTCCCTGATAATGGAAATCTTCTCCTAAGTCTCTATCAACATATCCGGTTCCATTCCGACTAGCTCCGAAGCCTCATCCCAACATAGTGGCAATCTACACTGTCTACCATAAAGTGCCTCGAAAGGTGCCATTTTGATCGACGCATGCCCACTATTATTGAAGCTCCCAATTATCACTCCAGTCTAGGGCACAAGCCCGCAACATATCCTCCAACGTCTGAATCATCCGTTCCGTCTGACCGTCTGACTGAGGATGAAAATACGTGCTCAATCTCAACTTGGTGCTCAAAGCCTAATGAACGGCCTGCCAAAAATGCGATATGAAGCGACCATATCGATCGGAAACAATGGTATTAGGGGCACCATGCAATCTCATGATCTCAGCTATAAAAGTTCGAGCTAATCTCTCCGGTCCCCAAGTATACTTAATACCTAGGAAATGTGCAGACTTGGTCAACCGATCAACAATTATCCAAATCATATTCATTCCGGCTCTAGTTCTCAGCCTCTAAGTGATAAAATCCATAGAGATATATCTTCCCACTTCCATTCGAGAATGGGAAGCGGCTTCAAAAACCCCGCTGGTCATTGATGTTCAATCTTGACTTGTTGACACGTCAAGCATCGTAGTACAAATTCTGTGACATCTTTCTTCATGTTATTTCACAAAAAATTTCGCTTCAAGTGTAACACCCCCAGACCATATGGGAATATTACATGCCGTAGACCCTCTCTAGGAGTACCTACCAAGCTAAACAACACAAAACACCATGATTTGACCGTCCGAAGACAATTACTACAATAATACAGACCATTAAGGTCAGTTACAATACGACCACATGGACCAGCAAACGAGACAAAATACAACCCTTTTACAATACGTACCCACGTAGGGGTAAGGATACACAACAGCGGAAGTCTGACTATAACTTGGTCGACACAACATAACCCGACCAAACTCTCAACTCTTGATTAGTATCGTAACTCGTAACTTCCTGTGCCAATCATGTGACTGCTCACTCGAACCAGCAAATACCTGGACGCAAAACAGACATCCACCCCCGACTACTCGGGGGTTAGTAAAACTCAATTGTTTTACTAGTGCAAGTATAATAGCATACGAAATGTATCAATTAGAAGGCAATCACGAATCAGATAACACAATCAGTTGTCAAAATATTCACGAGAGGATTTAATAATCAGAAAACAATTGACGAATTTTTAAGAATTAAAACTCGGAATCTCGGGAATTTTTAGAACATAAAATTCTTTTGGACCTCGAGGCCCAAATTACAAATCATTTTTCGAAATCATTAAGGCCTCAGCCCGGTTCTTGTTTCAAAACACATTAATGAAATATCATCACGTGTCCGGAATTTTAAAATCAAAATATTATCACACAATCAATGTTCGTACTCGTCAAGTACCGAACTCCAAAGGTCACGACGGACTGTACATGGTTCCACGAATTCACTATTCGTACATATCATATCATTACGACAACATCATATATAACCCACGGCCCTGCCCCTTAGTACCGGCCCCTAGAGGCCCTGTCGAGCCATCCCCAGGTGGGTAACCAACTCTCGCGACCGTGCCCCTTAGTAACGGTCCATAGGGGCCCCGTCGAGCCTTCCCCAGGTGGGAAACCAACTCCCGCGACCGAACCCCTTAGTACCGATCCCTAGAGGTCTCGTCAGACTCTCCCCAGGTGGGAAACAACTTCCATGATCGTACCCCTTAGTATCGGTCCCTAGAGGTCTCGTCAGACCCTCCCCAGGTGGAAGAACGACAACATGTCATTCAAAATCATAGTTCACAAGTCACATACGCAACAAAACATAACCCATCACCACAGAAAATACACCTTAATACAAATATGTTCGAACATCCAAACATACACCAAAATACATGTCCAAGTACATAGTCAATCCCACAATAATCATAATCATCACCATACCTCAAACCCAAGCAATCAAGCCCAACACGAATCACGCAACTAACATGACCAACACGACTTCACAAGGTTAAACAAGCAAGAATATCATTAATACTAACAAACATTCGAATAATCAAACCGCATGAGATAAACCAAATCATCGTAAATACAATATATAAACTCATACACAAGACACAAATCGTATAAATAGAATACTTGCCTCAATAGCCGATACCGAACACTCCGAAGAACACGTTTCAACCGGGAAACCTCGGACCCTGATGAAGACAACGAATGGAAGGGTTCCAACTCGGGTTCTTCACAAAGATTTTGTTCCTAAGACATATCATTATTAATCAATGATCGTACGAGGAATAATAGTCGCATAACGCCGGAATCCCCCCTCTAAGACCTTTTATCGGACACCTTCAGGGTGTCGATTAAGAATTAAACAAAACGACGAATCATAGACAATCCAACCATGGAATAACAAGTGAAAAGATAGAATTCATCTTAATAATTATCGATCCGTCACAAATCCAAATTAATATGGTTAAATCGGACAAAACCAAACAAAACCCCCATTTTTTCGAAACTAGGATTTCCAGGAAATCTGAACTGATTCGCTTGATCAAAGGATGTTATAGATGGATTAGTCGATGATATGAACTCCAGGACTTCGTGGATTCATTGTATTATAACATGCCTTCGACTCCTCCAAAACTCCAGCCGCGGACCGAAAGGAAAGGAAATGAAAAACGAGTGAAAATATAACTGCTCAGTCATATTTATACTGCCGCGTCCCTAGCATGCGCTAGCCTTCCGGACTAGCGTGCGCTATTGGACAGTCTCGGCCTAGAACCTTCAGCCGGGGCCCGAATGACCCGGTACTGCTGACCTAACCTGCCGACCGAAACCTGCCTATTCGACCGCGATAGCGCACGCTGCGCGGACACTAGCGTGCGCTAGCCGGCCTGTCTAGAACTCTCTGGACTAAACTGCTCGTCCAGGTAACGTGCGTTGGTCGGCCAACAGCGTGCGCTACACCTGCCGATTAGCGCACGCTATGACCGACATTAGTGTGCGTTACTTGTCGATCCTCCCCGAGTCCAGAACCTCAGAAACCTAACTGCCCAGCTAGGTAACGTGCGCTGGCCGTCCGATAGCTTGCGCTACGTCTGCCGATTAGCGCGCGCTGCCACCCCACAGTAGCGTGCGCTATGCCGGTCCCTGCCGCAACTGTCCGGCCAGTGCCCAGCCACCCTGCCGGTTCTTGCCGCAACTGTCCAGCCAGTGCCCAATCGCTATAACCCGGCGACTCGATTTCCGAAAATGCACGGAACGAACACGACGAAATGCTCGTGGACAACATCATCGATCCGAAATGAAACACCATGCAACAAATAATCACACGCCACCATATAAACACAAAATCAAACATCGAGGGAAATAATACTGATACTCGGCAACCGAGAAATATCTGAAAAAGTCCAAAATAACCGGAATGAAAATCCGGGTATTACATTCTCCCCCACAAAAAATAAGTTTCATCCCGAAACTTGAAACAAAGGTATCACAGTGATAGCAAAACACCACGCTCAAACATACAAATATCAACTCATGATCCCGTGATCTATAGTCACATCTCTCCGTAGGTTTAACAACCCACACGGATTGAGTCAAAACAGTACATCAACATAAATTATGCTCATGACCCCGTGATCTCCTGTCACGTGTCTCCGTAGGTTCAACAACCCACACAGATTGAGCTAAAACAACCATCACAACGATCCACATGGAAATATTCAAACCAGAATATCAGATATCAAGTACCATTCATCAAACACCACATATCAAGTTTATACACAAGATAAAATCCACAAGACCAACATAAATACTATCACTGGGCACCGCTGGGCCCTCCAGAAGTAGGAACGAAATCTCTCTTCCCAAAAATTTTAGCAACAGTCTCACAATGCACCGCTTGGTGTCCCGCTTGACCACACTTGAAACAATTCACTTGCGGCGAATAACAATTCTTACTGGTGTGGCCCACATGACTGCAGTTGAAACACGTTTTCACACTGCTACCTCACCCCCGGAATAGGATTATTGGACTGACCAACCGAACGAGAAGTCTTTCCAACCGAATGATGCAAATCAACAGGCTCAAGAAACTCACTCATTCGACCCTTAGAGAAACTACCAGTAATCTTCTGCTTCTTACTTCCTCGACTAGTTTCTGTCATAGAAATGGTCATCTCAATAGATAAAGCTCGATCCTGGTAATCTTTTAGAAAATTACATCTAAGAGGAGCCATGCTCTGACGTATGCGCATATCAAAATAACGGATTTTGTCCGCTTCACTCCTCACTTACTCACGAACATAACCCCAACTATTGATTATAATTGACTATCACCTGGGATATCGACACATCCTGAGGCGTGGCCGAGAAAAACTCAACAATCCTGCACTCTCAAACAGGCGGTGGACAATACCCGGCTTCCATGGCAGCCTTGAACTCAGCCCAAGTGGTTATAAGATCTCTAGGCGCTACGGCCTCCCACCATTCTGCAGCTTCTTTGTCAAGAAGGTACTGGGCAATAGGTACCCTACTCTAATCCGGACAAGACAGCATCAAATGTTCTTCCCAACTGGAAAAGCCAGTTCTCCTAACCTAACGAATCAGAAGCACCCGCAAAACGAGGTGGATGCATTCTCATCACATCTCGCATCCGTCATCCCCCTCAGGAGGTTTATTCCTTTTCGCTGCTTGATTCATCTGCACCAAATGATTTACCAACTGCTGGAGGATGGTGGCAGTGCCAACATTAGCATTATCCCTAGCTGACTACCCCTGATCACGCGACTGGTCATCTCGACCATCTGTACTGAGCTCATCGGCACTCGACGATGAGCGAGTCGCCCTCTCATGCTCCTGAGTACGACCACTACCACGACCACGTCCCCGGCCTCAACCTCTCGGCATACTGAATGGACAACCATTCAGGATAACATAACAGAACAAACATCATAGAATCAACCTAAGACAACAAATAACAGCCCAATAGTTTACTCACTCCGAGCCATTACACGAATATATGAACCAACACTGCAACAATAAGACTTAATTCCATAAATAATACACATGGCCACATAAACAGAAATGTATGACCTTTATCAAAACAAATGCTGTCAAAACCATACACATATTATTGGGGTCAAACATTTGTAGCATTCTTTAAAATTAAAATTTCCGAGATATTCGTTCGAATGATAATATTTTTAAAACTCCTGAGTTTGAAAGATTTTGGTTAAATGAAATTTACAAAAAATACTTTTAATAACTCGATAGTTTAATCAAAACCATGATTTCACTATCATACTTGTTTCGTTTTGAAGTCACTCGCAAAACAACGTTTCAAAATATCATATTTATTAGATAACCAATAATGCCACATGGTAACCATATGTTACCAAGCCACACCATCATGAATAACAACGCACATGATAATACGTGGCCATGCCTCTTAGCATCGACCCTCATATGTTTCGCCAAACCATCCCCGGGTGGAAAACTGCTTGTACTAGCACTAATCATTGCCACATATCAACTATCCCTTCAGGACAACATCACAGAATGATACAATTAAAACAGACTTTGCAGTCACAACACCTAAGTGTACAACCAAAATTCGCTAACCAGAAAGGTAACAATTAATAATACGTCAATAATATCCATGGAATCAAACGATCGACAAAGAGCACATATATCACTGTAACAACAAAATTACTGTCGTGATAGTCACAAGATTACAGCCGTAATAACATGCAGTTTATGGCTGTAACAACTAGGAGCTTACGGCCGTAACACATAAGAGCTGACGGCCGTAATGGTAAACATCTTATGGTCATAATCACTGGCTGCACTGCAAGACAACAGAATTGTCCCAGCAGCCTCGAAATGGCTCCGAAGGTTAAGGTTCGACTCCTCACAATATATCCCAGTATATAGAAACACTAGAAAATTTCCCGACGACCATACCAACATACCAAACTAGTCGTAACGACTTAGCCCCAACACGAACACATAACATTTTAAATTCTGAAAATCAAAGTCGCTTTGCAAAGTAAAAATTTACCAGAAATCCTTTCGATCATACCCAAAAATGACGGTAATAGTTTGACATGTCCGAAGTATTTTAAAACACATTTTTCAAATACCGTCTGAAGGTGTCATTTGAAAATATGTGACTTATTCGTCAAAGTTCAACCAATTTCAGAATTCATACAAAATCATTGTTTATTAGTGCCGTCGAAATAATTTCAAAAATTGATTCTTTTACAACATACTCAAGCTCATAAAACCTTTTCGAAAGTCGTTTTAAACCTTCACGCAGCGGACGTAATTAAAATGATCAAACTTCAAACCACGTGCCAAATCGGCAAATGAGATTACAATTTTAATCAAATACGATTCGTGAACACCAAGTTCAAACATACATCAAAAGCATCCATATGAGTTCCTCACCGTAATACCTGTGATTTTTCCCTTTCGGTAATTTTGTTTCTGGCATTTTTCTGATTTCCAGAACTCTCTTGCGAGCATTTTGACATTTGGATAATGTTTTGTTCTGCGTATTTGGTCATCCGAGTTTGTTTCAGGGCTGTTTTACCCGAATATGTGTTTTGGGCTTCTTTTTCTGTTACTTGGTTCATTTTGTGTGATGGTGGTTCGAAACTATTATTTCATGTTTTCGTGAGTCCGTTTAGCGTTGTTAGACATGTTGTGAACTTTTATTGGTGTTTTGATGAAGTATCGTGTTAGATCATTCTGTAATACTCTAAAGTTTTGGGTTTCCATTGCGTTCATTCCTTTTTCGGATCATTTGATGTTACCGTCGTGTTGGGACCGACTTTTTTTAATGTGAAGTCAACATACTAGGGTTTGTGATAGTTCATTCAGGCCTTTAAATGGTTGGGATTATGCGTCGAATGATTATATCATGTTAGGGGTCCTTTTTAATCAATTTTGGGCTCGAACAGTATGTGCCGCGGCACCTGGGACGGTGAGCCGCGGCACAGCCTTAGCAAAAACGATGGCCAGGCCGGCTGTACTGCATGCCGCGGCATGCAACAGTCTGGGCCACGGCCCCAGCCTAAAACTTGCTACCCCATTTCAGCCGTAGGCCGCGGCACACTCGACCTGCGCCGCGGCACGCTGGTCAGCAGGGTTATTTCTCAGCGAGTTTTTGGGAGAGGATTTCATTTCCTCTACTCTCTTCTTCTTCCTCATGGTTTAGGCAATTTAGGGGCAATTTTTGGGCAATTTATCTTAGAGATATCATCTTCCTTGAGCTCTTGGTGTTGATTAACATCATCAATCCATGTTCTTTATCTTTGATTCGAGGTAATCATCTTGTAAACCCTTTCTGTATATTTCGTGAATCTTCAAGATTCGGGTTGTTCTTCATGAATAGTGTTGTTGTAAATCATCAATCGGTTGTATTGATTCTCTCCCTATGATTTGATTCGTGTCTCTTATTCGGGTTTGAGTGATGTTCTTGATGTTCTTGGGGAAGTATTGAACCCCAAGTGTTCGATATTTTGCTTCTACGAATTCTTGTTGGAAATTTCGCATATTTTCCGTCCTCCTTGTGATCGACTTCATATTAATTATGTTGTTCTTGTGTTTTCACCCTAGTTGGAGGATTCGAGGGTTTCCGGTCGAGCTTTCCCATTGCTTCGCGTGCTTTGGACTTGAGGCGGGTATCTGGTCTATATTCTTTATACTTTGAGAATGTGATGTGTCGTGAATTTAACGTGGGCTTGTTAGTGATTGTATATTAAATCGTAACTTTCTTTCAATCGAGTATATGATTTCTACGAAAGTAAATTCGAACATAACCTTGAGTTTCGTGAAGAATGATAACAACCATTTCATGTTATTTTGTGCTTAAAACGGATACTAGAAATGAGTAGTTACCCGAGGAATTGTGGAATCGTGTAATACTTGTATTGTTCGCTAGTTAGCCTTTTCCATGAATGATCGTGTGATGTGAATGTTGTGCCTTTGTTGAAATTATGATGCATTAACTTATGTGTTACGTGTTTGCGGATTGTGGTGAATATTGTACCTTTGTTGTTGTGTATCTTAGTGAATTGAGATGTTATCTAGGTGGATGTCGAGGCCTCCAGAGGCGCGTGCTTTCAAGTACAGCCATACGTTACGTTCTAAACATAAGGTTATCAATTCGGGTAGGTCTGTAGGGGGCTATGAGAATCATCACTTGAGAGTGCGATGTCATGATAACTTATGGGCGTGTTCGAATGATGTTATTCGGGTAGGGTCCTTCGAGGTCTCCGGAGGCGCGTGCTTGCGAGTACGGCCAGACATTACATTCTGACCATAAGGTTAATAATTGGGGTAGGTCTGGAGGGGGATCTGAGAATCGTCACTTGCGAGTGCGATGTCATGATAACTTATGGGCGTGTTTGAATTTGCTTTCGATGAGCAAATCCGGGTGGGACCCTTCGGGGTCACGGAGATGTTTTGATTGTTGATTTGATACCTCTGAATTATGAATGTTTGAACCTTGGATTCCGGTTATATTAGTGGATATGGTTTTGTCTTTGAGGTTTTGGTTGTGAATTGAATTAATCATATGATTTTGAAAGAAAATCTTTTTGAAAAGGAAAAATATTCATATTTCATGATTTTATACTGAGACCCCCAAAGTCTCTAAATAACCTCTTAAAGTGGTCTCTGGAGTGATTCACATGATTCGTTTTAAAGGAAATGATTTAGACTCGGGGATCGTGTTACTACCTTGTCGAAAGGTTATTTTCATAACGGTTGTATTCTTGAAGTATAATTGTATAGCTTGGTTACTTGCTAGTGATTTCCATCGCTAACCCCTCATTAGGGATTATGTTATACTTTTCAGGTATTCCGATTTGAGAGAGAGCAACCACAGGGTCGGCTTGGAGGATGATGTAAAGCAGCGATACTAGTCACAGTGTTTATTTCTAGTTTATTTGTCATCCTAAAAATTATGGACATGTGGTAT
Source organism: Orobanche coerulescens (assembly GCA_033398695.1). Lineage (NCBI taxonomy): Eukaryota > Viridiplantae > Streptophyta > Magnoliopsida > Lamiales > Orobanchaceae > Orobanche > Orobanche coerulescens. Next base: position 54,771,657 of record CM065805.1, on the reverse strand, counting down.
AAATTATGATCGAGTTGTATTTTGGTTTATTAATTATACTGCTATGTTGTGTTTTGAGAAACCTAATCGGTCTACAGTTTTTATGTTTTGGTCGGGTTGACCACGTAGGAGTTGTGTTTTGTAGTTTCTTGCCTGCTAGATCCTTGCGGAAAGGGATCTACGTCGTGTAATATCCTTGAATGGATTGGGGGTGTTACATAAATGGTATCGGAGCTTAGGTTTGCAAAAACCTAGGCAGTTGGGTCTAGTTGGGTCTTGTCGAGTCGTGTCTTGTCGGGGTCGTGTCTTGTCATGTCACCCGGGTGAGCAATTGTGAACAAGCGTGAACATTGTGATCCGTTGTGATCAATTTTGATTCGTTGTGATTAGTATCGTGGTGCAGCCATCATTTCCATGCGGCCTGTGGACGTAAGTCTCCACTTTTAAGCGAGGTATTGGTATTTTACGATTTCCTGTATGTACGATGATTGTGGTGTGTAATTTTGTTTGTGTAGTACTGTGAAATGAAATCCGTATTTGATACTTGTGGTATATCGTGTGTATATTGAACTGAATGTATTGATGGTTAGACACCGATTGGTGCAATATGATGTGAACACTGTGAATCTTGACATGTTCCAGACAAGGTATCGACGGTAGAGTTCGTGAGGAACTCAGATGGGCAGTTTTGACGTATGTTTGAACTTGGTGTTCGCGAATTATGTTTGATTGAATTTGTGATCTCGTTGCCGAGTGGGCATGTGGTTTCAAGTTCGATTATTTTTGGAGAGTTGTAATTATGTCCGCTGCGTGTAGGTTTGAAAATGGTTTTCTTAATTGTAATTACGAGCGTGAGTATGTTTGTCAAGGACCAATTTTTGAAAATATTTCGATGGTGCGGTTAATCAACAGTTTTGCATGGATTTTGAAACCGGATAAACTTGGACGAGTTAGTCTTATATTTTCAAATGACACCTTCAGACGGTACCTGAAGTAGGCGTTTTAAAGTATTTTGGACATTGTAAAATATCACCGTTATTTTCATTATGATCGAGATGATTTTGGAATTTTTTTTGCTAAGATTCGAAAGTTTCGCTTCGAAAAGGAACGGTATGTTGATGACTTCAAAAAGAAATTCTAGACTGAGTTCTTTCCGCTTTATGAGGAACGACAAGTCTTCTAAAATATTTTTCACACTTTTTCAAAATTTTAGAAATAAGAAATCCTTGATCCGTTTCGCGAAGAATCGATAATTACAAGCATTTTTGTGGTTTGAGAAGGAAATTTCATTTTTTTATGTAAGTTCGGCAATTATGTTTGAAAGATACGTGTGCTGGCTAATATCATTACCCGTATTGAATGATGCTCGAGTTGTGGTCATTAAAACTATTTTTCCGTGACTCTTGTTAGAAAGTTTGAACTTTGATAAACTTTGGAAAATTTAGTGCTTTAACTCAGAGATTTTGACTTGACATTTTCAGAAGTTCAACTGAATTGGAATGTTCTTGATTATTGGAAAATCGATGAGTTTTGTCAACTTTAGTGTAGTAGTTTATGACTATTTTATGAGAGTTTGGTTTTGTTTCAAAAACGATGGTAACAGTTGAGAATGGTTCGAAACTTGAATGATATTGTCATATATGCAGTGATACTTGCGCTTAACGCCTTGGGCATGTGTTGAATGTTTCGGGTGGTTTACCCATGTTCTTGGTTCTAATGTGTGATGACTTGATAAATGTTTTCGGAAATATTCATTTCTGAATCTATGAGAACTATCAGATATGAGTTTATTGTGTGAACACTCTATGGTAACTCTTGTTAGCAAGAATATTTCTATGCTTTGTAGTGTGTCTTGTATGGACCTTATTTTGTGATTGATGTTATGTGTTGTTATATCTCGTTTTAAGGAACAATTGTTCAGTTTAGTATGTCGAAGGCCAGAGGTCGGGGCCATGACAATTAGTCGCGCGATCAGTATCATGCTGCCGGTGATGGCGTTGGTATTGGTGTTACTACTATACTTTAGCACGTGGCAGACCAGATGACTCATTTGACCCAGGCGGTTCAGCGTAATATTACCGTGACTAGGAATGTCAAGTCGACTCAGTGGCTTAGAGAAGTGGTTCGTATGCGTCCTCCCCGTTTTGCGGGCGTAGGTGATACTTTGGGCTGGGACGGTTGGCTTTTCCAATTGGAAAAGATTTTCAAGGCGGTTGGTTGTCCAGAAGAATGGAGGATTCCTATCGCTCAGTTCCTTCTCGATAGTGATGCTTCTAATTGGTGGGAGGCCGTCGAACCTCAGGATCACGCTGTTACTTGGGAAGAATTCAAGAAGTTGATGGAAGCAGAGTTCTGTCCGGAGCCGATCTGAGAGCAGACGATCCAAAATTTTTATCTAGTCGAGCCGCAGGATATACCTGTGTCGCAGACTATTATCGATTATAGTCGACAACTCGCTTACGTGAAGGGGCAGGTGAGGGCGGAGGAAGACAAAATTTGTCATTTTGATATGCGGATGAGATCGGAGATTTGACAGTACATGTTGGGTTTCACTTGTGCTACCATGAGAGAGTATCAGAATCGAGCCATGGCATACGAAATGGCATCATTGTCTACTGGGCCGTTGCATGAGCCGAAGAGACAGAGGATGTCTGGAGATTTTTGGGATATTATGGGAGTCAGAACTTCTTCTCGTCGAGTTTCGCGTAGTCCTTTGGTGAAACCTTCATTTTCTTCGTTCGGTGGAACTAAGAGTTCCAAGTCGTCTTCTTTGACTCTTAATCAGACTGGGAGGTGTTTCAATTGTAATGTTGTGGGTCATGTGCAAGCTAATTGTCCTTCGCAGCCGATTACTTGTTATCACTGTGGACTTGAGGGCTATAGAGTTCAGTATTGTGAAATATTCCATGAAGTTTCTAGGAATCGTGCTTCGGCATCGGTATCGGGATTGATTCGTCGGGACTACTGAGATGTTTTCGTACATGCTCTGTTGTTTGTGACTTCACCCTTTTTTCCAGTTTCGGGACGAAACTTCTTTTTAGAGTGGTAGAATGTAATACCTGTGATTTTTCTCTTTCGGTAATTTTTCGTTTTTGGCATTTTTCTGATTTCGAGAACTTGCTTGCGAGCGTTTTGACATTTGGATAATGTTTTTTTCTGCATATTTGGTCATCCGAGTTTGTTTCAGGGATGTTTTACCCGAATTCGTGTTTTGGGCGACTTTTTCCGTTATTTGGTTCATTTCGTGTGATGGTGGTTCGAAACTATTATTTTGTGTTTCCATAAGTCCGTTTAGCGTTGTTAGACGTGTTGTGAACTTTTATTGGTGTTTTGATCAAGTATCAAGTTGGATCATTCTGTAATATTCCAAAGTTTTTTTGTTTCATTGCGTTCATTGCCTTTCCGGATCATTTGATGTTACCGTCGTGTTGGGACCGACTTTGATGTGAAGTCACCATACTAGGGTTTGTGATAGTTCATTCAGGCCTTTAAATAGTTGGTATTATGCATCGAACGATTATATCATGTTTGGGGGGTCGTTTTTCATCAATTTTAGGCTTGAACAGTGTGTGCCGCGGCACCTGGGGCTGTGAGCCGCGGCACAGCCTTAGCAAGAACGATGGCGGGCCGGGCATCTGCGTGCGCGGCATGCAACATCGGGCCGCGGCTGACCTAAAACCTGCTACCCCATTTCAGCCGCGGGCCGTGGCACGCGGGTCAGCAGGGTTATTTCCCAGCGAGTTTTGGGGAGAGGATTTCATTTCCTCTCCTCTCTTCTTTTTCCTCATGGTTTAGGCGATTTATGGGCGATTTTTGGGCGGTTTATCTTAGAGATATCATCTTCCTTGAGCTCTTGGTGTTGACTACCATCATCAATCCGTGTTCTTCGTCTTTGATTCGAGGTAATCATCTTGTAAACTCTTCCTTTTTATTTTGTGAATGTTCAAGATTCGGGTTGTTCTTCATGAATCGTGTTGTTGTAAATCATGAATCGGTTGTATTGATTCTCTCCCTATGATTTGATACGTGTCTCTTGTCGTATTTGGGTTCGAGTGATGTTCTTGATGTTCTCGGGGAAGTATTGAACCCCAAGTGTTTGATCTTTTGTTTCTACGAATTCTTGTTGGGAATTTCGCATATTTTCCATCCTTGTGATCGACTTCGTAGTAATTATGTTGTTCTTGTGTTTTCACCCTAGTTGGAGGATTCGAGGATTTCTGGTCGAGCTTTCCCGTTGCTTCGTGTGCTTTGGGCTTGAGGCGGGTATCTTGTCTATATTCTTTATACTTTGAGAATGTGATGTGTCGTGAATTTAACGTGGGCTTGTTAGTGATTGTATATTAAATCGTAACTTAGTTTCAATCGAGTATGTGATTTCTACGAAAGTAAATTCGAACGTAACCTTGTGTTTCGTGAAGAATGATAACAATCATTTCATGTTATTTTGTGCTTAAAACGAATACTAGAAATGAGTAGCTACCCGAGGAATTGTGGAATTGCGTAATACTTGTATTGTTCGCTAGTTAGCCTTTTCCCTGAACGATGGTGTGATGTGAATGTTGTGCCTTTGTTGAAATTATGATGTGTTAACTTATGTGTCACGTGTTTGCCGATTGTGGTGAATATTGTACCTTTGTTGTTATGTATCTTAGTAGATTGAGATGTTATCCGTGTAGGGTTCCGTCGAGGCCTCCAGAGGCACGTGCTTGCGAGTACGGCCAGACCTTACATTCTGACCATAAGGTTATCAATTCGGGTAGGCCTGGAGGGGGCTTCTAGAATCGTCACTTGCGGGTGCAATGTCATGATAACTTATGGGCATGTTCGAATGATGTTACTCGGGTAGGGTCCATCGAGGCCTCCGGAGGCGCGTGCTTGCGAGTACGGCCAGATGTTACGTTCTGACCATAAGGTAATCAATTCGGGTAGGTCTGGATGGGGCTCCGAGAATCGTGACTTGCAAGTGCGATGTCATGATAACTTATGGGCGTGTTTGAATTTGCTTTCGATGAGCTAATCTGGGTGGGACCTTTCGGGGCCACGGAGATGATTTGACTGTTAATTTGATACCTCTGAAATTTGAATGCTTGAACCTTGGATTCCGGTTATATTGGTGGATATGGTTTTGTCTTTGAGGTTTGGATTGTGAATTGAATCAATCATATGATTTTGGAAGAAAATCTTTTTGAAAAGGAAAAATATACATATTTCATGATTTTACACTGAGACCCCCGAAGCCTCTAAATAACCTCTTAAAGTGGTCTATGGAGAGATTCACATGATTAGCTTTAAAGGAAATGATTTTGGAAAGAATTTAGACTCGGGGATCGTGTTACTACCTTGTCGAAAGGTTATTTTCATAACTGTTGTATTCATGATGTATAATTGTATAGCTTGGTTACTTGCTAGTGATTTCCATCGCTAACCCCTCGTTGGGGTTTATGTTATACTTTTCAAGTATTCCGATTTGAGAGAGAGAGCAACCACAGGCTTGGAGGATGATGTAAAGCAGTGATACTAGTCACAGTTGTAGTCGGTTGTCCGTCAGTGATCTGTCGGTCCGAGTGTTTATTTCTAGTTTCTTTGTCATCCTCAAAAGGATGGACATGTGGTGTAAATTGTGACCGAGTTGTATTTTGGTTTATTAATTGTACTTCTATTTTGTGTTTTGAGAGACCTAATCGGTCTACAATTTTTATGTTTTAGTCGGGTTGACCACGTAGGAGTTGTGTTTTGTAGTTTCTTGCCTGGTAGATCCTTGCGGAAAGGGATCTACAACATGTAATATCCCTGAGCGGATTGGGGGTGTTACAGTCATGAACTCTGCCGTCGATACAACCTCGGGGTCACACTAAAGTTCACATTTTTCACATCGTATTGCACCATTCGGTGTCCAACCATCAATACATTCAACTCAATATACAAATGACGTACCACGAATACCAAACATGGATTCCATTTCACCACACTACGCAAACAAAATTATGCACTGCAATTATGGCACATAAATGAAATCACGAAACATCGATACCTCGCATAAAAGAGGAGACTCACGTCCACAGGCCGCACAGAGATGACGGTCGCCCACGATACTAATCTCGCCCGACAATATATACGACACGTTGTGACCACGCACAACTCAACTTATCACCTAATAAGTCGAATGACATGACATCATATTACTCGACAAACCACGACTCGACTTGACCCGGCAGCCTAGGTTTCCGCAACCTAAGCTCCGATACCATAACTGTAACAGCCCCAGACCATATGGGAATATTACATGCCGTAGACCCTCTCTAGGAGGACCTACCATGCTAAACAACACAAAAACACCATGATTTGACCGTCCGAAGACAATTACTACAATAATACATACCATTAATGTCAATTACAATACAACCACACGGACCAATGAGGTCATACGACCAGTGCAAATGAGACAAAATACAACCCTTTTACAATACATATCCACGTAGGGTTAAGGATACACAACAGCGGAAGTCTGACTATAACTTGGTCGACACAACATAACCCAACCAAACTCTCAACTCTTGATAAGTACCGTAGCTCGTCACTTCCTGTGTCAATCCTGTGACTGCTCCCTCGAACCAGCAAATACCTGGACGCAAAACAGACATCCACCCCCTGATTACTCGGGGGTTAGTAAAACTCTATTGTTTTACTAGTGCAAGTATAATAGCATACGAAATGTATCAATTAGAAGGCAATCACGAATCAGATAACACAATCATTTATCAAGATATTCCCGAGAGGATTTATTAATCAGAAAACAAGTGATGAAGTTTTAAGAATTAAAACTCGGCATCTCAGGAGTTTTTAGAACATAAATTCTTTTGGACCTCGAGGCCCAAATTACAAATCCTTTTTCCAAATCATCAAGGCCTCAGCCTGGTTCTTGTTTCAAAACACATTAGTGCAATATCATCACGTGTCCGGAATTTTAACATCAAAATATTATCCACACAATCATTGTTCGTACTCGTCAAGTACCAAACTCCAAAGGTCACGACGGACTATATATGGTTCCACGCATTCACTATTCGTACACATCATATCATTATGACAACATCATATATAACCCACAGCCGTACCCCTTAGTACCGGCCCCTAGAGGCCCCGTCGAGCCTTCCCCAGGTGGGTAACCAACTCCCACGACTGTACCCCTTAGTAACAGTCCCTAAAGGCCTTGTAGAGCCTTCCCCAAGTGGGAAACCAACTCCCGCGACCGTACCCCTTAGTACCAGTCCCTAGAGGTCTCTTCAGACCCTCCCCGGGTGGGAAACGACTTCCATGACCGTATCCCTTAGTATCGGTCCCTAGAGGTCTCGTCAGACCCTTCCCATGTGCAAGAACGAGAACATGTCATTCAAAATCATAGTTCACAAGTAACATATGCAATAAAACATAACCCATCACCACAGATAATACACCTTAATACACATATGTTCGAACATCCAATCATACACCAAAATACATGTCCAAGTGCATAATCAATCCCACAATAATCATAATCATCACCATACCTCAAACCCAAGCAATTAAGCCCAACACGAATTACGCAACTAACATGACCAACACGACTTCACAAGGTTTAACAAGCAAGAATATCATTAATACTAACAAACATTCGAACAATCAAGCCACACGAATCATATCCAAGAAGATAAACCAAATCATCGTAAATACAATATATAAACTCATCCACAAGACACAAATCATATAAATAGAATACTTGCCTCAATAATCGATATCGAACACTCCGAAGAACACGGTTCAACCGAGAAACCTCGGACCCCGAAGAAGACAACGAACGGAAGGGTTCTGACTTGGGTTCTTCGTAAGGATTTTGTTCCTAAGACATATCATCTATAAATCAACGATTGTACGAGGAATAATAGTCGCATAACGCCCGAATCCCCCCTCTAAGACCTTTTATGGGACACCTTCAAGGTGTCGATTAAGAATTCAACAAAACGACGAATCCTAGACAATACAACCGTGGAATAAGAAGGGAAAAGATAGAATATATCTTAATAATCATCGATCCATCACAAATCCAAGTTACTATGGTTAAATCGGACAAAACCAAACAAAACCCCCAATTTTTCCAAACTAGGATTTCCAGGAAATCTGACCTGATTCGCTTGATCAAAGGATGTTATAGACAGATTAATCGATGATATGAACTCCAGGACTTCGTAGATTCATTGTATTACAGCATGCCTTCGACTGTTCCAAAACTCTAGCCGCAGATAGAAAGGAAGGGAAATGAAAAAAGAGTGAAAATATGACTGCTCAGTCATATTTATAGTGGTGCGTCCCTAGCGTGCGCTAGCCTTCCGGACTAGCATGCACTATCGGCCAGTCTTGGCCTAGAACCTTCGGCCAGGGACCGTACGAACCGGTACTACTGACCTAACCTGCCAACCAGAACCTACTTGTCCGACCGCGATAGCGCACCCTATGCGGACACTAGTGTACGCTAGCTGGCCTATCCAGAACTCTCTGGACTAAACTGCTTGGCTAGGTAATGTGCATTGGTCGGCCGACAGCGTGCGCTACACCTGCCAATTAGTACGCGCTACGACCGATAGTAGCGTGCTCTACCTGCCGATCCTCCCCGAGTCCAGAACCTCGGAAACCTCACTGCCCAACCAGGTAACGTTCGTTGGTCGTCCGATAGCGTGCGCTACATTTGCCGATTAGCGCGCCCTGCCACCCGACAGTAGCGTGTGCTATGCCGGTCCCTGCTGGTCCCTGTCGCAACTGTCCAGCCAGTGCCCAGCCACCCTGCCGGTTCTTGCTGCAACCGTCCGGCCAGTGGCCAACCGCTACGACCCAGCGACTTGATTTCTAAAAACGCGCGGAATGAACATGATGAAACGCTCGTGGACAACATCATCGATCCGAAACGAAACACCATGCAATAAATAATCACACGCGACCATATAAACACAAAATCAAACATCAAGGGAAATAATACCGATACTCGGCAATCGAGAAATATCCAGAGAAGTCCAAAATAACCGGAGCAAAAATCCCGGGTATTACATCAAGTCCTTGTACATCATACTCGTTCTGGGGTGGATAGAGTAAGGCGTAGCATGGGCTTCTCGGAGAATTTTCTGCCTCAACTCTATATCATTCGGAACACAAATCCCGCCCTGAAATCTCAGAATACTATCCTCATGAACCATAAAACCAGGGGATTTTCCTTTAGCTACATCTTCCTTCAGTTGAGAGATCATCGGGTCACTCCATTGTTTCCCTTTGATGTCGTCAACCAAAGACGAAGTAATTTCTAGAGTGCACAACTGTCCTTGCACTCTTTGAAGCCAAACATCTATTCCTTGCTCTATTAAATCCTAACGAATCTTCGTCTGAGATGTAAGAACCTCGAGCATCTGGAGCGATGCCTATTTGTGGCTCAAAGCGTCCGCGACGACATTTCCCGGATGGTAAAGAATTTCCAAATCGTAATCCTTGATCAATTCCAACCAACGTCTCTGCCTTATATTCAGCTTTTTGTGGCTGAAAATATACTTCAAACTCTTGTGGTCGGTATAAATCCGACATGGAGAGCCATACAAATAATGCCGCCAAATCTCAAGTGCGAAGACAATTGCGGCCAACTCCAAATCGTGAGTAGGATAGTTCATCTCATACGGATTCAACTGCCGTGATGCAAAAGCTATCATCTTATGATGCTGCATAAGCACACATCCAAGCCCTTGTCCCGGAGCATCGCTATAAACTGCAAATCCTTCACTACCCTGTGGTAAGGCTAAAATCGGTACTGAGGTCAAACGTCTCTTCAGTTCATCAAAGCTCTGCTGTCTCTCAGCCGTCCAAACAAACTTTTCTGTCCTCTGGAGTAATTTCGTAAGCGGCCGAGTGAGTTTCGAGAATCCCTCGACAAACCGACGGTAATACCCAACAAGACCCAAAAACTTACGAACTTCTTTAACATTTTTAGGCGGTGCCAAATCTAGCACTGCCTCAATCTTCTGTGGGTCTACACGAACCCCTTCGGCCGAAATCACATGGATGAGAAACATAACTTCTTCCAACCATAACTCGCATTTCGAGAGTTTTGCATAGAGGTTCTCGGCTCTCAAAACATCTAGTATCAAACGCAAGTGTCGGGTATGTTCCTCCTTATCCCCAGAATAAATCAAGACGTTGTCAATAATGATGACCACACATCTGTCCAGGTATTCGATGAATATCTAGTTCATTAGTTGCATGAATACTGTCGGTGCATTAGTTAATCTAGAAGGCATGACCACAAATTCATAATGTTCGTACCTCGTCCAAAATGCAGTCTTCAGAACGTCAGACTCTTTTTCCCGGAGCCGATAGTATCCTGATCTCAAATCAATTTTTGAGAATACTGCGGCTCCCTGCAATGATTAAACAAATCATTTATACGAGGCAAAGGATACTTTTTCTTGATGGCCACTTTGTTGAGTACACGGTAATCAATGCATAAACGTAGTGAACCATCCTTCTTACTCACAAAAAGAATAGGCGTGCACCAAGGCGAAGCGCTCGGTCTGATATACCCTTTCTCCAATGGTTCTCCCAGCTGACTCTTTAATTCTTGCATCTCAGAAGGTGCCATCCGATACGGCGCCTTAGAAATCGGAGCCGCGTCAGGCTCTAAGTCCATCGAAAATTCTGTCTCTCGATCCGGCGGTAATCTCGGGAGATCATCTAGAAAAACGTCTGGATACTCATTAGCAACTGGAATTGAAGAGAAATCGACTTCGTTCCCTTATGTATTCCATCTTCAAAGCATAACACCAATAGCCCATGCAACCTTTATTCAAAAGTTTTACGGCCTTCATGGTGCTGATAAGCAACTTAGGTTGGCCGGATTTGCGTCCAATAAATGAGTACTTGGAACCATTTTTAGTCATCAAATTAATAACCTTATTGCGGTAAGTCATAATCACTTGGTGACTATCAGGCCAATCCTCGCAGAGGATTCATCTTCGCCCTCCATATCAACCACAATCAAATTCGATAACCAATCTATATCAGCTATATTTACCAGAAAATCTCTAATTTCCTGATTCCCCACGATTCTATACCCGCTAGGTAGTTTCACAATGAAAGGATCGCAAGCAGTCATACAAGTTATATGCAAACGGCGTACACACTCCAAGGAGATGAAAGAATGTGTAGCACCCAAATCAAAAAGTACATGAACTGGATGAGATAGGATATGAATGGTACCTGAGGCCACCGCCGCATTGGGTTCGTCTACTCGACGCATATCATAGACTTGTGGTGTGCTAAACCGACACTAGAATTTACCCCTCTAGCGTTCTGACTCCATCCACGGCCTCTTCCGTAACTCTACTGCGACTGATTAACTGGTTGCCGTTGATTCATACTCTGATCTATAGGTGCTGGGGCCGAAGCCCGAGTGTCCTAATTCTGATCTTGTTCAGGGCAATAAGATACCCTATGCCCTATCTGTCCACAAGTATGACAGTTCACAGGTGGGAAGTTGCACTCCATATTAATGTGGTTTGGACGACCACAATTAAAAAAGGTTATCGAGCGAGTTGAGGTGCCCGGAGCAGAACAAAAACTCTTCTTCCCTCTAACAGAACTTGACGACTACCCGGAAAAACAGTTAGTCGCCTGAGGTCTATGGAAGTTGCCACCTTTAGAGCCAGAAAAGTTACAAGCGATATTCTGCTTCTTCGATTCTTCCGTGGTATCATTATGGGGACTCAACATGTCATAGGCCAAAGCCCTGTCTTGGTATTCCTTCAAGGTAGTACAAGCAAACCCGACCATATAACACCGTAAATCTATATTCATCCGCATATCAAAGTAACGGATCTTGTCACGCTCATCCCGCACTTGATTCTTCACGTGGTTCAGCTGTTGGTTGTACTCCACTATCGCCTACGAGACTGGAATGTTCTGCAGCTAGGCCTTGAAAAAGGCTCGGATTATGCCTTCTTGTACTGGCCAAGGACAAAAATCAGCCTCCAGTAACTCTTTAAATTCTCCCCATGAAGCAGCATGATCATGTGGCTTGATAACTTTCCACCAAGTCGCGGCTTCCTTGGTAAGTAAGTACTAAGCAATCGGTACCTTCCTCACTTCCGGACAATGAACCACTTCAAACACTTTTTCTAACTCCACCAACCAATTCTCCCAACCCGTCGGGTCTGTAGCACCGCTGAACTGCGGAGGGAGCATACGGATCACATTCTGAAGCAAGGCATCCGATGTCAGGTTCGAATTGTTCAGCTGAACGTCTTGGGCCAGGATAGTCATCTGGTTAGCCAATTGTTGAAGGACATTCATAACTCCAAAATCTGCGTTATTCCCTTGGCCGGTCGATTGGTCGTGTTGACCCCCCGGTTTTAGGATGCACTAAGTTAGATAGACTAGGGGTGGTCGACCCCGCAATGGAACTGAGGGAAACGGCCGCGGCACATCCTCATCCGCGTCCACGACCACGGCCTCGCCTCTATCCCCTATCAGCAGACATTCTAAAGGATACACAAACCATGTGATTATAATTAAATCGCATGTCATCGAAGTGACCGATTCCCAAAAACACCCAATCAGAACCAATGCGATTAAGGAAAGACTAGGAGAGTAAGAGGTCTTACAAGTACCGGTCGCACTGTGATGATGGAAAAGTAGTGATACTGTAGACAAATGATGACTCAATCGACCCAAAAGACCGACATCCTAGGTATCCATAAACCTAAGCTCTGATACCATATTATGTAACACCCGCAAAATATTCACGGTATATTACAGCACTGTGAGCACCGCCGTGGGACCCACAAGGCTATTCATACGCGGAACTATGAACTTTAACGATTAAGGTCCAAGTACAATGTAATGGAAGACAATAAAAATGGTATTCAAAACCATATCTAATACATTCCAATACAACACATCACAAATCAATACCATGGCAACATAGGCTGAAACATCAAGGAAATCAACAACAGTACTCGAGTACTCAAAAACCATTCCAGTACAACATCACTGAATGGAGGAAGTACAAAACACAACCAGTGACAAGACACAGCATCACACTTGCCCATCATCTTCATGCCGACCCAGTACGTGCCTATCCGCTCTCCTGGATCCTGAAATACATGAAAGATATTTCCCCCATAAAGGGGTTAGCCGTCGAATAGCTAGTTAAAGTATATCGAATATGAAACACAATACTCCACGACAATCAAATAAATTTAATCATCATCTCATCAACTCAATACTAGTATTCCAAAATGACTAAATCTCATAGCATCACACTAAATACAAACATGATTAACCGCAGAACTACACCAAAGGCTACGGAACCCTCAGAGGACCCATTGGTCCGTCCCATAGTGGTTAACCCAAAGTATCTGCGGAACCACACCAGAGGCTACGGAACCCTTAGGGGACCCGTCGGTCCGTCCAAGAGTGGATATATGCCATCATACAATTCATATATCTTACTTTCAAAGTCGAGAACGTACAATAATAAACATATACTTGCCTTTGAGACATCGACAAATGGAAGAAAAAGAGTATAAGTTCAGTAGGTCCAAGAACGCACTTCCGGCATTTAAATGATTCATAAGGAATACGATAATAAATAATCCATACTCAAATCATATGAAGAAACTCCCGAAACCCGCCTATGATTCATCAAACTACAAGGATAATCATCTAGATGTTTGAAAATTACCCAAACCCTCTCCAGTCCAAACAAGGTACAAAACAATCCATATAATCGTAGGGGAAATGTGGGTACGTGGTAGATACATCATAATCTCAAAGATCTCAAGCTCCAAAATATATAAATCGGATGAATCTAAGAAATCCACAAAAATTCCCAAAACTAGAGTTCTAAGGAATTTACCTTCATTTGGAATATATAAATGGATTAGATGTTGTGTAATCTTTGTTATTCAACCAAAGATGATGATAGATGAAGAAGGATCGCCCCAAATCACCTTGTAGTAGCCCTTTTCGTCGGAAGTAAATGAAATGGGGAAGAAAATGACGAGCAACAGGGCTGACTGCCCTTATATACTGCGTTTGTCTAGCGTGCGCTAAACCTCAATATTATCATGCACTAAAGGAGTCGCCCGGTAGCCCATTGGCTTCTGTCCTGAGACGTTAGCGTGCGCTACCACACCTTAGCGTGCACTAACTGGTATTCTACAAAAATTTCAGTTCACTGCCCAACTCCGCTAGCGTGCGCTACGACTAGGCACTAGCGCATGCTAAGCAACACCTATTGCGTGCGCTGGCTAAGGCCTAGCATGCATTACCTATTAGTCCATAAAGTAGAAATACCTCATTGCCTTTACCGACTCAGACCATTAGCATGCGCTACGGGCGATGTTAGCGCACGCTACTGAACACGAATTGCGTGTGCTAGCTAAAGCCTAGCGTGCGCTAACTGCTAGTCCATAGGGCAGAATCAGCCACTTCCTCTGCCATGCTCTGAACGTTAGCGTGCGCTAAGGCTCAAAGCTAGCGTGCGCTGCTCATGTCGAAATATCGTGCGTTAGCCTAGGCCTATAGCGCACTATTGGCCTGTCCAGGACACTGCCGAAGGGTCCAATCAATATTATCATGATCCGAAAGGTACAACACTCTAAAATCAACATTGACAACATCTTAATAAGTGTTTATAGAGCGACAAAAGTGGAAGAATGGCAAGGTCAAATATTTAATAAAAAGTACGGGTAGTACACACCTCTCTTCTATCAGTCGAGGGATAACTGTTACAAACTCGTCTTCTATCGTTCCGAGTAAAATGTTCAATCAATTGTCTTTTTGTCGGTCTAAGTTAAACTGTTTTCCTTTTCTATTAGACAAGGAATCAACCAATCTAGATTTCTATAGGTACTAGATAAGCCTTACGTGGATATCGATTGCGATTCTAACAAAGCCGGATCCTTGATCTTAATAACACCGAATTGAATCTTATCCTTTCTTTTACTTCTCATGTATGAGTTTTCATGTACCACACTTAAAATCTTGACAATATAAGCTCAAATACAACAATGATAGAATTTAGAACAATATATGATCAATGTATCGATTGCTTGAAGTTGTTGTATCTTTAATACCATAGGAAGTGGTATTTATAGGCTCCAAAGCCTCAACTAGCCGTTAGCTCCTACTGCCTTCTTTACGTACGTTATTTTCCAGCTATTACGTACGTTAGTATCATTACGTACGTTAACATCATCATGTTATGTACGTTAAGATCTTCACAAACCAGTCCAGTAGCTTCTGTAGTCTCCGTTGTAACACCCCTAAGAGGATCAGGGCATATTACAGTGTCGTGGACCCCACCTCTTGGAATCCACCAGGCTAACACACAAACTCGACATGACAATAGTGATATACACCATCAACATATGGACAACTTTCCAATCCAAGACATATTAAATAAATATACCGGACTCAACAGTGCAATACAACATTAACCAAAACCCAAATCGGGTACACAACATTCACAATGTTCCAAAAGAAAGAAGTACTCGAGTATAAAGAAAACGACATGGTTAATAAAAATTAAAAGACATGACATCAACGAACGACCATTTGAACAGATTCACTCTTACCCATCATCCTCGTACTACCCGCATGCTCGTTCGCCTCCAAGACATGAACCTGAAATACAAAAGTATTTCCCCCATTTAAGTGGTTAGCGACAACTGCTAGTGCAAGTACAATCCATTTGAACTACCATTCTAATCAGATAAATTACGCGCCACAAATCATTTTAGAAAATATTTATATTATGGAATATTATGATGCATGAGCATAAAACACATTTCTCCAACAAAACATTTAAAAGGTTAATCGTTGGTATGAGACTCACGACCACCGCACCCCACGGAGGCCCGTCGGACCATCCCTGGGTGGTTCACCCCAGTTCATGAAATGCATACACACGGCACTACGTAACCCCAGAGGCCCCGTCAGACCGTCCCTGGGTGAACATACACATACACATCCACAACCTACATGGAAAGCCATAATCCAAATACTAGAATATGTAAACAAACGTTACTTGCCTTTGAGACATCTTCGACGAAACGGGAACGAACAACGAATAGGAATGACCCAGAGGGAACACGATCGTTCCTAAATGAAGGAATAACACAACCTAGTCCTACATGATAACAATAATCGAATGGAATACACCCACAACTCTGACTAAAAATCATAAACATACACGGACAACGAATAAGGACGAGGGTTATCACAAAGCCTCCCCAAATCGATATTCCATGGATTAAACACGACTGAAATGGGTTGGGAGTCACCCAACAAACATAATTGATAAGAAATATCACATTTAAACAAACACTTCGAGTTCAATCTAGACAAATCCTGAAAAACCCCCAAAATGGATAAAGGTAGGGTTCTAAGCCAAATACCTTAGATTCGTACGGAGAAAGAGGATTAAGATGATGATAAACTTCACTGGGAACACAACAATCAATCTCTCAATGAACTCCACAGACAAAGCTTGAAGAATCGCTCAAATCTCTCCTTGGAACACCGCTCTCGGATGAAGGAAGAAAAAGAATGAAGATTGACGAAATGAAGGTCAACTTAGGTTTATAAAACATGATCTCTCATTACGTACGTTAACATATTGATGTTAATGTAGGCTATGATCATTACATACGTAACACCCAGGTGTTAACGTACGTAATGGCTCGGCAGAACAATCTGCCCAATCTGCTATGGCCTATAGCGTATGCTACACTATCCAGTTAGCGTACGCTATAAGGTACTTACGTACGTAACAGCCCCAACTTAACGTACGTAAGGGCTTGGAAAAAACTGGGCATAAGCCACTGTCCAAAATGTTGAGGGCTATAAGATACGTTATCACAAGGGTGTAACGTACGTTATGAAGGCAACGATAGCGCACGCTAGAAAGCATGCATAATGTACATTATGCATGCATCAGTTCAACACTGCTGAATACTATTTGCTGCACAGGACGGTACGAAGTCGAGACGCAACACAAGGAGAGAACCTAAAATATAGATACGTAATATACACTTCGACGAATCTAAGTGCTGAAAAAAATATAATTCCGACTATCGGGGAATCCGAAATACGACAATAGAATGTGAAATTTCCTAAACTTATAGGAAATTACAAGATGGCCCAAACGTCCGAAAATCACGATATGACGTCGGAGTAACAAACTGAAACTCACAACATGAACAACCCAACCATACGAACTCATGTAACCAAAGAAACAACGACGAACAAGTTTTACAAGAATTGAACATACATGCGACAAAACATATCATAAAGTAAAATTACGTAAAAACACCTCCGAAACCCGTCCAAATAGAAAAACTCCAAGAACAAAACAGATTCAAAATGTCGAAATGCTTACAAGCGAGTCGATAAAAATAGACATGCGCAAAAAATAGAAATTGCTAAAAATGGAAATGTATGGATATTACATTCTCCCCCTCTAAAAAGCTCGGAGGGTCTCGCACACATATCCTCCTCTAATTCCCATGTTGCTTCCTCCACTCCATGCCTAGACTATTGCACTTTAACCAAGGAAATGGTTTTGTGCCTTAACTATTTATCTCGACGTTCTAAAATTCTAACGGGCCTCTCCTCAAACGTAACATCCTTCTGGATCTCCACCTCCCCGAAGTCAATAATGTGAGTCGGGTCTGGAACATACTTCCTCAACTGATAAACATGAAATACACTATGCACATAGCTCAACGACGGAGGTAATGCGAGCCAATTTTTCTGGAACCAAGTGTCCTTGATGCCCAAAAAATGTGCCAACTCAGTCAGTCGATCCACGATCACCCACACCATATTCATTCCAGTCTTCGTCCTTCGCGAATTCGTGACAAAATCCATAGAGATGTCCTCCCACTTCCATTCCGGGACGGGAAGTGGTTTCAGTAACCCGGCAGGCCACTGATGCTCGATTTTGACTTGCTGACAAGTTAAACACTTATCCACAAACCGTACTACCTCGTTCTTCATGTCATTCCACCAGAAATTATTCCTCAAATCCTTATACAATTTACTCAAGCCCGGATGGACTGAGTAAGGTGACGCATGAGCCTCTCGCATAATACCGTGCCTCAATTCCAAGTCGTTCGAAACACATAGCCAACCTTGGAATCTCAACACACCATCTTCATGAATCATGAATCCCGGGGACTTCCCCTTCACCACACTCTCACGGAGTTGAATACACATCGGATCTTCTAACTGTCTCGATTTAATGTCGTCGACCAGGGACGAAGAGATCTCAAGAGTGCGCAACTGCCCGATACTTTCTGGTAGCAAAACCGCAATACTCAACCCCATCAACCCTCGCTGGAGCCCTGGCTGGGCCGTGAGTAACTCAAGTGCCTGATGCGATACTGATTTCCGGCTCAAGACATCTGCCACCACATTTGCCTTGCCCAGATGATAAAGTATTTCAAGATCGTAATCATTAATTAACTCCAGCCACCTTCTTTGTCTCATATTCAGTTCTTTCTGTGTAAAAATATACTTCAGGCTCTTGTGATCGATGAAAATCTGACATGACGAGCCATACAAGTAATGACGCCAAATCTTCAACGCGAACACAATTGCGGCCAACTCAAGATCGTGGGTAGGATAATTCAACTCGTACGGTTTCAACTGACGGGAAGCATAAGCAATCGTCTTCCTGTGCTGCATGAGTACACACCCAAGTCCTTGGCCCGAGGCATCACTATAAACTGAAAAACCCTCATTACCACTCGGTAAAGCCAAGACGGGAGCGGTAGTCAACCACTTCTTCAACTCTTCGAAGCTCTTCTGCCTATCGTTGGTCCACACAAACTTCTCTGACTTCTGCCACAACTGAGTAAGCGGTCGAGCGAGTTTAGAGAACCCCTCGACAAAACTATGATAATACCCGGCCAAACCCAGAAAACTACGGACCTCCTTCACGTTCTTCGGTGGCGCCCAATCTAACACTGCCTCTATCTTGTATGGATCCACACGAACACCCTCGGCTGAGATCACGTGGCTGTGAAATATGACCTCCCGCAACCAAAACTCACACTTTGAGAACTTCACATAAAGACGCTGAGTTCTCAAGATTCCCAACACGATATGCAAATGACGTGCATGATCCTCCTCGCTCGTCGAGTAAATCAGAATATCGTCGATAAAGACGACTACACACTTATCAAGATATTCGATAAAGACTTTGTTCATTAGTTGCACGAACACAGCTGAGGCATTGGTTAACCCAAAAGGCATAACCACGAACTCGTAGTGGCCCTATCTCGTCCGAAAGGGCGTCTTCGGAATATCGGAATCATTCACTCGGAGTTGGTAATACCCCGATATCAAATCAATCTTCAAAAACACAGTCGCACCCTTTAATTGGTAAAACAAATCATCAATCCTCGGGAGTGGATACATGTTTTTTATGGTCACCTTGTTCAATTATCGATAGTCGATGCATAGACGAAGTGACCCATCCTTCTTCTTCACAAACAAGACTGGTGCGCCCCAAGGCGAAGCACTCGGTCGAATGTAGCCTGTGTCTAGTAACTCTCCCAACTATTTCTTCAACTCAAGCATCTCGCCAGGCGCCATGCGGTATGGCGTCTTCAAAATCGGAGCCACACCCGGCTCTAGATCAACAGTAAACTCAACCTCAAGGTCTGGTGGCAAACCCGGAAACTCATCTGGAAAGACGTCAGGATACTCACTCACTACCGGAATAGATGAGAGATCGACTCCCACTTCTTCCGATCTCAAGGCATAACACCAGTAACCAGTGCAACCTCCTCGAAGAAGTCTCACCGCTTTCATAGCGCCGATCAGAAATCTCTAACTACTCCGCTTACGTCCCACAAAAGAATGCTCGGTACCATCAGAGGCTAACATTGAAATGGTTCTCGCTCTATAATTCATGATCGCCCCATGTCGGTCGAGCTAATTCTCACCAAGAATCAAATCCCCATCCTTAATATCTACCGCCATCAGATTAGAAGACCAATCCCTCCCCGCGATACTCACTGGAAAATCTCTAATCTCACGATCCCCCACAATACTATCCCCACTAGGCGGTTTAACAACAGAAGGTTCACACGCAACTAGGCAATAAACATGCAGACGATGCACACAATCCAAAGATATGAAAGAATGTGTAGCACCAGAATCGAATAACACGGAAACAGGATGGTCAAGGATGTGAACAGTACCTGTAGCCACCATCGCGTCAGGATATCCAGCTCGTCTCATCTCATAAACACTGGGTGGAATAGACCCCACACTAGAAGCTCCCCCTCTAGAAGGCTGCCCACATCCTCGACCTCTACCAAAACTCTATTGGGGCTGACTAACTGTCAGCGCCTGGTTCATACTCGGTTCTCTCGTATCCGGGGCTGACACCTGAGTAACTGGTGTCCGACTCACATCTACACAATGTTAGGAGTATGCCCTCGAATGCCACTCAGAGGATGTTGAGTGAGGGCATTGTACTTGTAATTATGTAAATCATTCATATAAAGCAATGGATGTTTCTTTATTTACTGGCACTTACTGGCATTCCTAACTCGTAAATATACATATAGAAACTAGTTCGTGTATTTGAGAGCAAAACGTTCCACTCCTTATTGGATAAGGGGGTCGGCACTGGAAAGGTTTATAGCTCAAATACTTAATCGTTCGCAAGTCGATGAAACTTGACTGGGCGTTAAGTTTATGTGAAGACTTGTATGACGTGTTCTTTGACATGGAGAATGCCTGTCGAACACTAATGGTTAGTGGGAGCACACGTTATAGGTATGCTAATTGGATTAGTATACTCGAACCGACTCACCCTCGATTCGTCACACGGATTTCACTCCGGGACAGTCAATGATGAAATGGAAAGGTTGTGATAGGTATTCGTGAACCTTCGACTTGAGGATTTAGTAGGGATGTGCTTGTGACATGAAGATTTTCATTATAGTAGTTCGACCCTATAAACCGGGAGGTGGGGGTCAATCTCGACGTGCATCTTGACGGGAAGGTAGCAGGTCCTACTGAATACCAAGATAGAATTCTTTCTCCCGTTAGTGAGCGGGTTACCTATGCGGTTATTGGCAGATGAGATCATAAGTCTTTGGCCAAAGCATTGGAGATAGTTTTATTGGATATGTAACACCCCAAACTAGGCGGATATTACAGTGCCGTGGACCCCCGACTGGGACCCACTAGGCGAATGAAAATTAATGAAATTAACAACATAAATGTAGTATCGAACCACAACAAATTACCCAGTACTCCGATGAGGAGTCTAAGTATAATTTACCCAGGAAGAATACTGAATACATGTATATTTTATGTGAAGATAAAATATACCACATTAAATGAAAATGAACATCCAAACGGAAATCTGCAGCGGAAATAAAGATGAAAAGACATGAATGACTTAAACGGACTGGGCCCCCCTACTAGTATCACTGGGACTCCTCTCCGTCAACGTTCTCTTCCCGTGCCTTAGCCTTGCCATGACCTGAAAACAATATTCTCCAACGGGGTCAGTTACACAGAATAACAATCCTCAAGAGGTGAATAGTCACAATCCTGTTGAAAACATACGCAATCAAACATGCTGTATGAATCAACTAACAGTAAGGCTCAAAGGATGGCGCCACACTACGCCCGGGATGGAAATGTGTCCGTGCACAAGCCACCAACGAGTATCGATCGAATATACGTGTGGCCTTGTACCTAATCAGTCTCACGAAGTGATCGTCTCGTGTCTGCAGTCGATGTGAGGCCAACAACCAACACACGACTTTATATGTGCCCGACATGAAAATCCTACACATACCAACCGGCACGCCAGTATGACCCAGAATGCCCCGATATAACAAAAGTGACATCAAAAATCAATAATGACTCACCGAGATGAAATATTAGTGAAATGAATGATAGCTCAATGAAATGATTGGAACCGTCGTTCCTCATGAATGAAGTGATTAATTGACAATTACAAATCTCAATACGATTAATACTTTATGAATGAAATATGATTATGAATGAACAACAACGAAAGAAATGAATATCCTTTTAACTGAGTAAGAATTAACTTACACAACACCGGTGAACAATGTCCTTCCACGAACAAACGTCCTAAATGAAATGTTGATCGCTGAACAACCTTGAATAACACAGATACCAACAATACGGTTCAACACACTAATCAAACACGAGTATAACTAACTCAAAACGTCGATACGACTAAACCAAGTTCATTGGGGAATTATGTCAAACACGTTGTAACCAATCTTCGATTGTTTACAATCAATCC
Source organism: Orobanche coerulescens (assembly GCA_033398695.1). Lineage (NCBI taxonomy): Eukaryota > Viridiplantae > Streptophyta > Magnoliopsida > Lamiales > Orobanchaceae > Orobanche > Orobanche coerulescens. Next base: position 54,749,294 of record CM065805.1, on the reverse strand, counting down.
TCAATTATACCAACATCAAATCCCCGAGAAGTGTTTGAAACCAACAAAACATCTTCAATACGATCAATAATCCAAAATGAATATCCAAATTCGTGATTACAACAACAATTAATCGAAAACCCCCAAATCCAACTCAATATTCAAAGTGTTCTTGAATAACCTTTCAATAATCCAATGAATATTCATACACACTCGTAATCATACGTATATCCCTTCATACAACATGATTATAACCTCCAAAACATCATACTTCAACACAAAATCGAAATCCAAGATGTTGAAGAATATTACCTTTGAAGATCCAAGCACTTCGATCCGATGAAAACGCGTTAAATCGACTATCCAATCTCCCAAAACAAATGAAGATGATGAAAACCGAACACTCTTATGATTGATGATGAAAAGTATCTCCCTCAAGCTCTCTCTCTCTCTCTCGAGACAAAGTGAAGAAAATGAGAAAATGAGGAAAAAGTCCCATCCAATCCTTTATAAACTGCCGGAAGTTACGGCCGTAACTCGGCCTTCTTACGACCGTATCATCCCAGGTAAACAGCCTTACGGCCGTAACCAGCCATCTCGTACGGCCGTAACTCGGCTTCGTCCAGAAAACTGCCGATAGACATACGGCCGTACCCGCACACCTTACGGGTGTAACTCGACTGATACGGCCGTACTCGTCCAAACTTATGGGCGTACCTGCCTCGTCGTACGGCCGTATTCCGCAACCCTTACGGCCGTAAGTCCTCTTCGTCCGACACATCCTGAAAGTTACGAACGCCCCTTACGGCCGTAACTCGGCCTTCTTACGACCGTATCATCCTAGGTCAACAGCCTTATCCCCGTAACCAGCCATCTCGTACGGCCGTAACTCGGCTTCGTCCAGAAAACTGCCGACAGACATACGGCCGTACCCGCACACCTTACAGGCGTAACTCGACCGATACGGCCGTACTCGGCCAAACTTACGGGCGTACCTGCCTCGTCTTACGGCCGTATTCCTCAACCCTTACGGCCGTAAGTCCTCTTCGTCCGACACATCCTGAAAGTTACGAACGCCCCTTACGGCCGTATCCTGCCCATCATACGGCTGTATCTCGCCTTCGGCCAAAAACGCCTGGGCACCCTGCTCGACACGTACGGCCGTAACCGGCCAAGCCTTACGGCCGTACCTGCTCAACTTACGGCCGTAAGTCCCGTTCGTCCAAAATGGCCTGGAATCAATGAACGCCTGTTACGGCCGTAATGTAAGACTAGTTACGGCCATAACTCGTGGCTAGACCAGATGAACATCCGACAACTCCGATTTCTCGCTACGATTGATGAATGATCCGACATACCATACGTATGTGAAAGTGAACAAGTCCAACACATACCAAAGATGATACTTCCAGCACAAGACCAATCACGATGATGATGATGATAATACTCCCATCTCGACACTCAAATGGAGATGAAATGACGATCAGTAACTGATACACAGTTACAACATGCCAACAATGAACGCAAATGAAAGAATCATGAACGATGAGTGATTATTAATGAGTGAAAATTACTGAGTGACAATTATTGACTGATAATTACTGAATGATAATGAATGAATTACAACTGGGTATTACATACTCCCCCCCTTAAAAAGAGTTTCATCCCCGAAACTAAGGGTCAAACAACTCGGGATAACCTTCCCGCATACTATCCTCGGTTTCCCAAGTAGCCTCTTCGACTCCATGTCTAGACCACTAAATCTTGACCAAAGGAATCATCTTGTTCCTCAACTATTTGATTCGCCGCTCTAAAACTCGTATAGGACGCTCCTCATACGAATGATCATCCGCGATCTTGATTTCGTCGAACTGAAGTATGTGGCTCGGGTCGGCAACATACTTCCGCAACTGAGAGACGTGAAACACATTATGAATTCGGCTTAACGCTATAGGTATGGCCAATCGATAAGCTAACACGCCTACTCGATCCAAAATCTCAAACGGTCCGATGAATCTCGGACTCAGCTTTCCCCGCTTCCCAAAACAGAAGATACCTCGACTCGGGGATACCTTGACTAACACGTGGTCACCTGTCTCAAACTCTAGTGGTCGACGACAATTATCTGCATATGATTTCTGTCGACTCTGAGCGGTCAACAAACGACTTCTGATCAAAGATACCTTCTCACGGGCGGCTATAAGTATATCGGGCTCGGTGCTGATTAATTCTGATAAGTCATCCCAACACAAATGAGATCGACACCGACGACTGTACAAGCCCTCGTAAGGTGCTATTGGGATTCGGTGCCTAAATTAAAGGCCCAGCGGAAGCGGTAAAATGAAAATTAATTCGATCCGAATATCTACGAGGATCGATCGAGCTACGTATATACGAATATCAAAAATGAATTCACAAGAGATATGGAAACTCACCCTTGTAGTCCGTTGATTAGATGGATAACCTTCTCTTGAGATATTCCCCAAGTTTTGCTTGATCTCTACGAATCTATTCCGCTTCAAGCCCTTGAACGATCCAACGCCGAAAGCACCGCGTCTCTACTTGCCACGCGCTGGAGAAACGAACGGGATGACGATCACCTTGCTATCCTCTAAGGATACGACTAGAGCTAAGTGATAAAGCTATATATGTAAATATTACTACACTCTAAGTGTTTTAATCTTACTCTCTCTTTATGTCTTGATATTTTTCTTTAAGAAAAACAAGAACAAAGTTGAAGAAGAAGATGACTTGGAGAAAAACTATTTTCTCTCTCTTTTCTCACAACTCACGTATGGAAGCTTGTCAATGTATGTGATTGTCATCATCTTCATTTATTCAACTCCCCACCACTTGCAACAACTCATGCATGTGGGAATCTAACCCCACCATATAATTTATATGATACTTGTCCCCTCACATGATATTCCAAACATCATGATATGGACAAGTCAATACATACACATGTATATTAGTGGGGGGCGGCCATGAGGATGAAACGAACGAGTTTTAGTTCGTTTCGGACTCCCGAGAGTCCAAACAGATAAACTCCGATTCCATTTCGATGTATTTATATTGATTAATTAATCCAATTAATTAAACATATCAAATACAAAATAATATAATTAATTTCTCCAAGAAATAATTATATTCATGAATTAAATTAATCACCTAGTAATTTATTTATTTCATTAGGCCGTAAATCAATTTATCCAATAAATCAATTTAAACATCCAGCGTCCCAAATTTAGATATCCAATATCTAAAATACATAATGCGAGAATTAGCTTGATACATTCCATCGTCAATCCTATTGCGCGACTCGGTAGGTCCGTCTCAGTCAGCAATGGGAGGAACCAAAGAGTAGTAGCACCACCTAGCCAGCCTAGCGGCCTACACTGTACCCCATCGAGCGAATGATTGGGATCATTCAAGAACCATTATGTCGTGAATACCAGTATACGTATAAACCCTTCTTTCAAATGTCCCGATCAAGTTATCGGGTCACGGTCAGTCAAACCCCATCTGTACTTGACGCTATCCATGCATTAATGCAAATCGAGATCATCGAGCTCTCGTGTATCTAATACAGCTAGCTCCAATGCTTTGGCCAAAGACTTATGATCTCATCTGCCAATAACCGCATAGGACATATAACCCGTTCACTAACAGGAGAAAGAATTCTATCTTGGTATAGATAGGACACCTACTTGCCCATCAAGATGCACGTCGAGGTTGACCCCCGCATTCCGGTTTATAGGGTCGAACTACTCTAATGAAAATCTTGACGTCACAAGCACATCCCTACTAAATCCTCAAGTCGAAGGTTCACGAATACCTATCACAACCTTTCGATTCCATCATTGACTGTCCCGGAGTGAAATCCGTGTGACGAATCGAGGGAGAGTCAGTTCGAGTATACTAATCTAATTAGCATACCTATAACGTGTGCTCCCACTAACCATTAGTGTTCGACAGGCACTCTTCTTGTCAAAGAACACGTCATACAAGTCTTCACATAAACTTAACGCCCATTTAAGTTTCATCGACTTGCGAACGATTAAGTATTTGAGCTATAAACCTTTCCAGTGCCGACCACCTTATCCAATAAGGAGTGGAACGTTTTGCTCTCAAATACATGGACTAGTTTCTACATGTATATTTACGAGTTAGGAATGCCAGTAACTACCAGTAAATAAAGAAACATCCATTGCCTTATATTGATGATTTACATAATAACAAGTACAATGCCCTCACTCAACATCCTCTGAGTGGCATTCAAGGGCATACTCCTAACAATCTCCCACTTGCACTCAATGCCACACACTATGGTATCTAATACCCATGTTCTCCAGATGACGCTCCAAGTTAGTCTGAGAAAGTGGCTTGGTCAGTGGATCGGCGACGTTGTCGGCCGAGTCTACTCTGTGCAGCACAATGTCCCTTGCGAACAAATTCTCTTACGAGATGATACTTCCTCTCAATATGTTTGGTGCTGTTGTGAAACCTCGGCTCCTTGGCCTGTGCTACAGCTCCGTCGTTGTCGCAGTACAACGGAACAGGCAGCTCGGCACATGGTATCACTTGAAGTTCTCCCAGAAACTTCTTAATCCAGAACCCTTCCTTGGAAGCCTCAGAAGGCCTTGATACTCGGCTGACGGTGGAATCGTGATCGCGCTTTGCTTGGCGCTACGCCAAGACACTACTCCTCCATTAAGAGTAAATATGTATCCAGAAGTAGACATCGAGTCGTCCTTCAGTCCTTGGAAGTCCGAATCAGTGAATCCCACCACATCCAATTCTCCACCGCCATACATCAGAACCATATCTCTAGTTCTTCTCAAGTACTTGAGAACGTTCTTTATGGCAGTCCAATGTTCCCTACCTGGGTTTGCCTAAAAACTACTCACCACGCTTACAGCATGCGCGATGTCAGGTCTTGAACACAACATAGCATACATAAGGCTACCCACGGCCGAAGCATATGGTATATTACTCATTTCCTTTTGTTGTTCCTCACTTTGAGGACACATCTTCAAGGAGAGTTTTATTCCATGTTGCATCGATAGGAACCCTCTTTTAGAATCATCCATCTTAAATCGCTTTAAGATCTTATCTATATAGAGGACTTGGGAAAGGCCTATTGTTCTCTTCGCTCTATCCCGGTAGAGGCGAATTCCAAGAATATAGGTTGCTTCTCCCAAGTCTTTCATGGAGAAATTACTCGAAAGCCAAGCTTTTACAAAATTGAGCATTCCCACATCATTTCCTATTAGTAGAATATCATCCACATATAGTACAAAGAATGCGATCTTGCTCCTACTAACCCTCTTGTATACACAAGGTTCCTCTTCATTTTCCATGAAGTCAAACTCCTTGACTGCCTCGTCAAAACGAAGGTTCCAACTACACGACGCTTGTTTCGGTCCATAAATGGAACGCTGAAGCTTGCACACTTTCTGAATATCGACTTCGGACACAAAGCCTTTAGGCTGCTCCATATAGATTTCCTCCTCGAGGAATCCATTAAGGAAAGCCGTCTTTACGTCCATTTGCCATATCTCATAATCGTGGTAGGCAGCTATAGCAAGCATCATGCGAATAGACTTGATCATGGCTATGGGTGAGAAGGTATCGTGGTAATCGATCCCTTCCTTCTAGTTATAACCCTTTGCCACAAGCCTGGCCTTATAGGCGTCAACCTTGCCATCACCATCAGTCTTTCTCTTGTAGATCCACTTGTTCCCAATAGGCACTATGCCCTTGGGGCGGTCTACTAGAGTCCAGACCTGATTGACATGCATCGAGTCTATCTCAGCTTCCATAGCTTCATGCCATTTCGCGGAGTCTACATCCACCATCGCTTGGTCATAGGTCGTCGGGTCGGTCTCTTGGCTATCACTTGGAACCTCATGGAGACCCAGCTCCTCCAAGTGCACAAGCCCATACCTCTCAGGTAAATGAGACACCCTACTAGACCTACGAGGTGGTTGTACTTGTGTTTCACAAATTTCGGTTCCAGTTTCTTACACAGGTGTCTCCCGAGGAGTTTCATTGTATTCTTCTAAAGAAATACTTCTACCTGCCCCGCCTTCCTGAATGAACTCATCTTCCAGGAAGTGTGCTTGTAAAGCAACAACGATCTTTCGATCTTCGGGCATGTAGAATAGATATCCCATCGTCCCAGACAGGAATCCAATGAAACGTCCCTTCGCAGACCTAGCTTCCAACTTTTCCACCTTAGTCTTCTTGACATAGGCGGGACATCCCCAAATCCTAATATGATTAAGACTTGGTTTCCTCCCCTCTCACATCTCATGTGGAGTTTTAGGAACGGATTTGGAAGGACATCTGTTTAAGATATAAGCGGCAGTCAGGAGTGCATACCCCCACAGGTAAATTGGTAAGTCAGTATAGCCCAGCATGGAATGGACCATGTTTAACAAGGTCCGGTTCCTTTTTTCTGATACACCATTTAACTGAGGAGTACCTGGAGGTGTTAGTTGTGAAACTATTCCATGTTCCTGAAGGAACTCGTCAAACTCCGTACTCATATACTCGCCACCTTAGTCCGACCGAAGTGCTTTGATATGATTACCAGTTTGTTTCTCGACTAGGGCCTTGAATTCCTGGAATTTCTCAAAGGCCTCGTATTTATGTTTCATTAAGTATACATAACCATACCTAGTATGATCATCTATAAACGTAATGAAATATTGATATCCGTCACGTGCTGCTTCCAAAGCACCACATACGTCGGTATGTATTAATCCCAGTTTATCAACGGCTCTTTCAAATGTCCCTGTGAAGGGGGACTTAGTCATTTTGCCTTTAAGGCAAGATTCACAAGTAGGAAAGGGATCTGATCCCAATGGACCCATAAGTCCATCTTTTTCCATCTTGTAAACCTTGGTCTGACCAACATGACCAATTCTAAGATGCCATTTCAAAACTTGATTGGTTTCATCCGTACCATGTTTTCTAGTCATAGTATTCACAACTACTTTGTTGGTGAGATTTAGATGATACAATCCATTCAATAATGTAGCAGTACCCACTAGTTTATTTCTAAAATAAATTTTGCAGGAACCATCACCAATGAGAAATGAAAAGCCTTTTCGGTCCATGACCGGAATGGATGCAATGTTTTTGTGCCCCTTGGGCAAAACAAGTACATCTTCTAAAGTCAAAACAAAGCCGAATTCTAAACCCAAAAGAAGTGATCCTATGTCGGTCGCCTCGACACTATGCCCGCTTCCGACGGTGATCATAACTTCTCGGCTCAAGCTTCCTACTTTATTCCAGATCTGATTCACGGTACAAATATGAGAACTAGCACCGAATAAAGTATCCGAAGTAGAAAATACGATGGCGAACAATTTGTTTCCAAAACTAAAAGTTCTGTACCTGAAGTGCCATGAAGAATCGGACAGTCTCTAGCCCAGTGGCCTAGCTCACCACACTTGAGACAAGCATCCTTCTTCTTCTTGTTCTTCGGAACCATCGGGGCCTTGCCCTTACCCTTAAAGTCCTTAACTTGTGGTCCAGTTTGCTTCTTGGCCTTTTTCTTCTTGTTCTTAGACCTCCGAGGTCCATAAGAAATCACAAGAGCAGACTCCTTCATCCGCGGAGTCTTCATCTGAGACTGAGCTGTCACAAGTTTGTTCATTAGCCTAGCTAAATTACATGCAATCTCATTGCATTTGAAGTTCATAACAAACTGTGAGAAGGAATCAGGGAGAGACTGTAGGATAAGGTCGGTTTGGAGAGAAGTATCCATTTTAAAATCAAGAGCCTCCAATCTCTCGATCATGGATATCATTTTGAGGACGTGATCCCAAACCTTCTCACCTTCCTTCATCCTTGCACCGAGTAGTTGCTTGGATATCTCATATCTAGCAGTTCTGCAGTGCTCACCATAAAGTTCGGTTAAGTGAGATAGAATCTGCCTATCAGAAGTCATTTTCTCATGAGCTCTCTAAAGCTCATTAGACATGGAAGCCATCATATAAGCACAGACTTTCACGTCATCCTTAACCCACTTTTCATGGTTTTCAATCTCTTCCTGATTGGCTCGGGTCCGCACAGGAGGCGCCGGAATGTCCGTCTCCAAGACGTATCCCAGTGTCTCTATACTGAGGACAATCATCAGATTGCAGAGCCAATCCACAAAGCTAGGTCCCATTAAGGTGTTCTTTTCGAGCAGAATTGCGAGTGGATTCATTGTCATATTGAGATTTGAGTCTGCATTAAGTACGATAGATTAATTAGTGACTCATTCAATTATGTTCTGAGTATAGAAATAAGGTCTTTTCTATTCTTGTTACCCATCTCCCACTATTTATTATCGGAATAACACACTCCCATGTGAAATCCGAAAGTATCGTCGCTCTACTTCATAGTGGTGATCGAGTTCTTTATAAATCTTAATAGAGGGAAACCAAATAGGTTTATAGTCTATTAATTTTCATAAAGTGGTGTCCAACACCAACCCATCTAATGGATGATTCGATCTTCTTTTTCCCCTTGTTCACTCCCCTCAACCTATATGGTTTCTATGGTTCGTGAACAAGTTAAGTTTATACCATCGACGTAAATCAATTTCACAATTGAATCTTATCCGGCAACCTATCATGTTTCTAGGGATAAAATTTGCTCCAACTGAAGGCATCCAATGCGCTCCCGGTAATTTATCCGTCCTCCCCGAACGACTACCCCGATAACTCGGAAGCATAGCACATCCGATTTGGATTTCAATTTCCCGAAAACTCGATTGAGGGAAGGAAAACCTTGAAACCTTATAAACTTAATAATTTATTGTGGGAGAATTTTCGCGATTAACGTTACACTTTGCACATTAATTGTTTAAGCGCGTTTGTGGCATTCATACAATATGAAAACAACCATTCACAACCTAGTTGCTACCAACATGTGGTTCATGGACCGTTCCTAGAAAACAAAAACTCCGTAATCTAATTACAAGTCTTCGTCTTGAATCTTCGTCTTCTCAAAATGGATCTTCCTCCGGTCTTCGTCATTACATATAAATTTTACATTGAAAATTGCATCCTAGATACAAATTTTTCTAGTAAAATAAATAGGCTCAAAACGGCCTTTACAACCCAATCGAATAAAACGAACGATTCAAAAACTAAGTCCACGAACCACATCACCATTCAAAAGCATTCATCCAATAAATACTAAATAAATGGAAAACGTAGAGATACATTGATCCAATCAACAATACGAACCGATCAAATCGATTCACACAATCGGTAATATAAAAACGTTCAAAATAATTCGGTCGATCACAAGTATTACAATAAATCAATTTTCCCTTAAAAAATGAAATACCATAAATCATTTTAATCATATTAAATTGAATTTAAAATGAGGGAAATCATTTTTAGGAATACACGAAGCAAACAAGCCCGAAACGGGTCCGAAATGGGCCGAACCGCGTCGAACGCCACGGGCGGCATGCGGGGCTGCCCGGCCCCGATCTGATGCACCGCCCGGGCTGCAACACCCCTGGGCCGCGGCCCCCGAGCCCTTGGCCACGCCCCCCTGCTTCCGGACCACCCCCGGACCGTCGAACGGCAATTCGGGGCTAGTTTTTCGACCGGATATCCAATATCTATATTCTCCAACATTCATATCTTCAATATAAATCATATTTCCAAGAAATAGAAGATATATATTTAGACATAAACTTACGAAAAATACAACTATAATGAACGAAAAATATATACCACGATTATGACTAAAATGATTCCAAATCATTCACCATCTAATCGAGCATTCCAAATGCCAATATCGTATATACGATCGCAAGACCTACGCTCCGATACCACTGTTGGGATTCGGTGCCTAAATCGAAGGCCCAGCGGAAGCGGTAAAATGAAAATTCATTCGATCTGAATCCCTACGAGGATCGATCGAGCTACGTATATACGAGTATCAAAAACAAATTCACAAGAGATATAGAAACTCAACCTTGTAGTCCGTTGATTAGATAGATAACCTTCTCTTGAGCTATTCCCCAAGTTTTGCTTGATCTCTACGAATCTATTCCGCTTCAAGCCCTTGAACGATCTAACGCCGAAAGCACCGCGTCTCTACTTGCCACGCGCCGGAGAAACGAACGGGATGACGATCACCTTGCTATCCTCCAAGTATACGGCTAGATCTAAGTGATGAAGCTATATATGTAAAGATTACTACACTCTAAGTGTTTTAATCTTACTCTCTCTTTATGTCTTGATATTTTTCTCTAAGAAAAACAAGAACAAAGTTGAAGAAGAAGATGACTTGGAGAAAAACTTTTTTCTCTCTGTTTTCTCTCACAACTCACGTATGGAAGCTTGTCAATGTATGTGATTGTCATCATCTTCATTTATTCAACTCCCCACCACTTGCAAGAACTCATGCATGTGGGAATCTAACCCCAGCATATAATGTGTATGATACTTGTCCCCTCACATGATATTCCAAACATCATGATATGGACAAGTCAATACATACACATGTATATTAGTTGGGGGGGCATGAGGATGAAACAGATGGGTTTTAGTTCGTTTCGGACTCCCGAGAGTCCAAACACATAAACTCCGATTCCGTTTCGATGTATTTATATTGATTAATTAATCCAATTAATTAAACATATCAAATACAAAATAATATAATTAATTTCTCCAAGAAATAATTATATTCATGAATTAAATTAATCACCCAGTAATTTATTTATTTCATTAGGCCGTAAATCAATTTATCCAATAAATCAATTTAAACATCCAACGTCCCAAATTTAGATATCCAATATCTAAAATACATAATGAGAGAATTAGCTTGATACATTCCATCGTCAATCCTATTGCGCGACTCGGTAGGTCCGTCTCAGTCAGCAATGGGAGGAACCAAAGAGTAGTAGCACCACCTAGCCAGCCTAGCGGCCTACACTGTACCCCAACTGAGAACGAATGATTGGGATCATTCAAGAACCATTATGTCGTGAATACCAGTATACGTATAAACCCTTCTTTCAAATGTCCCGATCAAGTTATCGGGTCACGGTCAGTCAAACCCCATCTGTACTTGACGCTATCCATGCATTAATGCAAATCTAGATCATCGAGCTCTCGTGTATCTAATACAGCTAGCTCCAATGCTTTGGCCAAAGACTTATGATCTCATCTGCCAATAACCGCATAGGACATATAACCCGTTCACTAACAGGATAAAGAATTCTATCTTGGTATTCAGTAGGATCTGCTACTTGCCCATCAAGATGCACGTCGAGGTTGACCCCCGCCTTCCGGTATATAGGGTCGAACTACTCGAATGAAAATCTTGATGTCACAAGCACATCCCTACTAAATCCTCAAGTCGAAGGTTCACGAATACCTATCACAACCTTTCGATTCTATCATTGACTGTCCCGGAGTGAAATCCGTGTGACGAATCGAGGGTGAGTCGGTTCGAGTATGCTAATCTAATTAGCATACCTATAACGTGTGCTCACACTAAACATTAGTGTTCGACAGGCACTCTCCTTGTCAAAGAACATGTCATATAAGTCTTCACATAAACTTAACGCCCAGTCAAGTTTCATCGACTTGCGAACGATTAAGTATTTGAGCTATAAACCTTTCCAGTGCCGACCCCCTTATCCAATAAGGAGTGGAACGTTTTGCTCTCAAATACACGGACTAGTTTCTACATGTATATTTACGAGTTTGTAATGCCAGTAACTACCAGTAAATAAAGAAACATCTATTGCCTTATATTGATGATTTACATAATAACAAGTACAATGCCCTCACTCAACATCCTCTGAGTGGCATTCGAGGGCATACTCCTAACAGGTGCCATCTTAATCGAAGCATGCCAACTATTATTGTACATGAACTCGATCAACGGTAGTTGGGCTTCCCAATCATCCTTCCAATCGAGAACACATGCCCTCAACATGTCCTCCAAAGTCTGAATAGTCCTCTCCGATTGTCCGTCGGACTGAGGATGAAAAGCTGTATTGAGATTAAGCTGAGTTCCCATAGCACGATGAACTGATTTCCAAAAATGAGACACAAATCGTCCTTCACGATCGGAAATGATACTTTTAGGAGTACCGTGCAATCTCACTATCTCTTTGATAAACAACTGGGCAAGTCTCTCAGGACCCCAAGTATCCTTAATCTCAAGGAAATGAGCTGATTTAGTTATACGATCCACGATTACCCAGATTGTATTCATGCCACGACGACTCATCGGCAAACTAGTGATGAAGAACATTGAAATATCTTCCCACTTCCACTCCAAAATAGGGAGTGGTTTCAGCATACCCGCCGGTCGCTGATGTTCTATCTTGACTTGTTGACAGGTGAGACATCTCAATACAAACTCGGCGACTTCACGCTTTATATTACTCCACCAGTAATTTTGTTTCAAGTCCTTGTACATCTTGCTGGACCCCGGATGAACGGAATAAGGGGTAGCATGAGCTTCTCTCAAAATCGAGTTTTTCAACTCGTCAATCGCCGGTACACATAACCGATTTTTAAAACGCAAAAGTCCATCCTCGTGGACCACAAACCCGGGGGCTTTCCCCTGAGTCACATCCTCTCGAATGCGTAACATAAATGGGTCCGAACCCTGATTCACCCTGATCGCCTCCTCAAGTGGCGATGAAATCTCAAACGTACAAAGTTGCCCTTGTACTCGCTGTAACCAGACCTCGATCTCGGGTCTCAGAAATTCCTGCTGAAGTTCCCTCTGAACTATTAATCGAGCAAGCATCTGCTCCTGAACGGACTTACGACTCAAGGCGTCGGCGACAACGTTCGCCTTGCCCGGGTGGTATAGTATCTCGATATCATAATCTTTGATTAGTTCCAACCACCGCCTCTGTCGCATATTTAACTCCTTCTCAGTAAATATATACTTTAAGCTCTTATAATCGGTGAATATCTGACAGGTAACGCCATAAAGATAATGATGCCAAATCTTCAATGCGAACACCATGGCTGCTAGCTCCAGATCGTGGGTCGGATAATTTACCTCGTAAGGTCTCAATTGCCGTGAAGCATAAGCAATAACTTTCCCGTTCTGCATGAGTACACATCCGAGACCCTGTCCGGACGCATCACTATAGACCACAAATCCTTCCGTCCCTTGCGGTAAAGAAAGGACAGGTGCTGAAATTAACCGGCTCTTGTGTTCCTCAAAACTCTGTTGACACGCGTCGGACCACGTGTATTCTTATCTTTCCTTAAAAGGTTCGTCATGGGTTGAGCAATTTTAGAAAATCCTTCCACAAATCTCCGATAATAACCAGCTAATCCGAGGAAACTTCGGATTTCCTTAACATTATTCGGAGGTTGCCAATCTCGGATAGCCTCCATCTTCTGAGGGTCGACACGAACTCCATCTGATAAAATTACATGTCCGACAAATGTCACTTCGGACATCCAGAACTCACATTTGGAAAACTTTCCATAGAGTTTCTCTCGTCTCAACACGTCGAGAACCTGATGAAGGTGAAACTCGTGCTCCTCCCGGTCACGAGAATAAATCAAAATGTCATCAATGAAAACAACCACGAACCGATCCAAATAGTCAATGAAAACCCGATTCATTAACTCCATGAATACCACAGGTGCATTAGTTAAACCAAACAGCATTACCACAAACTCATAATGACCATAGCGCGTTTGGAATGCCGTCCTAGCAATATCTGACTCTCGGATTCGCAACTGATGATACCCAGATCTTAAATCGATCTTGGAAAATACTGAAGCTCCCTGAAGTTGATCCAAAAGATCATCAATACGGGGTAGGGGATATTTATTCTTAATCGTCACCCTATTTAGCTCTCGGTAATCAATACACAAACGAAACGAACCATCCTTCTTCTTGACAAATAATACCGGTGCTCCCCACAGAGACACACTTGGTCGGATATAACCCTTCTCGGTCAAATCCTCCAATTGATTCTTTAGTTCCAGCATTTCGGTCGGGGCCATCCGATACGGTGCCTTCGATGTTGGAGATGTACCAGGCTCCAACTCAATCGTGAATTCCACATCTCTCTATGGAGGCAAACCAGGTAACTCGTCTGGAAATACGTCGGCATATTCTCTCACTACCGGAATATTCGCCAACATTATTGATGATTTCTCGGTCTTAGTCATATAGCACCAGTAACCGACACACCCCTGATTGAGTAATTTCACTACTTTCATCAAGTTGATGACTCTCCCGGAACAGCTGGGAGTACCTCCCTGAAAAACATATTCGACCCCATCGTCTGAAATGATAGTGACCATATGCTTATGGACGCTAATGACGGCATCGTGACGATCCATCCAATCAATACCCAGAATGATGTCGTCTTTCGGCAAATCCACTACGATTAGGTCTGCTAACCAATCACGGTCATGAAGCTGAATCGGACAATCCTTAATCTCACGATCCCTGATAATTCTCCTACCGTCAGGTAGACCAATGACATAAGGCTCATAACTAGTAGCACTACCCAGACGTAGTCTACTCAAACATGACTCGGAAATGAATGAATGCGATGGATCAGTATCAAAAAGGGTACACACAGGTTGAGATAGAATATCGAGTGTACCTGAGATCATCTGGGCATATGGATCGTCGGTCTTCTTCATCTCATAAATTTGGGGCATGCTGGCCCCTGAACCGGACGCCCCCATCTGATATCTTTTGGCTCCGCCATTATTAGCTCCTGTCGTCTTGAGCAGCCGAAGTGGCTTTGATTACGCACTGAATGTCACAGGGCCTGAGATAATGCCGGAGTAGGTTTAGAGTCCCTTCGGCAAAAACGGGCCCTATGCCCAGCAATCCCACAATTATGGCACGTGACAGTCTGCCTCGGACACTTGGTACTGAAATGACCTGTTCTTCACAGTTGAAACAGGTGATGGCCGAACTGGACGCTCGTGACTGAGATTACGCGGGTCTAGGCGCCATAAGAGGTCGTTCAGAAAAGGTAGAGCCTGTACGAGGCTTCTTGAAAGTGGCCTGACTGCCGACAGACTGATTACTATTCTTAGATTTCTTGCCAGCAGATGAAGGTTGCTGCTTAGCAATCTCCTTAGCGGTAAGCTCATACGTAAGAGCTTTCTCGATGAATTCGGCCAGAGTGGTGCAAGGATGATTAAGCAACTGTAGTTGCATACGAGGTTTCAACCTCTTGCAGAAATACTTGATTTTGTCCGCCTTAGAGTGAATGATAGATGAGGCAAAAGGAAGAAGTTCCTGAAATTTCTCGGCGATGGCGAGAACATCATCGTCCGCTGAAAGGTCGGGAGTGAGTAATTCTGACAACTTGGCCTCCCTGAGTGGGGCCGGATAATACCTCTCCATCATGAGAGTCTTGAATTGATCCGAAGTACAAAATCCATCGGTGGGATTCAACGATAACCACCAGGAATGTGCGCCCTTACCAAGATAGTAAGGTGCAACTGAAACATTGTGTCCCTTAGGACAGTCCACCATAGCAAACAGTTTCTCGAAATGTTCAAGCCAATGAATGATATCCGCCGGTTCAGATGAACACTCAAAAGTAGGTGGCCTTTGGCGAGAGATATCGCCAATGATACTGCTCACACCCCTCTCTTGCCTCTGAGTTGGTGGTGGAGGAGCCTGCTGATTTTGAGTAGTCAAATTATTCATCGTCTCCATTAGTTGTGCCATCTGAGTCATTTGGGCCATCATGCCCTGCATAAAAGCGAGTGGATCAACCCGAGGACCTTCTGATTGAGCTGTGTCCTGGGTACGACTCCTTGATAGTGAATGATTACGCCCAGTGAATGAGTGGCAGTATCACTGCTCGATGAATTAGCATTATTCCTAGCATTCGCACGTGTATTCACACGAGCTCTCGGGATTCGGCCCGCACCGCGGCCTCATCCTTCGTGCCCTCTGCCTGCTCTCTCCATACTGAAGTAGGAAAGTCACATGATGATTATATATTTCGCATGAATATCACGTTATGATTACGTCATGAAATGATGAAAATGAGCATACGCGCTCTGGCACAGTGATTACATAAATGATTAATTGAGGTGACATGATTATCTGATGAAGTTTTTGAAAAAATTATCTTGAACAAGTTAATAAGATTAATGATACGGTCCTCAAGATCAACAACTGAATAGTGAAATGAACTGAGTGGTTAATGAGTTAACATGATCGACATGATAACAAATGAAAATGATAATTGAGGAAATCTTACTGTTCTTTGGTCTGAAGGGCTCGGCTCTTGCACAGGTCGCACGTGACGTGAAAGTCCAATGATACTAGTCTGATGAACGATGATTTCAAATGAGACATGACTCAGAAGGTAGTATTCAAAACCACTCTCCGATACCAACTCTGTAACACCCTAAACTAGGCAGATATTACAGTGCCGTGGACCCCCGACTCGGACCCACCAGGCGAATGAAAATTAATGAAATTAACAACATAAATGTAGTACCGAACCACATCACATTACCCAGTACTTCGATGAGGAGTCTAAGTATAATATACCCAGGAAGAATACTGAATACATGTATATTTTATGTGTAGATAAAATATACCACATTAAATGAAAATGAACATCCAAACGGAAATCTGCAGCGGAAATAAAGATGAAAAGACATGAATGACTGAAACGGACTGGGGCCCCCTACTAGTATCACTGGGACTCCTCGCTGTCAACGTTCTCTTCCCGTGCCTTAGCCTTGCCATGACTTGAAAACAATATTCCCCAACGGGGTCAGTTACACAGAATAACAATCCTCAAGAGTTGAATAGTCACAATCCTGTTGAAAACATACGCAATCAAACATGCTGTATGAATCAACTAACAGTACGGCTCAAAGGATGACGCCACACTACGCCCGGGATGGAAATGTGTCCATGCATAAGCCACCAACGAGTATCTATCGAATACACGTGTGGCCTTGTACCTAATCAGTCTCACGAAGTGATCGTCTCGTGTGTACAGTCCAATGTGAGGCCAACAACCAACACATGACTTTATATGTGCCCGACATGAAAATCCTACACATACCAACCGGCACGCCAGTATGACCCAGAATGCCACGATATAACAAAAGTGACATCAAAAATAAATAATGACTCACCGAGATGAAATGTTAGTGAAATGAATGATAGCTCAATAAAATGATTAGAACCGTCGTTCCTCATGAATGAAGTGATTAATTGACAATTACAAGTCTCAATACGATTAATACTTTATAAATGAAATATGATTATGAATGAACAACAACGAAAGGAATGAATATCCTTTTAACCGAGTAAGAATTAACTTACCCAACACCAGTGAACAATGTCCTTCCACGAACAAACGTCCTAAATGAAATGTCAATCGCTCGAACAACCTTGAATAACACAGATACCAACAATCCGGTTCAACACACGAATCAAACACGAGTATAACTAACTCAAAATGTCGATACGACTCAACCAAGTTCATTGGGGCATTATATCAAACACGTTGTAACCATTCTTCGATTGTTTACAATCAATCCTCAATTATACCAACATCAAATCCACGAGAAGTGTTTCAAACCAACAAAACATCTTAAATACGATCAATAATCCAAAATGAATATCCAAATTCGTGATTACAACAACAATTAATCGAAAACCCCCAAATCCAACTCAATATTCAAAGTGTTCTTGAATAACCTTTCAATAATCCAATGAATATTCATAAACACCCGTAATCATACGTATATCCCTTCATACAACATGATTATAATGTCCCAAACATCATACTTCAACACAAAATCGAAATCCAAGATGTTGAAGAATATTACCTTTGAAGATCCAAGCACTTCGATCCGATGAAAACGCGTTAAATCGACTATTCAATCTCCCCAAACGAATGAAGATGATGAAAACCGAACACTCTTATGATTGATGATGAAAAGTATCCCCCTCAAGCTCTCTCTCTCTCTTGGAACAAAGTGAAGAAAATGAGAAAATGAGGAAAAAGTCCCGTCCAATCCTTTATAAACTGCCGGAAGTTACGGCCGTAACTCGGCCATCTTACGGCCGTAACATCACAGGTCAACGGCCTTACGTCCATAACCAGCCATCTCGTACGGTCGTAACTCGGCTTCGTACAGAAAACTGCCGATAGACATACGGCCGTACCCGCACACCTTACAGGCGTAACTCGACCGATACGGCCGTACTCGGCCAAACTTACGGGCGTACCTGCCTCGTCTTACGGCCATATTCCGCAACCCATACGGCCGTAAGTCCTCTTCGTCCGACACATCCTGAAAGTTACGAACATCCCTTACGGTCGTATCCTGCCCATCATACGACCGTATATCGCCTTCGGCCAAAAACGCCTAGGCACCCTGCTCGACACGTACGGCCATAACCGGCCAAGCCTTACGGCCGTACCTGCTCAACTTACGGCCGTATGCCGCAACCCTTACGGCTGTAAGTCCCGTTCGTCCAAAATGTCCTGGAATCAACGAACGCCTGTTACGGCGTAATGTAAGACTAGTTACGACCGTAACTCGTGGCTGAACCAGATGAACATCCGACAACTCCGATTTCTCGCTACGATTGATGAATGATCCGACATACCATACGTATGTGAAAGTGAACAAGTCCAATACATGCCAAAGATGATACTTTCAGCACAAGACTACCAATCATGATGACAATGATAATACTCCCATCTCGACACTCAAACGGAGATGAAATGACGATCGGTAACTAATACACGGTTACAACATGCCAACAATGAACGCAAATGAAAGAATCATGAACGATGAGTGATTATTAATGAGTGAAAATTACTGAGTGACAATTACTGACTGATAATTATTGAATGATAATGAATGAATTACAACAGGGTATTACAGGAAACACGAGAGCTCGATGATCTCGATTTGCATTAATGCATGCATAACGTCAAGTACAGATAGGGTTTGACTGACCGTGACCCTATAACTTGATCGGGACATTTGAAAGAAGGGTTTATACGTATACTGGTATTCACGACAGAATGGTTCTTGAATGATCTCAATCATTCGTTCTCAGTTGGGGTACAGTGTAGGCCGCCAGGCTGGCTAAGTGGTCCTACTACTCTTTGGTTCCTCCCATTGCTGACTGAGACGAACCTACCGAGTCGCGCAATAGGATTGACGATGGAATGTATCAAGCTTATTATCTCATTATGAATATTAGATATTGGATATCTAATTTGGAACATTAGATGTATAAATCGATTTATTGGATAAATTGATTTACGGCCTAATGAATTAAATAAATTACTGAGTGATTAATTTAATTCATACATATAATTATTTCTTGTAGAAATTAATTATGTTGTTATGTATTTAATGTGATTAATTGATTGGATTAATTAATCGACACGAATACATCAGAACGGAATAGGAGTTTATCTGTTTGGACTCATAGGAGTCCGAAACGAACCGAACTCGTCCCGGCTCCTTCTAGATAGCCGCCCCATTTTCCCTCCTCTTTCCTTTGGTCATAGTCTCCACCTTAATTGGTGGATGACTTGAAGTATCAAGGGAACAAGATCTTTTAATTAATTCATTTTAATTATTTGGTCTTGATTTGGGAGGATTTTATGGAGAATAAAATGAAGACTCTCACCACTTGTTTTGGGAAGCCTTTCCAACGTGAGTTAAGAGAAGTGAGAGAGAAAATAATTTTCTAAGTCTTCATCATCTTCTTCAACTTGTTCTTGATTTTTTCTTGGAGAAAATTCAAGATACATTGAGAGATATATATTATACACTTAGAGTGTAATAATAAAAGCTTCATCACTTGATTCTAGCCGTAACCTTAGAGGTTAATCGGGTGTTGTCCTTCCGGTCATTTTTTCGGCGCGTGGCAAGTAGAGACGCGGTGCCTTCGGCGTTGGATCGTTCAAGTGCTTGGAGCGGATTGGATTCGTAGAGATCAAGCAAAGCTTGGGGAATAGATCAAGAGAAGGTTACCATTTAATCAACGGACTTCAATGGTGAGTTTCTTATAACTCTTGCTTTTCGTTTTATATTCGTATATACGTAGCTCGATCGATCCTCGTAGGGATTCAGATCAAATTAATTTTTGTTTTACCGCTTCCGCTGGGCCTTCGTTTTAGGCACCGAGTCCCAACACACAATACTTAGCGCGATGCCCCATATGACCACAACTAAGACACTGTAGCGGTGGCCTGTAACACTCACTCATCATGTGTCCGGGACGACCATAGTTAAAACGGGTAGGACCACAAATGGAAACAGCCAGAGTAGACATAGAACCATTTCCTCTCCCAAATGACGGGGACTTATTCCCGAATACTCGCGAACCACACTGGGCCTTCTGATACCCACCATACTTACCTCCCGAAAACTGACCAGAGGTCTTCTGTTTCTTACCCTCTGTCGTAGAAAATGACATCTCATAAGCTATCACCTTGTTCTGATAATCCATCAAGGTTGTACACCCGAGGCTAGACATGTAGTGATCAACCCTAGGCTTGATCCTCATGTCGAAGTGGCATATCTTATCTTGATCATGTTGGACCTGATTCCTTACATAATGCAGCTGCTGATTGTAGTCCTTGATCGCCTGTGAAATAGGAACATCCTGGAGTTTTTCCTCAAAGAAAGCTCCAATCCTCCCCTCTTTTACCGGCCACGGACAATATTCATCCTCCATCAGTTCTTGGAACTCGTCCCATGTAGCTGCCTGGTCATGCGGTTTCACCACTTACCACCATGTCGCCGCCTCCTTGGCGAGGAAGTACTGAGCGATTGGTACCTTCCTCTCATCGGAGCAATTAGCCGTCTCGAACACCTTCTCCATGTCAAACAACCAACTCTCCCAACTAGAAGGGTTGGAAGTACCATCGAACTATGGAGGACGTATACGGATCACATCCTGAAGTAGCTTGTCGGTGCCGAAACCAGTAGGCGGAATCGGGTTAGCATTAGCTTGGTTGACCAAAACTGCATGAGTCAGTAGCGTCATCTGATTCACTACTTGCTGGAGAATATTTGCTACTCCAGTGTTATCATGAGCATTGCCGAAGCTAGCAGGCTGATCCTGCTGGCCCTCGGCGCTAAGCGGAACACTATTCGACAAGGAAGGCATTGCCGAACCATCCCCTGAGCTATCGGACATGGTCGTCCCACCGGCTGCGCCACGTCCCCTACCGCGTCCGCGACCGCATCCTCTACCGGTAGGCATTCTGAAGAAGTAACAAGTGAGTACAATTCAAACACAAAATACAACATGATATTAAGAAAGGAGCAGAACAGGATGTTGGGAATAGTGCCCTAGGACATTCGATGTGCCAAGATTTTTAATTGTAACATTTAAATAAAGTTATTTGATATCATTTATTTCTCGTTGAGTGTGCATGTTTTAATATTATAATAATCGAATAACAGTTATTCATGAATAATAAGGTTATTCAAATGTCTCTGGTACAATCGCGTTGAGTAGAGACTCAAGTGATTAATATACTAGTATAAGTTTGATTGATAATCATCATATGATTATGCGTATGGTACGAATCAATCTTATGGTTATTGGTTGGATAAATAATACTGGACAGACCCGCAATGAGATCACTGCATGGACACGTCATAAGTGAATCTCAATATAACAGTATGTCAATAAATCCTTGAACCTGAGATTATCATAGAGTCCAACATGATAACTGCTATGCGTTGATGTAATCCAATGTCATCTGAAACATGGTGATCATAAAGGTTAGCGATCAGGATTAGTGGGAGTCATGTAGAGGGCAATGAATAATCAAGATTGGGATTTTTCCCTCCTTTTAGTGAGAGAGATATCTGCTGGGGCCCTCAATAAGTAGGATTGAAGGAAATGCATGGCCATGCTCAAATGAAGAGTAATTTGATTCAATCAGTCTACTTAAGATCGAGAAAGCATTTGAACATAATAAGTATGACAATATCCATGACTTGGTTCAAATACGATATCGCGTGACAAATGGATTTGACACGTTAAATGGATTAATGGACCATAAACTTATAAGTTATAATGAAGAGTCATAATGTATTGCTAGAGACTGCTTATAAGTTATTATTTGATATGGTATTAAATAATTGCCAACATAATATGAACCTTTTGGATCACACATACGACAACTAAAGACAAGCAAAATGGTCGTTCTTTGATGTCGTGTCTTTTAAATTTTATGAATCATGTTGTTTGCTTCAGTACTCGAGTACTTCTCCCTTTTGGAACATTGTGAATATTGTGTACCCAATTTTTGTTTTGGTTGATGTCATATTGCACCGTTGAGTCCAGTTTACTTTTTGTATGTCTTGGATTGAGAAATTATTTGTATGTTGATGATGTATATCATTGTTGTCATGTCGAGTTTGTGTGTTAGCCTAGTGGAGTCTAAAGAGTGGGGTCCACGGCGATGTAACATGCCCTGAACGTCTTGGGGGTGTTACAGAATATGGTATCAGAGCTTAGGTTTATGGATACCTAGGCTGTCAGTTATTTGGGTCTAGCTGAGTGTCGTTTCTTAACAGTATCACTACTACGCCATCATCTCTGTATGCCGGTGCTCGTAAGTTTTTCCTAACCTGACTCGTTGCGTTATCCTGTTCTGTTCCTTTCTTAATGTCGTAATTTGTTTTGCGTTTGAATTGTACTCACCTGCTACTTCTTCAGAATGCCTGCTGGTAGAGGACGCGGACGCGGTTGCGGACGCGGTAGGGGATGTGGCGCAATCGGTGGCGGCCATGTCCGATAGCTCAAGGGATGGTTTGGCAATGCCTTCTTTGTCGAGCAGTGTCCCGCTTAGTGCTAAGGGCCAGCAGGATCAGTCTTCTAGCTTCGACAATGCTCATGATAATGTTGGAGTAGCGAACATTCTCCAGCAAGTAGCGAACCAGATGACGCTACTGACTCAGGCCGTTCTGGCCAACCAAGCTAATGCTAACCCGGTTCCGCCTACTGGTTCTGGCACCGACAAGCTACTTCAGGACATGATCCATATGCGTCCTCCACAGTTCGATGGTACTTCTGACCCTTCTGGTTGGGAGAATTGGTTGTTCGAGATGGAGAAGGTGTTTGAGGCAGCTAACTGCTCCAAGGAGAGGAAGGTACCAATCGCTTAGTACTTTCTCGCCAAGGAGGCGGCGAAGTGGTGGCAAGTAGTGAAACCGCGTGACCAGGTAGCTATATGGGATGAGTTTCGAGAGTTGATAGAGGACGAATATTGTCCGTGGACGGTGAAGGAAGGAAGAATTCGAGCTTTCTTTGAAGCAAAACCCCAGGATATTCCCATTTCGCAGGCGATCAAAGACTACAATCAGCAACTTCATTATGTGAGAAATCAGGTCCAAGATGAGCTAGATAAGATCCGCCACTTCGACATGCGGATGAAGCCGAGG
Source organism: Orobanche coerulescens (assembly GCA_033398695.1). Classification (NCBI taxonomy): domain Eukaryota; kingdom Viridiplantae; phylum Streptophyta; class Magnoliopsida; order Lamiales; family Orobanchaceae; genus Orobanche; species Orobanche coerulescens. The sequence goes on along the minus strand of CM065805.1, from coordinate 54,725,853 downwards.
GTTCGTCACTACATGTCTGGTCTCGAGTGTACAACTTTGAAGGATTATCAGAACAAGGCGATGGCTTATGAGATGTCGTTTTCTGCGACAGAGGCGGCAACCGAGGGTAAGAAAGAGAAGACCTCCGGTCAGTTTTCGGGAGGTAAGTCTGGCGGGTATCAGAAGGCTCAATCTGGTTCTTGAGTCTTCGGGAATCAGTCCCCATCGTTTGAGCGATGAAATTGTTCCAAGTTTGCTTCGGCTGTTTCGGTTCCTGGTCCGACCTGTTTTAACTGTGATCGTCCCGGACACATGATGAGTGAATGTGACAGGCCACCGCTACAGTGTCTTCCTTTCGGTAGAATTGGGAATCGTGCTAAGTATTGTGGAGATACGAGTCGGGCACTAGTTACTCAGGTGTCGGCCTCGGCTACGAGAGAACCGAGTGTGAATCAGGCGCCGACAGCTAGTCAGCCCCAGTAGAGTTTTGGCAGAGGTTGAGGGCGCGAGTAGCCTTCTAGAGGGGGAGCCTCTAGTGCGGGGTATATTCTGCCCCGTGTATATGAGATGAGACTAGCTGGAGATCCTGACACGATGGTGGCTACAGGTACCATTCACATCCTTGACCATACTGTTTCAGTGTTATTCGATTCTGGTGATATGTATTGCATGTGAACCGTTTGTTGTTAAACTGCCTAGTGGAGATAGTATTGTGGGGGATCGTGATGTTGTGTCGAGAATTATACGTCTCAATAGGCGATCGCCTCAGAAACCGGGCGACCGAGCCAGAGCCCAGCATCCAAGGAAGATTGGCCGATCGAAGTCCCCAGGTCAAGTCCCGGTGCCGAGCGATCGACATCTAAGGCGATCGTCTCTCGGTACTGGGCGATCGACCCTCGGTGACCGGCCGATGACGACGGCCTCATGCCACACAAAGCCATCGCCCGCCTAGTCAGCGAAGGCCGAAGCTCGGATAGAGACCCACATGCATATCCAAAAAAGGCCCCACAAGACATGGATCGTTGACCACAGCCTGTCAGCATCTTCTCACCTACCGATAGACCCGCCGAAAGGTGTACAGTGGGACCGCCCGTGACAGCAACTCAGGACGCGTGCAGGCTCCTCATTAGACCGCACAGCTGGCTTCCAGCAGCAGCCGCGGACTTTAAGGAAGACAGCCTATGTGACATAAAGACGATCACCCCTTATTATATTACATGAAAGGCGATCGCCCATCAGAAAAAAAGAGCATCTCAGCTCCTATAAATAGAAGGCTTCCTACACTTGGAAAACTCTCGGACTCTCTGCTTTTCAACCGGTTCACGTCCAGTTCAGAAGCTCAACTCATAACTTGGATTTCTCACTCTTGGCAACAACTATCTCTCGGATTTTCTCTCTCTCAGCACCTCTCAATCCTGAGACGGTCGGCAGAAACGAAAATAAGAACACGCAGAGCTTCGCTCAAGAGCTAGATAAATAGGATCTTTTACACTCATTGTAATCATATTCTTACTTAATATTTGTACTCAAACGTATTCTTGTTAATAACATCTCGCAAGAGCATTCAAGCCCGGGCCTAACAAACCCGACAAATCTTGTGTTTTTCCATTCCCTCGGACGTGCTCTCGCACTTTGTTTGTTCTCCGTCCATTCCAGCAATATCTATATTCGGATAATATTTCGGGCAACAACAATTGGCGCTAGAAGAAGGGGGATCTTAACCCTCATTTTTATTTCTACCGTCTCGAAGAACACTCACTGTTCTCCGGGGCATATACCTGAAGAAACACTCACTGTTCTTCAGAGAAAATCCTTCAGAATCATGACTTCTGCCTCCACATCGAAGAAAGCCGCTGGCCGATCCTCCAGACGCCTCATTCCGTCTCAAACCGAGCCATAGCCTATGGCGGAGGGTAGCCTCCGCGGTCCAAGACTCTAAATCCCGCCCCCGAGGGACGGCCCAAGCCTCTCGCTCGATCAGTTCCAAACCGTGGAACAGATCGAAGGAGCCCTGGCCATCCTACGGGAGCGACGGAGAGCTTTTGACGCGCTGCCCGCTATAACCCCCTCGGCCATCCGCCGCATGACCAAACGGAAGTTCAAGGCGTTACTGACCGAGCGATTTCCAGGAGTCCCCCATTCACAAGAAGATGCGCTCGCCAGCCGGGGCACCTCTGTTTTCAGCCGCCTAGGCAGAAACCCATCATGGCGACCGGGGAAATTTGGCCCCAGCCACGAGACGACAGAGCTCGAGTCCGTCACCAGGAGTTCGGCATATCCGACTCCCAAAAGGCAGGACAGCCATCTGGCTCCTCCTCGCCAAAGAACTGAGGTTGGCGACTGCGGAGTCAGGAGATCGGTACACAATCGCCTAGGCTCCCGTTCCGAAAGCCAAACCATGAGCGATCGAGCTACAGCGATGGCCTCGATGCAACGCCAGCTCGACAACATGAAGGCGCTCCTAGATCTGGGGCAGGCACCAAGAGAGAGATCGCCGGGCCGAGCGAGCCACTCGCGGTCCACATCGAGCTCGCTCCCGTGCAACGAAGGATCACTCCTCCGCAAACACCTCTGTACGAGGGAAGGTCGGATCCCAATACTCACCTGAGTAAGTTCCGGATCTACATGACCGGGTGTGGGGCATCAGACGCGACCAGGTGCCGAATGTTCCCGCTAACGCTGGGCGACCTAGCCCACAGATGGTACATCTCACTACCACCGCGATCCGTCAATTCCTTCGATCAGCTGGCGAACGAATTCACAGCGTACTTCGCCGCCAAGGTCGCTCGGCCGGAAGGTCCCCATCGCATGATGCAGATCAGGCAAGAGGAAGAAGAGTCCGACGCAGACTACATCGACCGGGTGGACGAGATCATCCTCAACGGCGAGCCCGTAAGCGACGAGCTCGCCCTCTACTCGGTCTTAGGGGGATTCCACGGTCTTTCGCCTATGTTCAGGCACCTTACGAAGGACCTCCCCCCGACCTATGCGATCTTCCGCGCTAAAGCCGCAGATTTTCTGGCCAGGCAAAGGTTACTTTTGAACCTGTAAAGCAACGCGATCGGCAGCCGAACGACGATCACCAGTCTTCCAACCCGATCGCCATTATCAAGCAACATCACCAAAACTGGAGGACTCGCTCGCCATCTACAGTTCATCATCTAACATGTTGGACTAAGGCACGAGATCGCCTCCCCCGCACAACGTACACCATCGAAGGTCGGCATTTAACATGACGATCCGAGGTGGAAGAGTGTAGCCATGGTCCTGTTGGTTGATGGAACTGACTGCTTAGGCCATGCAAGGTTCCTTTGGGCTGAGATCGCTTGACCTTCGTTTAAATACGAGGCGGGCGTAGTCGAATGATCGTCCAAACAAATCAGTGGACACGATCGCCCACCCTCGAAGGTCCGTCACTTAGCATGGTGGATCCTTCACGGACAATGCGATGTGTCCCTACCCCCATCTCAACATATACCGTCGAGGATTGCCATCTAAGATGACGATCCGAGGTAGAAAAGAGCTAACAAGCCGCGGATGTGGAGTCGATTAATCCGACGACGCCCCGCACAAGGACTTCTCCAGACCAAGACCACACACCCTTCATTTAAATACGAGGCAAGGTGTAGCCTAACGAAGGACCCTCACAATAAAATAAGTCACGAGACAGACAATGTCGCTCGCACACAAGACATGGTCATGGAGTCGGTCCATCGAACTCCGCGACTGTGCACGGTTCCTCAATGACGAAGCAATCCGCTCTCTACGAGGGATCGGCAAATTGTTTATTGCAGGTACAAGACCGAAGATAGCTCGCCAATCGACCAGATCGCCCAAGTCCGAGACCAAAGTCCGCTCAATGGATCGCCCGTCTTCATCGTACACGATCGCCAGCAAGAACCACCTCACCCCATGTCTTCAACATCGGAGCAAGCTGGGGGGCAATTCTTGTGTCGAGAATTATACGTCTCAACAGGCGATCGCCTTAGAGACCGGGCGACCGAGCCAGAGCCCAGCAGCCAAGGCAGATTGTCCGATCGAAGGCCCCAGGTTAAGTCCCGGTGCCGAGCGATCGACATCTAAGGCGATTGTCTCTCGGTACTGGGCGATCGACCCCCGGTGACCGGCCGATGATGACCGCCTCAAGCCACCAAAGCCATCGCCCGCCTAGTCGGCGAAGGCCGAAGCTCGGACAGAGACCCACATGGAGATCCGGAAAAGACGCCGCAAGATATGGATCGTTGACCACAGCCTGTCAGCATCTTCTCACCTACCGACAGACCCGCCGAAAGGTGTACAGTGGGACCGCCCATGACAGTAACTCAGGATGCGTGCAGGCTCCTCATTGGACCGCACAGGTGGCTGCCAGCAGCAGCTGCAGACTTCAAGGCAGACAGCCCATGTGACATAAATACGATCGCCCCTTATTATATTACATGAAAGGTGATCGCCCGTCAGAAAAAAGAGCATCTCAGCTCCTATAAATAGAAGGCTTCCTACACTTGGAAAACTCTCGGACTCTCTGCTTTTCAACCGGTTCACGTACAGTTCAGAAGCTCAACTCATAACTTGGATTTCTCACTCTTGGCAACAGCTATCTCTCGGCTTTTCTCTCTCTCAGCACCTCTCAATCCTGAGACGGTCGGCAGAAACGAGAACAAGAACATGCAGAGCTTCGCTCAAGAGCTAGATAAATAGGATCTTTTACACTCATTGTAATCGTATTCTTACATTAATATTTGTACTCAAACGTATTCTTATTAATAACATATTGCGAGAGCATTCAAGCCTGGGCCTAACAAACCCGGCAAATCTTGTATTTTTCCATTCCCTCGGACGTGCTCTCGCACTTTGTTTGTTGTCCGTCCATTCCAGCAATATCTATCTTCGGATAATATTTAGGGCAACAACACGTGAGATTAGAGATTTTCTGGTGAGTATCGCGGGGAGGGATTGGTCTTCAAACCTAATTGCGGTAGACATTAAGGATGAGGGTTTGATTCTTGGTGAGGATTGGCTAGATCGACATGGGGCGATGATGAATTATAAAGCGAGAACCATTTCGATGTTAGCCTCTGATGGTACCAAGCATTCTTTTGTGGGACGTGGGCGGGGTAGTCACATATTTCTGATCAGCGCTATGAAAGTGGTGAAACTTCTTCGAGGAGGTTGCATTGGTTACTGGTGTTATGCTTTGATATCGGAAGAAGGGGGAGTCGAGCTCTCGTCTATTCCGGTAGTGAGTGAGTATCCTGACGTCTTTCCAGATGAGTTTTCGGGTTTGCCGCCAGACCGTGAGGTTGAGTTCACTGTTACGGAATCCAGATTATACGTGGGACGATGTACCTAATTAGCCTCATGAACTACGTCTCGTGTGCACGGTCCAATGCGTTAACATCTACGCATGACCATCACGTGCCCGTCTAAAAATCCTACACATGACCAATCGGCACGTAGATATGACTCCAGAGATGTCCAATCGACTATTGCAGTCAACGGATCCTTACGTACGTTAGGGGGTGAGCTCTACGTATGTAATTCATGCAGCTTGTTAACGTACATAAAGTGTGGCTCTTTACATACGTTAAGGTCTTCATATTGTTGGTCAGTCGGTTCTGGACTAGCATTACATACGCTAAGTTATTGGTGTAGCGTGCGTAATGGCCCTTACGTATGTTAAGCTTGGTGTATAACGTACGTAATGATCTTGACAGTTTATATATTTTGGTTTCCTATTTCATTTCTTCATGAACCAAAACCTCTTTTCTCTCCCTAGAACTGTCCCTCTGGACTTGTTCTTGATATTTAGACTTTTCCAACGTGATTTTGATCATCCTAGCTTGGTTGGATCTTGAAGTTGGAAGCTTGTTGGTGCTCCTTTGGTGTTTAGAGAGTTCTTCTGGTTCTTCATTGGTAAGTTCTCTTAATCTCTTGTTCTTCAAGTGATTTTTGAGTATGATGTTGTTGTTGTTGTTGTTTTCCTCGTGTAGTTGGTGATTGTTGGAGTATATCATGATTTTTGATGAGTTTTTATAACTTGTATTAAAAATATGATGATTATGTGTTGATGAGGAGTTGTTCTTGATGTTTTAGAATGTTTGGAGGTTATAATCATGTCTAGGAAGAGTTATGTTAATATTTTTAGATGATTAACATAGCCTTGAGATGATTTTTGTTGTTGGTTGTGTTCTTGAGAGATTATAACCATTTTAGTAAGGATTTATGATGAATTAGGAGGTGATTATCATAATTTTGAAATGGTTAAGTCAATCTTGTTTATTAATCCGAAATTCTTGAGGAATTGGTGATTGATTTTGGTGTAGACATCATGTTTGTTGTGATGATGATGTTCTTGAGGTATTGATGATGATATTGGTGAATTATCAATTTGAGATGATTGATTTGATGTTGTTCTTGATAAACCTTGTTGAATTATTTTTCACAAGTGTTAAGAACATGCTGATCATATTAACTGATCATTGAGGTGTTGGGGGATGTTAGAATTCAAGTTGAGAACTATGATATTTTTATGTGGAGTTTAATCGATTCGTGATCGAATATGGTTTGTCCTTGGTGTTGTTTTCTATTGATTTTGTGTTATTGAATGAATTTTATTTCATTCAAGGTTGTTTGAGTGCTTGTGATCGTCGGAAGACGCCGTTCGTCGTTGATCGTGGAAGGACTTTCTCGCTGTCGGTTTGAGGCAAGTTTTATACTTGTACTAGTCAATGAGATTAATGTTATCATGTATGTGTATGAATGTGTTATATCATTTCGAGACTTGGTATCTCTATGATATTTTTGATATCAGGGGATTGTTTTATACGATACCCTTCGGCAAATTATGCCAGATATTATTGTTTTCCGGTAAAAGCCGTTCAGGGATTTGAGATACTTGTTGCTATTGTTATTATCGATACCCGGTCCGCAGTATCAATGTATCTATTGTTGTTGTTAATATTGGTGTCGGTTTAAGACATTGTTGTGATCATTGTTGTTTAGTATTTTGCTATTGATGCTCTAATTGGCCGAGTGAAGGCATTGACGTGTTCGATTATCATCTCCATCATCGGTAAACGATTAAAGGCACCGGGACATCAGTTCTAATTGAGTCGTCATTATCGATTTACCGTACAAAGGTAATTGACGTATTGAATTGGGATTCTCGAAGATAATTCCTATCCGTTATGTCGTTGTTATCGATTGGCCATTCTAAGGCAATCGAGGTATTGAATTTGGATTATCGAGGATAATTCCCATACGGTGTATCATTGTTGTCGATTAACCATTCTATGGTAATCGTCGTATTTAATTGGGACTGTCAAAGGCATTTCCCATCCATTGATTCGTCGTTATTGATTTACCGTTCTAAGGTAATCGACGTATTGAATTGGGATTATCGAAGATAATTCCCATCCGTTGTGTCGTTGTTATTGATTGGCCATTCTAAGGCAATCGAGGTATTGAATTGGGATTATCGAGGATAATTCCCATCCATTGTATCGTTGTTATCGATTGACCATTCTAAGGTAATCGATGTATTGAATTGGGACTGTCGAGGATGGTTCCCATCCGTTGAGTCATTGTGATCGATTGTCCATTCCAATACAGTCGAGGTATTTGAATTGGGACCGCCGAGGACGGTGCCCATCCGTGAGCTGTTGTTGTCGTGTTGGCCGACTCAAGACAGCACACTATTATTCTTGTGAATTCGGTAATCTTGGGATCATTGCCGTTTGTGAGTAATTGTGTTTTGGTGGCTAGTCTCGGCTAGTGCTCGATGGGTAAGTCTGGGACATGAACCTTCGCGGTTGGTTTCCCAGCACCTGCAATTCAGCAGGTCACGGTCATTGGATGGCCTCATTGTGATACAGCTTCGTGTCGTGGCTTCGTCCCTCATTGTGATACAGCTTCGTGCCATGGCTTCGGCCCTCATTGTGATACGGATTCGTGTCGTGGCTTCGGAATTCGTTGTGATACGGCTTAGTGCCGTGGCTTCGGACCTCATGTGATACAGCTTCGAGCTGTTCGGATTCGGGCTATTGTGATGATTGGCAGCTTCAGCTGAGTGGCTTCCAGGCCATAGTGATATTTTTGGTAGCTTTGGCTGCGTGGCTTCCAGGCCATTATGATGATTTAGTATTACCGTTGGAGCCTTAGGGCGTTGTGATTCGTATTTATTCGAACTCTAGTTTGGTTTATCTTCAGGTAATTCGTTGTTGTGTTCTATATTGATGATTCACCATTGGGCACTTGTATTCTAACATGTTGAGAAGGTACCGATCGTATGTCGTAGGCATAGTGTTTCACGAATGCTTGATTCTTACCTTGGTTTGTGAGTATCTCGTATTACCATTGTTGTACCATTTATTATGCCTTCGGATGCATATGATGTTGTACATGTATTTGATATTCATTATATGGATGGTTGACCCCGTGGGGGCGGAACTTGTTTTCATGTTTTAGGTGCTTGCGAGGAGAGAGTTGAGACACAGGGGCATGACAATGGCAACGAGGCATTCGAGAGATACTAGTCCGAGTTGTTTTGGGTGTTTATGTCTGTCAGACAGTTTAGAGTACTCCAGTTTTGTCAGTTGTTGTCATTTTGTATTATCCAACTAAGGCTCGTGGATGTTGTTGTATTTTATTTTGGCCATGTAGGCCCACTTTTGTCGTTGAAATTCCATATCGGAATATTATGTTGGATGTCAGTGTAGGGATTGTGATTTCCCTTTTGGTCAGTTTGTTGTATTTTAGTCATGTTCGCCTGGTGGATCTCCTGGTGTGGGGTCCACGGCACTGTAATGTCCCAATGGGATTTGTTGGTGTTAGACATTTTCTTACATCATCAAGTACAAGCAAGATAAAGAGAACATAGTTGTCGATGCACTGTCACGAATGTAATCATCTACCACAACCTCTTAACATACTGAAGAAAAGATTTGAAAAGAGCAAGATCAGAAAAATAATCACAATTTACAAAGTTGGTACCCCAACACACAATTCAATTTACATGAGGGAAGTAAGACAGAAATGTAATAGCTTGAGGAGACTTACAGCCACGATTCGCATGAAAAGATGGTAGCACGATGATATTAGGCTCAACAACTGACTCTTACGACACAACTGACAGACCCAATTTAACCAACAGCCTAGGTATTCACAACCTAAGGCTCTGATACCATAAATGTAATACCCCAAATCTCAGAAGGGACATTACACGCTGTAGAACCTTCAACAAGGTCTACCAAGCTAGCACATGACCCATAATTCGCTAAAGAGATCCCATAAGACGCAGTAATATTAATAAATCGGTTGTGCCCTCGGACAAAACATTTTGGTTCAACTAAAGTAAAACAGAAAGTAAAAATAAGTTCATTGCCCACGTAGGGGACTTCAACGAGAACATTAAACCAATAATACATCACTCGACTACTTCAGCAAACAAAATGAATAAGCATAATAAAATAAATAACATAAACTTAAGCATCATCATCATGCTGGACCATCGTTTACATGCGTGTCCCGTTCTGGCCCCCCAGCTCGCCCGATACCTGAAATGTATGAATTTCCCCCATTTATGGGGTTAGCATTCGAATAGCTAGTGCAGGTACACAATTACACTACATTATACACAGATACGATTCAATAGAGTCATCTCATTTAGGAAATATTTTAAAATCATAATCCAGAATAACACATTTGCATTAAACAATATATTAACACATTTCAACATCACAACTATCCACACTTGGTAACCCACGGCCGTACCCATTAGTATTGACCCAGAGGCCCCGTCGGACCATTCCCGGGTGGGAAACCACTTCCGCGGTCGTACCCATTAGTATCGGCCCCAGAGGGCCCGTCGAACCATCCTCGGGTGGAAGAACAGCAACACACACATGATTTCACAGTTCATCATTCATATCGAAATCGTAACACACATAATGGAATGTAATACATCTACATGCCTTGAATGACACGACCTGAAGGAAACGGTGAAAGGAAAAGCTTTCGGTCCGAATAATCTTCACAATTTCGCTCCTATCACAATATCGATATACAGTCAACCACAACATTGCGGAAACGTAACAATTCGTCCTAAGTTCTACACGTTGGAACAATTCATCGGACACTATGATTAACAGTGAAAACCTCGAATTTAAATCCGCAAAACTACAAGAAATGCAAGGGATTACGATTACATCATCTTCACCTAACAACCATTTAAGACAAATCGGACTAGAAGGATGAAATCGCATCAAAACCCTAAAATCCCTAAAAACTAAGGTTCAAGGAATTTACCTTGATTTGAAGACTAAATCACGACCTCATTGGTCAAAATACCCAACTTCATTACGGACGCTACTAAAAGGACCTTATGGCCGTAATGTATAGATTCTTACAGCCGTAATGCATATCATCTTACAGCCGTAACTCAGCCCTGGCATCAGGTCAGGCTGGTTTTGAAACAACGACTCGACAACAACAGGAATGAGAGTACAAGGTATGAAACCATAGATATATAAAGATCTTTTACTGACGAGATAAACATAAAGACCATCACGTGCCTCCAGCCATCTGAAGGTCAGAATAAATGAATATTAACACTAACGCCCAAAATACTAGGAATTTACAAAACGGCCCAAACATTCGGAAATCTAGATTCGAAGCCTGACAACAATTCTGAAAACCATAGCATGTCTGAAAAAATTACATGAACTCGTAAAAACAACGAACTGTCAGCTTCAAACAAGATTCGCGAGGATCGAGCCTCCATACAGAAAAGTTATAATAATTTGCATATCCTCATAAATCGACTCTGAAACTCATCCGGATGGTCAAGAATACAAAACGAAATAGTTTCAGCACACCAAACAATTACAAGCGAGTCATCCAAAAATAAAAATATACTAAAAATAGAAATTACTAAAAATAGAAAGTGTTGATAATACGTTCACTCCCCCTAAAAATAAGTTTCATCCCAAAACTTACAAAGTAAATAACTCGGGGTATCTTGCCTTCATTTTTTCCCCAGTTTCCCACGTCGCTTCATCTGATCCATGTCTCAACCACTGCACTTTAATCAAAGGGATGGTTTTGTGCCTAAGTTGTTTCACCTGATGCTCCAAAATTTGAATCGGGCTCTCCTCAAAGGTAATGTCAGGACCTAATCTCCAAAACCAATAATATGGCTAGGGTCCGGTACAGACTTCCTAAGCTAGGAAACATGAAATACATTATGTACATGACTCATTGACGGTGGTAAACCCAACTGGTATGCAAGATCTCCAACTCACTCTAAAATCTCGAACGATCCAATATATCTCGGACTAAGTTTACCCTTCCGACAGAAGTTGTAAACTCCACGAGTTGGCGACACCATGAGTAATACATGGTCTCCAACCTCAAACTCGAACGGTCGGCGACGCGAATCGGCAGGGGATTTCTGTCGACTCTGAGTTGTTAACAACCTACCACGAATCAAGGCGATATTCTCTATCGTCTCAACTACTAAATCTGGTTCGGTTACAATCAATTCAGATGCATCATCCCAACACAACGGCAATCTGCACCTTCTTCCATATAATGCCTCAAATGGTGCCATTTTTATGGAAGCGTGCCAACTGTTGTACGTGAACTCGATCAACGGCAAGTGCGATTCCCAATCATCTTTCCAGTGTAAGGCACATGCTCTCAACATATTCTCAAGTGTATGAATTGTCCGCTCTGACTGTCCGTCAGTCTGAGGATGGTAGGATATATTGAGTCTCAATTCAGTCCCCAAAGCCCGATGAACCTCCTGCTAAAAATGCGATATGAACCGGCCATCTCGATCAGAAGTAATACTTTTAGGAGTCCCATGCAACCTCACAATCTCTGCAATGAACACCCGTGCTAGTCTCTCCGGCCCCCGAGTATCCTTAATACCCAGAAAATGAGCAGACTTGGTTAATCGATCGATAATGACCCAAATCATGTTCATTCTAGTCCGATTCCTAGTCATACTGGTAATGAAATCCATAGAAATATCCTCCCACTTTCACTCCAAAATAGGTAGTGGTCGCAATAACCCTGCGGGTTGCTGATGCTCGATCTTAACCTGACAGGTAAAACACTTTGACATAAACTCGCTAACGTCCATCTTCAAGTTGCTCCACCAGACATCCTTGTACATTTTGCTCATACCAGGATTTATAGAATAAGGCATAGTATGAGCTTCTCTCAAGATTTTCTATCACAACTCAATATCACTCGGTACACACAACCTGCCTCGAAACCTCAGAATTCCATCATCCTGAACCACAAACCCAAGAGCTTTCCCTTTCTTCACGTCCTCCCTCAATTGGACTAAAAATGGATCATCATACTGTCTCGCCTTAATATCATCAACCAAAGACGAAGTGATTTCTAATGCACATAACAGACCCTGAACTCGCAGAACCCAAACTTCAATATTCTAACAAATCAAATCCCGCAAATCAATATTCCCAGAACCCATTTGACAAATCAGAACTCAAAAGGTTTCGGTCCTAATAATTTTCACAATTTCACTCATTTCACAATAACGATATACAATCAACCACAAAATTGTGGAAACATAACAATTCGTCCTAAGTTCTACCCGTTGGAACAATTCATCAAACACTATGATTAACGATGAAAACCTCGAATTCTAATCCGCAAAACTACAAGAAAAGCAAGGGATTAGGATTACACCATCTTAACCTAACAACCATTTAAGCCAAATCGGACTAGAAGGATGAAATCGCATCAAAACCCCAAAATCCCCAAAAACTAAGGTTCTAGGAATTTATCTTGATTTGAAGACAAAATCACGGATGATTTGGTGCTAGGGTGTTGTTATGATGCTCAAATATACTTTTCCAGTGGAGTTTGGGTGAAAAGCGGACAATCCCCAGCCTAAAGAATCGCTCCCGTCGCGCAAAAAAAGAAGAAAGGTGAAAAATGAGGAAGAATGGCCGCTGCCCAGTTTATATACTGGGCAGGTGTTACGGCCGTAACACCTGTAGCCTTATGGCCATAATGGTGATCACGACCTCACTAGCCAAAATACCGAACTTCATAACGGCCGCCACTAATAAGACATTACGGCCGTAATGTGTAAATTCTTACTGTCGTAATTCATATCATCTTATGGCCGTAACTCAGCCCTGGAAGCAGGTCAGAATGGTTTTGAACAACGACTCGACAACAACCGGAATGAGAGTATAAGGGATGAAACCATAGATATACGAAATTCTTTTACTGACGAGATAAACATAAAAACTATCACGTGCCTCCATCCATCCGAAGGTCAGAATAAATGAATATTAACACTAAGTCCCAAAATACTAGCAATTTACAAAACGACCCAAACATTCGGAAATCTAGATTCGAAGCCTGGCAACAATTCTGAAAACCGTATCAGGTCTGAAAATATTACATGAAGTCGTAAAAACAACGAAGTGTCAGCTTCGAACAAGATTCATGAGGATCGAGCCTCCATACAAAAAAGTTACAATAATTTGCATATACGCATAAATCGATTCTGAAACTCGTCCGGATGGTCAAGATTATAAAACGAAATAGTTTCAGCACACCAAAAGAATTACGAGCGAGTCATCCAAAAATGAAAATATAGTAAAAATAGAACGTGTGGATATTACACCTATGTCCCTATTTATAGGCTTTGGACTACTCTAGGGATCTTAAGGAGGATTAGGGTTAGGACTCCTAGTGTAATCCAACCTTCCATATATAGCCCTTCCTAATATTGTTGAGTTCACTAATATCAATTCAATCCACTAAAAACTTAATATTGCACTTCCTACCCAAATTCCAATTTACGAAACTGGGCTTCTTATTTAAATATATTATTTTCCATGTTTAAGATATTCAATGTCAATTAATTAATTTAAGCTACTGACAGTTTTAATTAATTAATTTCTTATGCAAGAGTAGGACCACTCGAACCCGAAATATGTTTTGTCCCCAAAACTTGCCATGTAATCACCCATCTCACTATATCATTACTACAAATATGCATACGAATAGGCTCAACAATATCAGCAATCCCATGATTCCATGGACAATATATGACATACTCGAAGGTAGCAACTATGTGGTGGCAATATATGTCTCGGCTCCAGCGCATCGTAATACAATGGATTGTAATCCCAAGTATCATAAGATCAGTAATATGTGGTTTTGTATCATGGCTCCTGATTGTAAGACCCCCAAAACCGTATGGGAATATTACACGCCGTAGATCCTTCCCACGAGGATCTACCAGGCTAAATATCACAAAACGACCAAGTGTTTGCCCAGCTGGGGCGCACAATACAATGATACGGACTGTTAAGGTCAATTATAAACAACTACACGGACTGGTGAGGTCGTTCGACTTACACAAACAGGAAAAAACAACTATTTACAATGAATACCCACGCAGGGGTAAAAAAACAAAATAGCGGAAGGCCGATTATGCTATGACGATACAACACAACTCGACTAACTCCCAACTCTTGATTAGTATCGTATCCCGTCACTTCCTATGCCGATCCTGTGACTGCTCCCCAAACCTGCAAGCATCTGGACACAAAACAGACATCCACCCCATAATTACTCGGGGGTAAGTAAAATTCCACTATTTTGCTAGTGCAAGTATAATACGATACGAAATGTAACAAGCAAATAGCAACCACGAATTTAATATGGAAATCAACTATCAAATGTTCCCGAAAAGTTTTAGAATTTAGAACTCAAGCAAAGAAGTATTTGAAAAGAAACTTGTCATCTCGGGGATTTTCAAAGTAGAAGTTCTTTTGGACCTCGAGTCCCAATTTACAAAACCTTTTCGAAAACATTAGGGCCTCAACTCGATTATCGTTTCAAAACACACTAGTTAAGATATCATCATGGATCCGTGACACAACTTTAAAACATTATCCAATCAATCACTGTTACATGATCATTGTTCGTAGACATCGTGTACCGAACTCTAGAGGCCTCGACGGACCCTAACTGGACCACACACATTGTTCGTACACATCATGTACTGAACTCCATAGGCCTCGACGGACCCTACCCGAACCACACGCATTGTTCGTACACATCATGTACCGAACTCCAGTGGCCTTGTCGGACCCTACCCTGAACACACACGTTGTTCGTACACATCATGTACCGAACTCCACAGGCCTCGTCGGACCTTACCCGGAACACACACGTTGTCACGACACAACTCATATTGATCAACTCAACATATTACCACGAACAACACACATTATTACCAATATGTCAAACCGTTCAACAATACACCGTAATACATATTCAAGTATGTAATCAAACGGACACAAATATCGTAATCATCACGATAACTCAACCATGACCAATAACGCATGACACAAACCATATGATTAACACAACCAACACAATTCCACAACGTTAACCAAGTGAAGATATCATCACTACCATCAGTCATTCACAATAATCAAATCACACGAAGCATATCCACGAAGGTAAATAAAATCATCATAAACCTAACACGAAGTCTCTAATCATAAGACACAAATCATATAGCAAGATACTTGCCTCGATAACCGATACCGAACACTCCGACGAACACGGCTCAACTGGGTAACCTCGAACACCTACAATCCTCTGGCAAAAACAACGAAGATACGATTACAACGAGAATCAAGACCAAAAACAACGGAAATCCCACCAAACTATCAAAGGAAGACTCATTAGGACATTTAATCGAACATTAAATGTTCAATAACTCCCAAAAACACCCGAATCGCCAACTCAAGTTAAACAAACTCGAAATATGGATATACAACCCATAGAACACGATTACTAATACTCAATAACATCAACCGATTCATCAAAATCGGACGAACAACAAAAATCAAGAAGGAAATCCCGAAAGTCAACCCTAGGAGATTTCAAGAATTTACCTCGATCTGACGAAGAACAAGGATTAGATGATGATTGATATGAATGAAGCTTCCCAAAATGATGCACGGCGATACCTCCGATCACCTCCCAGGAGTCCCAGTCGATAATCGTGGAAGAAGGAGGAGGAAGGGTGAAAAATGAAAAAACCCGTCGGCCCGGCCTATATATGGCCGAGCATGTTACGACCGTAACATGCAGCACCTTACGGCCGTAACTCAGTCAACCCCCCCTTACGGCCGTAATCGTCCTACCCCTTACGGCCGTAACCGATCCTCCCTGGACAATTGCCCAACACGTTCGGGCATATTGTGGCCGTTACTAGGCAAAGCATTACGGCCGTACCCAGCCACACCTTACGGCCGTAATTTGGTCCACAGGCCTACTGCCCAAAAGTGTGATGTACAAAACAGCCGTAACCAGCAAGACATTACGGCCGTAACTATGCCATGCCTTGCGGCCATAACTCAGCCATGCATTGCGGCCGTAATCAACTAAGCCTTACGGCCGTAACCGACCGTGCCTTATAACCGTAAACAGTCGAAACTCGGCCATTTCGACAGCCCGGTTAGACGTTCGACAATGGCTCGGTCACACTAACGCACCGGCTATGATTCAAAACAATAACGAGCAAATTACGAAACATAACATACCACACTACACGCACACATTTAATCAAAGAAACGCACGCAACAAGTCTCACTCGATGAACACTACAACAGAATATATCATATCGTTCATGATAGAAAAATGAATTCCACATAATCATAATGAAACGAAATAACCAACACCAAACGACAAATAGTTCAAGGCAACCGGAATAAAAATCTCGGGTATTACATTCTACCCCTCTAAAAATAAGTTTCATCCCGAAACTTAAAACAAGGTCATCACAGTGCTACAAAACAAAACACAACGACACATATAAAAATTCCAAATCTATTACCCCGTGGTCTACTGTCACATCTCCGTAGGTTCAACAACCTACACGGAACTTATTCAAAGCAAAATATCAGTCATCAAGCTCGAAACATGAAAACATCACATAACATATCTCCACACGAGAAACAACCCATAATACGAGCACAAAATACTATCATTGGACATTACTGAGCCTCCAGAAGTAGGAATGGAACTCCGGTTCCCTACCATCTTAGCAACAATCTCGCAGTACTGAACTCGATGCCCCTCTCGTCCACAATTATAAAAAGTCACCAGCGGTTTCTTACAATGCGCACGTTCATGGCCCAGAAAATTATAGTTGAAACACCTTGGAGCACTACGAGAACTCAAAGACATCGGCTTGGGTCTTTTAGATTCTCCACTCGACCGAGAAGGTCCCATACTCAACTGATACGAGGGTTAAGGTTTAGGAATTCCAATTCCCTCACTTCCCGATGCGTCATCAGAAATCTTCTGTTTCCTTGCCGCAGATGCAGACTCTGCAGACATTAAAACCATTTCAAATGCTAAGGCTCGATCCTGATAGTTCTTCAACATTGTACACATAAAAGGGGCCATAAACTGCCGAACATGAGGTTTCATATGCATATCGAAATAACGAACTTTATCTGCCTCACTCCTCACTTGATCTCGAACATAACATAACTGTAGATTATAATCGACTATTGCCTGAGATATCGACACATCTTGGGGCGTAGCTGATAAAAACTCGACAATCCTATGCTATTTAACCGGCGGCGGACAATACTCGGCCTCCATGGCAATCTTGAATTCAGTCCAAGTAGATGTAAGATCACTAGGCGCTACGGCCTCCCACCAATCTGCAGCTTCCTTTTCGAGCAGGTATTGAGCAATGGGTACACTTCTTTCATCGGGACAAGTTACAGAATCAAATGTTCTGTCCAACTGGAAGAGCCAGTTCTCCCAACATAATGAGTCCGAAGAACCTACAAAATGGGGCGGGTGCATTCTCATCACATCTCGTAACCACTTACTAGCTCCATTATCCTTATCTGGGATCCCATCCTGGTGTATGGTCTGATTCATATGCGCCAACTGGTCAACCACCGGACGAAGGATGGTGGCGGCGCCAATGTAAACAATACCTCGGGTTGATTGCCCCTGATCATGCGATTGGTCATCTCGACCATCTATACTGAGCTGATTGGCGCTCGACAACGAGCGAGTCGCCCTCTCAAGCTCATGATTACGACCACTATCATGACCATGTCCTCGGCCTCGACTTCTCGGCATACTGAATGGACAACCACTCATAATAACATAACAAAACAAACATCACCTAATAAACACAGGACAACAAACAGCAGCACAATACAATATTGACTCCGAGTCATAACACGAATACACGAACCATCGCTGCAATAATAAAACCTAAATTCATAAGCAATTCACACGGTCACATCAATAGAGGGGTTCAATCTTTAACAAAGAAATCACGGTCAAAACATTATACATACCACCGAGATATTAGTTTAAATGATAATATTTTAAAATTCGTGAGTTTGAAAGATTTTGCTGAAATGAAATTTTTGAAAAAATATTTTTTATACCTTGGCCGTTTAATCAGAACTATGAACCCAATATCATAAGTGTTTTATTTTGAAGTCATTTATAAAACAACATTTTTGAAATATCAATCCTACTCGATAACCGATGTCATCAAAATGACTTTATCAATATATAACATCACCACCATAACGACATACAAGATAACCAACCGAGTGCGACATTACTGATACAATAGTTAAAATTCACAGTCGTCACTAGCGGACCATACGAATATATCAACAGGAATCAAATGATCGACAAAGAGCATTGATACCATGGTAACAACAAAATTACTGCCGTGAAAGTCACAAACTTACGACCGTAATAACATGCAGTTTACGGCCGTAACAACTAGGAGCTTATTGCCGTAACGTCTATAAGTTTACAGACGTAATGGTAAACATCTTACGGCCGTAATCACTAGCTGTAGGACAGCAGAATTGTCCCAGCAGCCCTGACACGGCTCTGAAGGTTAAGGATCGACTCCTAACAATGTATTCCGACATTTAGAAACACTGCAACATTCTCCGACGAGCATAACAACATAACAAACTTGTCGCAATGACTTTGTCCCAACACACAAACACATAAAGTTTTAAATTCTGAAAACCAAAGCCGTTTTTCAAAAAGCAGAAATTTTCCAATATCCATTCGATCATAACCAAAATTGACGGAAATATTTTGCAATGTCTGAAGTACTTTAAAACACATTTTCCAAATACCGTCTAATGGTGTCATTTGAAAATACATGACCAACTTGTCAAAATTCAACCGATTTCAAAATCCATACAAACCGCTGTTTAATCGCACCATCAAAATATTTTCGAAAATCGATTTCCACAAAAATGCTCAAACCCATAAAGTCCTTCAGAAAAACGTTCTCAAACCAACCTGCAGCGGGCATAATTACAACAATCCAAAAATAATCGAACTTTAAACTACATGCCCAAACGGCAAACTAGATCACTTTAATCAAATACATCTCGTGGGCATCAAGTTTAAACATACAACAAAACCATCCATCTGAGTTTCTCACAAACTCTATAGTCGATACCTTTTTCGAAACCCATGAAGGTTCACAACTCTCACATCGTACCACCCCACATGGTGGTTTAAAGTCAAAACATCAATACATCCCGTTCTATACACATACATTGTGCCAGAAGTATCGAATACAAACTTCATTACACAACACCGTACAAATAAAATCCTACACCATAATTAACTCACATAGATGAAATCATGAAACACAGATACCTCGCATAAAAGGGGAGACTTACGTCCACAGGCTATACGGAGATGACGGTCACCCACGATACTAATCTCATCCGAAAACATATCCTACTCATTGTGACTACGCACAACTCTACCTGTCACCCGACAACTCGAATGAAACGACGACACACTACTCGACAAATCATGACTCAACTTGACCTGACAGTCTAGGTTTCCGCAACCTAAGCTCCGATACCATAAATGTAACACCCACAAAACCATATGGGAATATTACACACCGTAGATCCTTCCCACGAGGATCTACTAGGCTAAACATCACAACATGACCAAGTGTTTGCCCGGTCGGGGCACACAATACAATGATACGGACCGTTAAGGTCAATTATAAACAAATAAATGGACCGGTGAGGTCGTACGACTGACACAAACAAAAAAAACAACTATTTACAATGAATACCCACGCAGGGGTAAAGATACAAAATAGCAGAAGGCGGATACGCTCTGACGATACAACACAACTCGACTAACTCCCAACTCTTGATTAGTATCGTAGCCCGTCACTTCATGTGCCGATCCTGTGACTGCTCCCCGAACCTGCAAGCACCTGGACACAAAACAGAAATCCACCTTTCGATTACTCGGGGGTTAGCAAAATTCCACTATTTTGCTAGTGCAAGTATAATACGATACGAAATGCAACAAGCGAATAGCATCTACGAATTTGATACGGAAAGCAACTATCAAAATGTTCCTGAGAAGTTTTAGAATTTCGAACTCAAGCAAAGAAGTATTTGAAAAGAAACTTGTCATCTCGGGTATTTTCAAAGTAGAAGTTCTTTTGTACCTCGAGTCCTAATTTACAAAACCTTTTCGAAAACATTAGGGTCTCAGCCCGATTCTCGTTTCAAAACACACTAGTTAAGATATCGTCATGGGTCCGTGACCCAACTTTAAAATGTTATCCAATCAATCACTGTTACACGATCACTGTTCATAGAAATCATGTACTAAACTCCAGATGCCTCGAAGGACCCTACCCGGACCACACGCATTGTTCGTACACATCATGTACCGAACTCCAGAGGCCTCGTCGGACCCTACCCGGAACACACACATTGTTCTTACACATCATGTACCGAACTCCAGAGGCCTCGTCGGACCTTACCAAGAACACACACATTGTCGCGACACAACTCATATTGATCAACTCAACACATTACCTCGAATAATACACATTATTACCAATATGTCAAACCGTTCAACAATACACCGTAATACATATTCAAGTATGTAATCAAACGACACAAATATTGTAATCATCATGATAGCTCAATGATGACCAATCACGCATGACACAAACCATATGATTAACATAACCAACACAATTCCACAACGTTAACCAAGTGAGGATATCATCACCTTCATCAATCGTTCACAATAATAAAATCACACGAAGCATATCGACTAAGGTAAACCAAATCATCATAAACCTAACACGAAGTCTCTATTCATAAGACACAAATCGTATAGCAAGATACTTGCCTCGATAACCGATACCGAACACTCCGACGAACATGGCTCAACCGAGAAACCTCGAACACCTACAATCCTTCGAAAAAAACAACAAAGATACGATTACAACGAGAATCAAGACCAAATACAACAAAAATCCCACCAAACTATCGAAGGAAGACTCATTGGGACATTTAATCAAACATTAAATATTCCATAACTCCCAAGAACACCCGAACCGCCAACTCGAGTTAAACAAACTCGAAATATGGACATACAACCCATAGAACACGATTACTAATACTTAATAACATTAGCCGATTCATCAAAATCAAACTAACAACGAAAATCAAGAAGGAAATCCCGAAAGTCAACCCTAGGAGATTTTTTAAGAATTTACCTCGTGTTAGGGTTGTATACATCAAAGCATACTTTATGCTTGTATTACCTAATTTCACGGTCTTTATCTAAGAGAATATTTAATTCCTTTGTCATATGTTTTGCATATTTATTCACGCTATAGTTATGCAAATATTGTCTAAATTACTTTATATTGTAGATAATGTGGTGTGTCGAGTCACACAAAAGATCACATTATCGGTTCCTTATATAGTAATAATTAGTTCACAACCTATATAACATTAGACCGTTATGTGAGAGGTTGTAATACATGCTTGAGATTGGTTGGTCTTGATCATTAGCATATATTAACGTATTCGGTATACGTTGAACAGGATCGAGTTGAGATAAATTCTTCTGTACTGACTATAAAAAGAACGTACATCTCGGATAATTATTATTTCTTACTTATAGTGATTAATATTTAACTATATATATATATATTTAGTATTTATTGCTTTGATTTTTCACGGGTGAGAGCCACAATGATTGACTCAATATGCTCGATATTTTGGGCAATATTATTATTTATATAATAATTAATATTATTGCTAGAAATCGTGTCCCAACCAGTCGGGTTGATCATGTCCCTTGAGGCACTCGAAAGAATTAAGTTGATATTAATAGAGTTATTATATTAGGAAGAGTCCTAATATTGGAAAGATGATCTTTATTGGGAGTCCTTACCTTATCCTCTTTAAGGTCCCTAGAGTAGCTGAAAACACCTATAAAAGGAGCATACATGGTGGCCGATTTTTCTACTTCTTGGAACAAGAAAGTTTCGATTTTTTCCGCTTATTTTGTGTTTAATTGTGGATCTTGACTTGTGTCTTGGATTCCATAATTTAGCTAACACTATATTTTTCTAAATACATAAATTTTCAAGAAAAATAGAGAGAAAAATTTGTGAGGTATCTTGAAGAATTTTCGACCTATCCCATACTGCAAGTCCAAGTTTGATTCAGTAGATTTTTGCCCACACGATATCCGGATCTTATGCGGGATATACTCTAGAAGATCTTGTGGTATAAATACAAGAAGATCAAGGAGGAGTACGAAGGGGAGTTCAATCGACCCAGAAAAAATTTTTCCACCACTTCGCTTCAAAGGTATGAATTACCAATTTCTACTGCGTAAATACACATATTTAAATTGTTAATTGATCTGTTTAATTAATTAATTGATAGGACTAAATAGATCATCTATTTATGTTGGTTAGTTTATAAAACCTTTTATTCCATCTCGCTTCCGCTGCGTTTTATACTCCAACACCTCGATCCGATGAAGAACAAGGATTAGATGATGATTGACATGAACTAAGCTTCCCAAAATGATGCATGATGATACCTCCGATCACCACCCAGGAGTCCCAACCGAGAATCGCGAAAGAAGGAGGATGACGGGTGAAAAATGAACAAAACCCATCGGCCAGGCCTATATATGGCCAAGCATGTTACGGCCGTAACATGCAGCACCTTACGGCCGTAACTCGGTAACCCCCCCTTACAGCCGTAATCGGCCTACCCCTTACGGTCATAACTGATCCTCCCTGGGCTATTGCCCAACCCGCTCGGGCATATTACAGCCATTACGAGGCAAAGCATTGCGGCCGTACTCGTCCACACCTTACGGCCGTAATCTGGTCCACATTCCTAGTACCCAAAAGTGTGCGGTACATATTGTTAGGTGTATGCCCTCGAATGCCACTCAGAGGATGTTGAGTGAGGGCATTGTACTTGTTATTATGTAAATAATTATCATAAGGCAATTGTTTGTTTCTTTATTTACTGAAAGTTACTGGCATTCCTGACTCATAAATATAAATATATATATATATATATGGGCGCATTCTATGCAGTACCAATATTAGATGCAGTACTTTACAGTACTAATTTATGCATAAGTTTTGTGCTAATTATGCATGAAATATATGCATTTCGTGCATCAAAATTTCAATGTATTAATTCTCATAAAAATTTGATGCATATAATCTAATATTTTAATGCATCGATATTTTGATGCATATATTGCATATTTTAATGCATTGAAATTTTGATGCACGAAATGCATATATTTCATGCATAATTAGTACAAAACTCATGCATAAATTAGTACTGTAAAGTACTGTATCTAATATTGGTACTGCATAGAACGCGTCACTATATATATATATATAAACTAGTCCGTGTATTTGAGAGCAAACATTCCACTCCTTATTCGATAAGGGGATCGGCACTGGAAATGTTTATAGCTCAAATACTTAATTGTTTGCAAGTCGATGAAACATGACTGCGCATTATGTTTATGTGAAGACTTGTATGACATGTTCTTTGACGTGGAGAGTGCCTGTCGAACACTAATGTTTAGTGGGAGCACACGTTATAGGTATGCTAATTGGATTAGTATACTCGAACCGACTCACCCTCGATTCGTCACACGGATTTCACTCCAGGACAACCAATGATAGAATTGAAAGGTTGTGATAGGTATTCATGAACCTTCGACTTGAGGATTTGGTAGGGATGTGCTTGTTATGTTAAGATTTTCATTAGAGTAGTTCGACCCAGAAAACCAGAAGGTGGGGGTCAACCTCGACGTGCGTCTTGACGGGCAAGTAGCAGATCCTACTAAATACTAAGATAAAATTCTTTATCCTGTTAGTGAACGAGTTATATGTCCTATGCGGTTATTGGCAGATGAGATCATAAGTCTTTGGCCAAAGCATTGGAGCTAGCAATATTGGATACCCGAGAGCTCGATGATCTCGATTTGCATTAACTCATGCATAGCATCAAGTACATATAGGGTTTGACTGAACGTGACCCTATAACTTGATCGGGACATTTGAAAGAAGGGTTTATACGTATAGTGGTATTCACGACAGAATGGTTCTTGAATGATCAGAATCATTCATTCTCAGTTGCGGTACAGTGTAGGCCACCAGGCTGGCTAGGTGGTGCTACTACTCTTTGGTTCCTCCCATTGCTAACTGAGACGGACCTACCGAGTCGCGCAATAGGATTGACGACGGAATGAATCGAGCTTATTCTCTCATTATGAATATTAGATATTGGATATCTAATTTTGAGGACATTGGATGTCTACATTTATTTATTGGATAAATTAATTTACGGCCAAATGAATTAAATAAACTACTAGGTGATTAATTTAATTCGTAGATATAATTATTTCTTGAAAAAATTAATTATATTATTTTGTATTTGATATGATTAATTAATTGGCTTAATTAATTGATATAAATAAATTGGAACGGAATTAGAGTTTATCTGTTTGGACTCACGGGAGTTCGAAATGAACCGAACTCGTCCGATTCCTTCTTGAGGCCACCCCACCTTATCCCTTCTCACTTTATCTTGGTCTTGTCCTTGGTAGGTGTAAGACTAAAGACTTTAGAGATATTATATCTCTTTTAATATATTAAAGGTGATAGTGATAAGAGGTGTTGAAGAATAAAAGGTGAAGACACACTCATTCTTCCTAACCTTTTGGCAAATCATGGTTTCGGCAAGGAAAGAAAGAGAGAGAAACATTTCTCCAAGGTCTTCTTCTTCATTTCTTCTTGTGTTTCTTGGAGAAAATTCAAGACATAAATTAAAAGATTATGAGTTATACACTTAGAGTGTCATAATCACATAGAAAGCTTCCATCACTTGATTCTAGCCGTAACCTTAGAGGTTAATTGGATGTTTGTCATTCCAATCGTTTCTCCGGCGCGTGGCAAGTACAGACGCGGTGCTTTCGATGTACGATCATTCAAGAAGATTGGAGCGGATTGGATTCGTGGAAAGTATTTAAAGCTTGGGGAATCTCTCAAGAGAAGGATATCATTTAATAACGGACTACAAGTATATGTTTTCTCGTATCTTCTTGTGCTTCGTTTAATATTCATATATGCCTAGCTCGATCGATCCTCGTAGGGATTCATATTGAATTAATTTTCATTTTACCTCTTCCGCTGGGCCTTCGTTTTAGGCACCGAATCCCAACAGTGGTATCAGAGCGTAGGTCTTGTGATCGTATATACAATATTTGCATTTGGAATGCTTGATTGGATGGTGAATGATTTAGAATCATTTATAGTCATAATCGTGGTGTATGTTTTCATTCGTTGTAGTTATATTTCTCGTAAATTTATGTCTAAATATAAATCTTTAAATTTTGGGAAATGTGATTTATATTGAAGATATGAAAGTCGGAAAATATTTATATTAGATATTCGGTCGAAAATCTAGCCCCGAATCGTCGTTGGACGAATTTTTGGTTGGGGGCACGAATCTGCCCGGGTGACCCGACCGTGCCGATCGGCACGGGCCGTGCTAGGCACGACAGTCTCGGAGACTGCCGGGGTAACCCGATCGTGCCAGACGGCACGGGCCCTACCTGGCAGGCCAGTCTCGAAAGACTGTCGAAGTGACCCGAGTGTGCCATTCGGCACGAACCGCATCGTGCCAGGCAAGTGACTGCCGAGACATCCCTACTGTGCCATTTGGCACGGGCCGTGTCCGGCAGGCACTCTGGGACACTGTCGGGACAACCCGACCGTGCCAATCAGCATGGGCTGTGTTCGGCAGGCAGTTTCGTCCTGGCTTGATTTTTTCGTGTATTCCAGAAAATTAATCTCCTGCGTTTTAAATTGGATTTAATATGATTAAATGATTTATGGTATTTCATTTTATAAGGGAGTATTGATTGATTAGAATACTTGTGGACGACCAAATTATTTTGAACGTTTTTCATGTTACTAGTTGTGTGAATTGATTGGATTCCTTTTGTTGTTTATATGTTGATTGGATCAATGTATCTCTACACTATTCATTATATAGTATTTATTGTATGAATGCTTTTGAATGGGGATGTGGTTCATGGACTTAGTTTTGAATCGTTTGGTTTTATTCGATTGGGTTGTTAAGGCCGTTTTGAGCCTATTTATTCTACTAGAAATATTTGTATCTAGGATGCAATTTTTCAATGTAAAATTTATATGTAATAACGAAGACCGGAGGAAGATCCGTTCGAGAAGACGAAGATTCAAGACCGAAGACTTGTAATTAGATTACGGAGTTTTTGATTCTAGGAACAGTCCATGAACTACATGTTGGTGGCAACTTGGTTGTGAATGTTTATTCATATGGTATGAATGCTACAAACGCGCTTAAATGAATTAATGTGCAAAGTGTAACATTAATCGCGAAAATTCTCCCACGATAAATTATTAAGTTTATAAGGTTTCAAGGTTTTCCTTCCCTCCATCGAGCTTTCGGGAAATTTAAATCCAAATCGATTATTCTATGCTTCTGAGTTATCGGGGTAATCATTCGGGAAGGATGGATAAATTACCAGTAGCACATTGGATGCCTTCGGTTGGAGCAAATTTTATCCCTATAAACCTGTTCGGTTGCCGGATAAGATTCAATTGTGAAACTGATTTGCGTCGATGGCATAAACTTAACTTGTTCATGAACCATAGAAACAGTATAGGTTGAGGGGAGTTAACAAGGGTAAAAAGAAGATCGAATCATCCATTAGATGGGTTGGTGTTGGACACCACTTTAAGAAAATTAATAAACTAGAAACTTGTTCGGTTGCCCTCTATTAAAATTTTTAAAGAACTCGATCACCACTATGAAGTAGAGTGAACGATACTTCTGGATTTCACATGGGAGTGTGTTATTCCGATAAAAATAGTGGGAGCTGGGTTAAACAATAGAAAAGACCTTAATTCTATACTCAGATCATAATTTAATGAGTCATTAATTAATATGTCATACTTAATGTACACATAACTCTCAATATGACAATGAACCCACTCGCAGTTCTACTCGAAAATAACACCTTGATCGGACCTAACTTTGTGGCTTGGCTGCGTAATCTGATGATAGTCCTCAGTATAGAGGCATTGGGATACGTCTTAGAGGCGGACATTCCGGCGCCTCTAGTGCGGACAAGAGCCAATCAGAAAGAGATTGAAAACCACGAAAAGTGGGTTAAGGATGACATGAAAGTCCGTTTTTATATGATGGTTTCCAGGTCTAATGAAATTTAGAGAGCTCATGAGAAAATGACTTCTACTAGGTAGATTCTATCTCACTTAACCGAGCTTTATGGTGAGCATAGTCGAACTGCTAGATATGAGATATCCAAGCAACGGTTTGGTGCAAGGATGACGGAAGGTGAGAAGGTTGGGGACCACGTCCTCAAAATGATATCTATGATGGAGAGATTGGAAGCTCTTGATTTTAAGATGGATGCGTCTCTTCACACCGACCTTATCCTACAGTGTCTCCGTGATTCCTTCTCACAGTTTGTTATGAACTTCAACTGCAATGAGATTGCATGCAACTTAGCTGGGCTAATGAACAAACTGGTGACCACTCAGTCTCAATTGAAGACTCCGCGGATTAAGGAGTTTGCCCTTGTGATTTCTTCTGGACCTTAGAGGTCCAAGAATAAGAAGCAAAAGACCAAGAAGCGGATGGCACCACAAGTCAAGGACCTCAAGGGTAAGGGCAAGGCCCCGATAGTTCCAAAGAGCAAGAAGAAGGACGCTTGTCTCAAATGCGGTGAGCTGGGCCACCGGGCTAGAGACTGTCCAATTCTTCATGGCGCTTTAGGTACAGGACTTTTAGGTTTGGAAACAAATTGTTCTGCTACTGTATTTTCTACTTCTTGGATACTAGATTCTGGTGCTAGTTCTCATATATGTACCGTGAATCAGGATTTGGAACAAAGTAGGAAGCTTGGAGCTGGGGAAGTGATGATTACTGAAGCGGGCATAGTGTCGAAGCAACTGACATATGATCACTTATTTTGGGTTTAGAATCCAGCTTTTTTTTAAATTTAGAAGATGTACTTGTTTTGCCCAAGGGGCATAAGAACATTGTATCCATTCCGGTGGATCGGAAAGGCTTTTCATTTTTCATTAATGATGGTTCCTGCAAAATTTATTTTAGAAATAAACTCGTGGGCACTGCTACATTGTTAAATGGATAGTATCATCTAAACCTTAGCAACAGAGTCGTTGTGAATAATGTGACTAGGAAGCGTGGTAGGGATGAAACTAAGTTTTGAAATGGCATCTTAGACTTGGTCATGTTGGTCAGACCAAGGTTTACAAAATGGAAAAAGATGGACTTATGGGTCCATTGGGATCAGATCCCTTTCCAACTTGTAAATCTTGCCTTAAAGGCAAAATGACTAAGTCCCCCTTCACATGGACTTTTGAAAGAGCCGCTGATAAACTAGGATTAATCCTGTTAGGAATACTTGGTAGATTTTGATGATGTCATCAATATAAATTCAAATGTTTATTACTTGGCAAAAATATAAGGAAGAACCAAATGAGTATCTTCCATAGGCCAAAGATGTTAAGTGTAAAACTTGGCAAAATGTAAAGAAGAACCAAATGAGTATCTTCTATAGGCCAATAATAAGTTAGGCTAAAAATCGGGTAAGTACTAGCGATCAGTTGAGTTCATCAGAGAGGTACATCCGAGTCAAGTCAGAGTAGTTCTGGTCAACAAAAATCATCAGGGATGTTTGACCAGACTGCAGTCAAGTTACCTCAGACAAGTCATCTGATCAGACAAGTCCTAAACAGTGAACATCAGAGAGGTCCAGACTGCAGAGAAGTTAACTGCATATCAGCCTAGTCAAGATCAGCCAAGTACTCTAAGTCCACGTCAGCATGCGTTGAAAAGTCAAGTATTACGGAAAGTCACATGCTACGTGAAGAGACAAATTGGAGAGATTCCCGCAAGGATATGATTTAAATAAATCATCCAGACCCACCTTGAAGACTTTAATCGTATTATAATCAAAAGATTCGGTGCCTCACATGCAGAGTCTTCACAACGGTCGGAATATAGATTAAAATATGGGAATCCAGCCTTGCAACGTTCAGAAAAGAATAAACAAAGAAGTCTCCCTCCAACGGACTGATTTGTTATAGATTTGCAACGGCTATGAAGAAATGCTCAAAGGATCAACACCTATATATATCCGAAGATTTGAAGTTGAGCAATTACCGGTGCTAACATACTTTCAAGCGATCAAAGAATTCAAGCAATCAAAAAGCGAAATACACCATCGTGAAAAGAGCGGTTCTAAAAAGTTCATACTTGAAGAAGCTCTTAGTTGGAGAAGACAAAAACTCGTGTCTTAAATCCTGAGTTCGGGGTACTTCACTGGTTGAAGTTAGAGACTGTAAAGGCATCCAAGGATCGAGGATCAAGAGGTGCAAGGAAGTCAAGTGTGTTACAACGGTACGGAATTCCACTGGTTGGAAGCTGTTGTAATTTGGTTGAATCACTGTAATATTTATCGCTAGTTGAGAATTATAGTGAATTCATCTCCAACTGGTTTGGAGAAAAGTGGATTAGTTGAGGATTACCCCACCTCTGAGACCACTATAATTGCCTGCGTACTTTACTGTTTTATAGCATCATACTCTAACTGCTGCATTCATCGTTAAGTGTTTCATTAGTTGTTTATATTCGTCATCAGCTGACTTCCGCACGTATTAAGAACAAACGACTCTAAGTCATTTGTTTATCTATCAGCTTAAGAAACTCTCTCTTTGAGAAAAAGAGTTTAAGAGTTTCAATAAGTCTATTCACCCCCCCTCTAGACTTATTCCTGGACGACTTGTGACCTACAAGTTGTATAAGAGAGATTGGTTCATCTATTTCACGAACCAGATCTATATCAGAGATATATCTTTACTCTCAGTTTATAATGGAACACATGCATTCTAGACTCCCTGTGTTTTCAGTTGACGAGTATGATCTTTGGAAGATAAGGATGCAGGCACACTTATCTTCTATCCATGATGACATGTGGTGCATCATCGAGGACGGTCCATTCATCTTCGATAAGGACAACACCGCAGAGGAGATCGCAGCAGGGAAGCCAGAGAAGATTCCAAAGAAGAGGACAGAGCTGACTCCCGAAGAAAGAAAGCTGGCCAATCTTCATAACCGGGCCAGAGATGTGCTATATCAAACTCTTGACAAATCCACCATGGTCAAGATCAAGAACTGCAAGAATGCCAAAGAAATATGGGACACATTATCCCTAATGTGTGAAGGAACATAGCTGATCAAGGAAAACAAGTTGTCTATTGCTATTCAAAAGTTTGACAACTTCAAAATGAAGAATGGCGAATCCATAGACCAAGTGGACACAAGGTTCACTGAGATTATCAATGAAATCAACTCCCTCGGCAAATCTTATGGCAATAGGGAGATCGCACTGAAGGTTCTAAGATCTCTCAATCCTGAATGGAGTATGAAGGCAGTGGCCATGAGAGAATCCAAGGATCTTAATAAAATAAAGATCCAAGAGATGTTCTCTGATCTAAAGGCTTATGAGTTCGAGCTTCCAAGCTCATCCTCAACTGAGCCTGCAGAGAAGGGAATAGCCTTTGCAGCCGAGTCCCCCGCCAAGAGATTATTTGATGTAAAGCCTCCAAATCCATTAGATTTTGAGGAAGAAATGGCGTTTATAATGCAAAGGTTCAGCAACTTCCGGAAAAACTACTCCAAATACAAGAAAAATTATAAGGAGAATCCCAGAAGGAACCAGAAAGCTGGAAGCTGGAAGGTGGAGTGATACAATTGTCACAAGACAGGACACATCCAAATCGACTGTCCTGAGCTCAAGAAGGACGAGAGCAAGAAGGAGGTGGGCAGAAAAGAAGATAGAAGGAAGGCCCTCATCGGAGAAGATCAGGAGCATGTAGAATCAAGCAGCGGATTCTTCTCTGATGATGATGAAGAGTATGATTGCCTGATGGCCAACCTAGCTGATGAAAAGGTAATATCTAAACCCTCTGGTTCAAATAATAGTTCAGCCATGTCACAAGATATGGATCTGCACGAATCTGTGAATCATCTATTTAAAGATTTTGAGACACTTAAATCTGCACACCTAGTTGTAT
Organism: Orobanche coerulescens; assembly: GCA_033398695.1. NCBI lineage: Eukaryota > Viridiplantae > Streptophyta > Magnoliopsida > Lamiales > Orobanchaceae > Orobanche > Orobanche coerulescens. Next base: position 54,694,274 of record CM065805.1, on the reverse strand, counting down.
CAGCCGAGAAGACCCAGCTGCAAGATGAGAATAGGCAGCTGAAAAATGATTTTGAAAAACTCAGCCTAGAACTGAATAAGGTTGAGATAACTGCAGCTGACTTTAAAAACCAGGCTGATGTTAATACAGCTGAGATAAATCGACTAACTGTTTTACTTAAAGAAAAATCAGCTGCACTTGCTCATGTCAAAGCTAAATTTGCTAAGCTGACTCAGGTTAATAAGAGTCAGGCGCAGGAAATAACCTCCCTGAAGGCGTCTTCAACTCTAGAAGAATTGTGTACCAATAAAAGGTCATTATATTCCAAATCAGGCCTTGGATATGATCCTCACACTCCCTCTAGTTCTAAAAGAAAGTTTATCAAGGGAGAAACAATTGTCTCGACTGCTGAGCCTACATATAAACCGATATTTAAAAACAGGCAACAGCCAAGTCACATGTCTAGGCTGCAGCCAGGGTACACAAGGCAGCCACCTAGACAAGTGACTAGGCAATGGCCCAAGTAGAAGCAGCAGCCCAAACAACATGCCCACTATTATCAACAACTTCCTAAAAACAGATTTCAAAATGGGAGGGGCAGATGGAAACCTCAAGGTTATCTTAATTTCCAAAATGAACAAGTGTGGAGACCTCAAGGATTTAATAAATGGTCTCAGCCAAGGTTTAGAAATGGCCCACACTATCAATATTTTGAGGAATATCCAGTATGCAATCCCAACAGGAGATTCAGACCTCGACCCTACACACCTTATAAGGGTTATAATAATAACAACTTTCATAATCCAAGGAGAAATCAATTCTCCAGGAAACCAGCTAACCCTAAAGGACCCACACAGATTTGGGCACCTAAATCTCTGCTTGTCTGATTGCAGAAAAGGTGGAAGGACTACAACCACATCTCCACAAGCTCAAACTTTGGAGGTGAAGAATGGTTTGTAGATTCTGGATGCTCGAGGCACATGACCAGGAACAAGAAGATGCTGTCCAAATACACTAAAGAAAGAGGTCCTGATGTAACCTTTGGAGATAGCTCTAGAGGACAAACAAAGGGCTTTGGAGAGCTGCACCGAGGAAACATTGTAATATCCAAAGTTCACTATGTCAAAGGGCTCAAATACAACCTCCTGAGCATAAGCCAGTTTTGCGACGAGAAGAATCTAGTAGTCTTCACCATTTGGAAATGTATGGTGATAGATATCCCATCTGGAGAAGTGAAGCTACAAGGATTCAGAAGGAGTGATGTCTATATGATAGATTGGAACACAAGAACTCCCAATACCTGTTTTCTATCCAAGACAGTAGCTGAGAACGGATGGCTGTGGCACAAAAGATTATGTCACCTGAACTTCAAAGCCATTAACAAGATTAGTTCTCAGAAGCTGGTTAGAGGACTTCCAGATGAAGCATTCAAGAAGGAAGCGCTTTGTGATGCCTGTCATAAAGGAAAGCAGACCAGAGCATCCTTCAAGCCAGTCCAGCCTACAACTCTTACAACAAGGATCTTAGATCTACTCCACAAGGATCTATTTGGTCCTATCAAGCCAAGGACTCTGAGCGGCCGAAAGCATGCACTTGTTATAGTAGATGATTATTCAAGGTACACTTGGATTATCTTTCTATATAAGAAAAGTGAATCCTTGACCAAGCTACCTGAGCTGCTGAGAAGGATCCAGAATGAGAAATCCCTATCCATCATCAAGATCAGATCAGATAGAGGAGGAGAGTTTCTCAACAAGGCGATCACTGATTACAGCGATCAGAATGGGATCCAGCATGAGCTCTCTGCAGCCACGACTCCCCAGCAGAATGGCGTTGCTGAAAGAAGAAACAGAACCCTGAAGGAAGCAGCAAGGTCCATGATTGCAGAAGCGGACCTGCCAAAGAGGTTCTGGGCTGAAGCTGTCAACACAGCTTGCCATACCCAGAACAGGAGTATGATAGTAGGGAGACATGGCAAAACTCCCTATGAGGTTTGGAATAATAGAACTCCTACTGTTGCTTACTTTCACGTTTTTGGTTGTAAGTGTTTCATCCACAACAACGGTAAAACACAACTAAATGCCTTTGATGCTAAAACTAATGACGGTCTCTTTATGGGATACTCACAAAGAAGCAAGGCGTATAGAGTATTTAACAAAAGAACCTTAGTTGTGGAGGAAACACCCCATGTTGTTTTTGATGAATCTACTGTTGAGTACAGGAAGCAAGTTGAGCTAATTGAGAACAAGCTCAAATCAGCGACCCTTGAAGAAGTCATTGTACATAACACTAGAATGGTGGACTCACCTGCAGACCAGCCTGATGATTCAACTGCAGGTGCTGAAGACCCAACTGCAGATCAGAGAGGATCACCAAACCTATCTGATCCAGTTGCCGCTGATGAAGACCCAGCCGTAGCTGATAAAGACTCATCTGCAGATCAGATCCGACCTGCAGATGACAAGACGGTAGCTGATCCAGCTGCAGACCAAGGAGACCAGAACCCAGCTGATGCAGAAATCCACCAGAGCAATTCAACAGGGGGAACAGACCCAGCAGAAGACAATATCCCCAAGTGGCTCAAAGATCATATAATCCAGCAAATCATCGGGAAGCTGACTGATGGAGTTAAGACAAGACAGTCAACTCTACCAACAGGGATGGCTATGTTCTCATGCTTTATGTCACAGATAGAACCTAAAACAACATAACAAGCCTTGGAAGACTATTCTTGGATAAATGCCATGCAAGAGGAACTGGAGTAGATGGAAAGAAACAAAGTTTGGGAACTAACATACAGACCAGAACACAAGAAGGTTATTGGCACCAAATGGGTGTACAAAAACAAGAGTGATGAAGACGGAGCTGTTGTTAGGAATAAAGCCAGACTCATTGCAAATGGTTATGCACAGTGTGAAGGAATAGATTTTGATGAAACCTATGCACCTGTTGCAAGATTAGAGGCCATCAGACTATTCCTCGCATATGCTGCATTCAAAGATTTTGAAGTCTATCAGATGGATGTAAAGAGTGCTTTTCTAAATGGCATTCTAGAAGAAGAAGTCTATGTAGAGCAACCCCCAGGTTTTGTCAAAGGAGACAAAGTCTACAAGCTGTTGAAGCCTCTCTATGGACTTAAGCAAGCACCAAGAGCGTGGTATGAAACATTGTCTGTGTTTCTTGAGAAGAATGGTTTTTGCAAAGGGAAGGTGGACAAGACCCTATTCAGAGTGGAGCACGAAGGCCACATATTGATAGTCCAGATATATGTGGATGACATCATATTCGGCTCAACCAATCCAGAGCTATGTGAGAAATTCTCCAACCTCATGCAAGGAGAATTTGAGATGAGTATGATGGGAAAACTTAACTTCTTCCTCGGACTACAAGTTAAGCAGATGGAAAAAGGAATTTCCATCAACCAAGCTAAGTATACCAAAGATCTGATCAAGAGATATGGAATGGAATCAGCCAAGCCAGCAAGAATCCCTATGAGCACAAGTGCTCACTTAGACGCAGATGAGGCAGGCATATCAGTGGACTCAACCCACTACAGAGGACTCATTGGATCATTGCTTTACCTCACTGCAAGCAGGCCAGACATATCCTATGCCGTAGGAGTTTGTGCGCGATTCCAGTCCAAGCCAAAGCAATCACACCTAGATGCAGCCAAAACGATAATCAAATACCTTAAGTCTACAGTCAATGTTGGAATATGGTATCCCAAGGATGATAACTTCGAGCTGTCAGGATACTCAGATGCAGATTTCGCAGGGTGCAAAATCAACAGGAAGAGCACTAGTGGAACGTGCCAATTCCTAGGAACCAGACTGATATCCTGGTTTAGCAAGAAGCAGGTTTCTAACTTTATTTCTACCACAGAGTCAGAATACCTAGCTGCAGGTAGCTGTTGTGCCTGTATCTTATGGATCGAGACAGCTAAGGGATTATAATATCATTGCCAATGAAGTCCCTATCTGGTGTGATAACAATAGTGCTATTGCAATAACCAACAATCCGGTTTTGCATTCGAGGACCAAGCACATTGATGTTAAGCACCACTTCATCAGAGACCACGTGCTTAACAAAAGAGTTAGAGTTGAAAGAGTCAGCACAGACTACCAGATAGCTGACATTTTTACCAAACCTTTGCCAGAAGAAAGGTTTTTGGAGCTGAGCAGAGATCTTGGATTACTAGATTGGGAATCTAGTACAGAAGCAAGCTGAAGCATCTCAGAGGAAGGACGGACCCAGCTGATTAATGGAATCAGATTCTAGCTGATGCAGGCAAGAGGACGAAAGACGGACAAAGGAACTTAGCTGATCAGAATCTCAGGCGAGAAGTCCATGGAGTCAACTCACCTGATGCAGAGCGGTCAACAGTCAACAGTCAAACCAGCTAAGTTTTCTAAACTCAACCGACCTCTGAATATTTAATTATTATCTGCCTTATGTATAATAATATTATATTAATTTTGGTTCACAAGTGGTTCACAAGTGGCAATTTAAATACACGTAGCAATCGCTTGTTAAATCGAACTCCACGGTGGCCAATCAAAACCAACCGTCATTTTTCAAAATTAAAACCTGGACCACCGATTCAAATTTGAAATTTAAATAGAATCTCAAAAGACGTACCACCGTTTCAAAAGAAATAATAATTTAATCCATACGCCTTTTCATCTTCTTTATAAGGAAAGAAAATCCTCACTTTACCTTTTACGCTTACCAGAAACCCTAGATTTACAGAGAAAAAAATTCTTGAACTCCAAATACACTAAAAATCCTTTGTTTGCAGAAATGGAATCCTATTTCGAAGGCGTTAACATGAAAGCGGTCAAAGACCAGATTATCTTCTCTCTGGTCGTCGATTTCAAAGGCCTGTTGGAAGCAAATCTGTAGGATTACGACGTGCTTGACCTAATCCGCACGATGAAGCTAAATGGGATCTACCCATTTCTGGACATCAGCCCTCAACATTTGTACAAGGAAGATGTTATCGCGTTCTATCGCGAAGCCTATTTGATTCAAGATGGAATTCGGAGCACTATTGGCGGAAGACAAGTCGACATATCGCAGGAGTCGATTCGTACAGTTTTCGGTATGAAGCACCGCGGCATAGCTGTCGAGGCACTCAAACAGTCAGCCTACGAAACCTGGAAGAAGATCAAGATGGAGATTCAGCCGGAAAAGCTGAAACTCACTGCTAAAAGGAGTGAGATTAAGAAGGTCTATCGTTTTGCGTTGGATATAACCAACAAGATCATTATGGGAATGGCCGGCAGTTACGATCAACTGTCGTCGTCGAATTTCATGGTGCTGGGAGCACTGATTCAAGATGAGGAAATTGATTGGGCGGATTACATTTTTAGAAAACTTGTTCGAGAAGTCAACAAAGCCGAATGGCTTTCTGATGAAAAAAGATTCCGATCCAAGCTGGCGTTTGGAACGCAGCTGAGTTGGATCCTTGAGAAGATAGGTATGGCGAAGGGAAGTACTGACCCCTTCCACCCCAACAAAAGACTTGGTCATCTGGACCAAGAGACGTTGAGAAAAATGGGAGGCACAAGGAGAGCAGCCCAGATGTTGAAGGAGCTACCTGACACAAGGACTTACCCCAAATACTATTCTTCAGGCGAGTCAGACCGACCTGCAGCCGATAACCCAACTGCAGTCGAGTCAGACTCCGAGTCAGATAACACCCCAATAGTTGTCCGATTCAAGAGGAGGGGACCAGCCCCTGAAGAACCATCCATCATGCAGTCATCCCCAGAACCCTCTCCCAAGAGGACCAGGAGACTGCAGTTTACTCAGGAGGAGGAGTCAGATCACTATGCCGATCCGGCGGCCAGTCACCTACTCACAGCGGACCCGGCTGCTCAGGCGGCACTGAGACTCAGATCGTGGCTGTCCTCACTCCAGCTTACATTCCTGAGGATGAAGAAGCAGGTTTAATCATATCAATTCCTGAAGCCAATTACACATTTAACCTGCTGGAAAATAACGTTTTCAACCTGACCATTGAATAATTACAGCTTGTTAAGCCACAAGCCTTAAAACACTCTTTTGTCAATATTTTTGAAGAGTGGAAGTTTTTCAAATCTCTGTCAGTCACAAATCTTCAAACTTATATTGAAACTAGTGGTTGGGAATATCCCCAAGCCACAGAGGAGGTACTGATTCATTTTTGTAAAGAATCAGACTTAGTTTTAATCCTCCAGGAAGATTGGTTCATGTCTCATTTTAAAACCAACATGGACCAATTCATCCATTCCATTATGTTTAGTATTTTTGATGGTTCCTTTGGAGAAGAGGAGGAGGAGGAAGAAGAGAGAGAAATTAGGATTGAAGAGGTAGATGGAGAAGAAGAGGTTATTGTTTTAAACGAAGAAGAAGGGCAGAAAGAGAGAAAAGACGAAGAAAACATTTTAGTTGAAAAACAGTCAGAAGAAGTGGAGAAAACAGTGGAGTTGATTGATGAAGAAGAAGAAGAAGGGGAAGAAGTAGAACATGAATATGATGGAGAGAAGGAGGATGATGAAGGTGAAGAGGATGATGATGGTAAAGGAGAAAAAGATGGGAAAAAGGATGATGATAATGATGATGATGAGGATGAGGGAGGAGATCAAGGAGGTGAGAAAGAAAAAGAAAAAGATGAGAAAAAGAAAAGGATGAAGAAGAAAGAGAAAAAGAAAAAGAAGAAGAGGAAAAGGAGGAAGAGCAGGAGAAAGAGCAAGAGAAGGAAGAAGGAGAATGGGAGCCGGAGCAAGAGCCGGAAGAAGTAGCTGCAGACAGGGCTGGGGCACCTGCCCGGTACACCAGCCTGGATGTGGAGTTAGCTGAGGACTCCAGATCAGGGACCCCAGAGAAGACCCCATCTGGAGTACCAGCTGCAGATAGGAGCTTGCAGTCTAGTGGTTCAATTGCATGAGGCTCAGGCGAGCACTCTCCACCAGCTCAGATCTCACCTGCCGTGACTGAGCTGATTAGGTGAATAGTGAAGGATACCATTGGAGAGCTGCTGGCATCTCAGGTCACTCCTGACCTCCAAACCATCAATGCCAAGATTGACACTTTGCTGCAGAGGGAAGTACCTCAGCATCCTCCCCCTACAAACAACAGAATGCCATTTGGCATGTCTGACTGGATGAGCAGGATGGAGCAGCAGTTAACTACTTTAGTTGATGCTGGCAAAAAGGGGGAAGATTGAATACAGGAGGAAGGCAGCAGTCAAGGAGAGATAAGGAAGGAGCTAAGATCAAAGAAGAGGCAAGATATTCTCCAAATTGAAGGAAGACCATCAAGTCTGAAAAGAAAGGAGATATCTGTCCCCAGCCAACCTGAAGAGCAGTTTGTGGAGAAGAAGACAAGAACAAAAGAGAAAGATGAACAAAGATTTGAATGGGAAGGCAAACAGTTGTGGTATGTTGAAGAATTCTTGCCAACAGAATTCATTAACAATTGGGCGGATGCCAAGAAACAATTCACAGAGCAGTTCTACCTCTGGGAGATTCTCCAAGATAAAGAATGCTCGACATAACAGTCATTCATCAACTACATGGATGCTAGATGGCCTACTCTGTGGAAGATCATGCTTAAATATGCAACCAAATGGCATGCTTACCCTATGATTCCTCCATTCAGAGCAGTAGAAGCGCCGACCCGTTTGGATAATGAGCTTGACGAGCTAGAGCTTCAAGAAGAAATTAGAAATCTATGTGAAGAGCATAAGTTCTCTTCAAAGGAAGACCAAGACTTTGCTGCCCTAGTCATAAGGAGGAAATATGGTCTTGCACCCATCAATAGTAGACCAATCGGTGCAAAACTATTTAGACCTCCCAAGCAAACTGTTCGCAGAGGAAGGGGCAGATAGTTTTGGATGTAGCTGTAATTTTTGTAATTGATTAGTTTTTCTGTATTTATTCTATTCAAAGCCATGTACTTGTAATCAATAGAAAACCTTATAAATAGTCTTTTTGAATGACAATTCCTAGTTATCTCAAAAATTAAGACTGATTTTGAGTTTGTGTCTTGCACCTAAGTGCAGACTTGTTCATTTGAATATTTACTTAAGTTTTGCCATCATCAAAATAGGGGGAATTTGTTAGGAATACTTGTTAGATTTGATGATGTCATCAATATAAATTCAAATGTTTATTACTTGGCAAAAATGTAAGGAAGAACCAAATGAGTATCTTCCATAGGCCAAAGATGTTAAGTGTAAAACTTGGCAAAATGTAAAGAAGAACCAAATGAGTATCTTCTATAGGCCAAAAATAAGTTAGGCTAAAAATCGGCTAAGTACTAGCGATCAATTGAGTTCATCAGAGAGGTACAGCCGAGTCAAGTCAGAGTAGTTCTGGTCAACAAAAATCATCAGGGATGTTTGACCAGATTGCAGTCAAGTTACCTCAGACAAGTCATCTGATCAGACAAGTCCTAAACAGTGAACATCAGAGAGGTCCAGACTGCAGAGAAGTTAACTGCATATCACCCAAGTCAAGATTAGTCAAGTACTCCAAGTCCACGTCAGCATGCGTTGAAAATTCAAGTATTACGGAAAGTCAAATGCAACGTGAAGAGACAAAATGGAGAGATTCCCGCAAGGATATGATTTAAATAAATCATCCAGACCCACCTTGAAGACTTTAATCGTATTATAATCAAAAGATTCAGCGCCTCACATGCAGAGTCTTCACAACGGTCGGAAGATAGATTAAAATATGGGAATCCAGCCTTGCAACGTTCAGAAAAGAATAAACAAAGAAGTCTCCCTCCAACGGACTGATTTGTTACAGATTTGCAACGGCTATGAAGAAATGCTCAAAGGATCAACACCTATATATATCCGAAGATTTGAAGTTGAGCAATTATCGGTGCTAACATACTTTCAAGTGATCAAAGCATTCAAGCAATCAAAAAGCGAAATACAGCATCGTGAAAAGAGCAGTTCTAAAAAGTTCATACTTGAAGAAGCTCTTAGTTGGAGAAGACAAAAACTCGTGTCTTAAATCCTGAGTTCGGGGTACTTCACTGGTTGAAGTTAGAGACTGTAAAGGCATCCAAGGATCGAGGATCAAGAGGTGCAAGGCAGTCAAGTGTGTTACAAAGGCACGGATTTCCACTGGTTAGAAGCTGTTGTAATTTGGTTGAATCACTGTAATATTTTTCACTCGTTGAGAATTATAGTGAATTCATCTCCAACTGGTTTGGAGAAAAGTGGATTAGTAGAGGATTACCCCACCTCTGAGACCACTATAATTGCCTGCGTACTTTACTGTTTTATAGCATCATACTCTAACTGATGCATTCATCGTTAAGTGTTTTATTAGTTGTTTATATTCGTCATCAGCTGACTTCCGCATGTATTAAGAACAAACGACTCTAAGACATTTGTTTATCTATCAGCTGAAGAAACTCTCTCTTTGAGAAAAAGAGTTTAAGAGTTTTAATAAGTCTATTCACCCCGTCCCCCCCCCCCCCCTAGACTTATTCCTGGACGACTTGTGACCTACAAATCCATACTGACGTATGTGGTGCTTTGGAAGTAGCACGTGATGGATAACAGTAATTCATTACGTTTACAGATGATCATACTAGGTGTGGTTATGTATACTTAATGAAACATAAATCCGAGGCCTTTGAGAAATTCCAGGAATTTAAGGCCCTAGTCGAGAAACAAACTGTAAATCATATCAAATCACTTTGCTCGGACCGAGGTGGCGAGTATATGAATACGGAGTTTGACGAGTTCCTCAAGGAACATGGAATAGTATCACAACTAACACCTCCAGGTACTCCTCGGTTAAATGGTGTGTCAGAAAGAAGGAACAGGACCTTGTTGAACAGTGCATTCTATGCTTGAAACTATCTTGACTTACAGTTCTGGGGGTATGCACTCCTAACTGCTGCTTATATCTTGAACAGATGTCCTTCCAAATCTATTTCTAAAACTCCACATGAGATGTGGGAGGGCAAGAAACCAAGTCTTAATCACCTTAGGATTTGGGGATGTCCCGCCTATGTCAAGAAGACTAAGGTGGAAAAGTTGGAAGCTAGGTTCGTGAAGGGACGTTCCATTGGATTCCCATACGGGATGATGGGTTATCAGTTCTACATACCCCAAGATCGAAAGATCGTTGTTTCTTTGCAAGCACACTTCCTGGAAGATGAGTTCATTCAGGAAGGCGGAGCAGGTAGAAGTATTTCTTTGGAAGAATATAATGAAACCCCTCAGGAGACACCTGTACAAGAAGTTGGAACAAAACCTTATGAAACAGAAGTACACTTGGAGGAGCTGGGTCTCCATGAGGTTACAAGTGATAGCCAAGAGACTGACCCAATGACCTATGACCAAGCAATGGTGGGTGTAGACTCCGCGAAATGGCATGAGCCTATGGAAGCTGAGATATACTCGACGCATGTCAATCAGGGCTGGACTCTAGTAGACCGCCCCAAGGGCATAGTGCCTATTGGGAACAAGTGGATATACAAGAGAAAGACTGATGGTTATGGCAAGGTTGACGCCTCTAAAGCCATGCTTATGGCAAAGGGTTATACCCAGAAAGAAGGGATTGATTACCACAACACCTTCTTGCCCATAGCTATGATCAAGTCTATCCGCATGATGCTTGCTTTAGCTGCCTACCACGATTATGAGATATGGCAGATGGACGTAAAGACGGCTTTCCTTGATGGATTCCTCGAGGAGGAAATATATATGGAGCAGCCTAAAGGCTTTGTGTCCGAGGTTGATATTCATAAAATGTGCAAGCTTCAGCATTCCATTTATGGATTGAAGCAAGCTTTGCGTAGTTGGTACCTTCATTTTGACGAAGCAGTCAAAGAGTTTGACTTCGTGCAAAATGAATAGGAACCTTGTGTATACAAGAGGGTTAGTGGGAGCAAGATCACATTCTTAGTACTATATGTAGATGACATTCTACTAATAGGAAATGATGTGGGAATGCTCAGTTCTGTGATAGCTTGGCTTTCGAGTAATTTCTCCATGAAAGACTTGGTAGAAGCAACCTATATTCTTGGTACTCGGATCTACCGGGATAGAGCGAAGATAACGATATGTCTTTCCCAATCCCTCTATATAGAAAAATCTTAAATCGATTTAAGATGGATGATTGTAAAAGAGGGTTCCTACCAATACGACATGGAATAAAACTCTCCTTGAAGATGTGTCCTCAAAGTGAGGAACAACGAAAGGAAAGGAGTAATATACCATATGCTTCGGATGTGGGTAGCTTTATGTATGTTATGTTATGTACGAGACCTGACATTGCGCATGCTATGAGCGTGGTAAGTAGGTTTCGGGCAAACCCAGGGAGCGAACATTGGACTTCCGTAAAGAATGTTCTCAAGTACTTGAGAAGGACTAGAGATATGGTTCTTATGTATGGCGGTGGAGAACTGAATGTGATGGGCTTCACTGATTCAGACTTCCAACGATAGAAAGACGATTAGATGTCTACTTCTGGCTACATATTCACTCTTAATGGAGGAGCAGTATCTTGGCGTAGTGCCAAGCAAAGTGCGACTGCTGATTCCACCTGTCAGGCTGAGTATCAAGCAGCCTCGGAGGCTTCCATGGAAGGGTTCTGGATTAAGAAGTTTCTGGGAGAACTTCAAGTGATACCATGTGCCGAGCTGCTTGTCCAGCATCGCGACAACGACGGAGTCAGTAGCGAGCCAAGGAGCCGAGGTTTCTAGATACCAAACACATTGAGAGAAAGTATCATCTCGTAAAAGAATTTGTTCGCAAGGGATACTTTGTGCTGCATAGAGTAGACTCAGCCGACAACGTCGCTGATCTACTGACCAAGCCACTTTCACAGACTATCTTGGAGCGTCATCTGGAGAACATCGGTATTAGATACCATAGTATGTGGCATTGAGTGTAAGTGGGAGATTGTTAGGAGTATGCCCTCGAATGCCACTCAGAGGATGTTGAGTGAGGGCATTGTATTTGTTTTTTATGTAAATCATTAACATAAGGCAATTGTTTGTTTCTTTATTTACTGGCAGTTACTGTCATTCCTGACTTGTAAATATATATATATATATATATATAAACTAGTCCGTGTATTTGAGAGCAAAAACATTCCACTCCTTATTGGATAAGGGGATCGACATTGGAAATGTTTATAGCTCAAATAATTAATCGTTCGAAAGTCGATGAAACTTGACTTGGCGTTAAGTTTATGTGAGGACTTGTATGACGTGTTCTTTGACATGGAGAGTGCTTGTTGAACACTAATGGTTAGTGGGAGCACACGTTATAGGTATGCTAATTGGATTAGTATACTCGAACTGACTCACCCTCGATTCGTCACACGGGCTTCACTCTGGGACAGTCAATGACGGAATCAAAAGGTTGTGATAGGTACTCGTGAACCTTAGACTTGATGATTTGGTAGGGATGTGCTTGTGACGTTAAGATTTTCATTAGAGTAGTTCGACCCAGAAAACCGGAAGGTGGGGGTAAATCTCGACGTGCGTCTTGACGGGCAAGTAGCAGGTCCTACTAAAGATAAAATTCTTTCTCCTGTTAGTGAATGAGTTATATGTCCTATGCGGTTATTGGCAGATGATATCATAAGTCTTTGGCCAAATCATTGGAGCCAGTTGTATTGGATACACGAGAGCTCGATGATCTCGTTTTGCATTAACGCATGCATAGCTTCAAGTACAGATAGGTTTTGACTGACCGTGACCCTATAACTTGATCGGGACATTTGAAAGAAGGGCTTATACGTGTTGTGTCGCGATTAAGACACTTCAACGCGCGACCGGCATAAGGGCCGAGCGACCGAGAAAGCGTTAAAAGAACCACGTCACACCTACCAAACGAAGATCCCAGATCAAGTCCAAGTGCCGAGCGATCGACATCCAGGGCGATCGTCTCTTGGAACATAGCGATCGACTCTGGTGCCCGGCCAAGGATGACCGCCTCATGCCACATGTAAAGCCAACATCCGTCAAGTCATCGAAGACTGAATCTCGGGATAGATGCCCACGTGCAGATCCAGAAATGGGGCCGCAGAATAAGGATTTTTTACTCCAGCCCATCAACAGCTGTCAACGACAAGGACTGCCTCACCTATCGACAGACCCGCCGAAAGGTCCTAGGAGGGACCTCTCGAGACAGCGACTTAAGATGCGTGTTGCCCTCTCATTGGTTCGCACATTCGGCTGCCAGCAGCTGCTGCAGAATTTAAAGAGATCAACCCATGTACTAAAGACGATCGCCCGCTTATTATAATACAGTAAAGGCGATCGCCTAGCTACCCCCTCTCCTATAAATAGAGGACTTCCGGCATTTAGAAAAAGGCTCTCTCTTCTCTCTGACAGTTTTGAGGAAAACTCTCGGAACTCTCTCCAAAAAGGCTTCCAGACACTCTCAAAACCACACTCTTGACCGAAAGATGATCGGCAGAAGCGAACATCACATTTCCTTTGTTACAAGAACACACATAGCGTTAACTCTAGTTCTTCCGGCAATCACCAGCACTCAAGAGCTAGATAACTAGGGTCTTTACACTCATTGTAATTGTACTCTTACATTAATATATGTACTCAAAAGTATTCGTATTAATAATATCTCGCGAGAGCATTCAAGCCCGGGCCTAACAAACCCGACAAGTCTTGTGTTATTTACATTCCCTCGGACGTGCTCTCGCATTTTGTTTGTTACTCACCCATAGCCATATCCAGCAATCCCTTCCGTATAATATATTGGGTAACAACAATTGGCGCACTAGGAAGGGGAGTTTACCCTCATTTTCATTCCGACCATTTCGAAGAACACTCACTGTTCTCCGGAGCATATACTTGAAGAAACACTCATTGTTCTTCAAAGAAAAACCTTCAGAATAATGACGTCTGCCACCACATCAAAGAGATCCACTCTCTGATCCGCCGGAAGCCTTATTCCGGCTCAATCCGAGACCCAACCTATGACGGAGGGTAGCCGCGGCGACGCGAGACTCTCGATCCCGCCCCCGAGGGATGGCCCTAGCCTCTCGCTCGATCAGTTCCAAACCACAGAACAAATCGAGGAGGCCATGGCCATCCTACGGGAGCAACAGAGAGCAAGAGAAGCGCCCGCTATAACCCCCTCAGCCATCCGCCGCGCGGGCAAACAGAAGCTCAAGGGGTTACTTGTCGAGCAATCATCAGGAAGTCCCGATTCACGAGAAGAAGCACTCGCGAGGTGGGACGGCTCCATTTTCAGCCGCCTAGGAAGCGACCCATCATGGCGACCAGGGCATTCTTGCCCCAACCATGAGACGACAGAGCCCGAATCCATCACTAGGAGTTCGGCAAACCCAACTCGCAAAAGGCAGATTGTCCACTTGGCAACCCCTCGCCGAAGAACCAATATCGGCGGCGACGACCTCATCGCCTACCGCGGAGCCAGGAGATCGGTACACGATCGCCTCGGCTCCCGCTACGAGAGCCAAACCACGAGCGACCAAGCTACGGCGATGGCCGCAATGCAACGCCAGCTCGATGACATGAAGGCTCTCCTAGAAACTGGGGCAGGCGCCAAGAGAAAGATCGCCGGGCCTAGTGAGCCGCTCGCGGTCCAGATCGAAATTGCCCCCATGCAGCCAAGGATCGCTCCTACTCAAAAACCTTTGTATGAGGGGAGATCGGACCCCAAGACTCACCTGAGCAAGTTTCGGATCTGCATGACCGGATGTGGGGCATCACAGGCGACCAGGTGCCGAATATTCCCATTAACACTGGGCAATCTGGCCCATAGGTGGTACATCTCATTGCCACTGCGATCCATCATTTCCTTTGAACAACTGGCGAGCGACTTCACATCGTACTTCGCCACCAAGGTCGCTCAACCAGAAGGTCCCCACCATATGATAAAGATCACGTAGGGGGAAGACGAGTCCGACGAAGACTACATCGACCGAGTGGATGAGATAATCCTCAATGGAGAGCCTGTAAGCGACGAGATCACCCTCTGCTCGGTCCTAGGGGGATTCAATGGTCTTTCGCCCATGTTCAGGCACCTTAAAAATGACATCCCCCCAACCTACGCGATCTTCCGCGCTAAAGCCGCTGACTTTTTGTCCAGGTGGAGGTTGCTCGCCCTTCGCCAAGGCGAGGGGGCAGATACGACGATCACCAAGTCCTACAAGGCAGTCGCCAAGCCACCCGGTGATTTCAGGACCTTTGAGGATGTGGAAGCCCATCTCCACCACAACCTCAATCTATCTCCGGCCCATATTTTCTACGCCATCCAGGGGCACGAACGGATAACCAAGCCGAAGGCGATAAGGGACCACGATCATTTGGACCGCAACAAATTTTGTGCTTACCACAAGAGTCCCGGTCACAATACCGATCAATGCCGCGACCTCCTCAGAAAACTCTGGAGATTATTCGAGGATGGCAAGCTGGACAGTCTAGTCAATTAGTCGGGGGCCCAGGCGAAAAGGATTAAGGGTCGCGATTGGCGACCGAACGACGATCATCAGTCTTCCAACCCGATTGCCAGAATCAAGCACGGTGAGCTGGAAGACTTGTACTAGTTGATCCCCCCGATCGACCCTGGCGGCCAGATCTTTATGCTTCAATCAAGAGGTGGAAATTTCGGAGGTCTTTCCCCAGTTTCCACCATGTCAAACGAAAGGCTACTGCCCAAGCAACATCTCCAATAATGGAGGACTCGCTCGCACTCTAAAGTTCATCATCTAACATGATGGACCTAGGTACGAGATCGCCTCCCTCAGCACAATGTATACCGTCGAGGATCGCCAGCTAACACGACGATCTGAGGTAGAAGAGTGCATCCATGGTCCTGGAGGTCGATGGATCCGACAGATTCGTCCATGCAAGGTTCCTTTGGGCTGAGATCTCTCGCCCTTCGTTTAAATACGAGGCGGGCATAGCCAAAGGACCCTCCAAACAGATCTGTGGACACGCTCGCTCGCCCTCAAAGGTCCATCATCTAACATGGTGGATCCGGACAATGCGACGTGTCCCCCCCATCACAACATATACCGTTGAGGATCGCCATCTAACATGACGATCCGAGGTAGGAAAGTGCTAGAAATCCACGGTCGTGGAGTCGATTAATCCGACGACGCCCCATGCAAGGACTCCTCCAGACCGAGATCGCTCACCCTTCGTTTAACTACGAGGCGGGCGTAGCCTACGGAGGACCCTCACAATAAAGTGAGTCGCGAGACAAACCTACAGGTGGAATGTCGCTCGCGCACAAGACATGGTTGCGGAGGTCGGTCCATCTAACTCCACGACTGTGCACGGTTCCTCAAGACCGAGATGATTGGCCTTCCTCGAGGAATCTGCAGAATTGAAGACCACAAAGAGCTGAACCAAGAATCAGTCCGCTCAAGGAAACGATCGTCTGGTCCGTAAAGAGTAGAGTCGCTCGTCTGTAACTCAAACGATCGCCGGTACTCAAATGATCGCCGGTAACACCACCTCACCCGATGCCTTCAACATTGGAGCGAGCTGGGGGCAATTGTTGTGTCGCGATTAACACACCTCGACAGCGATCGGCATAAGGTCCGAGCGACCGAGTCAGTATCAAAAGAACCACGGCACACCTACCAAATGAAGATACCAGATCAAGTCCAAGTGCTGAGCGATCGACATCCAGGGCGATCGTCTCTTGGCACATAGCGATCGACTCTGGTGCCCGGCTAAGGACGACCGCCTTATGCACGTGTAAAGCCAACAGACATCAAGTCAGCGAGACCGAATCTCGGGATAGAAGCCCACGTGCAGATTCGGAAATGGCGCCGCAGAATAAGGATTTTTGACTCCAGCCCATCAACAGATGTCAACGACAAGGACTGCCTCACCTACCGACAGACCCGTCGAAAGGTCCTAGGAGGGACATCCCGAGACAGCGACTTAAGACACGTGTTGCCCTCTCATTGGTTCACACATCCGGCTGCCAGCAGCTGCTGCGGACTTTAATGAGACCAACCCATGTGCTAAAGACGATCACCCGCTTATTATAATACAGTATAGGCGATCGCCCAGCTACCCCCTCTCCTATAAATAGAGGACTTCCAGCATTTGGAAAAAGGCACTCTCTTCTCTCTGAAACTTTTGGGGAAAACTCTTGTAAGTCTCTCCAAAAAGGCTTCCAGACACTCTCAAAACCACTCTCTTGACCGAAAGACGATCGGCAGAAGCGAACATCACATTTCCTTTGTTACAAGAACACACAGAGCGTTAACTCTGGTTCTTCCGACAATCACTAGCACTCAAGAACTAGATAACTAGGGTCTTTATACTCATTGTAATTGTACTCTTACATTAATATCTCTACTCCAAAGTATTCATATTAATAATATTTCGCGAGAGCATTCAAGCCCGGGCCTAACAAACCCGGCAAATCTTGTGTTATTTACATTCCCTCGGACGTGGTCTCGTATTTTGTTTGTTACTCACCCATAGCCATATTCAGTAATCCCTTCCGTATAATATTTTGGGTAACAACAATACGTACACTTGTATTCACGATAGAATGGTTCTTGAATGATCCTAATCATTTGTTCTTAGTTGGGGTACAATGTAGGCCGCCAGGCTGGCTAGGTGGTACTACTACTCTTTGGTTCCTCCCATTGCTAACTGAGACGGACCTACCGAGTCGCGCAATAGGATTGACGACGGATTGAATCGAGCTTATTCTCTCATTATAAATATTAGATATTGGATATCTAATTTTGCGGACATTGGATGTCTAAATTGATTTATTAGATAAATTAATTTACGGCCAAATGAAGTAAATAAATTACTGGGTGATTAATTTAATTCCTAGATATAATTATTTCTTGGAGAAATTATTTATATTATTTTGTATTTCATATGATTAATTAATTGGATTAATTCATTGATATAAATACATCGGAACAGAATTAGAATTTATCTGTTTGGACTCACGGGAGTTCGAAACGAACCGAACTCGTCCGATTCCTTGTAGAGGCCGCCCCACCTTATCCCTTCCCTCTTTATTTTGGTCTTGTCCTTGGTAGGTGGAAGACTAAAGACTTTAGAGATATCATATCTCTTTTAGTATATTAAAGGTGATAGTTATAAGGGGTGTTCAAGAATAAAAGTTGAAGACACACTCATTCTTCCTAACCTTTTGGCAAATCACGGTTTTGGCAAGGAAAGAAAGAGAGAGAGACATTTTTCCAAGGTCTTCTTCTTTTTCTTCTTGTTTTTCTTGGAGAAAATTCAAGACATAAATTGAGAGATTGTGAGTTATACACTTAGAGTGTCATAATCACATAGAAAGCTTCCATCACTTGATTCTAGCCGTAACCTTAGTGGTTAATTGGGTGTTTGTCATTTCGATCATTTCTCCGGTTCGTGGCAAGTAGACATGTGGTGATTTCAGCGTAGGATCATTCAAGAAGCTTGGAGCGGATTGGATTCATGGAAAGCATTTAAAGCTTGGGAATCACTCAATAGAAGGACACCATTTAATCAACGGACTATAAGGGTATGTTTTCTCGTATCTTCTTGTGCTTCATTTAATATTCCTATATGTAACACCCTTAAATCCCATTGGGTTATTACAGTGCGATGGACCCCACACCAGGAGATCCACCAGGCGGACATGACTAGGATGCAACAAACTGACCAAAAGGGGAATCACAATTCCCTACACTGACATCCAACAATAATATTCTGATATAGAATTTCAATGACAACAGTAGGCCTACATGGCCAAAATAAAATACAACATCCACGAGCCTTGCTCGGATAACACAAAATGACAATGACTGATAAAACTAGAGTACTCAAAACTGTCTGACCGACATGAACACCAAAACATCTCGGACTAGTATCACTCGAATGCATCATCGTCATCGTCTTGCAAGCACCTAAAACATGAAAACATGTTCCGCCCCCACGGGGTCAGTCATCCAGATAATGAATATCAAATACATGTACAACATGGTATGCATCCAAAGGCAGAATAAACAGTACAACAATGCTAGACGAGATGCTCACAAACCAAAGTAAGAATCGAGCATTCGTGAAACACTATGCCCACGGCATACGATCAATACATGCTCAACAGGTTAGAACATAAGTGCCCAACGGCGAATCATCAATACAGAACATAACAATGCATTACCCGAAGGTAAACCAAGCCAACACTGAAATAGATACGAATCACAATGCCCGAAGGCTCCAACGGAAATACCGATACATCACAAAGGTCTGAAAGCCCCTCAGACGAAGCTGCCAAGATATTACAAAGGTCTGAAACCACTCAGCCGAAGCTGTCAATCATCACAATGGCCCGAAGCCAAAATAGCCCGAAACTGTATCAATGAGGTCCGTAGCCACGGCACGAAGCCGTATCACAATGAGGGTCAAAGCCACGGCATGAAGTCGTATCACAATGAGGGCCGAAGCCACGGAATGAAGCCGTATCTCAATGAGGTCATCCAATGATCGTGACCTGTTGAATTGCAGGTGCTGGGAAACCAAGCGTGAAGGTTCAAGCCCCAGACTTACCCATCGAGCACTAGCCGAACTAGCCTCCACAATTAGTTGCAAACAGCAACGATTACAAGATTATCGAATTCGCAAGAATAATAGTGTGCTGCCTTGAATCGGCTAACACGATAAAAAATACTCACGGATGGGCACCGTCCTCAGCGGGCCCAATTCAAAATACTTCGACTGCCTTGGAATGGCCAATCGATCACGACGACTCAATGGATGGGAACTATCCTCGACAGTCCCAATTCAATACGTCGATCACCTTAGAACGGTCGATCGATAACACGATACAACGGATGGAAAATGTCTTAGATAATCCCAAATCAATACGTTGATTACCTTAGAACGGTTAATCGATAATCAATAATACACCGGATGGGAATTATCTTAGATAATCCCAATTCAATACGTCGATTACCTTAGAACGGTTAATCGATAACCAATGATACAACGGATGGGAATTATCTTCGATAATCCCAATTCAATACGTCGATTACCTTAAAACGGTCTATCGATAACCAATGATACGTTAGAATGGATATCCCGGCGCCTTAAACTGACCACCGAAACAGAGATGATAAACGAATATATCAAACGCCTTCAATCGGCCAATACAACATCATAGCAACAGTTCCAATTCGACAATAACGATTCAACGATGCCTCAAAACGACATTAACGTCAACAATAATAATCGATACATCGATACCGCGAACCGGCTATCGACAACATTAGTATCAACAAGAATCTCAATGCCTTAAACCGGCCGTTAACGAATAACAATAACATCTAGCATAATTGCCGAAAGGTATTGCATCAAACAATTCCCGAATACCAACAAATCACGAAGAGACTAAGTCTCGAAATGATAAAATACATTCATACACATATATGATAACATTAATCTCATTGACCAGTACAAGTATAAAACTTGCCTCAAACCGAAGGCGAGAAAGTCCTTCCACGATCAACGTCCTGGCACGAAACGACGAATGGCACCTCCCGATGATCGCAAACACTCGAGCAACCTTGAATGAAAACGATTAATTCAATAACACAAAATCAATAGAAACAACACCAAGGACAATCCCGATTCAACCCCGAATCGATTAAAATCTATCAACGAATGTCATAGTTCTCAACTATGAATTCTAACATCCTCCAAAATCTCAAAATAGACATGATCAAATGTTCTTAACACTTGTGAAAACAATTCAACAAGATTCACTTAAGAACAATCATCAAAACGAACATCTCCAAAATGACAATATCACTATCATCATCAAATTGGTTTCCTACAATGGTAATATCGTAAATATCATCACTAACACCTCAAGAACATCATCATCCCAACAAACATGATGTCTAAACGAAAATTCTTCATCAACACATCATGAATTTGGATTAAACAACAAGATTCACTCAACCATTTTCAAATTATGATAATCATCTCCTAAATCATGATAAATCCTTACTAAAATGGTTATAATCTTTCAAGAACACCACCAACAACAATAATCATCTCAACACTATGTTAATCATATAACAAGATTAACATAATCCTTCCTAGACATGATTATAACCTCCAAATAATCTAAAACATCAACAACATAATCATACTCAAGCTATACCAACATGTTCTTCATCAAAAGTTTATCCAAACTATGAAGAATCATGATATACTCCATCAATCAACCAATACCCGAAGAAAACAACAACAACAACATCATCAAACTCGAAAATCACTTGAAGAACAAGAGATTGAGGGAACTTACCAAAGAGGAACAAGAAGAACTCTCCAAACACCAAAGGAGCACCAACAAGCTTTCAACTTCAAGCTCCAAATCAAGTTAGGATGATCAAAAACATGTTGGAACAGGCTAAAATGAAGAACAAGTCCAGAGGGATGGTTCTAAGGAGAGAAAATGATTTTTGGTTCGTGAGGAAATGAAATATGAAACCAACATAAATAGACTGACAAGCTCATTACGTACGCTATACACAATGGTTAACGTACGTAGTAGGCATTACGTACGCTATGTCAAGACATTAACGTACGTAATCTAAATCCAGAACTTACTGTCCAAAAACACGAAGACCTTAATGTACGTAAACTAGAAGCTATTACGTACGTTAACAAGCTATCTGACTTACGTACGTAGAGTTCACCTGTTAACGTACGTAAGGGTCCGTTGACTACAATAGTGATATCCGATCGAAAGATGCTCGGGACCCAACGGCCGAAAGTGACTACGAGGAAGGTTCCTACCACCTACCAAGCATTACGTATGTAACCTTGCAGGCATAACGTACGTAATGTTAACAAGCTAGCGTACGCAATAATACATCCGTAGCGTACGTTAAGGCTAGTATAATTAGCCAAAAATCCAAACTATCCAACCAACATTCAAACGACGAAACCAACCCGACGACAAGTATAAATATTCCGATCCCGAAATATTCCAATACAATATACATTGTATCAGTCCAAAACAACAACACTTGTACAATTCCAAATGAATACGTACAAATCAACAGTAACACGAAAAAAAATATTACCAACGGATATTACATACTCTCCCCCTTAAAAAGAGTTTCATCCCCGAAACTCAGGGTACACAACAAGGGATAAAGACTATCCATCAGGATAAGAAAACAACATCTCCAGGAATACTTCTCACTGCAAACCACTTCGCCTGAGTAATCGGGACAACCACACGGGTTCCCAGGCCTCCTCTGCCTGAACACGACGAAAAACAAGTGATAAAAAGACTAAACCAAGTGCGAGATCAATCGAATCATGTCTCCTCCGCCAGAGACCAGCCATGAAGTCGCACCACCCGCAAGACTCGTAACACCGGCGTACACACCCCGCGGGTGCCGCCCATTGTACATGTCTACAATCATCGGTGTACACTCCCCCGTTCTCATCGGCATCGAACGCTCAAGAAAACACTGACTCATGCCACAAAAGGAAAATAACAACGCACATATAGTCCTCGGGACCATATCAACTGCACGCCCAAGTCCTCACGACTCGGCGTCTCGAATTGCAATGAACAATTACCCAGATTACCACAAAAATATCGGGTACAACACCAAAAGGAAGGAAAAACACATCACACGACCTCAAATCTCAAGATTCTCAGATACAATCATTAGAAGGTAGATCAACCATAAATGGTTCGCAACCACAATACTAAAATATAGACCGAGTCAAACATCAATCCAAAAAACAAGGGAAAAAAATCAAGGTTACATCTCAAATATATCCGAAATCAACATCCTCCAGATCATCGAACTCCTCGATCTCATCAACTCGAGGAAGACCCAAATCTGAACTCGCTGCTCCTCATCGGCTGTCCATACCTCTGGCTCTCGAAGCCTGATAGGACCCCTTGGATGAAGTACGGACTGAAGTAATGAAATCTCTCGAGGCCCGTGAGCTCTCTCGAGACCTATTGTCACTAGAACTCCTACAGTATTTCTGAAGGTGTCCCTGCCTCCCACACAGAAAAAAAACAATAGCTGGCACAGTACAACGGGTACTAACATGCCCCGCTGAATCACAGTTAAAGCAAACAACAGTCGAACTCGTTGTCTGAGAAAAAGATGATTTCCCAGCACGAAGACGATTAGAAGACGACCTCTTGGATGTCGGAGCCCGATTTCCCTCTGAACGTATCGGCATCCTAGTCCTCCCACCAGAAGAAGCTGAAGGTTCTTTCCGAGCAAGCTCCTTGATCAAAAGCTCTGCTCCAAGAGGCTTCTCGATGAATTCGCCAAGTGAGTTACAATTATGATTGAACAACTGCATCCCCAACTGCGGGTTCAGCCTCTTGCTAAAATACTTGATCTTATCCGCCTCAGTACGGATAACAGATGAAGCAAACTGAAGAAGTCCCTGAAACTTCTCCGCAATAACAATAACACCCTCGTCCTTGACAGATTCGGGGTTCAAAACCTCCGACAGTTTGGCTTCACGAAGTGGAGCCGAATAATACCTCTCTAACATGAGAGTCTTGAACTCGCCCCAAGCACAGTCACAATCGGTGGGTTTCATGGAAAGCCACCACGAATAAGCACCCTTACTCAAATAGTAAGCCGCCACTGCCACCTTACTCTCTTCCGGACACTGAACCATGTCGAAGAGTTTATCAAAATATTCAAGCCAATGAACAATATCAGCTGGTTCTGAAGGACCCTCAAAGATAGGCGGCCTCTGACGAGAGATGTCGCTAATAATCTGACTCACTCTCCCGGTCTGTCCATAAAACGGCAGCTGGAGCCCCTGATGCGGTGGACCACGAACCACTGAGGTCTGTATGGTTTCCATTATCTACATCATTTGAGTCATCTGGGCCATCATGCCCCTCATAAGCAAGGAAGGGTCGATGTGATCACTCTTAGTCTGGTCGACTCCTCGAGTATGACGATCCGAAGGGGAACCGGTCACATAAGTCACATCTCCGGCCGAATTCTGATCCATCTCGGCATCCACACGCGCATAAACACGAGGTTCTAGGTTTTGGTCTGCTCTGCAGCCTTTGCCCCCTCTGCCACTGTAACACCCCCAGATCAAACCGGGAATATTACACGCCGCAGACCCTCTCCGTGAGGATCCACCAGGCTAGACATCAAAACAACACATTACATTACATACCGACGAATTAAAATAACGGACCAACAGACCGATTTGGTCTTTCGTCACTGACTTACAAATCAAAATACATAAACTCATCCAAACTCATACCCACACAAGGGTAAAATACTTGCAACAACGAACAATAAGACAGCGGAAAAGACAATACAATGGACTCACTAATCAACCCAAAGCGCCTTCGTGTGATTAGTATCATTCGTCTTTCATCATCCCTCGTGCCGATCCCGTGTCTTGCTCCCAAAACCTGCATGTACCGGACACAATACAGATATCCACCCCGATTACTCGGGGGTTAGCAAAACTCCACTGTTTCGCTAGTGCAAGTATAAAGTGCAAATACGAGCCATACACAACACATTCCGAGAATATAACGAAAGACTTCCCGAGATATATTTAGTTAAAAATAGTTCAAGTCTTGAAAGCAGAAACGAAGCAAGTAAGCATTTTGAAAACATTTCCAAATCTCGGGAGTTTTGAAAACATCAGAAATTGAAAAGTTCTTAATTACTCGAAAGCCATTTAGGGTCACAGCCCCAAAGTTTATTTTCCAAAATACAAATCCGTTTAACAAAACACGAGGTCCACGACCCAACCATTTCGGTCACAAAACACAGGGTCCACGACCCGATCATCCACTTCAATTCACTTACAAGGACACATTACACATTACACATTATTCGTATGCCATTCTAGCCAAGCATCAAGACTCGATATATAATGTCTCTCGACCCCGAGCTCAAAGCATTGTGATACTCCGGACAATATCACAATTAACGAAACATCAACATCATCCTCAAGATGAAAACCACAACTGGTAACCCGCTACCGTACCCCTTAGTATCGGCCCCCAGACGCCCCGTCGAACGCTCCGGGTGGGAAACCACTTCCGCGGCCATACCCCTTAGTATCGACCCCCAGACATCCCGTCAGACACTCCGGGTGGAAGTTCAACCACACACGCACCCAAGTCCACTTCCGTGGCCGTACCTCTTAGTATCGACCCCCAGACATCCCGTCGGACACTCCGGGTGGAAGGAACAACACACACACACACGTTCCAAAATCACAGTTGCAAACCACAAGCCTCAAAGGCCAATCACAGTATATATAGTCGAGGTACCTTACTAGAATGGCCATATTATCCATCACGTGCTCACGACCCAGAACTATAACAATTCACATAAACTCCCATATTCATCCATAACCACGTGACTCCAAGCACATAATTTGACAAAAGAATTACACTATACATTTACCAACGACATAATCATACGCAATGACATCACAAGAAAGTAAGGTGATCCTATACTCGACACTAGCACACATATTCAACTAAGCATATTAATTCCCGACACACACGGGTCACCTTTACGAAAACCATGATAGTAACTATACCGATTCTTTTGAAAAAAATGGTTATAAATATTTATCACATATCGACGATTAACAACCATAATATCCACAAAACACGAAATGTATGGGCAAGATACTTGCCTCGAAATCACGATCGCAATAAGACGACGGATAGGACGCGGTCGAATAGCTCCGAACCCCCGAACAATATCAAGAACGTGATAGCACCACGAGTATTACGAGAATAACACCACACGAATCATCAATCACCAAACGGGATTCAACATCGGAATCCTCGAACACCTATAAACCTCCGGAAGGAACAATAACACATGGTTACGACGAGAATCAAGGCTAAAACAACGGAAATCCCAACAAACTATCGAAGGGAAACTCATTGGGACATTTAATCGAACACTAAATGTTCAATAATTCCCAAGAACACTCGAATCGTCAATCGAGTTAAACAAACTCGATAAATGGATATGCAACCCATAGAACACGATTAATAACATCATACTACACCAATTGATGTATCAAAATCGGATTAGAAACGAAATCAAGAACAATTTCTCCAAAAAGTCAACTTGAAGGAAAATCAAGAATATACCTTGATTTGACGAAGAACACGGATTGGATGATGATATAATCCACAAGAATCTTCCAAAATGCCTTGGAAATGATTAGAATCGGCCAAGAACTCGATTTCCCGAGCCTCCCGTCGCCAGACGCCGAAAAAGGAAGAAAAATCGCGTGGAAAATGAAATCTGACCGAGCGAGGCTATATATAGCCGGCAGGGTTACGGCCGTAACCGGCAGGCCTTACGGCCGTAACTCGGTCCCTTACGGCCGTACTCGGCAAGCCTTACGGCCGTAACCGGCATTCGTCAAAAATATGCCCAGCACCAGCCGGACACTTACGGCCGTAACTCGCACACCTTACGGCCGTAACCGGCCTTCGTCAAAATCCGCCCAGCGCTCGTACGGCCGTACCCGATCACGCTTACGGCCGTAACTCGCACACCTTACGTCCGTAACCGGCACCTTACGGCCGTAACTCGGCTAGGCCAGCCCCTGCTCCGGCCGTGACTCGGCCGTGGCCACTCCGACGGCCCGGACGACCCCGAAACCTGAACCTGAGTAAAAATCGAAGATACGGTTACGAAGTACTCGCAAAGACGAATCCAAGCACTAAGAGAACACACGATTCCGACCATCCGAAGTGTCGGAATTCGGCAACGGAAGTAATTACCCCAAACTTTGGGAAATTACAAAAATGGCCCAAAACATCCGAAAATCACGATACGTGATCGAAACACCGAACCAAAGCTCGCAACATGAATAATAACATTAAATGAACTTGCGAGAAACTCGAAACAACAGTTTCGGACGAGATTCGCAAGAATCGAGCTCAAGTGCGGAAAAGTCGCTAAAAAGCACGGAACTCAACAAAACGACACCGAAACGAACTCGGATGACAAAAAGTGCAGAATTAATCATTCTCGAAATGACGAAACGGTCATGAGCGAGTCGTCAAAACGGACTTTCTCCGAAAAAAAGAAAATTACCGAAATTCGAAATTGCGGATATTACATTCTACCCTCCTTAAAAGAAGTTTCGTCCCGAAACTTGAAACAAGTAGGGGGAAGCAATATACCCTGCCAGGAAAACTCGACGAGATACGCAAAAACCGAAAACTCGCGCCCGACGGCGAAACGCTGCAAGAAACGCAAAGAGACATACGGCGTGAAAACACGCTCCACGACGACCAATACAACGTCGCCGTTAGGAACATAATAAAGTCAACAAGTGACAAGCGTCATCAAACAGATAATACAATCAAGTCGATTATCGGAACAATCACAAAACACATCCAACGAAAATCAATACGATTGACCAACCCAACGGTATATCAATCAAAACATGAGCCACACGCCGAACAAATACGGAATTCCACCGCCCAAGGGTTGGAAGATCGAAAACGAGACTAATTTCCCGAACTTAAGGGAATTTCGAAGGAGTCTGAATGTTCAACAATCACGAAACGAGATCAACAAAAACTGAACAATCAAACGATCGAACCACAAAGATCGAGACAACAAAAATCGAACGATCATGTTCGGATCACGAAGAACAATAAGGTTCAACCGACAACTCCGAGGTTCACATCTCGACTCGAGACAAAACATGATCCGGTGAAAACAACAAGATGCACACTCGCATAAGACCCACAGGAAAGGGAATAACAACTGAAAAGTCACAACGACGAACGAGTAATTCCGAAATAATACCACCCTCGTTCGATCAACAAAAGCAAGGGGCAGGACAAGCTCAGAAAACATCAATGAACATAAACGAGTCGACAGAGTCGAAAATACAGAAGTTCCAAATCCGATCCACTTTGAATAAAAGAACTAGTAGAACCAAAAGATGTTACTTCCGAACAAGGTTCACAAGAATCGAACCGAACTCGGAAAAGTCACAAATGATACCGTGTCGACCCAAAACAAGATCACGGCTCGTTCGAATGATGAACCCGAAATACAAAACAAGTTCAGACAGTATCAACGAACACGAGCGAATCGATAGATCGAGAAAGAGAAAATGAAGAAGTCCAAAACAATACGGGTATTACATTCGACCTCTTATAAAAGAAGGTCGTCCCGATACTCACAATAACGAAATCAAGGAGACGACACAACAGCAATCGACGAAACATCCTTCAAAGGCCTCTCAAAGCCGATTCGATATCTGTGCCGAAGCGCGAACTCCGAAAGTCTCGGTAGCCACCCGCAAATCAATTCGGTGACCCTCGAGTCCACACTCGAAATGTGTTACTGACGAGAAGGACAAATTGCACGTACATTCCCTCGGCACATCACGGTTGAAATGCCTCAGCTCGGCATACCGAAAATACAAATGCTAGATACAATGGAACATAACACCGCAAAACAACATACCGGAGATGCCAACTCAGCACAACAAGGAATCCTAACACATATCATATACAACGATTACCATCGTAAAGTAATACACACACAAACACTACAACAACGACGGTATCGTTTGGCGATCTCAATGGCCCGAACGATAACCAGCACGTAATACAAACATCATGAAACAATCACACATGTACACCAACGTACAAACCCAAGCTTCAACATCTCACACTCGTGTGGGACACGCAATCCACCACGAGACGAAAACCATTAAGTACCAGTTCACACCTCTCACAGAGGGCTAGTACAACAAATACGTGGCAACGCCTCAACGTTCATGCCACCAACTCGATCATATTCGGGAGTTAACATCATAGCAACAAAGCCAACATCATACATACATACCCAGCCCTCAAACAGGAATGGATAGGTTTTAAAAACGAAAACCTCATTCGAAAAATAATTTAGAAAAACACCGGTCGATCTTGAGTATCACATTTCCAAAAAAAAGTAAAAACGTGAAACATCATTATCGAGACTTTGGAAAACCATTTCGCATTTGATAAAAATGAGGACACTTTCTTTTAGTGAAAAGCTTTCAGAATATTCGACCCTCGGGTCTAAGTAAAAGTGTTTATAAAACATTGAAAATATCTCAAAACATTTTGGTCCTCGAGGTAGAAGAATTTTGAAACAGATTGTGGCACCTTAGAAGTACCGCGAGAAAACAATTCATTTGAAACGTACGTCTCGAAATTTATTTCTAAGATACTCAAGTTTTTGAAACTAATTCAATGCCAAAAAGGACGATGCCAAAAAGGCTAGAATGCCCAAAAATTTCAGGTAATCACACGGAACATCATAGCGCTGTGGGTCCCGCATCGGAACCCCAGGCTAAAAACCATTTACAAAAAAAAAAAAAAAAAGCCCAAAAAGGCCGATGACGGTAATATTTCAAAAACTCACAGAAGCCATTTACAAAATGCTAAATACCGTCATAAGAATTTCGCCAAAATGATCAAGGCCATAATGCCAAAAACTCGGTTAAGGGAATCGGTTTTCGAAATAAAACTCCATCGGTAAAATACCGAAAGTCATTACAAAAGAACTCACGCAGAGGATAAAATAAATACAGTCCAACATGCACAATCCAGCAACACTACTCCTCATATGAACGAAATATGAGGGTCAAATAACCACATATCAAGAAATCAAAATCCATAAGAGGATTCCGTCACTAATCAAATAATCATAAAATAGCTCGTGACACACGAGGCACAACACAAAGAAGGGAGACTTACAGCCACAAGTCGCACGAAGATGATGATCGCCCACGATACTAATCACGACCAACAAACTCAGACGACGCGTCGCGACACGACTCAGTCAGACAAAATCTGACAATACAAGACTCAACAACACATAACTCGACCCGACAGCCTAGGTTTCCTCAACCTAAGCTCTGATACCATAAATGTAACACCCCCAGATCAAACCGGGAATATTACACGCCGCAGACCCTCTCCGTGAGGATCCACCAGGCTAGACATCAAAACAACACATTACATTACATACCGACGAATTAAAATAACGGACCAACAGACCGATTTGGTCTTTCGTCACTGACTTACAAATCAAAATACATAAACTCATCCAAACTCATACCCACACAAGGGTAAAATACTTGCAACAACGAACAATAAGACAGCGGAAAAGACAATACAATGGACTCCGACTAACTGAACCCAAAACTGGCCTTCGTGTGATTAGTATCATTCGTCTTTCATCATCCCTCGTGCCGATCCTGTGTCTTGCTCCCGAAAACCTGCATGTACCTGGACACAATACAGAAATCCACCCCCCGATTACTCGGGGGTTAGCAAAACTCCACTGTTTCGCTAGTGCAAGTATAAAGTGCAAATACGAGCCATACACAACACATTCCGAGAATATAACGAAAGACTCCCCGAGATATATTTAGTTAAAAATAGTTCAAGTCTTGAAAGCAGAAACGAAGCAAGTAAGCATTTTGAAAACATTTCCAAATCTCGAGAGTTTTGAAAACATCAGAAATTGAAAAGTTCTTAATTACTCGAAAGCCATTTAGGGTCACAAATTCCAAAGTTTATTTTCCAAAATACAAATCCGTTTAACAAAACACGAGGTCCACGACCCAACCATTTCGGTCACAAAACACAGGGTCCACGACCCGATCATCCACTTCAATTCACTTACAAGGACACATTACACATAACACATTATTCGTATGCCATTCTAGCCAAGCACCAAGACTCGATATATAATGTCTCTCGACCCCGAGCTCAAAGCATTGTGATACTCCGGACAATATCACAATTAACGAAACATCAACATCATCCTCGAGATGAAAACCACAACTGGTAACCCGCGACCGTACCGCTTAGTATCGGCCCCCAGACGCCCCGTCGAACGCTCCGGGTGGGAAACCACTTCCGCGGCCGTACCCCTTAGTATCGACCCCCAGACATCCCGTCAGACACTCCGGGTGGAAGTTCAACCACACACGCACCCAAGTCTACTTCCGTGGCCGTACCCCTTAGTATCGACCCCCAGACATCCCGTCGGACACTCCGGGTGGAAGGAACAACACACACACACGTTCCAAAATCACAGTTGCAAACCACAAGCCTCAAAGGCCAATCACAGTATATATAGTCGAGGTACCTTACTAGAATGGCCATATTATCCATCACGTGCTCACGACCCAGAACTATAACAATTCACATAAACTCCCATATTCATCCATAACCACGTGACTCCAAGCACATAATTTGACAAAAGAATTACACTATACATTTACCAACGACATAATCATACGCAATGACATCACAAGAAAGTAAGGTGATCCTATACTCGACACTAGCACACATATTCAACTAAGCATATTAATTCCCGACACACACGGGTCACCTTTACGAAAACCATGATAGTAACTATACCGATTCTTTTGAAAAAAATGGTTATAAATATTTATTTAGCACATATCGACGATTAACAACCATAATATCCACAAAACACGAAATGTATGGGCAAGATACTTGCCTCTAAATCACGATCGCAATAAGACGACGGATAGAACGCGGTCGAATAGCTCCGAACCCCCGAACAATATCAAGAACGTGATAGCACCACGAGTATTACGAGAATAACACCACACGAATCATCAATCACCAAACGGGATTCAACATCGGAATCCTCGAACACCTATAAACCTCCGGAAGGAACAATAACACATGGTTACGACGAGAATCAAGGCTAAAACAACGGAAATCCCAACAAACTATCGAAGGGAAACTCATTGGGACATTTAATCGAACACTAAATGTTCAATAATTCCCAAGAACACTCGAATCGTCAATCGAGTTAAACAAACTCGATATATGGATATGCAACCCATAGAACACGATTAATAACATCATACTACACCAATCGATGTATCAAAATCGGATTAGAAACGAAATTAAGAACAATTTCTCCAAAAAGTCAACTTGAAGGAAAATCAAGAATATACCTTGATTTGACGAAGAACACGGATCGATGATGATATAATCCACAAGAATCTTCCAAAATGCCTTGAAATGATTAGAATCGGCCAAGAACTCGATTTCCCGAGCCTCCGTCGCGACGCCGAAAAGGAAGCGTGGAAAATGAAATCGCCGAGCCAGCTATATAGCCGGCAGGTTACGATCAGAATCGGCAGCCTTACGGCCGTAACTCGGTCCCTTACGGCCGTACTGCAAGCCTTACGGCCGTAATCGCATTCGTCAAAAATCGCCAAAGACTAAATGGACACTTACGGCCAGAATCGCACACCTTACGGCCGAATCGGCCTTCACAAAATCCGCCCAGTGACGGCCAGACCCGATCACGCTTACGGCCGTAACTCGCACACCTTACGGCCGTAACGGCACCTTACGGCCGTAACTCGGCCAAGCCGCCCGGCCGTGACTCGGTCGTGGCCACTCCGACGGCCCGGACGACCCCGAAACCCGAACCTGAGTAAAAATCGAAGATACGGTTACGAAGTACTCGCAAAGACGAATCCAAGCACTAAGAGAACACACGATTCCGACCATCCGAAGTGTCGGAATTCGACAACGGAAGTAATTACCCCAAACTTTGGGAAATTACAAAAATGGCCCAAAACATCCGAAAATCACGATACGTGATCGAAACACCCAACCAAAGCTCGCAACATGAATAATAACATTAAATGAACTTGCGAGAAACTCGAAACAACAGTTTCGGACGAGATTCGCAAGAATCGAGCTCAAGTGCGGAAAAGTCGCTAAAAAGCACGGAACTCAACAAAACGACACCGAAACGAACTCGGATGACAAAAAGTGCAGAATTAATCATTCTCGAAATGACTAAGCGGTCATGAGCAAGTCGTCAAAACGGACTTCCGCCGAAAAAAAGAAAATTACCGAAATTCGAAATTGCGGATATTACAGCCACGACCTCGGATTCCTCTTTCCATACTGAAGGAATAACGCTCGATCATGAACAAGGCTCAAATATGCCTCAACGGCCAATCCACAATGCTAAGTCAATAGCCAAGTACAAGTATATATACTCAACAGATAAACAATCACCTCAAACATGCTAATCATAGCCAATATTGAGCCATACGCTCCAAAACAAATAATCATGAATGAATCGTAACACAAATATTACATACAGGTTTTCAACATATCATGTATAATCAATGACATAATGAATGTATGAACATAAAAGAGAATCGAGTCCTTACATAGGTCATACGAAGCTTCGAGGTCTTGCCATACTAGTCTTCACTGACGACGATTCGATGAAAGAATGACTCATACAGTCGTCCAACTACCACGACTCACAAAACCCGACTATCCAGATTGTCATAACCTGACAGTTCACTACTACCGCGTCGGTAGAGCCACATAACTCACATATTAGGGTATCTCACAACCCAATTCTCTGATACCATCTTCTGTAACACCCCCAAATCCCATTGGGTTATTATAGTATCGTGGACCCCACACCAGGAGTTCCACCAGGCGGACATGACTAGGATACAACAAACTGACCAAAAGGGGAATCACAATTCCCTACACTGACATCCAACAATAATATTTCGATATGGAATTTCAATGACAACATTGGGCCTACATGGCCAAAATAAAATACAACAACATCCACGAGCCTTGCTCGGATAACACAAAATGACAATGACTGATAAAATTGGAGTACTCCAAACTGTCTGACCGACATGAACACCAAAACATCTCGGACTAGTATCGCTCGAATGCCTCGATGCCATCGTCATGCCCCTGTGTCTGAACTCTCTCCTTGCAAGCACCTAAAACATGAAAACATGTTCCGCCCCCACGGGGTCAGTCATCCAGATAATGAATATCAAATACATGTAGAACATGATATGCATCCAAAGGCAGAATGAACAGTACAACAATATTAGACGAGATGCTCACAAACCAAAGTAAGAATCAGGAATTCGTGAAACACTATGCCCACGGCATACGATCAGTACCTGCTCAATAGGTTAGAACATAAGTGCCCAACGGCGAATCATCAATACATAACATAACAATGCATTACCCGAAGGTAAACCAAGCCAACACTGAAATAGATACGAATCACAATGCCCGAAGGCTCCAACAGAAATACCGATACAACATAAAGGTCTGAAAGCCCTCGCATTTAAGCCGCCAAGATATTACAAAGGTCTCAAAACCACTGGCCAAGCCGTTAATCATCACAATGGCCCGAAGCCAAACAGCTTAAGTCGTATCAATGAGGGCCGGCCACGGCACGGCCGTATCACAATGAGGGCCGAAGCCACGGCACGAAGCCGTATCACAATGAGGGCCGAAGCCACGGCACGAAGCCGTATCACAATGAGGGCCGAAGCCACGGCACGAAGCCGTATCACAATGAGGGCCGAATCCACGGCACGAAGCCGTATCACAATTAGGGCTGAAGCCACGACACGAAGCCGTATCACAATGAGGTCATCCAATGACCGTGACCTGCTGAATTGCAGGTGCTAGGAAACCAACCGTGAAGGTTCAAGCCTCAGACTTACCCATCGAGTACTAGCCGAACTAGCCTCCACAATTAGTCGCAAACGGCAATGATTACAAGATTATCGAATTCGCAAGAATAATAGTGTGCTGCCTTGAATCGGCTAACACGATAAAAAATACTCACGGATGGGCACCGTCCTCAGCGGTCCCAATTCAAAATACTTCGACTGCCTTGGAATGGCCAATCCATCACGACGACTCAATGGATGGGAACTATCCTCGACAGTCCCAATTCAATACACTGATCACCTTAGAACGGTCGATCGATAACACGATACAACGGATGGAAAATGTCTTAGATAATCCCAATTCAATACGTCAATTACCTTAGAACGGTTAATCGATAACCAATAATACACCGGATGGGAATTATCTTAGATAATCCCAATTCAATACGTCGATTACCTTAGAACGGTCTATCGATAACCAATGATACGTTAGAATGGATATCCCGGCGCCTTAAACTGACCACCGAAACAGAGATGATAAACGAATATATCAAACGCCTTCAATCGGCCAATACAACATCATAGCAACAGTTCCAATTCGACAATAACGATTCAATGATGCCTCAAAACGACATTAACGTCAACAATAATAATCGATACATCGATACCACGAACCGGCTATCGACAACATCAGTATCAACAAGAATCTCAATGCCTTAAACCGGCCGTTAACGAATAACAATAACATCTAGCATAATTGCCGAAAGGTATTGCATCAAACAATTCCCGAATATCAACAAATCACGAAGAGACTAAGTCTCGAAATGATAAAATACATTCATACACATATATGATAACATTAATCTCATTGACCAGTACAAGTATAAAACTTTCCTCAAACCGAAGGCGAGAAAGTCCTTCCACGATCAACGTCCTGGTATGAAATGACGAACGGCGCCTCCCGACGATCGCAAACACTCGAACAACCTTGAATGAAAACGATTCATTCAATAACACAAAATCAATAGAAACAACACCAAGGACAATCCCGATTCAACCCCGAATCGATTAAACTCTATCAACGAATGTCATAGTTCTCAACTATGAATTCTAACATCCTCCAAAATCTCAAAATCGACATGATCAAATGTTCTTAACACTTGTGAAAACAATTCAACAAGATTCACTTAAGAACAATCATCAAAACGAACATCTCCAAAATGACAATATCACTATCATCATCAAATTGGTTCTCCTACAATGATAATATCATAAATATCATCACTAACACCTCAATAACATCATCATCACAACAGACATGATGTCTAGACTAAAATTCTTCATCAACACATCATGAATTTGGATTAAACAACATGATTCACTCAACCATTTTCAAATTATGATAATCATCTCCTTAATCATCATAAATCCTTACTAAAATGGTTATAATCTTTCAAGAACACCACCAACAACAATAATCATCTCAAGACTATGTTAATCATATAACAAGCTTAACATAATCCTTCCTAGATATGATTATAACCTCCAAACAATCTAAAACATCAAGAACATAATCATACTCAAGCTATACCAACATGTTCTTCATCAAAAGTTTATCCAAACTATGAAGAATCATGATATACTCCATCAATCAACCAATACCCGAAGAAAACAACAACATCATCATCAAACTCGAAAATCACTTGAAGAACAAGAGATTGAGGGAACTTACCAAAGAGGAACAAGAAGAACTCTCCAAACAACAAAGGAGCACCAACAAGCTTTCAACTTCAAGCTCCAAATCAAGTTAGGATGATCAAAAACATGTTGGAAGAGGCTAAATATGAAGAACAAGTCCAGAGGGATGGTTCTAAGGAGAGAAAATGATTTTTGGTTCGTGAGGAAATGAAATATGAAACCAACATAAATAGACTGACAAGCTCGTTACGTACGCTATACACAATGGTTAACGTACGTAGTAGGCATTACGTATGCTATGTCAAGACATTAACGTACGTAATGTAAATCCAGAACTTACTGTCCAAAAACACAAAGATCTTAACGTACGTAAACTAGAAGCTATTTTGTACGTTAACAAGCTATATGACTTACGTACGTAGAGTTCACCTCTTAACATATGTAAGGGTCCGTTGACTGCAATAGTGATATCCGATCGGAAGATACTCGGGACCCACCGGCCGAATGTGACTACGAGGAAGGTTCCTACCACCTACCAAGCATTACGTACGTAACCTTGCAGGCATAACGTACGTAATGTTAACAAAGCTAGCGTACGCAATGCTACATCCGTAGTGTACGTTAAGGCTAGTATAATTAGCCAAAAATCCAAACTCTCCAACCAACATTCAAACGACGAAACCAACCCGACGACAAGTATAAATATTCCGATCCCAAAATATTCCAATACAATATACATTGTATCAGTCCAAAACAACAACACTTGTACAATTCCAAATGAATACGTACAAATCAACAGT
This sequence comes from Orobanche coerulescens, assembly GCA_033398695.1. NCBI lineage: Eukaryota > Viridiplantae > Streptophyta > Magnoliopsida > Lamiales > Orobanchaceae > Orobanche > Orobanche coerulescens. The sequence goes on along the minus strand of CM065805.1, from coordinate 54,657,243 downwards.
AACACGAAAAAAAATATTACCACCGGATATTACATACTCTCCCCCTTAAAAAGAGTTTCGTCCCCGAAACTCAGGGTACACAACAAGGCATAAAGACTATCCATCAGGATAAGAAAACAACATCTCCAGGAATACTTCTCACTGCGAACCACTCCGCTTGAGTAATCGGGCCAACCACACGGGTTCCCACGTCTCCTCTGCCTGAACACGACGAAAAAAAAGTGATAAAAACACTAAACCAAGTGCGAGATCAATCGAATCATGTCTCCTCCGCCAGAGACCAGCCAGGAAGTCGCACCACCCGCAAGACTCATAACACCGGCGTACACACCCCACGGGTGCCGCCCATTGTACATGTCTATAATCATCGGTGTACACTCCCCATTCTCATCGGCATCGAACGCTCAAGCAAACACTGACTCATGCCACAAAAGGAAAATAACAACGCACATATAGTCCTCAGGACCATATCAACCGCACGCCCAAGTCCTCACGACTCGGCGTCTCGAATTGCAATGAACAATTACCCAGATTACCACAAAAATCTCGGGTACAACACCAAAAGGAAGGAAAAACACATCACATGACCTCAAATCTCAAGATTCTCAGATATAATCATTAGAAGGTAGATCAACCATAAATGGTTCGCAACCACAATACTAAAATATAGACCGAGTCAAACATCAATCCGAAAAACATGGGAAAAACAAATCAAGGTTACATCTCAAATGTATCCGAAATCAACATCCTCCAGATCATCGAACTCCTAAATCTCATCGACTCGAGGAAGACCCAAATCTGAACTCGCTGCTCCTCCTCGGTTGTCCATACCTCTGGCTCTCGAAGCCTGGTAGGACCCCTTGGATGAAGTACGGACTGAAGTAACGAAATCTCTCGAGGCCCGTGAGCTCTCTCGAAACCTATTTTCACTAGAGCTCCTACAGTATTTCTGAAGGTGTCCATGCCTCCCACACAGAAAACAAATAATAGCTAGCACGGTACAATGGGTACTAACGTGCCCTGCTGAATCACGGTTAAAGCAAACAACAGTCGAACTCGTTGTCTGAGAAAAAGATGATTTCCCAGCACGAAGACGATTAGAAGATGACCTCTTGGACGTCGGAGCCCGATGTCCCTCTGAACGTATTGGCATCCTAGTCCTCCCACCAGAAGAAGTTGAAGGTTCTTTCCGAGCAAGCTCCTTGATCAAAAGCTCTACTCCAAGAGCCTTCTTGATGAATTCGCCATGTGAGTTACAATTATGATTGAACAACTGCATCCTCAACTGCGGGTTCTGTAATATCCGGAATTTCTACTACTGTTGTTTGATATTATTTTATCCGAGTTATATTGTACAACGTGGAATCTGTACAGTAGGGATAAAATAAATAAAGGACTGAGATGTCAGTATCGGTATAATTGTCGTATCTGGTCGACAGTTACATTTGAGGATATCGTGTATCAGGTTATCGTACTTTCGATATAGAGTATATTGTATAAGAATGTTATTGGATTCAGTATATGTATTCAGTAAGTGTATATGTGTTTTCGGTATGTCGAGACAAAGGTACTTGATTGGAAATGGCTAAGTGTAACATTATTAGCGCACGCTAATAATCATGAGTAGCGCACGCTATCGTGCAGGATTAGCGCACGCTACGGATATAAGATAACGCACGCTAATACAAACCGATCGGAAGGAATCTACGCGTGGACCAGGCCACTTTCGGCGCACGTTCTGATAAGTCAACGGATGTTGTAATGTAGTGTTAGCGCACGCTAATGCATGTTGATTAGCGCACGCTAACTATATATCGGTCAACAGGGAATCTTGGCTTTATTGGTTGATTTCGGCTGGTGGGGTCACGAGCATCTTCGTGGTAGGTGTAGACTGTAGCAAGTCAACTCGTATTAGCGCACGCTAAGGTAAATGACTTGCGTACGCTAGGCAGGATGTTTTACGTACGTTAATGCATGGGCATTACGTACGTAAGCTAGTTTACGAAGCAAGGCAGTAGCCTGGGCTTCGATAGCGCACGCTAACAAAGTCAGTTAGCGCACGCTAAGGCGGTAGCGCACGCTAAACATGAGATGTTAGCGCACGCTAATAATGAATATTATAAAAAGGGACAGAAGGGTGTTATGAAGCATTTCGTCCATTCCTTCCTTGCAACCGAGAGAGAGTTTTTAGAAAGAGGTTTGAGGTCTCAAACACTGAGAGATGGTAATCTTTAACAACATTAGATTGAGAGCTTGGATTCAAGCCTTGTTCTTCAAGTTGTTCATGATTCTTTGGATGGAGTTCTAGTGTTCTTCTTTTTGGTTCGTCTAAACCGTAATCTTCGTATTCCTTTGTTAATGGTTCGTTTTCTTGGATGATTTCATGTAAGGAGCATGTTGGATAATCATATGATGATGTTATATGAGATTCAATGGAATTTTGATAAGAGTTTCGGATGTTAGTTAAGATTCTTCATACCATAAGGATGTTGATTCATTTAACCCGATCTAAGAAGGATTTCTGAATCTTGGTAATTATATTGGTCGATTTAGATGAGATGAATCATGATACTAGGTTGAATTCCAGATTTAGCATGATACGATCCTTGTTATCGAGTCGGTTTGATTGTTGATGTTGTTATTGATATATGGACATTGACATGATCATGGTGATAATTATGGGGTCGTTTATCTTCAAGAGATATGGAGATTTATGTCTTCCTTCATTCGGTTTCGTAGTCGCAAGATGTGAGTCGATGTTTGGAATGCATGCCACTGAACAGCATTAGCGCACGCTAAGCTTATTGGTTAGCGCACGCTAATGGGACAACTTAGCGCACGCTACGTTATGCGTTTAACGTGCGCTAAGTAGGCGAGACGATGCGATATTTTTGTGTTTTGATTATGATTTCTTGATGGTTTGATTTTGTTTGTTCATTGCGTTTATTCGAGGTTGTGTGAACCGTTGAGTTCGATTGGTTAGTTTTGTCGGTTGTTGATTGTTATCGGATGTATGTTATTTGATTACTTCGATAGGTTGAGATTATTGATCGGCGATTATAACCGGATGTTGCGGTCGTGTTCGAGCGTGTTCGTGAATTGCATGGTCGTGGCCGAGGCTCGTAGACGAAGGCATTGTGGTCGTAGCGGCTTCATCATCATCGTATCGGTATCGAGGCAAGTTATTACTTGCTCGGTTATAATATTTAATGAATGGTTTCGATTTCATTTCGTTTATAATGCATATAGCGATGATTATTATTGTGAACTCGGGTATTCGGATCGCATATCGTTCTTTCGATTCGGGAGGTAAATCATAATGTATATGCTTTATCTCAGTTATTGGTATGTTCGAGTATCGAGGTTACATTATGGTAAAGACGAGGATATGAGTATCTATAGTTCATTGTACGTTTGGATCGCCGAGCATTGAGGATAATCGTCGGTGATGATTGGACATCGAGGTTGCTCCCGAAGGACTCGGTCAAGTATTCCATATTGATTATGGTTTAATGTTATTTATTTTGGTCTCGTACATTTTCTTTCATGTTGTTGAACATGAAGTCATCCTAGTAAATTGTCATGTTGTCGTGCATGTTATGTTGTTCATGTTGATGAACATGTTGATTTGCATATGTGTATGCATATTGTGTTGTTTATGTTGTGTAAATAATCCGATGGGATTATGAGGATCTATGCTGAGGGCGCTGGATCGAATGTCCATCATGCGTTGGTTCGACGGGATCATCATAAGGATCTATGCTGAGGGCGCTGGATCGTTGGACAGGTTTTCCACCATGCGTTGGTTCGACGGGATCATCATGGGGATCTATGTTGAGGGCGCTGGATCGTTGGATTACCAGTATTGTGTTGATGGAATCTTGTGAATTCGCATCATTGATTTTATCATGTGCTATTGTTCATATGTGTATGGTTGGTTATCCACCTTATGCTGATCCGATAGGATCAACAAAGGGATCTATGCTGAGGGCGCTGGATCGTCGGATTTCCATTGAGTATACATGATTGTTATTGTTGTGATCATATTGACGTGGTCATATGAGTATGCAATTGTAGGTCTTGTGTTAGGACCGTGTCCGTATTGCATTGTTCTGATCTCGGATTAGACTGATATGATTTTCGTGGCACTTCATATCTTGAGGTATATTCCGTATTTCCTTTGGTATTTGTCTTTGATGGACAATCGGTTATCGTTTTGGGATTTGATGATGTTATTCGATGGATCGTATTGGTCAGAAATAGTATATTTCCGTATCGTGAGTTGGTGATGATAGTTTGAGAATCTTGAGTATTGTTTGACGTACAATACAGATATTATGTTCGAGTTTATTGGTTAATCGAGTACAGGATGTGAAATGTGATAATGGTTATTCTGATGAGAATTTCTTGAGTAAGTAAAGTTATGGCGGTAAGATTACGTTGGTCGTATTCTTATGTTGTATTCTCATTGGTATGTAATTATTAATGTCTTGTGACGGTTATCATTGTTGGATATTATGGCTGACCCCTTCGTGGGATTTATTTTTAGGTTCTTGGAGTATCGAGCTTGTAGCGGTCGTGAAGAGATGAGCTTCCCGGAGGATACTGGCTAGGACATGTTCTGTGCATTGAGTTTCTTGATTGGTTCTTGTATTCCGCTGCGTGAGTATTTTGAGACGCTCTTTTGGTATCTGGTAACTGAGGTTACTTTGGAAACCATTTTCTAAACTTTTGAGTTTCGGCCGTTTGGCCTTGTTATTTCAAATGAGTTTTTCCGACGGTTTTTGATAAATGGATTTTTATAAGTCTTTGTGAATTTTTTTTACAGATAGCACCGTCGTTGGCCTCTTGGGCATTTGTAAATGTTTGCGAAAATTTCATTTAGCCTTGTAGGTTCCATATCGGGGCCCACGGCGCTGTAATATTTCCGGTTAAATCTGGGGGTGTTACAGGTTCAGCCTCTTACTAAAATACTTGATCTTATCCGCCTCAGTACGGATAACAGATGAAACAAACTTAAGAAGTCTTTGAAACTTCTCCACAATAACAATAACACCCTCGTCCTCGACGGATTCGGGGATCAAAACCTCCGACAGTTTGGCTTCACGAAGTGGAGCCGGATAATACCTCTCTAACATGAGAGTCTTGAACTTTCCCCAAGCACAATCACCATCGGTGGGTTTCACGGAAAGCCACCACGAATAAGCACCCTTACTCAAATAGTAAGCCGCCACTACCACCTTACTCTCTTCCGGACACTGAACCATGTCGAATAGTTTATCAAAATGTTCAAGCCAATGAACAATATCAGCTGGTTCTGAAGGACCCTCAAAGATAAGCGGCCTCTGACGAGAGATGTCGCCAATAATCTGACTCACTCTCCCGGTCTGTCCATAAAACGACACCTGGAGCCCCTGCTTCGGTGGACCACGAACCACTGAGGTATGTGTGGTTTCCATTATCTGCGTCATTTGAGTCATCTGGGCCATCATGCCGCTCATAAGCAAGGAAGGGTCGATGTGATCACTCTCAGTCTGGTCGACTCCTCGAGTATGATGATCTGAAGGGGAACCGGTCGCATAAGTCACATCTCCGGCCGAATTCTGATCCATCTCGGCATCCGCACGCGTATAAACACGAGGTTCTGGGTTTCGGTCTGCTCTGCAGCCTTTGCCCCCTCTGCCACGACCTCGGATTCCTCTTTCCATACTAAAGGAATAACGCTCGATCATGAACAAGGCTCAAATATGCCTCAACGGCCAATCCACAATGCTAAGTCAATAGCCAAGTACAAGTATATATACTCCACAGATAAACAATCACCTCAAACATGCTAATCATAGCCAATATTGATCCATACGCTCCAAAACAAATAATCATGAACGAATCGTAACACAAATATTACATACAGGTTTTCAACAAATCATGTATAATCAATGACATAATGAATGTATGAACATGAAAGAGAATCGAGTCCTTACACGGGTCATACGAAGCTTCGAGGTCTTGCGATACTAGTCTTCACTGACGACGATTCGATGAAAGAATGACTCATACAGTCGTCCAACTACCACGACTCACAAAACCCGACTGTCCAGATTGTCATAACCTAACAGTTCACTACTACCGCGTCGGTAGAGCCACATAACTCACATATCAGGCTATCTCACAACCCAATTCTCTGATACCATCTTTTGTAACACCCCTAAATCCCATTGGGTTATTATAGTGCAGTGGACCCCACACCAGGAGTTCCACCAGGCGGACATGACTAGGATACAACAAACTGACCAAAAGGGGAATCACAATTCCCTACACTGACATCCAACAATAATATTCCGATATGAAATTTCAACGACAATAGTGGGCCTACATGGCCAAAATAAAATACAGCAAAATCCACGGGCCTTGCTCGGATAACACAAAATGACAATGACTGATAAAACTGGAGTACTCCAAACTGTCTGACCGACATGAACACCAAAACATCTCGGACTAGTTTCGCTCGAATGCCTCGACGCCATCGTCATGCCCCTGTGTCTGAACTCTCTCCTTGCAAGCACCTAAAACATAAAAACATGTTCTGACCCCACGGGGTCAGTCATCCAGATAATGAATATCAAATACATGTACAACATGATATGCATCCAAAGGCAGAATGAACAGTACAACAATGGTAGATGAGATGCTCACAAACCAAAGTAAGAATCAGGCATTCGTGAAACACTATGCCCACGGCATACAATCAATACCTTCTAAAGAGGTTAGAACATAAGTGCCCAACGGCGAATCATCAATACATAACATAACAATGCATTACCCGAAGGTAAACCAAGCCAACACTGAAATAGATACGAATCACAATGCCCGAAGGCTCCAACAGAAATACCGATACATGACAAAGGTCTGAAAGCCCCTCGGAAGAAGCTGCCAAGATATTACAAAGGTCTGAAACCACTCAGCCGAAGCTGTCAATCATCACAATGGCCCGAAGCCAAAACAGCCTGAAGCTGTATCAATGAGGGCTGAAGCCACGACACGAAGCCGTATCACAATGAGGTCCAAAGCCACGGCACGAAGCCGTATCACAATGAGGGCCGAAGCCACGGCACGAAGCCGTATCACAATGAGGGCCGAAGCCACGGCACGAATCCGTATCACAATGAGGGCCGAAGCCACGACACGAATCCGTATCACAATGAGGTCATCCAATGACCGTGACCTGCTGAATTGCAGGTGCTGGGAAACCAACCGCGAAGGTTCAAGCCCCAGACTTACCCATCGAGTACTAGCCGAACTAGCCTCCACAATTAGTCGCAAACAGCAACGATTACAAGATTATCGAATTCGCAAGAATAATAGTGTGCTGCCTTGAATCGGCTAACACGATAAAAAATACTCACGGATGGGCACCGTCCTCAGCGGTCCCAATTCAAAATACTTCGACTGCCTTGGAATGGCCAATCGATCATGACGACTCAATGGATGGGAACTATCCTCGACAGTCCCAATTCAATACACCGATCACCTTAGAACGGTCGATCGATAACACGATACAACGGATGGAAAATGTCTTAGATAATCCCAATTCAATATGTCGATTACCTTAGAACGGTTAATCGATAACCAATAATAAACCGGATGGGAATTATCTTAGATAATCCCAATTCAATACGTCGATTACCTTAGAACGGTTAATCGATAACCAATGATACAACGGATGGGAATTATCTTCGATAATCCCAATTCAATACGTCGAATACCTTAGAATGGTCAATCGATTACCAATGATACATTAGAATGAATATCCCGGCGCCTTAAACCGACCACCGAAATAGAGATGATAAATGAATATATCAAACGCCTTCAATCGGCCAATACAACATCATAGCAACAATTCCAATTCGACAATAACGATTCAACGATGCCTCAAAACGACATTAACGTCAACAATAATAATCTATACATCGATACCGCGAACCGGCTATCGACAACATCAGTATCAACAAGAATCTCAATGCCTTAAACCGGCCGTTAATGAATAACAATAACATCTAGCATAATTTCCGAAATGTATTGCATCAAACAATTCCCGAATATCAACAAATCACGAAGAGACTAAGTCTCGAAATGATACAATACATTCATACACATATATGATAACATTAATCTCATTGACCAGTACAAGTATAAAACTTGCCTCAAACCGAAGGCGAGAAAGTCCTTCCACGATCAACGTCCTGGCACGAAACGACGAACGACGCCTCCCGACGATCGCAAACACTCGAACAACCTTGAATGAAAACGATTCATTCAATAACACAAAATCAATAGAAACAACACCAAGGACAATCCCGATTCAACCCCGAATCAATTAAACTCTATCAACGAATGTCATAGTTCTCAAATATGAATTCTAACATCCTCTAAAATCTCAAAATCGACATGATCAAATGTTCTTAACACTTGTGAAAACAATTCAAAGATTCACTTAAGAACAATCATCAAAACGAACATCTCCACAATGACAATATCACTATCATCATCAAATTGGTTCTCCTACAATGATAATATGATAAATATCATCACTAACACCTCAAGAACATCATCATCCCAACAAACATGATGTCTAAACGAAAATTCTTCATCAACACATCATGAATTTGGATTAAACAACAAGATTCACTCAACCATTTTCAAATTATGATAATCATCTCTTAAATCATCATAAATCCTTACTAAAATGGTTATAATCATTCAACAACACCACCAACAACAATAATCATCTCAAGACTATGTTAATCATATAACAAGCTTAACATAATCCTTCCTAGACATGATTATAACCTCCAAACAATCTAAAACATCAAGAACATAATCATACTCAAGCTATACCAACATGTTCTTCATCAAAACTTTATCCAAACTATGAAGAATCATGATATACTCCACCAATCAACCAATACCCGAAGAAAACAACAACAACAACAACATCATCAAACTCGAAAATCACTTGAAGAACAAGAGATTGGGGGAACTTACCAAAGAGGAACAAGAAGAACTCTCCAAACACCAAAGGAGCACCAACAAGCTTTCAACGCCAAGCTCCAAATCAAGTTAGGATGATCAAAAACATGTTGGAAGGGGCTAAATATGAAGAACAAGTCCAGAGGGATGGTTCTAAGGAGAGAAAATGATTTTTGGTTCGTGAGGAAATGAAATACGAAACCAACATAAATAGACTGACAAGCTCGTTACGTACGCTATACACAATGGTTAACGTACGTAGTAGGCATTATGTACGCTATGTCAAGACATTAACGTACGTAATGTAAATCCAGAACTTACTGTCCAAAAACACGAAGACCTTAACATATGTAAACTAGAAGCTATTACGTACGTTAACAAGCTATCTGACTTACGTACGTAGAGTTCACCTCTTAACATACGTAAGGGTTCGTTGACTGCAATAGTGATATCCGATCGGAATATGCTCGGGACCCACCGGCCAAAAGTGACTACGAGGAAGGTTCCTACCACCTACCAAGCATTACGTACGTAACCTTGCAGGCATAACGTACGTAATGTTAACAAGCTAGCGTACGCAATGCTACATCCGTAGCGTACGTTAAGGCTAGTATAATTAGCCAAAAATCCAAACTCTCCAACCAACATTCAAATGACGAAACCAACCCGACGACAAGTATAAATATTCCGATCCCGAAATATTCCAATACAATATACATTGTATCAGTCCAAAAAAACAACACTTGTACAATTCCAAATGAATACATAAAAATCAACAGTAACATGAAAAAAAATATTACCATCGGATATTACAGTATATGCGTAGCTCGATCGATCCTCGTAGGGATTCAGATCGAATTAATTTTTGTTTTACCACTTTCGTTGGGCTTTCGTATTAAGCACCGAATCCCAACACATAACGGCTGTAACCAGCAAGGCATTACGGTCATAACTAGGCCATGCCTTGCGGCCGTAACTCAGCCATGCATTGCGGCCGTAATCGACTAAGCCTTACGGCTGTAACCGACCGTGCCTTAAGGCCATAACTCGGCCAGGCCTTACGATCGAAACTCGGCCATTTCGACAGCCCGGTTAGATGTTCAACAACGTCTCGGTCACATTAGCACACTGACTATGATTCAAAACAATAAAGAGAAAATTACGAAACATAACATACCACACTACACGCACACATTTAATCAAATAAAAGCACGCAACAAGTCTCACTCGACGAACACTACAACAGAATATATCATACCGTTCATGACAGAAAAACGAATTCCACATAATCATAATGAAACGATATAACCGACACCCAACGACAAATAGTTCAAGACAACCAGAATAAAATCTCGGGTATTACACTAATCCCCACAGTATCATGATACTACTTATCTCTATTCACTTTCCAAAACCACAACGTATCCATACTGCAAGTCCTACTCCAACTCCCACAAAATTGAAATCTCAACACTATATGATGCTCATAAAAACCGCAATACATATATACATTTGACATTTTTATTATTATTAATTTATTTTTTTAAAAAAATATGACATGTATAAAAATTCTACAAACCCCAGCTTTAAATGGTCAGCTCTTCATAATAGATAGATACTTCGATCCAAAAAAATCGATAACTTGCAAAAACGTCTACACGGCTTTATTAGTTGTGTTCCAAAGATACTACTACCACGATGGTATATAAATGCATTTGAAATAAATTTGAAATTCGAAAATATGAGGTTAGATTCCCTTCCTTATGAATACCTTTTTTAAAATATAGTGGTTAAATTTATTTCTTTCAAAAGATATACGTTCAACATCAAGACACATTTTCATAAATTAAAATTAGAAAAATTCTTTTTTTTTTTTCAAAACCTCATGCAAATGAAGCTACTGGACTAGGTGGAAGGATTCGTTAGCGTGCGCGAAGGCTTGAAGTTAGTGCACACTAATTGTGCATTTGGCGGAATGCTCTGTAGTGAGGCTTCGATAGCGCGCGCTGAATCATGTTGATTAGCGCACGCTAATCTGTCCGGTATATAAACCGGACAGCAGTCATTTTTTCTCATTTTCAATTCAGTTCTTCTTCTCTCCACGAGTTTGAGGCGAGGGCGATTAGGGTTCGAGTTCTTGGCCGATTTTACTCCATCCAAGGGTGTTTTGGCGAGTTTTAGGTGATTATAATATCATCTAATCCATCAAGTTCGTCCGGATCGAAGGTAATTTCTTGTAATCTCCTAGGGTTGACTTTCAGGATTTCCTTCTTGATTTTTTTGTTCATCCGATTTTAGTGGATTCGATGGTGTTATTGGGTATTATTTGTTGGGATTCGATGCCTAAAATAGAGGCATAGGGGAAGCAATAAATGAATCCAATTCGATTCGAATCCCTACGAGGATCGATCAAGCCATGTATATACGAATAAATAAATGAAAACAAGAGTAGGATTCGAAACCATACCCTCGTAGTCCGTTGATTAAATGGTGAGAAGATGATATCCCTTGCGAATCCAATCCGCAACAAGCTCTAGGGTGATCTAATACCGAAAGAACCGCGTCTCTACTTACCACGCGCCGGAGGAATGATCGGAACGACAACCACCCAATTAACCTCCAAGGTTACGACTACAATAGGATGATAGAAGCTATTTGTTTTGAGGAATAAACTCCAAGTATATTTATCAAAATATCTCTCTTATTTTTCTCTTAGAAATCAAGTAATGAAGTAATGAAGATGACAAGAAAAATAATATTCTTTCTCCCTTTTGTGTCTACTACCGAGAGTATATTTCACAAAGAAGGAAGAGTTAAGTCTTTTTTTGTATTCTTCAACTTCTTCACCTTTTATTATTCTATGTTGAATAATATCTCACCAACTTCATTATATTCTTGGTCTTCCACTAATTATGGTGAAGACTGAGACCAAGGAAGTTGTGATGAAGATGGAGCGGCCATCTAGAAGAACCGGACTAGTTTGGTTCGTTCCAGACTCCCGTGAGTCCAATCAGATAAACTCCATTCCATTGCGATGCATTTATATCAATTAATTAATCCAATTAATTAATCATATCAAATACAAAATAATATAATTAATTTCTCCAAGAAATAATTATATTAATTAATAAATTAATTACCCAGTATTATATTTAATTCATTCGGCCGTAAATTAAGTTATCCAATAAATTAATTTAGACATCCAATGTCCCAAAATAAATTATACATCCAATGTCCAATAAATTGGATATCCATTATCTAATATTTATAAAGAGAGAATTTGCTCGATTCATTCCGTCGCCAATCCTAATGCGTGACTCGGTAGGTCTATCTCAGTTAGTAATGGGAGGAACCAAAGAGTAGTAGAACCACCTAGCCAACCTGGCGGCCTACACTGTAGCCTAATTGAGAACGAATGATGTAGATCATTCTAAAACCTTTCTGTCGTGAATACCAGTATACATATAAACCCTTCTTTCAAATGTCCCGATCAAGTATAGGGTCACAGTCAGTCAAACCCCATCTATACTTGACGCTATGCATGGGTTAATGCAAATTGAGATCATCGAGCTCTCGTGTACCAATACAACTAGCTCCAATGCTTTGGCCAAAGACTTATGATCCCATCTGCCACTAACCTCATAGGACATTTAACCCGTTCATTAACAGGAGAAAGAATCCTATCTTGGCATTTAATAGAACCTGCTACTTACCCGTCAAGATGCACGTCGAGGTTTACCCCCACCTTCCGGTTCTCTGGGTCGAACTACTCTAATGAAAATCTTAACGTCCCTACTAAATCCTAAAGTCGAAGGTTCGTGAGTACCTATCACAACCTTTCGATTCCGTCATTGACTGTCCTGGAGTGAATCTGTGTGACGATTCGAGGGTGAGTCGGTTCGAGTATACTAATCTCATTAACATACCTATAACGTGTGCTCCCACTAACCATTAGTGTTCGACAGGCACTCTCCAAGTAAAAGAAAATGTCATAAAAGTCTTCACATAAACTTAACGCCCAGTCAAGTTTCATCGACTTGCAAACGATTAAGTGTTTGAGCCATAAACCTTTCCAGTGCCGATCCTCTTATCCAATAAGGGGTGGAATGTTTTGCTCTCAAATACATGGACTAGTTTCTCTCTCTCTCTCTCTCTCTATATATATATATATATATATATATATATATATATATATTATATATATATATATATATTTACGAGTCAGGAATGCCAGTGACTACCAGTAAATAAAGAAACATACAATCGCCTTCTGATAATGATATTACATAATAACAAGTATGATGCCCTCACTCTAACATCCCCTGAGTGGCATTCAAGGGCATAGTCTTAACAATATCCCACTTGCACTCAATGCCACACACTATGGTATCTTATACCCATATTCTACAGATAACGCTCCAATCTAATATGAGAAAGTGGCTTAGTCAGTGGATCAGCGACGTTGTCGGCTGAGTCTACTCTATGCAGCACAATGTATTCCTTGCGAACAAATTCTCTCACAAGATGATACTTCCTCTCAATGTGTTTGGTACTATTGTGAAACCTTGGCTCCTTGGCCTACTTTACTGCTCCATCGTTGTCGCAGAAAAGCGGAATAGGCAGCTTAGCCATGGTTTCACTTGAAGTTCTCCCAGAAACTTCTTAATCCAGAACCCTTCCTTATAAGCCTCTGAGGCTGCTTGATACTCAACCTGACTGGTGGAATCAAAAGTCGCGCTTTGCTTGGCACTATGACAAGATACTGCTCCTCCATTAAAAGTAAATATGTAGCTAGAAGTAGACATCGAATTGTCTTTCTGTCCTTAGAAGTCTGAATCAGTGAATCCCATCACATTCAGTTCTCCGCCGCCATACATAAGAACCAGATCTCTAGTCCTGCTTAAGTACTTGAGAACGGTTTTTACAGCAGTCCAATGTTCCCTACCTGGGTTTTCCTGAAACCTACTAACCACACTCACATCGTGCACAATGTCAGGTCTCGTACACAATATTGCATACATAAGGCTTCCCACGGCCGAAGCATATGGTATATTACTCATTTCCTTTCGTTGTTCCTCACTTGGAGGACACATCTTCGAGGAGAGTTTTATTCCATGTTGCATCGGAAGGAACCCTCTTTTAGAATCATCCATCTTAAATCGCTTTAAGTCTTATCTATATAGAGGGCTTAAGAAAGACCTATCATTCTCTTTGCTCTATCCCAGTAGAGCCGAATTCCAAGAATATAGGTAGCTTCTCCCAAGTCTTTCATGGAGAAACTACTCGAAAGCCAAGCTTTTACAGAACTGAGCATTCCCACATCATTTCCTATTAGTAGAATGTCATCTACATATAGTACTAAGAATGTGATCTTGCTCCCACTAACCCTCTTGTATACACAAGATTCCTCTTCATTTTGCACAAAGTCAAACTCTTTGATTGCCTCGTCAAAACGAAGGTTCCAACTACGCGATGCTTGCTTCAATCAATAAATGGAGTGCTGAAGTTTGCACACCTTATGAATATCGACCTCGGACACAAAGACTTTAGGCTGCTCCATATAGATTTTCTCCTTGAGGAATCCATTAAGGAAAGCCGTCTTTACGTCCATCTGCCATATCTCATAATTGTGGTAGGCAGCTATAGCAGCATCATGCGAATAGACTTATCTTTTAAAAAAAATCATGCGAATAGACTTGATCATAGCTACGGGCAAGAAGGTGTCGTGGTAATCGATCCCTTCTTTCTTTGTATAACCCTTTGCCACAAGCATGGATTTATAGGTGTCAACCTTGCCATCCCCATCAGTCTTTCTCTTGTAGATCCACTTATTCCCAATAGACACTATGCCCTTGGGGCGGTCTACTAGAGTCCAGACCTGATTGAGATACATCGAGTCTATCTCAGCTTCCATAGATTCACGCGATTTCGCGTAGTCTACATCCACCATTGCTTTGTCATAGGTCGCGGGGTCGGTCTCTTGTCTATCACCTGGAACCTCATGGAGACCCAGCTCCTCCAGGTACACAAGTCCATACCTCTCAAGTAACTGAGACACCCTACTAGACCTACGATGTGGTTATACTTGTGTTTCAGAAGGTTTGGTTCCAATTTCTTGTACATGTATCTCCTAAGGAGTTTCATTGTATTCTTCCAAAGAAATACTTCTACCTGCTCCGCCTTCCTGAATGAAGTCATCTTCCAGGAAGTGTGCTTGCAAAGCAACAATGATCTTTCGATCTTCATGCATGCAGAATAGAAAACCCATCGTCCCATAATATTGTTAAAGATGATCAACTCCATAATTACTCAAGTGTTTGGAACCTCAAAGGATCCTCTAGGAACTCTCTCTATCGGTTGGAAGGAAGAAATGGACGAAATGAAGAATAATGCCCAACTACACATATATATACTGCACCTTACTATTGCGCGCTACTCTCATAAAGTAGCGTGCGCTACTTGCCATAGCTTGCGCTAACTGACTTTGTTAGCTTGCACTATCGTAGCCCAGAGGCTACTGCCTTACTTCGTATAATGATTTACGTACACAATGCCCATGCAATAACATACTTAAATTCTCTGTTTAGCATACACAAGTGTCTGACCATAGCGTGCGCTACTCATAGTTGACTTGTTTGTCTGTATTTACTCCGAAGATGCCTGGGTCCTACCCGCCAAAAGTAACCAATAAAGCCAAGATTCCCTTTTGACCGATCTACATTTAGCGTGCGCTAATCCTTATGCTTTAGCATGCGCTAATCTTTCATAGAAAACATCTGTTGACCTTATCGGAACATGCGCCGAAAGTATCCGGGTCCACACGTATATTCCCTCTTATCTGTTCTGCACTAGCGTGCGCTAAGCCTGCACATTAGCGTGCGCTATGTTCTTCAACTATCGTACGTTAATCAGGCTATACTTAGCCAATTCCAATTGTTCCTGTTCGTCGTCTCGACATACTAGATACTTATATATGACATGCTGAATACACATACTCCTTCCAATAATACTCATACAATACACCTGACACACAATATCTTCAAATAAAATTGTCGTCCAAGTACGACAATTTTACCAATACAGGTTTCTCAATCCTTCAATTGTTTTATCCCTACTGTACAGATTCCACACTGTGCAATATAACTTGGATAAGATAACATTAAACAACTATAGTAGAAATGCAGGATATTACATATACTACACCACGTAAAATAAGTTTCGTCCTCGAAACTTGCAATCCGTCATAAAAAACCGTTCAACCAAAATATCTCGAAACCATCATGACAACGATCAATCATCACCACATGCAAATAACCAAAATGGAATACTTACAAGTATACGAAGTCGATTATCTCCCATGATTACTAGCAAATGATTCCCCTTCAAAGCCTCAACATGCTTACTATCACAATTTCCTGAATTCAACAAAATGTGTCGTTATAACTCAATTATGGAATAATCTATCCGTGTCACTGTCTACCTGATTACACAATCAAGTCCCAATCCTCATAAAAACCAATAATACACAATACATCTGTAGATCAGCTACCCCAAAACAATGGCAACAAATCTCAAAACATCGACACAAAGTCCGAACGCTCATACGATCAATGACAATGATCAAACAATAAATTAACCGAGAATATCATCGACATGATGAACTCCAATACGACCAACCAAAGGTCGAAATATAACTGAAAATATCATCCACATGATAAATTTCAATACTATTAACGAACGATCAACAATAACCGAGAATACCCTCACACGGTAAGCTCCAACACGATCAACAGAAAATCACAGGGACATATATACAAAAGAATAAAATTCTCAAAACGTTATACAAACATTATACAGTGAATCTCAAAGAAACATACCCAACTGTTGAACATACCCCTCAGCGTATGAACAACCAGTGCAAACCGACGAACATACCCCATCATACACGGGGTATGAATGAATAATCAATGTGGCTCAAAAGTTAAAAATCACTATATCAAAATCACGCTACTACCACACCAATATAGGCACATAGCACATATGCCCCAGTTTCGCAAAACCCAAAGTCCCAAAATCATATTCTGTACTGAATCTACAACAAACAACATATTTCTCTTATCTGATCAACCAACCTGTTGTCCCTGGATACTCCAAGCTACCATGCTGAAATTCGAATCTCTTTTCATCGTACCATCGATGTGTTATCCAGTTTGTGAGTCTCATTCAGAACTCCACCAGGATATGCATTATGCAATACGTTTGTACGTATACTAATCACATTTTCAAAACAACTTGAAATCATATAATCTTGTCAATAAAAACCAATTTTCGAAAGTTCTTTCAAGAATTTCTAATTCAAAACATATATTTTTGTAAGTCCACAAAATCAATTTTCAAAAAGTCAAACGGCTCATTTATGTCAAATACTCGATGACATTACCTTTCGAATACATACGATTGATTTAAATTAAATTATGCAAATGATTGAGCACATCCATACTCCTGTATACCAATTCGGTTAATCACCAATTCCACTGATATTCGGTCGGAAAATCACACGATAAAATCCCAAAATCTTATTGTATAGACTTTGTTAAAATCATCTTTTCCACATATGACTCGCAACATCGATCATTATCCCATTCTGCAATACTGCAACTATGCCATGATGAAATATGTTTTTAAAGACAACAATATTGTCTTTCAAAATTTAAGAAAATATATTTTCATGATAGCGAGCAAAATAGTTTTTTCAAAATATATCATTTTGAAAAGTATCATTTTCATATGTTCAAAAACAGTTTCATATATCTCAAAATGAACTAGTATGACTACATGTTCCCCTCAAGAATCCACAACATTTCTCCCAAATGCACAACTCTGTTTTCCAAGTTTAACTGACATATTGATTCTTCATAACCATAGATTCTCAAGATCATCGGTTTTGTCCCAACTATTATATTCTGCTACCTCATACAGTAATATATAGTATTCTTCTGAATCTCAAAGCATATCAATTTAGAACTGAAACTAACCCCAATGCAATTAAAAAAATCTAAATACTTACAAATCGTGAAGCAGACGACTCCCCGTGATACTGGCACATGTGTAAACTCTAGAAAATACTCGATACAGATATTTTCAAAACATACATCTTGCAAAATCAGTTCAACTCAAAATACGACACATCTCTTTCCAAAGAATCACCTTAATACCATTTGGATAAGTTTAAATCGACCACAATACCGCACTGGTAAACCACATAACACGCAAGCTCGAGTGAACAACAAAAACCCAGGGCTCTAACACTTGACAACCGCCAACTCAAATGACGTGATAAAAACACGACAAGACTCAACCCGACAGCCTAAGTTTTCACAACCTAAGCTTCAATACCATATTCTGTAACACCCCCAGAACCATTCGGAAATAGTACAGAGTCGTGGGCCCCGAAACGGGACCCACAAGGCTAAAAGATATTTTTACAAACAATTCAAATACGCCTAAGCGGCGATGAAGGTAAATATATTTTAAAATATTCAAAGACTTCATAAAATCCATTTATCAATACCGTCGAAAAACCTCATTTGAAAGTACAAGGCCGAAACGCCAAAACTCAACAGTTTCCAAAGTATATGTTAAGTCACCGCTTGCACGTATCGACAAAATAGTTTAGAAAATGATTTTCGAAAATGGATCCAAGTTCGTAACATACTAGCAAGTCATTTTAAAACACACTCGTAGCGGATATAATAAATAACTAAAAATAGTATTGCAGCGGAAAATAACAACTAGTCAAATTACTCGATTCACAAATACACGCCATAGCCAGTATCCTCCGGGAAGCTCATCTCTTCACGACCGCTACAAGCTCGATATCCCAAGAACCTAAAAATAAAGCCCACAACGGGGTTAGCCATAATACTCAACAATGATAACGATCACATCACGTCAATATTTACATACCAATGAAAATACTAAGTAAGAATACTAACATTGTAATCTTACCATCATAACCTTACCAATTCGTGATAATCCTTACCCAAGCAATCCTTACCAAAATTTACATATCGTATCTCGATTTACCAATAAACTCAAACATAACATCTATACTGTACCTCAAACAATACCAAGATTCTAAAAACGTCATCATAACTCGCAATACAAAAATATACCAACTCTGACCAATTCGATCCATCGAAGAACATCATCAAATCTCGACACGATAATCGATTGTACATCAAAAGACAAATACAAAAGGAAATACATAATATAGCTCAAGATACGCAATGCCACGACAATCATGTCAGTCTAATCCGAGATCAGATCAATACAACATACGGACCTGGTCCTACAAGAGACCTACAAATGCATACTCACATGACGACATTAATATGCCCACAACAATAACAACAATGTATACTCAATGGAAATCCGATGATCCAGTGCACACATCATAGATCCCAAGATGATCATGTTAGATCAACACGAGGTGGATAACCAATAATATACATATGCATAACAACAACACATGGTAATCCAGCGATCCAGCGCACACGGAATAGATTCCCATGATGATCCCGTCGGACCAACGCATGGTGGAAATACCTGTCCAATGATCCAGCGCACACAGCTATAGATTCCCATGATGATCCCGTCGGACCAACACATGGTGGACATACGACAACAATGCACAAATGCATATTAACAACAATACACAAATGCATGACAACAACAATACACGAATGTATCACAATATGATCGAAACAAAATGATAAAAATGATTACAGTACTTGCCCCGAGTCATTCGAGAGCAATCTCGATGTCAAAACCATCACCAACAATTTCCTCAATATTCGACGATCTAAAAGTACCACAGACTATAGATAACTCATATTCTCGTCTACCATAATGTATTCTCGATACTCAAGTATATTAATAACAACTGTAAATCATCATTATGATTTAATTCCCAAAATCAGAAAACAACGTACAATCCCAATTCTCCAGAGTTCACAATTATAATCATTCCTATACGAATTATAAACGAATGAAACTGGAACCATTCATTAAATATTATAATGTGAAAGTAATAACTTGCCTCGATACCGATACGACGATAGTGAAGCTGTTACTAATTTCCTTGCCTTCGTCTACAACCTCCTTAGCCCTGGCCAATGCAATTCACGAATATCCACGAACACGACCACAAAGCATGGTTCTAACCAATGATCAATTATCACAACCTATTGCAATAATCAATTAAACCACAATCCGATAACAATCAATAACCGACATAACCAATCAACAAACCCAGTGGTTCTACAATATCTCAATTAAACATAGTCTGAAAAATCCAACTCAAACAATCATGAATTCATAACCACAACACGCTATACTACACTGTCTGTCTACTTAGCGCATGTTAATTACATAACATAGCGTGCGCTAATAGTCACCAGTTAGCATGCGTTAGCCGGTAATTTAGCGTGTGCTAATGACATGCAGTTGCATGCATTCCAAGTACCAACTAACAGCTTGCGATTACAAATACGAATGTAAAGGAAATCATACTCCAAGATCAGTCATAACCTTTCCAAATTCAGTCTCATCATCATGATCCCTATCTTATAAAAAACATACGAAATCGACCACTATAATCAACATAATATTAGTTCTAACTATCAAATCCATGTTTATATCCTAAACCATTCATATCTTATCACATATCCTTCTATGGTGTGATATGTACCAAGAACATCAAGAACACCATGATTTCATAATCATCTTCATAACAAAACAACATAATTCCAGATGTATATATATATATATATCATCATATCATGCAACTTTATCATGCAATAATTACAAACTGACTTTGTTAGCATGCGTTATCGTAGTCCAGAGGCTACTACCTTACTTCGTACAATGATTTATGTACGCAATGCCCATGCAATAACGTACGTAAATTCTTTGTTTAGCATACGCAAGTGTCCGACCATAGCGTGTGCTACTCATAGTTAACTTGTTTGTCTGCATTTACTCTGAAGATGCCTGGGTCCTACCCGTCGAAAGTAACCAATAAATCTAAGATTCCCTTTTGACCGATCTACGTTTAGTATGTGCTAATCCTTATGCTTTAGCATGCGTTAATCCTTCTTAGAAAACATCCATTGACCTTATCGGAACATGCGCCGAAAGTAGCCGGGTCCACACGTAGATTCTCTCTGATCTGTTCTTCACTATCATGCGCTATCATCCACCTTTAGTGTGGGCTAAGCCTGCACATTAGCGTGCTACATGTCCTTCAACTAGCGTAATCAGGCTATACTTAACGAATTCCAATTGTTCCCATCCGTCGTCTCGACATACTAGATACATATACATGACATGCAGAATACACATACTCCTTCCAATAATATTCTCATAGAATACACCTGACACACAATATCTTCAAATGCAATTGTCGACCAAGTAAGACAATTTTACAATACAGCTGTCTCAATCCTTCAATTGTTTTATCCCTAGTGTACATATTCCACACTGTGCAGTATAACTTGGATAAGATAACATTAAACAACTATTGTAGAAATTCAGTATATTACACAAGCTTCCTACTTTGTTCTAGATCCTACAAATGTGAGAACTAGCACCTGAATCCAATATCCAAGAAGTAGAAAATACAGTAGCAGAACAATTTGTTTCCAAAACTAAAAGTTTTGTACCTGAAGTGCCATGTAGAATCGGATAGTCTCTAGAGGCCCAGCTCAACGCATTTGAGAAACGCGTCATTCTTCTTCTTCTTGCTCTTGGGAACCATTGGGGCCTTGCCCTTACCATTAAGGTTCTTGATTTGTGGTCTCGTCTGCTTCTTGGTCTTTTTCTTCTAATTTTTAGACCTCTGAGATCCTGAAGAAATCACAAGGGCATACTCCTTCACCCGCAGAGTTTTCATATGAGACTGAGCGGTTACAAGTTTGTTCATCAACCCTACTAAATTGCAAGTAATCTCATTGCAGTTGAAATTCATAACAAACTATGAGAAGGAATCAGGAAGAAACTGTAGGATAAGGTCGATCTGAAGAGAAGTTTCCATATTAAAATCCTGAGCCTCTAATCTCTCAATCATAGAGATCATTTTGAGGACGTGGTCCCCAACCTTCTCACCTTCCTTCATCCTAGCACCGAACAATTGCTTGGATATCTCATATCTAGCAGTTCAATTGTGCCCACCATAAAGCTCGGTTAAGTGAGATAAAATCTGCCTAGCATAAGTCATTTTCTCATGAGCTCTTTGAAGCTCATTATACGTAGAAGCCATCACATAGGCATAGACTTTTATGTTATCCTTAACCAACTTTTCATGGTTTTCAATTTCTTCCTGATTGGCTCTTGTCCGCACCGGAGGCGCCGGAATGTCTGCCTCCAAGACGTATCCCAGTGCCTCTATACTGAGGACTATCATCAGGTTGCAGAGCCAATCCACAAAGTTAAGGCCGTTTAAGGTGTTCTTTTAGAGTAGTATAGCGAGTGGGTTCATTGTTATATTAAGAGTTGATGTTTGTCTACATTAAGTATGACAGATTTATTAGTGACTCGTTCATGATCTGAGTATAAAATTGAGGTCTTTGCTTTTCTTTTAACCCAGCTCCCACTATTTTTATAGGAATAACACACTCCTATGTGAAATCCGGAAGTATTTGTTCGCTATACTTCATAGTGGTGATCGAGTTATTTATCAATTTTAATAGAGGGAGACCGAATAGGTTTCTAGTCTATTAATCTCCATAAAGTGGTGTCCAACACCAACCCATCTAATGGATGATTCGATCTTCTTTTTTCCATTGTTCACTCCCCTCAACCTATATGGTTTACTATGGTTCGTGAACAAGTTAAGTTTATACCATCGATGCAAATCAGTTTCACAATTGAATCTTATTCGGCAACTGAACAGGTTTCTAAGGATAAAATTTGCTCCAACCGAAGGCATCTAATGTGCTCTCGATAATTTATCGACTCTCCCCGAATGACTACCCCGATAACTCGGAAGCATTGCACATCCGGTTTGGATTTTAATTTTCCAAAAGCTCGATGGAGGGAAGGAAAACCTTGAAACCTTTTAAACTTAATAATTTGTCGAGGCAGAATTTTAGCGATTAATGTTACACTTTGCACATTAATTCATTTAAGCGCATTTGTAGCATTCATACCATATGAATAAAACATTCACAACCTAGTTCCTACCAACATGTAGTTCATGGACCGTTCCTAGAACAAAAAACATCATAATCTAATTACAAGTCTTGAATCTTCGTCTTCTTGAATGGATCTTCCTCTGGTCTTCGTCACTACATATAAATTTTACATTTGAAAAATTGCATCCTATACAAATTTTCTAGTAAAATAAACAGGCTCAAAACGGCCTTTACAACCCAATCGAATAAAACCGAACGATTCAAAACTAGGTACATGAACTACATTACCATTCACAAGCACTCATCCAATAAATACTAAATAAACGGATTTAAGTAATACAATATATTGATCCAACCAATATATCAAATTAACCATCTAATAGAATTAATCCAATTAATTCACGAGCATAGTAATTTTAATTCGTTAATATGATCCGGACAATTTTAAATATTCCACAATAACTAATTCCTCAAAATAAAAATACCAAGAGTCGAACAGAAATTATTATAACGAAACATAAAATTCAAACGGAGTCGAAACAAAAAATCCTGGAGCCCGTCCCGCGGCCCGGCAGCCACTGCTGGGCCATGGCCGAGAGAAACAGCCCTCTCGACCGCTGGCTGCCCAGTGCAGGCAGCATTCTGCCGGGCACTGCACGGTAGCTTTCCGGTAGCTCCTCGGCTGCCGGTCCGGCGATTTTCCGACCCGTTTTTCATCCCGATTCCAATTTTTTTTTCTAATTTTAATATTACCCATATAAATCAGCTTTATTAAATAAAACCAGATATATATATATATATTAACATAAAACATGAAAAATTAAATTTTCGACGAACAATAAAAACAACGAATTAAATGGTCGTGGTTCCAAATCACTAAACATTTAATCAAGCATTCCAAATGCAAAATATCGTATATACAATCGCAAGACCTACGCTCTGATACCAGTGTTGGGATTCGGTGCCTAAAACGAAGGCGCAGCGGAAGCAATAAATGAATCTAATTCGATCTGAATCCCTACGAAGATCGATCAAGCTACATATATACGAATAAATAAATGAAAACAAGAGTAGAATTCAAAACCATACCCTCATAATCCGTTGATTAAATGGTGAGAAGATGATATCCCTTGCGAATCCAATCCGCAACAAGCTCTAGGATGATCCAACGCCGAAAGTACCGCGTCTCTACTTACCACGCGCCGGAGAAACGATCGGAACAACAACCACCCAATTAACCTCCAAGGTTACAGCTAGAATAGGATGATAGAAGCTATATGTTTTGATGAATAAACTCGAAGTATATTTATCAAAATATCTCTCTTATTTTTCTCTTAGAAATCAGTTAATGAAGTAATGAATATGACAAGAAAAATAATATTCTCTCTTCCTTTTGTGTCTACTGCCGAGAGTATATTTCACAAAGAAGGAAGAGTTATGTCTTTTTTGTATTCTTCGACTTCTTCACCTTTTATTATTCTATGTTGAACAATATCTCACCAACTTCATTATATTCTTGGTGTTCCACCAATTATGGTGAAGACTAAGACCAAGGAAGGTGTGGTGAAGGTGGGGCGGCCATCTAGAAGAACCGGACTAATTTGATTCGTTTCGGACTCTCGTGGGTCCAATCAGATAAACTCCATTCCGTTCCAATGAATTATATCAATTAATTAATCCAGTTAATTAATCATATCAAATACAAAATAATATAATTAGTTTCTCCAAGAAACAATTATATTCATGAATTATATTAATTACCCAATTTTATATTTAATTCATTGGGCCGTAAATTAATTTATCTAATAAATTAATTTAGACATCCAATGTGCCAAAATAAATTTGACATTGAATGTCCAATAAATTAGATATCCAATATCTAATATTTAGACAAAAGAGAATAAGCTCGATTCATTCCGTCATCAATCTTATTGCGCGACTCGGTAGGTCAGTCTCAGTTAGCAATGGGAGGAACCAAAGAGTAGTAGCACCACCTAGCCAGCCTGGCGGCCTACACTGTACCCTAACTGAGAAAGAATGATGTGGATTATTCCAAAAACTTTTTGTCATGAATACCACTATATGTATAAACCCTTCTTTCAAATGTCCCGATCAAGTTATTGGGTCACGGTCAGTCAAACCCCATCTGTACTTGACGCTATGCATGAGTTAAGACAAGTCGAGATCATCAGCTCTTGTGTATCCAATACAACTAGCTCCAATACTTTGGCCCAAGACTTATGATCTCATCTGCCAATATCTGCATAGGACATTTAACCCGTTCACTAATAGGAGAAAGAATCCTATCTTGGTATTTAATAGAACTTGCTACTTGGCCATCAAGATGCACGTCGAGGATTACCCCTACCTTTCGATTTTATGGGTCGAACTACTCTAATGAAAATCTTAACGTCACAAGCACATCCCTACTAAATCCTGAAGTTGAAGGTTCATAAATACCTATCACAACCTTTCGATTCCTTCATTGACTTTCCCAGAGTGATTCCGTGTGACGAATTGAGGGTGAGTCGGTTCGAGTATATTAATCTCATTAGCATACCTATAACGTGTGCTCCACTAACCATTAGTGTTCGACAGGCAATCTCCAAGTTAAAGAACACGTCATACAAGTCTTCACATAAACTTAACGCCCAGTCAAGTTTCATCGACTTGCAAACGATTAAGTATTTGAGCCATAAACCTTTCCAGTGTCGATCCCCTTATCCAATAAGGAGTGTAATGTTTTGCTCTCAAATACATGGACTAGTTTGTATGTATATATATATATATATATATATATATATTTGTAATACCCGGATTTTCAGTATAAATTTTTTGCGTAGTTATATCTGAGATATACTGTATACTTTGGTATCTATACAGTATGGATAAAATAAATTGAGAACCGAGACGGTTATACTGGTGTGGTTACCGTTTTGGATTGACAGTTATAATGAGGATTTGCTGTATCAGTTTGAACTGATTTGGATATCAGGTATATCGTATGAGAATAATTTTGGATTGAGTATATGTATTGATTTTTGCCGTATGCTCGTGTTTGGTATGCCGTGACATTGGACAAGAATAGCTGAAATTGGCTAAGTATGAAATTGTTACATACGTTAACAAGGTGAGCTAACGTACGTAAGATTGGCACGGTTACGTACGTTAAGGATAAGGTATTACGTACGTAACGAGGGCATCGGACAAGACCGAGTCATGGTCGGCAGGTGGGACCCGGTGTCAGCAACTTTCGGCGGAGGATGTTGACAGGTGAGTCAACGTACGTGTTACATACGTTATACAGGATGTGTTACGTACGTAACACGACCATAATACTGTAGCAAGTCAACGTACGTGTTATGTACGCAACGGAATAAGTGTTACGTACGTTACGGGGCGGCTGGCCGAGTCGTGGCCGAGAGGACCTGTAGTGGCCAAGCATGGTCGACAGTGACTCGCATGGATGGCTGATCACGGTCGGTAGTGACTCGCAGGGATGGCTAGGACTGGCTGATTACGTACGTAAGGCAGTGGCCGGTTACGGCCATAAGGGCCAGTTACATACGTAAGCCAGGTGCCGGTTACGTACGTAAGGGTGCCGAACGGACTGGGCAGTGAGCAGACCATGGCTGGTTATGTACATAAGCCAGGTGCCGGTTACGTACGTAAGGTACCGGCAGGTCTCGGCCTATATAAGGCCTGGACCGGGTCACTTCGGCATTTTCACATTGAACCGTGCACACGAGACGTAGTTCGTGAGGCTAATTAGGTAGAAGACCACACGTGTATGTGATCAATACCCGGGGTGGCTTGTGCACGGACACATTTCCGGATCGGGCGTATTATGACTTCCATCTTTGAGCCATATTGTTTGGTCGTTCATCCTCCATTTATGGTTGGGTATGTTCAACGGTTTGTGACTGGTTGTTCATACGCTCGAGTGGTATGTTCGATAGTCGGAGTTATTTCCACATTCAACCGTGCACACGAGACGTAGTTCGTGAGGCTAATTAGGTAGAAGACCACACGTGTATGTGATCAATACCCGGGGTGGCTTGTGCACGGACACATTTCCGGATCGGGCGTACTATGACTTCCATCTTTGAGCCATATTGTTTGGTCGTTCATCCTCCATTTATGGTTGGGTATGTTCGACGGTTTGTGACTGGTTGTTCATACGCCCGAGGGGTATGTTCGATAGTCGGAGTTATTTCTTGAGATCCATTATTGTTGATCATTTGGAGTTTACCTTGTTGATTGTATTCTCGGTTATGGTTGGTCCTTTGTTGATCATTTGGAGTTTACCTTGTTGATGGTATTCTCGGTTATTGTTGATCCTTCATTGATTGCGTTCGAGATTTACCTTGTTGATGGTATTCTCAATTATCGTGATCCTTTATTGGTCGTATTGGAGTTATCATGTCGATGATATTCTCAGTGATGTTTTGGTTGATCTGGTTATTGATCGTATAAGCATTCGGACTGTACGTCAATGATCGGGATGTGTTATCATTATCATATGGTAGTTGATCTACAGATATGTTGTGTACTGTTGGTTTATCCAGGTTGAGTTTTGATTGTGTAATCCGATGGACAGGATTTGGCACGGATGAATTATTTCATGATTATGAGTTATGATGATGTTTTGAGGATTGTTGGTATTTTTGAAATTCAATACAGATAATTGTTGTTAAGTTCATTTCGTCATTCGAGGGTGCGAAATGTGGATTATGGTAAGGATTGGATTATTATGGATTGGTAAGGTTATAACGGTAAGATTATGTTGGTAGTATTCTTACAGTATTATTACATTGGTATTTAATTATTTATGATGATGTGATCGGTATCATTATTGAGTATTGTGGCTGACCCCGTCGTGGGCTTTATTTTTAGGTACTCGGAGATCGAGCTAGTAGCGGTCGTGAAGGGATGAGCTTCCCGATGTGATACTGGCTGTGGCTTGTTTTCGGTGAATTGAGTATTCTATTCCGGTCATTTATTTCCGCTGCAAATGTGTATTTTGAACTGCATTTATCCGCTGCGTGTGTATATTTCAAAATGGCTTTTCGGTATCTTTATCCGCTGCGTATGTGTATTTTAAATGGCCCTTTTGGCACTTTGCGAACTTGGGTTATTTCGTTAAACTATTTCCTAAACTATTTTATCGGTACGTTTAAGTGGTGGCTTAACGTACATTTTAAACTGTTGAGATTTGGCACTTCGCCTTGTATTTTCAAATGGTGTTTTATGACGGTGTTTGAGAACTATGCGTTTAAAAATATTTGAGTATTTAAAATATTACCGTCATTGGCCTTTTGGCATTTTTAAACGTTTTTTAAATGGTTTTGTAAACGGTTTTTAGCCTGGTGGGTTCCGGCGCGGGACCCACGGTGCTGTAATATCCCGGATGGTTTTGGGGGTGTTACAGAAGATGGTATCGGAGCTTGGGTATCATGAAACCCAGGCGTGTGTGTTGTGTGGCTCTACCGGTACGGTAGTGGCGTGAGTTTTGAAAATGATTTTTCTGACTTTTGAGTCAAATCGATTTTTGGAGTTTCCAAAATTTTTGAGATTCTTTTCAAATTGCTATTTGTGATATTGGTGTGTGTTGGTATTGTGTTGAGACTTCGTATGGGAGTCGTGTGCTAGTATCACGGGAGATCATCGGCTTCACGCACCTGTAAGTATATTGGTTTGGTTATTCGCTTGTGGCGACGCTTGATTGTTTTTGTGATGAGTTGGAAATTTTGGATTTATCTCTTGTTGGCGACAGGTTGCAAGTTTCGAGGACGAAACTTATTTTAAGGGGGGTAGTATGTAATACCCGGATTTTCAGTATAAATTTTTCGCATTATTTTATCTGAGATATACTGTATACTTTGGTATCTATACAGTATGGATAAAATAAATTGAGAACCGAGACAGTTATACTGGTGTGGTTACCGTTTTGGATTGACAGTTAGATTGAGGATTTGCTGTATCAGGTTGAACTGATTTGGATATCAGGTATATCGTATGAGAATATTTTTGGATTGAGTATATGTATTGATTTTTGCCGTATGCTCGTGTTTGGTATGCCGCGACATTGGACAAGAATTGCTGAAATTGGCTAAGTATGAAATTGTTACGTACGTTAACAAGGTGAGCTAACGTACGTAAGATTGGCACGGTTACGTACGTTAAGGCTAAGGTATTACGTACGTAACGAGGGCATCGGACAAGACCGAGTCATGGTCGGCAGGTGGGACCCGGTGTCGGCAACTTTCGGCGGAGGATGTTGACAGGTGAGTCAACGTACGTGTTACGTACGTTATACAGGACGTGTTACATACGTAACACGACCATAATACTGTAGCAAGTCAACGTACGTGTTACGTACGCAACGGAATAAGTGTTACGTACGTTACGGGGCGGCTGGCCGAGTGGTGGCCGAGAGGACCTGTAGTGGCCGAGCATGGACGGCAGTGACTCGCATGGATGGCCGATCACAGTCGGCAGTGACTCGCAGGGATGGCTAGGACTGGCTGATTACGTACGTAAGGCAGTGGCCAGTTACGGCCGTAAGTGCCAGTTACGTACGTAAGCCAGGTGCCGGTTACGTACGTAAGGGTGCCGAACGGACTGGGCAGTGAGCAGACCATGGCCGGTTACGTACGTAAGCCAGGTGCCGGTTACGTACGTAAGGTACCGGCAGGTCTCGGCCTATATAAGGCCTGGACCGGGTCACTTCGGCATTTTCATTTTTTCTTCATTTTTTTCGCGATTCCTTCAGCAAGAATTGATGGATTTGAGTAAGAGCAACTTATAACAACATGTTTTAGAAGTTGGAATCATGGATTAACATCATCTTCCACCCGGATCGAAGGTAAGAACACCTAAACGCTTGGTTTTGGATATTTTTGGAGTTTCTTGATGTTTTGGCCGATTTGATTCGTTTTAACTCAGATTATTGATGGAACCTTGTTGTATTCTTGAGATCATTCAATACTCTTGAAGTTTTGTGTAACGAATTCGAGTATTTCTTTGAATAATCGATTGAATTGGACTATGCCTTCAAAGTGTTCGATGAAATGTCTCAATGAGTAGAACTTGGAAAATTCTACACGTTTTCGTATGAATGATGGTTGAATTGATATTGTTGTGATGATTCTTAGTATTTACGAGAATTTTGTTAAGGGAAGATAATGAATTGGTGATCAAATGATTCGATTATGTTGTTATGATTATGGAATCATGGTATTCTCGATGTTCTTGGTGGTTTATTGCGAATCATGATGTTATGAGAAGTATATGTTGAAGGACATGATTATATACACCTTGAATTGTGAATAAGGGTAGTTTAGATGTTAGAAAACACCGAGTTATGTTGTTTTATGGATTATGAACGTGAGTTTGGATAATTCGTGTTCTTGAAGAACTCTTGAGTTACATGTTATGATTTTGGAAGGATTTCGGATAATTTTGGAATGTGATTATTCACGATAATAATCGGTAAATTGTTTTCTACGAATTTACAAGTATGAACAAGAAGGAGTTTTGTCTTGGTATTTGGAGTTGAAGTTGGAATCGAATATGTTATAAAATCCTTAATGTCGAGATGAATTGATCATTGATTTGATGAATACGTTTTAAAGTGTTGGTGTTTTGGATATGAATATGGAATATTCACATTTACAACTAAGTTATGTATCTTGGTACAATATTCGTATAGGAATACGAATATAATTTCGAGTTTGATGAGAATTATTATTCATGTTTGAATTTGGAAATTCATACTTATTGAATAAGTATTCAATTCGGATAATGGAATTATTTGAAACCTTTGGAATATGGTTATCTATGATGTTGAATTAATCGGATTGTCCGGATTGATGATGATAATCGGTAATTGGTTTAATTATGATTTACAAGTAGGAAACTTGTATCCGTATTTAAGATTGAAATTGGAATCCGTATTGTGGTTTTGAATTCGTGTTTGATTGGTTTGGGTTGTTTGGATATGTGTTTAATCGGGATATTGTAGAACCGTTGTGTTTGTTGATCGGTTATTGATTGTTATTTGTGATCATCGAGTTACGGCTTGTATTGTGGATATGAGTTCGTATTTGTGGAGTTGGATTATTTGGTTTTATGTATATGATCGAGGTTTCGTTGAACCGTTGAGTTTGTTGATTGGGTATGTCGGTTATTGATTTTTATCGAATGTGTGTTAATCGGTTATTGCAATAGGTTGATATGTTTTGATCGTGGATTATGACCGTTGTGTTGCGGTTGAAGTCGAAGAGTTAGTAGATTGCTTTTGGTCGGGGCTGAGGAGCTCGTAGACTAAGGCAATGGATTTTTGGTAACGGCTTCATGGTATCGGTATCGAGGCAAGTTTATACTTGTTCAGTTTATTATATTTGATGAATGGTTTCGTTTTCATTTCATTTATAATTCGTATAGCAATGTTGTTAGAAATGTAAGTTGTCGGGATAATGGTTAGTACATCGTGCTCTGGTTTGTATTAAATCATAAGGTATATGATTTAATTGTGTTCAGGGAATACGTGAGTTATCATTGGTCAAGGATATAGAATATCGGATATCGAGGATAGTTATCGTGATGACATAAGTATCGGGATAAAGGTTTTTGGTATTGAATGGATGATACTTTATTTGAGATTATTGTATAACTGTGTATTCGTTCAGGGATGTTGTTCGTGGAAAGGATATTGTCGTCGGCTTTGAGGTAATTTATGTATTGTTCAGTTATGAGATAATTATTACGTTGAGTTGTTGTATATGTTGTATGTTGAGGGTTTGTATATTGAGATTCGTACTGGTTGTTCGTTGAGGGATGTTGATCCCAGGACTATTGTTGGTATTAATGGTTGTGTTGATCGTCTCATTGGGGGATGTTGATGGATATGGTCCTCGGCTTTGAGGTAATCTAAGTATTTGTTCAGTCATGTCGATAATTAGTATGTTGAGTTGTTGTATATGTTGAGGTTTCGTGTAATGAGTTTCGTATCGGTTATTCGTTGAGGGATGTTGATCCCAGGACTGTTGTATTAAGATCGTAGATCATGTTGGTCATTCATTTAAGGATGATGATCCCAGGATTGATGTTTTGGATATTGATTAGTCGTGTCGACTTCTCATTGTCAGTCTGTTGTTGTTCACTTCGGTGAGTCTTTTGATCCTTATTGGATATGTGTTTCTTTGAGTTTCATTGTCATGTTGCATCGTGACATATCTGGAGTCATATCTGCGTGCCGATTGGTTATTGTGTAGGATTTTTATCCGGGCACATGATGGTTATGTGTTGATATTTCCACATTGAACCGTGCACACGAGACGTAGTTCGTGAGGCTAATTAGGTACAAGACCACACGTGTATGTGATCAATACTCGGGGTGGCTTGTGCACGGACACATTTCCGGATCGGGCGTACTATGACTTCCATCTTTGAGCCATATTGTTTGGTCGTTCATCCTCCATTTATGGTTGGGTATGTTCGACTGTTTGTGACTGGTTGTTCATATGCCCGAGGGGTATGTTCGACAGTCGGAGTTATTTCTTGAGATCCATTATTGTTGATCATTTGGAGTTTACCTTGTTGATGGTATTCTCGGTTATGGTTGGTCCTTTGTTGATCATTTGGAGTTTACCTTGTTGATGGTATTCTCGGTTATTGTTGATCCTTCATTGATTGCGTTCGAGATTTACCTTGTTGATGGTATTCTCAATTATCGTGATCCTTTATTGGTCGTATTGGAGTTATCATGTCGATGATATTCTCAGTGATGTTTTGGTTGATCTGGTTATTGATCGTATAAGCATTCGGACTGTACGTCGATGTTCAGGATTTGTTATCATTATCATATGGTAGTTGATCTACGATATGTTGTGTCTTGTTGGTTTATCCAGGTTGAGTTTTGATTGTGTAATCCGATGGACAGGATTTGGCACGGATGAATTATTTCATGATTATGAGTTATGATGATGTTTTGAGGATTGTTGGTATTTTTGAAATTCAATACAGATAATTGTTGTTAAGTTCATTTCGTCATTCGAAGATGCGAAATGTGGATTATGGTAAGGATTGGATTATTATGGATTGGTAAGGTTATAACGGTAAGATTACGTTGGTAGTATTCTTACAGTATTATTACATTGGTATGTAATTATTTATGATGATGTGATCGGTATCATTATTGAGTATTGTGGCTGACCCCGTCGTGGGCTTTATTTTTAGGTACTCGGAGATCGATCTATTAGCAGTCGTGAAGGGATGAGCTTCCCGATGTGATACTAGTTGTGGCTTGTTTTCGTAGAATTGAGTATTCTATTCCGGTCATTTATTTCCGCTGCGTGTGTATATTTCAAAATGGCTTTTCGGTATCTTTATCCGCTGCGTATGTGTATTTTAAATGGCCCTTTTGGCACTTTGCGAACTTGGGTTATTTCGTTAAACCTTTTCCTAAACTATTTTATTGGTACGTTTAAGTGGTGGCTTAACGTACATTTTAAACTGTTGAGATTTGGCACTTCGCCTTGTATTTTCAAATGGTGTTTTATGACGGTGTTTGAGAACTATGCGTTTAAAAATATTTGAGTATTTAAAATATTACCGTCATTGGCCTTTTGGCATTTTTAAACATTTTTGAAATGGTTTTGTAAACGGTTTTGAGCCTGGTGGGTTCCGGCGCGGGACCCACGGCGCTGTAATATCCCGGATGGTTTTGGGGGTGTTACAATATTTACGAGTCAGGAATGCCAATGACTACCAGTAAATAAAGAAACATACAATCGCCTTCTGATAATGATATTACATAATAATAAGTACAATGCCTTCACTCTAACATCACCTGAGTGGAATTTGAGGGCATACTCATAACATTATTAATATGTTCTACGGATTGTATATCCATATTACGAATTCGTTGAGTCCAACCGTGATTTTTGTGTTCTAAGGGAGCCTTGAGCATTTAATGTCCGATTAAATGACTCAACGAGTCTTCCTTTGATTCTTGGGCGTGATTCTCGTTGTTTTCAGTCGTTATACTCATTGTAATCATTTTTTTGTTGTTTTCTTCCAGAGAATTGTAGGTGTTCGAGGTTTCCCGATTGAGCCGTGTTCGTCGGAGTGTTCGGTATCGGTTATTGAGGCAAGTACCTTGCTTATACGATTTGTGTCTTGTGAATAGAGATATGATGATTTTCTTTACCTACATGTATAATATATTCCATATGTTGTGACTAGAAACTAGTTGTAGTAAATACTTCATGTTGGTTGGGTTGTGCTTGATTGTTCATGATCAAGGAATCATGAGGGTTGTGATGATTGTGTCGGATTGATTTGACGTTTGGATGTGTATTATGTTTTATATTGATTATGGGAATAGCCGACTGTGTAATGTACGTGATGATGGTTAAAATATCGACATCGTGCTATGTGTGCAGGATTGTGATAATCATGTTGGCTTGATTGTACACATGGTTGTGCAATGTACTATGTATTGTTCGTGATAATGGTTAAAATGTCGACATCGTGCTACCTCTGCTGGTTGCGTGAAGTTGTGATAGTCAATGTGATTGATTGATCGTGAATGTGTTGGTATAATGTGAATATGAATGTTGCGTGTTGTGGTGCTGAGGTCCAATCGTGCGGGTCTGACGTGGCCAATGATGACACATGGCACAGGTCCAAGGGATCAGAACTTAGTATGTGGTGCTGAGGTCCAATCGTGCGGGTCTGACATGGCCAATGATGACACATGGCACAGGTCTATGGGGTCAGGACATAGTACGTCCAACCGTACAGGTTCGATGGGGCCTACGGTGACACGTGACATAGGTTCATGGGGTCGGGACTGGTTGTGATTGTTGTGGTTGCTCAATCCGTGTGGGTTGTTGAACCTACGGAGACTCATGGCCAGTGATCACGGAGTCATGAGCATGATTGTTTGTTGTGTTTGTTATGATTATTGTGATTGGTTAAGTCCGTGTGGGTTGTCGAACCTACGGAGACATGTGTTAGGAGATCACGGTGTCATGAATTATGTTTTGTCAATCAAAGTTTTGAAAGAAAGTTTTTATGAAATGAATGTTGGGCCGAGCCCCACACGATTTGGAAAATGTTTTCATACTGTCAATTGTTAAAATACGAATTGAGATTTGGGCTAGGACCCTAAGATTTTCGAAAAGGTTTTACAAATCAGGACTCAATATCCTAAAGGATTTCTAGTCTTAACAATCCACGAGATGAGAATTTTATTTGCAAATACATTTTTGCTCATTTTCGAAATTTCAAAACCTCTTGGGAATGCTTTGGTGGTTGATTGCCGTATCCGATTCATGGTTACTATTTGCTTGCTATAATTCGTATGGTATGATACTTGTACTAGCTATTCAAATGTTAACCCCTTAAATGGGAGAAATGTGTTTCATGCATTTTAGATATACTCAGTCCGAGGGAGATGTCACAGGATCGGCATAGAAGATGATGAGCTACGATACTAATCAAGAGTGAGAGTTTGGTTGGTCTTGTCGTACTGTCAAGTGGTAATTAGTCTTCTGTTGCAATGTACTTCGACCCCTACATGAGTATTATTGTAAAGAGTTGTATTTTACCGTTTGAGTTAGTTGTGAGACCACATCGGTCCTTATAGTTATTTATGTTTGACCTTAATTATCCATCTTGTTATATTGTTTGACCCGGTCGGTCGAACCTTTGGTCATTCTGTGATGTTTTGCCTGGTAGATCCTCGTGGGAAGAGTCTACGACGTGTCATAATCCCGGTGGATTTCTGGGGGTGTTACACATGTCAGGCCACGTAGCAGCCACGTCAACACGGACTTGGGCCACCCAAAATTAAAAATTGAGGACTCAATTGATTTTTTTTTTTCAATTTTGACCCTGAAGGGCCTATGTGCAAATTGGAAGGGGAAAAAACGTGCAAATTGGAAGGGAAAGAAACATTCAAATTGGGGCACCCAATTTTTTTTTCAATTTTCTGACCCCGAAGGGCCAATGCAAAATTGGTCCCACATACGGGACCAATTTGATAATTTTCTCAAAATAGAAATAAGAATTTTTCTATTTATTATATTTATTCAAGATTCTTTAAATAATTAATTCTTATCTGTTGTTTTTTAGATTGTTAGTTTTTCTTATTTAAAAATAAAATAGTTTTTAATCTGAAAAGTAATTTTTTTAATGAAAAACCAGCAGGTTTTTCTTTTAAAAATAAAATAAAATAATTCAGATTTTTTATTTATTTTATAGAAAATAATTCTAGGTTTCTTTAAATAAGAAACAAATTATAAATATATTCGAGATGCTTTTAATTTTTTTATTTTAGAATTTTTAAATAAAAATTCTAATATTTTTTATTAATATTCCAGAATTAAAAATAATTACCTAAAGTTCCAATTTTTTTTAATTTTCCAGATTTTTTAAATAAAAAAGTGAAGTTCCGATCTTTTTTAAACTTTTTTAGATTTTTCTATAATTTTTGGCTTTTATATTTTTTTATCATTTTTATTATTATTTTGTTAAAATGAACAGTAGTTTTTAGTTATTTATATTATTATTACAAGTTTGTAGTATTTTTCCCTTTCAATTTGCACATTGGCCCTTCGGGGTCAAAATTGAAAAAAAAAAAAATCAATCGTGTCCACAATTTTTAATTTTGGGCGCCCCAAGTCCGTGCTGACGTGGTTGGCACATGGCCTGACATGGAACCACTATTTTTGCCACATGTCAGCCACGTGTCGTCCACATTAGCTCCGATGGCCGGAAAATACTCCGCCCGGCGACGGATGACTAATTGACGAAAGTAGGGGGAGATGTGGGGTTTTTGGTCCACCGGAGATAGATGAGACTTTTTGGCCAATGATCCCATATATGGGAACAATTTGATAATTTTAAGTGAGAAGAAAAATGATAAATAATGAGAAAAGTATGAGAGAGAGTGGAGTTAGTGGAAGTTAACTTTTGATATTAATTAGTGGGACCTCCATAAAAAGAATAGTTACATTAATTAGCCGGATGGATGGAGTATTAAAACATGCATCTTAATTAGGCAAAAAAAACACGATGGTGTACATTTTCGTAATGACCCGAGCACTAGTATAGCTGACCGAGTCCCGATCCAATATTGCTCGCCTGCTTTGCTTGTGCGAAAATTTGTATGGATTTATTTTTGAAATCAATCGATTGACCTCATACTAGTTGAAAGTGGTGTTCTACTTATATAGACTTATTCTATATCGTTCTTAACCAATGTAAGATGTTAAATATTACACGTTGGGTCTCTTTGAAGTGTAAACAATATTGTATTTCTTTCCTTTTACCTCTTTGGAATCTTATTTTGTAGAGCTGGGAATCTTGACCCAAACCCGAAACTCGATCCGAAACGATCCGATCCGAACCCGGAATTGGAATCGAAACTATGACGGTATGATAATCCGAGATGACCCGGAACCTGATCCGAACTCGAATTGACCAGAAATTGGTCATATCCGAAAATGACCCATACATGAGACCCGGCATATCAGAAATCATCTGATCCGAAATATTTGAATTAGACTTCAACTGAAAGCATCCGATCTGGAAATATCCGAAGTACATTTGACCCGAAATCATCCGATCCGAAATTACCAGAATTAAACTTGATCCAAAATCATCGGATCCGATATGACCAGTAACAAATATGACCTATAAGTATCCAATCTGATATGACTCGAATTAAAATGCATCCATTACAGCCTCTGTTTTGGAAAGGATTCAAGTAGATGTGTTGTTGGAAAATGGCAAGTTCCTGAAATATGTAATGTCCTTGACCCTAAGGATGAAGTGCGGGTTACCTATAAGAGGAGTAAAATCATGTGAACACTCGGATACCTGGGCTCTATTCAAAGCCATGTGGCTCATAGAGGCCTATGGAAATATATTTACAATTATAATGGCTATGATAATTGTCAATTGATGGCATTAAATAAGGTAATGGCCCGTTTCACATAGGACAGACTCCATCTTCCCATTTACTCAGAGAGCCAGACTCGATCGATTTGTTGCAAATCCTAACTGGTGCAACTTATTCCTGTGGGTCAAAATCACCAATATCCCCACTTTCTCCTCCGACTATGCATGTATCCACATCCAGTTCTTCACATCGGACCCAACTCGCAACAACTGGAATACCGAAAAACCTTTCAGATTTGAAGCTCTTTGGGTGAAGAGGAAAGATTGTGAGAAAATCATTAAAGATTCTTGAGATAGCAGCCCTGACCCCCTCCCAGGAAAACTTAGTAATTGTTCAGTCGGTCTTCTTCACTGGGGTGGATTAGAAAACAAGAAGCTTAAAAAAAGAATCAATGCCTTCAAAAAAGAAATTCCTAGCATCAAACAATCGAAAATCACTCCTGAATCAGAAAAGACTCTCATTGATCGCCAGCACCATCTCGATTTCCTGCTTGAACAAGAAAATATATTGTGGAAGCAACAAGAGAAGTACCACTGGCACAAGGAAGGAGACCGTAATACCTCCTTCTTCCATGCGGCTGCCACCCGTAGAATAGAAGTAAATCAGATCACTACCCCCACGGACCACCATGGTATCACTCGTGGAATATTTTATTCCAAATATTCATTAATCGAGTAAAATAAAACAACAAAGAAGTCGAAGAAGCAAAAATATGGACAGAAGGAAGTTAACGTATGCTATATTGAGAGTTTAACATACGTAACATGGTGAACTTAACGAACGCAACACTTTATTGTTAACGTACGTAATGAGGAGTTTCTGAATTCAAACAAGGAGCCGTTGAAAATGACGTCATGTCATAGGTCAGCATGCAACGGATATGAAGACTTATGATAACGTACATAATGGACAAATTGATAACGTACGTAACAGATGTAATATCCGTACCATTCCATTCTTAGCGGTTTCTATTTTTGGCGAATGTCTATATTTATCGACTCGCTTATAACCATTTCGACGTTTTCAATCTGTTTTGTTCTTGGAGTTTTTGTAACACCCCCAATCCACTCAGGGATATTACACGCCGTAGACCCTCTCCTCGAGGATCCACCAGGCTGATAACTAAAATCAAACATCTAAACATCGCCTTTAAGGCTAAAATGACTCAGTAGACCGACTTGGTCTTTCAATAATAACATACAACTCAATTCCAAACACATACCCACGCAGGGGTCAAAATACAATAAACTCCCATACAACGGGGAAAAGATACCGCAGCGAAAAAGAAAATACAACTGGACCAATACGACATCAACGGAACCTCGTGTGATTAGTATCATTCATCTTTCATCATCCTTCGTGCCGACCCTGTGCTATGCTCCAAAACCTGAATGCAAAAATAGACATCCACCCCCCGAATACTCGGGGGTTAGCAAAACTCCACTGTTTTGCTAGTGCAAGTACAAGTGCAAATACGAGCCATACAATTCACATTCCACGAATAACAATAACCAGGAATCCTCAAAGAATCCAAATGTAACAAAAAGCACTTCCCAAGGCAAGAGTTTGGTAAAATATTTTAAAACCGAAAGGTCACAAATCAAGGGAAAACAATTTATAAAACCGTTTAAATGCCATCAAGAGTTTTGATAGAAAACATCTTAGGATTTTCAAATCCTTATCTTTCCAAAAATCAACAGGGTCACAGCCCAAAGGTTTTGTTTTCACAAATAGAAAACCGACAATAATTCACA
Source organism: Orobanche coerulescens (assembly GCA_033398695.1). Taxonomy (NCBI): domain Eukaryota; kingdom Viridiplantae; phylum Streptophyta; class Magnoliopsida; order Lamiales; family Orobanchaceae; genus Orobanche; species Orobanche coerulescens. The sequence continues at coordinate 54,617,290 of CM065805.1, read as the reverse complement.
GGGCCAGAACCCAACATCACGTGTCCTCGACGGACATAAAATCAACAAAACATAATCGCACACGTGCATCGCCTAGGACCGGGACGAAGCCACAAATCCCACTCGAGCCCTCGAAGGACCCTCCGGAGCTGGCTAGCAAAACAAACCACACACATCTCACGGTTAGATCAATCGCTTGTTGCATCCTGGCCACATGATCGCATGCCATGTGCCACCGTAGATTATCTCAGGCTCTCACGGTTGGATCAATCACTTGTTGCATCCTCACCACATGATCACGTGCCATGTGTCACCGTAGACCTTCAACCATATCCACACATTCACACAAATAACATATCACATCAAGGATATTCAAACAATTCGCCAAGAGGCATCAAACACTTAGCAAAACACCACGTCCAACCACAACGCACGGAAATGAAATAATATACGCCCACACGCAATACCAAGTGCAACATCAACACCAAACATATCCATAGAGTTCACATAGTAATTCTCAAACCACACCATTCACAAAACACACGCGTTTTGAAAGCAAGCATTTAACAAGGCTAAACCGAATCTTTTGAAAACTCATTTCAAACAATCAAACAACCACATAAAGACGATCACCAATTATCATATTCACAAAACAAGAATAGTATGGACAAGGTACTTGCCTCGATACCACGAGCACGGAACCACGAACGGATACGGCTCAACCGGGAAGCTTCGGAACGCCCGATGCTAACAAAAAGGAAGACGACAACGAACGGAAGGGTTCAACACGGTTTGTTCACAAGAAACTCGACCCTAACAACAATATAATCAATAAATCATCGATCATACGAGGAAGGATAATCGTAGAATGCCCGAAAACCCCTCTAAGACATTTTACCGGACACCTTCAAAGCGTCGGTCAAGAACTCGACCCAAACAACGAATCGATACGATCCAACCATGGAATAATAAAGGAAATGATATAATACATATAAATATTCATCAATCCATCATAATCCTAAGTTAAATCAGATTAATCGGACGAAAACAACCAAAATACCAAAATTCCCCAAAACTAGATTTCTAGGAAATCTGACCTGATTCGGTAGATCGGAGGATGTTATAGGATTGATGATTGATGATATGAACTCCGAGACTTCATGGATTTATTGTCCAACAATATCTCTCCATGATCAACACACCCACAGCCGCGGAAGCGAAGAAAACCGAGTGAAAATGGCTGAAGAAAACGTCTGCAGGGCCATAAATAGCCGCAGACAGGTGCCGCGCCAGGGAGTGTGCCGCGGCACAGCCCAAAAATGGCTCCCAGTGGTCAGCAAGGTGCCGCGGCTCGGCCGGAGTGTGCCGTGGCACCGTGCAGATCGGTTTGGCCGAAAATGCCACAGAGTGTGCCGCGGCCCCCGGCAGATGTGCCGCAGCCTCACTGATCGCCGAGAATCGCCGAGCACCACGGACGTGACTTGGTCGAAGCCGCCGAGCACTACCGGCCGTGACTCGGCAAGCCGGCTGGGCCCAGTTACCCGGCCATGACTCGGTCGGGCCAACTCCGACGGCCCGAACGACCCAAATCCGAACTCCGAATACGAATCGATGATACGGTTACGACGTACTCGCAAAGACGAATCTAAGAGCTAAGAGAACACACAATTCCGACCACCCGAAGGCTCGGAATTCAACAACGGAAGTAATTACCCAAAACTTTGGGAAATTACGGAAATGGCCCAAAACGTCCGAAAATCACGATACGCGATCGAAACACCAAACCAAAGCTCGCAACATGAATAATAACATCAAATGAACTTACGAGAAACTCGAAACAACAGTTTTGTACGAGATTCGCAAGAATCGAGCTCAAGTGCGGAAAAGTCGCTAAAAAGCTCGGAACTCAATAAAACGATACCGAAACAAACTCGGATGACAAAAAGTGCAGAATTAATCATTCTCGAAATGATGAAACGGTCATGAGCGAGTCGTCAAAATGGACTTCCGCCGAAAAAAAAGAAAATTCCCGAAATTCGAAATTGCGGATATTACATTCTACCCTCCTTAAAAGAAGTTTCGTCCCGAAACTTAAAACAAGTAGGGGGGAGCAATATACCCGCCAGGAAAACTCGACGAGATACACAAAAACAGAAAACTCGTGCCCAATGACGAAACGCTGCAAGAAACGCAAAGAGACATACGACGTGAAAACACGCTCCACGACGACCAACACAACGTCGCCGTTAGGGATATAATAAAACCAACAAATGACAAGCGTCATCAAACGGATAATATAGCCAATTCAATTATCCGACAATCACAAAACACAATGAACGAAAGTCAGTATGATTGACCAACCCAACGGTACATCAATCGAAACGCGAGCCCATCGCTGAACCAATACGGAATTCCACCGCCCAAGGGTTGGAAGATCGAAATGAGACTAATTTCCCGAACTTAAGGGAATTAGGAAGGAGTCTGAACGCTCAACAATCAAGAAACGAGATCAATAAAAACCGAACAATCAAACGATCGAACCACAAAGATCGAGACAACAAAAATCGAACGATCATGTTCGAATCACGAAGAACAATAAAAATTCAAACAACAACTCCAAGGTTCACATCTCGACTCGAGACAATATATGATCCAGTGAAAACAACCACATATGCATTCACATAAGATCCACATGAGAGGGAATAGAAATTGAAAAGTCACAACGACAAATGAGTTATTCCGAAACAATACCACGCTCGTTCGATCAACAAAAGCAAGGGGCAGGACAAGCTCAGAAAATGTTAACGAACATAAACGAGTCGACAGAGTCGAAAATACAGAAGTTCCAAATCCGATCCACTTCGATTAAAAGAACTAGTATAACCAGGTGATGTTACATCCGAACAAGGTTCACAAGAATCGAACCGAACTCAGAAAAGTCACCGCAATAACCAGATTGACCCAAAACAAGATCACAGCTCATCCGATCGATGAAACCGAAATACAGAACAAGTTCAGTAAGTATCAACGAATACGAGCAAGTCGATAGAATTGAGAAAGAGAAAATGCATAAGCCAAAAATAATACGGGTATTATATTCGACCCCTTCTAAAAGAAGTGTCGTTCCCAAAACTTACAACACGAAATCAAGGTGACAACACAACAAGCAACTGACAGAAACATCCTTCAAAGGCCTCTCAAAGCCGATTCCGATGACTGTGCTGAAGCACGAACTCCGAAAGTCTGGGTAGCTAATTCGCAAAACTGAATTCGGTGTCCCTCGAGTCCGCACTTGAAATGCATTACTGACGATAAGGACAATTTACACGTGCATGCCCCGTCACATCACGGTTGAAACACCTCGACTCGGCATACCAAAAATACAAATGCTAGATACAATGGGGCATAACGTCGTAAAACAACATAGCGGAGATGTCAACTCAGCACAACGAAGAATCATAACACATACCGTATACAACGATTATCATCGAAAAGTAATACACACACACAAACACTACAGCAACGTCGGTATCGTTCGGCGACCCCAACGGTCCGAACAATAACCAGCACATAATTACAAACATCATGAAACAATCACACATGTACACAAACATACAAACCCAAGCTTTAACAGCTCACACAGGTGCGATAACACGCAAGCCACCATAAAATGGCAACATTAAAGATCGTCATCACACCTCCCACAAAGGGCTAACAAAACATATGCGTGGCGAACGACTCAACGTTCACACCACTAATTCAATCACAATTCGGGATTAACACCGTAACGAAAGTTCGAAAACCATACATGCATTTCCGGTCCGCAAACAGGAATGATAGGTCTTTAAAAACGAAAACCACCTTTTGAAAATAATTTAGAAAAATGCCGGTTGATCTTGAGTATCACCTTTCAAGAAAAAGTACAAACGTGAAACATCGTTATCGAGACTTTGGAGAACTATCTCGCATTTGATAAAAATGAGGACACTTTCTTTTCGTGAAAAACTTTCGGAAATATTCGACCCTCGGGTCTAAGTAAAAGTGTTTATAAAACATTGAAAATATCTCAAAACATTTTGGGTCCTCGCGGTAGAAGAATTTTGAAACATATTGTGGCATCTTGGATGTACCACGAGAAAATAATTCATTTTGAAAGTACGTCTCGAAATTTATTTTCTAAGATACTCAAGTTTTTCAAAGATAATTCAATGGGCTAGAATGCCCAAAAATTTCAGGTAATTACACAAAACATTATAGCGCCGTGGGTCCCGCGCCGGAACTCACCAGGCTAAAAACCATTTACAAAAATGCCAAAAAGGCCGATGACGGTAATATTTCAAAAACTCACGAAAGCCATTTACAAAATACTAAATACCGTCATAAGAATTTCGCCAAAGCGATCAAGGCCATAATGCCAAAAACTCGGTTAAGGGAATCGGTTTTCGAAATAAAACTCGGTCGGTAAAATACCGAAAGTCATTACAAAAGAACTCACGCAGCGGATAGAAGAAATACAGTTCAACATGCACAATCCGGAACACTACTCCTCATATGAACGAAATATGAGAGTCAAATAACCACATATCACGAAATCAAAATCCATAAGAGGATTCCGTCACTTAGCAAATAATCATAAAAATAGCTCGTGTCACACGAGCCACAACACAAAGAAGGGAGACTTACATCCACAAGTCGCACGAAGATGATGATCGCCCACGATACTAATCACGACCAACAAACTCAGACGACGCGTCGCGACACGACTTAGTCAGACAAAATCCGACGAGACAAAGACTCAGCAGACACCACTGACCCGACAGCCTAGGTTTCCACAACCTAAGCTCCGATACCATTTATGTAACACCCCCAATCCACTCAGGGATATTACACGCCGTAGACCCTCTCCTCGAGGATCCACCAGGCTGATAACTAAAATCAAACATCTAAACATCGCCTTTAAGGCTAAAATGACTCAGTAGACCGACTTGGTCTTTCAATAATAACATACAACTCAATTCCAAACACATAGCCACGCAGGGGTCAAAATACAATAAACTCCCGTACAACGGGGAAAAGATACCGCAGCGAAAAAGAAAATACAACTGGACCAATACGACATCAACGGAACCTCGTGTGATTAGTATCATTCATCTTTCATCATCCTTCGTGCCGACCCTGTGCTATGCTCCAAAACCTGAATGCAAAAATAGACATCCACCCCCCGAATACTCGGGGGTTAGCAAAACTCCACTCTTTTGCTAGTGCAAGTACAAGTGCAAATACGAGCCATACAATTCACATTCCACGAATAACAATAACCAGGAATCCTCAAAGAATCCAAACGTAACAAAAAGCACTTCCCTAGGCAAGAGTTTGGTAAAATATTCTAAAACCGAAAGGTCATAAATCAAGGGAAAACAATTTATAAAACCGTTTAAATGCCATCGAGAGTTTTGATAGAAAACATCTTAGGATTTTCAAATCCTTATCTTTCCAAAAATCAACAGGGTCACAGCCCAAAGGTTTTGTTTTCACAAATAGAAAACCGACAATAATTCACAGGGCCAGAACCCAACATACGTGTCCTCGACGGACATAAAATCAACAAAACATAATCGCACACGCGCATCGCCTAGGACCGGGACGAAGCCACAAATCCCACTCGAGGCCTCGAAGGACCCTCCGGAGCTGGCTAGCAAAACAAACCACACACATCTCACGGTTGGATCAATCGCTTGTTGCGTCCTGGCCACATGATCGCATGCCATGTGCCACCGTAGATTATCTCAGGCTCTCACGGTTGGATCAATCACTTGTTGCATCCTCACCACATGATCACGTGCCATGTGTCACCGTAGACCTTCAACCATATCCACACATTCACACAAATAACATATCACATCAAGGATATTCAAACAATTCTCCAAGAGGCATCAAACACTTAGCAAAACACCACGTCCAACCACAACGCACGGAAATGAAATAATATACGCCCACACGCAATACCAAGTGCAACATCAACACCAAACATATCCATAGAGTTCACATAGTCATTCTCAAACCACACCATTCACAAAACACACGCGTTTTGAAAGCAAGCCTTTAACAAGGCTAAACCGAATCTTTTGAAAACTCATTTCAAACAATCAAACAACCACATAAAGACGATCACCAATTATCATATTCACAAAACAAGAATAGTATGGACAAGGTACTTGCCTCGATACCACGAGCACGGAACCACGAACGGATACGGCTCAACCGGGAAGCTTCGGAACGCCCGATGCTAATAAAAAGGAAGACGACAACGAACGGAAGGGTTGAACACGATTTCTTCACAAGAAACTCGACCCTAACAACAATATAATCAATAAATCATCGATCATACGAGGAAGGATAATCGTAGAATGCCCGAAAACCCCTCTAAGACATTTTACCGGACACCTTCAAAGCGTCGGTCAAGAACTCGACCCAAACAACGAATCGATACGATCCAACCATGGAATAATAAAGGAAATGATATAATACATCTAAATATTCATCAATCCATCATAATCCTAAGTTAAATCAGATTAATCGGACGAAAACAACCAAAATACCCAAATTCCCCAAAACTAGATTTCTAAGAAATCTGACCTGATTCGGTAGATCGGAGGATGTTATAGGATTGATGATTGATGATATGAACTCCGAGACTTCATGGATTTATTGTCCAACAATATCTCTCCATGATCAACACACCCACAACCGCGGAAGCGAAGAAAACCGAGTGAAAATGGCTGAAGAAAACGTCTGCAGGGCCATAAATAGGCTGCACAGTGTGCCGCGGCCCAGCGGGAGTGTGCCGCGGCACAGGCCCAAAAATGGCTCCCAGTGGTCGGGCAGCCGCGGCTCGGCCGGAGTGTCTTTGCGGCACCGTGATCGGTTTGGCGAAAAATGCCACGAGTGTGCCGCGGCCTGCCGGATGTGCCGCACCCCACGGATCGCTCGACAGAATCGCTGAGCACCGCGGCCGTGACTCTTCGGTGAAGCCGCGAGCACTGCCGGCCGTGACTCGGCCAGTGCCGGCCTGGGCCCAGGTTGCCCGGCCATGACTCGGCCGGGGCCAACTCCGACGGCCCGAACGACCCCGAAATCCGAACCTGAATACGAATCGATGATACGGTTACGACGTACTCGCAAAGACGAATCTAAGAGCTAAGAGAACACACAATTCCGACCACCCGAAGGCTCGGAATTCAACAACGGAAGTAATTACCCAAAACTTTGGGAAATTACGAAAATGGCCCAAAACGTCCGAAAATCACGATACGCGATCGAAACACCAAACCAAAGCTCGCAACATGAATAATAACATTAAATGAACTTACGAGAAACTCGAAACAACAGTTTTGTACGAGATTCGCAAGAATCGAGCTCAAGTGCGGAAAAGTCGCTAAAAAGCTCGGAACTCAACAAAACGATACCGAAACAAACTCGGATGACAAAAAGTGCAGAATTAATCATTCTCGAAATGACGAAACGGTCATGAGCGAGTCGTCAAAACGGACTTCCGCCGAAAAAAAAGAAAATTACCGAAATTCGAAATTGCGGATATTACATTCTACCCTCCTTAAAAGAAGTTTCGTCCCGAAACTTAAAACAAGTAGGGGGGAGCAATATACCCGCCAGGAAAACTCGACGAGATACACAAAAACAGAAAACTCGTGCCCAATGACGAAACGCTGCAAGAAACGCAAAGAGACATACGACGTGAAAACACGCTCCACGACGACCAACACAACGTCGCCGTTAGGGATATAATAAAACCAACAAATGACAAGCGTCATCAAACGGATAATATAGCCAATTCAATTATCCGACAATCACAAAACACAACGAACGAAGTCAGTATGATTGACCAACCCAACGGTACATCAATCGAAACGCGAGCCCATCGCTGAACCAATACGGAATTCCACCGCCCAAGGGTTGGAAGATCGAAACGAGACTAATTTCCCGAACTTAAGGGAATTAGGAAGGAGTCTGAATGCTCAACAATCACGAAACGAGATCAATAAAAACCGAACAATCAAACGATCGAACCACAAAGATCGAGACAACAAAAATCGAACGATCATGTTCGAATCACGAAGAACAATAAAAATTCAAACAACAACTCCAAGGTTCACATCTCGACTCGAGACAATATATGATCCAGTGAAAACAACCACATATGCATTTACATAAGATCCACATGAGAGGGAATAGAAATTGAAAAGTCACAACGACAAACGAGTTATTCCGAAACAATACCACGCTCGTTCGATCAACAAAAGCAAGGGGCAGGACAAGCTCAGAAAATGTCAACGAACATAAACGAGTCGACAGAGTCGAAAATACAGAAGTTCCAAATCCGATCCACTTCGATTAAAAGAACTAGTAGAACCAGGTGATGTTACATCTGAACAAGGTTCACAAGAATCGAACCGAACTCGGAAAAGTCACGGCAATAACCAGATTGACCCAAAACAAGATCACAGCTCATCCGATCGATGAAACCGAAATACAGAACAAGTTCAGTAAGTATCAACGAATACGAGCAAGTCGATAGAATTGAGAAAGAGAAAATGCATAAGCCAAAAATAATACGGGTATTATATTCGACCCCTTCTAAAAGAAGTGTCGTTCCCAAAACTTACAACAAGAAATCAAGGTGACAACACAACAAGCAACTGACAGAAACATCCTTCAAAGGCCTCTCAAAGCCGATTCCGATGACTGTGCTGAAGCGCGAACTCCGAAAGTCTCGGTAGCTAATTCGCAAAACTGAATTCGGTGTCCCTCGAGTCCGCACTTGAAACGCATTACTGACGAGAAGGACAATTTACATGTGCATGCCCCGGCACATCACGGTTGAAACGCCTCGACTCGGCATACCGAAAATACAAATGCTAGATACAATGGGGCATAACGTCGTAAAACAACATAGCGGAGATGTCAGCACAACGAAGAATCATAACACATACCGTATACAACGATTATCATCGAAAAGTAATACACACACACAAACACTACAGCAACGTCGGTATCGTTCGGCGACCTCAACGGTCCGAACAATAACCAGCACATAATTACAAACATCATGAAACAATCACACATGTACACAAACATACAAACCCAAGCTTTAACGGCTCACACAGGTGCGATAACACGCAAGCCACCATGAAATGGCAACATTAAAGATCGTCATCAAACCTCCCACAAAGGGCTAACAAAACATATGCGTGGCGAACGACTCAACGTTCACACCACTAATTCAATCACAATTCGGGATTAACACCGTAACGAAAGTTCGAAAACCATACATGCATTTCCGGTCCGCAAACAGGAATGATAGGTCTTTAAAAACGAAAACCACCTTTTGAAAATAATTTAGAAAAATGCCGGTTGATCTTGAGTATCACCTTTCAAGAAAAAGTACAAACGTGAAACATCGTTATCGAGACTTTAGAGAACTATCTCGCATTTGATAAAAATCAGGACACTTTCTTTTCGTGAAAAACTTTCGGAAATATTCGACCCTCGGGTCTAAGTAAAAGTGTTTATAAAACATTGAAAATATCTCAAAACATTTTGGGTCCTCGCGGTAGAAGAATTTTGAAACATATTGTGGCATCTTGGATGTACCACGAGAAAATAATTCATTTTGAAAGTACGTCTCGAAATTTATTTTCTAAGATACTCAAGTTTTTCAAAGATAATTCAATGGGCTAGAATGCCCAAAAATTTCAGGTAATTACGCAAAACATTATAGCGCCGTGGGTCCCGCGCCGGAACTCACCAGGCTAAAAACCATTTACAAAAACGCCAAAAAGGCCGATGACGGTAATATTTCAAAAACTCACAAAAGCCATTTACAAAATACTAAATACCGTCATAAGAATTTCGCCAAAGCGATCAAGGCCATAATGCCAAAAACTCGGTTAAGGGAATCGGTTTTCGAAATAAAACTCGGTCGGTAAAATACCGAAAGTCATTACAAAAGAACTCACGCAATGGATAGAAGAAATACGATTCAACATGCACAATCCAAAGAACACTACTCCTCATATGAACGAAATATGAGAGTCAAATAACCACATATCACGAAATCAAAATCCATAAGAGGATTCCGTCACTTAGCAAATAATCATAAAAATAGCTCGTGTCACACGAGGCACAACACAAAGAAGGGAGACTTACATCCACAAGTCGCATGAAGATGATGATCGCCCACGATACTAATCACGACCAACAAACTCAGACGACGCGTCGCGACACGACTTAGTCAGACAAAATCCGACGAGACAAAGACTCAAAGAGACACCATCGACCCGACGGCTAGGTTTCCACAACCTAAGCTCCGATACCATTTATGTAACACCCCCACTCCACTCAGGGATATTACACGCCGTAGACCCTCTCCTCGAGGATCCACCAGGCTGATAACTAAAATCAAACATCTAAACATCGTCTTTAAGGCTAAAATGACTCAGTAGACCGACTTGGTCTTTCAATAATAACATACAACTCAATTCCAAACACATACCCACGCAGGGGTCAAAATACAATAAACTCCCGTACAACGGGGAAAAGATACTGCAATGAAAAGAAAATACAACTGGACCAATACGACATCAACGGAACCTCGTGTGATTAGTATCGTTCATCTTTCATCATCCTTCGTGCCGACCCTGTGCTATGCTCCAAAACCTGAATGCAAAAATAGACATCCACCCCCCGAATACTCGGGGGTCAGCAAAACTCCACTCTTTTGCTAGTGCAAGTACAAGTGCAAATACGAGCCATACAATTCACATTCCACGAATAACAATAACCAGGAATCCTCAAAGAATCCAAACGTAACGAAAAGCACTTCCCGAGGCAAGAGTTTGGTAAAATATTCTAAAACCGAAAGGTCACAAATCAAGGAAAAACAATTTATAAAACCGTTTAAATGCCATCGAGAGTTTTGATAGAAAACATATTAGGATTTTCAAATCCTTATCTTTCCAAAAATCAACAGGGTCACAGCCCAAATGTTTTGTTTTCACAAATAGAAAACCGACAATAATTCACAGGGCCAGAACCCAACATCACGTGTCCTCGACGGACATAAAATCAACAAAACATAATCGCACACGCGCATCGCCTAGGACCGGGACGAAGCCACAAATCCCACTCGAGGCCTCGAAGGACCCTCCCGAGCTGGCTAGCAAAACAAATCACACACATCTCACGGTTGGATCAATCGCTTGTTGCATCCTGGCCACATGATCGCATGCCATGTGCCACCGTAGATTATCTCGAGCTCTAACGGTTGGATCAATCTCTTGTTGCATCCTGACCACATGATCACGTGCCATGTGTCACCGTAGACCTTCAACCATATCCACACATTCACACAAATAACATATCACATCAAGGATATTCAAACAATTCGCCAAGAGGCATCAAACACTTAGCAAAACACCACGTCCAACCACAACGCACGGAAATGAAATAATATACGCCCACACGCAATACCAAGTGCAACATAAACACCAAACATATCCATAGAGTTCACATAGTCATTCTCAAACCACACCATTCACAAAACACACGCGTTTTGAAAGCAAGCCTTTAACAAGGCTAAACCGAATCTTTTGAAAACTCATTTCAAACAATCAAACAACCACATAAAGACGATCACCAATTATCATATTCACAAAACAAGAATAGTATGGACAAGGTACTTGCCTCGATACCACGAGCACGGAACCACGAACGGATACGGCTCAACCGGGAAGCTTCGGAACGCCCGATGCTAACAAAAAGAAAGACGACAACGAACGGAAGAGTTCAACACGGTTTCTTCACAAGAAACTCGACCCTAACAACAATATAATCAATAAATCATCGATCATACGAGGAAGGATAATCGTAGAACGCCCGAAAACCCCTCTAAGACATTTTACCGGACACCTTCAAAGCGTCGGTCAAGAACTCGACCCAAACAACGAATCGATACGATCCAACCATGGAATAATAAAGGAAATGATATAATACATCTAAATATTCATCAATCCATCATAATCCTAAGTTAAATCGGATTAATCGGACGAAAACAACCAAAATACCCAAATTCCCCAAAACTAGATTTCTAGGAAATCTGACCTGATTCGGTAGATCGGAGGATGTTATAGGATTGATGATTGATGATATGAACTCAAAGACTTCATGGATTTATTGTCCAACAACATCTCTCCATGATCAACACACCCACAGCCGCGGAAGAGAAGAAAACCGAGTGAAAATGGCTGAAGAAAACGTCTGCAGGGCCATAAATAGGCTGCACAGTGTGCCGCGGCACAGGCCCAAAAATGTCTCCCAGTGGTCGGCAGTGTGCTGCGGATCGGCCGGAGTGTGCCGCGGCACCCAGTACAGTCGATTTGGCCGAAAAATGCCACAGAGTGTGCCGCGGCCCTGCCAGCCTGTGCCGCGGCCCACGGACTGCTCGGCCAGAAACTGCCGAGCACTGCCGGCCGTGACTCGGCCAGAAGCTGCCGAGCACTACCGGCCGTGACTCGGCCAGTGCCGGCCTGGCCCAGGTTGCCCGGCCATGACTCGGCCGGGGCCAACTCCGACGGCCCGAACGACCCCGAAATCCGAACCTGAATACGAATCGATGATACGGTTACGACGTACTCGCAAAGACGAATCTAAGAGCTAAGAGAACACACAATTCCGACCACCCGAAGGCTCGGAATTCAACAACGGAAGTAATTACCCAAAACTTTGGGAAATTACGGAAATGGACCAAAACGTCCGAAAATCACGATACGCGATCAAAACACCAAACCAAAGCTCGCAACATGAATCATAACATCAAATGAACTTACGAGAAACTCGAAACAATAGTTTCGGACGAGATTCGCAAGAATCGAGCTCAAGTGGGGAAAAGTCGCTAAAAAGCTCGGAACTCAACAAAACGATACCGAAACGAACTCGGATGACAAAAAGTGCAGAATTAATCATTCTCGAAATGACGAAACGGTCATGAGCGAGTCGTGAAAACGGACTTCCGCCGAAAAAAAAGAAAATTACCGAAATTCGAAATTGCGGATATTACAGTTTTTCCATTTGGACGAGTTTCGGAGGTGGTTTTACGTAATTTCACTTTATGATATATTTTTTCGCATGTATGTTCGATTCTCATAAAACTCATTTGTTTTCATTGTTTCTTTGGTTACATGAGTTCGTATGGTTGAGTTGTTCATGTTGCCAGTTTCGGTTTGTTAATCCGACGCCGTATCGTGATTTTCGGACGTTTGGGCCATCTTGTAATTTCTTATAAGTTTAGGAAATTTCATCTTCTATTGTCATATTTTGGATTCCCCGGTAGTCGGAATTGTGTTTTCTTTCAGCACTTAGCTTCGTCGACGTGTATATTTCGTATATATGTTTTGGGTTCTGTCCTTGTGTTGCGTCTCGACTTCGTACCGTCCTATGCAGCAAACGTTATTCAGTAGTGTTGAACTGCTGCATGCATAACTTACGTTATGCATGCTTTCTAACGTGCGCTATCATTGCCTTCATAACGTACGTTACACCCTTGTAATAAAGTACGTTATGGCCTTCAACGTTTTGGACAGTGGATTCTGCCCAGTTTTTACCAAGCCCTTACGTACGTTAAGTCGGGGCTGTTACGTACGTAAGTACCTTATAGCGTACGCTAACTGGATAGCGTAGCGTACGCTATCGGCCACAGCAGATTGGGCAGATTGTTCTGCCGAGCTATTACGTACGTTAACACTTGGGTGTTACGTACATAATGATCATAACGTACGTTAACATCAGTATGTTAACATACATAATGAGTGATTAGGTTTTATAAACCTGAGTTGACCTTCATTTCGTCATTCTTCATTCTTTTTCTTCCTTCGTCCGAGTGTGGTGTTTCAAGGAGAGATTTGAGCGATTCTTCAAGCTTTGTCCATGGAGTTCATTGAAAGATTGATTGTTGTATTCCAAGTGAATTTTATCATCATCTTAATCCTCTTTCTCCGTACGAATCCAAGGTATTTGGATTAGAACCCTACCTTTATCTATTTTAGTTTTTTTTGGATTTGCCTAGATTGAACTCGAATTGTTCGTTTAAGTGTGATATTTCTTATTAATTATTGTTGTTGGGTGATTGCCAACCCGTTTCCATCATTTTTAATCCATGGATTGTCGATTTGGGGAGGTTTTGTGAAAACCCTCGCCCGTATTCGTCGTCCGTGAATGTTTATGATTACTAGTCGGGGTTGTGGGCGTATTCCATTCGATTATTGTTATCATGTAGGACTGGGTTGTCTTAATCCTTCATTTAGGAACGGTCGTATACCCTCCGGGTCATTCCTAGTCGTTGTTTGTTCCCGTTTCGCCGAAGATGTCTCAAAGGCAAGTACTTTACATTTATTTACATATTCTAGTATTTGGATTATGGCTTTCCGTGTAGGTTGTGGATGTGTATGTGTATTTTCACCCAGAGACGGTCTGACGGGGCCTCTAGGGATATGTAGTGCTGTATGTATGCATATCACGAACTGGTGTTAACCACCCAAGGATGGTCCAACGGGGCCTTTGCGGGGTGCGGTGGCCGTGAGTCTCGTACCAACGGTTAAGCTTTGAAATGTTTTGTTGGAGAAATGTGTTTTGTGCTCGTGCACCATAATATTCTGGAATATAAATATTTTCTAAAATGATTTGTGGCGCGTATTTCATCTGATTAGAATGGTAGTTCAAATGGATTGTATTTGTAACACCCCAAATCCCATTGGGTTATTACAGTGCCGTGGACCCCACACCAGGTGATCCACCAGGCAAACACGACTAAAATACAACAAACTGACCAAAATAGGAAATCACAGACCCTACTATGATGCCCGACATACTATTCCGATATGGAATTTCAACGACAAGGATGGGCCTACATGGCCAAAATAAAATTCAATAACATCCACGAGCCTTGCTCGGATAATACAAAACGACAACGACTAAACAAAACTGGAGTACTCCAAACTGTCTGACCGACATGAACACGAAATCATCTCGGACTAGTATCGCTCGAATGCCTCGTCGCCATCGTCATGCCCCTGTGTCTCAACTCTCTCCTCGCAAGCACCTAAAACATGAAAACATGTTCCGCCCCCACGGGGTCAGTCATCAAGATAATGAATATCAAATACATACACAACATGATATGCATCCAAAAGCAGAATAAACGGTACAACAATGGCAATACGAGATGCTCACAAACCAAGGTAAAAACCGAGCATTAGTGGAACACTATGCCCACGGCATACGATCAATACCTGCTCAATAGGTTAGAACATAAGTGCCCAATGGCGAATCATCAATATAGAACACAACAATACATTACCCGAAGGTAAACCAAACCAACGCTGAAATAAATACGAATCACAATGCCCGAAGGCTCCAACAGAAATACATCACAATGGCCTGAAAGTCCCTCAGCCGAAGCTAACAAAATATCACGATGGCCTGAAAGCCGAACAGCCCAAAGCTGTAAATCATCACAATACAGATTTCAAAGAAACAAACCCGACTGTTGAATATACCCCTCGGCGTATAAACAACCAGTCGCAAATCATCGGACATATCCTATACAACATGGACTATGAACGACCAAAATAGTATGGCTCAAGATGGACATCACAGTACGCCCGATCCGGAGATGTGTCAGTGCACATGTCCACCCCATATACGGAATCTAGAAATATATGTGGGACAATGTACCTAGTTAGCCTCACGAACTACGTCTCGTGTGCACAGTCCAATACGGAAATATCCACGCATGACTATATAAGTGCCTAGCTAAAAATCCTACACAATAACCAATCGGAACGCAGATATGATTCCGGATATGTCACGATGCAACATGACAATGAAACTCAAAGGATAACACATCCAATACTGATCATACGACTCACCAAGTGAACGATGACACACGAATAATGAAAGATCGACACGACCAACAATATTCAAAACAACCATTCTGGGATCAAAATCCCTAAGGACCGATTAACACGAACAACAATCACAACACAACAATCCGGGAAATCCTCAACCTTCAACGATCACAAAATTACCGAGTTCACAAGAATAATAGTGTGCTGCCGTGAGTCGGCCAACACGACAATAATAATTCAACGGATGGGAACTATCTTCGACAGTCCCAATTCAATACTTCGATTACCGTAGAACGGCCAATCGATAACAACAATACAACGGATGGGAATGTTTTCGATAGTCCCAATTCAATACATCGATTACCTTCAGGACGGTCAATCGATAACAATTATACAACGGATGGGAATTATCTTTGATAATCCCAGTTCAACATATCGATTACCTTTAGAGCGGACAATCAATAATAATTATACAACGGATGGGAATTATCTTTGAAAATCCCAATTCAATACATCGATTACCTTTAGAACGGTTAACCGATAACAATTATACATAGGATGTCTCGGCACCTTTAATCGGTTACCGATAACGAAGATGATAATCGAATACGTCAATGCCTTCAATCGGCCAGTACGACATCAATAGAAAAACACTGATGTCAATGACGACGATTCACAACAATATTTTGATGGAACATCAATCAATAATAACAATTGATACGTCGATGCCGCGAACCGGCTATCGACAACAATATCTCAATGGAACATCAATCAAAAATAACAATTGATATGTCGATACCGCGAACGGGCTATCGACAACAATATTACCAACAAGTATCGCAATGCCTTAAACCGGCCATTTACGAACAACAATAATATTTGGCAAAATTTGCCGAAGGGTATCGTATCAAACAATCCCTTGATATCAACAAAATCATAAAGAGACCAAGTCTCGAAATGATACACACATTCATACACATATATGATAACATTAATCTCATTGACTAGTACAAATATAAAACTTGCCTCAAACCGAAGGCGAGAAAGTCCTTCCACGATCAACGTCCTACCATGAATCGATCAACGGCATCCTCCGACAATCACAAGCAGTCGAACAAACCTGAATGAAATACAATTCATTCGATAACATGATATCGACCGAAAACAACATAATAGATAACTCCGATTCCAACACGAACACATATTATACTCGTATTTACCCGAATACACACACACACACACATATATATATATATACATACAACACACACACACATATTCTAATTATGTACACGCATGCGCGCGCACACACACACACACACACACATATATATATAATGTGTCCAGTGTGTGTAGTTGGTATATATATATATATATATATATATATATATACCAACTACACACACTGGACACATTATATATATATATATACACACCAGCCACACGCACTGTACACATTATATATATATATATACACAACACACACACACACACACACCGTACTAACCACAATATATATACTTGCACACAATATATATAAGTACACTGCACACAGTATATATATATATATATATATATATATACCTGCACAAACACACACAACTAACCAGAAGAAGCCGATCGGCCGGGCAACCCTCGCCGGAATCCGGTCAGAAAAACAACTCCCCTATCGCAACACCGGAACTCGATCGCCGGCAAACTGACCCGCCGGACCTCGTCCAACTCCAGCCCGCCTGCAACTCCTCGCCGGAAGTTTTGCCACGCCTCCATTCCGCCGTCCGTTCCGGTCAGAAACTATCTCCGGTCGCTGGAATCTATGGAGCCGCGTCCATGGCCGGAGACCATGAAGAGCGCCCAGCGCCTGAGCTCCGTCTCGCCAGAAAAAGGAACAGCTCGACATATTTGCAACACCATCCGTCGAGCTCCGGTCGTCGCCGGAGACGTCAGTCCATCACTCCGGTCGTCAACTCCAGTCCGTCGCCGGAAACTATGAAGAAGCCGGCTGCCATCTAAGCTCTACCTTGTCGGAAAAAAAACGAGAGAGATAGAGAGAAGAGAGAGAGAACGAGAGAGAGAGAGAGGACGAGAGAGGTGAGACAGTGAGAGAGAAGACAACGTCAGAGAAAATGATAACGTGAGGGAGAGAAAAAAAGTGAGATGCTAACATATATATATATATATAATCCCCAAAGATATCCTGGCCCTACCAGCCAAAAGTTGACTACGAGGAAGGTTCCTACCACCGACCATGCATTACGTACGTAAACCTCAGGGCGTAACGTACATAATCGCAACAAATTAGCGTACGTAATGCTACACAAGTAGCGTACGCTATGGCTATAAACTTAGCTAAAATTCCAAACTCACCAAGCAACAACCAAACGACGAAACCAAACCGATGACCAGTAAAAATATTTCGATCCCGAAATATTCCAATACAATATACATTGTATCGGTCCAAATCAACAATACTTGTACAATTCCAAATGAATACGTACAACTCAACAGTAACACGAAAAAAAAATTACCCCCGGATATTACATACTCCCCCCCCCCTTAAAAAGAGTTTCGTCCCCGAAACTCATGGTGCACAAGTCGGGGCACGGACTATCCATCAGGATAAGAAAACAACATCTCCAGGAATACTCCTCAATACGAGTAATTCTGCCTGAGTAACTGGGCCAACCCCACGGGTCCCCACGTCTCCTCTGCCTGAACAAGGCGAAAAAATCAAGTGATAAAGACACTCAACCAAGTGTGAGATTAGCCGAATCATGACTCTCCTGCTAGAGACCAGCCAGGAAGTCGCACCAACTGCATAACAAGTAACACCGGCGTACACGTCCCGATGGAGCCGCTCATTGTACATGCCTACAACCATCGGTGTACGCTTGCCCATTCTCGTCAGCATCGAATGCCCATGCAATCACTGATTCGCACTACGAAAGAAAATAACAACGCATAAATAGTCCTCGGGACCATATCAACCGCACGCCCAAGTCCTCACGACTTGACGTCTTGAATCACAATGAACAATTACCCAGATCATCACAAAAATCTCGGGTACAGGACCAAAAGGAAAGAAAATCACATCCAATGACTCAAGTGTCAAGATTCTCAGATACAATCATTACAAGATAGATCAACCATAAATGGTTCGCAACCACAATACTAAAATGCAGACCGAGTCAAACATCAATCCGAAAAACAAGGAAAATACAAATCAAGGCTACATCTCAAATGTACCCGAAATCAACCTCCTCCAGATCATCGGGCTCCTCGATCTCATCGACTCGAAGAAGACCCAAATCTAAACTCGCCGCCCCTCCTCGGTTGTCCATACCTCTGGCTCCCAAAGCCCGATATGACCCCTTGGATGAAGTACGGACTGAAGCAACAAAATCTCTCGAGGCTCGTGAGCTCTCCCGAGACCTACTAGTACCAGAACTCCTGCAATATTCTGAAGGTGTCCCTGCCTCCCACACAGAAAATAAATAATAGCTGGAACCTTACATCAAGTACTAATATGCCCCGCTAAATCACAGTTAAAACAAACAACATTCGAACTCGTCGCCTGAGAAGAAGATGCTTTCCCAGCACGAAGCCGACTAGAAAATGACCTCTTGGACGTCGGAGCCTGTTGTCCCTCTGAACGAACTGACATCCTAGTCTTCTCACCAGAAGAAACTGAAGGTTTCTTCCGAAAAAGCTCTGCTCTAAGAGCCCTCTCGATGAATTTGCCAAGTGAATTACAATTGTGATTGAACAACTGCATCCTCAACCGCGGGTTCAGACTCTTGCTAAAATACTTGATCTTATCCGCCTCACTACGGATAATAGATGAAGTAAACTGAAGAAGTCCTTGAAACTTTTCAGCAAAAACAATAACACCCTTGTCCTCGACGGATTTGGGGTTCAAAACCTCCGACAACTTGGCTTCACGAAGTGGAGATAGATAATACCTCTCTAACATGAGAGTCTTGAACTCACTCCAAGCACAATCACGATCGGTGGGTTCTCGAGCACGACTCCGAAAATGATTCGTCGGCCACCAAAGTATTGGTACAAGGTTTCGAGTTTCGGCCCACTCTGCGGTACCCCCTTTGTTATGTCCTATTTCCAGACTAAAAGAATAACATTCAATCATGACCACAGCTCAAATACGCCTCAACGGACAGAATGTTAGGTCAACGCCAAACACGAGTATACATACTCAACAGATAAACGATCACATCGATCGCGCTAATCATAGCCGATACAGAGCCCACACGCTCCAAAGCAAATAATCATAAATCAGTCGCACCCGATTGTCACATACAAGTGTCAACAAAACATGTATAATCAATGACATAATGAATGTATACACATAAACGAGAATAGAGTCCTTACACAGGTCATACGAAGCTTCGAGGTCTTGCGATAATAGTCTTCACTGATGACGACTCGATGAAAGAATGACTCATACAGTCGTCCAACTATCACGACTCACAAAACCCAACTGTCCAGATTGTCATAACCTGACAGCCCCGCTACTACCGCCTTGGTAGAGCCACATAACACACAATTCAGGGTATCTCACAACCCAATTCTCTGATACCATCTTCTTTAACAACCCAAATCCCATTGGGTTATTACAGTGCCGTGGACCCCACACCAGGTGATCCACTAGGCGAACATGACTAAAATACAACAAACTGACCAAAATAGGAAATTGTTAGGAATACTTGTTAGATTTTGATGATGTCATTAATATAAATTCAAATACTTATTACTTGGCAAAAATGTAAGGGAGAACCAAATGAGTATCTTCCATAGGCCAAATTATGGTAAGTGTAAAAGTTGGCAAAATGTAAAGAAGAACCAAATGAGTATCTTCTGTAGGCCAAAATAAGTTAGGCTAAAATCGGCTAAATCTTGAAGAGCAGTGAGTTCATCGAGAGAATGCAGTAGAGTAAAGTCAGAGAAGTTATGGTCAACAAAAATCATCAGGGATGTTTGACGAGACTGCAGTCAAGTAAACCTCAGACAAGTCATCTGATCAGGCGAGTCCCAAACAGTGAACATCTGAGAAGCCCAGACTGCAGAGAAGTTAACTTCACATCAGCCTACTCAAGATCAGCCAAGTACTCCAAGTCCATGTCAGCATGCATTGAAAAGTCAAGTATTACGGAAAGTCACATGCAACGTGAAGAGCCAAATTGGAGAGATTCCCGTAAAGGATATGAATTAAATAATTCATCCAGACCCACCTTGAAGACTTTAAACGTATTATACTTTAAAGATTCGGCGCCTCACATGCAAAGTCTTCACAACGGTCGAAAGATGGATTAAATTATGGGAATCCAGCCTTGCAATGTTCAGAAAGAAAACAAGGAAGTTTACCTCTCCAACGGACGAATTTGTTGAAAAGATTTGCAACGGCTATGAAGGAAAAGCTCAGAGATCGTGACCTATATATATCCGAAGATTTGAAGCTGAGTAACACAACACAACATAATAATTACAAACGGTGCGAACATATTCTCAAAGCGATCAAAGCTTTCAAGCAATCTAAAGCAAACTATAGCATCGTGAAAAGAGCAGTTCTCAAAAGTTCATACTTGAAGAAGCTCTTAGTTGGAGAAGACAAAAACTCGTGTCTTAAATCCCGAGTTCGGGGTACTTCACTGGTTGAAGTTCGAGACTGTAAAGGCATCCAAGGATCGAGGATCAAGAGGTGCAAGACAGTCAAGTGTGTTATAACGGCACGGATTTCCACTGGTTGGAAGCTGTTGTAGTTTGGTTGAATCACTGTAATATTTATCATTGGTTGAAAATTATAGTGAATTCATCTCCAACTGGTTTGGAGAAAAGTGGATTAGTAGAGGATTACCCCACCTCTGAGACCACTATAATTGCTTGCGTATTTTACTGTTTTATAGCATCATACTTTAACTGATGCATTCATTATTAAGTGTTTCATTAGTTGTTTTGTATTCATCATCAGCTGACTTCCGCACGTATTAAGAACAAACGACTCCAAGTCATTTGTTTATCTATCAGCTGAAGAAACTTACTCTTTGAGAAAAAGAGTTTAAGAGTTTCAATAAGTCTATTCACCCCCCCCCCTCTAGACTTATTCCTGGATGACTTGTGACCTACAAGTGGTATCAGAGAGGTTGGTTCATTTATTTCACGAACCAGATCTATATCAGAGATATATCTTTACTCTCATTTTATAATGGAACACATGCATTCTAGACTACCTGTGTTTTCAGTTGACGAGTATGATCTTTGGAAGATAAGGATGCAGGCACACTTATCTTCAATCCATGATGACATGTCGTGGATCATAGAGGACGGTCCATTCACCTTCGAAAAGGACAACACTCCAGAGGAGATCGGAGCAGAGAAGCCAGAGAAGATCCCAAATAAAAGGACAGAGCTGACTCCCGAAGAAAGAAAGTTGGCCAATCTTGATAACCGGGCCAGAGACGTGCTGTATCAAACTCTTGACAAATCCACCATGGTCAAGATCAAGAATTGCAAAAATGCAAAAGAAATATGGGACACATTAGCCCTAATGTGTGAAGGAACGGAGCTGATCAAAGAAAACAAGTTGTCAATTGCTATTAAAAAATTTGACAACTTCAAAATGAAGAATGGCGAATCTATAGACCAAGTGGACACAAGGTTCACTGAGATTATCAATGAGATCAACTCCCTCGGCAAATCTTATGGCAACAGGGAGATGGCGCTGAAGGTTCTAAGATATATCAATCTTAAATGGAGCATGAAGGCAGTGGCTATGAGAGAATCGAAGGACCTCAATAAGAAAAGGATCCAAGAGATGTTCTCTGATCTGAAGGCTTATGAGTTCGAGCTTCCAAGTTCATCCTCAACTGAGCCTGCAGAGAAGGGAATAGCCTTTGCAGCCGAGTCCCCCGCCAAAATCTTATCTGATGTAAAGACTCCAAATCCATTAGACTTTGAGGAAGAAATGGCGTTCATAATGCAGAGGTTCAGCAACTTCCGGAAAAACTACTCCAAATACAAGAAAAATTATAAGGAGAATCCTAGAAGGAACCAGAAAGCCAGAAGCTGGAAGGTGGAGTGCTACAATTGTCAAAAGACAGGACATATCCAAATCGACTGTCCTGATCTTAAGAAGGACGAGAGCAAGAAGGAGGTGGGCAGAAAAGAAGACAGAATGAAGGCCCTCATCGGAGAAGATCAGGAGCATGTAGAATCAAGCAGCGGATTCTTTTCTGATGATGATGAAGAGTATGACTGCTTGATGGCCAACTTAGCTGATGAAGAGGTAACATCAAAACCCTCTGGCTCAAATAATAGTTCAGCCATGTCACAAGATATGGATTTGCATGAATCTATAAATCAGCTACTTAAAGATTTTGAGACATTTAAATCTGCACACCTATCTCATATCGGTAGAAGACTCAATTGCAAGATGAGAATAAGCGGTGAAAAATGATTTTGAAAAACTCGGCTAGAATCGAATACGATTGAGATAAGCTATGACTAACTTGCAAAACCAGGCTGATGTCACTACAGCTGAGATAAATCGACTAACTGTTTTACTTAGAGAAAAATCAGCTGCACTTGCTCATGTCAAAGCCGAATTTACTAAGCTGACTCAGGCAAATAAGACTCAGGCGCAGGAAATAACCTCCCTGAAGGCGTCTTCAACTCTGGACGAACTGTGTACTAATAAAAGGCCACTATATTCCAGATCAGGCCTTGGATACGATCCTCACACTCCCTCTAGTTCCGAAACCACTTTCGTTAAGGGAGAAACAATTGTCTCGACTGCTGAGCCTACATACAAACCAATATTTAAAAATAGGCAACAGCCAAGTCACAAGTCTAGGATGCAGCCAGGGTACACAAGGCAGCCACCTAGACAAGCGACTAGGCAATGGCCCAGGCAGAAGCAGCAGCCCAGACAACATGCCTACTATTATCAACATCTCCCTAAAAACAGATTTCAAAATGCGAGGGGCAGATGGAAACCTCAAGGTTATCCTAATTTCCAAAATGAACAAGTGTGGAGACCTCAAAGATTTAATAAATGGTCTCAGCCAAGGTTTAGAAATGGCCCACACTACTAATATTTTGAGGAATATCCGGTATACAATCCCAACAGGAGATACAGACCCCGATCTTACACACCTTATGAGGGTAATAATAATAAAATTTTTTACAATCCAAGGAGAAATCAATTCTCCAGGAAACCAACTAACCCTAGAGGACCCACACAGACATGGGTACCTAAATCTCTGCTTGTTTGATTGCAGAAAAGGTGGAAGGACTACAACAACATCTCCACAAATTCAAACTTTGGAGGTGAAGAATGGTTTGTAGATTCTGGATGCTCGAGGCACATGGCCAAGGAACAAGAAGATCTTTGTCTAAATACACCAAAGAAAGAGGTCCTGATGTAACCTTTGGAGATAGCTCTAGAGGACAAACAAAGGGCTTTGGAGAGCTGCACCGAGGAAATATTGTGATATCCAAAGTTCACTATGTCAAAGGGCTCAAGTATAATCTCCTGAGCAAAAGCCAGTTTTGCGATGAGAAGAATCTAGTAGTCTTCACCATTTGGAAATGTATGGTGATAGATATCCTATCTGGAGAAGTGAAGCTACAAGGATTTAGAAGGAGAGATGTCTACATGATAGATTGGAACACAGGAACACCTAACTCCTGTTTTCTATCTAAGACAGTAGCTGAGAACGGATGGCTGTGGCACAAAAGATTATGTCACCTGAACTTCAAAGCCATCAACAAGATTAGTTCTCAGAAGCTGGTCAGAGGACTCCCAGAGGAAGCATTTAGGAAGGAAGCCATTTGTGATGCGTGTCAGAAAGGGAAGCAGACCAGAGCATCATTCAAGACAGTCCAGCCTACAACCCTCACAACAAGGATCTTAGATCTTCTCCACATGGATCTATTTGGTCCTATCAAGCCAAGGACTCTAAGCGTCCGAAAGCATGCACTTGTTGTAGTAGATGATTATTCAAGGTACACTTGGATTATCTTCCTGTATAAGAAGAGTGAAACCTTGACCAAGCTACCTTAGCTGCTGAGAAGGATCCAGAATGAGAAATCCCTATGCATCATCAAGATCAGATCAGATAGAGGAGGATAATTTCTCAACAAGGCGATCACTGATTACAGCGATCATAATGGGATCCAGCATGAGCTCTCTGCAGCCAGGACCCCCCAGCAGAATGACGTTGCTGAAAGAAGAAACAGAAACCTGAAGGAAGCAGCCAGGTCCATGATTGCAGAAGCGGACCTGCCCAAGAGGTTTTGGGCTGAAGCTGTCAACACAGCTTGCCATACTCAGAACAGGAGTATGATAGTAGGGAGACATGGCAAAACTCCCTATGAGGTTTGGAATAATAGAACTCCTACTGTTGCTTACTTTCACTTTTTGGTTGTAAGTGTTTCATCCACAACAACGGTAAAACAAAACTAAATGCCTTTGATGCTAAAACTGATGATGGTCTCTTTATGGGATACTCACAAAGAAGCAAGGCATATAGAGTTTTTAATAAAAGAACATTAGTTGTGGAAGAAACACCCCATGTTGTATTTGATGAATCTACTGTTGAGTACATGAAGCAAGTTGAGCAAATTGAGAATAAGCTCAAATCAGCAACCCTCGAAGAAGTCATTGTACATGACACGGGAATGGTGGACCCAACTGCAGATCAGCCCGATGACCCAACTGTAGCTGCTGAAGACCCAACTTCAGATCAGACAGGAACACCATACCTACCTGATCCAGTTGCCGCTAATGAAGACCCAGCTATAGCTGATAAAGACTCATCTGTAGATCAGACCCAACTTGCAGATGACAAGACGGTAGCTGATCCAGCTGCAGACCAAGGAGACCAGATCCCAGCTGATGCAGAAATCCACCAGAGCAACTCAACAGGGGGAACAGACCCAGAAGAAGATGATATCCCCAAGTGGCTCAAAGACCATCTAATCCAGCAAATCATCGGGAAGCTGACTGATGGAGTTAAGACAAGACAGTCTACTCTACAAGCAGGAATGGCTATGTTCTCATGCTTCATGTCTCAGATAGAACCCAAGACAACAGAACAAGCTTTGGAAGATTATTCATGGATCAATGCCATGCAAGAGGAACTGGAGCAGATGGAAAGGAATAAAGTTTGGGATCTAACAGACACACCAGATCACAAGAAGGTTATTGGCACCAAATGGGTGTACAAAAATAAGAGTGACGAATATGGAGCTATTGTTAGGAATAAATCCAGACTTGTTGCTAAAGGTTATGCACAGTGTGAAGGAATAGATTTTGATGAAACCTATGCACCTGTTGCAATATTAGAGGCCATCAGACTATTCCTCGCATATGCTGCATTCAAGGATTTTGAAGTCTATCAGATGGATGTAAAGAGTGCATTTCTAAATGGCATCCTAGAAGAAGAAGTCTATGTAGAGCAACCCCCAGGTTTTGTCAAAGGAGACAAAGTCTACAAGCTGTTGAAGGCTCTCTATGGACTTAAGCAAGCACCAAGAGCATGGTATGAAACACTGTCTGTGTTTCTTGAGAAGAATGGTTTCTGCAAAGGAAAGGTGGACAAGACCTTATTCACAGTAGAACACGAAGGCCACATATTGATAGTTCAGATATATGTGGATGACATCATATTTGGCTCAACCAACCCAGAGCTGTGTGAGAAATTCTCAAACCTCATGCAAGGAGAATTTGAGATGAGTATGATGGGAAAGCTTAACTTCTTTTTCGGATTACAAGTTAAGCAGATGGAAAATGGAATTTTCATCAACCAAGCTAAGTATACCAGAGATCTAATCAAGAGATTTGGAATGGAATCAGCCAAACCAGCAAGAATTCCTGTGAGCACAAGTACTCACCTAGATGCAGACGAGGCAGGCATATCAGTGGATTCAACCCACTACAGAGGACTCATTGGATCATTGCTATACCTCACTGCAAGCAGGCCAGACATATCCTATGCCTTAGGAGTTTGTGCGCGATTTCAATCTAAGCCTAAGCAGTATCACCTAGATGCAGCAAAGAGGATAATTAAATACCTTAAGTCTATGGTCAATGTGGGACTATGGTATCATAAGGACGATAACTTCGAGCTGTCAGGATATTCAGATGCAGATTTCGCAGGATGCAAAATTAATAGGAAAAGCACTAGTGGAACGTGCTAATTCCTTGGAACCAGAATGATATCCTGTTTAGCAAGAAGCAGGTTTCTAACTCTATATCCACCACAGAGTCAGAATACCTAGCTGCAGGTAGTTGTTGTGCCCAGATCTTGTGGATCAGACAGCAGCTAAGGGACTACAATATCATTGCCAATGAAGTCCCTATCTAGTGTGACAACAATAGTGCTATTACAATAACCAACAATCCGGTTTTGCATTCGAGGACCAAGCACATTGATGTTAAGCACTACTTCATTAGAGATCACGTGCTTAACAAGAGAGTCGGAGTTGAAAGAGTCAGCACAGACTACCAAATAGCTGACATCTTTACCAAACCTTTGCCAGAAGAAAGATTTTTGGAGCTGAGCAGAGAACTTGGTCTACTAGATTGGGAATCTAGTACAGAAGAAAAAGTAAGCTGAAGCATATCAGAGGAAGGACGGACCCAGCTGATTAAAGGAATCAGATCCTAGCTGATGCAGACAAAAAGGACGGAGGACGGACAAAGGAACCTAGCTGATCAAAATCTCAGGCGAGAAGTTCAAGGAGTCAACTCACCTGATGCAGAGCAGTTAACAGTCAACAGTCAATCAGCTAAGTTTTCTAAACTTAACCGACTTCTGAATATTTTATTATTATCTGCTATATGTATAATAATATTATATTAATTTTTGGTTCACAAGTGGCATTTAAATACACGTGGCAATCATTTGATAAATCGACCTCCACTGTGACCAACTAAAATCTAACCGTCCAATTTTAAACTCAAAACCTGGACCACCGATTAGAATTTGAAATTTAAAAAGAATCTCAAAAGGCGAACCACCGATTCAAAATAAATAATAAATTTAATCCTAACGTCATTTCATCTTCCTTATAAGGACGGAAAACCCTTCACTTTACCTTTACGCTTACCAGTCTTTCAAACCCTAAATTTATAGAGCAAAAATCCTTTGAACTCCAAATACACTGAAAATCTCCTATTTGCAGAAATGGAATCTTATTTTGAAGGCGTTAACATGAAGGCAGTCAAAGACCAGATCATCTTCTCTCTGGTCGTTGATTTCGAAGGTCTTTTGGAAGCAAATATGGATAACAACGACGTACTCTTCCTTATCCACTCGATGAAGAAGAATGGGATCTACCCATTTCTGGATATCAGTCCCCAACACCTATACAAGGAGGACGTCATCGCTTTCTACCGCGAAGCCCATGTGATTGAGGAAGGGATTAGGAGCACTGTCGGTGGAATTCAAGTCGAAATCTCGCCGGAGACGATTTGTAAAGTTTTTGGTATGAAACACCATGGCATAGCCGTCGAGGCTCTCAAGCAGACAGCAGCCGACACTTGGCTAAAAATTAAAGCGATCGACCAGCCGACGAAGCTAAAACTCACTGCCAAAAGGAGCGAGATTAAAAAGGAGTATCGATATATGTTGGATATTACCAACAAAATTATTATGGGTATGGCCGGCAATTACGAACAACTGTCGTCGGCGAAATTCACAGTGCTGGGAGCACTGATTCAGGACGACCCGATTGATTGGGCTGACTACATCTTTAGGCAGTTTGTTCACTAGGTCAACAAAGCCGAATGGCTTTCTGATGAGAAGAATTTCAGATCCAAGCTGGCGTTTGGAACGCAGCTGAGTTGGATCCTTGAGAAGATGGGTGTGGCAAAGGGAAGTACTGACCCCTTCCACATCAACAAGAGACTTGGTCATCTAGACCAAGAGACGTTGAGGAAGTTGGGAGGCAACAGAAGAGCAGCTCAGATACTCAAAGAATTGTCTGATTCACAGTCCTACAAATGTCCTTCATCAGACGAGTCGGACCGACCTGCAGACGACAATCCAACTGCAGCCGAGTCAGATTCGGAGTCAGACAACACACCGATTGCTGTCCGATTCAAAAGAAGGGGACTAGCCCCTGGAGAGCCATCCATCATGCAGTCATCACCAGAACCCTCTCCCAAGAGGCCCGGCTGCGGTTTAGCTGTGAGGAGCGGCAGAACATTATACGATCCTGCGGCCAGTCGCCTACCCACTGAAGACCCGGCTGCTCAGGCGGCACTGAAACTCAGATCGTCCCTGTTCTCACTCCAGCATTCATTACAGAAGAGGAAGAAGCAGGTTTAACTATCTCCATCCCTGAAGCAAACTACACCTTTAACCTGCTGGACAACAATCTTTTCAATCTGTCCATAGAGCAATTACAGTTAGTTAAACCACAAGCTCTAAAACACTCTTTTGTTAATATTTTTGAAGAGTCGAAATTTTTCAAATCATTGTCGTTTGCTAAACTTCAAACCTATATTGAAACCAGTGGTTGGGAATATCCCCAAGCCATAGAGGATGTACTGATACACTTTTGCAAAGTATCAGACACAGTTTTGATCCTCCAGGAGAATTGGTTCATGTCAAATTTCAAAACCAACATGGACCAATTCATCCATTCTATAATGTACAGTATCTTTGATGGATTTTTTGGGAAAGAATATGAGGAGGAAGAAGAAAAAGAAATAAGGATTGAAGAAGTGAATGGAGAAGAAGAAGAAGAGGTCATTGTTATAGATGACGAAGAAGAGGAGCAGGAAGAAAGAAAAGGAGGAGAAAATATTTTAGTTGAAAAACAAACAGAAGAAGTTGAAAAAACAGAGGAATTAGTAGATGAAGAAGAAGAAGAAGAAGGAGAAGAGGTAGATCAGGCGGATGATGAAGGAAAGGATGATGATGAGAATGATGGAGAAAATGATAAAGATGATAAGAATGATGATGATGATGATGATAAGGATGAAGGAGGAGATCAACTGGATGAAAAAGAAAAAGAGAATGTTGATGAAGAAGAAAATGAGGAAGAACAAGAGAAGGAATTAGAAAAGGAAGAAGAAGAGAAAGAAAAGGAGCCGGAGAAAGAGCCAGAATTAGAGGTTGCAGACAAGGCTGGGGCGCCTGCCCGGTATACCAGCCTGGACGCAGAATTGGCTAAGGACTCTAGATCAAGGACACCTGAAAAGACCCCATCTAGAGTGC
Source organism: Orobanche coerulescens (assembly GCA_033398695.1). Taxonomy (NCBI): domain Eukaryota; kingdom Viridiplantae; phylum Streptophyta; class Magnoliopsida; order Lamiales; family Orobanchaceae; genus Orobanche; species Orobanche coerulescens. The sequence continues at coordinate 54,587,088 of CM065805.1, read as the reverse complement.
CAGCTGCAGATAGGAGCCTGCAGTCTAGTGGATCATTCGCAGAAGGCTCAGGCGAGCACTCTCCACCATCGCAAATCTCACCTGCGATGACCGAGCTGATAAGGCAAATAGTAAAGGACACTATTGGAGAGTTGCTTGCATCTCAAGTCACCCCTGATCTCCAATCCATAAATGTGAAGATCGATACCTTGCTGCAGTGGGAAGTCCCTCAACCTCCTCCTCCTACAAATAACAGAATACCTTTTGGCATGTCTAACTGGATGCACAGAATGGAGCAGCAGTTGACCACTTTGGTTGATGCTGGCTAAAAGGGGGAAGATAGGATACAGGTAGAAGGCAGCATTCAAGGAGAAATAAGGGAGGAGCTTAGAACTAAGAAGAGGCAGGATGTCCAGTTGATCACTGCTGGGACATCCTCAGCCAAAAGGAAGGGAGAAGCAGAACCAGAAGAACAGGCTGATCAGGATTTGAGCCTACTCTAGAGTGAGAAGGCAAGGAGTTGTGGTACGTTGAAGATTTTGTACCTTACGAAGCTCTACCCATGTGGGGATATGCAAAGAAAAAATTTATCAGAGACTACTACATCTGGGAAATACTCCAGGATGATAATCTCTCCCCACAGCAGATCTTCATCAACTTCATGGAAGAAGCTCATCCACAACTCTGGACTATTCTTCTAAAACATGCTGAGGCACGAAATGCATATCCCATGATCCCTCTGTTCAGAGACAAAGAACCTCCCACCTTGGAGAAAGGAAATGCTTTGAATGAACATGCACTCCAGAGAAAAATCAAGAAGCTGTGTGTTGAGAATAAGTTCTCATCACAAGAAGAGCAAGACTTTGTAGCTCTCGTTGTAAAGCGGAAGTATGGTCTTGCTCCAGTCAAGACAAGACCAATCGGAGCTAAACCTTTCAGACCTGCCAAGCAGCCTATCCGAAGAGGCAGAGGAAGAGGCAGATGATTTTTATTTATTTCTGTACTTGTAAAATTTTGTTGTAAATTTAAGACATGTATGTGTAATCAATTCAGAAAATTTTATAACAGTCTTTTGAATGACAATTTCCAGTTGTCTCAAAACTAGACTGATTTTAGTTATGTCTTGCACTCAAGTACAGACTTGTTTATTTGAATATTTGCTTAAGTTTTGCCATCATCAAAATAGGGGGAATTTGTTAGGAATACTTGTTAGATTTTGATGATGTCATTAATATAAATTCAAATACTTATTACTTTGCAAAAATGTAAGGGAGAACCAAATGAGTATCTTCCATAGGCCAAATTATGCTAAGTGTAAAACTTGGCAAAATGTAAAGAAGAACCAAATGAGTATCATCTGTAGGCCAAAATAAGTTAGGCTAAAATCGTCTAAGTACTGAAGAACAACTGAGTTCATCAGAGAGGTACAACCGAGTAAAGCCAGAGAAGTTCTGGTCAACAAAAATCATCAGGGATGTTTGACCAGACTGCAGTCAAGTAAACCTCAGACAAGTCATCTGATCAGGCGAGTCCCAAACAGTGAACATCTGAGAAGGCCAGATTGCAGAGAAGTTAACTTCACATCAGCCTACTCAAGATCAGCCAAGTACTCCAAGTCCACGTCAGCATGCGTTGAAAAGTCAAGTATTACGGAAAGTCACATGCAACGTGAAGAGAAAAATTGGAGAGATTCCCGCAAAGGATATGAATTAAATAATTCATCCAGACCCACCTTGAAGACTTTAAACGTATTATATTTAAAAGATTCGGCGCCTCACATGCAAAGTCTTCACAGCGGTCGAAAGATGGATTAAATTATGGGAATCCAGCCTTGCAACGTTCAGAAAGAAAACAATGAAGTCTACCTCTCCAACGGACGGATTTGTTGAAAAGATTTGCAACGTCTATGAAGGAAAAGCTCAGAGATCGTGACCTATATATATCCAAAGATTTGAAGCTGAGAAACACAACACAACACAACAATTACAAACGGTGCGAACATATTCTCAAAGCGATCAAAGCTTTCAAGCAATATAAAGCAAACTATAGCATCGTGAAAAGAGCGGTTCTCAAAAGTTCATACTTGAAGAAGCTCTTAGTTGGAGAAGACAAAAAATCGTATCTTAAATCCTGAGTTCGGGCACTTCACTGGTTGAAGTTCGAGACTATAAAGGCATCCAAGGATCGAGGATCAAGAGGTGCAAGACAGTCAAGTGTGTTACAACGGCACGGATTTCCACTGGTTGGAAGCTGTTGTAGTTTGGTTGAATCACTGTAATATTTATCACTGGTTGAAAATTATAGTGAATTCATCTCCAACTGGTTTGGAGAAAAGTGGATTAGTAGAGGATTACCCCACCTCTGAGACCACTATAATTGCCTGCGTATTTTACTGTTTTATAGCATCATACTTTAACTACTGCATTCATTATTAAGTGTTTCATTAGTTGTTTTATATTCGTCATCAGCTGACTTCCGCACATATTAAGAACAAACGACTCCAAGTCATTTGTTTATCTATCAGCTGAAGAAACTTATTCTTTGAGAAAAAGTGTTTAAGAGTTTCAATAAGTCTATTCACCCCCCCTCTAGACTTATTCCTGGACGACTTGTGACCTACAAAAATCACAGCCCCTACTATGATGCCCGACATACTATTCCGATATGGAATTTCAACGACAAGGATGGGCCTACATGGCCAAAATAAAATACAACAACATCCACGAGCCTTGCTTGGATAATACAAAACGATAACGACTGAACAAAACTGGAGTACTCCAAACTGTTTGACCGACATGAACACTAAATCATCTCGGACTAGTATCGCTCGAATGCCTCGTCGCCATCGTCATGCCCATGTGTCTCAACTCTCTCCTCGCAAGCACCTAAAACATGAAAACATGTTCTGCCCCCACGGGGTCAGTCATCCAGATAATGAATATCAAATACATGCACAACATGATATGCATCCAAAAGCAAAATAAATGGTACAACAATGGCAATACGAGATGCTCACAAACCAAGGTAAAAATCGAGCATTTGTGGAACACTATGCCCACGGCATACGATCAATACCTGCTCAATAGGTTAGAACATAAGTGCCCAACGGCGAATCATCAATATAGAACACAACAATACATTACCCGAAGGTAAACCAAACCAACGCTGAAATAAATACGAATCACAATGCCCGAAGGCTCCAACAAAAATACATCACAATGGCCTGAAAGTCCCTCAGCCGAAGCTGCCAAAATATCATGATGGCCTGAAAGCCGAACAGCCCGAAGCTGTAAATCATCACAATACAAATCTCAAATAAACAAACCCGACTGTCGAACATACCCCTCGGTGTATGAATAACCAGTCGCAAATCGTCGGACATAACCAATACAACATGGACTATGAACAACCAAAATAGTATGGCTCAAGATGGACATCACAGTACGCCCGATCCGGAGATGTGTCAGTGCACATGTCCACCCCGTATACGGAATCCAGAAATATACGTGGGACAATGTACCTAATTAGCCTCACGAACTACGTCTCGTGTGCACAGTCCAATACGGAAATATCCTCGCATGATTATATAAGTGGCTGGCTAAAAATCCTACACAATAACCAATCGGAACGCAGATATGATTCCGGATATGTCACGATGCAACATGACAATGAAACTCAAAGGATAACACATCCAATACTGATCATACGACTCACCAAGTTAATGATGACACACGAATAATGAAAGATCGACACGACCAACAATATTCAAAACAACCATCCTGGGATCAAAATCCCTAAGGACCGATTAACACGAACAACAATCACAACACAACAATCCGGGAAATCCTCAACCTTCAATGATCACAAAATTACCGAGTTTACAAGAATAATAGTGTGCTGCTGTGAGTCGGCCAACACGACAATAATAATTCAACGGATGGGAACTATCTTCGACAGTCCTAATTCAATACTTCGATTACCGTAGAACGTCCAATCGATAACAATGATACAACGGATGGGAATGTTTTCGATAGTCCCAATTCAATACATCGATTACTGTAATATCCTAGAATTTCACTATGAATTTTTCGCATTATTTTATCTGGGATGTACTGTACAGAGTGGGACCGACACGATATGAGTGGATAATTTTGGAAACCGTGACAGTCGTGCCAGTATGTCATCGAGGTTATTTTGATTCTAGGATATTACATGCTTGATGTGTTTTTCGATGTCGGATATACCGTATGGGTATTTGTATGATTGCCATACTTGGTCGACAGTTGTAATTGGGGGTATCGTGCATCAGACGTACCGTATGAGAATACTTTCGGGATTTCGTATATGTGTTCAGTAGGTCGTATGTTCATATTTGTTATGTCGAGATGTTGGACAGGAATTGCTGGAAATGGCTAAGTATGGAAGCCATTACGTACGTTATGTGTTGAAGCTTACGTACGTTAAATTGGTAGAGTTACGTACGTTATGGCCGAGACATTACGTACGTAACATGGGAATCAGACGATCGAGTCGTGGTCGGCAGGTGGGACCCTGTGTCGACAACTTTCGGCGGAGGATGTTGATAGGTGAGTCAAGCGTCGTGTTACGTACGTTATACAGGACGTGTTACGTACGTAACACGACCATTGTACTGTAGCAAGTCAACGTACGTATTACGTACGCAACGGAATAAGTGTTACGTACGTTACGGGGCGGCTGGCCGAGTCGTGGCCGAGATGACCTGGATGGCCGAGCATGGCCGGCCGTGACTCGTTGGGATGGCCGATCTCGGTCGGCAGTGACTCGCTGGGGGCTAGGACTGGACGATTACGTACGTAAGGCAGTGGCCGGTTACGGCCGTAAGGGCCAGTTACGTACGTAAGCCAGCTGCCGGTTACGTACGTAAGGGTGCCGAACGAGCTGGACAGTGAGGTAGGCCACGGACGGCTACGTACGTAAGGACCCGCCGGTTACGTACGTGACTGGCCGGTAGGTCTCGGTCTATATAAGGCCTGGACCGAGTCACCCTTATCATTTTCCATTTTTCTCCGTCCCTATTGCGATTTCTTCAGCAAATATCATGGTTTTGAGTAGAATCAACTTATAACAACATGTTTTGGAAGTTGGAATCATGGATTAACATCATCCTCCACCCGGATCGAAGGTAAGAACACATGAACTTTTGGTTTTTGGATGTTCTTGAAGTTTCTTGGTGTTTTGGCCGATTTGCTCCATTTTGATTCAGATTATTGGTAGAACTTGATTGTACTCGTAATCATTCAATACTCTTGAAGTTTTGTGGAACAAATTCGAGTATTTCTTCGTTAAAATGATTAAATTGGATTATGCCTTCAAAGTGTTCGATGAAATGCCTCAATGAGTTGAACTTGGGAAATTCTATACGTTTTCGTATGAATGATGGTTGAATTGATATTGTTGTGATGATTCTTGGTATTTACGAGAATTTTGTTAAGCGAAGATAATGAATTGGTGATCAAATGATTCGATTATGTTGTTATGATTATGGAATCGTAATATTCTCGATGTTCTTGGTAGTTTGTTGCGATTCGTGATGTTATGGGAAGTATATATGTTGAAGACGTCGTTAGGACCATTGAACACCGAATTTCGACTTGTGTTCGTATTGTTAAGAGTTGATACGGTTTGGTTTCGTATGATCGAGATGTCGTTGAACCATCGACTTTGATTAGTTGGTCATTTCGGTTGATTGTTATTGAACGCATCGTTGATTGATTATTGTATTAGGTTGCGTTAGGTGATCATTGATATTAACCGTGGTGCTACGGAGCTTGTAGACGAAGACGGCGGGATTGATAGTGGCTTCGTCGAATTGGTATCAAGGCAAGTTATGCTTGCTCAGTTCATAATGTTAATAAATGATTTCGTTTTCATTTCATTTATGATTCATATAGCAATGGTATTATGGAATATATGAATTGTCGGAGTGGTGGTTTGTAAGATAAATCATAATGTATATGATTTTAAGGATGTCTAGTGGAAATGGGAACGTGAATTATAATTTGGTCTATTGCACGAGAAGTTGGATATCAAGGTTAGTTATCGTGTCGATGTTGAACTCGGGATGGTGGTTTGGTGTTAGTTATGGACTGTACTCATTTTGGATTGTCGGATAAACCGTGTATTCGTTCAGGGCGGTTGGTCGTGGAAAGGTTAGCGTCTCCAGCTTGAGGTAAATTAATATTGTTAGATTATGATAATCATCATGTTGCATTATTGCATGTGTGTGTTGATATTCCATGCGGTGAATGTGCACCATTGTTTGTTACGTTTTGTGAAGTGCTCTTTCTTGAGCCGTAATCTGTGGGGCCGATGTGTTGGGGATAAAACCTGTATGGTGCCCGAATGGAAATGTGTTAGGGGATAAGACCTAAATGGCACCTATGTCCGGAGTATTCCTGAGTAGATGCTTCCGTGACCCTCGGCTGTTGCCTTGGGAGTTTATGTGATATTGTCCGGAGTATTCCTGAGTAGATGCTTCCGTGACCCTTGGATGCTGCGTTGGGAGTTTATATGATATTATTATATGCATTGTTGAGCATGCTGTGGACTACTGTCTGACGGAATACGACATTGTGGTCGTGTCGGTCTTTCATGATCGAGTTATTGTTGCCCTATTGGAAAATCTTCTGATCCTTGTTGGATATGCGTTTCTTCGAGATCTGTTGTCATGTTGTATCGTGGCATATCTGGAGTCAGATACGTTCTGATCGTTCATGTGTAGGATTTTCGGGACGGGCACGTGTAGCATATGTTGGCTTCGACCTCATACTGAACCGTGCACACGAGACGTACTTCGTGAGGCTGATTAGGTACGAGACCAGAGGTGTATTGATCAATACCCGTGGTTGGCTTGTACACGGACACATGTCCGGATCGAGCGTATTGTGACGTCCATCTTGAGTCTTATTGATTGGTCGTTCACAGTCCATGTATAATTGGGTCTGTTCGATATTCGGGTTGTCTTTGAAACCCCGTATATATGATTTGTATATGGTTGACGATTTTATTCTCTCATGTATCTGTCGCCATTGAACCTTTACTAATCTTGTTCGGAGTTACCATATCGATGGTCAACTCATTGATATCGATCCTTTATAAATCTCGTTTGGAGTTCACCCTGTCATTGGTAATCTCGTTCGTTATTGATCCTTATTGATTCCGTTTGGGAGTTGTCTCACCGTTGGTATTCTTGGTTATTAGTCCTTGATTGATGTTATTGGAGTTTACCGTATCGTTGGTAATCCCGGTTGTTGGTCCTTGTTGATCTTGCTAGAGTTTACTGTGTCGTCAGTATTCTCAGTTATTGACCCTTTATTGTTCTCATTTGAGTTTATCGTACCGTTGGCAATTTTGGTTGTCGACTCTTATTAACCTTGTTAGAGTTTACCGTGTCGTCGGTATTCTCGGTTATTGACTCTTCATTGATCCTTACCGTGTCGTCAGTATTCTCGATTATTGACTCTTCGTTGATCCTTACTGTGTCGTCGGTATTCTCGGTTGTCGACCTTTTATTGACCTCATTGGGACTTGCCGTATTGCCGGTATTCCCGGTTATTGATTCTTCATTGATCTTGTTGGAGTTACCACATCATGGTATTCTCGTTCGTGGTTGATCCCTTTGTCGATCTTGTGTGGAACTATCATGTCATTGATATTTCTGGTGTGATGCATTGATTGTTATCATTATTGATTGTGTGAGCATTCATGCTTTGTATTGATATCCGGGACTTGCCATTGTTTCAGGACAGTTGATTTGCAGATGTATCATGTGATATCAGTTCCTATCAGTATTGGGTTCTGATTGTGCGACCCAGCCGACAGAATCGAACTTGACCAGATTATTCTATACTCGAGATATGTTTCTGTTTGGAAATCTTGGTAGTGTTTCGGATGCAGTACATGTGATTACATTTGAATTCGTTCATTACTTAAGGACACGAGGCGTGGGATATGGTAAGATTTGATTGTTATGGTTGTGTCAGGTTGGTAAGGTTACTTCGGTGAGATCATATTGGAATTATTCTTACCTTGTAATTACATTGATATGTATTGTTTTTGTGATGTGATCGTTATCATTGTTGAGTATTATGGCTGACCCCGTCGTGGGCTTTATCTTTTAGGTACTCGGAGTTTGAGCTAGTAGCGGTCGTGAAGGGATGAGCTTTCCGGTGATACTGGCTATGGCGTAGTTGTTGGGATTCGAGTGTTCTTTCTGGTTTTTATAATTCCGCTGCAAATGTATTTAATTATGTTTCATCCGCTGTGTGGCATATTTCAAAATGGCTTCCGATATTCTTTGAACTGTGTTTTTATCCGCTGTGTGTGTGTGTACTTTCAAAAGGTCCTTTTGGCATTTTTAACGTTTGCGAAAATGATTTTAGCCTTGTGGGTTCCAATATGGGGCCCACGGCGCTGTAATATTCCCGTATGGTTTTGGGGGTGTTACAGAAGATGGTATCAGAGCTTGGGTTTCGTAAAACCCGGGCGTGTGTGTTATGTGGCTTTACCGGTGTGGTAGTAGCGTGACATTTGAAAATGATTTTCTGACTTTTGGGTCAAACCGATTTTGGAGGTTTCAAAATTTTTGAAATATTTTCAAATTATTGTATTTGCGATGCCGGTGTGTTTAGACTTGTATGGGAGTCGTATGCTGGTATCACGGAAGACCATCGACTTCACGGACCTGTAAGTATGTTCTTTCAGTTATTTCAGTTTTGATGATGATTATTTGAGTATGGTGTCGTGATTTTGAGATACTTCGGGATTGATATACTGATTATGACAGGTGTTGAGTTTCGAGGACGAAACTTATTTAAGTGGGTGTATATGTAATATCCTAGAATTTCACTATGAATTTTTTGCATTATTTTATCTGAGATGTGCATGCAGTGGGACCGACACGATATGAGTGGATAATTTTGGAAACGTGTGATCGTGCCAGTATGTCATCGAGGTTATTTTGATTCTAGGATATTACATGCTTGATGTGTTTTTCGATGTCGGATATACCGTATGGGTATTTGTATGATTGCCATACTTGGTCGACAGTTGTAATTGGGGGTATCGTGCATCAGACTTACCGTATGAGAATACTTTCGGGATTTCGTATATGTGTTCAGTAGGTCGTATGTTCATATTTGTTATGTCGAGACGTTGGACAGGAATTGCTGGAAATGGCTAAGTATGGAAGCCATTACGTACGTTATGTGTTGAAGCTTACGTACGTTAAATTGGTAGAGTTACGTACGTTATGGCCGAGACATTACGTACGTAACATGGAATCGACGATCGAGTCGTGGTCGGCAGTGGGACCCCGTGTCGACAACTTTGGCGGAGGATGTTGACAGTGAGTCAACGTGCGTGTTACGTGCGTTATACAGGCGTGTTACGTCGTAACGACCATTATCTTGTAGCAAGTCAACGTCGTATTACGTGCGCAGCGGAATAAGTGTTACGTGCGTTACGGCGGCCGGCGAGTCGTGGCGAGATGACTGGATGGCCGAGCATGGCGGCCGTGACTCGTTGGGATGGCGATCTCGGTCGTGGTGACTTCGGAGGCTAGGACTGGACGATTACGTACGTAAGGCAGTGGCCGGTTACGGCCGTAAGGGCCAGTTACGTACGTAAGCCAGCTGCCGGTTACGTACGTAAGGGTGCCGAACGAACTGGACATTGAGGTAGGCCACGGACGGCTACGTACGTAAGGACCCTCCGGTTTCGTACGTAACTGGCCGGTAGGTCTCGGTCTATATAAGGCCTGGACCGAGTCACCCTTATCATTTTCCATTTTTCTCTGTCCCTTTTGCGATTTCTTCAGCAAATATCATGGTTTTGAGTAGAATCAACTTATAACAACATATTTTGGAAGTTGGAATCATGGATTAACATCATCCTCCACCCGGATCGAAGGTAAGAACACATGAACTTTTGGTTTTTGGATGTTCTTGAAGTTTCTTGGTGTTTTGGCCGATTTGCTCCATTTTGATTCAGATTATTGGTAGAACTTGATTGTATACTCGTAATCATTCAATACTCTTGAAGTTTTGTGGAACAAATTCGAGTATTTCTTCGTTAAAATGATTAAATTGGATTATGCCTTCAAAGTGTTCGATGAAATGCCTCAATGAGTTGAACTTGGGAAATTCTATACGTTTTCGTATGAATGATGGTTGAATTGATATTGTTGTGATGATTCTTGGTATTTACGAGAATTTTGTTAAGGGAAGATAATGAATTGGTGATCAAATGATTCGATTATGTTGTTATGATTATGGAATCGTAATATTCTCGATGTTCTTGGTAGTTTGTTGCGATTCGTGATGTTATGGGAAGTATATATGTTGAAGACGTCGTTAGGACCATTGAACACCGAATTTCGACTTGTGTTCGTATTGTTAAGAGTTGATACGGTTTGGTTTCGTATGATCGAGATGTCGTTGAACCATCGACTTTGATTAGTTGGTCATTTCGGTTGATTGTTATTGAACGTATCGTTGATTGATTATTGTATTAGGTTGCGTTAGGTGATCATTGATATTAACCGTGGTGCTGCGGAGCTTGTAGACGAAGACGGCGGGATTGATAGTGGCTTCGTCGAATTAGTATCAAGGCAAGTTATGCTTGCTCAGTTCATAATGTTAATAAATGATTTCGTTTTCATTTCATTTATGATTCATATAGCAATGGTATTATGGAATATATGAATTGTCGGAGTGGTGGTATGTAAGATAAATCATAATGTATATGATTTTAAGGATGTCTAGTGGAAATGGGAACGTGAATTATAATTTGGTCTATTGCACGAGAAGTTGGATATCAAGGTTAGTTATCGTGTCGATGTTGAACTCGGGATGGTGGTTTGGTGTTAGTTATGGACTGTACTCATTTTGGATTGTCGGATAAACCGTGTATTCGTTCAGGGCGGTTGGTCGTGGAAAGGTTAGCGTCTCCAGCTTGAGGTAAATTAATATTGTTAGATTATGATAATCATCATGTTGCATTATTGTATGTGTGTGTTGATATTCCATGCGGTGAATATGCACCATTGTTTGTTACGTTTTGTGAAGTGCTCTTTCTTGAGCTGTAATCTGTGGGGCTGATGTGTTGGGGATAAAACCTGTATGGTGCCCGAATGGAAATGTGTTAGGGGATAAGACCTAAATGGCACCTATGTCCGGAGTATTCCTGAGTAGATGCTTCCGTGACCCTCGGCTGTTGCCTTGGGAGTTTATGTGATATTGTCCGGAGTATTCCTGAGTAGATGCTTCAGTGACCCTTAGCTGCTGCCTTGGGAGTTTATATGCTATTATTATATGCATTGTTGAGCATGCTGTGGACTACTGTCTGACGGAATACGACATTGTGGTCGTGTCAGTCTTTCATGATCGAGTTATTGTTGCCCTCTTAGAAAATCTTCTGATCCTTGTTGGATATGCGTTTCTTCGAGATCTGTTGTCATGTTGTATCGTGGCATATCTGGAGTCAGATACGTTCTGATCGTTCATGTGTAGGATTTTCGGGACGGGCACGTGTAGCATATGTTGGCTTCGACCTCATACTGAACCGTGCACACGAGACGTACTTCGTGAGGCTGATTAGGTACGAGACCAGATGTGTATTGATCAATACCCGTGGTTGGCTTGTACACGGACACATGTCCGGATCGAGCGTATCGTGACGTCCATCTTGAGTCTTATTGATTGGTCGTTCACAGTCCATGTATAATTGGGCCTGTTCGATATTCGGGTTGTCTTTGAAACCCCGTATATATGATTTGTATATGGTTGACGATTTTATTCTCTCATGTATCTGTCGCCGTTGAACCTTTACTAATCACGTTCGGAGTTACCATATCGATGGTCAACTCATTGATATCGATCCTTTATAAATCTCGTTTGGAGTTCACCCTGTCATTGGTAATCTCGTTCGTTATTGATCCTTATTGATTCCGTTTGGGAGTTGTCTCACCGTTAGTATTCTTGGTGATTAGTCCTTGATTGATGTTATTGGAGTTTACCGTATCGTTGGTATTCCCGGTTGTTGGTCCTTGTTGATCTTGCTAGAGTTTACTGTGTCGTCAGTATTCTCAGTTATTGACCCTTTATTGTTCTCATTTGAGTTTATCGTACTGTTGGCAATTTTGGTTGTCGACTCTTATTGACCTTGTTAGAGTTTACCATGTCATCGGTATTCTCGGTTATCGACTCTTCGTTGATCCTTACCGTGTCGTCAGTATTCTCGATTATTGACTCTTCGTTGATCCTTACTGTGTCGTCGGTATTCTCGGTTGTCGACCTTTTATTGACCTCGTTGGGACTTGCCGTATTGCCGGTATTCCCGGTTATTGATTCTTCATTGATCTTGTTGGAGTTACCACATCATGGTATTCTCGTTCGTGGTTGATCCCTTTGTCGATCTTGTGTGGAACTATCATGTCATTGATATTTCTGGTGTGATGCATTGATTGTTATCATTATTGATTGTGTGAGCATTCATGCTTTGTATTGATATTCGGGACTTGCCATTGTTTCGGGACAGTTGATTTGCAGATGTATCGTGTGATATCAGTTCCTATCAGTATTGGGTTCTGATTGTGCGACCCAGCCGACAGAATCAAACTTGACCAGATTATTCTATACTCGAGATATGTTTCTGTTTGGAAATCTTGGTAGTGTTTCGGATGCAGTACATGTGATTACATTTGAATTCGTTCATTACTTAAGGACACGAGGCGTGGGATATGGTAAGATTTGATTGTTATGGTTGTGACAGGTTGGTAAGGTTACTTCGGTGAGATCATATTGGAATTATTCTTACCTTGTAATTACATTGATATGTATTGTTTTTGTGATGTGATCGTTATCATTGTTGAGTATTATGGCTGACCCCGTCGTGGGCTTTATCTTTTAGGTACTCGGAGTTCGAGCTAGTAGCGGTCGTGAAGGGATGAGCTTTCCGGTGATACTGGCTATGGCTTAGTTGTTGGGATTCGAGTGTTCTTTCTGGTTTTTATAATTCCGCTGCAAATGTATTTAATTATGTTTCATCCGCTGTGTGGTATATTTCAAAATGGCTTCCGGTATTCTTTGAACTGTGTTTTTATCCGCTGTGTGTGTGTGTACTTTCAAAAGGGCCTTTTGGCATTTTTAACGTTTGCGAAAATGATTTTAGCCTTGTGGGTTCCAATATGGGGCCCACGGCGCTGTAATATTCCCGTATGGTTTTGGGGGTGTTACAATTACCTTCAGGACGGTCAATCGATAACAATTATACAACAGATGGGAATTATCTTTGATAATCCCAATTCAATATATCGATTACCTTTAGAGCGGACAATCGATAATAATTATACAACGGATGGGAATTATCTTTGATAATCCCAATTCAATACATCAATTACCTTTAGAACGGTTAACCGATAACAATTATACAATGGATGTCTCGGCACCTTTAATCGGTTACCGATAACGAAGATGATAATCGAATACGTCAATGCCTTCAATCGGCCACTACGACATCAATAGAAAAACACTGATGTCAATGACGACGATTCACAACAATATCTTGATGGAACATCAATCAACAATAACAATTGATACGTCGATGCCACGAACCGGCTATCGACAACAATATCTCAATGGAACATCAATCAACAATAACAATCGATATGTCGATACTGCGAACCGGCTATCGACAACAATATTACCAACAAGTATCGCAATGCCTTAAACCGGCCATTTACGAACAACAATAATATTTGGCATAATTTGCCGAAGGGTATCGTATCAAACAATCCCTTAATATCAACAAAATCATAAAAAGACCAAGTCTCGAAATGATACACACATTCATACACATATATGATAACATTAATCTCATTGACTAGTACAAGTATAAAACTTGCCTCAAACCGAAGGCGAGAAAGTCCTTCCACGATCAACGTCCTACCACGAATCGATTAACGGCGTCCTCCGACAATCACAAGCACTCGAACAACCTTGAATGAAATACAATTAATTCGATAACACGATATCGACCGAAAAAAACATAATAGATAAATCCGATTCCAACACGAACACATACTATACTCGTATTTACCCGAATACACACACACATATATATATATATATACACACGTACAACACACACACATATTTTAATTATGTACACGCATGCACACACACTCATATATATATATATATATACACAAAAGACCCATACACACTAGATACATTATATATATATATATATATACACCAACCACACACACTGGACACATTATATATGTATATATACACACTAGCCACGCACACTGTACACATTATATATATATATATACACAACACACACACACACACACACACACACACACACCGTACTAACCACAATATATATATATATACAACACACACTTGCACACAATATATATAAGTACACTGCACACAGTATATATATATATATATATATATATATATATATATACACCTGCACAAACACATACAACTAACCAGAAGAAGCTGGTCTGCCGGGCAACCCTCGCCGGAATCCAGTCAGAAAAATAACTCCCCTATCGCAACACTGGAACTCGGTCGCCGGCAAACTTCCTGCCGGACCTCGTCCAACTCCAGCCCGCCTGCAACTCCTCACCGGAAGTTTTGCCGCGCCTCCGTTCGCCGTCCGTTCCGGTCAGAAACCATCTCCGGTCACTGGAATCTATGGAGCCGCGTCCATGGCCAGAGACCATGAAGAGTGCCCGGCGCCTGAGCTCCGTCTCGCCAGAAAAAGGAACAGCTCGACCGATTTGCAATGCCTCCCGTCGTGCTCCGGTCGTCGCCGAAGACGTCAGTCAATAACTCCGGTCGTCAACTCCAGTCCGTCGCTGGAAACTATGAAGAAGCCGGCTGCCATCCAAGCTCTACCTCGTCGGAAAAGAAAATGAGAGAGATGGAGAGAAGAGACAGAGAACGAGAGAGAGAGGACGAGAGAGAGAGAAGACGAGAGAGGTGAGAAAGTGAGAGAGAAGACAACGTGAGAGAAAATGATAATGTGAGGGAGAGAGAAAAAGTGAGATGCTAACATATTTATATATA
Organism: Orobanche coerulescens; assembly: GCA_033398695.1. Taxonomy (NCBI): domain Eukaryota; kingdom Viridiplantae; phylum Streptophyta; class Magnoliopsida; order Lamiales; family Orobanchaceae; genus Orobanche; species Orobanche coerulescens. The sequence continues at coordinate 54,571,978 of CM065805.1, read as the reverse complement.
TAAATAATCCCCCAAAGATACCCTGGCCCTACCAGCCGAAAGTTGACTATGAGGAAGGTTCCTACCACTGACCACGCATTATGTATGTAAACCTCAGGGCGTAACGTACGTAATCGCAACAAATTAGCGTACGTAATGCTACACAGGTAGCGTACGCTATGGCTATAAACTTAGCCAAAATTCCAAACTCTCCAAGCAACAACCAAACGACGAAACCAAACCGACGACCAATAAAAATATTTCGATCCCGAAATATTCCAATACAATATACATTGTATCGGTCCAAATCAACAACACTTGTACAATTCCAAATGAATACGTACAACTCAACAGTAACACCAAAAAAAAATTACCCCCGGATATTACATACTCCCCCTCTTAAGAAGAGTTTCGTCCCCAAAACTCAGGGTGCACAAGTCGGGGCACGGACTATCCATCAGGATAAGAAAATAACATCTCCAGGAATACTCCTCATTACGAGCAACTCTGCCTGAGTAACTGGGCCGACCCCACGGGTCCCCACGTCTCCTCTGCCTGAACAAGGCGAAAAAATCAAGTGATAAAGACACTCAACCAAGTGCGAGATTAGTCGAATCATGACTCTCCTGCTAGAGACCATCCAGGAAGTCGCACCAACCGCATGACTAGTAACACCGGCGTACACGTACCGAGGGAGCCGCTCATTGTACATGCCTACAACCATCGGTGTACGCTTCCCCGTTCTCGTCAGCATCGAACGCCCATGCAATCACTGATTCGCACCACAAAAGAAAATAACAACGCACAAGTAGTCCTCGGTACCATATCAACCGCACGCCCAAGTCCTCACGACTTGACGTCTTGAATCACAATGAACAATTACCCAGATCATCACAAAAATCTAGGGTAAAGGACCAAAAGGAAAGAAAATCACATCAAATGACTCAAGTGTCAAGATTCTCAGATACAATCATTACAAGATAGATCAACCATAAATGGTTCGCAACCACAATACTAAAATTCAGACCGAGTCAAACATCAATCCGAAAAACAAGGAAAATACAAATCAGGGCTACATCTCAAATGTACCCGAAATCAACCTCCTCCAGATTATCGGGCTCCTCGATCTCATCCACTCGAAGAAGACCCAAATCTAAACTCGCCGCCCCTCCTCGGTTGTCCATACCTCTGGCTCCCGATGCCCGATATGACCCCTTGGATGAAGTACGGACTGAAGCAACAAAATCTCTCGAGGCCCGTGAGCTCTCCCGAGACCTACTAGTACCAGAACTCCTGCAGTATTCTGAAGGTGTCCCTGCCTCCCACACAGAAAATAAATAATAGCTGGAACCGTACATTAAGTACTAACATTCCCCGCCAAATCACAGTTAAAACAAACAACATTCGAACTCGTCGCCTGAGAAGAAGATGCTTTCCCAGCACGAAGCCGACTAGAAAATGACCTCTTGGACGTCGAAGCCTGCTGTCCCTCTGAACGAACCGACATACTAGTCTTCTCACCAGAAGAAACTGAAGGGTTCTTCCGAAAAAGCTCTGCTCTAAGAGCCTTCTCGATGAATTCGCCAAGTGAATTACAATTGTGATTGAACAACTGCATCCTCAACCGCGGGTTCAGCCTCTTGCTAAAATACGTGATCTTATCCGCCTCAGTACGGATAACAGATGAATTAAACTGAAGAAGTCCTCGAAACTTTTCAGCAATAACAATAACACCCTTGTCCTCGACGGATTCGGGATTCAAAACCGGCGACAACTTGGCTTCACGGAGTGGAGCCGGATAATACCTCTCTAACATGAGAGTCTTGAACTCACTCCAAGCACAATCACGATTGGTGGGTTCTCGAGCACGACTCCGAAAATGATTCGTCAGCCACCAAACTATTGGTACGAGGTTTCGGGTTTCAGCCCACTCTGCGGCCTCTACCCCCTCTGTCACGTCCTCTTTCCAGACTGAAAGAATAACATTCAATCATGACCACATCTCAAATACGCCTCAACGGCCAGAATGCTAGGTCAACGCCAAACACGAGTATACATACTCAACAGATAAACGATCACATCGATCGCGCTAATCATAGCCGATACAGAGCCCACACGCTCCAAAGCAAATAATCATAAATCAATCGCACCTGATTGTCACATACAAGTGTCAACAAAACATGTATAATCAATGACATAATGAATGTATACACATAAAAGAGAATAGAGTCCTTACACAGGTCATACGAATCTTCGAGGTCTTGCGATACTAGTCTTCACTGACGACGACTCGATGAAAGAATGACTCATACAGTCGTCCAACTATCACGACTCACAAAACCCGACTGTCCAGATTGTCATAACCTGGCAGCCCTACTACTACCGCCTTGGTAGAGCCACATAACACACAAGTCAGGGTATCTCACAACCCAATTCCCTGATACCATCTTATGTAACACCCCCAAATCCCATTGGGTTATTACAAAGGTCGCGGACACCACACGGGTGATCCACTGCAACAACACGACTAAAATACAACAAACTAACCAAAATAGGAAATCACAGACCCTACTATGATGCCCGACATACTATTCTGATATGGAACTTCAACGACAAGGATGGGCCTACATGGCCAAAATAAAATACAACAACATCCATGAGCCTTGCTCGGATAATACAAAACGACAACGACTGAACAAAACTGGAGTACTCCAAACTGTCTGACCAACATGAACACCAAATCATCTCGGACTAGTATCGCTCAAATGCCTCGTCACCATCATCATGCCCCTGTGTCTCAACTCTCTCCTCGCAAGCACCTAAAACATGAAAACATGTTCCGCCCCCATGGGGTCAGTCATCCAGATAATGAATATCAAATACATGCATAACATGATATGCATCAAAAAGCAGAATAAACGGTACAACAATGGCAATACGAGATGCTCACAAACCAAGGTAAAAACCGAGCATTCGTGGAACACTATGCCCACGGCATACGATCAACACCTGCTCAATAGGTTAGAACATAAGTGTCCAACGGCGAATCATCAATATAGAACACAACAATACATTACCCGAAGGTAAACCAAACCAACACTGAAATAAATACGAATCACAATGCCCGAAGGCTCCAACAGAAATACATCACAATGGCCTGACAGCCGAAGCTGCCAAAATATCACGATGGCCTTAAAGCCGAACAGCCCGTAGCTGTAAATCATCACAATACAAATCTCAAATAAACAAACCAGACTGTCGAACATACCCCTCGGCGTATGAACAACCAGTCGCAAATCTTCGGACATATCCAATACAACATGGACTATGAACGACTAAAATAGTATAGCTTAAGATGGACGTCACAGTACGCCCGATCCGGAGATGTGTCAATGCACATGTCCACCCTGTATATGGAATCCAGAAATATACGTGGGACAATATACCTAATTAGCCTCACGAACTGCGTCTCGTGTGCACAGTCCAATACGGATATATCCACGCATGACTATATAAGTACCTAGCTAAAAATCCTACACAATAACCAATCGGAATGCAGATATGATTCCGGATATGTCACGATGCAACATGACAACGAAACTCAAAGGATAACACATCTAATACTGATCATACGACTCACCAAGTGAATGATGACACACGAATAATGAAAGATCGACACGACCAACAATATTCAAAACAACCATCCTGGGATCAAAATCCCTAAGGACCGATTAACACGAACAACAATCACAACACAACAATCCGGGAAATCCTCAACCTTCAACGATCACGAAATTACCGAGTTCACAAGAATAATAGTGTGCTGCCGTGAGTCGGCCAACAAGACAATAATAATTCAATGGATGGGAACTATCTTCGACAATCCCAATTCAATACTTCGATTACCGTAGAACGACCAATCGATAACAACGATACAACGGATGGGAATATTTTCGACAGTCCCAATTCAATACATCGATTACCTTCAGGACGGTCGATTGATAACAATTATACAACGGATGGGAATTATCTTTGATAATCCCAATTCAATATATCGATTACCTTTAGAGCGGACAATCGATAATAATTATACAACGGATGGGAATTATCTTTGATAATCCCAATTCAATACATCGATTACCTTTAGAACGGTTAACCGATAACAATTATACAACGGATGTCTCGGCACTTTTAATCGGTTACCGATAACGAAGATGATAATCGAATACGTCAATGCCTTCAATCGGCCAGTACAACATCAATAGAAAAACACTGATGTCAATGACGACGATTCACAACAATATCTTGATGGAACATCAATCAACAATAACAATTGATACGTCGATGCCGCGAACCGGCTATCGACAACAATATCTCAATGGAACATCAATCAACAATAACAATCGATATCGCGATACCGCGAACCGGCTATCGACAACAATATTACCAACAAGTATCGCAATGCCTTAAACTGGCCATTTACGAACAACAATAATATTTGGCATAATTTGCCGAAGGGTATCATATCAAACAATCCCTTGATATCAACAAAATCATAAAGAGACCAAGTCTCGAAATGATACACACATTCATACACATATATGATAATATTAATCTCATTGACTAGTACAAGTATAAAACTTGCCTCAAACCGAAGGCGAGAAAGTCCTTCCACGATCAACGTCCTACCACGAATCGATCAACGACATCCTCCGACAATCACAAGCACTCGAACAACCTTGAATGAAATACAATTCATTCGATAACACGATATCGACCGAAAACAAAATAATAGATAACTCTGATTCCAACACGAACACATACTATACTCGTATTTACCCGAATACACATATATATATATATATAATATACGTACAGCACACACACATATTATAATTATGTACACGCATGCACACACATATATATATATATATACACACACAAGACCCATACACACTGGACACATTATATATATATACACCAGCCACACACACCGTACACATTATATATATATATACACAACACACACACACACACCGTACTAACCACAATATATATATATATATATATTTATACAACACACACTTGCACACAATATATATATAAGTACACTGCACACAGTATATATATATATATATACACCTGCACAAACACACATAACTAACCAGAAGAAGCCGGTCGGCCGGGCAACACTCGCCGGAATCCGGTCAGAAAAACAACTCCCCTGTCGCAACTCCGGAACTCGGTCGCCGGAAAACTGACCCGCCGGACCTCGTCCAACTCCAACCCGCCTGCAACTCCTCGCCGGAAGTTTTGCCGAGCCTCCGTTCCGCCGTCCATTCCGGTCAGAAACCATCTCTGGTCGCTGGAATCTATGGAGCCGCGTCCGTGGCCAGAGACCATGAAGAGCACCCGGTGCCTGAGCTCCGTCTCGCTAGAAAAAGGAACAACTCGACCGATTTGCAACGCCGTCCGTCGAGCTCCGATCGTCGCCGGAGACGTCAGTCCATCACTCCGGTCGTCAACTCCAGTCCTTCGCCGGAAACTATGAAGAAGCCGGCTGCCATCCAAGCTCTACCTCGTCGGCAAAAAAAAATGAGAGAGATGAAGAGAAGAGAGAGAGAACGAGAGAGAGAGGACGAGAGAGAGAGAGAAGACGAGAGAGGTGAGAAAGTGAGAGAGAAGACAACGTGAGAGAAAATGATAACGTGAGGGAGAGAGAAAAAGTGAGATGCTAACACACACACACATATATATATATATAATTCCCCAAATATACCATGGCCCTACCAGCCGAAAGTTGACTACGAGGAAGGTTCGTACCACTGACCACGCATTACGTACGTAAACCTCAGGGCGTAACATACGTAATCGCAACAAATTAGCATACGTAATGCTACACATGTAGCGTACGCTATGGCTATAAACTTAGCCAAAATTCCAAACTCACCAAGCAACAACCAAACAACGAAACCAAACCGACGACCAGTAAAAATATTTCGATCCCGAAATATTCCAATACAATATACATTGTATCGGTCCAAATCAACAACACTTGTACAATTCCAAATAAATACGTACAACTCAACAGTAACACGAAAAAAATTACCCCCAGATATTACAGTATTTGCACTAGCCGTTGTCGCTAACCCCTTAAATGGGGGAAATGATTTTGTGTTTCAGGTTCAAGTCTCAAAGGCGAACGAGCATGCAGGCGGTACGAGGATGATGGGCAAGAGTCAATTTGTTCAAATGGTCGTTCGTTTATGCCATATCTTTTAATTTTTATTAATCATGTCGTTTGCTTCAGTACTCGAGTACTTCTTTCTTTTGGAACATTGTGAATGATGCGTACCCGATTTGGGTTTTGGTTAATATTGTATTGCACTGTTGAGCCGGTCTACTTATTTAATATGTCTTGGATTGAGAAGTTGTCCGTATGTTGATGGTGTATATCACTATTGTCATGTCGAGTTTGTGTGCTAGCCTGGTATATTCCAAGTAGTGGGGTCCACGGCACTGTGATATACCCTGATCGTCTTGTGGTGTTAAGAATATGGTATCAGAGATTGGGTTTATGGATATCTAGGCTGTCGGTTATTTGGGTCCACTTGAGTGTTGTATTTGAACAGTATCACTACTACGTCATCATCTCCGTACGCCGGTGCTCGTAAGTTTTTCCTAACTCGACTCGTTACGTTACCTTGTGTTGGGTTTTACGTGTATCTAATGCAATAAAATTTAGTAAAACACAGTGGAATAAAATAATGAAAAACCCAGACGAGGATTTATATGCACTAATTTAATTGATTTATTAGGAGTTCGTCTAATTACCTTAATTCGAAGAACGAATCTGAACCTGGACTAGAAGCTGATTGAAATCCTCTTCCTCCTTCAGTGATCCACACACGAACAACTGGCACAAGCCGGATTGCTAGATCCTTATGAATAATGTTGATAAATAGTACAACAAATAATTTCTTTCTAGAAGGATTTGTACTGTCGATCAAAATCAACGAAGGGAAGAAGGAGATGACCGAAACAATTCCCCGGACTGAGATGTGTTCGGCCGAAGTGAAGAGAAGGGGGGTGATTTTTGGTCTTACAAAATTAGGGTTGTGTAATTTTTCTTATGACAACTCCTTGTCCAAGACCCTTTATTTATACTAAGTAAACCCCAGAGTCAAACTCTAGTATTTGCTTAGTTGCCCCTCAACTCTTTAAATAATACAATACGTATAATATCTCATATTATATATTACTTATTATTTAATCCTCTAATAAATATAATATCTAATATTATATTTATCTTTCCCAGTTGATATAATATAATATATAATATCATATATTACATATTACTTATTATTTAATAAATATAATATCCAATATTATATCTAATTAATTATTCTTGCTTGTCTTTAGTTGTCGTATGTGTGATCCAAAAGGCTCATATTATATTGACAATTATTTAATACCATATCAAATAATAACTCATAAGCGGTCTCTAACAAGACATTATGACTACCCAAATAATATAAGTTTATAGTCCATTAAACCATTTAACGTGTCAAATCCCTTTGTCGCGCGATATCGTATTTGAACTAAGTCATGGATATTGTCATACTTATTATGTTCAAATGCTTTCTCGATCTTAAGTAGACTGATTGAATCAAATGTCTCTTCATTTGAGCATGGCCATGCATTTCCTTCAGTCCTACTTATCGAGAGGCCCAGCAGATATCTCTCTCACTAAAAGGAGGGACAAATCCCTATTTTGATTATTCATTGCCCTCTACATGACTCCGACTAATCCTGATCGCTAACTTTTATGATCACCATGTTTCAGATGACGTTGGATTATGTCAAGGCATAGCAGTTATCATGTTGGACTCTATGATAATCTCAGGTTCAAGGATTTATTTACATACTTTTATATTAAGATTCACTTATGACATGTCTATACAGTGATCTCAACGCGGGTCTGTCTAGTATTAGTTCTCCAACCAATAGCCATAATATTGATTCGTACCATACGCATAATCATCCGATGATTATCAATCAAACTTATACTAGTATATATCACTTGAGTCTCTACTCAACGCGATTGTACCATGGACATTTGAATAATCTTATTATTGATGAATAACTATTATTCGATTATTATAATATTAAAGCATTCACACATTATAATAATCAACGAGAAATAAATGATATCAAATAACTTTATTTAAACGTGACAATTACAAATCTAGGCACATCGAATGTCCTAGGGCACTATTCCCAATAATCTCCCACTTGCACTAGGACCATTCATTCATGACTTTTAGTCCTATCGCTCTTGCATGCTCAACATGCTTTCCTTGTGATAGCGGCTTGGTAAGTGGATCTGCAACATTCTCTTCCATTGCTACTTTGCATATTGCAATATCTCCTCGTCTGACGATCTCCCTGACTAGGTGATAGTTTCTGAGTATATGTTTGGAATTATGATCGGTCCATGACTCTTTAGCTCGCATAATAGCACCATTATTGTGGCCGTAAAGACTTATAGGACCTAAAAAGTTCCACATATTCTCCTTGGCTGCACCCGATGCTGCCAGATACACAGTCTTAAGTTATAGAATCTATGAGCGTGTTTTCCAACTCACAACATCTTCATTTTAAACAAGACACAAAACCATCTGCGATCTTAAATCGTCTCCATCGGTTTTGAAACTTGCATCGGCGTAACTATTTACATCCAGCTCGTTTCCCTCACCTTCATATATTTGGAACGCATCCTTAGTTCTTCTTAAGTACTTTGGGATGGTTTTCACTGCCGTCCAGTGACTTTCATCTGGATTTGATTGGTATCGACTTGTTATGCTAAGGACAAACGATACATCTGGTCGAGTACAAATCATGGCATACATGATCGATCCAATGGCCGAAGCGTATGGTATCTTGCTCATGCAGGCTTGTTCATCAGGAGTCGAAGGACTCTGAGTCTCACTTAGATGAATGCCATGTGACATTGGCAAGAGTTCTCTCTTGGAGTCTTGCATATTGAACCTCTTCAATATTTTATTAATGTAGGTATATTGACTCAGACCAATCAATCTCTATAGATTTTTATCCTAAGAATGTAAGCAGCTTCTCCTAAGTCTTGCATTGAGAAACAACTTCCCAACCAAGTCTTGACTGTCTGCAAGGTGGGAATGTCATTTCCAATGAGTAATATGTCATCTACATATAAGACTAAGAAAACAACTATGCTCCCACTAACCTTATTGTACACACATGGTTCATCTTCATTTTGAATGAACCCAAAATCTTTGACAGTTTCATCAAAACGAAGAGTCCAGCTCCGAGAAGCCTGCTTCAACCCATAAATGGATCTTTGAAGCTTGCAAACCTTTTAGAATTTTATGTATGAACAAAACCTTCAAGTTGTGTCATGTACACATCCTCGAGTAAGTTTCCATTTAAGGAATACTCTTTTGACATTTGTTTTCCATATTTCATAATCATAGTATGCGGCAATGGCAAATAAAATTCTAATTGATTTAAGCATGACTACTGGCGAAAAAGTCTCATCATAGTCAACACCATGAATCTGTCTATAACCTTTTATCACTAGTGTAGCTTTATAGGCTTGCAGATTATCATCCATGTCTTTCTTCTTTTTATAGACCCATTTGCACCAAATGATTTTAACATCCTCAGGTGGATCTATCAAGTTCCAAACTTGATTGTCATACATGGACTGCATCCCTGACTTCATGGCTTCTAGCCATTCCTCGGACTCTGGTCCTGAAGTAGCTTCTGTATAGCTACTAGGCTCATCATCTATGAGCGATGCATCATCATCCTCTATTACGAGATAACCATATCTCTCAGGTTCATGTGGCATCCTATCAGATCTGCGAGGGACTTGTGCACTTTGAACAGGCTCTTCAACTGATTGTTGAGCCTGTTCGATTTCCATCGGTGAAGTAATGTCTTCTTGTGGTTCTCGAGTTTCCTCGGGAATTACTCTTCTCCCACTGTCTCTTTTGGAATTAAGCTCCCTTTCTAAGAATACAACATTTCGAGCAACAAACACTTTGTTCTCGGCGGGCTTATAAAAGTAATATCCTTTAGTTTCCTTAGGATACCCCATAAATAAACATCTTTCAGATCTGGCTGCCAGTTTGTCAAACACTTGACTCCTTACAAACGCTTCACAACCCCAGATCTTTAGAAAAGACAACTTTGGTCTATTACCAGTCCATTTCTCAAATGGCATCTTTTCAACTGCTTTAGATGGAACACGGTTAAGGGCAAATGCTGTTGACTCTAAGACGTGGCCCTAAAATGATAATGGAAGCTCTGTTCGACTCATCATGGATTGAACCATATATAATAAAGTTCGATTCCTCCTCTCGGACACTCTGTTATGCTGAGGTGCTCCGGAAGGAGTAAGTTGTGAAACAATTCCACAGCTCCTAAGATGATCATCGAATTCTTGGCTCAAGTATTCACCACCTCGATCCGATCGAAGGACTTTAATTGTCTTACCAAGTTGATTCTGTACTTCATTCTGTAATACTTTGAGCATTTCAAAAGATTCATGTTTATACTTCATAAGATAAACATATCCATATCGGCTAAAATCGTCGGTAAATGTAATGATGTATTGGAATTCGCCTCTGGCATGAGTGCTAAGAGGTCCATATACATCAGTATGTATTAAGCCTAATAGATCACTAGCCCTTTCTCCATGACCGGTGAAAGGATCTTCGTCATCTTGCCCAATAAACAAGATTTGCATGTCCCATATGATTCATAGTCAAAAGAGTCTAAAAGTCCAACATTGTGGAGTTTAGAAATGCATTTCTTGTTTATGTGACCAAGTCGACAATGCCATAAGTAAGTCAGATTAGAGTCATTGAGCTTAGGTTTCTTGGATGCAATGTTATAGACTTCCAAAGTGTCAGATACATCTAGATCAATATTGTAAAGGCCAGTATATAACTTCGCAGTGCCATAAAGCAAGTCATCAAAGAAAATATAAATAATCTTATTCTTAATAAGAAAACTATAACCTTCACAATCTAATGTAGAAACTGAAATAATATTCCTAGTTATAGCAGGAACATAATAGCAATTGTTCAAAACTAACAAAAGCCCATTGGGTAAAACTAGATCATAAGTTCCTACGGCTAGTGCAGCAACTCTTGCTCCATTGCCGACTCTTAGATCCACTTCCTCTTTCTTCAGCTCTGTACTTCTTCTCAACCCCTGCACATTTGTACAAATATGAGATCCACATCCAGTATCCAATACCCAGGAGTTAGGAGTAGATAAGTTAACTTCTATAACAAATATACCTGTGGCAGTCTCACTACCCTTGGTACGCTTTAGCTCTTCCAAGTAAACCTTGCAATTTCTTTTCCAATGTCCTTGTTTATTGCAATGATGGCAATTTACATCTTTGAAAACTGGCTTAGTAGAGTCTTTAGATTTGGCAAGTTTTGCCTTACCCTTGCTCATGCCTTTGTTCTTGAAGGACTTCCCTTCGCTGACCATCAGCACGTGGTTTGGTTTCTTCTTAATATTCTGCTCAGCCATTTTAAGCATCCCGTGCAGCTCCACAATAGACTTCTTCATCTCATTTATATTATAGTTCATAATAAACTCGCCAAAACTATCGGGCAACGAGTTTAGGATCACATCCGTAAAGTGCTCCTTAGAAAGTGGAAAACCAAGCCTATCAAGATGATCAATGTATCCTTTCATCTTGAGTACATGAGCGCTGACAGATGTACCTTCAACCATCTTGCAAGCATACAAGGCTTGAAAGGTCTCATACCTCTCTTGCCTAGTATGCTTCGAGAAAGTTTTCTTGAGGTGAGCATTAAGCTCATAAGCTTCCATTTCCTCCATATTCTTCTGAAGTTTTGGACAAATGGTAGCCAACATAAGACAACTGACATCAATAGAATCATCACAATGTTTGTTCCATTTGTCTTTTGTTGCTTTGTTAGCATTATCAGCAGGCTCATCGGGAATTTCTTCCTCAAAACATACAACTTTCTTTCTTGCTTGAGAACATCCATATAGTTACTGTCGTTTTCTTTGAGCTTGTCCTTCTCAAAGACTCATCGCAGTGAAATGGTGGACGTGTTGTTTTATGCCATTCTATATTATCTACAAAATTCAATATGCAAATTATTCAGTCACATTATTTTATTTCTCGAAAAATACTCCCACTAAAACAAAGTACCCTCAATTTTACAACATTTGTAATTTTAGTGGGCTAAGATCCCATTCTGCACAATCTTAAACTCAGCTTTGGCATGACGCCTAGAATTGAGCTACATTAGGTGGATAACTCTTTATCGATTACATCATATGTAACTTTTAGATTATATTCATGGGATTTGGCATCTTATGCCCAAGCACGTTATAATCCCATCTTATGCCTTAAGGTTCAAAACTTATTTGAATTCTTAGTTCACTAAAACACATAGGTGATCCGAGTGCCCAGTCCAACTTTGGCATGACCCACTCAAGATGATCGAAGTCTTGATAGGTATTTTTCAAATGAACGGCATTTAAAAAATTTAACGAGGGATTTTTATCGTATGTTAATGTCTATGTTTGCTAACATACATTTAAACATACATAGCATCATATACATGCATAAATTTAAACATACACCACATCACATGACAATTAAAAGCATAGGACCGTGCATGACCATAATTTCTAACTTGATTTCCATGAGCCAACATGAAAATCACAAGGGTCAAACTAAAAGGTTGCAATTGGTCTTCATTGATCTTTCCAACTCATTGGAACGTCATATGCGATCAATTGGCTCGTGGAGTCCGTCCTTCTTGTCTTCATTACATTAATGAAATTTAACATTACACTAGTAAATTAAATTACAAGAGGTGCAAACGATATGCAGGCCATAAAATAATAAACAATTTAAATAGACGACTCGCAGGCCGTAAAACCAGTTATAATTAAACGACACGCATGCCGTAAAACTAACCCATAAGGAAATAAATTATACAATCACATTGGTCAATTTATGGTCATGCCATACACCATACACATACCATAAATAATTATCAAATAATTAATTAAAGCATGTAATATACAAAATAATAAATTTGTCTCACAATCAGACAATAAATAAAAGACTGTGTCAAAATTAACAATATGGATCCCTAGCCTAGATGGTCGAGCGCGCCTCTGCCCACGGATCCGCATGGGTTCGAAACCCAGCAGTAGCAGTTGCAACATTTTGCAACTATTATTTCTAATTTTCTAAATAGATTTAATACGTTTTATAAAAGATCCATGTACAATTCAACAAACAAACTGGCAGACCACAAGGTAAGTCGGGTGAGGGGTATCCGGACGACCACGGATTCGATCCCTAGTATTGCAAAAAATATTTTTCTAATTAAAATGACCCGTGGGTCCCGACCCGGACCCGACCCGACCCGTCTCGGAACAGATCTGTTCCAGAGTTCTGGAGCAGAAATTCGCGAAAATAGTCTAGAAAATTTATTTTTGACGATCCGATTTAATCAAATTAAACCAAAAAAAAAATATATTTTATAAAATCTATATTTTATAAACATAATCAAGAACATAATTTACAAATAAACATGTTCCTCATAAACAATTAAATTACTTGCAAGTTGTCTCTGATACCACTGTTAGGTTTTACGTGTATATAATACAATAAAATTGAGTAAAACGCAACGGAATAAAATAACGAAAAACCCAGACGAGGATTTACATGCAGTAATTTAATATATTTATTAAGAGTTCGTCAAATTACCTTAATTCGAAGAACGGATCTGAACCCGGACTAGAAGCTGATTGAAATCCTCTTCCTCTTTCGGTGATCCACACACGAACAACTGGTATAAGCCGGATCGCTAACGAATAATGTTGATAAACAGTACAATAAATAATTCCTTTCTATAAGGATTTGTAATGTCGATCAAAATCAACTAAGAGAAGAAGGAGATGACCGAAACAATTCTCTGGACTGAGATGTGTTCGGCCGAAGTGAAGAGAAGGGGGGCGATTTTTGGTCTTACAAAATTAAGGTTCTGTAATTTTTCTTATGACAACTCCTTGTCCAAGACCTTTTATTTATACTAAGTAAACCGTAGAGTCAAACTCTAGTATTTGCTTAGTTGCCCCTCAACACTTTAAATAATACAATACATATAATATCTCATATTATATATTACTTATTATTTAATTCTCTAATAAATATAATATCTAATATTATTTTTATCTTTCCCAGTTGATATAATATAATATGTAATATCATATATTACATATTACTTATTATTTAATAAATATAATATCCAATATTGGAAATATATCATATGAAAACTAATTACCTTGTGAAATCTAGAAACTTTTGTAGGCTATTGATATTAGTGATCTAACGGCTGTAGATGAGTATGATGATACATTTATGTATTTTTATTATATTATTTTTAAACAGAAGCTTTGCATATACTAGCGACCAGCTTGATGCAACAAATAATAACAAATATGAAATGAAATTGCTTAATAATGCAACAGAAGTTTTTGGTTTCTAGATTTCACCATTAAGGGGGATTTCACCATAATCAATTACATCCAATATTATATCTATTAATTATTCTTGAAGAATATATATCCTCTCCTAAGAATCGATGACTTGTTCGACCAGCTACAGGGAGCCTCTCATCCTCGTACTACCCGCAAGCTCGTTCGCCTCCAAGACCTATACCTGAAATACAAAAGTATTTCCCCCATTTAAGGGGTTAGCGACAACTGCTAGTGCAAGTACAATCCATTTGAACTACCATTCTAATCAGATGAAATATGCGCCAAATCATTTTAGTAAACATTTATATTCTGGAATATTACGGTGCACGAGAACAAAACACATTTCTCCAAAAAAACATTCCAAAGGTTAACCGTTGGTACGAGACTCACGGCCACCGCACCCCGCAGAGGCCCGTTGGACCATCCCTGGGTGGTTAACCCCAGTTCATGATACGCATACACATGGCACTATGTATCCACAGAGGCCCCATCGGACCGTCCCTGGGTGAACATATGCATACACATCCACAACATACACGGAAAGCCATAATTCAAATACTAGAATATGCAAACAAATATAAAGTACTTGCCTTTGAGACATCTTCGATGAAACAGGAACGAACAATGAATAGGAATGACCCGGAGGGAACACGACCATTCCTAAAGGAAGGATTAACACAACTCAGTCCTACACGATAACAATAATCAAATGGAATACGCCCACAACCCCGTCTAACAATCATAAACATATACGAACGATGACTACGGGCAAGGTTTTTCACAAAACCTCCACAAATCAATAATCCACGGATTAAACATGACGAAAACAGATTAGGAATCACCCAACAACAATAATCAATAAGAAATATCACAACATAAACGAATAATTCGACTTAAATCTTGACAAATTCCAAAAAAACCCCAAAATGGATAAAGGTAGGGTTCTAAGCCAAATACCTTGGATTCGGACGGAGAAAGAGGATTAAGATGATGATAAACTTCACTTGGAACACAACAATTGATCTCTTAATGAACTCCATGGACAAATCTTGAAGAATCGCTCAAATCTCTCTAGGAACACCGCTCTCGGATGAAGGAAGAAAAAATGAAGAATGGCGAAATGAAGGTCAACTCAGGTTTATAAAACCTGATCTCTCATTACGTATGTTAACATACTGATGTTAATGTACGTTATGATCATTACGTACATAACACCCAGGTGTTAACGTACGTAATAGCTTGGCAGAACAATTTGCCCAATCTGCTGTGGCCGGCAGCATACGCTACACTCCCCAGTTAGCGTACGCTATAAGGTACTTACGTACGTAACAGCCCCGGGTTAACGTATGTAAGGGCTGGGCAAAAACTGGACAGAAGCCACTGTCTAAAACGCTGAGGGCCATGACGTACGTTATCATAAGGGTGTAACGTACATTATGCAGGCATCGATAGCGCACGCTATAAAGCATGAATAATGTACGTTATTCATGCAGCAGTTTAACACTGCTGAATGCAGTTAACTGTACAGGGCGGTACGAAGTCGAGACGCAACACAAGGACAGAACCCAAAACGTAGATATGAAGAATACACGTCGGCGAAGCTAAGTGCTGAAAGAAAATACAATTCCGACTATCGGGGAATCCGAAATACGACAAGGAAGATGAAATTCCTTAAACTTATAGGAAATTACAGAACGGCCCAAACATCCAAAAATCACGATACAACATCGGATCAACGAACCGAAACTCACGACAAGAACAACCACTACACCATATATGACCTATTGCAAGCCCACAAAAGTGTATTCTTAGATCCCAAAAATGTTATAGTAGATGTTTATGTAACGTTTTGGCCAAAATTCGGCGTTGCATTTACTGGCATTGCCTATGCTCTCTATTGCAACATTATGTGTACTTATTGCAACACATTTTGTAATATTACAATAACACTTTTTTGTAACACTTTGATCTGTTTTAGTAACATTTTTAAGGTGTTACAATAGACTAATGCAACACTTTTTAGCAACATTTATATCCCTATTGTAATACTTTTAGATTTGATTTGCAACACTGATCTGCAACACTTTTTATTAGTCTGGATTGGAATATCCTGTGTGAAATTTCAATATACCATTCACAAAAGCATATCAAACCAGAAATCACATTTCAAATTTCCCAAATGGCAAATCCAACCAAACATGTCAATAAAGCCGAAACAAAACCGATGTGTACCACGACATCATCTTACGTCTAGTACTTAAGCCTAAAGTCAAAACACAAAATCGACCTACATCATAATTCTACATGAAACTGTCTTTCAAGTCAAAATATCCAACCAATCAATTACGCATATACAAAATAAAAGTACTGATCATCAATCATCATGAAGTTCATTTTCCTCAGCCTCGCGATTGTCGTCCTCGCACTCAACGTCATGAACCATATTTTCCATGATGCCATTTTCATATGCAAAGGACTTGTGAGCATAATCTTCCTTGTCTGTTCTTTCTTGCTCCACAACTTTGATCTCTCTTTTTGCTTGTTCTAATCCACTTCAAGTGATGCATCTGGAGAAAAAGTGAATAGTAAATTAAGATACTAATAAGGAAATATTTGTGGTTTTTTTACTGACTTAGGGGATATATAATACAAGAAACATGTCAAGTATAGAAAGTGACACATTAAAGATATTACAACTCAAATCAGATAGGAAGTTGAATTTGAGCCAAGGAACATTACATACAGCATAAAACCTGAGTGGTCATAACAATCTACTAGATATATAATAGTAATATATATATATATATATAACCAACACACAAAAAGTATAATAAGTTCTACTAAACTATAGTGAGCATAAAGCATATCACACCAAACTCACACCATTTCAGAACCTACACTTGAGCTTCCAGCTCAAATGCAAAAGATAAGTCAAGACTCTTTGGGGGGCTATTTCTTGTTCTTTTGGCAAAATATTTTCGTTCATAAACAAAATATGTTCCGCATTAATGTTTTGAAAAAATATATTTCAGTAATTACTTCAATAAAATACTGGTTCCTACTATACCCCCAATGATTGAAAGAAAACATATTATAAGACATTTACATTTCAAATGTCCTATGTTAACCACAATTTAATTCAAGGCGGCTACATGCAAAAATATCTCTGAGAACACATCATTTTTTCCCAATACAATACCAAAGACATTTCATTTTCCAAATATTCTTCAATTTGCTGCCAAAAATACATTATACCAATATAATTTCCCCAGAATAACTGAGAATAGCACCAGAGCCTTGATATTTTAGATTTTACTTTTCTCTCGTACTAAAAACACTTATTAACTTGTTTTAGGCTTACACCAAACTAAATGTCAAGCAGCAAATCCTAATTTGAATTTCGTCGCCGGTCATGCAAATGAATGACTGAGAAACTATAGGAACCAAGAGAAGCTTACCTGTTTCTTAGCTCTAATAATGAAAACTCTATAGTGGTCCATGTCGGTGTTATAGCATTATATGGCATGCTCAGGCATACTTACACCAAAACATATCCCCATTATATCAGTAGCAGAAAGACTAGGTTTTCATTATACATCAAATACAACCTTCAACATATTAAAAAACACTTATAGACATTTCAAACATTTACATAATATAGTATCAAACTTCAGAAGAAAAGCAAGCAACTAGTAATAAAGGTAGAAATATAAGGCAAATAGACTGTTAGTTAGGTAACTTATGCGCACATAGGACATGCCTGGAGTTCGTGGACAAAAAGCACATTCTTCAGGACACGACCACTTTGACGAGTAGATCCAGACATGTTTGGAGGGTTAGAGTCAATCCCGGCAATCAAGATATTTGTATCTTGCTGGTCCACTCGGCTGAAATAAGAACTTCCACTGGTTGAACATACAGTTGCATTGACAACCCGTTCTACGACTACGATGGGGATGCGTGATGGGTCTCCAAATATTTGCAAGTCTTGAATAGACCTATTGTTTATCTGCAGTAATGCAGTAATTTCTCAAGTCTCCGATCAATTGAGTGTGTAACAAATTAATGCAGGACTCATCAAGAAAACTCACCCTCATTTGTGCAATACTTTGCCTATGTAGCTCCACTCGCATAGTTGCAGTCTGTACAGTCTGCAACCACCGAAACAAAATTAAAATAACTAGTTTCTCCCGATAATAAATAGTACATAAAAATAACGTACATGCACCTCAAAAGAGAATGAAGATAAGTATCGAGCTATTCACCCCATACAGATTCAATGGTGATGGAAAAACAAAAGAGAATGTTGCGACGGACAAGGAAATCCTAGTTTCCTTCTCTAGATGTACTTATGAAAAGTAAGCCAGTAAAATGCCAAAGCATTTTCCATCTTTCTTTTTATGTAGCAAAGAATGATGGAGAAATAAAGTAGCTTATACATTCAGCCCCTTGAGCAGTTCCCATGATCCAAAAACAACAGCTGGACTTGCACATATTGCACATAGAGTCGACCCTCTGCAGCCTGTTTCTTGACAAAGCTTTCCAAGGTTGCACATTCTTTAAGATTGGATGCACCGGGCAGTCCTCCCTAGGCCAAATTAAGAACTATGACCAATATATTTCAAATGTGTGGCCAACATAAGTCAAAAATCTGATGCACCATATAAACATATTTATTCAGAACACAAGAAATTAAAACTTAGCATATAGGTTATAAAGCAAATTAGAAACGAAGAAAGCAAAAAAGGAATGATAACCAACACGGTTTCATTCCATTTGCTTCTGACACATTTTGGGTTTCTGATTTCCGACGCTTTCGATTTCTCACATACAGAAGGTTGTGAACATTTATGTGATGATGATTATGTGCTTAGGAGTATAGGTTTTGCAATAGCGAAAGGTCTTGCGGTGCAACTTATAGCCCACCTGACACTTACATCTATGTTATAATTTTGGTTATGTGACTAAAACTATATTAATTGAAATCTTCGTATCCTCATTTGAAAAGCTTAAGTGCAAGAAAACAAGCCATTGTGAACAAAATTATTCAGTAGAGATATCAAAAAGTAGCATAGAGGTAATAAACTATACTATAAAAGAGAAATAAGAAACAACACACAAGAACTTGATGATTGCACACTCAGCTATGCATTTTAATTCTTGGAGTGCATTGTTTCCAGTTTTCCACATACATCAACATAATAACTTTAACTGAAAATCAATAATAAATATTCATTTAGAATCACAAGCAAAGAAAACAAAACAATGGGAGCAAGAAAAAAGGGAAAGAAAACGATAATCAAATGCTTCGTATATGGTAAAAATTAGATACAACCTACATAGTAAAAAGAAAATGCTATGAACACTGAA
This sequence comes from Orobanche coerulescens, assembly GCA_033398695.1. NCBI lineage: Eukaryota > Viridiplantae > Streptophyta > Magnoliopsida > Lamiales > Orobanchaceae > Orobanche > Orobanche coerulescens. The sequence goes on along the minus strand of CM065805.1, from coordinate 54,552,031 downwards.
ACTAATTACATAACATTAGAATGTCAATAAGGAAAGCGGAATTCATATAGCGAAAAGCTGACCTCCCAACACAAAAAACGAGAATCGTCTTCTAACACATCAACATTCTCAACATGCAATCTTGAGCAAAAGTTCTCTTGAGACACATGCCTTTAAAAGCTCCATCTTTCTAACACCATACTTATTACTCGTCAAAGCTGTTGGGTGGATTTTGCTCTTGTAAAATGGAGTTTTAAATTCATTTCTTAATCTTCACCCCACATGGAATGCCAGGAAAGCTTCAGAAAAATCCTGAGCTGTAATGAACCGGTAAGGCTCATCTTTATATAGCCAATATTGTGCATATAATATTTATGCTCATCTTTTTGAATTTTTAAATATCAACTTCAATCTACAGAAAATTAAGAACCTATCATCTAATCGTACGACATGAATAATCAGAAAATTTTGTGCATATTCCTCTAATCGAACCTGATGAGTTTTCGGTAATGAACCCTAATTACAGTCGAACTTATACATATACATATATAATAAAAAAGATGGGTATTTTACCTCTAATTGAAGCTTTAATTGAATCTTTACTCTAATTGAAGCTGCAATCAGTTTTGGGGTTTGGGGTGCTCTAATTGGTTTAGGGATTTGAGAGAGGTGTGAGAGATGAGTGAGAGAGATGAGCGTGAGAGCGAGAGAGAGGTCGATAGAGAAAAATGAAGTCTGAGGGAGAGATGCGAGGTCGAGAGAGAGAGAGAGAGAGAGAGAGGGAGAGTGTTTTGTGTAACAAAAATTTATTTTGTGAGAGGGAGAGTGTTTTGTGCCTTGGTACCAATTTTTAGTCCGATTTGCCGAAACTTAAACTCCCGCCTACAAATTTTAGTCAAGTTCATCAAAAGTGTTACAATAGCCTAATGTGTATTGTAACGCTTTCTCAAAAGTATTGCGATTGTCAAAATGATTTTTCCGCTTGTAACACTTTTCTGTTTTATACTACACTTTCCAAAATTATTGCAATAGACTAGTAAATTTCGTGTCTATAGCAACACTTTATACAACATAAATGGACTTTGGGCTTGCAATAGGCTATATATGGTGTAGTGAACTAATCCATACGAACTTATGTAAACAAAGAAACAACGAAATTAAACGAGTTTCACGAGAATCGAACATACATGCGACAAAACATAACTCAAAACAAAATTACGTAAAAACATCTCTGAAACTCGTCTATATGGAAAAACTCCAAGAACAAAATAGATTCAAAATGTCGAAACAGTTACAAGCGAGTCGATAAAAATAGACATGCGTCAAAAATGGAAACTACTAAAAATGGAAAGGTACGGATATTACATACTGATCTTGTTTGGAGTTTACCTTACCGTTGGTATTCTTGGTCATTGTTAATCCTTTACTGACTTTTCTTGGAGTTTACCATATCATTGGTATTCTCGGTCGTTGTTGATTCTTTGCTGATCTTGTTTGGAGTTTACCTTACAATAGTGGAGATATAATTATGTTTTGAGAATCTTGGCATTGTTTGAATACAATTCAGAGGGTTATTTTTAAATTCATTCGTCACTTGAGAATTCGAAGTGTGGATTGAGATAAGGGTTGATTCGATATGAATTACCACCAATTGATAAGGTTAATACGGTAAGATTACATCGGAAGTATTCTTACATTGTAATTACATTGATATGTAATTGTTTATGAGGATGTGATTGCTATCATTATTGAGTATTGTGGCTGACCCCGTCGTGGGCTTTATCTTTTAGGTACTCATAGATCGAGCTAGTAGCGGTCGTGAAGGGATGAGCTTCCCGGGTGATACTGGCTATGGCATGTATTTGAAAACTGCGTATTTTCCTGACTGTTATGATTCCGCTGCAAATATATTTTTATTATGTTTATATACTGTGTATTTTAAAATGACTTCCGGTGTTTTACCAGCCCGCGTATATTTTTGAAATAGTCTTCTTTGGTTATTTTGTAAAACTTTCTCAAACTATATTATCGGTGCATGTAAGTAATGACTTAACATACGTTTTGAAACTGTTGAAACTTGGCATTTTGCCTTGTACTTTCAAATGAAATTTTATGACGGTATTTGAGAACTATACTTTAGAAAAATTTAATTATTCGTAAAATATTACCATCATTGCCTCTTTGGCGTGTTGAAATGAGTGTGAAAATAATTTTTAGCCTTGTAGGTTCCGACGCGGGGCCCACGGAGCTGTAATATCCCTGGATGGTTTTGGGGGTGTCACATCAAGGCAGGATTTGTGTGCCGAATCTAGATGATCTTAAGCAAGTGATTTTGAATGAAGCACATTCTACTCCGTACTTGATTCATCCGGGTACAAGTAAAATGTATAAAGATTTGAAGAAAAATTGTTGGTGGCCGAACATGAAGAAAGATGTAATGGAGTTCATGTCGAAATGTTTAACATGCTAGCAAGTTAAAGCTGAGCATCAAAGGCCTGCTGTTACAACCGTTGCCGATTCCGGAATGGAAGTGGGAGGATATCGCGATGGATTTTATTGTGGGAATGCCAAGGATGTGAACTGGGATGAATATGATTTAGGTAATCGTTGATCGGCTAACCAAATCAGCACATTTTCTGGGTATTAGAGATACTTGGGGACCAGAGAGATTCGCTCGTTTGTTAATTACAGAGATTGTGAGATTGCATGGTACCCTAAAGAGTATTGTTTTGGAATGCGATGGTCGATTTGTCTCGCATTTTTGTCAAGCGGTACATAGAACACTTGGTACTGAATTGAATTTTAGTACCGCTTATCATCCACAGATAGACGGACAATCGGAGAGAATTATCCAGACTGTGGAAGACATGTTGAGAGCTTGTGCGTTAGATTGGAAAGATAATTGGGAGATTCATTTATCATTAATTAAGTTCTCGTATAATAACAGTTGGCACAGTTCAATTGGTATGGCTCTATTAGAAGCACTATATGGAAGACGGGGTAGATCACCACTTTGTTGGGATGAACCGTACGAGTTACTTGGAGTAGAGCCAGATTTGTTAATTCAAACGAGGGAGAAGGTTGTTGTTATTCGACAAAGGTTACTGACTGCCCAGAGTCCACAGAAGTCATATGCCGATGTTCGACATCGAATGTAAGAGTTTCAGGAAGGAGATGATGTGTTGTTGAAACTATCGCCGACTCGTGGAGTTTTTCGGTTTTGTAAGAAAGAGAAGCTTAGTACTCGTTACATTGGTCTTTTTGAGATCCTAAATAGAGTAGGTGATGTGGCTTATTGACTAGCGTTACCTCCAGAACTTAGCCACATTCATAATGTGTTCCATGTTTCACAATTGCGTAAGTATGTTCCCAATCACAGTCATGTTATTGATTATCAAGAGATTGAAGTTAATGATGATGTTTCATATGAAGAGTAACCGGTAGCCATATTGGAGCGGCGAGTGAAACAATTGCGACGGAAAGCGATCCCATTAGTAAAGGTCCAATGGTCTAAACATGGAATTGAGGAAGCCACGTGGGAAACCGAAGATAGTATGCGTTTCCCGATACCCTGAACTTTTTGAATCTTAAGTTTCGATACGAAACTTCTTTTTAGGGGGTAAGGGTCTAATATCCATGTATTTTACGTGTGTTATTTTGGTTGTATCTTGTTGTAATGTGATTATTTGGAGATGAGTGCATTCATGAATTGATATTGTAATGTTCATGGTTGGTAATCAATGAGTTTTGTGATTTTCGTAAGGTGTTCGTTCTGGCTAGACTGTCGGATTTGTGGCATAAGGGCTATGGCCAAAGGAGTGCCATGTTACGGCCGTAATGCACATGCACAAATTGGGCAGTAGCTCGGCAGGGCTCGTTACGGCCGTAAGACAGATGTCGATTACGGCCGTAAGAGAGAGGCCAGTTACAGCCATAATGGATCAGCCGAGTACGGCCGTAAGATGACAAGCATTACATCAGTAATGCCTGGCCGAGTAGCAGCCGTAAGGCACCTTAGCATTTTGGGCAGTAGACGATAGGGACCCGTTACGGCTATAATACACTGCTGGTTACGGCCGTAACATACTTGGCTATATAAAGCCAAGTGATGGGTCTAGAAGCGATCCTCTTCATTTTTCTTCCTCCTTCGCGATTCTTCGGTAGATTTTGAGAAATCTGATCAGGAGCATCATTGTGCAACATTTTGGGAAGTTTGATTCGTGTCTAACATCATCCTTCACTCGAGTTCCGTCTGAATCAAGGTAAAATTCGTTCTTGTTCCTAGTTCTTCATATTTAGGGCTTTTTTTAAATTCTTCGATTTTAATCCGTTCTAGCCCTGATAGGTGTAAGATTATGATGTTGTAATCATAATCCTTCATTTTTCTCTGAAGTTCATGGATTAAATTCCAAGTTTTCTGCCGTAGTTTGAACTCGAACCATGTTGTCTTCGTAGTGTTCGATTAAATGTCTCTAAGGGTAAAACTTATGGTAAATCCTTCCATTTTCATGGTATGGCATTTGATTCGGTATTTTGTTGAACTAGGATCGAATTATTGAAGGAGTTCGGACCGTATGTTCTCCCGTTTGTTGTTGCTTATATCATTCAAATTGAGGAAAGTAATTTGATTGTGTTTAATGTACTTCGTGTGAATATGTGAAAAAACGTGGTTTTGTGAAAAGTGGTAATTTCAGAAAATGTGATTGTGCCAAAGTGATGTTTTCAAAAGTGCTACTTGAGGTCGTGTGCCAAGTAAAACCAGCGAGGGTCCCCTAGGCTCCGTAGACCGAGGCTTCTGCGGTCCACTTGGCTGGGTTTGTACAACTAGGGAGGCCTGACGAGGACTCTCTAGGGAGAGGTATGTATCTCGTGTGAGGTACAGTACCTGTACAACCCCCATTGATATTTTCTGATGATGATTATGATGTGGTATTCTGGAATATCTGTGATGGCATTGTGATTTCTGTGATTTACACTTGTTGTACATTTTTTAGAATCATTGTACTGGCACTGGCTACGCGCTGACCCCTTTGAGGGTGGATATACTTGTTGTGTATTCAGGTATAGGTCCAGTGGGAGAGCCAGCACAGGGTGGACACGAGCTTGGTGGGCAGCATTGATATTGTGTATCATTTTGAGTTGGTGGTCGTATTGTCATGGTTATGGTCGTGTTTTGGTTTTGTACTCGCGCGGGTATTGTCATGTGATGTATATCGTGTCGTTGTTGATTATTAATGATGTTGTTGTACCAGCTGTGGACTGTTGTATCAGTTGTGGTCCTACAGGACGAGGTGTTTTTGGTGTTGTATTGTATGTCGTGTTTAAGACGGCTTGTTTTTAATAAAGTGAATGTTGTGGTTTGGAAATTTTTAATGAGTTTTTATGTTGATCTAAGCCTGGTAGGTTCTTCAAAAAGAATCTACGACGCTATAATATCTCTGTAAATCACGGGAGTGTTACAACAAATTCACACATCGATTCCAGATTATCAATTCCAATACTTAGTTCTGTTATTTAACATATTTCAGTCGAGTTCTAACTTAGTTCATCTCCACATTTTCGTTCTTCCGCAAGTAATTCTTCTTACCATGGTATGATGTTCAAACCATTAACACCAACCTAATCACTACGTGCTAATCATAAATATGGAGGTTAATAAATCCCTACAAGTCATGAACTTATTTGAGGAACACCCTCTACATTCATCCAACACGTGATAATCTTAATAACATTATTCATCAAAAGAGTGTTTCGAATTCACTGGCCAAGGCATGCTACAATCTTCAGAAAACTCCATCACGATGTTTAGCAAAAATCAAGGCTCAACTCCAAATCTACTTAAACATGAAAATCCTAGTATAAATTCCCTCAATTCTCCTAAAGTATGGTATACGATTCGCTAAGTTGTCAAATAAATCTTAATAACTCCAGTAGCATGCTCCCAAGCAGTATAAGAATACGAATTCTAGGTTGGGATAGCTTCACATTCCTTATTTCGAAAGAGAAAGATGAAACACTCGGCAGAACTCAACACCCGGAGCTTGAACACCAACCCAAGATGCTTCCCAACTTCAACCACCAAGTAGAAAGGCTAAACAATAATTATAATGAGGGGAAGGCTCTCTGGACTTGCAGAAATCGGCCAAGTAACGAAGGAAAATGATTGGGAAATGAAATGGGGTGATGTCTTATTTATAAGATCACGATATTTACGTACGTTAATCTCAAAGCCTTACGTACGTTATCGTCTTAGCGCATGCTATTTGCAATCCCTTGCATACATTAACATCTGATAATAGCTCACCGTCCCATTGCTGGCCTCTCTTACTTATGTTAACATAACCCTTTACATACATAATCTGATCAACATAGCATATGCTATCGGCCATATATAGCGTATGCTAAATCTCATTGACTTGCTTTATCAAAAATCCGTCCAAGTTCACGTGGGGAATCTCTACCTAATCTTGTCCCCAACTGGCCCATGTGCCGACCAGGCTTATTTGTCGTTGACTGCCTTACGTACGTTAAGCCTTGCCCATAGCGTACGCTATCTACAGGTCTTAACGTACGTTATGCCCACCTGATAGCGTACGTTATGACGTAGCTGCATGTATGAATTTGCGAACTCTTCCTAATATGACCATGACTATTGGAATACAAATACGGGAAAAATCACACTTTGATAATTGATACTACAAAATCGAATATTACAAGGTTCAGATACAGATGAAAACACTCAACAATTATCCGGATATTACATGAGCCTTACTCGGATAATACAAAATGACAACTGACAAACATGAACACTGAAACAACTCGGGACTAGTATCGCTCGAATTCCTCGTCGCCATCGTCATGCCCATATGTCTAACTCCCTACTCGCAACACCTAAAACATGAAAACATGTTTCGGCCCCACGAGGTCAGTCATCCATATTATGAATATCAAATATATATACATCATGATATGCATCCAAAGGCAAAACAAACGGTACAACAATGATATACGAAATGCTCACAAACCAAGATAAGAACCGAGCATTCACAGAATACTATGCCCACGGCATATGATCAATACCTGCTCATCAGGTTAGAACATAAGTGCCCAACGACGAATCATCAATACAGAATATAACAACGAATTACCCGAAGGTAAAGCCAAACCGAAGTTGAAATAGATAACAACAAAAATGCCCGAAGGCTCAAATGGAAACACCAATACATCGCACATAGCCTGAAAGCCCTTAGCCGAAGCTACAAAACATCACACTAGCCTGAAATCCACTCAGCCTAAGCTGCCAATCAATAATGAGATGGCCGAAGCCAAACAACCCGAAGCTGTATCACATGAGGGGTCGAATCCACACAGCACGAATCTGTATCACAATGAGAGGTCGAATCTACACAGCACGAAGTTGTGCATTACGTATGTTAACTTCAGTCAAAATATCCATTGCATGTTGACCTACTCCATGACGTCATCTTGAGTTCCTTGTTTGAATTCATATTCAAACCATTACATACGTTAGAAATGTAAGCTTACGTACGTTAAGCTTGCCTCCTTATGTACGTTATACTCGTTATGTTGCATACGTTAAACATGTCATCCTGAACTTATATGCCTTTAGGTGACTTCTCATTACGTACGTTATACCTTGTATATTACGTACGTTATCTTCATTAAACCTCACTTCTTTGCTTTTCTGATCGATTCGAGCGTCTTCGATTTGTTGTTTTGTATCGTTCCATTGTTGTTTTCTTTGATCGACAACATCATCAACTCATCATTAGCTCATCGCCAACTCATCATCAAAACCAATTTATGATTATGTGGAATAGGATATTCCAACAATCTCCTCCCTTTTGATGATGACAAAACAACAACATTCTACGGGATTATATACTTGCAAAAATATAAAGCATTACAGATCAAAGTTTTCTGCTTTGTCCGTTTTTTTAGTTTTCTTCCCCCATCTTTTCTTTTCTTCTTTTCGACTTCTTTCCATTTTTTTTCCTTTTTAAATTTTCTCGACTTTTCTTCGTCTTTTCTCCCCCTTTCATGATCAGTATATTATTTTTATTATTCTCATCATTCTTCCGTGACTCGTATTCTCCTATTCTCATATTTTCTCCTTATTTCTCCCCATTTTTGTGATAATCAAAAAGTACAATGATAGCAATAAAAATTGATAAAATTAAATATAACAATTAATGGGTAAAACTCCATCAGAAAATAGATTTCCTCATTTAAAAATATAACTCCCCATGAGTTAAATACTAATTTGAATAAAATCAATTTTGATTTTTGGGGATCCAACCGATACTTGGTTTTTTATTTGAAACATAGACGATGTTTGGTACTGTGGTTCCTCTAGGAATCCAAACTTTTTTAATTTTGATCGTCCGTCTTGGGCTTTTGCAAATGGAAATGTGATGCCCAATTTTCAAACATTTATCACAACGCGGTACATTGAAATTTAAGGATTCAGTTTTATAATTCAGTTTGAATCCTACCCCTGTTTATTTAAAAAAAAATTGAACGGAAAGCAATTGTTCAAATTTGTCATTTCCGCAAGAAAATTTATTTGTTAAAACTTTAAGTTCGTTTTGAACTTTCAAAAGATCATTCTTTAATTTATTTTCAATTTCAAGGCATTTAGAATGATCGGTTTCAATAACTTCCCCTTTTTGAGTTTTGGAGATTTCATCGTCCAATAATTTATTTTTCGATTTGAGGGATTTAATTTCAATTAAAGTATTTTGATAATCCGTATGTAAAAGTTCGAATGATTCAAAAAGTTCATCGTGAGAGGATGTACTGACCTAACTTTCGACGCCGCTTTCGTCGAATGAGCTCTTTGCCATGAGTGCGAGGTTATTTTAAGTATAGTCATCGTCTTCCTCTTCGTCACTCCATGTTGCTACGAGTACTTTCTTCTTGGAAGTTGATGATCGGTAGTTTCTTGCAAAGTGGCTTGGTTTACCACAGTTTCGACAGTTATTATCGAATTTCTTTGATTCGCCCGAGATGTCTTTTCTTCTTCGATTTATATGCCGATTCTTCATCATCTTCATCTATAGGGATTTCTTCTTTCTTTGACATCTTAGCTTTTAAAGCTATTGACCTTTCCTTTGGTTTCGGCTTGGTGTTCTGAGATTTAAGAACTATCTCGTAATTTATTAGTGAACCAACGAGGACACTAAAATTAAGATTATTTAAATCTTTTGATTCCATAATCGCGGTAACCGTCCCGTCCCATTCAACAGGTAGTAATCTTAAGATTTTATTGACTTTTCACTACTTCTTAATGGTTTCCCAAAACAAGCCAGTCTATTTGATGACCGAAAATAGGTCGAGCATGTTCGTTATGGACTCTTCGTTCTTCATCATAAAAAGCTCATAGTCATGGAGAAGCATATTGATCTTCGTCTCCTTGACTTGATTTGTTCCTTATGTGTTACCTCTAACATTTTCCAAATTTCTTTGGCACTATCACATGAGGATATCCGGTTGTGATTTTCCGGATTTAAAGCACAATATAACAATTGCATTGCTTTGCAATTATAATGGTTGTTCTTCCAATCTTCATCATTATATTCTTCGAAGCTTCTTAGAGATCCATCCGGTTTAGTAGGGATTTTTGGACCTAGGCAAATCACTTTCCAAAGCTCGATATCATAAGCTCGAATGAATATTGACATCTTCTTCCTCCATGTCATAAAGTTCTATCCATCAAAGAAAGAAGGTCGGTTTAAGGCAAGACCTTCGACCGGGGCAAATTGGAGCGCCATTGGATTTTTTTTCTCCTCAGATGTTAAGCTGCTTTTAAGAGATACCGTTCTGATACCAAATGTTGGAAATTTGGTACCTTCACCACTTGGAAATACTGCAGAGTATTGTAGAGTTATCAAACTCTTTTGTGTTGCGGAAGCGTATTTAACTTGCGGAAAGTAAATGACACAAGATTTATAGTGGTTCAGCCAAACGTTCCTATGTCCTCTCTTCGTATCTTTTTCCTTAGACTTAAGATCAACATCTACGCCTCATCTTCTATCAGTCCGAGGGACACCGTTACAATCTCGTATTTATGTCGGTCCAAGATAAACCATTTTCCTTTTCTATCAGATAAGAAAACAACCTGTTTAGCTTTCTATTGGTACTAGACAAACCTATTTTGGATTTAGATGTGATTCTAATAATTCCGGATCAACGATCCTAATAACACCGAATCAATCTGCAATCTGTATCTTTCCTCGCGTGTATGTTTTCATGTATGAACACTCAAACACTTATCAATTGAGCACGATTACAACAATGATAGTGTATACAATTATATCAAACATATAGATAATTTTCTCAGAGTTGTTGTTTTTAATTATACCAAATGCCTTGGTATTTATAGGCATAAAGCCTCAACTAGCCGTTGCTCCTGCTGTCTTCATTACGTATGTTATATGTATCACGTTATGTACATTAAGCTCATTACGTACGTTAACCATCCTTCGTTATGTACGTTATATGTAGTGAAAATCAGTCCAGTAGCTTCGGTCTTCTTGTTTACGTACGTTATATAAAAATGCATTACGTACGTTAACTTCAATCAAAATATCCGTCGAATGCTGACCTACTCCATGACGTCATCTTCAATGGTTCCTTGTTTAAATTCGTATTCAAACCATTACATACGTTAAGCATGTAAGCTTACGTATATTAAGCTTGCCTCCTTACGTACGTTATACTTGTTATGTTGCGTACGTTAAACATGTCAGCTTGAACTCGTATGCCTTCAGGTGACTTCTCATTACGTACGTTATACCTTTTATATTATGTACGTTATCTTCATTAAAACTCACTTCTTTGCTTTTCTGATCGATCCAAGCGTCTTCGACTTCTTTGTTGTTTTGCTTCGTTCCATTGTTGTTTTCTTTGATCGACAACATCATCAACTCATTATTAGCTCATCGTCAAGCCATCATCAAAACTAATTTATGATTATGTGGAATAGGATATTCCAACATACATAACTCTCACTAATACCGATCTCTAATCTTTATGATCACCATATTTCAGATGACGTTGGATTACGTCAAAGCATAGTAGTTATCATGGTTGACTCTATGATAATCTCAGGTTTAGCAATTTCTTGACATACTGTTATAGTGAGGTTCATTTATGATATTTCCATGCAGTGATCTCAATGTGCGTCTGTCCAGTATTGCGTTCTCCAACCAATACCCATAAGTTTGATCCGTACCATACGCATAATTATCCAGTGATTATCAATAACTTGTACTATTATATCAATCACTTGAGTCTCTACTCTACATGATTGGACCAGGGACATTTGAATAATCTTTATTATTCATGAATAACTATTGTTTGTTTATTATAATATTAAGATATGCACATATTTTAATAATGAACAAGAAATATATGTTATCAAATAATTTTATATAAATATGAAAATTACAAATCTAGGCACATCAGATGTCCTAGAGCACTATTTCCAACTGTAGTAAGTAGGTCTTTTGTAGTCGGTTTGTGTAGTTGGAAAGTTTTACCTTCTCGTTTGTTGGTTTTGTGTATAATGTGTTGTTGGTTGATGTTACTATTGGGGGTGTCCAAAATAAATTTCTACTTCACGTTTTGTTTTGGAGAATTAATTGTTCTAGTTATCAGATGAGGCGGGTTGCCTCTTTTTTATGTATTAATGTTTCATGTAGCAGGTTGGGATAGTGTTAGTTTTAGAAGACACCATGTCGAAATTTTTATTGAGTTCAGAGATGTGTTATATATATTTTGACTAAGAGTCGTGAGTTAGTGTCTTTTAATTATATCGTCATGTTAGATGCAATAGGATCGCCACAATTGGTATCATATTCCGGTTCAATCTCCTGCAGAATGTCCAAACGCCGATTTAGAGCCTGTTGAGCACAACTCCGCCAGTAAATTGTTTTGTTATATTGCATTATTATATATTATTACTTACAAAATCATCTTGGGTATTGAATTTGTGATACTTGGGGACTAACTACGATATAATATGGTACGTACACAGAGAGGAGAATCATGGGGAAGGATCATCTCGCGAGGGTCCACGCGATGCTTTAGTCCAGAGATTAGCAGAGATGGTTGAGAGGCAATCCAGGAAATAAAACAACTAATGCAATAATGAGATTTAGGGGAACATCGTTACCCCCTACTCAATTGACAACCAAATATTATTGGCGAACAATTTAGGCGTCTCAATCCCCTACTTTTAAGGGAATCGATGATCCAACCGCGACAGTGGACTAGCTTCGCACTATAGAGACTATGTTTCAGTATAGATGTACTCCCGAAGATGAAAAGGTGTTAAGTACCTCATTTATGCTTCGTGATAGTGCGGGCCATTGGTGGGACACAATACCATCTCTAGAATATGTTATGCGAATGACATGGGCGTGCTTCACCGAGCTATTTAGAAACAAATACTTCACAATAGCATTGCGAGCCCAAAAGGTTAATGAGTTCATCCAGCTTCTGTAGGGCGCAATGTAATACCCATATTTTTTCGCTTCCATTTCGTTCGACCGTATCGACTCGATTGTATTCGTTGATGCTTCTGACCTTGTGTTGTTCTCATCCTTGTCATTCGAGCGAGTTCGCATATTGTTCCAAATTGATGTGTATATCGTTGTGATCTTTCCAAGTTCGGATCGAATCGTTGTGATCTTTCCAAGTTCGGATCGATTTCTTGTGAACCGTGTTCGAAACTAACACCTCGTGGTTCCTACAAGTTTATTGATGTCTTGATTTGAGGTGTGAACTTTAGAGTTAATCGTTGTTGTTCGATCCTTACTATTTGTTCGTCATTGTCCAATCATTATTGTTGGATCTCGTAATTGTGATTATTGAACATCTGGTCCACTTTGTAATTTCCATAAGTGTTGGGAAATTGTCTTCGTATTTGATCTTCTCAATCTTTGAGTTACTGGAATTTCATACCTTTCAGCGTTGGAATCGCGATTTGATTTTTTTACTGCTCGGTTTTATCATCCGCGGTGATTCATGCTCGTTGCTTTTCGTAAGCATTCTTTTATATGGAATCAGATCGTAGTAGCTTTATACTGCATGGAGCCCTGGTGTGTTGTCGAGAGTCGCGTTGCTTTTGTTTTAAGTTTCGGGACAGAACTTATTTTAGGGGGGTATAATGTAATACCCACGATTTTTGTTTCGGTTATTTTGGAGTTTGTTTCGGATATTTCCCGGTTGTCGAGTGCCGGTATTATTTTCTCGACAACTGATTTTGGTGTTTATGACCGTATGTGATGATTTGTTATCCGTTGTTTTCATTTCGGATTGATGATGTTGTCCCCGAGCGTTTTGTTGTGTTCGTTCCGTGTGATTTTGTAAAATCAAGTCATCGAGTCATGGCGGCCGGACTCTGGCCGGATGGGTGCAGGCACTGGCCGGATGGGTGCGGGCACTGGCCGGACAGGTGCGGCAGGAACAGGCATAGCGCACGCTACTTCCGGAAGGCAGCGCACGCTATGGCCGGAAGGCTGCGGACGCTACGGTCGGAAGGCTGCGCACGCTAGTCGGCCGAGGCAGCAAGGGCAGAGAGGTTCTGGACTACGGGCGGACAGCAGGTAGCCCACGCCACTGTCGGACACGGCGCGCGCTAATCGGCAGGCGTAGCGCACGCTACGGCTAGAAGGCTACGCGCGCTACCGCGGTCGGACAGGAAGTTTCTGGACAGCAGGACAGGTCGGCAGGATAGGTCAACGCGGGCCCTGGCCGAACATTCTCGACCATGACCGCCCGTTAGCGCACGCTAGCTCGGCAGCCTAGCGCACGCTAGGCTGCACCAGTATAAATATGGTCGAGCAGTCCAGTTTCATCCATTTTTCCCATTTCTTTTTTTCTCTTCTGTGGCTGGAACCTTGGGGAGCATGAAGGCATGATGTCAAACAATTAATCCACGAAGTTTGAGAGCTCATATCATCGATTAATCACTCCATAACATCCTTCAATCCAGCGAATCAAGGTTAGTTTTTCTAAAATCCTAGTTTTGGGAAAATTGGGGGTTTTGCTTGATTTCGCCCTCCGTGATAACTTAGATTTGTGATGGATTGTTGATTATTAAGTTATATTCTACCAATTTCCTTGTTGTTCCATGGTTTGATTCCTAAATATTCGTCGTTTTGTTGAGTTCCTAATCAACACCTTGAAGGTGTCCGGTGAAAGTTCTTAGAGGGGGTTTTGAGCGTTCTATGATTATTCTTCCTCGTACGATCGTTGATTATTTATGACATGATGTTAGGGTCAGGTTTCTTGCGAAGAACTCGAGTCGAAACCCTTCCGTACGCCGTTTCCCAATCGGTTGTGTTACCGTCGTTTCCGCCGGAGAGTTGTGGGCGTTCGAGGTTTCCCGATTGAGCCATGTTCGTCGGAGTGTTCGGTATCGACTATCGAGGCAAGTATCTTGCCCATACATTACGTGTTTTGTGAATATAATGGTTGGAAATTGATGATATGTGCTAAATGAATGTTTACAACCATTTCTCAAAAGAATCGATATATTTACAATCATGGTTTTCTTAAAAGATGATTCTCGTGTTCGGGAATTAATGTGCTTAATTGACTATGTGTGTTAGCGTCGAGTATAGGATCGCCTTAATTCGGGTGATGCCATTATGTGTGAATATGTTTTCGGTAAATTTAAAGTTCAATCCTTTCGTTCAGATTGTGCTTGGAGTCATACGGATGTGTGTGAATATGTGAGCTTGTGATATTGGTTGTGCCGTTCGGTGCTGTTTAGACGATGTGCTTCGTTGTTGATTGTATTAGCTCTGGGTCGTGAGTATGTGTCAGATAATTTGGCTATTCTAGCAAAATACCTCGACTATATATATTGTGATTGACTCTTGAGGATTGTGATTTTGGAAATGTGAATTGATGAGAGTTGTAAGGTTGTTCTCAGGTACTCTCACTCGGGGATTGACTCGATGGGGTCACACAGGGACCTGGTGGCTTAGCGGATGGGCCGGGCCGCGAGGGTTACTTCGAGTGGGCATTCTCACCTGGGGATTGGTCGACGGGGAACACAGGGACTTGGTGGCTTGAGGGCCGGATCGGTTCACGAGAATTTCCAGAGTGTTTGTACTGATGATTAATTGTGATATGTCCAGAGTATCACAATGCTTGGTGCTCAGGGTCGAGAGACATTATATATCGAGTCTTGGGGTTTAGCTAAAATGGCATAAGAATAATGTATTATGTGTAATGTGTCTTTGGAAGTGTATTGCAGTAGATGATCGGGTCGTGGACCCTGTGTTTGGTGATCATAATGGTTGGGTCGTGGACCCCGTGTTTTGTTAACGGATTCGCATTTTGGAAAATGAACTTTGGGGCTGTGACCTTAAGTGGTTTTCGAGGAATTAAGAACTTTTCAATCACAAATGTTTTCAAAACTCCCGAGATTTGGAAGTGTTTTCAAAGTGCCTTCTTATTTCGTTTCTATTTTCAAGACTTGAACTATTTTTAATTAAACAAAATATCTCAGGAAGTCTTTTGTTTTATTCTAGGAATGTATGTATGGCTCGTATTTGAACTTTATACTTGTACTAGCAAAACAGTGGAGTTCTGCTAACCCTCGAGTTTTCGGGGGTGGATGTCTGTTTTGCATCCAGGTACATGCAGGTCTGGGAGCAAAACACAGGATCGGCGAGAAAGATGATGGAAGGCAAATGATACTAATCACACGAAGGCTAGTTTTGGATGCAGTCAGTCGGAGTCCGTGTATGGTCTTTTCTGCTGTCGTACTTTTTGTTTGTGAGTGTATTTTACCCTTGCATAGGTATGAGTCGAGATAGAAATGTGTATTTTTGACTTTTATGTTAGTGATGAAAGACCAAGTTGGTCTATTGATTTGATATTTTATCATGTCGGTATGTAATGTATTGTGTTGTTTCGATGTCTAGCCTGGTAGATCCTCACGGAGAGGGTCTGCAGCATGTAATATTCCCGATTTGATTCTGGGGCTGTTACATTTATGGTATCAGAGCCAGGTTGCGGAAACCTAGGCTGTCGGTTCTAGTCATGTATTGTTGAGTCCTGCTTGTCGGATTGTGTTCGAGTGAGTCGTGTCGCGATGCGTCGTCTGTGATGTCGGCTGTGATTAGTATCAAGGTGCAGCCATCATTTTCGTGCGACCTGTGGATGTAAGTCTCCCTACTATATTGTGTCTTATGTTATACAACCTTGTATGATTTTGTGTTATGACGTGTAGTTTAAAGGTGATTTGTGATTATGTGGCCTGTGCTTGTTTGATCCTCGTATGGTGCTAGAATGAAAGTGGTGCCAACGTATATGTATATATACACACATCCTGATATAAGTCGTTTTTACAAGAGTAATGGCCTTGGTGTGGTTACGGAAAGAAAAATTCATCAATGTGATATTTTAATACTTTACATGTTTTTGGGGAGTCACGTAAATTTTGTTTCAAAACATCCTCCAAAGGGAGGAAAATGTTTTATTTTTGTATAATGAACTGAAGGCCGATTTTTTTTTGAGAATACAAACTATCGATATTCTATTTTCATGTTGTATTATAAGTTTTCAAAACACAATTTTTAAACTCGAATGAGGTCTACAAAATGTAATCAAGACGTGACTCTCACTTTCAACTTATCGGTTTTATGGTTGTTAGTCGAGAAATACGTGATGATGTTCTTGTTGTTTGGGCAGTGTTGCCAGTTTTAGATTAAAACAGTAATGTGAATGCTGAGTCAATCAGTACGTATACGTTGAGATAGCCCTCTTTATTGAGAGGTGAGATTTTGGTTTGAATGACAATTGCCTTTTGATGGTTGCTCGTATGGTGTTGAAGTATGTAAATTGATGGCATTTAGGTTCGTATGCTGCCGTTATTCATTTGTAACCTTCGGTTCTAGTAATGTCGTATATATGTTCGCAATCATGTTGCTGAATTAGAGCAGTTAGCGCATGCTAAGTACGAAGCTAGCGCGCGCTAATATGGCATGAGTAGCGCACGTTAATGTTATTGTAACGCGCGCTAATCAGCCTGGGCAGAGGATGTGGAACCGCATTTTATCCGTTAGGATTAACTTTATGCAGTCAGTTATCTGGGAATGTATTCTATGTGTACTGTCTAGTGATGACAATTGTTGTGTGTGAATGTGTTATGACTTTTCGTAAGAGCTTGGGGATAACTGATTGTGTTTGATGAATTGATAAATTATGACTGCTGTGTGTGTATTCAAAAACGCTTTCCTGAAAAATTATATAAAGTTTTGACATTGCGATTAAATTGGCGGCTTCGTAAGAACTTTAAAAATTGTATGAAATTTGCGAGCCAGCCTAGAATTCTCAAATTAAACCTCGACGGTATTGAAAGAGTTGTTTTAAAGTACCTTGAATATTTTGTAAAATGTTACCGTCGTTGATTTTTGTGTAGTATTGGGAGAATTTTCGGAAATGATTTTTAACGTACTATTGTATTTTCAAATAATTCGAATACATGATTTTCAAAAAAAAATCTTTCACACAAATTTTTTTTTTTCAAAAACCAATACGATTTTTTTTCAAAAATATATGGTGAAAGATGGAAAATCTTACTTGATTTAAATTTCAATCTTGGATTTGGAAATATTGGTGTATGTACGAATGGTTTGATGATTTTGGATGTTTACCTTCACTACGCCATATATGGGCTTTAACAACGCTTTTTTCAATGTTACAAGCAAAAGTGTAACCATATATACCTTGAAAGTGATCTAAGCCTACACTTTTTTTCGGTGTTAGCATTGCTATAAATCACTGTTACGGTAGACGTTATTCAGTATCTACGGTAACGTTGAAGTCGGTGTAGCCGTTGGTCTTTAAAATATGTGTAGCCGTTGATCTTTAAAAATCAATAAAAAATAGGCGAGCTCAATGATTGTCCGAATATTAGTCAATTAAATAGGCGGACTCAATCTTTGTCCAAATATTTCAATTAAGCGGGTCAAATTTCAATTATTCACTCCCAACTCTTTCTCTCAACTCTCTCACAGCTCAACTATTGACCAGCCAACCGGCAAATATATTTCGTATCGTATATCTTATATATATATAGGAAAAATAAATATAAGTAAAATAAATATCTTATATATATATATATATATATATATATAGGAAAAATAAATATAGGAAAAATAAATATAAGTAAAAATAATTAAGCGGGGCTTTCTTCTTTGTTCTCAGAGAGGTCTTTTTAGAGGTTAGTGTTTTCCTCCTCCCTTCCTTACGCCGATGTTGACTTGTCTCCCAAAGGTCTTTCTCAGTTCTCCCCCAATGATTCTTGTTTCTCTCTGCCTCAGTTCAAAGCAATCGATTTTACAGGTTTCAATTTTCTATTATTAGCCGCTTTTTGTGTTCGATCGATTTAGGGTTTCTCTGATATTGGTCTCTTTTTGTATTGTCTTGTTCGATTTAGGTTTTCCATTGCCGTTTGCCTCTTCTCCTGCTAGGAAACATGCCCTACTACCTCCGTCTCCCTTCTTATTTTCAATTCCACGAAAGTTTTGCCCTCTTTTTGCTTTGATATGCAAATTGTGAAACTTGCAGGTTCTTTAGCAGAAAGTTCCTCAAATCGTAGTCATTTTCGCATGCTGGTGAGGCGATTCATAAACTTACACGCAACAGGTATGCAAACTGGTATGCTTTTGAGAAATACCAGCGTATAAACAAATTATTTGCTCTTGAAATTGAAGGTTTGATTATGTTTTTAGGTTTATTTCATCATTAATTGATTATTATATTTTCTTTCTTATCTGAAAAGTTAGGCGAATGTTATTTTGAGTTCCTCCAAATCATCGAGCTGTCTGCCTAATTGTGAAATTTATCCTTCCCTAGTTTTTAAACCCTCTGTTCTGTTCTTTTTTTCAGAGCCTTTTATTTTGATTGTTGTGTGTGTAGTGTGGGAGTGTGTGTGTGTGTGTATATTTTATGTGTGTGTGTAGTGTTGGGACTGTGTGTGTATGTGGCGTATGTGTGTGTTTAAGTGTTCGATTGTGTTTATGTTTAGGTATGTGTGTGTGTGTGTATATATATATATATATATATATTATATATGTGTGTGCGCTTGTGTATGCGTTGTGCGTATTTACTGCTAGGAGTGTGTGTATTTGTGGTATATGTGTGTGTTTAAGTGTTTGTAATAGTTGTGATGTTATTCGTTTTAGGTGACTTTTAGGTGTTTTATAAGCCTTGTGATGTCTTGAATTTTTTTGGTTTTTGAGTGCACAATCGTGTCTGCTATGTGCTTGTCTAAATGCTGCTAAATTCTGAGCCATGACCGACTGAATATTCACTTTATTTATTTTCCTACTTTCAAAGTGTGAAGGGGGGTTTTGGTCGAAAATATTTCTGCTCGGTTGCTTTTCTCGCTGAAAACGTCTTTTTCTGCCTGACTTCTCTCTTCACTTTATTTTCCTACTGAAAACATAATTCTCTTCTTTTGTCTTCCCACCGCTTTGCCTCATTTTTGTCATCGGCGTGTTCTTTCACAGGATACGTGTCCGTTTGGAGATGCGTCTGAATATCAGGTTGTTTTTTCTTGGTTGTTGTTTGCGAACATTGAGCTCAATTTCTTCTGCAGGATATGGTTTGGTTTTCGGTATGTCCCATGTCTAAATATATGTGCCTATGTATCGACATGTGCATGTGTTTTGATGTGTTTATTTATGTGCAATGTTACATTAATATTAAGTGTAAAAGGTTTGAGAAAGGAATTGGTGGAAGCACTTCTAATTCTATCAAAGAACTTGTTAGCAATGGAGCCCTGAGTCTTCACATGGAACGGTCGGCATTTTATCTTATTATGCTTGCATCAGAAGTAACTTGTTGACGTGCTCATAATTTATGAACTCTCGTTGCAGTTCTCAACATCCGAAGACCGTTCTAATTATGGATGAGGTTGATGACGGTATGTCTGCTGGAAATAGAGGGAGTGGGGGAAGCTGATCTTATTGCCAGCATCAAAATCTAAAAAGTTCCTATAATATGCATTTGTAATGATCACTATGGTCAGAAACTCAAGGGCCTTGTGAACTCCGGTTGTTTCTTAGCTTAGGAAGGTGACAAAGCAGCAGGTATCATCTGTTATATTCATCATATCTATTGGTGCAAAAAGAGAAATTAGAAATTTATCTAACTTTTGTAATATTCTCTCATTTTGGCTGAAATCTAAATCTTAACATTGATAAACAGTTATTTAGCCTTAAATTCTTAGGAACGTCTCGTGGAATAGTGCCTCTGGTGTGTATGTATATTCAGTTTTGAGGTTCCCTTTTTGTTGAGAATGTTGATTTTATATTTCAGTTTTGTCAATCTATTGATGTTAACTTAAACTTTAGAATGCTGAAACCTAGCCACTGAAAATGGTGAGAAGAAGAAAGAATGATAAATGGATATGGCGGATAAAAGACCAATCTAAGGCATCCTCCTCGTCGCCGCCTCAGCCATCTGTACCGTGGATAGATCTTCCCCGGGACATAACAGCGAATATACTGCAAAGGCTGGGCGCGGCGGAAATATTGGACAACGCGTATAAGGTGTGCACGACTTGGCGTAGTGTGTGTCAGAACCCTTCCATGTGGCGAAAGATTAAAATGACTTATAGTCTATTTGCTCGGTTTGATTTTGATATCATTTGCTAGTGCGCGGTCGATCGTAGCCAGGGGCAATTGGTTGATCCTAACATTTGCGGTTTCGGTTGTGATGAGCTTCTTTTCTATATTGCCCAGCGATCAAGTCACCTTGTGTGCCTTACACTTGATTATGCTGGTAGTCTATCCGGAAGAGGTCTGACTGAAGCTACTGAAAGGTTTCCTCTCTTGGAAGTGCTGCACATTTCTATTTTTGCAGGAATTGGTGAATTCATCGAACAAGTCAGCCATTCTTGCCCCTTGTTAAAGTCTTTTACCCTAAACGAGGCAAGAACAAATATACGAGAACCAGAATGCGACACCGAGGCGCTGGCTATTGCCAAAACCATGTCTGGATTGCGACATCTTGGTCTTTTCGGAAATCTGATGTCTAACCGAGGCCTGGTAGCCATTCTCGATGGTTGTGAGTACCTTGAATCACTAGATCTCCGGCTGTGTTATGGAGTCGACCTCAGTGGTGATTTAGGTAAGAGATGTTCTCTACAACTTAAATCTCTGACAAAGCCCGACGAATTCACCGTAGATCATAGGCCCGCATGGCGGTGAAAGTTGATGTCACCGAATCAACTATATGGTTCAAGTCTCTGCATATTAGACTATTAGTGGTTAATACTCTCTTCGTCCATCAAAACATCACCTACGTGGTTCAATTTTTATACAATATACCTATAATAACTCTCTTTCAATTTTTATATAATATACCTATAATAACTCCCTCTCTCTCTCTCTCTCTCTCTCTCTCCCTCCCTCCCTCCCTATATATATATTCCTCCACCACGCATTTCTCTTCTCCTGCTTCTTTTTTTCTTCTTTTTTCTCCTCCCTTTTCTTGCTTCATTTGTACATATTTCCAGTGACGATGATGCGTAGTGGCATGGCGATTTTGATGATGCCGGTTACAAGGAATTATTATTTTGCAAATAATTTAAAATGGAATGGTTAAAGTCTTTTGTTTACAGGTTTTGATAAAACAGCCCGAGGTACCAAAAATACTTTCAAAGTTTTATTTTGAGTTAACATACAAATTTAAAGATTTTCTTTAAAAGGATACCTCGTGGATTTTCTTATCGAGTTGTTATTGGTCACCTTATGTGATATGTCGTGCTAAGGTGGTACTTTAGCATATTATTTTTGCGAACTGGTGCAATCATATTAAGTGAGAATCCACTTAGTATGCCGAGGGACAGAGGATGCGGTCGTGACCGCGGTACAGTTGGTTATGGAAATCGGATGCGGAACCAAGAGAATATTGGCGGGGATGCTGCTATTCTAGTACTTCGTTCTCGTTGTTTAGGTTTCGGGGATGAAACCTCTTTTAAAGGTGATATGATGTAATACCCATATTTTTTCCGCTTCTGTTTCGTTCGACCGTATCGACTAGATTGTGTTCGTTGATGCTTCTTGTTGTGTCAAGATTTATCCATCCCGACAGGCGATCGACTATAAGGCCGAGCGACCAAGTCAACACCAGTCAAACTATGGCTAGCTCGCCTAAACGAAGAAACCAGACCACCATCAGGTACCTAGCGATCGACTCCCAAGACGATCGCCCTTTGGTATCTGACGATCGACTCTAGTGTCCGGCTAAGGACAATCGGCCTACGCCCCGAAAAGAGATGATCGCCCGTCAAAGTCATCGAAAGACTGGATCTCAGAACAGCACCCACATGCAGATCCACAAAAGGCGCTGACAGACAAGATCTTTGCTGACACACAAGACCTTTGACCACAGCCTGTCACCTACCTCACCTACCGGCAGGCGCGCCGAAAGTTGTCAGTGGGACCGCCCGTGACAGCAACTTAGGACGCGTGCAAGCTCCCCATTGGACCGTACAGCTGGCTGCCAGCAGCAGCCGCGGAATTTAAGGGAACAAGCCCATGTGCTAAAAGACGATCGCCCGATTATTATAATACAGAAAAGGCGATCGCCCGACATATCCAAGTCCTATAAATAGAGAACCTCCTCCTACTGGAAAAAGTTTTTGAATTCATTCACCTATGGTTCCGAATTAGTTCCCAACTCATTCACTTACATTCCGAATTCATTCACGGAAATACAGAAGAACAAACATATCATCAAGCTCCAGGCTTTCTCGCCGGAATCCATCTTAGGATTTCTCTATCCGAATCTCTCACCCAGAAGACGATCGGCAGAGGCAGGAAGTCTCCAAAAGACAGATTCCAAGAGATTTATAAGCCCAAGAGCTCAAGCATCCAGCGATTACTCGCCGTGAGAGACTGTCGATCTCTCACCGCCGCGACTGTTCATCTCTTTTGTTACAAGAACTCACAGAGCATCAAATCTGGTTCTTCCGGCAATCTACACGCTCACTAGCTAAGATAACAAGAATCTTTACACTCATTGTAATTGTATTCTTACATTAGTACTTGTATCCCCGAATATTAGTATTAATAATATCTCGCGAGAGCATTCAAGCCCGGGACTAACAACCCCGGCAAATCTTGTGTTATTTATCTTTCTCACGGAAGTGTTCTCGCATTTGTTTGCTATCCATCCATTCCAGCAATATCTATCTCCGGATAATATTTTGGATAGCAACAATTGGCGCTAGAAGAAGGGGATCTAACCCTCAAATTTTTATTCCTACCGTCCCAAAGAACACTCACTGTTCTCGGGGCATATACTTGAAGTGACACTCACTGCGCTTCAAAGAAAACCGTCAGAATCATGACATCCGCCGGTACGTCGAAGAAAGCCATTCTCCGAACCGCCGGACACCATATCCCGGCTCAATCCGAACCCCAGCCGACGACCGGGGGAAGCCGCGGCAACGCGGGACTCTCGATCCCGCACCTGAGGGATGGCCCCAACCTCTCACTCGACCAGTTCCAAACCGAGGAACAGATCGAGGAGGCCATGGCCATCCTAGAGGAGTGACGGAGAGCATGCGCGTCGCCTACAATAACTCCCTCGATCGTCCGCCGCATGGGAAAACAGAAATTCAATGGGCTACTGAGCGAGCGATCGTCAGAAAGCCCCAATTCGCGAGAAAAGGCTCTCGCACGACCGGACGGATCCATATTCAATCGTTTGGGGCGCGACCCATCCTGGCAACCGGGGCATTCTGTTTCCAACAACGAAAAGACGGAATCCGAATCCGTCAGCAGGAGTTCAGCCTACCCACCTCACAGCCGAACGCAGGTCAGCCGTCTGATTCCCGTCCCGATCGCCAGGGGATCAGTACTCAATCGCCTCGGCACCCGCTCCGAGCGCCGAGCCGCGAGCAGCGAGCAGCCAGGCCACGGCGATGGCCGCTATACAACGCCAGCTCGACGAGATGAAAGCACTCTTGGACACTGGGGCAAGCGCCAGCAAAAAGATCACCAGACCGACCGAGCCACTCGCGGTCCACATCGAGCTTGCCCCCATACAACCAACGATCGCTCCTCCAAAAACACCTCTGTATGAGGGGAGATCGGACCCTGAAACCCACCTGAGTAAATTCCGAATCTACATGACTGGGTGTGGGGCATCTGATGCAACCAAGTGCCGGATCTTCCCGTTAACATTGGGCGAGCTGGCCCATAGGTGGTACACCTCACTACCACCACGATCAATCACCTCCTTTAAGAAACTGGCGAATGACTTCACGTCATACTTCGCCAACAAGGTCATCAGACCAGAAGGCCCCCACCGCGTGATGAAAATCAGGCAGGGGAAAGACGAAACCGACGCAGATTACATTGACCGAATAGACAAAATCATCCTCACCGGCGAACCCGTCAGTGACGAGCTCGCTCTCTTCTCGGTCATGGGGGGATTCTACGGTCATTCTCCCATGTTTAGACATCTCACCAAGGATATTCCCCCAACCTACGCGATCTTCCGCGCTAAGGCTGCCAACTTTCTGGCCAGGCAAAGGCTACTCACCCTCCGCCTAGGCGAGGAAACGCCACCTCCTCTCCAGAATATAGCGATCGCCAAAGCAAAGAAGGCGATCGCCAAGCCACCCGGAGATCTCAAGGCCTTGGAGGACATGGAAGCCCATCTCCTCCATACGTTCAACCGAACTCCGGCACATATTTTTTATGCCATCAAGGGGCACGAAAAGCTCAAAAAGCCAAAGGCGATAAGGGACCACGGTCACCTGGACAACAATCAATATTGTGCCTACCATAAGAGTCCCGGCCACAGCACCAACCAATGCCGCGACCTCCTCAAACAGCTCTGGAGATTGTTCGAGGAAGGCAAGTTGGACAGCTTATTGGCCTAGCCAAAGCCCCTACCAATCTCTATACACGATCGTCCGAGTCGAACACAAAACAGGCTGGAAAGCTCATACGAGCCGACCCCTGGATCAACCTCGGCGAACGTCTCTACATGCTTCAATCAAGAGAAGGGGACCTCGGAAGTCTCCCCGATCTCCCTCCTTATTTAAGAAACTGGAGGACTCTCTCACCATCTACAGTTCACCATCTAACATGATGGACTAAGGCACGAGATCGCCTCCCCCGCACAACGTACACCGTCGAAGGTCGGCATCTACATGACGATCCAAGTTGGAAGAGTGCAGCCATGGTCCTGGTGGTCGATGGAACCGACTGCTTAGGCCATGCAAGGTCCCTTTGGGCCAAGATCGCCCGCCCTTCGTTTAAATACGAGGCCGGCGTAGTCTGAGGGCCCTCCAAAATTAATCAGTGGACACGATCGCTCGCCCTCAAAGGTTCATAATTTAACGTGGTGAACTCGGACAATGCGACGTGCCACAACCCCCGTCTCAACGTACACCGTCGAGGTTCGCCATCTTCATGGTGGGCCGAGGTGGAAGCAGAGCTAAACAAGCCGCGGGCGTGGAGTTGAATCATCCGACGCTGCCCCGCGCAAGGACTCCTCTAGACCGAGACCGCACGCCCTTCGTTTAAATACGAGGCGAGGCGCAGCCTAACAAAGGACCCTCATAATAAAATGAGTCACGAGACACTCAATGTCTTTGCGCATCAAGACATGATCAGGGAGTCGGTCCATTGAACTCCGCGATCGTGCACGGTTCCTCAAGACGGACGACCGTCCTCGAGGATTCGACAAAGTTGAAGACCGCTCACTCAATGAATTATTTTCATCCCCCTACTTCCACTAAGTGAATAAAAACAAGGGGGAAGAGTGCGGACTACCTATACGACGATCGCCCCTATTCAACCACATACGGAGGTCGTCAATTTTCAGATGTTGTGCAGTGATCGAATTTGTTGTAAAAGTTATCTTTACGAGTTTATCAATTCATTTGAAACTACCCTCGCAACGATCTCTCCTCACACATTTGTACAAAGTCAAACAAAGACTCAAAAATAACAATCATTCAAGTGATAAGTCAGAAATTCAAACGTTCATTTCATTACTTGAAAAGATCAGAGTACATGGTCGCCCGAAGGCCTAAAGGCTACAAAAGAAAGCTACGAATTACAAGGAAATAAGCTAAAACATAAAAAATGAAGTGCCTCAGGCCCTTGCCTGGCCATCGCCATCAGCATCCAGTGCGGTCCCCTCATCTTCCGGAGCGTCGGGATGAGCAAGATTGGCTGGAGTCGGATACCAGCTCAAATCCATGCCGATGTCCGCAAGATCCAAGATCGGCAAGGAGAAAGCTGAATGGAGAGGATGCTCCAACGCATACGCCTTGAAGTTCTCAGCAAGAGGCCCGACCTCCAAACCTCCCTTCTTAGCTGCTCGGATCGAGTCGGCGAACGCCATATAATAGGCGAACTCGCTGACAAACTCCAAGTTTTGAAAGGGATCAGCCTTGGTCGCCTCTACCTCTCTTTTCAGCTCCGCCATCGCCTGTTGCGACCCTTGTAGCTCGGCCTCCCTCGCAGCAACCTTCTCCTTCGACTCCGCCAGCTCGCTAGTCAACCGAGCGATCGTCACCTTCTGGCGATCGGCCTCCTCCTCAGCAACCTTCTGCGCCCGGACGGCATTCAGCATCTGGTCCCGAAATCGGTCAACCGCCAAACGAGACAACTCGGTTTCCTTCTTCGCCAGCTCAAGTTCGTGGCTCGCCCGCTTGGATGCCTCCAAAGAGTCCTTCTCCATCGCCACGATCTTATCGGCAAACTCGGCGTTCTCTTTCCGAGCCGCCTCGAGATCCGCCTGCAGGCGAATAGTGGAAGGCCGCCCCTCAAACTCCTGCGCAGCCTGGACAGCCATGGTCGCCGTCTGGATAGATAGGGCGAGAACAGCCTGCATCATACTCCCCGACCGCTGACGAGCGATCGCATCCAGATCGGTCGTCCAGGCCTTCGGCAGAGCAGAAGCGGCCTTACTGACGTATTGCGGGATGTCACAAGACTGGCGAGGAGATCGGCTTGCTAAGAAATCCAGCACCATCGGCGGGCAGGATGGATCTGTGCGACGGATCCTACATCAAAATAACAAAGTTAACACAACTCCTATGCAATTGCAAGTTTCAACCCAAAAAGGCAATATACCTCTCAGCCCTCTCGGGGTCCCGACCGAAATACGGTTTCCCTCGAGGAGTCTCAGCGTCGGCGATTGCCATCTCTCGCATAAAAGCCGCAGAGGGCGGCTCATTCTCCGGAGCAAGAACGGTGATCGGAGGCGCGGCGATCGGAATTTCATTGCCAGGGGCAGGAACCGGAGTTTCTTCCGGCCTCGGCCTTTTACGATTCGTTCGAAGCCCCTCCTCTGGAACTCCCTCCTCAGCCACGATCGGCTCCACACGAGGTTCCGCCTCCGGAACAATTGGCAACGCAACAGGTGGGGCCCTAGACGACTTCTTGTGGCGGAGACGGCCTAGAACTCCAGGATTCGACATGGCGATCTCCGGCGGGGGCTCCAAAAAGCGAGGAAAGCGAACCTCTACAGATAAGACGATCGATCAACAGTTAGATACTTTCCTCAAGTAAGGCGATCGCCTAAAAAGTGAAGGTCGCAGAAACTCATACCTGGTACCGAGAGATGTCTCGGGAAATGGAATAGCCGAGCCAACAACCAACGACTCTTCTTATTGATCCAATTAGTGTCAAGGTCGTCGTCCGACAAGCTCCGTATCCGCTCCCAGACAACCAGGAAATCAAAGGGCAGCTCCTCGACCGCCGAAATGTGAAAACCTGCAAAACCGAAATCAAATTAGATCAGTCCAAAATGCATCCGAACGAAGGGAGAGTCTAAACCCTTACCGGGATTCCTCTCCCGAAACTCAGTAAGGATCTCCAGCTCGCCCGAATGATTGTCGCTCGTGGAAGCCCTCCACTTGCCGGCGACCCAGAACCACTTCATCGGGTCGCCCCGCGCCTTATTTGGGACTCCATGGATTACCCGACCAGATCGGCCCTGAATATGGTAACCGCCGACCGACCCTTTCTGAGCCGTCAGCTTGAACAATGGTTCATCTCCAACGGCGATGGGAGGCGGTACAGGCGGTGACCGCCGAAAAGAGTGAGAGTGCAGATAATTTGGAGCCAGGTGTTCGGCGTCAGCTGAAGTGACGCCACGTTCCAAGCGGCCAGCAGGTGGGAGACAGCAAAAGATAGAGGGAAGCGCAGCCCGGCCTCCATAATCGCCTCATTCACGGCGACCATACCCATCGGAGGCTGATCGGCTCGCTCATTCTCCGCCGGCGCGAACATGTCCACATCTGAAGGAACGTGGAACCTCGTCCTCCAGACGACCAGATCTTTCCTGGTCGTCGAACTCCGGATTTGGCCAAGCGACCACAAAGATCGCTGCGCAACCCAGTACTGCGACCGTTTGGGAAGCTGATAAGAGTAGGCGACCGAGTATCCCCAGAAATTGAATCTCGGAGTCGTACCGGCCAACTTCTCCATTATCTCAGCAAAAGCCTTATAGGCCTGGCCGAAAGCGCTATGCTGCTCCCAGTAGGCCCTAATCGCCAGATCTCTCTCTATCTGCGATCGTCTATCTTCAGCAGCCACTTCCTTAGCGACGTCGGCTTCGTTGAATAAAGCCTCGATTTCAGCGGGGTCAATTCCGGCCCGAATAGCCTAAGCGGCCGTCTCCAAGTGGAAGTCAGAAGAAGGTCCTCCCCGGACAGTCGATGTCCCGGCGGCGGAGCTGGTACCCACTCCATGTGATGATGACGTTCCGGCCATTCTTAAAGAAAGAAAGGAGAAAAGGATTTTTTCTTACCCAAAGATGAAATCGAACGACGATCGGCACTAAGATCTTCAGAAAAATCTTCAGCAAGTCCTTCTTTCTCCAGTAAGTGCGCGTGAGGACGAAGACTGCAACACTGCGCCCTTTTATAAAAGATGATAGGGACTCGATTGCAATAAGGGAAAATCTCAGGTGTCGGATCCCAAACGTCGTATTTATTGACTCCCTCGAGACCCGCGTACGTGTCTTTTCAAGGACGCGTCAGCCGAGGAGTCATTAATGACCGTTGGTATCCTCCAACACAAGCCCGACACGTGCGCGGAGACTTTTCCACGCCCATTGCCTTTTCCTTGCGATTTAGCGACCACTGTGCGTCAAACTCAGAATATATCAGCTCAAAGACGATCGCAGTTCAGTTAAACACAGAGTCACTCGTCAAAAGTTCAGCGATCGCCAAGAGAACCACCTCACCCCACGTTTCCAACGTAGGAGCGAGCTGGGGGGCAATTGTTGTGTCAAGATTTATCCATCCCGACAGGCGATCGACTATAAGGCCGAGCGACCAAGTCAACACCAGTCAAACTATGGCTAGTTCGCCTAAACGAAGAAACCAGACCACCATCAGGTACCTAGCGATCGACTCCCAAGACGATCGCCCTTTGGTATCTGACGATCGACTCTAGTGTCCGGCTAAGGACAATCGGCCTACGCCCCGAACAGAGATGATCGCCCGTCAAAGTCATCGAAAGAATGGATCTCAGAACAGCACCCACGTGCAGATCCACAAAAGGCGCTGACAGACAAGATCTTTGCTGACAGACAAGACCTTTGACCACAGCCTGTCACCTACCTCACCTACCGGCAAGCGCGCCGAAAGTTGTCAGTGGGACCGCCCGTGACAGCAACTCAGGACGTGTGCAAGCTCCCCATTGGGTATGCAGTGTTTGCCAGCAGCCATGAATTTAAGGGAACAAGCCCATGTGCTAAAAGACGATCGCCCGATTATTATAATACAGAAAAGGCGATCGCCCGGCATATCAAAGTCCTATAAATAGAGAACCTCCTCCTACTGGAAAAAGTTTTTGAATTCATTCACCTACGGTTCCGAATTAGTGCCCAACTCATTCACTTACATTCCGAATTCATTCACGGAAATACGGAAGAACAAACATATCATCAAGCTCCAGGCTTTCTCGCCGGAATCCATCTTAGGATTTCTCTCTCTGAATCTCTCACCCAGAAGATGATCGGCAGAGGCAGGAAGTCTCCACAAGACAGATTCCAAGATATTTATAAGCCCAAGAGCTCAAGCATCCAGCGATTACTCGCCGTGAGAGACTGTCGATCTCTCACCGCCGCGACTGTTCATCTCTTTTGTTACAAGAACTCACAGAGCATCAAATCTGGTTCTTCCGGCAATCTACACACTCACTAGCTAAGATAACAAGAATCTTTACACTCATTGTAATTGTATTCTTACATTAGTACTTGTATCCCCGAATATTAGTATTAATAATATCTCGCGAGAGCATTCAAGCCCGGGACTAACAACCCCGGAAAATCTTGTGTTATTTATCTTTCTCACGGAAGTGTTCTCGCATTTGTTTGCTACCCATCCATTCCAGCAATATCTATCTCCGGATAATATTTTGGGTAGAAACACTTCTGACCTTGTGTTGTTCTCACCCTTTTCATTCGAGCGAGTTCGCATATTGTTCCAAATTAATGTGTATATCGTTGTGATCTTTCCAAGTTTGGATCGAATCGTTGTGATCTTTCCAAGTTCGGATCGATTTCTTGTGAACCGTGTTCGAAGCTAACACCTCGTGGTTCCTACAAGTTTATTGATGTCTTGATTTGAGGTGTGAACTTTAGAGTTAATCATTGTTGTTCGATCCTTACTATTTGTTCGTCATTGTCCAATCATTATTGTTGGATCTCGTAATTGTGATTATTGAACACCTGGTCCACTTTGTAATTTCCCTATGTGTTGGGAAATTGTCTTCGTATTTGATCTTCTCAATCTTTGAGTTACTGGAATTTCATACCTTTAAGTGTTGGAATCGCGATTTGATTTTTGTACTGCTTGGTTTTATAAACCGCAGTGATTCATGCTCATTGCTTTTCGTAAGCATTCTTGTGTATGGAATCGGATTGTAGTAGCTTTATAGTGCATGGAACCCTGGTGTGTTTTCGAGAGTTGCCTTGCTTTTGATTTATGTTTTGGGACGAAACTTATTTTTAGGGGGTTAGAATGTAATACCCACGATTTTCGTTCTGGTTATTTTGGATTTTTTTCGAATATTTCTCGGTTGTCGAGTGCCGATATTATTTTCTCGACAACTGATTTTGGTGTTTATGACCGTATGTGATGATTTGTTATCCGTTGTTTTCATTTCGGATTGATGATGTTGTCCCCGAGCGTTATGTCGTGTTCGTTCCGTGCAATTTCGAAAAATCAAGTCGCTGAGTCATGGCGGCCGGACACTGGTCGGACGGGTGCAGGCACTGGTCGGATGGGTGCGGGCACTGTCCGGACAGGTGCGGCAGGAACTGGCATAGCGCACGCTATGGCTGGAAGGCTGCGCAGGCTAGTCGGCCGAGGTAGCAGGGGCAGAGAGGTTCTGGACTTCGGGCGGACAGCAGGTAGCGCAAGCCACTGTCGGACACGGCGCACGCTAATCGGCAAACGTAGCGCACGTTACGGCCGGAAGGCTGCGCGCGCTACCGCGGTCGGACAGGAAGGTTCTGGACAGTAGGACAGGTCGGCAGGATAGGTCAACACGGGCCGCGACCGAATATTCTTGACCATGACCGCCCGTTAGCGCACGCTAGCTCGGTAGCCTAGCGCACGCTAGGCTGCACCAGTATAAATATGGTCAAGCAGTCTAGTTTCATCCATTTTTCCCATTTCTCTTTTTCTCTTCCACGGCTGGAGCCTTTGGGAGCTTGAAGGCATGATGTCAAACAATTAATCCACGATGTTTGGGATCTCATATCATCGATTAATCACACCATAACATCCTTCAATCCAGCGAATCAAGGTTAGTTTTCCTAAAATCCTAGTTTTGGGAAAATTGGGGGTTTTGCTTGATTTCGCCCGTTTGATCCGTGATAACTTAGATTTGTGATGTATTGTTGATTATTAAGTTATATTCTACCAAATTCCTTGTTGTTCCATGGTTTGATTCCTAAATATTCATCGTTTTGTTGAGTTCCTAATCAACGCCTTGAAGGTGTCCGGTGAAAGTTCTTAGAGGGGGTTTTGAGCGTTCTACGATTATTCTTCCTCGTACGATCGTTGATTATTGATGACATGATGTTAGGGTCAGGTTTCTTGCAAAGAACTCAAGTTGGAACCCTTCCATTCGCCGTTTCCCGATCGGTTGTGTTACCATCGTTTCCGCCGGAGAGTTGTGGGCGTTCGAGGTTTCCCGGTTGAGCCATGTTCGTCGGAGTGTCCGGTATCGACTATCGAGACAAGTATCTTGCCCATACATTACGTGTTTTGTGAATATAATGGATGGAAATCGACGATATTTGCCAAATGAATGTTTACAACCATATCTCAAAAGAATCGATATATTTACAATCATGGTTTTCTTAAAAGATGATACTCGTGTTTGGGAATTAATGTGCTTAATTGACTATGAGTGTTAGCGTCGAGTATAGGATCGCCTTATTTCGGGTGATGCCATTATATGTGAATATGTTGTCGGTAAATTTAAAGTTCAATCCTTTCATTAAGATTGTGCTTGGAGTCATACGGATGTGTGTGAATATGTGAGCTTGTGTGATATTGGTTGTGCCGTTCGATGATGTTTAGATGGTGTACTTCTTTGTTGATTGTATTAGCTCTGGGTCATGAGTATATGTCTGATAATTTGGCTATTCTAGCAAAATACCTCGACTATATATATTGTGATTGACTCTTGAGGATTGTGATTTTGGAAATGTGAATTGATGAGAGTTGTAAGCTTTTTCTCAGGTACTCTCACTCGGGGATTGACTCGACGGGGTCACATGGGGACTTGGTGGTTTAGCGGCTGGACCGGGTCGCGAGGGTTACTTTGAGTGGGCATTCTCACCTGGGTATTGCTCGACGGGGCACACAGGGACTTGGTGGATTGAGGGCCGGACCGGGTCGCGAGAATTGCAGAGTGTTTGTACTGATGATTAATTGTGATATGTCCGGAGTATCACAATGCTTGGTACTCAGGATCAAGAGACATTATATATCGAGTCTTGGTGTTTGGATAAAATGACATAAGAATAATGTATTATGTGTAATATGTCTTTGGAAGTGTATTGAAGTAGATGATCGGGTCGTGGACCCTGTGTTTGGTGATCGGAATGGGTGGGTCGTGGACCCGTGTTTTGTTAACCGATTCGCATTTTGGAAAATGAACTTTAGGGCTGTGACCCCAAGTGGTTTTCAAGGAATTAAGAACTTTTCACTCACAAATATTTTCAAAACTCCCGAGATTTGGAAGTGTTTTCAAAGTACCTTCTTGTTTCGTTTCTACTTTCAAGACTTGAACTATTTTTAATCAAACAAAATATCTCAGGAAGTTTTTTGTTGTATTCTCGGAATGTGTTATGTATGGCTCGTATTTGCACTTTATACGTGTACTAGCAAAACAGTGGAGTTTTTCTAACCCCCGAGTATTCGGGGGGTGGATGTCTGTTTTGCATCCAGGTACATGTAGGTTTGGGAGCGAAACACGGGATCAGCATGAAGGATGATGGAAGGCGAATGATACTAATCACACGAAGGCTAGTTTTGGATGCAGTCAGTCGGAGTCCGTGTATGGTCTTTTCTGATGTCATACTTTTTGTTTGTGAGTGTATTTTACCCTTGCATGGGTATGAGTCGAGATAGAAATGTGTATTTTTGACTTGTATGTTAGTGATGAAAGACCAAGTTGGTCTATTGATTTGGTACTTTATAATGTCGGTATGTAATGTATTGTGTTGTTTCGATGTCTAGCCTAGTGTATCCTCACGAAGAGGGTATGCGGCGTGTAATATTCCCGGTTTGATTCTAGGGGTGTTACACAATGTCAGTTGGAGAATGCATCTACAACTTTGAGAAGTTATCTCATCTTCCTCAACATATGGTGAGTACATAATATTTGAAGATTGAAAGATTCCAGGAAGGGCTAAGGCCATAGATTCAAAGAGATGTTTGCATGTCTAGCTTTCCCGAGGCTACATATTGACAAATAGCTGAGAAGGCATTACTAGCAAAACAAGTGGAACAAAGGGTCACTCGAGCTCAAGAGATTCGAAGGCAATACTGAGCAGCACAAACATAAGAAAGAGGCCTGGGTGCATCAAAAAGGCCAGCAGAGTTTCAAAAACTACCAGTCAAGAACATACAGGAAACTAGCCACATGGGATATATGAGAAACATTTTAAATCGGGATTTGACAATAGGCCAACACAATGCACCGAATAGGGAAGACCAGATAAAGGGCCTTGTCAAGAAGATACTGGAAGATGTTATTCCTGTGGACAAATTGGTCAAATTTCCCTAATATGTCCTAAAAGAGCTAATACAATTAACGAGAACAAAGTTCCAGCACGTGTCTTTGATATGACTTTAGAAGAGGCAGAATCGGATCCCTCTGTGGTGAAAAGGTATATTTAATGTTCCTAGTACCACAACACATGTATTATTTGACCCCGAAGCTACACATTCATTTACTTCACTTGGATATGCAAAAAGGGTAAATAAAACAACTATGTTGAAGTCGGATATAATGTAACTGCTCCTTCTGGAGAAACCCAAACAAATTTAGTTCTTCAAGCTTGTTCTATCTCTATATTAAATAGGAAATTACATAAGAATTTGATATTCACCCTAATGTGTGAATATGTTATCATTCTGTGCATGGATTGGTTGTCTAAACACCATGCTTCTAACGATCAGCGAAAGAAAACTGTGACTTTTCAGCCACCGGTTGAATAACCCTTCATAGTTGCTGGAATTAATAAACATATTCGATTCTTGATGATATCGGCTGTCGAAGAGTTATTAGTAATATGTATTGTAGTTTATATAACTCGTTATCATATGGAGTCTAGAGGTGCACAAACTTGAGCTCAAAGATGTACCTATCACTTGTGAATATCATGATGTATTTCTAGGTGATCTTCTTGGACTAGCACCAGCAAGAAATATTGAGTTCACTAGGGATGTATACCAGGGATATATCCAATATCCAAATCTCTATATCTCATGTCACCAGTCGAGCTAGCCGAATTAAAGATCCAAATTCAAGAAATTTTCGATAAAGGTTTTATTCGACCTAGCTTTTCACCTTGGGGTGCACTTGTATTGCTCGTTAGAAAAAAGGATGGATCCTTGAGGCTCTGATTGACTACAGAGAACTTAAGAAAGATACAATTATGAGGAAATATCCACTTCCCTAAATAGATGATTTATTTAATCAACTTCAAGGTGCAACAGTTTTCTTGAAGATTGATATACATTCTGGTTATCACCAGTTGATGATTAAAGAAAAGGACCTTGCGAAGATTGTATTTAACATAAGATATAAACATTTCAAGTATCTTGTGATGTTGTTTGTGTAATACCTGGTTGTGAATTCATTTATTATCATTCAGTAATTGTCACTCAGAATTTTTTTTCACTCAGTAATAATCGTTCATCATTCATATTCAGTCAACTATGTTCACCATTCAGCGTATTTTGGGATCATCACTGTTTGAGATCGAGCCGAGATTATTGTCATCATCATCATCATGTTTTAATTTTCAGTTTGAGAGGTACCGCACGCTACACATTCTGGGTAGAGCGCGCTAATGGGGTGCAGGTAACGCACGCTATGATTCAGTATTAGCACACGCTAGCGCAAGTGGGGCAGACAGTCCAGAAGGTACTGGGCTGATTTGGGAAATTCGTAGCGCACGCTACGAGTGGTAAGTAGCTTACGCTAATTGTGCTGGTAACGCACGCTAAGTCACATTAGTAGTGCACGCTAACGCGTGCAAGGCAGAGGACAGTAGGTTCTGGACTTCAGTTTTTGAATATCAGACATCAGTTAGCGCACGCTAACAATCTCGGATAATGCACGCTATCGGTAAGGTGTTAGCGCACGCTACCAAGTCGTAGCGCACGCTACCAAGTCGTAGCGCACGCTAACGAGGCATTTCAGAGCTCACTGGACTGCCCAGTAAACCGCTAGCGCACGCTAAATATCAGGTCATAGCGTGCGCTAAGTCGACATATAAATAAGGCAGATTCACCCAACCTTCGTCATTTCTTCATTTATCAACCATTTCGGACGAGCTTGGGCGATTCGGAAAGGTCTTTTCGAGCTGCAATCATATAGCATCATCTTCAAGCTCCTAAGTTGGATTAATCATCATCTAATCAGTTTCATCACTCCCAATCAAGGTAATGATTCTTGGATCTAGAATTTCGGATCTTGGGTGTTTTGCTTTCGATCTCTTCATGTTAAATCGATATTGTGTTGGAATATGTTAGATATGGATTATCTATCTTGGATACATGTATTTCTACAGATTCATTGGTGTAATTTTTGGAAATTGTGAATAATTGAGGAATTGTTCAAGAACCCTTACGGGTTGACTTTGGGTTTTTGGGGGTTTTCGACTAAATGTTGTTGAAATATCGATTTAAGTATTCCTATTGGATTATTGATGATATTCATGAGGTGTTGTTGGATTGAATCATTCATTGGAAGTTGGTTTCGGATTTAATTGAGTTTTGGTTGTAAATAATTGGAGATTGTTTACAACGCGTTTGTTTTAATGCCCCAATGAGTTCGGGTATTGTTGTATCGACTTTTGAGTTGGTTGTGATCATGCTTGATTCGTGTATTAAGAGAATTGTTGATATTTGTGTTGTTAAAGGTTGTTCGAGCGGCCGATAGTTTATTAAGGACGTTGATCGTGGAAGTACTTTCTCGCCTTCGGTTTGAGGCAAGTTTTATACTTGTACTAGTCAATGAGATTAATGTCATCATATATGTGTATGAATGTGTTGTATCATTCCGAGACTTAGTCTCTTCATGTATTCATTGATATTAAGAGATCGTTTGATACGATACCTTTCGGCAACTATGCCAAATGTTTAGTATTGTCCGTTAATGGCCGATTCAAGGCATTGTGATACTCATTATTAATGGTATTGTCGATAGCCGGCTTACGGTATCGATGTATCGATTGTTGTTAATATTGATGTCAATCTAAGACATCGTTCAGATCATCGTTATTCATGTTGGGGTTGTCATTAAAACCGTATTGGCCAAATTAAGGCATTGGCTTATTCATTTCTCATCTTCGTCGTTGGTCACCGATTAAAGGTGCCGAGACATCCTTCTTATCATTGTCATCGATTGGCCATTCTCAGGCAAATCGAAATGTTCAATCATTCACCATCTCATTGTTATCGATTGACCGTTCTAAGGCAATCGAGGTATTTAATCATTCATCGTATCATTCGTAGCGATTGGCCATTCTAAGCCAATCGAAGCGCTTAATCATTCATGGAATCATCCGCTGCATCATTGTTATCGGTTGGCCATCCTAAGGCAATCGAGATGTTAAATTGGGACTGTCAAGGACGGTGTCTATCCGTGTGTTACTGTCATCGTGTTGGCCGACTCAAGGCAGCACACTATCATTCATTGTGATACGGCTTCGTGCCGTGGCTTCGGCCCTAATTGTGATACGGCTTCATGCCGTGGCTTCGGCCCTCATTGTGATACGGCTTCGTGCCGTGGCTTCGGCCATAATTGCGATATGGCTTCGTGCCGTGGCTTCGTCCCTCATTGTGATACGGCTTCGTGTCGTGGCTTCGACCCTAATGAATAACGGCTGCGGGCTGTTTTGGCTTCATGTGATTGTGATATTTGACAACTTCGGCTGAGCGGCTTTCAAGCCTTTATTATTGTCCGGGTAATTTCATTGGAGCCTTCAGGCATTGTAATTCATTGTGGTATTCTGTGATTTTGACTCGCCGTTGGGCACTTATGTTCTAACCCGTCGAACAGGTATTAATAGTATGCCGTGGGCATAGTATTTCGCGAATGCTCGGTTCTTACCTTGGTTTGTGAGCATCTCGTATTATTATTATCATTGTACCATTTCATTCTGCCTTTGGATGCATATCATGTTGTACATGTATTTGATGTTCATTATCTGGATGACTGACCCCGTGGGGGCGGAACATGTTTTCATGTTTTAGGTGCTTGCGAGGAGAGAGTTGAGACACAGGGGCATGATGATGGCTACGAGGCATTCGAGCGATACTAGTTCGAGTTGTTCATTGTTGGTCAGTCAGTTGGAGTGTACTCCAGTCTTGTCAGTTGTTGTCGTGTTGTATTACCCGAACAGATGTTCGTGGATGTTGTTGTATTTCATTTTTGGCCATGTAGGCCACTTTTGTCGTTGAAATTCCTTATCGGAATATTGTGTCGGATGTCATGGTAGGGACTATGATTTTCCCTTATTGTGTAATTTATTGTATTTTAGTCATGTTCGCCTGGTGGATCTCCTGGCGTGGGGTCCACGGCACTGTAATAACCCAATAGGATTTTGGGGTGTTACAGAAGATGGTATCACAGCTTTTGGGTTGTGAGATACCCTGATATGTGAGTTATGTGGCTCTACCGATGCGGTAGTAGTGGGACTGTCAGGTTATGACAATCTGGACAGTCGGGTTTTGTGAGTCGTAATATTAGTACGACTGCACGAGTCATTCATTCATCGAGTCGTCATCAGTTGGGACTAGTATCGTAAGACCTCGAAGCTTCGTATGACCTGTGTAAGGACCCGATTCTCTTTATGTTCATACCTTCATCATGTCATTAATTGTTCATGTTTGTTG
Organism: Orobanche coerulescens; assembly: GCA_033398695.1. Lineage (NCBI taxonomy): Eukaryota > Viridiplantae > Streptophyta > Magnoliopsida > Lamiales > Orobanchaceae > Orobanche > Orobanche coerulescens. Next base: position 54,513,357 of record CM065805.1, on the reverse strand, counting down.
AAACATACATGTGATATTAGTGTTATGATTGATTCATGACTAATTGTTTTGGAGCACGTGTGACTTGTGTAAGCATTAAGGATCAACTCATTCATCAGTTAATAATCCTCAATCATCATTTTGATTCATCACTCAGTTAATTCATTCATCACTCAGTCAATGTTATTACTCAGATAATTCATTCATCACTCAGTTAATTCATTCATCACTCAGCCAATATCATTACTCAGATAATTCATTCATCACTCAGTTAATTCATTCATCACTCAGTCAATGTCATTACTCAGATAATTCATTCATCACTCAGTTAATTCATTCATCACCCCGTCAATATCATTCATCACTCAGTTAATTCATTCCTCACTCAGTCAATATCATTACTCAGATAATTCATTCATCACTCTGTTAATTCATTAATCACTCAGTCAATCTCATTGTTCAATCAATTTATTCATCACTCAGTCAATCTCATTGATTCAGTCAATTCATTCATCACTCAGTTAATCTCATCGCTCAGTTGATTCATTCATCACTCAGTCAATCTCATCGCTCAGTTAATTCATTATCACTCAGTCAATCTCATTGTTCAATTAATTCATTAACCATCCAGTCCATATCATGGTTCAGTTGTTGATCTGTGAATCAAATTTCCAACCATGTTAACTTGTTCAAGGTAATCATTTCAGGAATTTCATCAGATAGTCTTGTCACCTCACTTGATCTTTCATGCGATCTTATCATATTCCGACGTCATGTCGACGATCGTTTTATTGCATTATTAATGCATTCATTGTGTTAGAGCGTGTATGCTCATTGTTATCATTCCGTCTCGTAATCATAATGCGATCTTCATGCGAGATCTGTAATCATTATGTGGCTTTCCTGCTTCAGTATGGATAGAGCTGTCAGAGGACGCAGGGGAGAAGGCCGCGGTGCGGGCCGAAACCCAGGACCTCATGTGAATACCCGCGCGAATACGAGGGATAACATTTATTCATCAGATAGTGGGGCTACTCATTCATCAGCAGATAATCAGTCGATGTCAGGGATTCATACCCGAGAGGCATCTCACTCGGAAGGTGTTCGGGTTGACCCATTCATATTTATGCAGGGCATGATGGCCCAGATGACTCATATGACGTGGATAGTGGAGGCCATGCAGACCTCGATGGTTCGTGGTCCACCGCAATAGGGATTCCAGGTGCCGTTTCATGGACAGACTGGGGGAGTGAATCAGATTGTTGGCGATATCTCTCGTCAGAGGCCGCCTACTTTTGAGGGTTCGTCGGAACCAGCTGATATTGTTCATTGGCTTGAGCATTTTGATAAACTCTTCGACATGGTTCAGTGTCCGAAAGAGAGTAAAGTGGCAGTAGCGGCTTATTACTTGATTAAGGGTGCTTATTCGTGGTGGCTTTCTGTGAAACCCACCAATCGCGATTATGGTTGGAGTGAGTTCAAGACCCTCATGTTAGAGAGGTATTATCCAGCTCCACTTCGTGAAACCAAGTTGTCAGAGGTTTTGAACCCCGAATCCGTTGAGGACGAGGGTGTTATTGTCATTGCTGAGAAGTTTCAGGGACTACTTCAGTTTGCTTCGTCAGTTATCCGTACTGAGGCGGATAAGATCAAATATTTTAGCAAGACGCTAAATCCGCAGTTGAGGATGCAGTTGCTCAATCACAATTGTAGTTCACTTAGTGAATTCATCGGGAAGGCTCTTGGAGCAGAACTTTTGATCAAGGAGCTTACTCAGAAGCATCCTTCAGTTTCTTCGGGTGAGAGGACTAGAATGCCGGCTCATTCAGAGGGACATCGGGCTACGATGTCTAAGGGGTCGTTTTCTAGTCGTCTTCGTGCTGAGAAAGCATATTCCTCTCAGATGACGAGTTCGACTGTTGTTTGCTTTAACTGTGATTCAGCAGGTCACGTTAGTACCCGGTGTACGGTGCCAGCTATTGTTTGTTTTCTGTGTGGGAGGCAGGGACACCGGCATAAATACTGCAGGAGTTCTAGTGCCAGTAAATCTCGAAAGAACTCAAGGGCCTCGAGAGACTTCGTTACTCCATCCCGTGCATCATCCAAGGGACCCTATCAGGCCTCGAGGGCCAGAGGTAAGGAAATTCATCACCGGTTTGAACAAGTTAATTCTAGTTCGTTAGTAGTATAATCATTCATTTCGTTGTCGTTCATTCATTCATATAATTCATTCATCATACATCAATCATGTTGAGACTTGTCATCATGAAACTAATCATTCAATTCATGAGGAACAACGGTTCCAATAATTTCACTTGAACTATCACTCATGACGTTATTAATTCACCTTGGTGAGTCATTCTTAATCCTTGTCGGATTTATAGTCATTTATCATTCATCATTCATTTTAGTCACTTTCATTCTTGTGACCTTCTGAGATCTTATTTAGCGGCGAGTTCATCTTCGGATATACCTTAAATCGTTGAAATAGAGGAGATCGATGATATGGAAGGATATCGATGTTGGGTACATTTGAGGTGTAACCTTATTTTTTGGATGACTGTGTAAATCTATCCGTAATAATGTATCATGATTGTGGATCATTTATTGTTGATCTATCTTATGATGATCATATTCGAGAATCTTGAGATTTGGGTCATTCGTTGAGGATTCGTCCCTTTGGCGTTGTACTCAAAATTTCGTGATAATTTGGAAATCGTTCACTATGATTCGAGACGTCAAGTCTTGGGGACTTGGGCGTGCGATTGATTTGGTCCCGAGGACTATTTGGGCATTTTTGTTTTCAGATCATGATGGATAGTTCATATCCCGAGTTGTTTACCCTTAGTTTCGAGGACGAAACTCTTTTTAAGGGGGTGGTATGTAATACCCAGTTGTGAATTCATTTATTATCATTCAGTAATTGTCACTCAGAATTTTTTTTCACTCAGTAATAATCGTTCATCATTCATATTCAGTCAACTATGTTCACCATTCGGCGTATTTTGGGATCATCACTGTTTGAGATCGAGCCGAGATTATTGTGATCATCATCATCATCATGTTTTAATTTTCAGTTTGAGAGGTAGCGCACGCTACACATTCTGGGTAGAGCGCGCTAATGGGGTGCAGATAATGCACGCTATGATTCAGTATTAGTGCACGCTAGCGCAAGTGGGGCAGACAGTCTAGAAGGTACTGGGCTGATTTGGGAAATTCGTAGCGCACGCTACGAGTGGTAAGTAGCGTACGCTAATTGTGCTGGTAACGCACGCTAAGTCACATTAGTAGCGCACGCTAACGCATGCAAGGCAGAGGACAGTAGGTTCTGGACTTCAGTTTTTGAATATCAGACATCAGTTAGCGGACGCTAACAATCTGCGATAACGCACGCTATCGGTAAGGTGTTAGCGCATGCTACCAAGTCATAATGCACGCTAACGAGGCATTTCAGAGCTCACTGGACTGCCCAGTAAACCGCTAGCGCACGCTAAATATCAGGTCATAGCGTGCGCTAAGCTGGGACAGTATAAATAAGACGTTCAGTCCAACCTTCGTCATTTCTTCATTTCTCAACCATTTCGGATGAGCTTGGGCGATTCGGAAAGGTCTTTTCGAGCTGCAATCATCTAGCATCATCTTCAAGCTCCTAAGTTGGATTAATCATCATCTAATCAGTTTCATCACTCCAAATCAAGGTAATGATTCTTGGATCTAGAATTTTGGATCTTGGGTGTTTTGCTTTCGATCTCTTCGTGTTAAATCGATATTGTGTTGGAATATGTTAGATATGGATTATCTCTATTGGATACATGTATTTCTACGGATTCATTGGTGTAATTTTCGGAAATTGTGAATAATTGAGGAATTGTTCAAGAACCCTTACGGGTTGACTTTGGGTTTTTGGGGGTTTTCGACTAAATGTTGTTGAAATATCGATTTAAGTATTCCTATTGGATTATTGATGATATTCATGAGGTTTTGTTGGATTGAATCATTCATTGGAAGTTGGTTTCAGATTTAATTGAGTTTTGGTTGTAAACAATTGGAGATTGTTTACAACGCGTTTGTTTTAATGCCCCAATGAGTTCGGGTGTTGTTGTATCGACTTTTAAGTTGGTTGTGATCATGATTGATTCGTGTATTAAGAGAATTGTTGATATTTGTGTTGTTCAAGGTTGTTCAAGTGGCCGATAGTTCATTAAGGACGTTGATCGTGGAAGTACTTTCTCGCCTTCGGTTTGAGGCAAGTTTTATACTTGTACTAGTCAATGAGATTAATGTCATCATATATGTGTATGAATATGTTGTATCATTCCGAGACTTAGTCTCTTCATGAATTCATTGATATTAAGAGATCGTTTGATACGATACCTTTCGGCAACTATGCCAAATGTTTATTATTGTCCGTTAATGGCCGATTCAAGGCATTGTGGTACTCGTTATTAATGTCATTGTCGATAGTCGGCTCGCGGTATCGATGTATCGATTGTTGTTAATATTGATGTCAATCTAAGACATCGTTCAGATCATCGTTATTCATGTTGGGGTTGTCATTAAAACCGTATTGGCCGAATTAAGGCATTGGCTTATTCATTTCTCATTTTCGTCGTTGGTCACCGATTAAAGGTGCCGAGACATCCTTCGTATCATTGTCATCGATTGGCCATTCTCAGGCAAATCGAAATGTTCAATCATTCACTATCTCATTGTTATCGATTGACCGTTCTAAGGCAATCGAGGTATTTAATCATTCATCGTATCATTCGCAGCGATTGGCCATTCTTAGCCAATCGAAGCGCTTAATCATTCATGGAATCATCTGATGCATCATTGTTATCGGTTGGCCATCCTAAGGCAATCGAGGTGTTAAATTGGGACTGTCAAGGACGGTGTCTATCCGTGTGTTACTGTCATCGTGTTGGCCGACTCAAGGCAGCACACTATCATTCATTGTGATACGGCTTCGTGCCGTGGGTTCGGCCCTAATTGTGATACGGCTTCGTGCCGTGGCTTCGGCCCTCATTGTGATACGGCTTCGTGCCGTGGGTTCGGCCCTAATTGTGATACGGCTTCGTGCCGTGGCTTCGTCCCTCATTGTGATACGGCTTCGTGCCGTGGCTTCGGCCCTAATGAATAACGGCTGCGGGCTGTTTTGGCTTCATGTGATTGTGATATTTGACAACTTCGGCTGAGCGGCTTTCAAGCCTTTATTATTCTCCTGGTAATTTCATTGGAGCCTTCGGGCATTGTAATTCATTGTGGTATTCTGTGATTTTGACTCGCCGTTGGGCACTTATGTTCTAACCCGTCGAACAGGTATTAATAGTATGCCGTGGGCATAGTATTTCGCGAATGCTCGGTTCTTACCTTGGTTTGTGAGCATCTCGTATTATTATTATCATTGTACCATTTCATTCTGCCTTTGGATGCATATCATGTTGTACATGTATTTGATGTTCATTATCTGGATGACTGACCCCGTGGGGGCGGAACATGTTTTCATGTTTTAGGTGCTTGCGAGGAGAGAGTTGAGACACAGGGGCATGATGATGGCTACGAGGCATTCGAGCGATACTAGTTCGAGTTGTTCATTGTTGGTCAGTCAGTTGGAGTGTACTCCAGTCTTGTCAGTTGTTGTCGTGTTGTATTACCCGAACAGATGTTCGTGGATGTTGTTGTATTTCATTTTTGGCCATGTAGGCCACTTTTGTCGTTGAAATTCCTTATCGGAATATTGTGTCGGATGTCATGGTAGGGACTATGATTTTCCCTTATTGTGTAATTTATTGTATTTTAGTCATGTTCGCCTGGTGGATCTCCTGGCGTGGGGTCCACGACACTGTAATAACCCAATAGGATTTTAGGGTGTTACAGTTTGGGAATGCTCCAACAACATTCATGGACTTTATGAAGATCTCCACAAATTTGTTATTATGTTTATCGACAATATTCTTATATACTCTAAGAATAATGAGGATCACCCTACTCATTTTAGGATGGTGTTTGGAGATTTTAAGGGTAAAATAGATATTGCTAAGTTAAAAAAATGTGAGTTTTGATCGGGTAGTATTCTTGGGGCAAGTGATATCCAAAGATGACATATCAATGATCCTCGTAAAGTGGAAGCAATTAACAACACATCTTCAGAAGTGCACAGTTTCTTGGGCTCGGTAGGTTACTACCGTCTATATATTAAAGGCTTTTCATAGATTCCAATGCCACTAACACAAATCTTACGAGAAAATGTGGAAGCCAAGTGGTTATATGATTGTGAGAAGAGCTTTCAAGAGTTATAGAAGTAGTTAAACAACTGCATTAGTAATATCGCTCCCTACTGGATCAGGAGGCTTTGTAATGTGCAATGACTCTTCAAGGAATAGCTTAGGGTGTGTGCTGATGCAACATGGTAAGGTGATTACATATGACTCTAGACAAATAAAGGAGCATGAAAAGAACTATCCAACCCATGACTTAGAACTGGTAGCCATAGTATATGCATTGAAGATTTGGAGTCATTATTTGTATGTAGAGCGATGCAAAATCTCTACATACCATAAAAGCCTCAAATACAAATTAACATAGAAAGAGCTAAATATAAGAGAATGACCTTGGATGGATATGTTAAATGACTATGATTACACGATCTCGTACCACCCAGGGAAGGATAATGTAGTGGCGGATGCATTGAGTAGAAAAGCGATCCAAGATCCCAAATTAGCTGAATAATAGGACTGAACATCGAGATTGTTCCTCAAGCACAAGTGTAAATGAGAATGGCATCACTTACACTTCAACCTACTGTCATTGGTCACATTTATCAAGGACAACACAAATGAGTATCTAACAAACTTCAAATAATCCACGGCAATAAAATTGATTCTGTACTTTAGTATCAAATCTGATTGGATGATTCAAGTCAAAGGATGACTATATGTGCCCGATAAAGGGGCTATTCATGAAGTTATTATGGCAGATGCCCACTTTACTATATATTTGTGCATCCAGGATCTACTAAAATATACAGAGATTTCATGACACATTATTGGTGGCCAAGCATGAAGAAAGATATCGCTCAATTTGTGGTAAATTGTTTAACTTGCCAACGGGTGAAGACAAACTGGATATCGGGCCTGCTGGCTATTAGGTAGAGGAGTGAGCCTATAAGCTTTATGTAAAGTGATTGGTCTACTGGCTTTCCAGCTTCTTCGGCACTTATCTATGTCGAAGTGCTCATGGGAGTTGATAAAGATTTTGAGGAGTTCATCCCGAACATGTTGAGTAACTCCTTTCCGCATAACATTTTAAAAGATTTTGTTTCAACATCACAGCGACCCGCTGGCACTCTGCAACCTTTTCCAATGACTGGATGTATACTTTGTAATGGGACTCCCGATAACAAGCAAGGGGCAGAATGCCATTTTGGGTTATAATTGATAGGTTAACTCTATCAGCACATTTCTACCAGTTACGTCTATTCACATGGTGGACCGCTTTGCCTAGCTATATTTGCAAGAAATTATCAGACTACATGAAATATCAGTCTCCATTTTTTCAAATAGGGACCTTGGTTTCGTCTCAAAATTTTGTAAAAGTTTACAACGAACTCTTGGGATGATATTATTATTCAGTGTAACTTACCATCCGCAAACAAATGGTTAATCAGCACGTACTATTCAGATACTAAAAGATGTGATGCGAGTTCGCATGCTGGATTTCCACGGACAGTGGAGTAAATACCTGCCATTAATAGAATTCTCATACAATAACAACTATCAATCACCATATGAAACTTTATATGGCAGAAGATGTCCTTCACCAGTACATTGGAATGAAGTAGGTGAACAAAAGCTATTGGGTCCAGAGTTGGTTCGACAAATGGCTCAAGGAATTATTACATTTCAAAACCAAACGCAAATGGCATAAAACCTCCAAAAAAGATATTCTTAGAAAGGTCGAGGACCCTTGGAATTTGATGTTGGCGATCATATGTTCGTGAAAATATCGCCTATGAAAGGTGTTATGCATTTTGGGAAAAAGGAAAAGCTTGATCTTAGGTATGTCAGACAATTTACCATATCAAAAAGAGTTGGTGGTGTCGCCTACAAGTTAGACCAACCTCAGGAAATGTATCAACTTCATTACATTTTCTCGGTATCTCAGTTGAGAAAGAACGTCCCTGACCGTTCACACATCTTTAAGAATAAGAAAATAGAAGTGAAATTTGATCTAAGTTATGAAGAAGAGCCAATTGAGATCCTACAACAGGAAGTCGAGCGATTGCAAAACAAGGACATCCCATTAGACAAAATTTTTAGAGAAAACCAGGGGTTTGAGGAATCCATATTGTTGTGTCAAGAATTAACACTTTCCGACCGGCGATCGCCTCGGAGGTCGGGCGGCGAGTCAGCGAGCGGCGGCGAAGCTGCCGACCGGCGACCGAGCGGCCAAGCCTTTACCCGGCGGACAAGGCTGGGCCAAGCCAAGGTCGGGACGAATCCCGGTGCCGAGCGATCGACATCAATACGATCGCCTCTCGGTACTCGGCGACCAACTCCTGGTGACCGACTGGAGACGATCATCTCTCGGCACTTGCCGACCGACCCTTGGTGACCGACCAATGCCGACCCTCAGCAACTGGCCGATGGCAACCTCTGATGACCAGCTAGAGACGACCGCCTCATGTCGATCAGCACCGATGGCCATCCAGTCGGCAAAAGCCGAGCCTCAAGACTGGCACCGCGTGAAAGGGCCGAGACAAGATCCGCGAATCACGGGTCATTGACCACAGCCTGGCAGGATCTTTCCACCAGCCGACAAGCCGCCGAAAGTTGTCAGTAGGGCCGCATGCTACTGACTCCAGACGCGTGCTGGCCCCTCATTGGACCGCCCAGCTGGCTGCCTGCTGTAGCTTTGGACTTTAGACAGACTGCCAGCCTCTTTCTTGGAATTTAGCCCGACAGCCCGGGTGATCGCCCCATTATAATATTGGCCGGCAGACGATCGCCCCATTATTATAATGGCCGGAAGGCGATCGCCCGCCAGAGGACAAGACTCGGCTGCCACTATATATACAAGGCTCCCTGCACTTGTATTCTTCTTCAACTTCCTTCGGATTTCAGCACACTAGACAGAAGCAAAACATCAAGCACTTGGCTATCTCCAACTCTTGGCAACAGCTATCATTCGGTCTTACTTCTCCCGGCCTCTCTCATCAGGAAGACGATCGGCGGGGACGAAGAACACCGAGCTTCTCTCAAGAGCCGGATTAACATAGTCTTTTTACACTCATTGTATTTAGATTTCTCTCATTAATACTTGTATCCACGAATATTTGTATTAATATCATCTCGCGAGAGCATTCAAGCCGGTGCCTAACAAACCCGGCAAATCTTGTATTATTTATCTTCTCTCGGAAGTGCTCCCGCAATTGTTGTTTGTTGTCCGTCTTCCAGCAGTATTAATCTTCAGATAAATATTTTGGGCAACAACAATTGGCGCTAGAGGAAGGGGATCTAACCCTCAAATTTTTATACCTACCGTCCCGAAGAACACTCACTGTTCTCGGGGCAGATACTTGAAGTGACACTCACTGCACTTCAAAGAAATCCTTCAGAAATCATGTCTTCCGCCTCCGCGTCGAAGAAAGCCGGCCCGGCCGGCGGACCCCGTTCCGTCCCGGTCGAGCCACGGCCCGATGGTGGAAGGCGGCCGCGATCGGGCGCTCGATCCCATCCACAGGCGGCGGCCGAGCCTCTCGCTCGATCAGCTCCGAACCAAGGAACAGATCGACGAGGTCATGGCCGTCCTACAGGAGCGAAGGAGTGCTCTCGACGCGCCTCCTGCTATCACCCCCTCGGCCTCCCGCCGGAAGTCCAAGCGGAAGCTCAAGGCGTTACTGGCCGAGCGATCGCCGGGAGGCTCTCATCCGCAAGAAGAGGCGCTCGGCAGCCGGGGCACCTCTGTCTTCGATCGCACAGGCGGCGACCCGACACAGCGGCCCAGGGCGATCCGGCCCGGCTACGAGGCAACGGAGTTTGAGTCCGTCACCGGGAGCTCGGCCTACCCGGCTCCCGGAAGGCGGCCGTCTGGCTCCCCCTCGCCAAATTGCCGAGGTCGGCAGCAGCGGAGTCCGGAGATCGGTACACGATCGCCTCGGCTCCCGCTCCTAAAGCCGATCCGCAAGCAACCGAGCCGCGGCGATTGCCGCATTGCAACGTCAGCTCGACGACGTGAAAGCGCTCCTAGAATCCAGGGCAGGCGCCATGAAGACGATCGCCGAGCCAAGCGAGCCGCTCGCGATCGACATCGAGCTCGCCCCCGTGCAGCACAGGATCGCTCCCCGCAAACACCCGTGTACGAGGGGCGATCGGACCCCCAGGTGCACCTGAGGAAGTTCAACATCTACATGACCGGGTGTGGGGCATCTGACGCGACCAGGTGCCGAATGTTCCCTCTGACGCTGGACGACCTCGCCCACCGGTGGTACACCTCATTGCCACCTCGGTCCATTAGCTCCTTTAACGAGTTGGCGCACATCTTCACGGAGCACTTCGCCACCAGGGTCGCCCGGCCAGAAGGTCGCCTTCGCATGATGCAAATCAAGCAGGGAGAAGAGGAGTCCGACTCGGACTACATCGACCGGGTAGACGTGATCATCCTCAACGGCGAGCCCGTAAACGATGAGACCGCCCTCTACGCGGTCCTAGGAGGTTTTCAGGGTTTTTCGCCTATGTTCAGGCATCTCACGAAGACCCAACCGACGACCTACGCAGCCTTCCGGGCTAGAGCCGCAGATTTCTGTCGAGCGGAGGTTTCTTCTTAGCACAGGAGTAGAGCGATCGGCGCCGCGCGCGACCTCCGATCTCGGCCCGATCGCTACTATCCAGCAGAGCCGGAGGACTCGCTCACCGCCTACAGTCCACCATTTTAAATTAGGGACTAACTCCCGCCCGATCGCCGATATCGACCTACGAATAAAGTGATCGGCTGCCGAGCGACGATCGCCAATCTTCCGGCCCGATCGCCGATCATCACGCTACATCATCAGCAATCCGGAGGACACGATCGCCATCTACAGTCCAGCATTTAACATGAGGAACTAAGGCTCGCGATCGCCTCCACCGCACATCATAAAGCCATGGCCTTGGCAGTCGATGGAACCGGCTGTTTCGGCCATGCAAGGTCCCTTTCGGCCGAGATCGCCCGCCCTTCGTTTAAATACGAGGCCGGCGTAGTCTGAGGGCTTTCCAACATTAAACAGTGGACACATGCCACAACCCCCGTCTCAACGTACACCGTCGAGGTCGGCCATCTCCATGGATGGCCGAGGTGGAAGCAGAGCTAACAAGCCGCGGGCGTGGAGTTGATTCATCCGACGCTGCCCCGCGCAAGGACTCCTCTAGACCGAGACCGCACGCCCTTCGTTTAAATACGAGGCGAGGCGCAGCCTAACAGAGGACCCTCATAATAAAGTGAGTCACGAGACACTCAATGTCTTCGCGCACCAAGACACGGTCATGGAGTCGGTCCATCGATCTCCGCGACTGTGCACAATTCCTCAAACAAAGCGAAACCACCAAGTTTCCGAGGGGGATCGGCCAATGTTGTTTTTGCAGGTACAAGACCGAAAGATAGCTAGCCAATCGACCATGATAGCCCAAGTCCGAATCCTAAGTCAGCTCAGATCGCCCGTCCTCATCCATACACGATCGCGGCCAGAACCACCTCGCCCCATGTCTTCAACATAGGAGCAAGGCTGGGGAAATTGTTGTGTCAAGAATTAACACTTTCCGACCGCGATCGCCTCGGAGGTCGAGCGGCCAGAGTCAGCTGCCGAGCGGCCAAGGCGAAGCTGAGCCGGCGACGGCAATGAGCCTTTACCCAGCGGACAAGCTAGACTGGCCAACCGAAGGTCCCAGGACGAATCCCGGTGCCGAGCGATCGACATCAATACGATCGCCTCTCGGTACTCGGCGACCAACTCCTGGCGACCGACTGGAGACGATCATCTCTCGGCACTTGCTGACCGACCCTTGGTGACCGACCAATGCCGACCCTCAGCAACTGGCCGATGGAGACCTCTGATGACCAGCTAGAGACGACCGCCTCATGTCGATCAGCACCGATGGCCATCCAGTCGGCAAAAGCCGAGCCTCAAGACTGGCACCGCGTGCAAGGGCCGAGACAAGATCCGCGAATCACGGGTCATTGACGACAGCCTGGCAGGATCTTTCCACCAGCCGACAAGCCGCCGAAAGTTGTCAGTAGGGCCGCATGCGACTGACTCCGGACGCGTGCTGGCCCCTCATTAGACCGCCCAGCTGGCTGCCTGCTGTAGCTTTGGACTTTAGACAGACTGCCAGCCTCTTTCTTGGAATTTAGCCCGACAGCCCGGGTGATCGCCCCATTATAATATTGGCCGGCAGACGATCGCCCCATTATTATAATGGCCGGAAGGCGATCGCCCGCCAGAGGACAAGACTCGGCTGCCACTATATATACAAGGCTCCCTGCACTTGGATTCTTCTTCAACTTCCTTCGGATTTCAGCACACTAGACAGAAGCAAAACATCAAGCACTTGGCTATCTCCAACTCTTGGCAACAGCTATCATTCGGTCTTACTTCTCCCGGCCTCTCTCATCAGGAAGACGATCGGCGGGGACGAAGAACACCGAGCTTCGCTCAAGAGCCGAATTAACAGAGTCTTTTTACACTCATTGTATTTAGATTTCTCTCATTAATACTTGTATCCACGAATATTTGTATTTATATCATCTCGCGAGAGCATTCAAGCCCGGGCCTAACAAACCCGGCAAATCTTGTATTATTTATCTTCTCTCGGAAGTGCTCCCGCAATTGTTGTTTGTTGTCCGTCTTCCAGCAGTATTAATCTTCGGATAAATATTTTGGGCAACAACACATATGGAAATAGAATATGATATGCGAGCTAGTTATCTGAATTTATTTAGGTATGTCAAATTTCAAGGATATAACTTTGTTAAGGGGGAAGATGTAACACCCCTCAAGTTCAAATCCACTAGCGAACGCAGCTAATATATTAAATACTCAATCACATGATAATATTTATGCAACCATATGACATTACATTCATAATTAGTTTCACATTATCTTATTGCTTGTAACAATAGTTTACCGATAATGGTTTCTAGGTATTAAGGATTCTTGTAAACTACTCAGGATTGTTAAACCTTAATCTAAAATGCAACTGATCTTTACCATTCGAAAACTTATTGAATCACTGTTGAACCGATTATCATTAAACTCCCACCTTCTAAATCCTTGAAATTCTCCTGACCATCAAATCACTTTGATATTTGGTCATCGTGCGCGCTGCCGACTTGAACATTTTTCTGAATTGATGGTTCTGGTGAAATCTTTCATGAGAACCTATTTGATAAGTATTTTTAATATCATATTTATAATTATTTATGGAAAATTATACATAAATTGATTACTCATAACTTATCACATTGAAATTTGATATTTCTCTAGCGAGCTCGATACCTTTACACCGCCAACTGACTTTAAACTATTCGTAATGCCTATGTTTTTTATAATAACCTTGGACCGGCCACCCGTACCATTTTAACACTCTTTAGGGTTTAGGAACCGATCTAAACCATTCAAAAGAACTACAACTTGAACCGATTCAGGAGACAAAACCTTATTTCTAGTGGAACTTAAGGGTATTTATGATATTTTACCCCTAAAAACCGACTTTACCCACTTCTAAATGGGTATAAACGGCTCAAAACCGTTCTATACAGTCTTAAGTGAGACAAATTTTATAGATGACCTTCATAAGCTTGAGAATATAATTAATGATATTGGTTATTGCAATCAAATGGACGTCAATAAATTTTTAGATTATCCAGGTAAAAATAATGAATTTTTATAAGTTTAAAGTTGGAGGAACTGTAGATGATATTATTGAAGATCCTACTAATGATGAAGGTGAAAATTATTCAACACCGCTGGAACCTGTCACGCGAGACCTGAATGCGGCAATAACTATTCACAATTTTTTATTTCACCTAAAGAACTCAACAACTTTCGAGCACAATTAGAAAAGTTAGAGATGAAATCTAATTAGATTTAAATTTTAAGAAATATCGGATAACAATAAATCACATTTTAGTAAATTACCATAATATTTAACTGTAATATTTAAGAATTATTAATTTAAAGTATTGATGGGACTAGAGAGATTTATTATATTAGAGTGTTTATTAATTTATAAAATACGAATTTATGGTGGTTTTGTTTTAGTTTATTCAACTATTTAACATCTTATGGTTATTGCATGCCTGTATTCTTACGGATCTCTCGTGCAACTCATATTTTGGCGGAAAGCGATATCGCTTTCGAGGAGAGACTCATTCAGATATTGTAGCGCCGAGTCAAGTGATATAAGCACAAAACTATTCCTTTGGTTAAGGTGAAATGATCGAGACATGGAGTAGAGTAATCTACATGGGAGACGGAGGAGAATATGAAGTCAGGATACCCCGAGTTGTTCATTTTGTAATTTTGGGGCGAAACTTCTTTTTAGATGGGGGAATGTAATATTTGTACTTTTTATTCCGATTTGTTTTGTATTTTCATGACTCGTTTGTACTCAGCCCATTGATTTTGATGTATTGTTGGACCAATCGCTTAATATTGCCCTATTTTGTTTTGAGTTTTGGTTTTGTTATTTTTGCCAATTATTGATTTCCGTGGATTTGTATTGTGGGGACATGCTTAATGTTGTCTCTATCAATTGGAAAATTGGCGCTCGAACGTTACATCCTCAAGATATTCGAAGTATGTCACAGTGCCATGAATCCCCATTTGGGATTCACCAGGCTAAACTCACATTATTCACACTGCCAATCTTCAAAGGTTCTAAAATCAATATATAATGAATAATAGAACGATTATCGACCCTCCCAGAGTGAACACATATAATCTCACACATATGCATTACTTTTCAAGCTTAAGATTGTAAGTTCATAGGAAATACTTGCATTTGAGAGATATCTGGTCTAAACAAGAATGGAAAAGCACACGGTTAAATCGGACTCGAATATCCAAACCTAAGTGCTTCATAAATTAACATCAACACTGATATGAAACTGAAATCATAAAGAGATACACTTGAGACCCTGCCTGCGAATCATATTGTAATATCCGTATTTTCTATTTTTAGTAATTTTTATTTTTGGCATATTCCATTTTTGTCTAATCTATTGTAACCGTTTCAATGTTATGAAACTATCTTGTTTTACACTTTTTGCCATCCGAACGAGTTTCGGGGGCGGTTTTTATTGAAATCCATATATTGATGTCATTTTTCTGTGTTTGGGTTTGATTCTTGTAACCTTGTTCAAATTGTGACTTCATTATCTCTACAAGTTCATTCAACATATTTGGACGAGTTGTGCACTAGTGTGATGTCGTTCGGACCTAAATCGTGATTTTCAAACATTTGGGCCGTTTAGCCGGAATAGCATGTTTGTTCGGCGTTCGGACTCATCGTTGGGAACTCTTCATAAGAGCTTCATTGTTGTTGTTAACCTTCGAGTTGTACATTAATCTTATTGTTCTTGGGCTGCAGTTAGGCGTATTTTTATGCGCTTTTATATCATTATTTTATATCCATCTTGAGCCTAATTCAGCATAAATGAGCTTTTAATGCACTATTCTTATATGTTTTGCAGGAAATCGGAGTCCGGAAGCCGAAACGGTGAAAAGCGAGCAATGATTTTGGTCATGAACCGCGGCACAAACCATGTGAGCCGCGGCACAGGAAGATGGCCTGAAAGCGCCCAGGCAAACTGTACTCTGAGCCGCGGAACAGACAAGCTGAGCCGCGGCCCAGGAATAAAAAACAGCGCCCAGGTTTTAATCTGTGCCCCGTGAGCCGCGGCACAGCTTAAGTGAGCCGCGGCACACGGGGCGATTTTGGTGTACTCCGCGCGGGTTTGGGCCGTTTTGGAGCCTGTTCTCGACCTAATCACACGGACGCGTTTTGGAGGTTGAGGACGACTATAAATAAGCATCATAGGGCTGAAGAAGAGGAGGATCGGGAGATCGGACAGAGAGGAGATCGATAGCTAGGGCGAAGAACACAAGGAGGAGATTTGTGGGTGACGACAAGACCACGGATCCCTACGGTTTTTCTGCATCTTAGTTCCTAGATCTATTCGAGTAGGATTTTGATTGTAGCCGATTTCATGACGGTTTGATTATTTATTATTATTTCGATTTACTCGTTATTCTATTGAATTAGATTCTTCTTACTGTTCTTAATGCTTTTTAATTGTCTGGCCAACATTTAATTTGTTTTGAATGTCTTTATGGATTCGGGAGATGAAATTTAGGCATAGTTCTTGTGAGACGAATCATAATTTTCATGAGATAGGGATATACTTATGAGAATTGTGAAGCCTTTTATTGTGGGAATTCTTGAACTGTTTTAGCTATAAATTATCTAATTCGAATAGGGATATATCGAGTTAATAATTCGTAGTATTTTCTATCGACCTTGGGAAAGGCGTTAGAATAATTAGGAATTCCTGGCTTACAATCAATTGAATAACAGTGAATTGAATTGAATAAATATCATTCCTGATTGTTTGAGGTGAAAATCATAATCCTACTCCCAAATTATTATTATTATTATTATTATTATTAGTACTATTATTTATTAGTTTAGGTATAAATTCCGTTTAATTGTTCTTCAAATAAAATTGTGAGTCGACTCTATTTTGGTACTTAGTGAAATCAGTCCTCGAGGGAACGATACTTTACTTATCACTTTATTACTTGTTGACACCGTGCACTTGCGGCATATTGTGAGGGAATTTCCCACAACAAGTTTTTGGCGCCGTTGCCGGGGACTGATTTTTCGCTAATATCAATACCAAGCGACTCTAATTTTAATTTGAAGTTTTCTTTAGTCTCTTTATTTTTATTATGTTTTCCTTTTAGTATCGTGGCCGTTGGCATTTCATAAATTTCGATGTTCTCAATAATTTACCAAATAGGGTCAGTCAGCCCCCTCCCCCAAAATAAAAGATCATGCTTGAACAATGTGTAGACGTTCTCAAAAATCCTGATAGTACCCTTTTTAAGCTAGAATGTGCACGTCGTGGTCTTGAGATTCACTATGGTTGTATTCCAGCTCATATATTTAGTAGTGAAGTTGAGGGGGAGGTTGAGAAGAAAGACATGCTAAGTTTTAGGGTCGAACCCCCCGCACCCGATAATTACATAAAGTGTGATGAGCCTATAGAAGAAGTTACCATTGATGATGTTACCAAAGAAATTTCGTTAAATTGTCATCAAACTTCGACTAATAAGGTGAACACTTTTGTGCCAAAAATTTTATTAACGGTGCCGCGCATAATCTTTCCTAAATCCATAATGGGAGAGATTGACCCTATTACTTTTGATTCTGTTGAGGCTGATACCATGAGTTCTAATGAGGTTGTTCATGATAAGTCTTTATTATTTACCCATTCGAACTTTGCTTATTTTTTCGTGCCTTATAATTATTATATTCTTCCATCATTTTTTGGTTGCCCGCATAATTATTCTTACTCATTATTTTTGGCAACCGGGCATGAACCAAAGCCTCCCTTATGGAATAAGAGGCTTATAGATTGCAAGAAGGGGGCATTTGGCAATCTCCCTAGAAAGAAGCCACGTTGAATTCTTTTTGCCACGTCGTGCTCAAGACGTAAAATAGAGCGCTTGATGGGAGGCAACCCATCATTTTTACTTGCTTTCTAGTTAGTTATTTTTATTTGATTTTGTTTGCTATTGATTTTTTTTCTTTATTTTGTTTTTTTTCGTTTGGATTCATGTATTCTTGTTGGCCCTTATCTCTCTAATATTTTAACCCCAAGTGAGTTATTATTCTTCATATTATAGTCTTTCTTGATTTAATGTCTAGTGTTATCTCATGACTAGAGACTAAGTTTGGGGGTCCCTCGTGATGCTGAGCGTTATTTGAAGTATGGATTGACCGACGTTTCCACTCAGACATGTGCTGGTGTTCAAGAAGACATTTGGAATAAGTTTCACTGTTCCTTATCTCTTTTATTTTCACATGAGTTTTATTATTGATGATTTTATGTATAGTGGAATAAATTGAAGCATGCGATATTGTCTTAAATTTTCTTGATTATAAATTGCGATTTCATCATTGCTTTATTGTCTCTGCATGCTGTTGATGGTTTTTGCAAACATGAATTTTTCGTGAATTTTTCGTGCTTCCGTGTGTAAAACTGATGTTACGATACTCATTTCTCGGGGAAGAAACGGTTGAGTTTTAGTTGAGATGCAGTCAGCGATATCTGCTTCTGTTGAATATCCAATTAGGTCCGAAATTTTATCGTTTTTGTAGAAATTTTAGCAGATAAGAAAGGAGACATACGTGTTTTCAAATCACCGTTTATACGTTTGGTTAAACTTTTCGCGTAGCTAATCGTCCAGTAATATGAGTCTTGTTGGCACTTGGATTGAGTTTAGAGTCGGACAGTTTTTCCCAAAAAAAAAAATCGAGATATTATTTGTTCTATGATGGGATGTCTAGTAACCGGTGGTATTCGCGTGACCCGCTGTTCACTCTCGCGTAAAACGACAACCCTGATTAGACTAGTGGTTTAGAGATTTCGCATGTGCCGATAATGGGGATCCTAGTAACCGGGGGTATTCGCGTGACCTGTTGTTTACTCTCGCGTAAAACAGCAACCTTGAATCGGACATGCGGGAATAGCTATTCGAGTTGTTTCTCCGCTGTGGAGGGGAACTTAGTAACTAGAAGCATCCATGTGCCCCATGAGTGTCTTTTACGTCAAACGGTTCCCCAATGCATGAGAATGGAATTCCACCCTAGGATTATCCCGATGAAACATCCCGAGATCCGAACCTAGTGGTTAACTCGAATCATATTATTGATCATACATAAGGGAATGCTGCCCTAGGAGTAATTTTAATAATGAAACTCTTGAATTTTGCCTCTAGACTGTGGGACTGGGGCGAATTGGCTTGTTTAATCTAACCCTTCATATTGACGGTCGGTTAAATTCACGCTTGTTAATCTTTGAGCTTATTTTTCTTCATTAACGATTGATTAGGACTGAAATTGGTTACTTAGTGGAATCAGTGTCCTGGATGTGACTCGCTATTACAATACTTGTACTATTCTTTGAGATTTTCAGGATAGTATTGATTAAGTTGAGCACTATGGACTTGCATTATTATTCACGACCCATTTTGTTTAATATTGATAATTTTTTGCTTCAGGACAAGCAAAGGCTCAAGTTTGGGGGTATTTATTAGGCGTATTTTTATGCACTTTTATATCATTATTTTATATCCATCTTGAGCCTAATTCAGCATAAATGAGGTTTTAATGCACTATTCTTATATGTTTTGTAGGAAATAGGAGTCCGGAAGCCGAAACGATGAAAACGGGCGAAAACAGCAGTTTTTGGTCATGAGCCGCAGCACAAACCATGTGAGCCGCGGCACAGGAAGATGGCCTGAAAGCGCCCAGGCAAACTGTACTCTGATCCGCGGCACAGACAAGCTGATCCGCGGCCCAGGAAGGAAAAACAGCGCCCAGGTTTTAATCTGTGCCCCGTGAGCCGCGGCACAGCTTAAGTGAGCCGCGGCACACGGGGCGGTTTTGGTGTACTCCGCACGGGTTTGGGCCGTTTTTGAGCCTCTTCTCGACCTAATCATACGGACGCGTTTTGGAGGTTTAGGACGACTATAAATAAGCATCATAGGGCTGAAGAAGAGGAGGATCGGGAGATCGGACAGAGAGGAGATCGATAGCTAGGGCGAAGAACACAAGGAGGAGATTTGTGGGTGACGACAAGACCACGGATCCCTACGGTTTTTCTGCATCTTAGTTCCTAGATCTATTCGAGTAGGATTTTGATTGTAGCCGATTTCATGACGGTTTGATTATTTATTATTATTTCGATTTACTTGTTATTCTATTGAATTGGATTCTTCTTACTGTTCTTAATGCTTTTTAATTGTCTGGGCAACAGTTAATTTGGTTTGAATGTCTTTATGGATTCGGGAGATGAAATTTAGGCATAGTTCTTGTGAGACGAATCATAATTTTTATGAGATAGGGATATACTTATGAGAATTGTGAAGCCTTTTATTGTGGGAATTCTTGAACTGTTTTAGCTATAAATTATATAATTCGAATAGGGATATATCGAGTTAATAATTCGTAGTATTTTCTATCGACCTTGGGAAAGGCGTTAGAATAATTAGGAATTCCTGGCTTACAATCAATTGAATAACAGTGAATTGAATTGAATAAATATCATTCCTGATTGTTTGAGGTGAAAATCATAATCCTACTCCCATATTATTATTATTATTATTATTAGTACTATTATTTATTAGTTTAGGTATAAATTCCGTTTAATTGTTCTTCAAATAAAATTGTGAGTCGACTCTATTTTGGTACTTAGTGAAATCAGTCCTCGAGGGAACGATACTTTACTTATCACTTTATTACTTGTTGACACCGTGCACTTGCGGCATATTGTGAGGGAATTTCCCACAACAGCTGCCCAAGGAGACACTATTGTACTGTTATACAAAAGGTTTAGCGCACGCTAAACCACATGTTAGCGCGCGCTAAAAATTACAGCATTAGTGCATGCTAACTCAATGATTAGCGCATGCTAATGGGCAATCCCAGAACACTCTACTTTTCAGGCCCATTAGCGCATGTTAAATGTTTAGTTAGTGCACGCTAACTGAGCACAGTATATTAACGCAGACAGTAGTTTTATTCCTGCATTGTTCTCATTTCGTATCCAGACTGACTAGAGGCGACGAGCAACGATCCTTTGGGTGATTTGGATGATTTTAAAACTTTGAAACACCTAGATATCATCCATCATCATCATTATCACAAGGCTTTATTGTATATAAACAACGTCAAATCGTCCTTTCATCCTTTGATCAAGGTAAATTTCTTGGAACCCTATTTTTGGGGAATTTAGGATTTTCATGTAGTTTGGTCCTCCTAGTCTAATTTAACCTAGACCGTTAGTATAATCTTGATGGTGTAAGTACCTTATATCATATTCCTTATGGTCCTATGGTATAGATGTTGTTATCCCTTCAAGTGTTCGATTTTGGGTCAAATAGCGAAACTTCTAGACGGGGGATCGAGTATTTTATGAAGCGCTCGGACCGAAACCGGGTGCACATACCTAGTTTCCTAAGTTCAGCTAGAGATTTCCATACAGGAAAAGGAGATTTCTCAGATTCGTTTTCTTCTTGCGTACACAGTACAGTTCCTTGTGTACTCTGTATTCTTCTTCGGGTAGATACACTAGCATCAATATCTCCTATAATTAACTCATGTGGGTGTTCTCTCAACTATCTCCTGTCAGGTTCTAGTTCAGCATCCCATACTGTATCTTGTGATGGTGTAGTCTCGGCTTCAGCTTGTACAGCATCGGCTTCGATTACTTCTGTTCTTACAGCTGTGGGATTGATTTCTAAGTCTACGACAGGTTCTATTGTAGTTTGAAGATCATCAATGTAAAGTGTTTGGATATTCTGGGTTAAGTCTTCTACTTTTATAGGGTCAAAATGAGGTTCATCGAACATTACATGGATAGATTCCTCTATTGTCAGCTTCCTTTTGTTGAAGATCCTGAAAGCTTTGTTGACAGAGGAATATCATATAAATATTCCTTCATCTGACTTCTCATCGAAGGTCTTGAGTTGTTCTTTCCCATTATTCAAAACATAACACCTACATCCAAAGATGTGAATGTACGCAACTAATAGAGTTTTATTAGTCCATACCTCATAGGTTGTTTTGTTATTATGCTTGTTGATGATATAACGGTTTTGTGTATAACATGCTGTATTTGTTGCTTTACCCTAGAACCGTTGCGGCAACTTGCTTGCGGTAATCATGGTTCTTGTAGCTTCCTTGAGCGTCCTATTTTTTCGCTCGGCAACACCATTTTGTTGAGGAGTCCGGGCTACTGAGTATTCCGAATGTATTCCATTGTCCTAATAGTGTTGCTCTATGAAGCGATTTGTGAATTCAGTACCTCGCCGGAATTAATGGACATGATACTCAACCCTTTCTCATTCTGGAGATTTCTCAGGTGCTCTAGAAACTCTGTTGTTGTTTCTTTCTTCTTGCTAAGAAAAATTGTCCAAGCATACCTGGAGTAATCATCAATAATAACTAGACAGTATTTCATACCTCTCAAACTTACAGGGTCTACAGGACCGTAGAGATCCATGGGTAGCATGTCCAGAACCCTGTCTGTGGAAATGTATGATTTGATTTTTAGGGTGGTTTTGACTTGTTTACCTTTCTGACAGGGTCCGCATACACTGTCTTTATGGAATAACAAATCAGGCAAGCCTCTAACCACTCCCTTCTAGTGAGTTTTTTGATCATCTTGAAGTTTATATGAGACATGCTATTGTGCCATAGCCAGCTTTGATCTGCAGTGCCTTTGGCAACAAAAAACAGGGAATAGTGGAGCTTGTAGGATTCTAGTCAGCAATATACATATTATCGGACCTGCTTCCTGTGAGAACAACTTCTTTGGTCTTGATGTCCTTCCTTCTACAGTGGTATATATAGAATTTCACCGAGAACTGTTTGTCACATAATTGGCTAATACTAAGTAGATTGTACTGTAGACCTTCAACATAGGCTACGTTGGTGATTTTGAGCTTTCCTACAAGAAGGGTTCCCTTCGCTCTTGTTCTTCCATTGGACTTATCACCGAAGCGCACTTTTGGCCCCCGACCTTCTACATAATCTGACAGCTTGCAGATATCACTTGTCATGTGCCGAGAACATCCGCTGTTAAAGTACCAGATGTCCTTCTCTTTCATATCTTGTAAGCATAAAGTTTAAGTAGATTTATGTCCCCTTTGATTGTTGGGTCCACCTATGTTAGTACCTTTTGGTACCTATATTTGCCTGACAGCAATAGGTTTGCTGTAGGTTATTTTTGGTCCAGTTTTGCATTGTCTACGTGGGGGCAGGCACGTAGTTGCTGTAACCTTAAATATTATGCATATAAAATCGAGGTTTATAGTTCCAGTACGATTGCCCTATAGGAGGAGGAGCCATTTTCTGCGACTTTACAGCTTGCCTTCTGGGTCTCCAGTTGGATTCCCAGAGCTGTTGTTGATACTGTGCAGTGACCTGCTTCCTGGATGGATACTGGGGCTCCTATATCCAGTATCTAGATGCACTGTATTATTGGTAGTACTGTGATGCTTGCCTTTGAAACTTAGATACAGACTTCTTTCTGAACGGCTGTTGGCGCTTTTGATATGCTTGGGAAGCATGTTGTTGATCATGCCTTGCAGATCTGGGAGGCTGAGGTTTCTTCTGTCTATGATATGAACTTGGTGGCGGAATCGCAGCCTTTGTTGTTCGTGGGGCAGCTGTAGCCTTTGCAGGGCTTGGAATATCTTCAAGTACAGGAGTGGGTTCCACACCCCTGATGAATACCTTACTAGTTTTTACTTTATTGGAGAATGAAGCCACTTTTATCATGAACATGTTGCCCAGTGCTTAGAATTTCTTTCATCTATTTAGATGATTTCTCGAATGTTTTAAGGATGGTCTCAAATTCTTCTTCTTGCTTCTCGAGAGTTTTTATTTTGGCTTCGAGTAAAGCAAAATCATTTGTCTTGCTCTCATTTTGAGACTTAGTCTCGTTTAGATTGTGGGAAAGTTGATGATTGCTTTCCATGAGTTTTTCCAATGTTACATCGCTATTTTCGCAATCAGTAGACATATTTTCATAGTTATTCTTCAGCAAGCCATTTTCATCTTTCAGCTCTAAGATCGAAATGTCGAGCGTGCTTTATCGTTTTAAAATCTCATGGGCCTTTTGAATGTTCTTGAATTCATTCATCAGGTTTTCAAAGGTATGCGATGCATTTACAGGAAAGTTGAGTTTGAACTTACTTCATTAGCGGTGCCTCATCGTCCTGTATTTCTATAGCCATAAAGTACATATATGATTTATCTTCGATCTCAGCATCGGAGGAGTCACTGTCAGAATACCCTGAAGTCACTCCTCGGTCTTGTTGGATGCGGGAGAGGTTTCTGATTTACCAATCAAGGCCTTGATCTTGTTTTCAAGACACATCTTCTTTCGTCCTTTTCTTGTTGCTCAACTTCTGATAAGTTTTGCACTAGCCGATGTGGATACTTATTTGCATAGTTCCAGGTTTCCTGCAGTTATAGCATAAGTTAGAATCACCAGAGGAGGGAGATTCAGAACTTACCTTGTGAAAAGGCTTGGTCCTGTATGGAGTCTTTCCAGACTGTTTGATGAACTTTTTTAATGTGTGCATTAACAGAGCCATTCATCTTGTGACAGGATATTGTCATTGCTGTCTATAGTCTTGTGTGCGTATTTGGATGTGTTGGGTGCAGAGCTGTGCTTCCTGTCAGATACAGCAGCTAGTGTTGTAGTCTTGGTAGGTGACTCTTCGGCCTTTTCTGTCCTGTCAATATTATATTCAAAATCTTCGAGGCCAGAGAAGAGGTCAAATGTAGAAATATCATTAAGATTATATGATACACGCATAGCTGTAGTCTTAATGTCCCATTTAGCAGGGAGTGATCTAAAGAGTTTAAATTTTTCTCCTTTTGGGTATACACTTTACCTAATGCTTCAAGTTCACCGACAATGCCAGTAAATCTGAGGTCAATCTCCTCAAGCATTTCAGAAGATTTTATTTCAAAAGATTCAAATTGCTGAGTAAGTTTGAAAATTTTATTTTCTTTAGAGAGTATAGTACACTCGCAAATCATCTTGAGTTTCTCCCAGATTTCCTTAGGTGTCTTACAGCTCTTTACCTTAGAGAATGTGCCTCTGTCAAGAGTGACAAATAGCGCATTCTTGGCGACCTTGTCCAAGTTGGCTTGCTTGCGCTAATCAGTCGTCTACTGATCCCGTTCTCTCTCGAGCATCTCGACATAAGGTTGTCGTTCCATCCTTGGGTCTGTGTTGACCTTCATGATTTTGATAGGTCCTTCCCGGATGACATAAATCATTTTCTCGTGCATGGCCGCAAGATGGGCTTCCATTCTGATTCTCCAGTCATCAAACTCATTAATAAAAAAACATAGGAACCTTGTTTATCATATATGAGTCCATTTTCTATAAAAAATGTTGAAAGTATAAAATGAGGTTTTCAAAAACTAGTGATATGTGGATTTCACTAAGTTAAAATTCGACTGATTCTTTTTAGAATCAACCACTCCGATACCACATGTTGGCCACTAAGTATACAATAAACAACTTAGAAAGTAAGGGTACAATAAGTTGTACCTTTTTCAAAGTTAGTTTGCAATGTGGAAGTTTGTTGTGTGAGTTGCTGTAAATACAGCAACTAGGTGATCTTCTATTTGCTTCATGTGTACATGGTTTTACAATGTACACTAATAAATCACAGTAGAATGAAAACAGTAAAGACTAAAACTAAATGACACACAATTTAAAGTGGTTCGAGGTAAACCCCTCTACGTCCACTGGTCCTCCACACGAGTAAAGCATTTATTAAAATCACTATGTACACAACTATGTGACTTTAACTAAACCCGTATCCGTATCATTTACACAGATTGATACAAGGACTGAAGCTTTAGGCCATTCACATAGATTAGCTTGAGCTCTTCCTTGACTCGCTTCTTCTTATACAGACCGATGCTTCGTCAACAATGTTATTCTTTCCACAAAGGTTGGAATACACAGGGATCTTTAGTCTACACAGGGCTAATGATGATCTCAACGGTAATGGTAGAACAAATCTCAAACAACAGCTTTCTATTGGATGAACAATCGTGTTATGTTGTGCTATTTGCGTTTAGGACTTTTATATTTCTTTGCTTGAATACGGTTGTATGTCCACGAAATATACTTTTTTGTAATCGTTAGAATGTCAGAGTAATCTATCAGAGCTTTTGCGATAATGAATAACTTCTATGTATAAATCCTCTAGCTTGGGGTATTTATAACCTTGGAAATATATTCGTTATAAATGAAACCGTTGCTGGTTGGTGAGATGTTGACGTCTAACTCTTGATTGGCGGCTGCTAAATGTTTGAACTAAAGCATATCGCATTTAATGCTTCAGACTTGCTTTCTGTCTTTGCATTAAATACTCTTCAGAGCGTTCAGACTTCTCTCTCTAGCTGCATTAAATGATCAGTAATAAATGTTGCTTTAACTATAAATATTTTATGAATAAATAATGTTTATTTCACAACGGTTTAAAACTTCTTATGTCCATTCTTGTTGGATGTGTTTTTCTTTTCCTAAGTAAAACACCTTCAGCCTGGATGTTGTATCCAACATATAAAGTCTCTTTGCTATCTAAAGTAGGTTCTATAGGATGGACTGTAGAAGATCTCTTTGCTGTATGGATGAGCTGTATGAGGAGTTCTAACAGCTTCCATACTTAACAGTATTTTGTATGTTGGCAATAATCAAAACATGAATGTTTATCCCAACATACTGTATACTTAATGAATAAGTCTTGATATATGCA
This sequence comes from Orobanche coerulescens, assembly GCA_033398695.1. Taxonomy (NCBI): domain Eukaryota; kingdom Viridiplantae; phylum Streptophyta; class Magnoliopsida; order Lamiales; family Orobanchaceae; genus Orobanche; species Orobanche coerulescens. The sequence goes on along the minus strand of CM065805.1, from coordinate 54,486,761 downwards.
TAGGATCGAGTAATTTGTAAAGATCTCATACCGAAACCGAACCTATCCGTTGTTTTTGTCATAGTATACCAATCAAGCCAAGTACATTAGTGCCATGATTTTATTACTTACATTTCTTTAATCAGAATGTGATTTTGTATATGTGTGAGATTGTCCACTCGTGGAAGGTTTGATGGGATCTCTGAGAACTGGTACTTTGGGGATAGGTTAAGACGTGGTATTATCATTCGAAGATGGTTCGACGGGACTCATGGAGACTTGGCTAAGGGGCCTTGTCAAGAGGATTACCTTCGAGAGATTTTATTGATGCTTAACTGTGAATATTCTAGAATATCATGTGAAAAAATGTTTGAACTGTGGAAAGTGGATTTTTTAAATGCTTGTAACTTAATGTTTTGTAATTGTACTTGTACTAGCAAATTCCAGTTGTTAACACCCTAAATGGGGGAAATGCCTTTTATGCATTTCAGGTAATCATTCAATCAAGAAGCCTACACGTGGTGCACATGGAGCTGATGGACAGTCATGATGTTTAAAGATCAAGTCATTCGTCTGAATGTCTTAACATTTCCTCAAACTTACGCACTTGGGTTATTTTGCATTATTATCATGGAAGTCCTGCATGGGCATTTGGAGTATTTCTAGTTCTGTTAGAGTGTGTTAGATTCTTTTTTTAGAGGCCACGAGGCCAACTCATGTTGGATCTTTGCTTGAGGTGTGAGAACCTCTAGAATCTGAAACGACATTAGTTTCAGACTCAACGCATCGACGACAACATTGGCTTTTTCCGAATGGTAAATAATTCCGAAGTCATAATACTTTGTTAATTACAACCAACGATGCTGCCTCATATTCAGCTCCTTCTGGATGAAAATGTAATTTTAAACTCTTGTGGTCGATATAAATCCAACATGAACAACAACAACATCTAAGTCTTAGTCCCAAAATGATTTGGGGTCGGCTAACATGAATCAAACTTTGACACCGTCAATGATCGTTACATAAATAACATAAAAGGAGAAAATGAGGGGAAAAGTAGAGAAAAAAAGCAAATAAAAAAAGAGAATTAATGTTTAAAAAAAATGAAAAATCCTGAAAAATAAATTAACAGATACCATGGAATAAAAGAAAATAGGATTAAAAATACAAAAAAAAAGGAATCAGATTCCATCCACCATTCGTATTCTTTCCTGCCACATTTGCCTCTTTATCGCCATACTTTCTCCAATTCCAAGAAACCGCATATCATTTTCAATCATCTTTATCCAAGTTTTCTTGGGTCTTCCTCTACCTTTCACAACATTACTTGTTCCCCAACTTTCTATCCTCCTCACTGGGCATCAACAGGTCTTCTTCTCACATGACCAAACCATCGTAATCAATTCTCCATCATCTTGTCTTCTATAGCCGTAACTCTTACCTTCTCTCTAATCACCTCATTTCTAAGCCGATCCTTTTTTGTATGACCACACATCCATCATAGCATATGCATCTCCGCCACATTCATCTTTTGAACATGACACTGTTTTACAGCCCAACACTCGGTGCCATATAACAGCGCAGGCCTAATTTCCGTGCGGTAAAATTTACCCTTTAATCTATGAGGCATGTCAGGATCATATAAAACTCCTATGGCACTCTTCCACTTCAACCACCCGGCCTTTATTCTGTGAGCCACATCGCCATATAGCTCTCTATCCTTTTGGATAATGGATCCAAGATACCGAAAGAAAGTGGATCCATGAACAACTTTCCCATCAAATGTGATAATCCCCGCCTCTCTATCACTATTTTCGATAAACCTAAACTCCATACATTCAGTCTTACTTCTACTCAGCCTAAAGCCTCGATCTTCCAAAGTATCCCTCCAAATTTCCAATTTATTTTGCACTCTAATCTTCGTTTCATCAATCAACACAATATCATCTGCGAACATCATACACCACGGAACGTCATTTTGAATTTCTCTTGTCAATTCGTCCATGACTATGGCAAATAGAAAAGGACTAAGAGCAGATCCTTGATGCACCCCAATCGTAATAAGGAATTCTTCTGTCCTCCCAACATTAGTACGTACACTTGTACTAGCTCCCTCATACATGTCCTTTATAATGTCAATATATTTCCGCGATACACTCTTCTTTGCTAAGGCCCACCAAAGTACTTCTCTTGGTACTTTATCATATGCCTTCTTTAAATCAATAAAAACCATATGTAGATCTTTCTTTTTATCTCGATAATGTTACATCAACTGCCGGAAAAGATAAATTTCTTCCATAGTCGATCTTCCATACATAAATCCAAACTGATTTTCTGTTATCTTCACACATTTCCTGATTCTTTGTTCAATCACTCATTCCCACAACTTCATGGTATGACTCATTAGTTTAATTCCGCGATAATTAGAACAATCTTGAACATCACCTTTGTTCTTATACAAAGGGACGAGAACACTTTTCCTCCATGGTGATGGCATCTTATGGCTTCTCCAAATCTTATTGAAAAGCATAGTTACCCATCCGATCCCTCTCTCCCCCAAACACCTCCAAACTTCAATAGGTATACCATTTGGTCCTTCTGCTTTCTTTGACCCCATCTTCTTCAATGCAATTGTCACTTCACCCTTTTGAATTCTCCTCTTAAACTCTCGGTTAACCATACTTGAAGGGATGTTTAAATTCCCAATATCTTATTCTTGATGGCCATTAAATAGGGTATCAAAGTATGACCTCCATCTCTCTTTTATCTATTTATCTTGAACCAAAACTTTTTGGTCAGTATCTTTTACACATTTAACTTTTCCAATATCTCGCGTCTTCTTCTGTCTCATTCGAGCAAGTTTATAGATATCTTTTTCCCCTTCTTTTGTATCTAATATTGCATATAATTCTTGATTGACCTTTGATCAGGCATTTCTCACTGCTTTTTTAGCTTCTGTTCGAGCTTTTTTGTACTTCTCATAATTCTCATCGCTCGAGCATTTACCCAATACCTTATAACATTCACGTTTGGTCTTTATCGTTTGCGTAACTTCATCATTCCACCAAGATGTGTCCTTACTTGATGGTCTGTTTCCTTTAGATTCTGCTAGGACTTCTTTTGCAACATCCTTTATGTTATGCTCCAACAAGTTCCACATCGAATCTATATCCATCTCTGTGCAATCAGACCAAATACCAGTATCAATAATCATCGCCACAAAAGTATGTCGACTCTCCCCTTGGAGCTTCCACCACTTAATTCGAGGGTCAACTTGTGGTCTACTCTTTCTTAAGTGCCTCTTACCTCAAAAGTCAAGCACCACAATCCTATGCTGCATTGCAGCACTCTCACCGAGTATCACCTTGCAATTAGTAAAACTTTTCCTCCAAACATTCCTTACTAAAAAGAAATCAATCTGACTTGCATTACCTCCATTTCTATATGTCACCAAATGAGAGTCCCTTTTCTCGAACCAAGTGTTTATAATACCCAAGTCATGAGCTAATGCGAAATCCAATATACCATTTCCTGCTTCATTCCTATCCCCAAAACCAAAGCCACCATGAATTCTCTCAAGGCCATATCTACTAACACCGACATGCCCATTGAGGTCACCACCAATGATCAATTTCTCACCCGTAGGAATTCGTTCGACAACCTCTTCCAAATCTTCCCAAAATTCTTGTTTGATCGATGCATCCAATCTTACTTGTGGTGCATAAGCACTTATGATAGTTAGAAACCCATCCCCTATCACAAGCTTAATACTCATTATTCTATCGCTCTTTCTTGACACTTCCACCACATCATCAATGAATTCTTTATCAATGACGATACCCACTCCATTTCTACTTTAATCCTTTCCAGAGTACCAAAGCTTGTAACCCTAAGGAGCTAACAATCTTGCCTTCTCGCCAACACACTTAGTCTCTTGTAGACACATTATGTGAATCCTCCTCCTTTTCATAACCTACCCCACTTCTGCTGATCTCCCCATCAAAGAGCCAACGTTCCAAGTTCCAAACCGCACCTTACTACCCTTACTAGCCGCATTAACTAACTTCTCTGTCTGTCCCCATCCACGCTACAAGGATTCTTGCACATTTGACACCACACCCATACTTCGAGGTGGCACGCCACTTCCGGGCGAAGACCTAGCAACCCTTGCATATTTTCCACTACACCCGGGCCTATAAAGTGTAGCGCATCATTGCTCATTTGACACCACCCTCAAATTTAAAGGTGGCGCGCTGCTTCTAGGCGACGACCTAGCAACCCTCGCATACTTATCACTGCACCCGGGCCTATGAAATGCAGCGCGTCGCTTTTGAGGAGATGCCCCAATGATTTTCAAAGTTTGATTCATGTCCATGGGATGTGACGAGTTTTACGCTGGCTGCCACTAACCTACCGCAACCCTCCTCTTTTATCTGGGCTTGGGATAGGCAATGAATGTCAAGAAGACACCCATGGGCAGAGTTATAAATCCAACACGAAGAACCACATAAATAATAGCACCAATTTTTCAATGCAAACACGACTATGGCTGAGTCCAAATCGTGAGTAGGACAGTTCATCTCGTACGGCTTCAAATGCCGCAGTGTGAAATCATGAGTAGGATTGTCCATCTCATACAGCTTCAAATGTTGTGATGCGAAGGCTATCGTGTTATCTGTTGGTCCCTGAAAATGATGAAGACTATCCTCACTGTACCAACACGAGTCTTTTCTAGCGCGCTTTGTCCTCAATCACGCGCACCTAAGAAACTTCCCAGGTGGTCACCCATCCCATAACTACTCCAGGCCAAGTACGCTTAACTTTGGAGTTTCTATGAGATGACTACCAGAAAAGAAGATGCATCTTATTGGTGTGAGTTGTAACACCCCCAATCCACTCAGGGATATTACACGCCGTAGACCCTCTCCTCGAGGATCTACCAGGCTGATAACTAAAATCAAACATCTAAACATCGCCTTTAAGGCTAAAATGGCCCAGTAGACCGACTTGGTCTTTCAATAATAACATACAACTCAATTCCAAACACATACCCACGCAGGGGTCAAAATACAATAAACTCCCGTACAACGGGGAAAAGATACTACAGCGGAAAAGAAAATACAACTAGACCAATACGACATCAACGGATCATCGTGTGATTAGTATCGTTCATCTTTCATCATCCTTCGTTCCGACCCTGTGCTATGCTCCAAAACCTGAATGCAAAAATAGACATCCACCCCCCGAATACTCGGGGGTTAGCAAAACTCCACTATTTTCCTAGTGCAAGAACAAAGTGCAAATACGAGCCATACAATTCACATTCCACGAATAACAATAACCAGGAATCCTCAAAAATCCAAACGTAACGAAAAGCACTTCCGTAGGCAAGAGTTTGGTAAAATATTCTAAAACCGAAAGGTCACAAATCAAGGGAAAGCAATTTATAAAACCGTTTAAATGCCATCGAGAGTTTTGATAGAAAACAACTTAGGATTATCAAATCCTTATCTTTCCAAAAATCAACAGGGTCACAACCCAAAGGTTTTGCTTTCACAAATAGAAAACTGACAATAATTCACAGGGCCAGAGCCCAACATCACGTGTCCTCGACGGACATAAAAATCAACAAAACATAATCGCGCACGCGCATCGCCTTGGGAACAGGGTAATACCATTGATCCCGCCCGAGGCCTCGAAGGACCCTCCCGAGCTGGCTAGCGAAACAAATCACACACATCTCACGGTTGGATCAATCGCTTGTTACATCCTGGCCACATGATCGCATGCCATGTGCCACCGTAGATTATCTCAGGCTCTCACGGTTGGATCAATCACTTGTTGCATCCTGACCACATGATCACGTGTCATGTGTCACCGTAGACCTTTAACCATATCCACACATTCACACAAATAACACAATGCAACAAAGATATCCAAACAATTCACTCAGAGGCATCAAACACTTAGCAAAACACCACGTCAAACCACAACGCACCAAAATGAAATAATATACGTCCACACGCAAATACCAAGTGCATCATTAACACCAAATATATCCATAGGATTCACATATTCATTTACAAGACACACCATTCACAAAACACACGCGTTTTGAAAGCAAGCCTTTAACAAGGCTAAACCGAATCTTTTGAAAGTTCAATTCAAACGACCAAACAACCACATTTAGACGATCACTAATTATCATATCCATAAAACAAGAATAGTATGGGCAAGGTACTTGCCTCGATATCATGAGCAATGGAAAAATGAACGGATACGGCTGGGTAGCCCTCAAATTCCCGAACACTATCTAGAACGCGATAGCACCGAAATTACGACGGAATAACACCACACGAATCATCAAACACCAACGAGATTCAACTCGGAAATCCTCGAGCACCTATAATCCTCCGGAAGGAACAATAAAACATGATTACAACGAGAATCGAGGCCAAAAACAACGGAAATCCCAACAACTATCGAAGGGAAACTCATTGGGACATTTAATCAAACACTCAATGTTCGATAACTCCCAAGAACACTCGAATCACTAATCGAGTTGAACAAACTCAAAATATGGATATAAAACCCATAGAACACGATTAATAACATCATACTACACCAACCGATGTATCAAAATCGGCCTAGAATCGAAATCAAGAACAATTTCTCCGAAAAGTCAACTTGAAGGAAAATCAAGAAATATACCTTGATTCGACGAAACACACGGATTAGATGTTGATATAATCAACAAGGATCTTCCACAATGCCTTGGAAATGATTAGAATCGGCCAAGACCTCGATTTCGAGCCTCCGCCACCAGAAAAGGAAGAAAACGAGTAAAAGTGAGGAAAACGAAGTGTCCGCGAGCCCAGGCTATATATAGCCGGCAGGTTACGGCCAGAACCGGCAGCGTTTTACGGCCGTAACTCGGCCCTTACGGCCGTACTAGGCGTGCCTTACGGACGTAACCGCATTCTTCAAAAAATCGCCCAAAGAATCGTCGGCACTTACGGCCGTAACTGGCACACATTACGGCCGTAACCGGCCTTCGTCCGGAAGATGCCCAGCGCCCGTACGGCCATACCCTATCACACTTACGGCCGTAACTGGCACACATTACGGCCGTAACCGGCACCTTACGGCCGTAACTCGGCCAGGCCAGGCCCTGCTCCGGCCGTGACTCGGCCGTGACTCGGCCGTGGCCACTCCGACGGCCCGGACGACTCCGAAACCCGAACCTGAGTAAAAATCGGAGATACGGTTACGAAGTACTCGCAAAGACGAATCCAAGCGCTAAGAGAACACACGATTCCGACCACCCGAAGTGTCGGAATTCGACAACGGAAGTAATTACCCCAAACTTTGGGAAATTACAAAAATGGCCCAAAACATCCGAAATACACGATACATGATCGAAACACCGAACCAAAGCTCACAACATGAATAATAACATTAAGTGAACTTAAGAGAAACTCGAAACAACAGTTTTGGACGAGATTCGCAAGAATCGAGCTCAAGTGCGGAAAAGTCGCCAAAAGACACGGAACTCAACAAAACAACACCGAAACGAACTCGGATGACAAAAAGTGCAGAATTAATCATTCTCGAAATGACGAAACGGTCATGAGCGAGTCGTCAAAACAGACTTCCGCCTAAAAAAGAAAATTACCGAAATTCGAAATTGCGGATATTACATTCTACCCTCCTTAAAAGAAGTTTCGTCCCGAAACTTAAAACAAGTAGGGGGAAACAATATACCCGCCAGGAAAACTCGACGAGATACACAAAACCCGAAAACTTGCGCCCAACGGCGAAACGCTGCAAGAAACGCAAAGAGACATCCGGCGTGAAAACACGCTCCACAACGACCAACACAACGCCACCGGTAGAGACATAATAAAACCAACAAGTGACAAGCGTCATCAAACAGATAATACAATCAAGTCAATTATCCAAACAATCACAAAACACAAAGTACTTGTTACAAGAAAACACGCACAGTCGAGAAAACAGAGAATAAACACAAAACGATCCACAAGGGCAATCATAAATAATTCGGACTACGCCGAAATCCTCAAAACCACACTAGGCATCTTCGTGTCCTTTCGGATCAGAGACGCAACCTCGATCCCCAAACCTCTCAGCTACCGTCTCGCAATGTACGGATCGGTGACTCACCTGGCCACACTCGATACAGCTGACTAACGGTGAACGACAATTCTTCGCAGTATGGCCCGCTCGACTACAGTTATAACATATCTTCGAAGTGCTCACATTACTCACTGCAGGGGTACTACTCCTCTGATCACGCGATCTAGGAACCATTTTGGGATGACGAAACGAAGTCCCAACCTCAAGGGGCCCACTCCCCTGATTTCCTGAAAAGTTCCCAACGGTTTTCTGTTTCTTCGAGTCAGACATACTCTCGGTCGATAATCTAGATAGCTCATAAGCTAACGCCCTATTCTGATAATCTCCCAAGGAAGTACAAGCGAGACCTGCCATGTACTGACGAATCTCCGGCTTCATCCGCCTACTAAAATGACAAATCTTGTCCTCCTCTGTCCTTACTTGATTCTGCACATAGCCGAGCTGTTTGCTAAAATCAATAATAGCTTGAGACAGCGGTACATCCTGCGGTTTCGCCGAAAAGAATTCATTAATCCTCTGATTTCTGATCGGTTCCGGACAAAACTCATCTCTCATGAATTTCTGGAACTCTGCCCACGTGACAACGCGATCTCGAGGCTTAATAGCCTCCCACCAGCTAGCGGCATCTTTGTCGAGAAGATACTGAGCGACCGGTACCTTACGTTCTTCCGGACAATCAACTACCTCGAATATCTTTTCCAACTGGAAAAGCCAACCATCCCAGCCTAATGCATCTGCAGCACCAGCGAAACGAGGGGGATTCATACGAACCACTTCTCGAAGCCACTGATTTGCACCAGTGTGCTGGGTCACATCTGTAACACGCTGAACTGCCTGAGTCAACTGAGTCATCTGAGTGGCTACCTGCTGCAAAATAGTAGCAACACCAATACCAATACCATCACCGGCAACATGATCCCGATCACGCATCCGGTCGCCACGACCACGACCTCGGCCCCTCGGCATACTGAATAAGTAACCATTCAGCACAACAGAAAATCATAACACATAACACATACAACGATTACCATCGCAAGGCAACACACACATGAATATAACAGCAACGACGGCATCGTTCGGTGACCTTAACGGCCCGAACAATAACCAGCACATAATCACAAACCTCATGAAACAATCACCCATGTGCATAAACGCACAAACCCAAGCTTTAACAGCTCACACAGGTGCGATAACACGCAAGCCACCACGAAATGACAACATTAAAGATCGTCATCACACCTCCCACAAAGGGTTAACAAAACATATGCGTGGCAACGACTCAACGCTCACGCCACCAATTCAATCACAAATCGGGATTAACACCGTAACGAAAGTTCGAAAACCATACATGCATTTTCGGTCCGCAAACAGGAATGATAGGTCTTTAAAAACGAAAACCACCTTTTGAAAACAATTTGGAAACACTAGTTGATCTTGAGTATCATTTTACAAAAAGTTGAACAACATCATTTTCGAGACTTTGAAAATCATCTTGCGTTTGAACAAAAATGAGGACACCTTCTCTTAGTGAAAAACTTTCAGAATATTCGACCCTCGGGTCTAAGTAAAAGTGTTTATAAAACACTGAAAATATCTCAAAACATTTTTGGGTCCTCGAGATAGAAGAATTTTGAAACATATTGTGGCACCTTGGATGTACCACGAGAAAATAATTCATTTTAAAAGTACGTCTCGAAATTTATTTTCTAAGATACTCAAGGTTTTCCAAGATAATTCAATGGGCTAGAATGCCCAAAAATTTCAGGTAATTACACAAAACTTTATAGCGCCGTGGGTCCCACGCCGGAACCCACCAGGCTAAAAACCAATTACAAAAACGCCCAAAAAGGTCGATGACGGTAGTACTTATCAAAACTTACAAAATCATTTGAAAACACCCAACTACCGTCAAAACGGTCAAGGCCAACAACTCGGTTAAAGGAATCGGTTTTCGAAATAAAACTTAGTCGGTAAAATACCGAAAGCTATTACAAAAGAACTCACGCAGCGGATAAAAGAAATACAGTCCAACATGCACAATCCAGCAACGCTACTCCTCACATGAACGAAATATGAGAGTCAAATAATCACGTATCAAGAAATCAAAATCCATAAGAGGATTCTGTCACTTAATACAAAATCAAACAAATAGCTCGTGTCACACGAGGCACAATACAAAGAAGGGAGACTTACATCCACAGGTCGCACGAAGATGATGATCACCCACGATACTAATCACGACCAACAAACTGAGACGACGCGTCGCGATACGACTCCGTCAGATAAAATCCGACGAAACAAAACTCAACATACACTACTGACCCGACAGCCTAGGTTTCTACAACCTAAGCTCCGATACCATTTATGTAACACCCCCAATTCACTCAGGGATATTACACGCCGTAGACCCTCTCCTCGAGGATCTACCAGGCTGATAACTAAAATCAAACATCTAAACATCGCCTTTAAGGCTAAAATGGCCAGTAGACCGACTTGGTCTTTCAATAATAACATACAACTCAATTCCAAACACATACCCACGCAGGGGTCAAAATACAATAAACTCCCGTACAACGGGGAAAAGATACTGCAGCGGAAAAGAAAATACAACTAGACCAATACGACATCAACGGATCCTCGTGTGATTAGTATCGTTCATCTTTCATCATTCTTCGTGCCGACCCTGTGCTATGCTCCAAAACCTGAATGCAAAAATAGACATCCACCCCCCGAATACTCGGGGGTTAGCAAAACTCCACTGTTTTGCTAGTGCAAGAACAAAGTGCAAATACGAGCCATACAATTCACATTCCATGAATAACAATAACCAGGAATCCTCAAAAATCCAAACGTAACGAAAAGCACTTCCCGAGGCAAGAGTTTGGTAAAATATTCTAAAACCGAAAGGTCACAAATCAAGGGAAAGCAATTTATAAAACCGTTTAAATGCCATCGAGAGTTTTGATAGAAAACAACTTAGGATTATCAAATCCTTATCTTTCCAAAAATCAAAAGGGTCACAGCCCAAAGGTTTTGTTTTGACAAATAGAAAGCCGACAATAATTTACAGGGCCAGAGCCCAACATCACGTGTCCTCGACGGACATAAAAATCAACAAAACATAATCGCGCACGCGCATCGCCTTGGGAACAGGGTAATACCATTGATCCCGCCCGAGGCCTCGAAGGACCCTCCCGAGCTGGCTAGCGAAACAAATCACACACATCTCACGGTTGGATCAATCGCTTGTTACATCCTGGCCACATGATCGCATGCCATGTGCCACCGTAGATTATCTCAGGCTCTCACGGTTGGATCAATCACTTGTTGCATCCTGACCACATGATCACGTGCCATGTGTCACCGTAGACCTTTAACCATATCCACACATTCACACAAATAACACAATGCAACAAAGATATCCAAACAATTCACTCAGAGGCATCAAACACTTAGCAAAACACCACGTCAAACCACAACGCACCAAAATGAAATAATATACGTCCACACGTAAATACCAAGTGCATCATCAACACCAAATATATCCATAGGATTCACATAGTCATTTACAAGACACACCATTCACAAAACACACGCGTTTTGAAAGCAAGCCTTTAACAAGGCTAAACCGAATCTTTTGAAAGTTCAATTCAAACGACCAAACAACCACATTTAGACGATCCCTAATTATCATATCCATAAAACAAGAATAGTATGGGCAAGGTACTTGCCTCGATATCACGAGCAATGGAAAAATGAACGGATACGGCCGGGTAGCCCTCAAATTCCCGAACACTATCTAGAACGCGATAGCACCGAAATTACGATGGAATAACACCACACGAATCATCAAACACCAACGAGATTCAACTCGGAAATCCTCGAGCACCTATAATCCTCCGAAAGGAACAATAAAACATGATTACAACGAGAATTGAGTAAAAAAAAACGGAAATCCCAACAACTATCGAAGGGAAACTCATTGGGACATTTAATCAAACACTCAATGTTCGATAACTCCCAAGAACACTCGAATCACTAATCGAGTTGAACAAACTCGAAATATGGATATACAACCTATAGAACACGATTAATAACATCATACTACACCAACCGATGTATCAAAATCGGCCTAGAATCGAAATCAAGAACAATTTCTCCGAAAAGTCAACTTGAAGGAAAATCAAGAAATATACCCTGATTCGACGAAACACACGGATTAGATGTTGATATAATCAACAAGGATCTTCCAAAATGCCTTGGAAATTATTAGAATCGTCCAAGAACTCGATTTCCCGAGCCTCCCGTCGCCAGCCGCCGAAAAAGGAAGAAAAACGAGTAAAAAGTGAGAAAAAACGAAGTCTGGCCGAGCCCAGGCTATATATAGCCGGCAGGGTTACGGCCGTAAGCAGCGATGCCTTACGGCCGTAACTCGCCCTTACGGCCATACTCGGCAGCCTTACGGCCGTAATCGCATTCGTCGTCAAAAAATCACCCAAAGAATCGCCGGGCACTTACGGCCGTAATCGGCACACATTACGGCCAGAATCGGCCTTCGTCCGAAGATGCCAGCGCCCGTCGGCCGTACCGATCACACTTACGGCCGAATCGCACACATTATGGCCGTAATCGCACCTTACGGCCAGAATTTCGCCAAAGGCAGCCTGCTCGCCGTGACTCGGCCGTGGCCACTCCGACGGCCCGGACGACCTCGAAACACGAACCTGAGTAAAAATCGGAGATACGGTTACGAAGTACTCGCAAAGCCGAATCCAAGCGCTAAGAGAACACACGATTCCGACCACCCGAAGTGTCGGAATTCGACAACGGAAGTAATTACCCCAAACTTTGGGAAATTACAAAAATGGCCCAAAACATCCGAAATACACGATACATGATCGAAACACCGAACCAAAGCTCGCAACATGAATAATAATATTAAATGAACTTACGAGAAACTCGAAACAACTGTTTCGGATGAGATTCACAAGAATCGAGCTCAAGTGCGGAAAAGTCGCCAAAAGACACGGAACTCAACAAAACAACACCGAAACGAACTCGGATGACAAAAAGTGCAGAATTAATCATTCTCGAAATGACGAAACGGTCATGAGCGAGTCGTCAAAACGGACTTCCGCTGAAAAAAAGAAAATTACCGAAATTCGAAATTGCGGATATTACATGAGTATCCAAATCAATTCATTTAACCACTTTCTAGTGGCAGTGCAGAGCCCCGTACTAAGCGACAGGCATACATGAGGGGCTGCACCACTAGGCTGCCGTGGGTCGGGCTGTTAAGCCCGTTTAGTGACGTTCTCCCGAGTCGAAGGTGAGGACGCTGGATGCAAAGCATTCCCAACATTATCGTGCTACATGAATATATACCCGAGCCCCTGGCCTGAAGCGTCACTATACACTAAAAACCCATCATTCCCTTGAGAATGGGCTAAAATCGGCATTGTAGTCAAATGACGATTCAGTTCTTCGAAACCCTGCTGCCTCTCATCATTCCATTCAAATTTTTCTGTCACCTGAAGCAACTGCATAAACAGCCGCGTAAGTTTAGAGAACCCCTCGATGAACCTATGATAGTATCCAGCGGGACCCAAAAAACTACTTCCTTCACGTGTCCACACGAACCCCTCAGCCAAAATCACATGTCCGAGAAACATAACTTCTTTCAACCAAAACTCTCAATTTGAAAACTTTGCGTAAATATGATGAGCTCTAAAAATATCCAACAATAAACATACATCCTGAGCATGTTCCCCTTATCACAAGAATAAATCAGGATGTGGTTGATGAAGATGACTACATACTTATCAAGATACTCGATAAATATTTTGTTCATAAACTGCATGAACACTATCGGTGCATTGGTTAGTCCAAAAGGCATAACCACAAACTCGTAGTATCTGTACCTCATCCAAAAAGTGGTCTTCAGGACATCGGAATCCTTCACCTGGAGCTGATTTTATCCCGATCTCAAATCAATCTTCAAGAATATTATGGATCCCTGTAACTGATTGAATAGATCATCTATGCATGGCAATGGATATTTGTACTTTATAGTCACTTTCTTTAGCTCGCGATAGTCGATGTATAAACGCAGTGAGATATCCTTCTTCCTCACGAATAATACTAGTGCACCCGAAGGAGGTACTAGGTCTAATATAGCCCTTCTCTAATGGTTCTCCCAACTGGTCCTTCAATACTTGCATTTATGAAGGTACGATGCGGTACGACGCCTCAGAAATTGGGGTCACATTCAGTTCTAAATCAACAGGAACTCGGCCACGCATTCCGATAGTAGCCACGACAAATTATCTAGAATGACATCCAGATACTCATGAAACGCTGGAATCAAGAAAAGTTTGACTCTTGTATCCTCCGTTTTCATAGCGTAACACCAATGACTAACATAACCTCCGTTAAAGAGTGCCACCACCTTCATGGCGCCAATTATAAATTTTTCACCTCTTCTTTTAAGTCCCACAAAAGAATGTTCGGTGCCTCGGCCAGCATAAAAATAATCTGCATGTGATAATTCACTATCACCCCATCCTATCAAGTCAGTCATCGCTAGAATCAAATCCTCGTCTTTGGTTTCAACAACAATTAAGTTCAGCAGCCAAATTCTCTCTGTGATTCTCACTGGACAGTCCCTAACCTCCCGACCACCCATGATTCTATTCCTGCTAGTAAATTTAACAACAAAACCCTCACATGCCATCAAACAATCAATATTCAACTGATGTACATAATCTAATAAGATGAAAGAATGTGTATCACCAGAATCAAAAAGCACTCTAACTCGGTGAGAAAGGACATGGACGGTACCTACCCATTGTAGCCTCTTATCATTAGTTGTTCTCATCTTATAAATGCATGGATTCGGTGAACCAAGATAGGAAACTCCCTCTAATTGGATGACGTTGTCGTGTGTCTCAACCGAAACTCTGAGACGGCTGACCCGCTAATGGTTTATAATTAACACTTGTTTCCTTCGGTGTAGGAGCGGATGCCTGAGCCCCAAGTGTCTTCTCTCCCTCAGTACAAAACACTACTTTCTGGCCCGCCTGGTCATAATTATGACACCTCAATGTTGGTAGGCCACAATCACGGTTATAATGGCCTGGTGGCTGCAGTTAAATCACATCACCACCCGGTTTGAAGCACTAAAACCGGATCTTAATTTATGATCACAACCAAACATACGAGACTACTTCTCAATTGGATAGTTAGCTGACTGAGTTCTCTGCTGGTTACATCCCTTATTGCCAGAAAAATTACTGAAGGTCTTCTGTTTCTTATTTTCATTTGTTGTCTCAGTAGCAGCAAAAGAAATAACTTAGTCTAATGCCTTTCCTTGATACTCTTTCGATATAGTGCAAGTGAAACCTGCCATGTAGTGTCGAAGTCTTGGTTTCATCCAGTAAGGGTTGTATATATCAAAGCATACTTTATGCTTGTATTACCTAATTTCCCAGCCTTTATCTATGAGAATATTTTAATTCCTTTCATCACATGTTTTGCATATTTATTCATGCTATGGTTATAAAAATATTGTCTAATTACTTTATATTGTAGATAATATGGTGTATCATGTCACACAGAAGATCACATTATCGGTTCCTTATATAGTAGTAATAATTAGTTCACAACCTATATAACATTAGACCGTTATGTGAAAGGTTGCAGTATATGCTTGAGATTGGTTGGTCTTGACTACTAGCATATATTAGCGTATTCGGTATACGTTGAACAGGATCGAGGTCAGATAGATTCTTCTGTACTGACTATAAGAAGAACGTACATCTCGGACAATTATTATTTCGTAATTCTAGTGATTAATATTTAATTATATATATTTAATATTTATTGTTTTGATTTATCACGGGTGAGAGCCACAATGATGGACTCAATATACTCGATATTTTGGGAAATATTATTATTTATATGAATATTAATATTATAGCTAGAAATCATATCCCGACCAGTCGGGAGTTGATCCTGTCCCTTGAGGCACTCGTAAGAATTATTATATTAAACCCTGCAGGTGTTATTCATTTTCCGATATAATAATAAAGACCGAGTGGTATACTCATGTATAATATATTAATTAATTAAAAGCTGTTAGTAGCTTAAATTAATTAATGGACATGAGATACCTTAAACACGGAAAATAATTAATTCAAAAAGGAGCCCAATTTCGAAATTTGAGATTTTGGTAGGAAGTGCAATATCAACTCTTTAGTGGACTAAGTTGATATTAATAGACCCATAATATTAGGAAGATTCCTAATATGGAAAGATGAGATCTATTGGGAGTCCTTACCTTATCCTCCTAAAGGTCCCTAGAGTAGCCCATAACACCTATAAATAAGACAATGGGGTTGGCCGATTTTTCACTCTTCTTGAACAAGAATTTTAGATTTTTCCTACTTTGTATTTAATTGTGGATCTTGACTTCTGTCTGGACTTCATAATTTAGCTAACACAATATTCTTCTAAATACACAAATATTCCAAAAAAATATAGAGAAAAACTCGTGAGGTAATTCTTGGAGGAATTCGGCCGATCCCATAATGCAGTCCAAGTTTTGATCTGGTAGATTTTTGCCCACACAGCGTCTGAATTTTAGGCGGGATACACTCTCGAAGATCTAAAGGTAGAAATACATGGAGATCAACTAGGATCAAGAAGGGTATCTCGATCGACTCAGAGGAATAATACTACCACTTCGTGTCAAATGTATGAATGATCAATCGTCATGCGTAAATATGTGTATTTAAATTGTTTATTACTCTGTTTAATTAAGTAGTTGACAAGCCTAAATAGATCCGCTATTTATGTTGGTTAGTTTATAAAACCAAATATAAAATCCTATTCCAAATCGCTTCCGCTGTATTTTATATTCCAACACATCCACATGTAAAAGTGGCAGATTTTGTCTCTATCCTCTCTGAGTTATGCCCTTCATATGATTGAGCTGCTGATTATACTCAACTATTGCATGCGACATAGGGATATCCTATGGTTTAGACTCGAAAAAGGATCGGATTCTGACCTCCTGATCTGGCCATGGGAAATACTCGGCCTTCATCAATTCTTTAAACTTCTCCGGAGTAGCAACATGGTCTTAGGGAACAAATACCTACCACAGTTGGCAGCCTCTCTCGTCAGGAAGTACTAAGCAATGGTTTCGTGCCTCTGGACAATCCGCTGCCACAAAAACTTGTTCTTATTGTTAACCCAACTCTCCCAACCAGTTGGATCCGAAGCACCAATAAACTAAAGTGGGTGCATACGAATTACTTCTTGCAACTGGTATTGTTAGACCCGAACCTCACACTACTCATCTAGCTAATGTGATTCAGGCATTACTTGTTAATTGTGTGCTGCTTATGTTCACCAAGGCATGTCATATTTTATCTTATAATACATTTAAAATATATTCAGTAATACTGAACATTTCAATTTAACTTCAATAACCTCAATTTATTGTGGACAATTATCTTTGTATAAAGATGAAAACACATGTCAAGATATTACACTAAACACAGGCGTTAAATCTAGAAGTGCAAAATATGTCAGTGGCGTGTTCGTCGGGAGATGACAATTCTACTTCTTGATTTTAGTCAACACGTGTCCTGAGTCAATTCGGATTGCTGGTTCAAGTGAGTAACTCGTATTTAATCTAATAACACGTGCCAAACACCTCCACTCTTTTTCCATACTCCATAGAATGCAATATGTGGTTGCAACTAAATATTGTGATCTATCTATCTCAAACTTATCTTTTAGTTTATAGCCCTGACTATATCATTTTGATAAATGAGTGTTTTTTATTTATAGTTTTATATGTATAAAATTTTATAAATTTCGATAATAAATTCCTTCACTAATATTTTCAGTACCGTTTGTATAAATAACCGACCTTAATCAATAAAAATGCACCCCGAAATTTCTAGAAAAACCCTAGACCAGCCATCCATGCCCTATATATGGTCCATTTATACAAAGAAATGGTTCAAACAATCCAACAATCGGATCATAACAATCCGAACTGCTCTGTTCTTTCAAGCCTGGTTTTTAGAAGCTATTCGGGGGATTTTTGACATTTCATACTCTAAACCAACTTAACTCACTTATATGAGGGATAAAACCAACCATAATTCCTCATACATGGTCTGAGCTTCATCAAGAAGCTCAGCACTTCGAAAATTCACCAACAATTCACGGAGAATTCATCAAAACACCAACACCTCATATCATTTGACAATCAAGGTGAGTTTCTTTTATTTTCTTCATGTTCTTGAATCTTTCTTGATTATTTTGAAGAAAGTATGGTTTGTTCAGGCCCTTAGACATGTTATATTAAGAATTCATCTATGGATTAACTTTGTGTCTAGTATGGATTTATAGAGCTTAAATCACCAATAGATAGCAAAGAACTCAATTCTACCACCTTTTATATACATCAAAATTTGGTGCAAATCCAACATATATTCAATGAGTAATGAGCTATATACTTCTTGTAAAGGGTTAGGCAATTTCCTTTGTGGAACTTATTATTCCATTAACTTATAGCTAAAGGGTTGTAGTGGGGAAGGATACCATTGAATAAGAACGTATACAATCCCTTAACATATTTAAGATGTGTGTTAATTGATTTCATATGATGAAACACCCCAAAAGTGAGCATAAAACTCAATAGATACCAAATTCGTGCCTATACGAAAATCGGTAACTTTAGAAGTTTAGAAGAGATGTTGAACTAAATCAATTTGCTATAACCCTTAAATGTATTTTATGAAACAAGTTTTAAGTTTATAAGGTCAGATTCACGACCAGTAAGCCACATGTTTGAGCATTTCAAAACTCAAAGTAACTAAAAGTCCATATGCAACTACAATGCATAAATATAGTATTATATGATATATGTGTTCATCCAATATATTTATGTGTGACCAAATTGAATGTTAAGTGATGCATAATCATTAAGTAATGTTACAATATGATGATCATAACATTACATGCCATACATTTAATGAGCACATGCATCCATGTACATAGTCAGAGAATATGTCTTGCATGTACGTCTCTACAATGAGGAAGGAAAAGATTTTATTAATTAACCACTGCTAGTACATCGAGGCATGTGAGACATGCTTATGTGATGTGTGAGCCAGGTGCCTTGTGAGACATTACTTTTGGAGTGTGAGACAGTCGGATGTGGCTCTTGATTTTATGCTCAATGCCTTGTGAGACATTACTTTGGGTGTGTGAGACAGTCGGACTGAGCCATTATGATTATTGGTTATAGTGCAATGTGAGACATTAATTAGGGTGTGTGAGATAGTCGAACTGGAACTTATGATTATTGATGATGTAGAGATCTCTTTTTGGTGTATAACAGTTGAGTCAAGGCCCAAAGAAATAAATGTAAGTGGTGAGAATTGAAATACATGTTCATGTCAAGCATCGCACTTCGTGTCGGATTGCATAGAAGTAGTGATATTATTCCCTTGGCATGCATGACTTTTACTTACTTAGCTTTAGCTCATATAGTTTATGCATTGTAGTTGTTGATACCTTATCACTAGCTTTCGTTTTCATGTCAAACATCGCACTTCATGTTAGATTACATAGTAGTGATATTCTTCCCGTGGCATGCATGACTTTTACTTACTTAGATTTAGCTCATATATTTTATGCATTGTAGTTGTTGATACCTTTTCACTAGCTGGCTGAATTCTTGGAGCTATGGGTTTTGGGAGGTGATGTACATGGATGACGACCTGTAGGTCCAAACCATGGGCTTGTACTATAGATGTGTACTATGTTATCTAGTTAGTTTACATATATATTTTAGTATGACTAATTGCGTGGTTTGATACTTTATGTAATGTTAATAAGGTTTTGGAACTTAATAGTTTGTTTAAATATGGGATTTATGTCGTGGTATGATTAAACTTGGGTAACTATTGGTGTTTGATCTTATTGATACACGGTTCTAATGTTATGCCAAGGACATGAGTTTGATTCGGGTTGAGACATGATGTCTCTAAGTGATGGTGGTGTTAGTTTTGTATATATGTTGTAACAGGTTTTGGGATAGGCCCTATGTTAGAGGAAACTCTGTAAAAAATTCAACCATATTTTATGAATATTATTATGGTATTAGATAGGTTGTATCAAGAGTTAGAAGTGGGACATATCAGAGTGGTATAGAGCATATTTTGCACCATGTAGACTGTCCATGTATACCAACTCAAAACTTATGGAGCGCAACAATAACAATAAGTTAATCTTGTTTCATTTTTATAATGTGTTATATGTTTCATGAATTATGTTGGCCATGTGCAGTTGAGGCTCTAGTCAATAAGTTCTAAAATTATGACAGAAGATAAGAAGTCAAGGTAGTCACAAACAGAATAAGAGGGCAAGTGAAGCAACATCAAATCCACAAGATGATCGGGATATTATCATTCATCCTATGACTGGCCTAGTAGAAAGATATTTCGGAAGCGAACCAGCGACCACCTAACAAGGGACAAATAGAGGTAGTCAGAGAGATATTTCGGAAGCTAAATCCACTGGGATTTGAGGATGCAATATATCCTGTAGGTGCAGAAGATTGGTTGAGAACCTTAGAAAATATGTTTTAGGACAGTGAAGTTCTTGAAGGAAAAAAGGTATTGTGCGCTTCATTCATGCTATGTGGCAGTCCAGCATATTGGTGGGATACAAATAAAAGCATAATGGATGTGGTGACCATGACTTGGGAAAGATTGAAAGAGATATTCAGGAATAAATACTTTACGGCCCTGTATGTGCAATAAAGATGAACGAGCTTATACAGCTAAGGTAGAGAGGTATGACAGTCGCGGACTATATTTGCAAGTTCGAACAACTATCAAGGTTTGTTGAACATGTGGTCAGTACGGGTGCGCTAAAGATAGAGAGGCTTCTTGAAGGGTTAAGACCAGAACTCTATAGAGATATGAGTATGGCTGGATTATAAGGACTAACGTT
This sequence comes from Orobanche coerulescens, assembly GCA_033398695.1. Classification (NCBI taxonomy): domain Eukaryota; kingdom Viridiplantae; phylum Streptophyta; class Magnoliopsida; order Lamiales; family Orobanchaceae; genus Orobanche; species Orobanche coerulescens. Next base: position 54,465,584 of record CM065805.1, on the reverse strand, counting down.
TTCTTAAATTGCTGAGAGAGCACTGGTTGCAGAACAAGTTGAGCTAAAAATTAGACATGCACATGAGGTTCGACGTCGGTTCACAGAAGGACCAGAACAAGGATAGCACTGTAACAGAAATGAAAAGAATAGGCCATATTAGTTTCAGAGATCTAAACCCAAATTTCAACAGTGACGAGGGGAGGAGCAAGGAAATCCAGGTAAATAAGTCAAAAATGATCAGGGTAAATCACCGATACCAACACCTTCTTGCTTAAAATATGGAAGGCAACATACTGGAATCTGTCTTTGGGGAATGGGAATATGTTTCTCATGTGGGTAACCTGGGCATATAGCTGATTTGTACCCGAATAGACCAAAGTCTATGATACAAGAGAGAGCCCCAGCTCGAGCTTTCACCATGGCTCTAGAGGATGCATAAGCGAACTCGTCTGTCATTACACGTAACTTATCTATTTTTGGTATTTCAACATTTGCATTGGTTGATCCTGGAGCGACACGTTCATTTGCATGATTATGTGAGGAAGTTGGATAAAGTACTTGATGAACTTGAGGTGGGGTATTATGTGGTGATTTCTTCTGGAGATTCAAAATAGACTAATAAGGTTTTACGAGCATGTTATATCCCAAAGGAGGTCGAGGACTCTATGTTTGTCTAATTTTGTTAGACATGAATGATTATGACATAATTTTGGGCATAGACTGGTTGTCAAAATATCATGCTACTATTGATTGTCAAATGAAAATTGTGACATTTCAACCACCCAGACAATAATCTTTTAGATTTCTCATGATCTTCGCAATGAAGGCGCGAAAAATAATTTGAGCTGAAGATCCTACTCTGGGAACGACTATTAAATAGTGTTTGTGAAGGATATCTGATAAGTGCAATGAGTATAAAAAAAGAGTATCTCGGTATTAATGAGGTACCAGTGGTCCGGGAATACCCTGAAGTATTTCCCGAGGACCTCCCAGGGCTACCACTAGACTAGTGAGATAGAGTTTGTGATTGACCTACAACGTAGAACAACTCCAATATCCAAATGGCGGTATATAATGGCACCAACCGAGCTAAAAGAGTTGAAGATTCAGTTACAAGAGTTGATAGATAAAGGTTTTATTAGGCATAGTTTTTCTCCTTAGAGAGCACCGGTTCTATTCGTTCGAAAAAAGGGTGGTACTCTATGGATGTGTATAGATTACCGAGATTTGAATAAAGTCACTTTTATGAACAAATATCATTTACCTAGAATTGATGATTTATTTAACCAACTTCACGGTGCATCTATGTTTTCAAAAAAATGATTTGAGTTCGGGATACCATCAACTCAAGATTAAGGTAGAAGATATTCCTAAGACAACATTTAGTATGAGATACGGACACTATGAGATCCTGGTGATGCCAGTTGGTCTGACAAATACCCCAGACCGTTCATAGATTTGATGAATAGGTTATTCAAATATTTTCTGATTAAGTTTGTTATCGTATTCATTGATGACATTATTATATATTCAAAAACTAAAGAGGAGCATGATGCATACTTGAGACAAGTATTGGAAGATTAAAATCCAAGCAACTTTATGCTAATGTGAGTTTTGGCTAGATAAGGTGGTATTTTTAGGACATGTCATATCGAGGAAGGAATCTGAGTTGATCCAAGCAATATTGAGGGAGTTAATAGTTGGCCTAGACCTACAAATCGTTCGGAAGTGCGTTTTATCGATCTAGCATGATACTATCATAGATTTGTTGAGGGATTCTATAAGATAGCTTCACCATTAACACAATGGACTAGAAAGAATGTAGTTTTCAATTGGATAGAGGCCTGTGAATAGAGCTTTCAAGAATTGAAAACGAGGTTAACGTCGGCACCTATTCTCTCAATTCCATTATGAATTGGAGGTTTTGTAATTTGTATTGGTGCTTCAAATAATGGTTTAGGTTGCGTCCCTATGCAGAACGGTAAGGTGATAGTGTATTCTTATGAATACATTTAAGATTTTGATGGTGTCATACCTGTATTCTAATTTTTATTCAAATGTAATGTTCTAAATACTTGGTATTGTAAAGAAGAACCAAATTAGATATCTTCTATAGGACTTTAAAATTAGGCTAAGTGATGATCAAATAGGCTTACGGTTAATCTCGTTCAGCTAAGTATAGCTAAAATAAAATGCCAGTTGAGTATAGCAAGACAGAATATTAGCTGATTATAGCCAAGACATAATCAGCTGAGTATCACCAAGTTAAAATATCATCTAAGTTTGGAATGTAATATCCGGATTTATTACTGTGTATTTCATCTGTATTCGAAACCTGTATTATTCGGATTTGTAGTCTTGATTATTGAAGTATCACATTTCTTGCAATGGCATCTTTGTACATAAGTATAGCAACATGCAAATTTTCTCATGCAAACTCGTGATAGCGCACGCTAAGAATGTAGCTTAACGCGCGCTATCGGCTACTACTAGCGCACGCTACGTATGTAGGAGTTGCGTGCGCTAGATACTGAATTATTGAGCTAGGCGGCTAGCACATGCGCCAGTCGGCACATGGGTCCGGATAAGATTCCCGCGGACGAACCTGGACAGATTTGGAGTCAACGCTTATTAGCGTGCGCTAATTATGTATTGTAGCGTGCGCTAATTAGCTAAAGTACAGAATATTATAAATGAGACAACAACCCATTTTGGCTTACATTTCCTTCATCCATTCTTCATTCTTGAGAGGCCAGAGAGCAATAATTATCCTTCTAACACACTTAGAACACATCTTCTTGATCCTTGAAAATTGGTTATTACTTGTGAGTGATCATTGAAGAGAAGTAACACCTTGGAGTGGCATATAACCAACCGGAGCTGGATCTTACCTTACGGTTCAGTAATTTAGGCATATTAAGGTATGTTCAATCCATCTCTAACCTTAGATTTGGATCATAAGGAATTAAATGATCATGTTAATGAGATATTGAATTTCATTAGTGAATTATTCAACAACATCATGTTTAGAAGATTGGAATGTCTACGATTACGATATTATTGTTGGAACCTTGAAGTTGGAATCCTAGTACTTCAAATGATGAGAGAAACATTCTGAAGTTAGCAATCCGTATGATTTATGTTATCTTTGTGATCATGAATTGGAGGTTATATTATTTTCGGTTATAAGAACTTAAAGGAAGAATCATCTTAGGAAATATTCTTTCGTATAAGTTGGAATTGTTAGTTCACCTCAAGATGAAGCCTGAATGTGTATAATGATAGTAGAATCTGATACATCAACCGGAGATCACCAAACTTCGCATGAGAATTGTAATCAAGACGGATTATGGTGTTATGATGATTATACGTATACTCGCACCTCGAAGTTGTTATTATCCATGAGATCATTCATAAAGGTTATGAACATAACATGAAGTCGGATAACAAACATTAATCAATGAGGAATTCGCTTACTTCATCACCATTTTTATAATCTGCTGCCCTCCAGTGAACTGCCATGCATGCTTAGCGTGTGCTAAGCTACGTGAATTAGCGTGCGCTATCGAGTACGTTTAACGTACGCCACGTTTGGAACTTAGCGTGCGTTAAGTCATCAGGCGAGTCAGTCGGCTGATCAGTGAGGCACTGACCATGCCTGGTTAGCGTACGCTAGACTGTGTGTACTGCGTGCGCTAACGAGTAGCATTAACGTACGCTACATAGGATTCGTAGCGTGCGTTAAGCGATCCAGACAAATTGCATATTAAGGACTTCCTACCGTAATTTTTGAATTGTTAGACGTTCGTACGGCATGAGATGAATTCTATGCTATTTCTTTTGTTAAGGTTCGAGCTTAACACGTGATTGATCGAAGGGGACGACCTTCGAGTATTTTGATATTCGTAGAAGTTTTATTCTTGTCAACGAACCGAGGCAAGTACTCTAACTAGAATTGTTTATATTATGACCATTATGATATGATTGTAATGTGTAAATGTGTTGTGATTATATGTCCACCATGCGCTGATACGACGGGAATCATCATGGGAATCTATAGCTGTGTGCGCTGGATCGTTGGACAGGTAGTTCCACCATGTGTTGGTCCGACGGGATCATCATGGGAATCTATAGCTGTGTGCGCTGGATCGTTGGAATACCATCAGTATGTTGAAACTGTTATGATATGATATGTGTTGTGGATATTTCTCGTTGGAGAAACTTGTTATGATATAATTGTTGATTATATCACTGTTGTATGATTATTGTACTTGTACTAGCATCGTTGTGCTAACCCCTTCGGGGGTGAACATTTGTGTATGTTCAGTATCCAGGAGAGCGGGGAAACAACCACTGGAGATGCATGACAACCAGGGTGCAGAGTGATGTTCCGGCCGGGTTTTATTGTCTGTTGTTTGTTGGTGATTTCAATAAGTACTCGAGTACGTCGTCAGTTTATGATGTTTAGATTTTATTGATGTATTAATAACTCTTCATTGGATATTTGTATTCTCGGTATGGAACCAGACGGTTGTATTTTATTTCAATGATTTCATAAGTTGGTATCTGATATTGTCATTTCATTTATTCAGCCTTGTAAATTCTTATGTAAAGGATTTACGGCGCTGTAATATTCCTGAATATATCGGGGGTGTTACAGAATATGGTATCGGAGCTAAGATTATGGATATCTTGGCCATTGGGTTAAAATAGGGGTCATTTACGTCTTTTGAGGTAACCGGCCGTGAATGACATCACTGCACTGCCTACGTCTTCATGCGAATGGTTCCTAAACTCTATCTCGTTCTTTACATGTTGTGTCTCTTTATACTCGAATATTATAACGATGTTGTTTCCTGTATATTGAGTATTTATGCTTACAGTATGTTGAGAGGTGGACGTGGATGTGGTCGCGGTCGTGGACGCGGACGAAGAAATGCTGAAAGGGAAGTCGCCTTCTAATCAGGTCAGTCATAGCTCAGGCGAGCCGCAACAATCTATTAATAACGAACCAGAACCTGCTGTACCAGAGATCCTTCGTCAAGTGGTGAACCAGATGACTCAATTCGCCCAAGTCGTGGACCGAATGCAAGTGGCGGTGGGACTACAGCAGGGAGAGGGACAGCAAGGGATCCCAGACATGGGGAATCGAGGTGACCGGTGGCTGAAAGAGGTGGGGAAGATGCAACCACCAAAATTCGACGGTATTTCTGAGACTCCCACCTGGGATCATTGGTTGAAGGAACTGGAGAAAATCTTTGCCGGAATTAAGCGCCGACGGCAATCAAGAGCCTCTATCGCGCAATACTTTACGATAGGGAAGCGTCCGAATGATGGGAAGCCATCCTGTAGACCATGATGCCGATTGGACAGAGTTTAAATTGATGATGGAAGCTCGATCGCCTCGTCTGTGAGGAAGCTAAGGTTCGGGAGTTTTCTCCGCTCGGCCTTACGATGTGCCGATATCCTGCAATTAAGACGTTTAACCAGCAGCTGGCATTTGTTCGACATCTAGTCAGAACAGATGCAGAAATGATGATCCATTTTGATATGAGGATGAAACCAGAAATCGAGAGGTACATGTCTGGTTTTGAATGTACCACACTCCGTCAATACTAGGATAAGGCGTTGGCGTATGAGATCAAGGAAGCAGCTATGGAGAAATTTTCGGAATCCAAGAAGCATAAAATCTCTGGCACTTTTACAGAGCACAAGAGCAGCGGGCCCCGCAAGGCCCAGTCATCTTTTCATTCTTTCAAGAAACCTATGCACCAATCTAAGAGCGGAAAGAATTTCGGAACAATGTCAGCTACGACGGATACAGCTAGGAAGTGCTTTAACTGTGGTCGCCCAGGCCACCTTTGGCATGATTGTTTGCACACTCCAGTTACATATTTTGATTGCGGACAGGAAGGGCACTGTGCAATGTTTTGCAAGGATGCCACCAAGTACAATGGAACCCGTTCATCGCAGCCAGTTCAGAAGGAAGCTAGTATCAGCGAGCAGCGGCAAAGTGTTCGAGATGCCTCAAAATTTTGGCCGTGGACGAGGCGAGAGGACAATGGGACCGAAAGGGGACATCGAGTGTCGGATCTGTTCCCCCACGTGCATGCGAGATGAGGAGGACGACGATCGTGATCTTTGCTTTGTCGCATCGTCTTGTCCAGATCCTTTCCCAGCCAGTTAGCGTTTTATTCGATACAGGAGCTACGCATTCTTTTATATCCTTGTCTTGTGTAAATCGTTTGAATATTTCTGGTTTTCATACTTGTGAACCTTATGTTCTTGGTTTACCGAGTGGAGAGAGGATTGTTGGGAACTTAGAGACTAGAGATTTCCCTGTATCATTTGGGGGTAGGGAGTGGCTCTCAAATCTAATTGTGATAGAAATGCAAGGAGACGACCTGATAGTCGGAGACAATTGGCTTAATCGATATGGAGCTATTGTAATCTACCGAAGGAGGAATATTTCACTGATTCTTGACGATGGCTCCGAAGTACTATTTGAGGGATGGAAACCAGGAAGTTCAGGAAAGTTGATCAAAGCAATGAAAGTTGTCAAATTGCTGAAACAGGGCTGTACCGGATACTGGTGTTATTAAATGAAGAGAGAAGACGAAATTGTAGAACTTTCATCCATTCCCGTTGTTAATGAATTTCCAGATGTATTTCCTGACGAGTTACCTGGACTCCCTCCACGACGGGATGTAGAATTCACCATTGAGTTGGAACCCGGAGCTGCACCAATTTCTAAGGCGCCATATCGTATGGCACCTACTGAGATGTATGAACTGAAAAAGCAGCTGGAGGAGTTACTGGACAAAGGATATATCCAGCCAAGCATTTCGCCCTGGGGAGCGCCAGTTCTTTTTGTCCGAAAGAAGGATGGATCGCTTCGACTGTGTATCGATTATCGAGAACTGAACAAGATGACGAATAAGAATAAATATCCATTGCCACAGATTGATGATTTATTTGACCAGTTTCAAGGAGCAACAGTATTTTCTAAAATCGATCTGAGATCAGGGTATCATCAGCTGAGGATTAAGGAATCTGATGTTCCGAAATCAGCGTTCAGAACTCGCTACGGACATTATGAGTTTGTAGTGATGCCGTTTGGTCTCACTAACGCACCTGCTGTATTCATGCAATTGATGAACCGAGTGTTCATCGAATATTTGGATAAATTTGTGGTCGTGTTCATTGATGACATTCTAGTGTATTCTAAGAGACCGAAAGAGCATGCTCAGCATTTGCGGATTGTATTTGAACTTTTGAGAAGCGAGCAATTGTACACCAAACTCTCTAAGTGTGAATTTTGGCTGAAGAAAGTAATGTTCCTCGTCCATGTGGTATCAGCTAAAGGAGTCCGAGTAGACCCTCAGAAAATCGAAGCAATTATGGATTGGAAACCTCCAAAGAATGTGAAAGAAGTCCGAAGCTTCATAGGACTTGTTGGGTATTATCGTCGATTCGTGGAAGGGGTTTCTAAAATTTCCCGCCCACTTACTCGACTCCTGCAGAAAACTCAAAAGTTTGAGTGGAACAAGTCGTGTCAGACTAGTTTTGATGAATTAAAAGAGAGATTGACGGCGGCACCAATTCTATCACTTCCACAGGGAACTGGAGGATTTATAGTTTACAGTGATGATTTGAACCAAGGACTCGGGTGCGTGTTGATGCAGAATGACAAGGTGATCGCTTATGCATCGCGACAGCTGAAACCTTATGAAGTGAATTACCCAACACATGATTTGGAGCTAGCAACAGTAGTTTTTGCTTTGAAGATCTGGAGGCATTATCTGTACGGGACTCACTGTCAGATCTTTACGGATCACAAGAGTCTCAAATACATCTTCAGTCAGAAAGAATTGAACATGCAGCAAAGAAGATGGTTAGAACTGATTAAGGACTATGACTTGGAGATTTTGTATCATCCAGGCAAAGCGAATGTAGTGGTCGATGCACTCAGCCATAAGCATGTTTCTATTCAGATGCTGGAGACGCTGACCTCCCAACTTAGCCTTCAACGAGAGATGATTCGAGAAGGAATTGAAGTGTGGTTACAAAGAGTCTAAGGACAACTGTGCGTGATGGAAATAACTTCATCATTAACCGAAGAAATCAAATCTAGACAGGCAGATGATCTTCTGATGATTCGGTTACGTGATGAAGTGATCAAGGGGAAGGCCCCTGGATTCGTAATTCATGATGACGGAGTTTTGAGATTTCAGAACCGACTCTGCGTTGTCGATATCGATGTTCTGAAACAGACAATTATGAAGGAAGCTCACAATTCGCCCTATTCTATCCACCCGGGCACCAATAAGATGTATAAGGACTTGAAGCAGAATATCTGGTGGGGCAACATGAATAAAGATGTAGCGGACTATGTTTCGAAATGCTTAACTTGTCAGCAGGTTAAGATCAAGCATCAACGACCTGCCGAAATGTTGAAGCTGCTCCCGATTCCTGAATGGAGGTGGGAGGACATATCGATGGACTTTATCACTAGTATGCCGAGAACCAATACAGGAATGAACATGATTTGGGTGATAGTTGACCGTTTAACCAAATCAGCTCACTTTCTAGGCATGAAGGACACGTGGGGACCAGAGAGGTTGGCACGAGTATTTATTTCGGAGATAGTTCGATTGCATGGTACGCTGAAGACCATTGTTTCTGATCGAGACGGCCATTTTGTGTCTCACTTTTGGAGCAGTTCATAAGGCCTTGGGAACCGAATTAAACTTCAGCACAGCTTATCACCCGCAGACTGATGGACAATCCGAGAGGACTATTTAAACGGTGGAAGATATGTTGAGGGCTTGTGCCTTAGATTGGTCAACTGATTGGGAAGTTCATCTACCGTTGATTGAATTTACCTACAATAATAGTTGGCATGCTTCCATTATGATGGCACCGTTTGAGGCATTATACGGGAGAAGATGTTGATCACCCCTATGTTGGGACGATTCATCAGACTTGATCGGGACAGAACCAGAGTTGATCATACAAACTCGAGAGAAGATAGCCTTGATTCGTTAAAGGCTGTTGACTGCCCAGAGTCGCCACAAATCTTATGCAGACGTACGTCGTCGCCCATTGGAGTTCAATACTGGAGACCATGTACTTTTAAAGGTTTCTCCTACTCGGGGAATCTTCCATTTTGGAAGAAGGGGAAAGCTGAGTCCGAGATATATCGGACCATTCGAGATCCTTGAGAGAGTTGGAGAGTTGGCATACAGATTGGCTTTGCCACCGTCATTGTGCCATGTTCATAACGTGTTCCACATATCCCAGTTATGGAAATATATACCAGATCCTAGTCATGTCATTGATTTCGGCGAGATCGAAGTCGCTCATGATGGGACATTTGAAGAAAGACCGGTCAAGATACTCGAGAGTCGAGTTAAGCAGTTGAGGAACAAACCAATCGTTTTGGTCAAAGTTCAATGGTCACACCATGCAGTGGAAGAAGCCACATGGGAAACGGAAGATGGCATGAAGTCCAGATATCCCGAGTTATTTTCGTCTTGAGTTTCGGGACGAAACTCCTTTTTAGTAGGAGAGTATGTAATATCCGGATTTATTACTGTGTATTTCATCTGTATTCGAACGCTGTATTATTCGGATTTGTAGTCTTGATTATTGAAGTATCACATTTCTTGCAATGGCATCTTTGTACATAAGTATAGCAACATGCAAATTTTCTCATGAAAACTCGTGATAGCGCACGCTAAGAATGTAGCTTAACGCGCGCTATCGGCTACTACTAGCGCACGCTACGTATGTAGGAGTTGCGTGCGCTAGACACTGAATTATTGAGCTGGGTGGCTAGCACATGCGCCAGCCGGCATATGGGTCCGGATAAGATTCCCGCGGATGAACCTGGACAGATTTGGAGTCAACGCTTATTAGCGTGCGCTAATTATGTATTGTAGCGTCCGCTAATTAGCTAAAGTGCAGAATATTATACATGAGACAACAACCCGTTTTGGCTTACATTTCCTTCGTCCATTCTTCATTCTTGAGAGGCCAGAGAGCAATAATTATCCTTCTAACACACTTAGAACACATCTTCTTGATCCTTGAAAACTGGTTATTACTTGTGAGTGATCATTGAAGAGAAGTAACACCTTGGAGTGGCATATAACCAACCGGAGTCGGATCTTACCTTACGGTTCAATAATTTCGGCATATTAAGGTATGTTCAATCCATCTGCAACCTTAGATTTGGATCCTAAGGAATTAAATGATCATGTTAATGAGATATTGAATTTCATTAGTGAATTATTCAACAACATCATGTTTAGAAGATTGGAATGTCTACGATTACGATATTATTGTTGGAACCTTGAAGTTGGAATCCTAGTACTTCAAATGATGAGAGAAACATTCTGAAATTAGCAATTCGTATGATTTATGTTATCTTTGTGATCATGAATTGGAGGTGATATTATTTTCGGTTATAAGAACTTAAAGGAAGAATCATCTTAGGAAATATTCTTTCGTATAAGTTGGAATTGTTAGTTCACCTCAAGATGAAGCCTGAATGTGTATAATGATAGTAGAATCTGATACATCAACCGGAGATCACCAAACTTCGCATGAGAATTGTAATCAAGATGGATTATGGTGTTATGATGATTATACGTATACTTGCACCTCGAAGTTGTTATTATCCATGAGATCATTCATAAAGGTTATGAACATAACATGAAGTCGGATAACAAACATTAATCAATGAGGAATTCGCTTACTTCATCACCATTTGTATAATCTGCTGCCCTCCAGTGAACTGCCATGCACGCTTAGCGTGCGCTAAGATACGTGAATTAGCGTGCGCTATTGAGTACGTTTAACATATGCCACGTTTGGAACTTAGCGTGCGTTAAGTCATCAGGCGAGTCAGTCGGCTGATCAGTGAGGCACTGACCATGCCTGGTTAGCGTACGCCAGACTGTGTGTACTGCGTGCGCTAACGAGTAGCATTAACGTACGCTACATAGGATTCGTAGCGTGCGTTAAGCGATCCAGACAGATTGCATATTAAGGACTTCCTACCGTAATTTTTGAATTGTTAGACGTTCGTACGGCATGAGATGAAGTTTTATTCTTGTCAACGAACCGAGGCAAGTACTCTAACTAGAATTATTTATATTATGACCGTTATGATGTGATTGTATTGTGTAAATATGTTGTGATTATATGTCCACCATGCGTTGATCCGACGGGAATCATCATGGGAATCTATAGCTGTGTGCGCTGGATCGTTCGACAAGTAGTTCCACCATGTGTTGGTCCGACGGGATCATCATGGGAATCTATAGCTGTGTGCGCTGGATCATTGGAATACCATCAGTATGTTGAAACTGTTATGATATGATATGTGTTGTAGATATTTCTCGTTGGAGAAACTTGTTATGATATAATTGTTGATTATATCACTGTTGTATGATTATTGTACTTGTACTAGCATCGTTGTGCTAACCCCTTAGGGGGTGAACATTTGTGTATGTTCAGGATCCAGGAGAGCGGGGAAACAACCACTGGAGATGCATGACAACGAGGGTGCAGAGTGATGTTCCGGCCGGGTTTTATTGTCTATTGTTTGTTGGTGATTTCAATAAGTACTCGAGTACGTCGTCAGTTTATGATGTTTAGATTTTATTGATGTATTAATAACTCTTCATTGGATATTTGTATTCTCGGTATGGAACCAGACGGTTGTATTTTATTTCAATGATTTCATAAGTTGGTATCTGTTATTGTCATTTCATTTATTCAGCCCTGTAAATTCTTATGTAAAGGATTTACAGCGCTGTAATATCCCCGAATATATCGGGGGTGTTACATGGAAAAGATAAAATATCAGTTGAGTATAGGCAAGACAGAATGTCAACTGAGTTTGGCCAAGACAAAATTTCAGCTGAGTATCGCCAAGTCAGAATATCAGCCGAGTATTGACAAATCATTAGTCGAGTATGACCAAGACAATTCAATCAGCTAAGTATGAACGTCAAAATACTTAGACTAAATTCAGCAAGTATTAATCAGTTGTGCCCATGTCAGTTAATGTTGAAAAGTCAACAATGACAAAAAATCACATGCACACACAAATAAAGTCAAGTAGACAATATGAATGATTCTATCAAGTTGAGGAATAAAATATTCCTCGAGATTTGCGCCCTGAAGACTTCTTATTATAGAAATCAAAGAAAACGGTGCGCAACCGCATATATTCAAAATGGTTAGATTTGAAGATAGAATAAAGCCATGCAAAAGAGGTGTAATGAAAAACTAAGAAGTCAACTCTCCAACATACCAATTTGTTTAAAGGATGCAACGGCTACGAATGAAGTACTATAAATCTCTGAAGAGTTCTTGAGCAGAAGAACGATGCTATTAACACCTAAAAGCAATCAATGCAAACAAAAGCAATATACTTTACAAGCATCATGAAAAGCTAAGATCATAAAGATTCAAATCCTAAGAAGCTCTTAGAAGTTGCACAAAACAAACACTCTTGTCCTAAAGAATTGAGTAGGGGTACTTTCTTGAACGAGGTTCTTGAAAGTTGAGGTTGTGAGGCATTCACGGATTCTAGATTGGAAGGTGATAAACAACCTGAGAGTTGTGAGGCATCCATAGGTTTTCGGTCAGGAGGTGACAAGCAACCAAGGGAAGGAGTTACCACAGCCATAGATTTTTACTGGCTGAAAGCTACAGTAATTATATTCATTGTAACCATCAAACGTTATAGTGAATTTATGTCCAAGTGGATTGGAGATAAGTGGACTAGAGGATTACCCCACCTCTGAAACCACTATAAGTGATGTGTTATTTACTGTTTTAAGCATCACACTTAACTATGCATTAAAAGTCAACTAAGTCTTCCGCATATTATTTTTTAGCTGACTCCTGAGTTGTACCTAGATGGGATTTTAACTAAGTTTAAAGATCAGCTAAGTTTAAAGATCATCTAAGTTTACCTATCTGCATACATCACAGTTGAGTTTTTTAAACCAGCTAATTCAAAGTTTTTAAAAGTCTATTCACCCCCTCCCCCCCATCTCTAGACTTTTACCATATGTACTTGTGACCTACAAGTGGTATCAAAGAGGTTGGTTCATAGACCTCATAATTGGTAGTCACAGAACCAGATCCATACTTACATATAATTCACTAATATCTCATATTAAGATGGAGCACATGCATCTGGACTCCCTATTTTCTCTATTGATGATTATGGTCTCTGGAAGATAAGAATGCAGGCACACCTATCATTTATTCACGACGACATGTGGAGCATTCTTGAAGAGAGTCATATCATCTACATGAAGGACAATAATGCTGAAGAAATCTCAGCTGGGAAACCAAAGCAGATTCCCAAGACTAGGTCAGAGCTGACCACTAATGAAAGAAAGCTGGCCAATCTTGACAATCGGTCCATGGATGTTCTACATCAAACTCTTGATAAAGCCAACATGGTCAAGATCAAAAATTGCAAAAACACCAAAGAAATCTAGGACACATTAGCAGTAATGTGTGAAGGAACAGAATTAATCAAGGAAAATAAGTTATCAATTGTTACCCAAAAATTTGATAACTTCAAATGAAGGATGGAGAAACCATAGACAATATGGATACCAGATTCACAGAAATCATGAATGAGATCAACCCTCTCGGAAAAACTTGTCGCAATCGAGAGATGACACTAAAGGTTCTAAGGTCTCTTACCCCATAATGGAGCATGAATGTCGTAGCTATAAAGGAAACAAAGGAGCATAACAGAATAAAGATCAAAGAGCTATTCTCAGACCACAAGGCATTTGAGTTTGAATTCCCTTGCTCATCATCCAGTGAGCCAGCTGAGAAAGGAATTGCCTTTGCAGCCGAGTCCCCTGCAAGAAATCTAGCTGTAGTTATTCCTCCCATTCCTCTGAACTTTGACGAAAAAATGGCATTCATCATACAAAGATTTGGAAACTTCAGAAAGAATTACTCAAAATATAAGAAGAACAACAAGGAGACTCCCAAAAGAAACCAAAAAGCTGGAAATTGAAATGTGGAATACTACAACTTCCATAAGACATGTCACATTCAATACGATTGTCATGACCTAAAGAAAGAAGAAGAAAAGAAAGACACAGGCAGAAAGAAGACAAGAGAAAAGCTCTATTTGAAGAAGACCAGACACTTGAGAATGTGGAATCAAGTGGTGGATTTTTTTCAGAAGATGAAGATGACTACAACTGCATGATGGCCAATACTGTTGATGAAGAGGTATCATCTAAACCACAACCTTCAAAATATCTTAGTTCACATATATTTGAAGACCTTTAATTCTCTCAAATAATTAATAAAAAAATTGGAAAATATAAAAACAACACACCTAGTTGTGTCAGCTGAGAACACTCAACTGACAATTGAGAAAGTGCAGCTGAAAATGATTTAGACAAACTCAGCCAAGATACAGATAACTTCAAAATTAGTTAGGATAAAAACAACATAGCCATGGCCAAAATAAATAGACTAACAATCTTAAACAATGAAAAATCAGGTGCAATCATATTGATGCTGAGCTTACAAAGCTTAAATATCTAAACTATGCTCAAGTTAAAGAAATAACATCACTCAAAGCATCAAAAACATTAGAAGAATTATGCACTAATGAAAGACCTCTATATTTAAAGTTAGGTCTTGGATATAATCCTAATACTCCCTCATTTCAAAACTACTTTTGTAAAAGGAGAAACCAGTGTACACAGTGCCGAAACTTTCCAAAATAGGCAGCAGTCGGGTCAAAAGTTTAGGCAACAGCCAAGAATATTTAGCTGCAGCCAAGACAGTCTAGGCAGCAACCAAGACAAATGACTAGGCAATGGCCAAATCAGCATCAGCATCCTGGACATTTTCAAAAATTATTTTACTATCAAAATTCCCATAAAACAAACTTCAACAGGGAAAAGGTAGATGGAAACCTCAAGGTATTCCAAGATTTCAAAATCATAAGGTGTGGAGACCTTAAAACTTTTATAACTGGTCTCATCTAATATTTAACCATGGTTCACACCAAGCATATAATATACCTTATCATGTGCACAATTCATATAGAGGATACAATAAAAATAACTATGCACATTATAATAGATAGCAAATCAACTCTCATAACTAGAGAAGAAATAATTTCTTCTATAAATCCACTAACTCTAGAGGACCCATTCAGATCTGGGTACCTAAATCGATTGCAGAAAAAGTGAAAGGATTACTATGCAGCAGCCACATAATCACCAATAGAAAGTGAGGAATGTACATATGACTGGAAATAAAAAGATATAGTCATGCTATACCAAGAAAAGAGGCCTATGTAACCTATGGAGATAGGTCATTTGGACAAACCAAAGGACATGTAAATCTGCACAGTGGAAACATTGTCATAACAAAAGTGCTGTATGTCAAAGGACTTAAGTACAATCTCCTAAGCGTAAGCCAGTCCTGTGATGAGAACAACCTAGTAGTCTTCACCAAATGGACATCTATGGTGATTGATCCCCAAACTGGAGAAGTTAAACTACAAGGCTACAGAAGAAGGGATGTCCATTTGATATACTGGAAAATAAACACACCCAATGCATGTTTCATATGAAAGACTCTAGCTGAAAGTGGATGGTTATGGCACAAGAGACTAAGCCATCTAAATTTTAAGGCGCTCAACAAATTAAGCTCACAAAACCTAGTCAAGGGTCTCCCAGAAGGAATATATAGGAAAGAGACTCTTTTTTATGCATGCCAGAAAGGAAAACAAATTATAGCTTCATTCAAATCAATACAACCTACCACTCTAACCAATAGAGTGCTGGAACTATAATACCCGAGATCTTTGCTTCGGTTCGTTGTGTTTTCTGTGGGTTATCGGATTGGCGTTGTACATGTCTTTGGAATTTTGTGCCATGTTTGGGTGTGTCATGAGTGTACACATATTTGATTTCGATTCAGATTTTTGCATGAATTTTTGGTTCATTGTAGTGTAGCGCACGTTACTAAGTGGTGTAGCGCGCGCTACTATGCCGCGGTTAGCGCACGCAATGTGGATTGTAGCGCACACTAATTGGTAGTTCAGAGGCAGTCTAGGAGATACTGGACTGGGACTGGAGTCTCGCTAGATCATGCTAAGTTTAGTAGTTAGCGCACGCTATCGTCCGTCTTAGCACACGCTATTTGTCCGTTCTATCGCATGCTACCTAGTAAGTGTGGAACTATCCATAAGCCACTGGACTTGATTCGTGATTCGTTAGCGCATGCTACACATATTGTCTAGCGCACGCTAACAACATTCGGGCATAAGGTGCAGGAAGCGTAGACCCCATTAACGCACGCTAATGTAGTATGTTTAGCGCACGTTAATAACAGTCCAGCATAAATACAGGACAATAGCTTTACTTCGTATTTTCTCATTCTTTCTTCATCTTTTTCTGTCGGGCCGAGTTCCAGAAGTGATTTTGGAAAATCTTCATCATCAAGCTTCATCTTTGGGTGGATTTATATGTGTTCAACATCATCTAATCATCTTCTTTGTTCGAATCAAGGTTTTCTCTTCTTAGAACCCTAGTTGTGCCATTTTAGGGACTTTTTTCCTTGATTCATTGATTTACTCCGAGGTGGATAAATTGGTTAAGTAATTCGTGTTGTCTTGGTCGTGATCTTCGGATTAGAAACTCGTTTATCGATTTTATTTCATCTGGAACATGATTTTCGATTTCTTTGAGTAACCTTCGAACCCTTGTTGTTCTTCGTGTCGATTTGGGTTTCAGTTAGTGTTGTTGATTCGTGGTGATGTTATTCTAGTAGTGTTCGTGGGGCTATCAGATTCTTGGTCACTTTTGGAAGTTCAGGGCATGCTCGACCCCGTTCGTCGTTCCGTTGCTCGTGGTTTTGAGGCAAGTATCTTGCCCAAATGTTTCGTATTCCGTAGATATAGTAGTTGGTATGTGATGGTATGTGTTACTTGAATGCTTGTAATCAATTCCCCTAAAGCCTCAGTATATGTCCAAAATTGGTTTCTACTGAGATAACTCATATGCCTTGTGAATGAATATGCTTTTCTGAACATGTGTATTTGTGGAGTGAGTATGGATATATTGTGTTTACATTTAGTGGATGTAGTAGTCTTTCATTCACTTGCCAAGGATTTAATGTTGGTACGTGTACTCGTTATATGAATATGTGATATTATGTGATATGGTCCGTGACTTCTATGTAAAGAGGTTGTGATGTTAAGAGTTGCTTGGAAATGGTACTTCCTTGTTGTTGTGTGATTGTGTAAAGTGATGTGCCACTGGATAAGATTGTTAAATCTATGGGATCCGTCCTTGATAGTACGGATCGAGCGTAACCATGGAGTATCCAATCGGGTATGTCTTGCAGAGACTCCGAGGTTCGTGGCTTGCTAGCCTGATGCCGGGATAACTTGTGGGGTTATCCAAACCGGGTATGTCGATGCGGAGACTCCGAGGTTCGTAGCTTGTTAGCGCGATGCCGGGATAACTTATGGTTGTGGTTTGGTTGTGTGACGTACGTGTCATGGGTTGCCCAATCGGGTATGTCTCATGGAGGCTCTGAGGTTCGTGGCTTGCTAGCCTGATGCCGTAATAACTATGAGCGTATGTCATAGTTGTGGTTATGTCACTATTGTCACGGTGACATGCGATATTATGTGGTTTCCCATGGGGTTATTCACTCGGGTATGTTATATGGGAGCATCTGAGGTTCGTGGCTTATTAGCACGGGACGCGAATAATCCTTGGGAACATGTTGATATGGATGATTGTGTCATGGACCCCGTATTTTGTGATCGGAAGGGTGTGATTCGGTCATGGACCCCGTGTTTTGTTATCGGAATTATATTTTGGAAAAATGATCTTTGGACTGTGTCCCCAAGTGGTTTCGATAAGTGAGAAAACTCAAATGTTTTCAAAACTCCTGAGAATTTAAAATGTTTTCTCGAAAATGTATATTGAGTTTCATTCCTGCCTTTCATGGTTCAAACGGTTTTATTCAAATGAACTATCTTGGGAAATCTTTCGCTATGTCTTACAGGTTGACTGTTCTTAACTGTTATATTCTCGGAATATGTAGTGTATGGCTCGTATTTGCACTTTATACTTGCACTAGCAAAACGGTGGAGTTTTGTTAACCCCCTAGTAATCGGGGGGTGGATATTTGTATTGCGTCCAGGTACCTGCAGGTTATTGGGGAGCGAATCACAGGATCGGTACGAGGGATGATGGAATGACGACGATACTAATCACATGAAGAACAGTGTTGAGTATTTTGGTCAAGTCTTGTTGTTTTATCTTTTGGTTGTGGTGTTTTCCCGTCTTACGGCAGTGTTGATGTATTCTGACCCCCTGCGTGGGTATGAGTTGTGAGAAAGAGTTATGTATATGTAAGTTGTATGTTGTAGCAAAAGACCAAATGGGTCTAATGGTTCGTTATTTAGCCATGTCGGCATGTATTGTGTTGTTTTGGTTTATGTATTTAGCCTGGTAGATCCTCACGGAGAGGGTCTGCGGCGCTGTAATATTCCCAAGTGGTTTGGGAGTGCTACATAATATGGTATCAGAGCTTAGGTTGTGGAATCTAGGCTGTCGGGTTGAGTTGTGTGTTGTCGAGTCTTGTCTTTGCGGATTGTGTCTGACTGAGTTGTGTCGCGACGCGTCATCTGAGATGTCGATTGTGATTAGTATCAAGGTGCAGCCATCATCTTCGTGCGACCTGTGGATGTAAGTCTCCCTACTATATTGTGTCGTGTTATACGAGCTTGTGTGATTCTATGTTGCGAAGCGGTGTTTACATGTGAATTGTGAATACGTGATCTATGTTTGTTTGATTCTTATATTGTGCTAGAATGAAGAGTGGTGCCGGTGTATATGTATTTATATATATTTGTATAAATCGTTTTTAAAGGGATAATGGTTTTAGTATTGTTACGCAAGAAAAGTTCATTAGTGTGATATTTTAAAGCTTTAAATGTTTTTGGGGAGTCACGTAAATTTTATTTTTAAACATCCTTCATAGGAAGGAAAAGTTTGATTTTCGTATGATGACCTCAAGGTCGAAAATTTTTGAGGATTCAAACTACCGATATTTCATTTTCAGCTTGCATTATAAGTTTTCAAAACGCGATTTTTAAACTCAAATGAGGTCTACAAAATTTACCTAAGACGTGACTCTCGCTTTTAACTTTTCATTTTCAAGATTGTCAGTCAGAAGTTTCTGAAATGTGGTGATGATGTTATCGTTGTTTGGGCATCAGTGCTCGGAATTGTGATTAAAATGGTGGTGTGAACGATGAGACGTTCGGTATGTAGTCGTTGAGATAAGCCCTCCTTAATGAGAGGTGAAAATTCTCATTTTAAATGTTAATTACCTTTTGATGATTGCTCATGTGATATCGTTATTATGTGAGCCGTTGACGTTTGGATTTGTATGTTGTTGTTTATTTGCAACCTTGGATTCTAGTATTGCTTGGTTCACAATAATGTGTGGCTGATTAGAGCAGTTAGTGCACGATAGGTGTGAAGCTAGCGCGCGCTAATATGGTATGGCTAGCGCACGCTAAATCTTTGTTGTAGTGCGTGCTTATGAGTCTGGTCAGAAGCTATGGAACTGCAGTTTAGCACTTAGGTATAACTTTTGCGATCATTAGATCGATCATCTGTGACCGTGTTCTGTGTGTGTTAACTGGTGATGACAATTGTTGTGCGTGATTATGTGTTATGATTTTTCATTGCGCTAGGTGGTTACTTGTTAGTATGCTGAGGGGCAGAGGTCGTGGTCATAACCGTGGTACAGATGGACATGGTGATTGTAACGCCCCAACCCGATAAGGGTAGAAGCGTCACTTTATGGTGACATATTAGATACAACAGATTCAAATCAAACAGCGAAAGTCTTAAATAAAATTTATCAAAAGAGTATCAAAAGGGGACTAAAACAACACCAAGTGTCCCCGAAACCAAACAAAATAAAGTACGATACAAATATCCAAAATCCGGAAATAACGATAAGGAAATAAAGTTCATTATTTAAATAAGGCTATAGGGTAATCCACTCTCTCTCATCCCCAAGCTAATAACCCCGCTCCTAGCTTAAGTACCTGCCACCTGGAAAAGAAAAGCGGCTGAACATAAAAAGCTCAGTGAACAGATATAAAGCAAATAATAAAACAGATCAAACGAAATAAGATAATCAAAGGAATGCGAAGATAGAATACATATGGTGTCAATGGATAATCAAAAAGGATATCAAAGTTTAAGTATAAAGTGTATGAATGTGGATTCAGTATTTTACCCCAGGCCCAAACAAATATCCAAACAAATAGTAGCCCAATGGAGTGATCAACTTCCAAATGTGATTCAAAGCCACCATCTAGAAGAATTGAATTCAACATTCAACCATCCAATCATTCAACATTCAACCATCCAACCATTCAACATTCAACCATTCACATTATCATTTCATATTGTATTTTTCTCTATAAATAGATTACTCTCCTATGTATTAAATCATCTGAAGTTAAGAAATAAATTGAGTGTGTTTAGAAAAAGAGTTCTCTCTTGTTTCTATCTCTTGTTTCTATACCATATTGGTACCGGAGCAAGTTCTTAGATCCCGGAGTTAAGTTTGAGTGAAAAAATCAACGGAAAGTTGAGTGTTTTTTGGTGAGAAAGAGTCGTCTGCCAAAAACTCCACTTTGCGGCCATATTTTCACAAAATTAATGCCGCCATCACGTTCGCAACGTCGAAAAACCTTGGGAACCCAAGTTTTGCGTCCAGCGGAGCCTCCACCCGCTGCCACGAAGGTCACCGCAAAATTCGCCGGAAAATTTCTCGTAGCCGGAAAATCCGCCGGAAAAATTCCAGTGGCCGGAAAGTGCAGAGCTGCTGTCGGAAAAACTGTCGGAAATTTTAGGTTGAAGACGACGACACGTCACCATCCACATCATAGTGCCACGTCACACCGTCAACCACTCTCTTCACGCCACGTGTCAAGAGAGCTACCTTAGTGCCACCTCAATGCCACGCCACCTCACTGCCACCTCACTGTGACATCATCAGTCAAAGTTTGACTAGTCATAGTCAGAGTTGACCCGAAAAAAAGAAAAAACCTCCACATGAGAAACAAATGTTTTACAATTTTATTCATTTTGCAACATGCCTCCGCGAAGACAACCTCTACAAGACATTGAAATGGCGAACATTCGGAGACAAATTCAGGAATTACAAGACGCGTTGCAGGCCCAACAAGTCTTATTAAATGAACGCCAACAACAGTTAGAAGATGAAAACTCTTCCAGTGATTCTTCAGCACCTAGAAACCGACGTCCCCAAAGACCGCCGATTAGACATGATGACATCAAAGTTGACATTCCTGACTTTGAAGGTAGACTTCAACCGGATGATTTCATTGATTGGCTTCATACAGTCGAAAGAGTGTTTGAGTACAAGGAGATTCCAGATGAGAAAAAGGTAAAAATTATTGCTGTGAAGTTAAAGAAACATGCTTCTATTTGGTGGGAAAATCTTAAGAAAAGGCGAGATCGAGAAGGAAAAAGTAAGATCAAGACATGGGAGAAAATGCAAAAGGAATTAACCAGAATGTTCCTTCCTCCTCAATATTACCAAGATAAATTCATCCAACTGCAAAATCTTCGTCAGAAGAATTTATCAGTCGAAGATTACACAAGAGAATTTGAGAAGCTGATGATGTAGTGTGATATACAAGAAAAAGAGGAGCAGACCATTGCTAGATATCTTGGAGGATTAAACACCGATATTGCTGATCGTGTTGAACTTCAACAATATTGGTCATTAGAAGATGTTATTCATCTTGATATACGAGTAGAGAAGCAATCACCCAAAAGATAAACTTATAGAAGTTTCTCTCCATCAAACCAACCACCTTACACCCGCAAAACACCCACCAACCAACCAAGTTCCTCCAACCAACCCATTGTCAAAACCCACTTCTACTGAAAACAAAACCAAGGCCATCAAATGTTTAAAATGCGAAGGTTTTGGTCACATTGCCTCCAACTATCCAAACCGAAGAACTATTACAATTATCAAAGGAGAAGCCTATGAAGTATCTGAGGAAGACGAGGCTCGAGAAGAATCCGAAGGAGAAAAGGATATAGATCCAATATATGATGAAGAAATTACTGTTGCTGACCATGGTGAATCTTTAGTAATCAGACGGAGTCTACATACAATGACCACAAACGAAGAACCTTGGTTGAGGCGAAATTTTTTCCACACCTGTTGCACTTCCGCTAAAAAAATTTGTGATGTCATTATCGACAATGGAAGTTGCGAAAATGTCATTTCGAGTTACATGGTAGAAAAGTTGGATCTACCAACCCAGATTCATCCACACCCCTACAAGTTACATTGGCTCAATAAAGGAAGTATAGTAAAAGTTGACAAACGATGCCTTGTGACATTTTCGATTGGTCAGAAGTACCAGGATCAAGTTTGGTGTGATGTTGTGCCTATGGATGCCTGTCATCTTCTCCTAGGCAGACCATGGCAGTATGATCGTCGAGTACTTTATGACGGTTATGCAAACACCTACTCTTTTGTTAAAGATGGGGTAAAAATAAAGCTAGCTACTCTGCCGACGAGTGAGCTTGATAAAAACAAGAATGAGGTCAAATCGTTGGTTTCCCTAGTCATGAAGGAACAACTGAAAGAAGATGTAGAGGAAGTTCAAACCATGAGCTTGATTGTATTATTCGAGTCAAATAAGGAGACTACTATTCAAGTAGAAATTAAACAACTACTTGAGGAGTTTCCCGATGTGGTACCAAAAGAAATTCCATCTGGACTACCACCAATGCGAGACATCCAGCACGCTAAAATTCAAAGTCAAGTGGAAGGACTATTAAAAAAAGGATTAATACATGAAAGTGTTATTCCGTGTGCGGTTCCTGCCATTCTAGTCCCTAAGAAAGACGGAAGCTGGAGAATGTGTGTTGATAGTCGGGCTGTCAACAAAATTACCATCAAGTATAGATTTCCAATTCCCAGACTTGATGATTTGCTAGATCAGATACATGGTTCCACTATCTTTTCAAATATTAAGCTTCGAAGTGGATACCATCAGATCAGAATTCGACCCGGAGATGAATGGAAGATTGCCTTTAAAACCAGAGATGGTCTTTATGAATGGACTGTTATGCCTTTTGGGTTATCCAATGCCCCGAGTACATTCATGCGACTCATGAATCAAGTCCTCCGACCTTTTATTGGTAAATTTGTCGTCGTCTATTCTGATGACATTTTGATCTTTAGTAAGGATAAAGACGAACACTTGGAGCACCTTCGACAAGTGCTACAAACTCTTCGTGAATAAAAACTCTATGCCAACTTGAAGAAATGTTCTTTCTTGACCAATGAAGTTAGTTTTCTTGGTTATATTATCACCTCTGAAGGCATACGAGTTGATCCTGAATAGATGGAAGCAATTAATAGTTGGCCTATCCCACAATCAATCCGTGAAGTAAGAAGTTTCCATGGATTATCTTATTTTTACAGAAGATTCATAAAAAACTTCAGTTCAGTTGCCGCCCCACTTACAGATTGCCTAAAAGGAGACAAGTTTCAATGGACCGAAGCCGCGCAGAAAAGTTTTGACAAGCTGCAGAAATGTTTGACTGAAGCACCAGTATTAGCTCTTCCCAATTTTGATCAAGTATTTGAAGTTAGATGTAACGCTTCCAACGCTGGAATTGGTGCTGTTTTAAGTCAAGAAGGTCATTCTATAGCCTTCTTTCAGTGAAAAGCTCAACGATGCTAAACTTCGATATTCAACATACGACAAGGAGTTTTGTGCAATTGTTCGTGCTTTGCACCATTGGAGTCATTACCTATTGAATAAAGAATTATTCTTTATTCTGATCATGAAGCTTTAAAACACTTGAACTCTCAACATAAGATTAGTCGTCGACATGCTGCTTGGAGTGAGTTTTTACAGTCTTATCCTTTTTTGATCAAACACAAGGCTGGAGTTCAAAATATTGTGGCAGATGCTCTTAGTAGGCGCCATACTCTGTTTTCTACCCTCCAAACAAAAGTAGTTGGCTTTGAAATGATCAAGGAGTTGTACCCGGATGATCATGACTTTCAGAAAATATGGGATGCTACTGAATTGCAATCCTCCCAAGATTACTACAGGCATGAAGGATTTTTATTCAAAGGGAAAACATTGTGTATTCCTCAATGTTCACTGCGAGAAGCCATTATCTGGGAAGCCCATGACGGAGGATTAGCATGTCACTTTGGCCAAGATAAAACGGTGGCCCTGGTGAAGGAGAATTTTTATTGGCCAAGACTGGAAAGAGATATCATCGGCATATACAACGATGCAGAATTTGTCATTTGGATAAATCTAAACGTCAAAATACCGGATTATATATGCCACTTCCAGTACCAGAATCACCATGGGAAGATGTTAGCATGGATTTCATTTTAGGACTACCATGAAGTCAATGCTAGAAAGATTCAATCATGGTTGTGGTAGACAAATTTTCAAAGATGGCTCATTTCATTCCCTATCAGAATACTAATGATGCTGTTCAAGTTGCTGATTTGTATTTCAAAGAAATAGTCCGTCTTCATGGAATTCCAAAAACTATCACTTCTGATCGAGATGTGAAATTTTTAAGTCATTTTTGGAGAAAGAAGATGGAAACTAAGCTTCAGTTCAGTAGTGCCAGTCATCCACAGACATATGGACAAACCGAAGCTATCAACCGTCTATTGGGAAATTTACTTCGAAGTTTTGTTGGTAAAAGTTTGAAGCAATGGGATCTTATTCTTCCTCAAGTTGAATTTGCCTACAATAATTCAACTAATCAAGCCACGGGAAAATGTCCATTTGAAGTAGTATATGGCACCTGACCTCTTAGTCCACTTGATCTGACTCCGTCAACTGACAAACAACAATTCAATTCAGATGCAGATAGTCGAGCAAAGGAAATCAAGAAACTACATGAACAAGTTCGAGAAAGGATTCAGAAACAAAATTCGAAATATAAAACTCAGCATGACAAACATCGGAAGAAACAAATTTTTAAAGTTGGAGATTTGGTCTAGATTCATTTGCGAAAAGAACGTTTTCTAAATCAACCAAATGCCAAGTTGTCCCCTAGAGCTGATGGGCCATTCAAAATTGTCCAGAAAATCAACGACAATGCTTACAGGTGGAACTACCTGGAACATATGGTGTTTCTGCAACTTTCAACATCGTTGATCTTTCGCCTTATTTATATAATGAAGCAGATTAAACTCGAGGGCGAGTTCTTTGTAACCCGGGGCGTATGATTCAAAGCCACCATCTAGAAGAATTAAATTCAACATTCAACCATTCAACATTTAACATTCAACCATCCAACCATTCAACATTCAACATTCAACCATTCACATTATCATTTCATATTGTATTTTTTTCTATAAATAGATTACTCTCCAATGTATTAAATCATCTTGAAGTTAAGAAATAAATTGAGTGTGTTTAGAAAAAGAGTTCTCTCTTGTTTCTATCTCTTGTTTCTATACCAAAATGTGAAGGGACTGCATGCACGCATGCCCAATCACCAAACAAATATAATATATATCCATATCATCATAGTAGCCCAAACAAATAACAAACAAATCTAGGATGCATCCATATGCCCCTGCAAACAATTCATAATCATAATAATGGCCATAACAGATATCAGATAAGGGACGGTGTGGTACATCTCTCCAACCACACTAGATTCATAACATTGGTGCATCAATGCTACGGTCATGGACCCCCCATAACTGGGAACAGATAATACCTGGGTAAATATTGAAGGGTCAAAAAGTACAAGTCCAAATCAAAGTGTAGGTCATAATCATATAGTCAAAGTTCAATGTCAAAGGTTCGAATAATCAAAGGGCTAATATCAAAGGTTCAAATCACATGTATTAAATCAAAGATGCAATGTCAAAGGTTCAAACGAAGAGTTCGAATATCAACAGTCCAAAATAAGATAGGCAAATAATATAAAAGAGAGAGAAAGGTCATGAGAGAGAAAGTAGTTGTACTCTTGCTGAAAGAGTATGGAATATCTGTACCTTATTCAACAGCAAAAGTAAACAAAGATAGATGGATCACAAGATACATGATCACTCCTGCTTCACGGAACCTATACGGATCAATAACCAAGTATTACTTTAAGTCCAAATGAATTTGGTTACTTATTTTAGTAATATAATAGACTTTGAGTGTGTAACCACCTTTTTAAGAAAACTCAGCTTTTAATATTAAAACATGTATCACATTTCCAGATTTTTTAATGTATACTTGTGCACCTCCTGAAGCCTTAGAAAAATTACCCAAGGTAGGTACATATGCTTTCTACTTTGCGTAATTTTTGTAGAATTTCCAGGTAGTATAGCTATAGAACAAAAATTCCTTATCAAAACTAGTCCAGAATCGGTGACAGATCTGAGACTCAAAAAGTAAGCAATTAAGAGACCATGATATGCTACTCTAAAAATTCCACCAAAAATCACAAAGGCCAAACACATCTTATGTTTAAGCCCTGTCCAATTTGAGTTAATGATTCCTTACTGATTTCAAAACAAAAATTATAAACCAAGGTTGAAATTTGGATTACTAATTGACAGGTTTGCACTTGAACTTGTAAAATCAGAAAAGACATTCTCTCCACTTCTAAAAATTACAAGACTTACATATTCAGAAAGTACTTTTCCATAACTTAATTTTAGACTTAAGAATCACTCAAAAACACGTTGGTATCATTAATGGACCCCTTTCAATATGACCCCAAAACCTGACAGCATACCTGGAGATAAATTCAATACAACCCTAACCTTTATTAGCCTTTTAACCTTTTTTTTATCAGCTTTTATCTATGAACAAGTTACAACTTGACGAATTTGTGAACCACATCAGAACTCAAAGGTTAATTTCACAAAAATTTACACAGGTACTTAAATATATTTAGAACCCACAAGAATATTTCCAGAATTTATTATTTAGTTTAACCCCACACGAAAAATACTCAAACTCAGACTATTCAGAAAACCGACCTACAGTCGTACCCAAAAAGTATCCGCCTCAAAGACCTACCAAAACATCCAGGAAAAATTCCCAAAAATTCATGGTATTACTAATCATATAGAAGTTACATAATGGAGAGTTTCATGGCCCAACTCATTATAGTTTTTGAATCAAAAATCGACAAAGTGGATTGATTTCAGACTCCTGAATTTCAGATTCAACACTTAATCACACAAAAATCAAAAACACGAACAAAACAACTCAAAATCACTCCAACACAATTGGAGAACTAAGACATAAAACTAGGTTTTCATAAAAAGAAACGGAATTGAATCATTATATATCATGACCTATCTCGTTCATAATTTCAGGTATACAAGCTGTCTTAATTCCAGAATTCATTTAAGCCATCATATAACGTGTTTAATCATACCAACGCACCCGAGACCTTCAATCTACCACCAAGCCTTCCTTTGTGCACGCCTCAATCGAACGGGAATGGTAGAGAACTCGGTAGCCGCCGTTTTTAGTTTTAGGTGTTAAGGTTTTTAGTTTTGTGAAGTATGTGTGTGTGATATATATAGGCGAGTGGGGAGGAATTTCAAAAAGGAAAATGCCTAAATTATGGGGATTTGATGGAAGACTTTGCCAAATTTAAAACCCATCACTAACCTTGGCATGATTCACGATTCCATATGTTTGTGTACAACATATCTTTCAGATAGGGACAAAAAATAGAAAACGTGTGACAATTTTAAATGTGTAAAAATTATTTCAGTATAAGTCTTATATTCGTATTACATTAATTTGTTCAAATGTTAACGATTTAAATACTTAGGTTATAATCGTAATGCAATATTTTAAATAATTAAATGTCTTTTATAGATTCGAGATTAAAGGGTATTTTAACATGTTCAAAAAACTGGGTTTTACAGTGATCAGACACGGGACCAAGAGAGTGTATCCGATAACGATATTAGTATTGGTGTTGCTACTATATTGCAACAAGTAGCAGCACAGATGACTCAGTTGAACCAGGTGGTTTAACATAGCGTTGATGCGATTCAGAACGTCGGTGTAAACCAATGGCTTCGAGAGGTAGTTCGTATGAATCCCCCTCGATTCGTCGGTGCTGTGGATGCATTGGTATGGGATGGTTGGCTTTTTCAGTTAGGAAAAATATTCGAGGCAGTTGGTTGTCCCAAAGATCGGAAGTTGCCTATTGCTTGGTACCTTCTTGACAAAGATGTCACTAATTGATGGGATGCTGTTAAACCCCGTGATCATGTTGTCTTGTAGGCGGAGTTCCAGGAATTTATAGAAGCTGGGTTTTGTCCGAAACCGATTAGAGATAAGAGGATTCGTGATTTTTATTTGGTATAACCGCAGTATGTACCGGTGTAGCAAGCCATTATCGACTATAGCAAATAACTTAGTTATGTGCGAGATCAGGTGAGGACTGAAGAAGAGAAGATCCGTCATTTTGATATACGGATGAAGACAGAGATTCGCAAGTATATGGCAGGATTCACTTGCACTATGTTGAGAGATTATCAAAATCGAGCCTTATCTTACGAGCAAGCTTCATTATCGTCGGAATGTGTTCCCGAGTCGAAGAAACAGAGGAAGTCCGATGATCTTATGGGCAGTACAGGAGTTGGTGTTTCTAGATTGCAATGCCATACTCTTTCTGTTATGAAGCTCCATCGCTCGATGAGTGGGACTAAGAGTTCCAAGTCGTCAGCTTTGTCTCCTGTTAATGCCACAAGGTGTTTTAACTGTAATATGTTGGGGCATGTACGTGCACATTGTCCTTCTCCGCCAGTAATGTGTTACAAGTGCAGACTCGAAGGACACCGAAAGTTTTGTGAGTTGATCACCGAGTCTTCTGAGACATGGACTTGAGCACCGATATTAGGATCGACTATGAGAACTTCCTTAGAGGTGTAGTCTACCAGTTGCTAGCTATGTTATTTCCTTGTTTCATTGTTTCAAATTTCAGGGACAAACTTCTTTGATTAGAAGCGGTTCGGATTTTTCAACTTCTATATTTTCAAATTCTATCGACTCGTTTGTATTCGTCGATATTTTCCAAACTTGTTCTATTCTTGATTTTTGTTGTTCGAGCAAGTTCTGATATTATTTGGATTAATCCATCTAACATTGTAACTTTTTCCGAGTTCGGTTCGAATTCCGTGAACCCTATGTGAAATGAGCATCTCATAGTCCTTACAAGATCAGTTTGTGTCTTGAGTTGAGGTGTAAACTTTGGCATTGTTATTTAATCATTGTTGTTCGATCATTATTATCCGATTGCTATCGTTTGATCTTGTATCATGATTATTGAGCGTCTGAACCTTTTTGTAATTTTCCAGAGTTCCAACTGATGCTCTTGATATCGGATCTACCAAATCCTTGGGACTATCAGGATTTCATACTTGCTCAGCATTAGACTTGTGTTTGGGGTTGTGGTGTTGTTCGGATTAATCTACCATAGTGATGTATGTTCGTTGCATTTTGTTATCGCTTTGGCGTAGCGAAGCGGATTGTTGCAGTTCTGTACTGCATGGAGTTTGTTGTGTGTGCTGTCAGCAACAGATAACGGGTGTTATCTAGAGTTTCAGCAACAAATGTAGTAGTCTTTTTTTCACTTGTCGAGGATTTCATGTTGGTACGTGTACTCGTTATGTGAATATGTTATATTGTGCGATATGGTTCATGACTTTTATGTAAAGAGGTTGTGGTGTTCAATGTTGCTTCGAAATCTCCTAGATCCATCCTTGCTAGTATGGATCGGGCGTGACCATGGAGTATCCAATCGGGATGTCTTGCGGAGACTCCGAGGTTCGGGGCTTGGTAGCCCGATGCCGGGATAACTATTGGGGTTACCCAATCCAGGTATGTCGATGCGGAGACTCCGAGGTTCGTATCTTGTTAGCGCGATGCCGGGATAACTTATAGTTGTGGTTTGGTTGTGTGACGTACGTGTCATGGGTTGTCCAATCGGGTATGGCTCGCGGAGGTTCCGAGGTTTGTGGCTTGCTAGCCCGATGCCGGGATAACTATGAGCGTATGTCATGGTTGTGGTTATGTGACTATTTTCTCGGTGACATGTGATATTGTGTGGTTTCCCATTGGATTATTCACTCTGGTATGTTCTGTGGGAGCATCTGAGGTTCGTGGCATGTTAGCACGCGATGCGAATAATCCTTGGGAACATGTTGATATGGATGATTGGGTTGTGGACCCCGTGTTTTGTGATCGGAAGGGTATGATTGGGTCATGGACCCCGTGTTTTGTTATCGGAATTGTATTTTGGAAAAATGATCTTTGGGCTGTGTCCCTAATTGGTTTCGATAAGTGAGAAAACTCAAAGGTTTTCAAAAACCCCGACATTTTCAAATGTTTTCTCGAAAATGTATATTGAGTTTCATTCCTACCTTTTATGGTTCAAACGGTTTTATTCAAGTGAACTATCTCGGGAAGTCTTTTGTTATGTCTTACTGGTTGACTGTTCTTGTCTATTATATTCTCAGAATATGTAGTGTATGGCTGGTATTTTCACTTTATACTTGCACTAGCAAAACAGTGGAGTTTTGCTAACCCCCGAGTAATCGGGGGTGGATATCTCAGACAAGGCCCGTGTACTTGCAGGTTATTAGGGAGCGAATCACAGGATCGGTATGGGGGATGATGGAATGATGACGATACTAATCACATGAAGACCAGTGTTGAGTATTTTGGTCAAGTCTTGTTGTTTTGTCTTTCCATTGTGGTCTTTTCCCATCTTACGGGAGTGTTGATGTATTCTGACCCCTGCGCGGGTATGAGTTGTGAGAAAGAGTTGTGAATATTTAAGTTGTATGTTGTAGCAAAAGACCAAATGGGTTTAATGGTTCATTATTTAGCCATGTCGGCATGTATTGTGTTGTTTTGGTTTATGTATTTAGCCTGTAGATCCTCACAGAGAGGGTCTATGGCGCTGTAATATTCCCAAGTGGTTTGGGTGTGTTACAGAATATGGTATCAGAGCTTAGGTTGCGGAACCTAGGCTGTTGATTTGAGTTGTGTGTTGTCGAGTCTTCTTGTCGGATTGTGTATTACTAAGTCGTGTCGCGACGCGTCGTCTGAGATGTCGATTGTGATTAATATCAAGGTGCAGCCATCATCTTCATGCGACATGTGGATGTAAGTCTCCCTACTATATTGTGTCGTGTTATACGAGCTTGTGTGATTCTATGTTGTGAAGCGGTGTTTAAATGTGATTTGTGAATACGTGATCTATGCTTGTTTGATTCTCGTATTGTGATAGAATGAAGAGTGGTGCCGGTGTATATGTATTTATATATATTTGTATAAATCGTTTTTAAAGGGATAATGGCTTTAGTATGGTTACACAAGAAAAGTTCATTAGTGTGATATTTTAAAGCTTTAAATATTTTTGGGGAGTCATGTAAATTTTATTTTTAAATATCCTTCATAGGAAGGAAAAGTTTGATTTTCGTATGATGACCTCAAGGTCGAAAATTTTTGAGGATTCAAACCACCACTATATCATTTTCATCTTGCATTATAAGTTTTCAAAATGTGATTTTTAAACTCAAATGAGCTCTACAAAATTTACCTAAGACGTGACTCTCGCTTTTAACTTTTCAGTTTCATGATTGTCAGTCAGAAGTTTCTGACATGTGGTGATGATGTTATCGTTGTTTGGGCATCAGTGCTCAGAATTGTGATTAAAAATGGTGGTGTGAATGCTGAGACGTTCGGTATGCTCTAGTTGAGATAAGACCTCCTTAATGAGAGGTGAAAATTCCGGTTTAAAATGTTAATTGCCTTTTGATGATTTCTCATGTGATATCGTTATTATGTGAGCCGTAGGCGTTTGGATTTGTATGTTGTTGTTTATTTGCAACCTTCGGTTCTAGTATTGCTTGGTTCACAATAATGTGTGGCTGAATTAGAGCAGTTAACGCACGCTGGGTGTAAAGCTAGCACGCGCTAATGTGGCATGGCTAGCGCACGCTAAACCTTTGTCGTAGCGCGCACTAATCAGTCTGGTCAGAAGCTTTGGAACTGCATTTTAGCAGTTAGGTCTAGCATTTGCGATCGTTAGATCGATCATCTCTGACCGTATTCTATGTATGCTAACTGGTGATAACAGTTGGTATGTGTGATTATGTGTTATGATTTTTCATTGCGCTATGTGGTTACTTGTTAGTATGCCGAGGGGTAGAGGTCGTGGTCATAACCGTGGTACAGATGGCCCGGTGATCAGACACGAGACCAAGAGAATTTTTCGGGAACAATATTGGTAGTGGTGTTTCTACTATATTGCAACAAGTAGCATCACAGATGACTCAGTTGACCCAAGCAGTTTAACGTAACGTTGATGCGACTCAAAATGTCAGTCTAAACCAATGGCTTCGAGAGGTAGTTCGTATGAATCCCCCTCGATTCGCTGGTGTTGCGGATGAGTTGGGCTGAGATGGTTGGCTTCTTCAGTTAGGAAAAATATTCGAGGCAGTTGGTTGTCCCGAAGATCAGAAGGTGCATGTCGCTCAATACCTTCTTGACAAAGATGCCGCTAATTGGTGGGAAGCTGTTAAACCCCGTGATCATGTTGTCTCTTGGGCGGAGTTCCAGGAATTTATGGAAGCTGAGTTATATCCAAAACTAATTAGAGATCATAAGATTCGTGATTTTTATTTGGCATAACCGCGGGATGTATCGGTGTCGCAAGCCATTATCAACTATAGTAAACAACTTAGTTATGTGCGAGATCAGGTGAGGACTGAAGAAGAGAAGATCAGTCATTTTGACATACGGATGAAGTTGGAGATTCGCAAGTATATGGCGGGATTCACTTGCACTCTGTTGAGAGATTATCAGAATCGAGCCTTAGCTTATGAGCTAGCTTGGTTATCATCGGAATGGGTGCCCGAGTCGAAGAAACAGAGGAAGTCCGATGATGTTATGGGCAATGCAGGAGTTGGTGTTTCTAGATTACAATGTCGTAGTCTTTCCGCGTTGAATCTCCATCACTCGATGACTGGGACTAAGAGTTCCAAGTCATCAACTTTGACTCCTGGTAATGCCACAAGGTGTTTTAACTGTAATGTGTCGGGGCATGTATGTGTATATTGTCCTTCTCCGCCAGTAATGTGTTACAAGTGCGGACTCGAGGGACACCGAATTAAGATTTGCGAGTTGATCACCGAGTCTTCCAAGGCACGGACTTGAGCACCGATATTAGGATCGACTCTGAGAAGTTCCTGAGAGGTGTAGTGAACCAGTTGCTTGGTATGTTATTTCCTTGTTTCGTTGTTTCAAATTTCGGGGACAAATTTCTTTTAGTAGAAGCGGTTCGGATTTTTGAACTTATATATTTTCAAATTCTATCGACTCATTTGTATTCGTCAATATTTTCTGAACTTGTTATATTCTTCATTTTCTTTGTTCGAGCAAGTTCTGACATTGTTCGGATTAATCCATCTATCATTGTAACTTTTTCCGAGTCCGGATCGATTTCCGTGAACCCTATGTGAAATAAGCATCTTATAGTCCTTACAAGATTAGTTCGTGTCTTGAGTTGAGGTGTAAACTTTGGCACTGTTATTTAATCATTGTTGTTCGATCGTTGCTGTTCGATCATTATTGTCTGATTGCTGTCATTTGATCTCGTATCGGATTATTGAGCGTCTGAACCTTTTCGTAATTTTCCAGAGTTCCAACTGATGATCTTGGTATCGGATCTACCAAATCCCTGGGACTATCAGGATTTCATACTTGATCAGCGTTAGACTTGTGTTTTGGTTTGTGGTGTTGTTCGGATTAATCTGCCGTAGTGATGTTTGTCCGTTGCATTTTGTTAACGCTCTGGCATAGAGAAGAGGATTGTAGCAGTTCTGTATTGCTTAGAGTTTTTTGTGTATGCTGTTAGCAACGGATAATGGGTGTTATATAGAGTTGCCCTACCTTGATTGTTTCATATTTTAGGTTTCGGGACGAAACTTATTTTTAGGGGGGTAGAGTGTAATACCCGAGATCTTTGCTCCGGTTCGTTGAGTCTTCTGCGGGTTATCGGATTGAAGTTGTCCATGTCTTTTAATTTTGTACCATGTTTGGGTATGTCATGAGTGGACACGTGTTTGATTTCGATTCAGATCGTTGCATGAGTTTTTGGTTCATTGTAGTGTAGTGCATGCTACTAAGTGGTGTAGCGTGCGCCACTGTGCTGCGGTTAGCGCATGCTATGTGGATTGTAGCGCACGCTAATTGGCAGTTCGAAGGTGTAACACCCCCAAAATATCCCGAGGTATTACAGTGCCGTGAATCCAACGTGGGACCCACAAGGCTAATTAAAAAAAATAGGCATTTTAAGAAAATCGTGATAAAACCTCAAATTCAAGGATTACATGACGTGAAACGAAAGATTTAAGGAAAAAATGTAATTCGAAGAATTATTACATAACAAATGTTTTTCCAAAGAAAACAATTTATTCCAATTCAAGCAACGGTTAAAGATAATCCCAACACCGCTCAAGTCCGACCGACTCTGAATGTCCCGCACATGATGAACAATTTTACAGTATGACGAGTCATACTGTAACCAGAGTCGAGAATGCATATCCAATAACAACTACTAACAACAAGATAATCGACATTTTTACAATCACCGTACCTAGTAATCACAAGGAATATTTCACCACTTACCCGACGTGTCTCTCTCTTTATCACATAAACCCCCAAGGTCGCAACCAAGGGTCACGGAAGTATCCACACGGAATACCCCGAACATAGGTGCCCAATTCGGGTCTTACCCCTAACACATTTCCACGCGGCTACCATACAGGTTTTATCCCCAACACATCGGCCCATTTATACATCTTTAGAGAAAGACAACGTCGGCTTTTATCAAAATGGCACGTACACACATACGGTATAACATTGATATTAGAAATTCACGAGCAAGATTTCACTTGCCTGTGATCCGATAGTAGGTGCTTTATGATGACGAAGTCCCCACGCCCGCTCGAGCTTAACCTAGCCACGAAACATCCGATTAACCCCTCGTACGGACCATAATGAATAAAACTAGTCTCCCTTTCCTAACCGGATTCCTAGTGTAGTTTTAATTGTCGGTATGAGTATTGTTTCCAAGTTTTCAAGTGTCGTGTACCATTATCTCGTTCAATCTTATAGTTAACATTAGGTATATCGATTTATTCGAGAAGATAATCCTACCATTCTTCGGTTGTCAATGAATTATTATGGCGAAATCGAATCCTATGCTTTCTATTATAATTCTATATTCCGAATACTACAATCGACGGATTTTATTGCACAATAACTCCGGTGGTTTAACAACCCATATTGATTATACTATCGAATTACTTCCTTAGTTTTGCTAAGTGTCAAAAATCAAAGGTGAGGGTAGCTACGAACAATGGAACATACGGTGACGGATTACTATGAATTTCTCCACAATTGATTCGTCAAATTTTACATTCCTAGCGATGATTTGAAGTGAAATTTCGTTTGTATGAAACTAAACATATAAGAAACGGAATTTACGGTTATCACAATTTCATCCGACAAGATTGTCTACGAAGTTTAGCAAAATCTACCCCATACCCGCAATATAACAAGTATAACTAAGAAAACATCGAAGATATAACTCCAGGGATTGGTGGGTTACCTTTGGAAGAAGAAGAATAGTGAAGATAGTTGACGGATTCACAAGAACTACGAGGAGAACGAGAAGTGACTTGAACGACTTGGATAATCTTCACCGAAGCTCAAGAATCTACCTCCTCAATGTTAATTCAAGTGCTTAAGGCTTAAGAACCGGGTATAGGGCTAGGAATTTCTCCAAGGGTAGTAGTGACTTGGTGTTGGGACGTGCAAATGAAGAAGGGAGTTATCATTTTATAAAACTGGATTTAGATAACGTACGTTAACGATAAGAGTGTTACGTACGTAAGGTGTATTACGACGTAATAAAGGCGATGACAACGTACGTAAGGAACTAACTGCCCGAAATGTGCCCAAGTGTTACGTACGTTAATTTTTGGGCATTACGTACGTAACAAACAGTTGACTCGTTTGTCATATAGCCCGCCGAAAGTAGCCCTGTCCGTGTCAAAGGAAGATTCTGGTCGGGAGACCGACCTACCCGTTACGTACGTAATGTGGCTGCCTTAACGTACGTAACCATTGAAATTTAGCGTACGTTAGGCATGGGTTATAGCGTCGTTAGACGTAAATTTTAGCCTCAAACACATTCTAACCATCTCGGGTGACCATCCCTTCCGCTCGTCAACAATTATCGGGGAACAAGACGTTGGCCACCGTCATATTCGCACCGACGATCGTCTCACGGCATTAAGGTGTGTCACCCTCGTTTCGTTCACATTGTACAATTATATAGCACTCAATGGAATACATAAATAGAAATGACGTCATATTACCAAACATTCATACAGTACAAAGTAATCAAGCATGGAATACCGGAGGTATTACATATCACCCCTCTTAAAATAGTTTCGTCACGAAACTTAAGAAAATAACTCGGGATGACTCTCCTTCATGCTCGACTCGGTTTCCCAAGTCGCCTCTTCCGTGCCGTGGTGCGACCACTGAATCTTCACGAGGGGTATGGCTTTATTTCTTAACATCTTCACACGCCGATCCAGAATGGCGATCGGTATCTCCCTAAAGGTAGCGTCATCGGAAATTTCCACTTCTTCGAAATTGAGCTTGTGGCTCGGGTCATAGACATACTTCCTTAATCTAGACGTGAAAAACATTATGCACTCCATCCAGGTGCGGCGGTAGAGCTAATCGATACGCGAGTTTTCCTACCCGGTCCAATATCTCAAACGGACCTATAAATCTCGGGCTTAACTTGCCCTTCTGGCCGAAACGCCGAATGCCTCGCATAGGTGATACTTTGACCCAAACATGATCTCCGACCGTAAATTCTAACGGTCGCAGTTTTCGGCATAAGATTTCCGGCTCAGGCCAAGATGTGTTTCCGAACTATAGAGATCTTCTTAATGGACTCTGGATAAGATCCAACTCGGTAACCGCGGTGTCGGAGGCATCATCCCAAAGATAATGGTGACTTGCATCTTCGCCCTTACAGGGCCTCAAACGGTGCCATACCTATGCTTGCATGCCAGCTGTTGTTGTACGAGAACTCCACTAACCCCAAATGTCTAGCCCAATCCTTTCCCCAATCGAGCACGCACGCCCTCAACATATCTTCCAAGGTTTGAATCGTCCGCCTTGGCCTCTGTCCATCTGTCTGAGGATGATAAGCCGTGCTAAAGTGTATCTGTGTCCCCATAGCTTTATGGATGGCTTTCCAAAAACGGGACACATATCTGGTGTCCCTATCCGAAATGATGGACGAGGGAACACCATGTAGCCTTACGATTTCTCTGATGAAAATGACAAACACCGCTCTGTCCCGGTTGTCTCTTGAATAGGAATGAAATGTGCTGACTTTGTCAATCGATCAACAATGACCCAAATCGTATCCTTTCCTCCCACCGCCGTGGGTAGCTTAGTGACAAAGTCCATTGATATGCTCTCCCATTTCCACTCCCGGATGGGTAGGGGTTGCATAATTCCAGCTGGTCTGCGGTGTTCGATCTTCACTTGTTGGCATGTCATACATCGGGCGACGAACCTAGCAACCTCCCACTTCATGTTTTTCCACCAAAAACCCTGTCTTAGATCCTTGTACATCTTGCTTGCTCCGGGGTGAATAGAATAAGGGGTGGAGTGCGCCTCCTTGAATATAGTTTGCTTCAGTCCGTCATTTGATGGAATACATATTCTGTTCTTGAACCTCACCAGGTCACCCTGAATCTTATAGTCGGAAACATCCCCTCTCTCGATTCTTTCACCAATCGCACGTAATTCAGGATCTTCCATCTGTGCTAGACGTATCTCGTCTAGTAAGGACGAAAGTATATTGATTGAGCATAATCGTCCTTGCCTACGTTGTATCCATACTTCGGTGTTGCTTCTCCTGATCTCTTGCTGCAGTTTGGGCTGAATCTTGGATACCATCACCTCTTGTGTAGTCTTCCGACTAAGAGCATCACTACCACGTTGGCTTTTCCGGATGATAGGAAATTTCCACATCGTAGTCCTTGATTAGCTCCAACCAACGCCTCTGTCTCATGTTTAGTTCTCTCTGCGTGAAGATATATTTCAAACTCTTATGATCCGTGAAAACTTTGCAAGTAACTCCGTAAAGATAGTGCCTCCAAATCTTGAGGGCATGCACCACCGCGGCTAGCTCCAAGTCATGTGTCGGGTAATTTACTTCGTGCGGCTTCGGTTGTCGGGATGCGTACGCAACGACTCGCCATTCTGCATGAAGACACATCCTAGTCCATGCTTGGATGCATCCGTGTATATAATGAATCCTTCATGCACTGTGGTATCACTAGTATCTTGGCGATAGTTAACCTTCTCTTGAGCTCGTCGAAGCTCTTCTGGCAGTCTGCAGTCCATACAAATTTGGTGCTCTTTCTCAGTAGGTTCGTTAACGGTCGGGCGATACAGGAAAAAGCCTCGACGAATCTTCAATAGTAACCCGCAAATCCTAGGAAGCTCCTAACCTCTTTGACATTCTTCGGGGGTTCCCAACTCGTTATTGTCTCGATTTTTTGTGGGTCGACCTTGACACCTTCTGCCGAAACAATATGCCCGAGAAAAATTACCTCCGACATCCAGAATTCGCACTTGGACAGTTTCGCATAAAGTTGGTGTTGTCTTAACACGCCCAGCACTTGCCTCAAATGTTCCTCGTGTTCCTATCGGCTTCGAGAATATATCAGGATGTCGTCGATAAAAACCACCACGCATTTATCGAGGAAATCAATCAAAACTCTATTCATCAGTTCCATGAAAACGGCTGGGGCATTAGTCAACCCGAATGATACCACGATGTATTCGTAATGCCCATACCTCGACCGAAATGCGCCTTGGGTATATCTTCCTCCCGAATCCTCAATTGGTGATATCCGACCAGAATCGATCTTTGAAAACACGATCGCCTTGTAATCGATCCAAGAGGTCGTCAATCCTTGGTAGTGGATAACGATTCTTGATAGTAACCTTATTCAGCTCCCCGTAGTCGATGCACAAGCGTAGAGAGTTATCTTTCTTCTTAACGAAAGTACTACGCGCCACGGCGAGGTGCTTGGGCGGATCAACCCTTTCTCCAACAGATTTTCGAGCTGTATCTTTAATTCCTTCATCTCGGCCGGTTCCATTCTGTAAGGAGCTTTGGAAATAGGTCTCGTCCCCGGTTCGAGTTCAATGGTATGGTCAACTTCTCGGTGCGGTGGCAGCCCTGGTAGTTCATCAGGAAAAACGTCTGGAAACTCATTCACCACCGGAATGTTTGTGATTGCCAGTTGTGAAGTGTCCTCTCGAAGAACATAACACCAGTAGTATTCATTTCGAGAGCTGCAGGAGGCTTCTGATACGATAATGCTGAGAGAACCTTTTGTACTGAAGTGTTCACGTCCGCTGATGACATGTGTGGTACCATCATGAGCCGAAATGGAGATAGTCAGGTGATAGGTATCCAAGATCGTTCTGTGCAATGGCATCCAGTCCATACCTAATATGATATCTTCATTCTGGAGCGGGAAGACCATAAGATTAGCGGTCCAGCTGTGATCGTTGATGCAGATCCGACAGTCTCGAACCTTTTGATCACCGCTTAATCTACTACCCTCGGGTAGTTTTACGGTAAAGGGATCACAAGGTACACAAACAAGATTTAAGCGTTCAACACATTCCACAGATATAAACGAATGGGTGGCTCCGGTATCAAATAGTACATGCACTGGCTGAGAGTTAACAAGAAGAGTACCTGAAATAGCTGGCACAGGCTGACCATCCGTAGCCCTCAGCTCAAATACACGAGACGGCACTGACTCCGAGAAGGACGAGGTACCTCCGCCGCGCCCACGGCCTCGTCCGGCACCGTGCAGTGGTGGTTGGTTCTGGTGGGATGGAGCTCGGTAGTTGGAAACAGCAGGCGTCCTAGGGGATTGCACAGAGCCTTGTTGACTTGGTTGCGAAGCTGGGCTCTGAGCGGAATTGGCCCGCCAGCAATAACGAGACATGTGTCCACTCTTTCCGCAAGTGAAACATTTGGTGGCCGTCTTCTGACACCGATCCTTAGTATGCCCGGTCATGCCACAATTGAAACAGTCCCTACGGTAAGGCCGATCAGATACACCCTTCTGTTGGTACGAAACCGCCGACTTAAAAGAAGATGCGGGTCCCGAATTCGTTTTGTTGTTGTTCCCAGGCTGAACTGATGTCTTCTGCTTCTTCGAGTTATGCCCGATGTCGGTATTAACAACTATACCGGCATATGCTGTGACTACGTCCTCGTATGCTCTCAGGGTGGTGCAGTGAAATCCGGCGGCATAGCGTTGTACATCCTCTGGTAACCTCTGTGCAAGATGGCATATTCGTTGATCTTCTGATGGAACCATCTGGGAGATGTAACTTAGCTCGGTTCGGTAGGCCCAATGATCTCTCGGTAATCGCATGTTCTCGCAGCCGAAAAATGTCTCGTGCGCGAGCGGTTCGGGATGATCTGGGACAGTTCTCGCTCCGTAGTTGTCGGGGTAATTCGGTCCTCCCTAGCACTCGGTCCTCTTGCATGTATGTGATCCACCATCGTGCTGCAGTGTCAAGAAGTTGATTAATTCCGAGCGGCACCTTTCGTTTTCTGGGCATCCGATTACTTCAAGGCGGTCTCCATTTCAAATCCGATCGTCCACGTGTTTCTCTCCTGTCCCGTCAAATAATGGAGGCCTAGCCTTGACATCTCTCCCAGCCATCGATCCCTTCCTGCGTTTTCTTCCACATTGATGACCGGTATCCGTTCCGCCTGATTGACCTGAGCAATTCCCATGGCGATAGCCTGAGCAAGGGCCTGAACAAAAGTTGGATCCATGCCTCCCGGGTTGTTGTTCTGGCGTTCCGCTTCCTGATCATTTTGATTAACTGGTGGCGGCTGGCCCCCAGCAGGATGGGTCTCGGCAGTGTTCCCGTCCTCATTGTGGTTCGCGGCGGAACCCTGAGCGTCATTCACCACCCTTTTAGCTCCTCGGCGTGCCATCGCTAACGGTATTAATCTAAAGCCAGTTCCACGCATGGTTTACAATTAAATATTGCACAAAATAGAAACACACACATATCACTTACTTGCATTCCCATGAGGAGCTTCGATCGCTTGGGGTGTTGGATTTTTTTTTTTAAAAAAAAAAGAAATAGGAAAAAGTTTATTCAACCAGGAGTTTCGCTCCGATACCATTTTCTGTAACACCCCCAAAATATCCCGAGGTATTACAGTGCCGTGAATCCAACGTGGGACCCACAAGGCTAATTAAAAAAAATAGGCATTTTAAGAAAATCGTGATAAAACCTCAAATTCAAGGATTACATGACGTGAAACGAAAGATTTAAGGAAAAAATGTAATTCGAAGAATTATTACATAACAAATGTTTTTCCAAAGAAAACAATTTATTCCAATTCAAGCAACGGTTAAAGATAATCCCAACACCGCTCAAGTCTGACCGGACCCCTCGGGAATGTCCTGCACATGATGAACAATTTTACCTGGTATGACGAGTCATACCAGGTAACCAGAGTCAGAGAATGCATATCCAATAACAACTACTAACAACAGTATACGACATTTTTACAATCACCGTACCTAGTAATCACAAGGAATATTTCACCACTTAACCGACGTGTCTCTCTCTTTATCACATAAACCCCCAAGGTCGCAACCAAGGGTCACGGAAGTATCCACACGGGAATACCCCGGAACATAGGTGCCCAATTCGGGTCTTACCCCCTAACACATTTCCACGCGGGTACCATACAGGTTTTATCCCCAACACATCGGCCCATTTATACATCTTTAGAGAAAGACAACGTCGGCTTTTATCAAAATGGCACGTACACACATACGGTATAACATTGATATTAGAAATTCACGAGCAAGATTTCACTTGCCTGTGATCCGATAGTAGGTGCTTTATGATGACGAAGTCCCCACGCCCGCTCGAGCTTAACCTAGCCACGAAACATCCGATTAACCCCTCGTACGGACCATAATGAATAAAACTAGTCTCCCTTTCCTAACCGGATTCCTAGTGTAGTTTTAATTGTCGGTATGAGTATCGTTTCCAATTTTTCAAGTGTCGTGTACCATTATCTCGTTCAATCTTATAGTTAACATTCGGTATATCGATTTATTCGAGAAGATAATCCTACCATTCTTCGGTTGTCAATGAATTATTATGGCGAAATTGAATCCTATGCTTTCTATTATAATTCTATATTCCGAATACTACAATCGACGGATTTTATTGTACAATAACTCCGGTGGTTTAACAACCCATATTGATTATACTATCGAATTACTTCCTTAGTTTTGCTAAGTGTCAAAAATCAAAGGTGAGGGTAGCTACGAACAATGGAACATATGGTGACGGATTACTATGAATTTCTCCACAATTGATTCGTCAAATTTTACATTCCTAGCGATGATTTGAAGTGAAATTTCGTTTGTATGAAACTAAACATATAAGAAACGGAATTTACGGTTATCACAATTTCATCCGACAAGATTGTCTACGAAGTTTAGCAAAATCTACCCCATACCCGCAATATAACAAGTATAACTAAGAAAACATCGAAGATATAACTCCAGGGATTGGTGGCTTACCTTTGGAAGAAGAAGAATAGTGAAGATAGTTGACGGATTCACAAGAACTACGAGGAGAACGAGAAGTGACTTGAACGACTTGGATAATCTTCACCGAAGCTCAAGAATCTACCTCCTCAATGTTAATTCAAGTGCTTAAGGCTTAAGAACCGGGTATAGGGCTAGGAATTTCTCCAAGGGTAGTAGTGACTTGGTGTTGGGACGTGCAAATGAAGAAGGGAGTTATCATTTTATAAAATCGATTTAGATAACGTCGTTAACGATAAGAGTGTTACGTCGTAAGGTGTATTACGTACGTAACAGTGCGATGACAACGTACGTAAGGAACTAACTGCCCGAAATGTGCCCATGTGTTACGTACGTTAATTATTGGGCATTACGTGCGTAACCACCAGTTGACTCGTTTGTCATCTAGCCCGCCGAAAGTAGCCCTGTCCGTGTCAAAGGAAGATTCGGTCGGGAGACCGACCTACCCGTTACGTCGTAATGTGGCCGCCTTAACGTCGTAACCATTGAAATTTAGCGTCGTTAGGCATGGGTTATAGCGTCGTTAGATGTAAATTTTAGCCTCAAACACATTCTAACCATCTCGGGTGACCATCCCTTCCGCTCGTCAACAATTATCGGGGAACAAGACGTTGGCCACCGTCATATTCGCACCGACGATCGTCTCACGGCATTAAGGTGTGTCACCCTCGTTTCGTTCACATTGTACAATTATATAGCACTCAATGGAATACATAAATAGAAATGACGTCATATTACCAAACATTCATACAGTACAAAGTAATCAAGCATGGAATATCGGAGGTATTACAGAAGGCAGTCCAGGAGCTATAAGACTGGGACTGGAGTCTCGATAGCGCATGCCAAGTTTAGTAGTTAGTGCACTCTATCATCCGTCTTAGCGTACGCTATTTGTCCGTTCTAATGCACGCTACCTGGTAAGTGTGGAACAATCCAGATGCCACTGGACTGGATTCGTGACTCTTTAGAGTATGCTACGTATATTAGCTAGTGCACGCTAACAGCATTCTGCAGAAGGTGCTGGAAGCGTTGACCCCGTTAGCGCACGCTAATGTAGTATGTTTAGCGCATGCTAATAACTGTCCAGTATAAATACTGGACATCAGCTTTACCTCGTCATTTATCATTCTTTATTCATCTTTTTCCATCTGGTCACATTCCAGAAGTGATTTTGAGTGATCTTCATCATCAAGCTTCATCTTGGGGTCGATTTTTATATGTTCAACATCATCTAATCATCTTCTTTGTTCGGATCGAGGTATTCTCTCCTTAGAACCCTAGTTGTGCAATTTTGGGGATTTTTCCCATGATTCCTTGATTTAATCTAAGGTGAATGAATTGGTTAAGTAATTCATGTTGTCTTGGTCGTCATCTTCAGATTAGAAACTCGTTTATCGATTTTATTTCATCCAGAACATGATTTACAATTTCTTTGAGTAACCTTCAAACCCTTGTTGTTCTTCGTGTTAATTTGGGTTTCAGTTAGTGTTGTTGATTCATGGTGATGTTATTCTCGTACTGTTCATGGGGTTGTTGGATTCTTTGTTAATTTTGGAAGTTCAGGGCCGCTCGACCCTGTTCATTCATCGTTCTGTTGCTCGTGGATTTGTGGAAAGTATCTTCCCATACATTTCATATTCCATAGATATGGTAGTTGGTGTGTGATGGTATGTGTTACTTGAATGCTTGTAATGAATTCCCCAAAGCCTCAGCATATGTCCAAAATCGGTATTGACAAAGATAACTCATATGCCTTGTGAACGAATATGTTTTTCTGAAGATGTGCATTTGTGGAGTGAGTATGGATATGTTGTGTTTACATTTAGTGGATGTAGTAGTCTTTATTTCACTTGCCAATGATTTCATGTTGGTACGTGTACTCGTTATGTGAATATGTGATATTGTGTGATATGGTTCGTGACTTCTATGTAAAGAGGATGTGATGTTCAGCGTTGCTTGGAAATGGTACTTCCTTGTTGTTGTGTGATTGTGTGAAG
Organism: Orobanche coerulescens; assembly: GCA_033398695.1. Taxonomy (NCBI): domain Eukaryota; kingdom Viridiplantae; phylum Streptophyta; class Magnoliopsida; order Lamiales; family Orobanchaceae; genus Orobanche; species Orobanche coerulescens. The sequence continues at coordinate 54,420,663 of CM065805.1, read as the reverse complement.
TGATGTGCCACCACGTAAGATTGTTAAATCTCCGGGATCTATCCTTACTAGTACGGATCGAGCATGACCATGGAGTATCCAATCGGGTATGTCTTGCGGAGACTCCGAGGTTCGTGGCTTGGTAACCCGATGTCGGGATAACTTGTTGGGTTATCCAAACCGGGTATGTCGATATGGAGATTCCGAGGTTCGTAGCTTGTTAGCGCGATGCCGGGATAAGTTATGGTTGTGGTTTGGTTGTGTGACGTACATGTCATGGGTTGTCTAATCGGGTATGTCTCGCGGAGGCTCCGAGGTTCGTGGCTTGCCAGACCGATGCCGGGTGTAACTATGAGCATATGTCATGGTTGTGGTTATGTGACTATTGTCACGGTGACATGTGATATTATGTTTCCCATTGGGTTATTCACTCGGGTATGTTCTATGGGAGAATCTGAGGTTCGTGGCTTGTTAGCACGGGACGCGAATAATCCTTAAGAACATGTTGATATGGATGATTGGGTCGTGGACCCCGTGTTTTGTGATCGGAAGGGTATGATTGGGTCATGGACCCCGTTTTTTTATCAGAATTGTATTTTGGAAAAATAATCTTTGGGCTGTGTCCCCAAGTGGTTTCGATAAGTGAGAAAACTCAAATGTTTTCAAAACCACCGAGATTTTAAAATGTTTTCTCGAAAATGTATATTGCGTTTTATTCCTACCTTTCATGGTTCAAATGGTTTTATTCAAGCGAACTATCTCGGGAAGTCTTTCATTATGTCTTACTAGTTGATTGTTCTTGACTATTATATTCTCGGAATATGTAGTGTATGGCTCGTATTTGTACTTTATACTTGCACTAGCAAAACAGTGGAGTTTTGCTAACCCCTGAGTAATCGGGGTGTGGATGTCTCAGACAAGGCCCGGTACTTGTAGGTTATTGGGGAGCAAATCAGAGGATCGGTATGAGGAATGACGGAATTATGATGATGATACTAATCACATGAAGACCAGTGTTTAGTATTTTGGTCAAGTCTTGTTGTTTTGGCTTTCCGTTGTGGTGTTTTCCCGTCTTACGGGAGTGTTGATGTATTCTGACCCCTGCGCGGGTATGAGTTGTGAGAAAGAGTTGTGTATATGTAAGTTGTATGTTGTAGCAAAAGACCAAATGGGTCTAATGGTTCGTTATTTAGCCATGTCGGGATTTATTGTGTTGTTTTGGTTTATGTATTTAGCCTGGTAGATCCTCATGGATAGGGTATGTGGCGTTGTAATATTCCCAAGTAGTTTGGGGTTTTTACACGAACTACTTCACATGGATCTTTTTGGACCCATCAAGCCAGGAACCTTGAGTGGAAAAAAACATGCCTTAGTATCGTAGATGACTACTCAAGATACAGTTGGATTGCTTTCCTCTACAAGAATAGTGAAGCACTAACCATGTTGCCTAAGATAATGAGGAAAATTCCAAATTAGAAATATCTATCTATCATCAAGATCAGATCAGACAAAGCACGGAAATTTCTCAACAAAGTTGTTAGGATAAAACAATCATGTATCAAAGTTTTGATAAAGTGCCAAAGCAGCTAAATCGAAAGAAGATCGAAGACGAACGAAATCATTGGTTAAACGATCATGTATTAAAGACTTATCATAAATGCCAGCATACAGCAACAGAGTCTAAAAAGTGCTAAGTATGGAAGCTGTCCCTTCAATACAGCAACATTTCATACAGTGGCTACTTCATTAGCCTACAACATAAATGGATACAGCATTCAAGCCGTAAAGTATAGAGATCAAAAATGCTTATCGAAATGGGACTTAAGACCGTTGGAATGGAATCTTCTCTATTCACTAAATTCAAGTCCCGTTTGAAAAGAAGTATTTAAATACTGAAGGATAAAGTATTTAAATACTAGCTGTCTCAGATCTTCAATCAAGGAGCAAAAACCGGATCGTGTTTTATTCAAGTCAACCATCCAGTTGAAAAAGACTTTTGCTCAACAGATCTATTTGAGTCAAGTGTTAGCTTTAACTAATCAGTGTGAACGGTTGAAGGCTACGATCTTTGTATCAATCTGTGTGAACGATACATTGATAGGTTTGGTTATAATTACGTATTTGTGTACGCAGTAATTATAATAAACTATTTACTCCTGTGTGGAGGACCAGTGGACGTAGAGGGGTTTACCTCGAACCACTTTAATTACTGTGCTAATTACCTTCTACTTTTACTGATTTATTAATTGTGATTATTTAAGTATACACTGCACACCAAGTTGATGTATCCTCAGCAACATACTATCATAAGACTTCCGCTACGCACTCTAATTGGAAAATCATACAGTTTGTTGTTCAAAATACTTTACAAGCTGTATTCTGTATACTTAGTGGCCAACAAGTGGTATTAGAGAGGTTCATTCTAAAAAGAATCAGTCGTATTTTTAACCGAATCAGATCCAATAATCACTTATTTTTCTAAAACGGTCTTTCTCTTTCCTATATTCTCATATGGATACATCAATGACCAATAAAGTTCCAATGTTCTCTATTAATGAGTTTGACGATTGGAGAATTAGGATGGAGGCTCATCTTGCAGCAATGCACGAAGAGATGATTTTTGTTATACAGGGTGGCCCCATAAAGATCATGAAGGTAAATCCAGCCCCAAGTATTTAAGGCCAAGCTCATGCAGAGATGCTCGAGAAAGAGCGCGAACAATTGACTTCTGATGATAGAAAGCGCGCCAACCTTGACAATGTTGCTAAGAACGAGTTATTTGTCACTCTTGACAAAGGCACATTCTCGAAGGTAAAGAGGTGTAAATCAGCAAAGATATCTGGGATAAACTCAAGTTAATTTGTGGGGGAACTGAGCTCTCAAAAGAAAACAAGATTTCAAAATTAACTTAGCAATTTGAATCAATTGAAATGAAACCAACTGAAACAGTTGCGGAACATGACCCCAGCATCACTGGTATTGTTGGTGAACTTGAAGCGTTGGGCAAGATTTATACCCAACAAGAGAAGAATCTAAAAATTTTCAGATCTCTCCCTGCCCGATGGGACATTAAGACCACAGCTATGCGTGTGTCTTGCAATCTTAATGAAATATCTACTTTTGATCTTTTCTCTGACCTCAAAGCTTTTCAGTATGATATTGACAGAAGAGAGAAAGCTGAAGAATCTCCTGCAAAGGTTACAGCGCTAGCCGCTGTATCCAACCGAAGACACATCATTCCCAGCTCATCAAAGCCTATTCACAAGAATGCTGACAGCAATGACGACAACATCCTGTCACAAGACGAAATGGCGCTCCTCATGCACAAGTTCAAAAAGTTCATCAAGTAGTCGGGAAAAACTCCCTTCAGGCCCAAGCCTGTTCACAAGATATTGACCGAAAATTCATCTGTGATGCTAACATGTGTTATAACTGCAGGAAACCAAGGCATTGTGCAAATAAATATCCTTATCCTCGTGTCTAAAAGTTACCGGAAGCCGAGCAACAAGAGAATGATGAAAGAAGACGAGTTTGGAAAAACAAGCTCAAGGCCCTGATAGGAGAATCAGAAGCCTCCCCTGCACCATCCAAATCCGAAGAATGTCTTCAGGTAGTCACTGACAGTGACTCATCTGATGATGAATTCGAAGATAAAGCATATATGTGCTTTATGGCAAAAGACATTCCGGAAGATGAAGATAGCAATGATGAGGTATGCTCAACCTTAGTTATTCTTGTAAATGCATCGCATACTTTTCAAAATATGATGAATGAATTTAAGAATATTCTAAAATCCCATGAGACATTGAAAAATGAAAACATTCAGCTTCAACTTTCAAACCTAGAGCTGAAAGAAGAAAATGACTTGCTGAAGATAAATTATGAAAATATGTCTGTGATTGTGAAAACAACAAAGTCGATGAAAAACTCATGGAGAGCAATCATTAACTTGCTCATAAACTAAGTGAGGCTAAGTCTCATAATGAATGCAAGACAAATGATTTTGTTCTACTTCAAGACAAAATTAAAACTCTCGAAAAACGAGAAGGAGAACTTGCGACCATTCTGAAATCTTTCGAGAAATAATCTAAATGAATGGAAGAAATTCTAAGCACTGGGCAACATGCTCATGATAAAAGTGGCTTAGGATACAACTCATTTTCCAACAAAGGAAAAACTAGTACTGTGTTTGTCAGGGGTGTGGAACCCATTCCTGTATCGGAAAAAATCCCGAGTCCCGTGAAGGAACCTGTTGCACCGCGAACAGCAAAGGCTGCCATTCCGCCAACTCAATCATATTCCAGACAGCGGAATCATTATCCATTCAAACCTGTAAGGCGTACTCAACAGCATGCTCCCTGAGCATACCGACAATGCCAACAGACATTCAGAAAGAAGGCTGTATCCAAATATCAAAGGCCCGCGGCAGTACTTTCAGTACAACACGCCTATGTATTGGATACAGGAGCCTCGTTATCCATCGCGAAAGCAGGTGTCTGCACAGTATCAACAACAGGTTTGGGAATCCATCTGGAGACCCAGAAGGCAAGCTGTAAGGCCGAAGAAAATGGCTCCACCTCCAAGACGGCATTCGTACTGGATTAACAATAATAACCCTTAATTTTACATGCATAATGACTATCATGGCTATTGCGACTACATACATGCCCCATGTAGATACCGCAAGAATGTACCTAATATAACCTACAATAAGCCCATTGTTGTCAGGAAAATTTGGGTACCTAAAGGCACTAACATACATGGACCCAACAATCAAAGGGGACCTAAATCTACTTAAATTCTTTGCCTACAGGACATCTTAGAGATGTACATCTAGTACTTTGATAGCGGATGTTCTCGGCACATGACAGGAGACAAAACCAAGCTCTCATATTTCGTAGAAGGTCACTATCTAAAAGTGCGCTTCGGTGATAAATCTAAAGGATGAACTGGAGGGAAAGGAACCCTGCTCATTGGAAAATTCAAAGTATCTTATGTAGCGTATGTTGAAGGGTTACAGTATAATCTACTTAGTATTATCTACTTCTGTGACAAACAGTTCTCGGTGAAATTCTATGTAGATCATTGTAGAGTCAAGAACATTCTGACCAAAGAAGTTGTGCTCACAGGAAGCAGATCAGGTAACATGTATATTGCTGACTGGATGCCTATGAGATCCTCAATTCCGTGTTTTGTTGCCAAAGGCACTGCAGATCTAAGCTGGTTATGGCACAAGAAGATGTCTCATGTCAACTTCAAGACTATCAACAAACTCTCCAGACAAGGAATGGTTAGAGGATTGCCAAATGTGACATTCCAAAAAGACAGCATCTATGGACCCTGTCAGAAAGGCAAGCAAATCAAGTCCACCCTGAAAAGCAAATCCTACCTTTCCACTCACAGAATTTTGGAAATGCTACACATGGATCTCTATGGTCATGTAGACCTGGTAAGTTTGGGAGGTGAGAAATACTGTCTCGTTATTGCCGATGACTTTTACAGGTATGCTTGGACTATCTTCCTAACCAAGAAGAAGGAAACAACATCAAAGCTACCCGAGCACCTGAGAAAGCTTCAAAATGAAAAAGGGTTGAGTATCGTGTCCATTCGTTCTGACAGAGGTACATAATTCAATAACCGCTTTATAGAGCAATACTATTTGGAAAATGGGATACAACATGAATACTCAGCTGCCCGAACACCTCAACAAAATGGTGTTGCCGAGCGAAAGAACAGACACTGAAAGAAGCAACAAGGACAATTATTTCCGCAAGCAAATTGCCACAGCGTTTCTGGGTCGAAGCTACCAATACACCGTGCTACACTCAAAACTGTTGTATCGTCAACAAACATCACAACAAAACAGCATACGAGGTATAGAACAACAAAACTCCATTAGTTTCCTACTTTCATATATTTGGATTCAGATGTTATGTGTTGAACAACGGGAAGGATCAACTTAGAACCTTCGATGAGAAATCGGATGAAGGGATATTTGTAGGATATTCCTCCGTCAGCAAAGCTTACAAGATCTTTAATAAAAGGAAGCTGACAATTGAGGAATCAGTTCATGTAGTGTTCGATGAACCTCACCATGACCCTACAGGAATAGAAGATATCACTCAGAACATCAACAACTTTCCATCTTAGATCAACCAACTCCTATAGAACTTGTCGTTGACCAAGAAATCAACCCCGCAGCTATAAGGATTGAAGTAGATGAAGTTGATGTTGTACAAGCTGAAGCTGAAACTACAGCAGCTCACGATACAGTACGGGACCTCGAATTAGAACCCGACAGAAGATGGTTGAGAGATCACCCAAAAGAGTTGATCATAGGAAATATTGATGCTGGAGTAACTACTCGTAGGAGAATACAAAGTATACAATGAAATGTACTATGTACGCAAGAAGAACCAGGATAACCTGAGATTTCTCTATTTCCTGTATAGAAGTCTCAATCTGAACTTAGAAGACTCAATATGTGCACCATTGCTATATTCTTAGCCCAATCCGAACCTGTTTCTACCATAGAAGCTCTGAACAATTCTCACTGGATTTCATCTGTGGAAGAAGAGCTTAACGGTTTCAAAAGAAACAATGTATGGTATCTAGTACCCAGACCTACGCATCAAACCATAATTGGAACCAAATGGGTATTTCGAAACAAGAAGGATAGAAATGGACTTGTTATAAGAAACAAATCCCGCCTAGTAGAAGCCATTAGGATATTTTTAGCCTTTGTCACCCATAAGAGCTTCATTGTATATCAAATGGACATCAAGAGTGCATTCCTGAATGGAGACCTTTCCGAAGAAGTTTATGTTGAACAACCACCAGGGTTTGCCAACACAAGAGGCGAAGACGTAGTATACAGGCTAAGGAAGGCGTTGTATGGACTTAAGCAAGCACCTAGAGCGTGGTATGAGACCCTGTCCCACTATCTAACCGATAATCGATTTGAGAAAGGTGCTGTGGACAAGACCTTATTCAAAATACAGGAAGGTGATGACCTTCTAATGGTTCAAATTTATGTAGATGATATAATATTTGGTTCAACTAACCTTGCTTTATGTCAAAGGTTCTCTCATCTTATGCAAAGCAAATTTGAAATGAGTATGATGGGAGAACTTAGTTATTTCCTTGATTTGTAGGTAAAGCAGTTGCTTACAGGGATACTCATAAACCAGGAAAAATACAGCAAGGAGCTTCTCAACAAGTTTGGAATGAATACTTCCAAATCATCATCAACCCCCATGAGCACTTACGTGCAAATTAGTGCTGATGAAGCTGGAAAACCGATTGATCAATCACTCTACAGGAAGCTTATTGGCTCACTCTTGTACCTAATGGCTAGCAGGCCCGATATCCAGTTTGTTGTGGGAGTGTGTGCGCGATATCAAGTAGCACCTAAAGAATCACACTTCAACACAGCTAAATAAATTATGAAATACATCAAAGGAACAGTCGATGTATGACTTTGGTATCTTAAAGAAGGCAGATTCGATTTTGTTGGCTACAACGACTCGGATCTCGGAGGCTGCAAGCTAGATAGGAAGAGTACAAGTGGTACTTGTCACTTTCTTGGACCTAGACTTGTGTATTGGTTTAGCAAGAAACAATTGGCAAACTCGCTTTCCACTGCAGAATCAGAATACTATGCTGCTGGTAGTTGCTGTATGCAGATCCTTTGGATGAAACAACAGCTGTCAGATTATGGAATTGAAGCCAAGAAAACACCAATTATGTGCGATAGCACGAGTGCAATTGCAATAACGCACAACCCTGTATTGCAATCGCGCACTAAGCATATTAATATGAAGCATCACTTCATTAGGAATCATGTCGAGAACAAGGATGTTCGGCTGGAAAAAGTTCATACAGATATCCAGTTGTCCGACATCTTTAATAAGCCTCTCGACACAGCAAGATTCTGCATGCTTCGACAAGAATTGGGATTGCTACAGCCTGACTCCCTGTAAGTTTTTAATGTTTTTACTCAACAATTAAGGGGGAATGCTGTAGGACCCAAGAATACAGTATCCACCGATAATTATCTATACACTTAGACCCTCAGAACAGCACTGTAGGGACAAAGCGAAATGAATTATCCTACAGCTGAAGTGTGCAATAATTAAGGGGGAATACAGTATGACCCATGAATACAGCAGTAATCCGAAAGTTGTTGTATGGAATTGAATCCCGTATGTACGTTTTAACGGGGAACACTGTATTTTCGCGGATACAGCACATACTGTGGGAAATCAATTTATATTAAATAATAATATTTTATTCATTTGTTAAAACAATTTTTGTCCATGTGTCCTGTTTTAATATTCAAACGTCTTTTACATTAAATGCCTTACACGACATCTGGACAACAATATATCAAAAGCCGCAATTTTTCAAATTATTTAATATTTTACACTGCCAACTCGGGCAATAAGGGAAGACTAAACGTCAGAAGTGGGACCCATAATGATTTCAAAATTCGATGGATAAGATGTACCAGTTATACCAAGTCCATCCAGATCGTCCATTTTAAACAAACAGTTCCCATACCTTAAATCTGACCCTTCATTTACTGAACACCCTTAATCGCCGCCCACTATAAAAGGACTGTTAATGCCCCCGTTGACTCTTTATGCTTTCTGGATATTATACGAGTCTGTGTGCAAAACAGCCTACATTTCTCTGAAACTTTACTGCAAATTTCTTTGAATTCACTTCATTTCTTCAAAAACAACTATGGCATTATCTAAGACTACTTCTCAATCTCTGAAGAAGAACTCTAACATCATTGACGGAAGGATTTTCGCTAACTCTGTCATCGTTGAACGTGTTCGATCTGAGGGAGATGACACTGAATCCATGGAGATTGTCATCTCAAGGCTTCATCAACAAGGCCTTTATCACCTTGGAAGCTACACAATTGAGCGTTACGATGCTCAGATGGTTGAGGATTTCTACCTCAACGCTGTTGTTCGTTTCTTTTCTCTTACGCAGGGAGAAAACGTTGCTGACATAACTACTGTCATTCGCGGAATGGAGATCCATGTTGACCAAGAGCTGCTGAAAAATCACTATAGGCTACCTGCTGACGGCCTATCCATGGAGGATCTTGAGACATTTGGGTCTCAGGAAATTTTAACCAAATATTGGGGACTTTTCACCGGTTCTGCATTGGATGACAATGTCCATGCTTCTTGTCGCAAGAAATCTTTCTGTTTACCTTTATTTACTTGCATGATTTTTGTTGTCGTATCATTGAAAATAGAACAGGTGCGTTCGAGATGTGCACCAATCTGAGATTTAGGATGATGGTAGCCATTATGTCCTGTGAGAAGGTCAATTGGTGCCATATTATTCTCAAGAGGCTACAAGAAGAAGTGTCCAAGCCTGCCTCACAGAAGAAATACTTTGATAGACCATTTATCCGAACTCTGACCCTTTCCTCTGATACAAGGAATGATTCTTCAAAGTCCAGGAGCGAGGAATCTTTAAGGAAAAGGAAGCGATCTCACAGCAAAACTCATGTTGTTGGTGAGAAGTTGAAAAGGAAGCTAAGGAAGCTTTCGAAAACAAAAAAATGTGGCCCAACTCACTGTATTGACACCCCAGAGCGCAACTCATGTGGAAGAGATAGATGCTATTGTACAAATAGTAGATCCCGAGCCTTTGGCGGCAATGACGAAAATACAGCAATCTGCCAACTTAAAAGACTCTGGTGAGTCTCCTGCCACTTTGGAGCAAATCGCTACATCTCTTGAATGGGATTCCACACCCGTAAGGGATCCATCTCCCTGGAGGGTACCAACCCCTATACAGGATCCATCTCCGATATAGGAACCCATACCTGTAGAGGAACCCATGCTGACGGCAAGCCCAACTGCTGTTCAGAGTCCCTCCCCCTCTATACTGATAAATGAAATCCTGTTGCAAATACAGGTTGAGCAAGCATTTGAGCACTTTGTTCAGTGGAAATCATATCGAGTCGCCCCTTATGACACGTTATATCATTGGAGTGAATGGAAGGACGAAGAGGCCTTGATCTTGGAACTGACACACTGTCAAGACATCCATTTACTCATTCGATGGGACAACAAGTTTTGTCACGAACTTATCTCTAGCCGTATCTTGTCAAAGGAGAAGGCCCGACTCAAAGGAAAATCCAAATCCACTGACTCAGCTCCTCCAAGCCCTAAATCCGATTATGACTCAGATGATGATGACGATGCCTTTCAGGCAGGTCTAAGAATGACTCGAAAGGATGCTCAAACCCAAGATATTTTGAGGCCATCCGATCAACGAGGAGAAGGGACATCAACTCATCATCAGTCCCCTTCCCCTCAGCGAGATAATGTTCAAGACAGAGAGGATTCAGTCCCTTCTGTCACGGAGGAACATTCAGCTTCGCAACAGGCATTCGAGCTTGTCGCCACCGCTACCGAGCCCGACTAGACACGCGCCATCCCGCACGAGGAATCAGTCCCTCTACCGGAATAGGCAGAAGCTGAGAGACAGCAGGAGGAATCAGTCCCTCTTGTATCTATGTCTACAGAACCAATTTCGGAACAGGAAGAACCAGTTCATCCTGTAGCCGAGCCCGAGCAACCGCAAACCGAAACAGCCACTGCTGCACCTGCTCCCTCTCCCATTGAAGAGAAATCTAATGACAGTTTCCTGCCTGAGGATGAATCACTCCGGCCACACCCTAATGTGGTCGTCACGCAGCTAAATGGCGCTGAATACTTTGCCAATCCAGATTCTCCCAGGACTGCAAGCAAGAAAGAGCAACTGCATGCTCTTGGCTATCAAACAGTTTTCCTGCGTGATGCTATTAATGCCCTACACGCTGTCGAGAAAGCACTGGATTGGATGCATTAGTCTGCTGTTGAAGAGACGACTGGTCTGAGGCATGAAGTATCCACAGTAGGAGAAGCCTTCAGCATCCTTCCCACTGTCTTCAAACAGGCACTTAGCCAATTGCAATAGCATCAGGAGCAAATCCTGAAGGAAGAACAAGTCAAACTTCGTGTTTCTGAAGCCAAGACTATATCCGCCCTTATTGAATCTGGTTCCCAGCTTTGAGCTCACAACAAAAAGATTGAAGACATGACTGTTGTGCTCAACTCCCTAGTTCAGAAATTCTCAAGCTTCGAGACCAAATAGGATGATGCTATGAGAATCCTCGAATGCCTTGACGAAAAGGTCTCTTATCTGTATGAGGCCAAAAAGAGGGAAGAAGCTAAAGCTGTTGCGAGGAGTTTAAGGCTTGAGCAAGAGAAATAGATGGAAGCTGCATTCGGAGATAGCATTACTGCTGAAATTTCTCGATTATCATCTCCTACTCACCATGTTAGGATACAGGGAAATAGCCTGGAATTTCAAGACCCTAAATTTCCATGAAAAAACCTCATCCAGAAGCCCCAAGAAATAAATCTCCCGGCCAACCGACAGCCTACTGCTGAGAAATCAAGAATTGGAGGAATAATGAACTGTTAAGATACTTCGTAGTTCTTTTCAGGGAATCCTCAATATTTAATAGTTGTAAGACAGTGCAGGAAGCTGCAGAAAAATTAAAGAAGATGTTGGACGAAGGATCGCTCCCGCTATAGCAAAAGATGAAATCCAAGCATAGGCAAGGGGATTTGGTTACCCACCCAGAAGATTGGATCCTTGTATTCGATAAATCTTATGAAGGTCAAGCCATATACTACAATCGAAACAAGGATGCCCTTCAAAATTGGTGGAAGGGAACCAAAAACGACCCTAGAAGGCCTTGGAGACATTCTGATTATAGGAGCTAGATTCTGATACGAATTAACGTATGAGAATGGACGTAAACTCGTAAGGAATGCAGCGGAAATATAATTGATCCTCCCAACACTCGAATATGTGTAACACTCGTAAGATATAACCGAAAGTAGGGCAATTTGGCTTACATAAACAAGAACAATATGAATGATTTATCAAACTAGACCTATAGTTTGATAAGATAATCTTTTCTCAAGACCTATTGAGAATCGATTCGATTAAAACTCGAAAACGCGTCGAATTATAACCAAGGTTTCGATGAAAAGCATTCACCAAGAAAACACAAGTGTATTCTTATTACTTCAACATACAATGGATGTTACAATGCTTACACAAGCCTATATATAGGAGACTTCAAGTCTTCCTATAATAAGAGAAAATAATTCAAAGATTTATAAAATCTTTGAATAATCAAAATAAAACATAAAAGGAACAACAATCCTAATTTTAGGGGAAACACAATCCCTAAAATGAGTAAAAAACAAGGCCAAGACAAACACACAAAAGAAAATACAAAAAAAAGTGAAATCTGTACAGACTCGGCCTGTCGACACGGCCGCCACACGACAAGGACACTCGGCACGGGCGCGCGCTGTCGGGCATGACTCGGCCGTGTTCGCTGACACGGTCGCAGCCGGCTGAGGACATCCGACAGGACTCGTCCGACGCTGACCCGGCACGGGCGCGGCGCCGACAAGGACGTTCGGCGTGGTCCGATCGTGTCCTGGAACACGGTCGGGTCGTGCAGCGAGGGTTTGGCTTATCCGGGATAGTTCGACTCGACCGCGCTGCATAACACGGCCGAGTCCTCGTGGGCGATGACTTGCGTTTCCGACGAGTGCGGCCGGGCCGTGTCGGACGACACGGTCGGGTCCCGGCAGCGTTGCTCGGCCGATCCGGCAGTGGTGATTTTTCCTACGGTGGTGAATTTTCCGGCGAGTTGGATATTTTCTCGGTATATTGAACATTTTTCCGCAGTTGGATGTCGACCTTCCTAAGACAAAGATGACACGGGCCGCTGAGACCGATACTCCACGTCTTATGTCCGTTTTCTCGCCTAAATACATAGTAGTCCGTGCATGGCGTTTAGTAAGGTCATTTATATCGATCCTTACTTCGTCTTCTTCGTTCATATCAAATGATTCCGTATCATCTCCTCCTCCTTTGAAAGGAATTGTCCTCAATTCCGAAATTCCGTCATCATCGATGTAAGGCGAGAGGTCCCCAACATTAAAGGTTGCATGAATCCCATAATCTCCCGGAAGTTCTAATTTGTAAGCGTTGTCGTTCACTTTCGCGATTACCTTAAACGGTCCCTCCGCTCGCGGCATTAATTTGTTCTTACGTTTACTTGGAAATCGCTCTTTCCTCAAGTGCTACCAAACCAAATCACCAACTTCGAACAATCTCGGTCTTCTTTGTTTGTTCGACTTTCGCTTGTAAGCCTCGTTTATTTCCTTGATTCGATTACGTACTTGCTCATGTAATTTCATCATTGATTTCAATTTTGATTCCGCATCCTTGTGCACTAACTCGTCACTTGGCAATGGAATTAGATCTAACGGCATATACGGGTTTAGTCCGTAAACTACTTCGAACGGAGAGTGTGCCGTGGCATGAGTAGGAGAACGATTATAAGCGAACTCTGCATGTGCAAGTTTCAAGTCCCAATCCTTTTGTGTCTTGTTCACAAGACCACGTAGTAAAGTGCCCAACGTTCGATTGGTTACCTCGGTTTGACCGTCCGTTTGTGGATGATGTGACGTGCTAAAAAGTAGTTTGGTCCCCATCTTTCTCCACAAGGTGTTCCAAAAATAGCTAAGGAATTTTGAGTCCCGATCTGAAACAATCGTTTTTGGAACCCCATGCAATCGTACGATTTCTCGGAAATACAAATCAGCGACGTTACTTGCGTCGTTCGTCTTGTGGCAAGCCACAAAGTGAGCCATCTTCGAAAATCGGTCTACAACAACCATAATAGCATCTCTCCCTCGTTGAGTTCGAGGTAAATCAACAATGAAGTCCATTGAGACATCTTCCCACGGCCTTTCCGGAATCGGCAAAGGCATGTATACTCCCGGTTTGAACGAGCTCTTAGCAATATGGCATATTACACACTTATTAATTATGTCGTGTACATCCACTTGCATCTTCGGCCAATGAAAATGCTCTTTAAGTACCTCCAATGTTTTAGCCGAACCAAAATGACCGGCCAAGCCTCCACCATGAGCTTCCCGAACCAACAATTCCCGAATCGGGTGTTTGGGTAAACAAAGGCGATTCCCTTTGAAAAGGAATCCTTCTTGCAACGTAAACTCTCCAAATGGACCAGATTTACACTGAATGAAAACCTCACCAAAATCCACATCCCCATCATAACACTCCTTCAATGCTTCGAACCCAAGCAATCGAACGTCAAGAGTAGAGAGTAAGGCATATCGTCTAGATAAGGCATCCGCCACAACGTTGCTCTTGCCATCTTTGTATTTTGATGAAAAGTGGAATGATTGCAAGAATTCCACCCATTTAGCATGCCTCGGACTCAACTTTTGTTGGCCGTTAATATATTTCAAGGACTCATGATCCGAATGTAGGATGAAATGTTTCACCAAGGTAATGGCTCCAATGGTCAAGAGCTCTCACAATGGCGTAGAATTCCTTGTCATAAGTACAATAGTTGAGTCGAGCCCCACCCAATTTCTCCGAAAAGTATGCAATTGGTCGCCTCCCTTGGACGAGGACCGCCCCAATACCCACTCCACTTGCGTCACATTCTACCTCGAAAGGTTGTGAAAAGTCGGGTAAAGCCAAGATAGGTGCTTCACACATTTTCGCCTTCAATTTTTCAAACGCCCCTTGGGCAGCCCCGTTCCACACAAACGGTCCTTTTTTTAAGCATTCAGTTATCGGGCTAGAAATGGTACAAAAGTCTCGTATGAACCTCCGATAAAATGAAGCAAGTCCGTGAAAGGATCGGACTTCCGTGATGGTTTTGGGCATAGGCCAAGATTTAATCGCCTCGATCTTGGTTTGATCAACCGACACTCCTTCTTTAGAAACGATGTAGCCAAGAAAGGCTACACTCTCGACTAGAAACGAACACTTCTCCTTTTTCCCGTAAAGTTTTTGATCCCTAAGGATCTCGAAGACTTTCCTCAAGTGCCCGGTATGCTCTTGCAATGATCGACTATAAATCAAGATGTCGTCCAAGTATACGACGACAAATTTTCCCAAAAACGGCTTAAGTACCTCATTCATTAATCGCATGAAAGTACTTGGCGCATTTGTAAGGCCAAAGGGCATGACGAGCCATTCATATAATCCATGTTTTGTCTTGAAAGCCGTTTTCCATTCGTCTCCTTCCCGCATGCGAATTTGATGATAGCCGCTTCTCAAATCAACCTTCGAAAAAATCACCGAACCATGCAACTCGTCCAACATATCATCAAGTCTCGGAATTGGGAACCGATATTTGATGGTTATGTTGTTCACGGCTCTACTATCTATACACATCCGCCATGACCCATCCTTCTTTGGAACAAGTAAAACCGGAACCGCACAAGGGCTCAAACTTTCTCGAACGTACCCGCGGTTCATTAGCTCCTCGATTTGTTTTTGCAACTCCTTTGTCTCCTCGGGGTTACATTGATAGGCGGCCTTGTTAGGGAGTGATGCACCCGGTATAAGGTCGACTTGGTGTTCAATCCCACGTAAGGGTGGTACACCCGGCGGTAAGTCTTCCGGGAAGACATCCGAAAATTCTTGTAGCAAGGTATCGATATCTCTCTTGCCTTGCACAACTACGTCAACATCTCGCGTTTCTTTAATCATCAATAAATACACACGCTCGCCATCGTCAATAACATGTCTCACCTCTTTCTCGCTAGCAAACATGGTAAGCTTTGGTTTCTCCATTTGATTAGAACTCATCGATCGAATGGCTTGGGGTGCCATCGGTTTAAGCACAATCTTCTTGCCTTTATCTCGTAATTCATATTCGTTACTCCTTCCTTGATGCAAAACATCTCGGTCGAACATCCATGGTCGTCCCAAAAGTACGTGGCATGCGTCCATCGGGAGTACGTCACATAACACATAGTCTCCGTATGATCCCATAGTTAAGTTGACCCGTACTTGTCTCGTCACCTTCACTTTGCTTCCATCATCGAGCCAATGTAAAGCATACGGTCTCGGGTGAGCCGTAGTAGTTAGCCCGAGCTTGGTGACCATCTCGTTTGATGCTACATTCGTGCAACTCCCTCCGTCTATTATCAAGCTACACCACTTTTCTCCGACTTTGCATTTGGAATGAAAGATCTGGTCTCTTTGCTCCGTATCACTTGGAACGATTTTGGTATGTAGTGCTCGAAGCACTAAAGTAGTATCATATTCCGGAGCGTCATAAGTCTCGCAATCCTCATTCTCTTCCTCGGCCTCCATGTTAATTATGTCACCAAGGCCTTCCTTCTCGTCCTCGACCAAAAGTTCGTCTCGGACCGCAAGAGCTTCTCTTAAAGTGACCACCCGTTTATTTGGACATGCATTTTGATAGTGACCAAAGCCTTGACATTTAAAACATCGTACTTTAGCCAAGCTCGTTTCCTTGGAAACGTGGGGAACTTTCGGGGCCGGGGTAGGGACTTGAAAATGTACGGTAGGTTTTGTAGTCGAACTTGAGCCGGCACTTATATTTCCGAATTTGTATGGGAATTCGGGTTTGGTAAACTTCAACTTGTTTTGAGATTCAATTTTTATGCATAGCCCGCATAAAGTGTCAAAATCTCCATATGGGTATAACTCCACCGTATTTGCAATGTTTCGATTTAGACCACGTAAGAAACGTGACATTCGTTGTTATTCATTTTCTTCAAGTTCTCCCATTAAGGCCAAGCCTTCAAATTCTTCGATATATTCTTCCACACTTAGTTTCCCTTGTACGAACTCCGCAATTTTTCGGTATAAGGTTAACCGATGTGATGTCGGGACATACCTTTTACGTAGTTTTTTCTTCAAAGAATCCCAAAAACTGATTTTCTCTTTTCCCACACGAGCTCGTTGTGTTTTCATACCCTCGAACCATAAGGAAGCGCCCTTCCCTAACTTGAGAATTGCATATTTGCAACGTTTCTCATCGTTAAGGTGCTTGAAGTCGAACATACGTTCAATCCTCCTCTCCCACTCTAGGTAAACTTCGGGATTAGTACCTCTGACAAATTCCGGAAGTTCATTAACTTTAAATTCATCCACATGACGCGGTGAATGTGCATCATATCCTCCTCTTCTTGCTTGAAAACGTGGTTCTTGCATGCTGTGTAATGCCTCACGTAGTTTCTCCATGAAATCGTCGGAAAAATCCATGCTAAAATATTTTTGATAAGAAAATCGCCAAGAGAAATTTGCCAAGGAAGTAACCTTGGGCTCCGATGCCACTAATGATACGAATTAACGTATGAGAATGGACGTAAACTCGTAAGGAATGCAGCGGAAATATAATTGATCCTCCCAACACTCGAATATGTGTAACACTCGTAAGATATAACCGAAAGTAGGGCAATTCGGCTTACATAAACAAGAACAATATGAATGATTTATCAAACTAGACCTATAGTTTGATAAGATGATCTTTTCTCAAGACCTATTGAGAATCGATTCGATTAAAACTCAAAAACTCGTCGAATTATAACCAAGGTTTCGATGAAAAGCATTCACCAAGAAAACACAAGTGTATTCTTATTACATCAACATACAATGGATGTTACAATGCTTACACAAGCCTATATATAGGAGACTTCAAGTCTTCCTATAATAAGAGAAAATAATTCAAAGATTTATAAAATCTTTGAATAATCAAAATAAAACATAAAAGGAACAACAATCCTAATTTTAGGGGAAACACAATCCCTAAAATGAGTAAAAAACAAGGCCAAGACAAACACACAAAAGAAAATACAAAAAAAAGTGAAATCTGCCGGCAGGACTCGGCTGTGTCGCCTGACACGGCCGCGGCGTGACAAGGACACTCGGCACGGGCGCGGCGCTGTCGGCAGTGACTCGACCGTGTCTGCTTGACACGGTCGCGGCGCGACAGGGACATCCGACAGGGACTCGTCCGACAGTGACCCGGCACGGGCGCGGCGCTGACATGGACGTTCGGCGTGGGTCCGATCGTGTCCTGGAACACGGTCGGGTCGTCTGGCAGTAGGTTTTGGCTTATCCGGCATAGTTCGACTCGACCGTGCCAGACAACACGGTCGAGTCCTGTGGGCAGTGACTTGTACGTTTCTGGACGAGTGCGGCACGGGCCGAGTCGGACGACACGGTCGGGTCCGGCCGGCAGTGCTCGGCCAGTTCCGGCAGGTGGTGATTTTTCCGGCCGGTGGTGAATTTTCCGGCATATTGAACATTTTTCCGGCAGGTTGGATGTCGACCTTCCGGCACAGCATGACACGGGCCGCTGAGACCGATACTCCACGTCTTATGTCCGTTTTCTCGCCTAAATACATAGTAGTCCGTGCATGGCGTGTAGTAAGGTCATTTATATCGATCCTTACTTCGTCTTCTTCGTTCATATCAAATGATTCCGTATCAGATTCCCTCCTCTATCTGTATTTTTAATATTTTAACAGCAAAATATTGTATGTTTATCTTGTAATCTTTGTTCATCATCAATAAAATGTTTTTTTGTCTTGAAAGATTACAACTCCTAATCTACTGTGTTCCTATATGATTACGATATTCAATTCACTTGCTGAATTCAAACAAGTATGAAAACTTGTTTAAAATACAAAGCTGTAAGAATTTGTCTACGAACAGTTCATAGGTTAAGTTGTATTAAACTAGATTTCACTGTAAGATTTTGCTTGCGCACCAATAATAAGTTTAAGTTGTAATACTCTTTCCTGTAAAAACAGTTGAACTAGCCTGCGAGCAGTTCATAAGTATTAGACTAGTTTGCTGAAGGCCAGAACATTCGACAAAAGACCAAGAAGACTGCCCTCCTGTAAGATGTATCAAAAAGGTCTCAAAACCAAAGTCTGAAACATAAAAGGTTTTGGCATCATCAAGAAGTTGTGTTAAAGAAGTTTTGAGAAGACTTGGCAATTATCAAAAAGGGGGAAATTGTTGGGATAAAACAATCCTGTATCAAAGTTTTTATAAAGTGCCAAAGCAGCTGTATCAAAAGAAGATCGAAGACAAATGAAATCGTTGGTTAAACGATCCTATATCGAAGACTTCTCATAAATTCCAGCATACAACAACAGAGTCTAAAAAGTGCTAAGTATGGAAGCTGTCCCTTCAATACAGCAACATTCCATATAGTGGCTACTTCATTAGCCTACATCATAAATGGATACAGCATTCAAGCCATAAAGTATTGAGATCAACCATGCTTATCGAAACAGGACTTAAGACCGTTGGAACGGAATCTTATCTATTCACTAAAGTCAAGTCCCGTTTGAAAAGAAGTATTTAAATACTGAAGGATAAAGTATTTAAATACTAGCTGTCTCAAATCTTCAATCAAGGAGCAAAAACTGAATCGTGTTTTATTCAAGTCAACCATCCAGTTGAAAAAGACTTTTGCTCAATGGATCTATTCTCAACGGATCTATTCAGAAGCTATATATCCTAGAGATTGAATATCAGATGACAACAAGTGAAATATATACATGAACTAAAGAGCATATACAAGCTAACAAGTATATACATCTGAGCAAACATATTTCTTCAGGCATACTGCATATTCTGAGAGAAGAAATATACAAGTGCTCAACCTTGAACAACACATCATCAGCTCAAAGCTCAAGAAAGTCAAATTTGTTGTTCAATCAGTGATCTTACATTAAACAAAACCATCAGCCCTGTGTGGACTGAGAAAGCCTTGCTTTTTCTGAATTGTGTGTGACGGATATGCATTGAAGAGATGAAGCTTCAGAACTGTATGTGAAGAAGCGAGTCAAGTGTTAGCTTTAACCAATCTGTGTGAACGGTTGAAGGCTACGATCTTTGTATCAATCCGTGTGAACGATACATTAATAGGTTTAGTTATAATTACATAGTTGTGTACGCAGTAAATATAATAAACTATTTACTCCTGTGTGGAGTACCAGTGGACGTAGAGGGGTTTAGCTCGAACCACTTTAATTACTGTGCTAATTATCTTCTACTTTACTATTAATAATTGTGATTATTTAAGTATACACTGCACACCGAGTTGTTGCATCCTCAGCAACTTACTGTCTTAAGACTTCCGCTACGCACTCTAATTAGAAAATCGTACAGTTTGTTGCTCAAAACACTTTCCAAGCTGTATTCTATATACTTAGTGGCCAACAAAAGTCATAATTGAATACAGTGATCAGAATGGGATCCAACATGAAGTGTCAGCTGCATGAACACCACAACAAAATGATGTAGCTGAAAGAAGGAACAGAACCCTCAAGGAAGAAGCCACAACAATGATTGTAGAAGCTGATCTCCCAAAAAGGTTTTAGGCTAAAACAGTCAACACAGCATGTGATACACAAAATAGAAGCATGATTATAGGGAGACATTGTAGAACTCCCTATCAGGCTTGGATGGCAAATTACCAATTGTTGCAGATTTCATATTTTTGGTTGTAAGTGTTTCATCCACAACAATGGCAAAACCTAATTAAATGCTTTTGATGCTAGAGATATCTTTATCGGATACTCCCAAATAATAAAAGCATACAAAGTCTTTAACAAAAGAATATTAGTTGTGGAAGAAACACATTATGTAGTCTTTGATGAATCTACTGCTGAGTATAGGAAATAGGTGGATCAAATTTAGAAAAAGCTCTAAGCCACCACTCTAGAAGAAATCATTGTCAAAGACACAAGATTGATTGACTCAGCAGATGAAGATCCTAGTGCAGATCATCCAGGTTCACAGACTTAGCTAAACCAGTCTCAGCTGACTCAAACCTTTCTTAACCAAACTCGGATGCAGTTTAAATAAACCTAGCTGAAGCATAGATAGATATATCAAACCTTGCGTGCAATTATTAAGGAGGAATAAACAATGATAACCATCAACCAAAAGCAGAACCTGAGGATGAAACTCCCAAATGGTTAAAAGACCATCACATCCAACAAATCATTGGGAACATAACTGATGGTGTCAAAACCAGAAAATCTAAAGACCAACAAAAATGGCCATGTTCTCATGTTTTATGTCTGAGATGGAACCAAAAACAACATAACAAGCCTTGGATGACTACACTTGGGTGAACGCCATGCAAGAAGAACTAAACCATATGGAAAGGAATAATGTACGGGAGCCAGTAGACAAACCATACCACAAGAAATTCATTGGCACCAAGTGGGTCTGCAAGAACAAATATGATAAAGATGGAGCTGTTGTTAGGAATAAAGCTAGATTGGTTGCAAAAATATATGCTCAATGTGAATGAATAGATTTTGATGAAACTTTTGCAACAGTAGCAAGATTGAAAGCAATTGGGCTATTTCTTCCCTATGCAGCCTTCAAAAAATTAGAGGTGTATCAAGTGGATGTGAAAAGTGCCTTCCTCAATGGAGTACCGGAAGCGGAAGTGTATGTTGAACAACCTCTTGGATTTGTCAAATGAGACAATGTGTACAAACTGTTGAAAGCCTTATATGGACTCAAATAGGCACCAAGAGCCTGGTACGAAACATTATCTATATTTCTTGAGAAAAATGGATTCAGCAAAGGAAGAGTTGACAAGACACTCTTCATAATTGAACGTGAACACCACATATTGCTCATTCAAATATATGTGGATGATATCATTTTTGGATCAACCAAATCCTGAATTGTGTGAAAAAATTTCAAATCTTATGCATGAAGAATTTGAAATGAGCATAATGGGTAAACTAAATTTATTTCTTGGTTTACAAGTCAAACAGGTTGAAACATGTATCTTCATTAACCAAGCTAAATACACAAAGGATCCGATCAAAAGATCTGGAATGGAGTCAGCCAAGCCCCTGAGAGTACCCATAAGCATATCCCTGCACTTTGACATAGATGGTGAAGGCATCTCAGTGGACCCAACTCACTACAGAGGATTAATTAGTTCACTACTGTACCTAAATGCAAGCAGACCAGACATATCATATGCAGTTGTAGTGTGTGCAAGATTTCAATCCAAGCCCAAGCAGTCCCATCAGGAAGCATCTAAAAGAATAATTAGATATCTAAAATCCAAAAACATTTTTGGATTATGGTATCCCAAAGATGACAATTTCGAATTATCATGTTATTCTGATGTTGATTTTACAAGTTGTAAAATCAACAGGAAAAGCACAAGTGGAACATGTCAATTTCTTGGAACTAAGTTGATATCATGGTTCAGCAAGAAACAGACCTCCAATTCAATATCCACAACTGAGTCGGAATACCTGGCTGCACGCAGCTGTTGTGCTCAAATTCTATGGATCATACAATAACTAAGAGACTACAACATAATAGCAAATGAAGTCTCAATATGGTGTGACAACAAAAGTGCAATTGCTATTACAAACAACCCAGTACTACACTCCATAAAAAACACATAAATGTCATGCATCACGTTATCCTAGACTATGTGATCAACAAAATAGTTCGAGTGGAAAGAGTCAGCATTGCGTATCAGATAGTTGATATATTCACCAAGCCTTTGCCCCAAGAAAGATTTCTTGAACTAAGCAAAGATCTTTTACGTTTAGACTGGGAGTGAAGAACCTAGATGATGCAGAAAATTCATTCAAGAATGACGAACCTAGATGATGCAGAAACGTCAGCCAGGATTGAAGAACCTACCTAATCATAAACTCAACCAGGATTGAAGAACCTAAATGATCATAAAGTCAACCAAGATTGAAGAACCTAGATGATCATAAACTCATCCAAGATTGAAGAACATAGCTGATACAAGAACTCGTCCAGGATGAAAGAACCTAGCTGATCAGAAACTCGTCGAGGATCAAGACTTAGCTGCATCAGAATTCAAACATTCAACAAGGTAACTTCATAATTCTAGTAATATTATTTTATTCTATTTAAAAACATGTGGGTTAATATGCACGATACACCACATCTATCTCATGTTGTCAAAACACTAATGCGTGTTTTCTGAAATGTCGAACCGCCACTTTAGAATTAAATATTCATTAAAATCAATTCAAAACATTCGTTACTTAAAACAATTGAAAGTATTGATAAAAAACGTATCGTCTTCAATCTCCGAGTAATAACCCTATCCGATAGAAAAAATTTGAATTATTCTCTACACTAAAAACACTCTCTAACTGCAGAAATAGATTCCGCAACCTATTTCAAGAATATCAATCTAAAGGTCGTGAAGGAGCAGATTATCTTCACCATCATGGTGGACTTAGTCGGACATATAGAGTCTAACAACACTCTCCTAATGGTGGACCTAATCCTGAAGATGAAGAAAAATGGTATCTGCCATTACCTGTGCATCAACCCTTCCGAACTCTACAAGGAAGTGCTTATTTGTTTATTCAAAAAAGCTAAAGTGAATGAACGAGGCATAGAAAGCTCAATATTTGGCGAACGCATCATCATCAACCAATAGACTGTTGATGCTACATTCAGATTAAAGAACCATGGAATACCAGTGGAAGCCCTCAAACATAATCATTTGGTTATATGGAAATGGATCAAACTGCCAGAATAGCCGAGCAAGTTGAAAAACGCCACAAAGAAAGCAGATATCCAGAAGGAATTATGATTCTTAATGGACATGACCAACAAGATGGTAATGGGCATGTATGGAAGCTCTGATCAGATGTACACATCAAAATACACAGTGATGGGGGCAATGATGTAAAGTCGGAGAATCAAATGGTCTGACTATATCTTCAGGCAGTTAGTAAAGGAGGTGAACAAAGTCAACTGGGACAGTGCCAAGAAGAAATTTAGGCAGAAGCTGACTTATGGTACACAAATTAGCTGGATTCTCGAGCATCTGGGAATGGCTAAAGGAAGATTAGAAAAGTTCCACATCAACAAACGCCTTGGGGCATTTCGACCCAGTTGCACTGGTTCAACTCAGCAACATCGAGCTGACGAAATGTTAGCAAAAATGAAGAAAGACACATCCTCATACAAATTGGCATCTGAATCCGAGGATGGGGCAGAGGTGGAATCAACAACAACTACCTTACCAAACTAAGCTGAGATATCACCAACTCAACTGACCCCAGCCGAAATCGCTGCAGTCGACATCCTAACTGAAAAGTAGTTGTTGTTGAGGAATACCTAATGGCTGCACCTGCCCAATTTGAGGATGATGAAGAAAGTGACGATCTACCATTATTTGCTTATTTCAAGAAAAAAAGTCTCCTAAAAAGGAGGAAGTCATCACTGTAGATTCACCACCATAATATACAACAAAAATATTTAAAGGACTAGTTGATTACTCAACTGAGTCCTCAGAGGAAGATAACTGAAATTCCATCAAATGAGATACGTGATGTGACCTCAATCCCAGTTGAAACTCACATCACTCTCATTGAAGAACCAGCAGCTCTGTCAACGGAGCTGGTCCTAGTAGATGAAAAGGAAGAAGACAATCTCATCCCTGATGTACCAGTTTTGGAGCTTGCCAGCATTCCTAAAGAAGTTGAAGCTACATAAGAAGAAGTCATTGAGGAAGCTGACATACATTAAAAATTAAATCGCAAGGACAAAAACCCATTCCAACTCAACAAAGAGCAACTCAAAATGGTAAGGAAGCACATCCTCAAACTTTGCATTATTTCCGCATATAAAGACTGAAAGAAGTTGAGGTCCCTTAGCTTCACTGCCCTCAAGGAGTTAGTTGATATGAGTAGATGGGACTACCCCCTGACCACTGAGCAACTCATCAAAGTATTCTGTAACGAAACTGAGACGAATCTGTTGTTGTATGAAAATTGGTTCATAAACAATTTCAGAAGAAATATGGAAAACATTTTTCTTGATATTATGTAAGGGGTAGCCCAAGGGAAAAATATTGATTTGGATGAGAAAGATGAGAGAGTTGGAGTTTAAAATGAAAATATTGAAAAAGTTGAAGGAGTTGAAGAAGAATAAGAAGAAAAGAAGAAAAGAATAAGAAGAAGATGAACAAAATGATGAGCAGAAAAAAGATGATCAGGATGACTTTGCTCATGATGAGGATCAGGGTGGACCTGAACAAGATGGAAGGGGGACAGCTGCTGAACAAGTGCTGACAAGGAGTCAGATAAACAGGGGAAACATTCTTCAGCTAAGTCTCCTCAATGAAAATCAGCTACCTCAAACAATAACCTCAATGAACAGTCAAATCAGCCACCTACTAATCAGCTACCTAAGAACCTAGCTGAACTGATCAGAAAGATAGTTGAAGAAACAGTTGAAAGACTTCTAGCCACATAGTTGAATCACATTTGTTGGATTTGAATAGCAAAATGGATTCCTTAGCTAATGGAAAGGAATCTTACCCAGCACCTACCTTAGTCAGACCACCCCTTGGCATGCAAGACTTTATAACCAAGGTGGAAGAACAGCTTGAACATCTTATTGATGCTGGAAAAAAGGCCGAAGAAATGAGGAGCAAATGGAAAGAATACTTAGCTGTTATTTTTAGATGTGCCCCTCCACCAGTTATTCACTTTCCAGAAGCAGGAACAAGCTCTTAAAAACTGAAAAAGAAAAACTCAGTCGAGGATCATGATCCTCCAACAAATAAGAGAAGAACTAGAAAAGACATTGTCCAACCACTCAGCTGGGAGGGAAAGGAGTTGTACTATGTGGAGGAATTCATACATGAGGAAGTTGTACCAATGTGGGGTACATCCATAAAGCAGTTCCTCGAGAAGTATTACATTTGGGAAATACTTCAAGCCCCAACTGTCCCCTACAACAAATCTGCAATGACTATATGGAGTTAAACTGGTCGAACTTGTGGGAAATTCTAAAGAAGTACGCTGAATATGAATTCGATGCATATCTAATTATCCCATACTTGCAACCACAAGAAGCTTCTATAGATGTCAATGGAAAGTTTAATGACAATGCACTTCGGAAGGAGATAAGGGAAGTGTGCATTAAAAACAAATACACTTCTCCTGAAGACCAAGAGTTTGCCTCAACTGTGATAACAAGAAATATGGGCTGATTTCGGTTTTAGATAAACCTATTGGAGCAAAACCATTAAAAGCACTACCTCCATCCAAGTCCAAAGGAAGAGAAAGAAGGAGATAAATGTTTAGTTTTTTTATTTGTTTTGTCATTTACTTGTAATTTGTTTTTACTTTTGTTTGACAAACTTATTCAACTACTTTAATATAAACTAAAGTAAAATGTATATACAGTCAACCTGAATGACAATTTCTTGTTGTCTCAAACAGACTGAGTTTTATTTTTTTTTTCTATGTGTGATGACTCCTTTACATTTAAACAATCATTAAGTTTTCCATCATCAAAATAGGAGGAATTTGTTAGGAATACATTTAAGATTTTTATGATGTCATCCCTGTATTCTAAGTTTTATTCAAATATAATATTCTAAGTACTTGGCATTGTAAAAAAGAACCAAATGAGTATCTTCTATAAGCCTTTAAAGTTAGGCTAAGTATTGATCAAATAGGATTGAAGTTAAGTTTGTTCAGCTAAGTATAGCTAAAACAAAATGCCAGCTGAGTATAGCAAGACAGAATATCAGCTGAGTATAGCCAAGATAGAATATCAGTTGAGTATCACCAAGTTAAAATATCAGTTGATTTTTGAAAATACAAAATATCAGCTGAGTATAGCCAAGACAGAATGTCAGTTGAGTTTGTACAAGACAAAATATCAGCTGAGTATCGCCAAGTCAGAATATCAGTCGGGTATTGACAAGTCTTCAATCAAGTATCAGTAGTAGAATAAACATCAAAGACTTCGGTACAATTTACTTCAGTTATGTATATTAGTGAAGTAAAAAAAAAACAAGTAAACATCCTAATGGAAAGATAACAGTTTACCACTATTAATTTATGTTATGTATTAGATTTTAATATCACTACAAGTAAAGTTCCTGTTATCAAGAGTTTATAATTTATGGAAAGATACTGTTATTAATTTATGTTATGTATTAGATTTTAAACTTCAGATTTTAATCATTAAAAGAAACAAGTATACTTCCTAATGATCTCTCTCTCTCTCTCTGTCATTCGCCTACCCCACACCCAGTCTGCCTCACTGCCTCCCCCGGTCTGGCGCGCCTTCAGCATCCTCCTCCGATTCGACGTGCCCCCGATCTGATTCTCTGTCTGCCCCGCCCCTTAATCCACCTCTACCTCCCATAAAATCCTCCACCCCGCCCCTGAATCCTAGTTCGCCATGCTATCTCCTCCCTATATGCCTTGCCTCCATCCGCCCACCCCGGTCCGCCACGACACCTCCTTTGGTCCGCCTAACCTCCATCCGCCTCTTTCCTAACCACCACGAAGCATGCCACACAGCGCCCACCATTTCGCCGCCCCTCTCATTTGCTAACATTAGGCACCGCGACCAGCACCGCCTGTTCGTCGCGCCCCTCTCATTGTATGTATAATTTTTTCTATCTACACATTAGTTTGTTCTATTTTATGTTTGATTGCATTAACAAAGCTAATTTCTCGTTGTTGTAAGACATGGAATGTGGAAGGAAATCATGAATGATGGTTGGTTGAGGTTAATCTGTTGCCTCTAATTCATGGATTTTGCACCGAGTTTATTTTATTTTATTTTAGATTAGCTATCTCTTTAAAAGAGATTTAGTGTTTCTGATTTTTATTTAGTTCTATTTTACAAGATTTTCTGATTGGATTAGGCAATTAATTGCTTATTTTCATGAAGGTTTGTTCCAGTATTTTCTTTTTCTTGTTTTCATTTTAATGCTTGTTGAAGGCTTGTTTACTTTGATGGTTTATTTTAGTTACTGGAACCATTTCTAGTGTCTAGACTATGAACTAAAGCCCTTAGTAAGTTTGCTTGTTCATTATCTAGGGAGAAATTTTTGCAGGCTATAGAATATGAATTCATCAGCATCTCCATGTTATGATCAGGAAGCTTATTAGGTTGATTAGTTCATGTATTCTTTACATGCTAGGCCATTATAACATACAGAAGTTCAATAGCTAAATAAATATCTTGTGTGAATCACGATATTGTATGATATTATCTTCTTCTAAATACTTTTCACTTCTGCTCTCCAATAGTTTTTGAAGATCTTCATCAAGCAACAGGAGCAGGAAATTTGATATCAAGCAAAAGTCGGTATGTGTATTCTTTTTTACATTCTAACAATCAATGCAGTCTTTCAAGAGATTATCATTGGTGATTTATTAAAGATAGAAAGATGTTGTAACACCCCCAAAAAATAATCGGGAATATTTCAGCACCGTGGGCCCTGTACTGGAACCCACAAGGCAAAAATTATTTTCGCAAACGTTACAAACATGCCAAAGAGGCAAAGACGGTAATATTTTAAATATCTAAATATTTTACAAAACAAAGTTCCAAATACCGTCAGAAAATACCATTTGAAAGCATAAGGCGAAGACGCCAAAAAGGGCATTTAGAAAGTATGCACGAGTTGGTGAAATACCGAAAGTCATTATAAAATACACACGCAGCGGATATAACATAATAAAATACAGTGCAGCGGAATCATAACCAGAAAGGAATACACGAATCCCAAATAACCATGCCATAGCCATTATCACCCGAGAAGCACACCCTTTCACGACCGCTACTAGCTCGAACTTCGAGTACCTAAAAGATAAAGCCCACGACGGGGTCAGCCACAATACTCAACAATGATAACAATCACATCCACATAAACAATTACATATCAATGTAATTACAGAGTAAGAATATTCCCATTGTAATCTTACCGTAATAACCTTACCAATTTGTGGTAACTCATATCAAATCAACCCTTACCTCAATTCACACCTCGCATTCTCAAGTGATGAATGAATCCGAAAATAACCATCTGTACTGTATTCAAAACGACACCAAGATTTCTCAAACATAAATATATCTCCAATATGGAATAACCTGAACATGTCCAATTCTGTTCGCTGGATCGCACAACCGAATTCCAATGGCAAAACTGATAACACATGATACATCTGTAGATCAACTGCCCCGAAATAATGACAAGTTCCGGATACCGATACAAAGTATGAACGCTCACACAATCAATAATAATAAACAACCAATGCATCGTAACAAGAATATCAATGACATGATAACTCCACACGAGATCAACAAAGGACCAACCACGAACGAGAATACCATTGATGTGGTAAACTCCAACGAGCAATAAAGGATCAACTACCGAGAATACCAACGATACTGTAAACTCCAACAAGATCAATAAAGGATCAACAACCGAGAATACCAACGATATGGTAAACTCCAGCAAGGTCAATAATGGATCAACAACCGAGAATACCAACGATACGGTAAACTCCAACAAGATCAATAAAGGATCAACAACCGAGAATACCAACAATACAGTAAACTCCAGCAAGGTCAATAAAGGATCAACAACGACCGAGAATACCAACAGTAAGTCAAACTCCAAATGGAATCAATAAGGATCAATAACGAACGAGATTACCCATGATAGGGTGAGATCCAAACGAGATTACCAATGATATGGTGAGCTTCAAATGAGATTAATAAAGGAGCAATAACAAACAAGTTGACCAACGATATGGTAACTCCAATTGATATCAGTAGAGGGTCAACAGGAACAGATATACGAGAGAATAAAATCGTCAACCATATATAAATCACATATACGGGATCTCGTAGACAAACCCGACTATCGAACAGATCCGACCATACATGGAATATAAACAACCAATCAATATGACTCAAGATGGACGTCACAATATACCCGATTTGGAAATGTGTCCGTGCACAAGCCATCCATGGGTATTGGTCAGATACACGTCTGGTCTCATGCCTAATCAGTCTCACAAAGTACGTCTCGTGTGCATGGTTCAATGTGAGGTCAAAACCAACACATGCTACACGTGCCCGCCCTGAAAATCCTACAGAGACCGATCAGAACGTATCTGACTCCAGATATGCCACGATAACAACATGACAATGAAACTCGAAGAAATGCATTTACAACAAGGGTCAGAAGACTTTCCAAGTGAGCAACGATAACTCGATCATGAAAGACCAATACGACCACAATGTCATATCGCCGTCAGACAATGGTTCACAGAATGCTCAATAATGCATGCAATATTAGCATATAAAATCCCAAGGCCGCAGCCAAGGGTCACGGAAGCATCTACTCAGGAATACTCTGGATGTGGGTACCATTTAAGTTTTATCTCGCAACATAGTACATGCAATCACAAAATACCATAAGGTCGCAACCAAGGGTCACGGAAGCATCTCACAGTAATACTCCGGAACGTGGGTGCCATTTAGGTCTTATCCCCCAACACATCGGCCCAACAAATTACAGTTCAAAGAAAGAGCATATCACAATATACCAAACAATGATGCACACTCATTACGTGAAACATCAACACACACATATGCAATGATGCAACATGATAATTAGCATAAATTAGCAATATTAGATTACCTCAAGCCGGTGACACTAACCTTTCCACGACCAACTTCCCTGAACGAATACACCATTATCCGAATAGTACAAAATGAAGTATAGTCCATCACTAATACCAGTACACCATCTCGAGTTCAATGTCGGCACGATAAACTGTCCTCGATATCCAACATTTCATACAATAGACCAAAGATACTCACATCTACGTTTCCACTAGATATCTTTAAAATCATAGACATTAAGATTTATCTCAGTCCTAGCATAATATATATATATAACACCATCCCGATAATTCATATTCACAACATCATTGCTATATGAATCATAAATGAAATGAAATCAAAACCATTTATTAAACATTATGAACTGGGCAAGCGTAACTTGCCTCGATACCAATACGATAAAGTCGTTATCAATCATGTCGTATTCATCTACAAGCTCCTCAGCCCCGACCAAGGTGATCCATGCATTCTCAAATCTCAACCACAGCACAACGGTTAATCATCAATGATCACTTAACGCAACCTCTTGAAGAAGAGCCACAATGATCAAACACTTCAAGAAACATCAAGGATTCCAAACCTCATGCTTCTAATCAACTCATCAAGGTATTAACCGATGTATAGGGGTCAAAAATATGATTAGGAGTGAAGAGGAATGAAGTTTGGGCTGAAAAGATATGTCTCCTCTCGTGAGGAAATGAAAGACCGACCTTAGTTATATAATATGTCTGGCATGTTAGGTACGTTAACACCCACAATTAAAGTACATAAGACTTCCTAATGTACGCTACATGTCCTATATAGCGTACGTTATCAGCATCCAGAGCTCACTGCCTCATTTCGCACCTTGTTTTACATACGTAATACGTACACTGTAGCGTACGTAACACACAGTTGACTTGCTACAGTAACAAACTCGCTTAACGTACGCAATGGCATATCCTTAACGTACGTAAGGCTCGAGGTTAACTCGCCTGTCCACATCCACGCCGAAAGCTGCTGAAACTGGGCCCACCTGCCGACCACAGCTCGGTCCTGTCCGATTCCCCTCATAACGTATGTTATGTATCCAGCTTAACGTATGTTAATCTCGCTTCGTTACGTACATAAGCTTCTCTGCTTAGCGTACGCTACACTTGCACCTTTACGTACGTAAGATCCTATGCTTAACGTATGTAGTGGCTTTCATACTTTTCCATTTATGCTCCTGTCTGTCATCTAAATATACCGAACACGTACACGCGATATACGGATTCCATATACTCGTTCCGATAACATTCTCATACGATACATCTGATGCACGTTATCCTCAATTGCAATTGTCGACCAAGTACGACAATTATACAAATACTCATACAGTATATCCAACATCGAAAAACATATCAAGCATGTAATATCCTAGAATTAAAAATAACTCCAATAGATATACTGGTACATCTGTCACAGTTCCCCAAAATTACTCATCCATACTGTATCGGTCCCACTCTGTACAGTACAACTCTGATAAAATAATGCGAAAAATTCATAGCGAAATTCTAGGATATCACTTATCTTCTCAGTTAAATATGTTTCGTCCTCGAAACTTAAAATCCTATCATAATCAATATCTCAATCCCGAAATATCTCAAAATCGTGCCACTATGCTCAAATAATCATCAAAACCAAATAACTGAAAGAACATACTTACAGGTCGTGAAGTCGATGATCTCCCGTGATACTTAGCATACAACTCCCATACAAAGCCTCAATATAATAACAACACACACAAATATCGCAATTATAGCAATTTGAAAATATTTCGAAAATTTTGGAACCTCCAAAATTCATTTTGACTCGAAAGTCAGAAAAATCATTTTTAAAAGTCATGCTACTACCGTACCGGTAGGGCCACATAACACACATGCCCCAGTTTTACGAAACCCAATCTCTGATACCATTTTCTGTAACACCCCCAAAACCAATCCGGAATATTACAGCGTCGTGGGCCCCGCGCTGGAATCCACAAGGCAAAAATTATTTTCGCAAACGTTACAAACATGCCAAAGAGGCAAAGACGGTAATATTTTAAATATCCAAATGTTTTAAAAAACAAAGTTCCCAAATACGGTCATAAAATACCATTTGAAAGCATAAGGCGAAGATGCTAAAAAGAGCATTTAGAAAGTATGCACGAGTTGGTGAAATACCAAAAGCCATTATAAAATACACACGCATTGGATATAAAATAATAAAATACAGTGCAGCGGAATCATAACAACCACAAAAGAATACACGAATTCCAAATAACCATGCCATAGCCAGTATCACCCGGGAAGCTTACCCCTTCACGACCGCTACTAGCTCGAACTCCGAGTACCTAAATGATAAAGCCCACAATGGGGTCAGCCACAATACTCAACAATGATAACAATCACATCCACATAAACAATTACATATCAATGTAATTATATAGTAAGAATATTCCCAATGTAATCTTACCATAATAACCTTACCAATTCGTGGTAACTCATATCAAATCAACCCTTACCTCAACTCACACCTCGCATTCTCAAGTGACGAATGAATCCGAAAATAACCATCTGTAATGTATTCAAAACGACACCAAGATTTCTCAAACATAAATATATCTCCAATATGGAATAACCTGAACATGTTCACTTCTGTTCGCTGGTTCGCACAACCGAATTCTAATTCTGGCAAACTGATAACACACGATACATTTGTAGATCAACTGCCCCGAAACAATGACAAGTCCCGGATACCGATACAAAGTATGAATGCTCACACACTCAATAATAATAAACAACCAATGTATCAGAACGATATATCAATGACATGATAACTCCACACGAGATCAACAAAGGACCAACCACGATCGATTGATGTGGTAAACTCCAACGAGTACAATAAAGGATCAACTACTGAGAATACCAACGATACTGTAATCTCCAACAAGATCAATAAAGGATCAACAACCGAGAATACCAACGATACGGTAAACTCTATCAAGGTCAATAAAGGATCAACAATGACCAAGAATACCAATGGTAAGGTAAACTCCAAACGGAATCAATAAGGATCAATAACAAACGAGATTACCCACGATAGGGTGAGCTCCAAACGAGATCAATTAAGGATCAATAACAAACGAGATTACCAATGATATGGTGAGCTTCAGATGAGATTAATAAAGGATCAATAACAAACGAGTTGACCAACGATATGGTAACTCCAAACGAGATCAGTAGAGGGTCAACAGGAATAGATATACAATAGAATTAAATCGTCAACCATTTACAAATCACATATACGAGATCTCGAAGACAAACCCGACTATCGAACAGATCCGACCATACATGGACTATAAATGACCAATCAATATGACTCAAGATGGACATCACGATA
The DNA here is from genome assembly GCA_033398695.1 of Orobanche coerulescens. NCBI lineage: Eukaryota > Viridiplantae > Streptophyta > Magnoliopsida > Lamiales > Orobanchaceae > Orobanche > Orobanche coerulescens. Next base: position 54,386,850 of record CM065805.1, on the reverse strand, counting down.
CGCCCGATCCGGAAATGTGTTCGTGCACAAGCCAACCACGGGTATTGATCAGATACACGTCTGGTCTCGTGCCTAATCAGTCTCACAAAGTACTTCTCGTGTGAACGGTTCAATGTGAGGTCGAAACCAACACATGCTACACGTGCCCGCCCTGAAAATCCTACACAAGACCGATCAGAACATATCTGACTCCAGATATGCCACGATACAACATGACAACGAAACTCGAAGAAACGCATTTCCAACAAGGGTTAGAAGACTTTCCAAGTGAGCAACGATAACTCGATCATGAAAGATCGATAGGACCACAATGTCATATCCCCGTCAGACAACGGTTCACAGAATGCTCAACAATGCACGCAATATTAGCACATAAACTACTAAGGCCGCAGCCAAGGGTCATGGAAGCATCTACTCAGGAATACTCCGGACGTGGGCACCATTCAAGTTTTATCCCGCAACACAGTACATGCAATCACAAAATACCCCAAGGTCAGAACCAAGGGTCAGAGAAGCATCTCACAGGAATACTCCGGAACGTGGGTGCCATTTAGGTCTTATCCCCCAACACATCAGCCCAACAAATTACAGTTCAAAGAAAGATCATATCACAATATACCGAACAATGATACACACTCATTACGTGAAACATCAACACACACATATGCAACGATGTGACATGATAATTAGCATAATTTAGCAATATTAGATTACCTCAAGCCGGTGACACTAACCTTTCCACGACCAACTTCCCTGAACGAATACACCATTATCCGAATAGTCCAAAATGAAGTACAGTCCATCACTCGTGCCAATCCACCATCTCGAGTTCAATGTCGGCACGATAAACTGTCCTCGATATCCAACATTTCATACAATAGACCAAAGATACTCATATCTTTGTTTCCACTAGATATATTTAAAATCATATACATTAAGATTTATCTCAGTCCAAGCAATACACACACACACACACACACACACACATATATATATATATATATATATATATATATATACCACCATCCCGATAATTCATATTCACAACATCATTGCTATATGAATCATAAATGAAATGACATCAAAACCATTTATTAAACATTATGAACTGGGCAAGTGTAACTTGCCTCGATACCGATACGATGAAGTCGTTACGAATCACGTCGTCTTCATATGCAAGCTCCTTAGACCTGACCAAGGCGATCCATGCATTCTCAAATCTCAACCGCAGCACAACGGTTAATCATCAACGATCACTTAACGCAACCTCTTGAAGAAGAGCCACAATGATCAAACAATTCAAGAAACTTCAAGGATTCCAAACCTCATGCTTTTGACTAACTCATCAAGGTCTTAACCGATGTATAGGGGTCAGAAATATGATTAGGAGTGAAGAGGAATGAAGTTTGGGAGGAAAATATATGCCTCTTCTCGTGAGGAAATGAAAGACCGACCCTAGTTATATAATATGTCTGGCATGTTATGTACGTTAACACCCACAATTAACGTACGTAAGACTTCCTAACGTACGCTACATGTCCTATATAGCATACGTTATCGGCATCCAGAGCTCACTGCCTCATTTCGCACCTTGTTTTACGTACGTAACACACAGTTGACTTGCTACAGTAACAAACTCTCTTAACATACGCAATTGCATATCCTTAACGTACGTAAGGCTCGAGGTTGACTCGCCTGTCCACATCCGTGTCGAAAGATGCCGACACTGGGCCCACCTGCTGACTATAACTCGGTCCTCTCTGATTCCCCTCATAATGTACGTTATGTACCCAGCTTAACGTACATTAATCTCGCTTCATTACGTACGTAAGCTTCTCTGCCTAGCGTACGCTACACTTGCACCTTTACGTACGTAAGCTCCTACGCTTAACGTACGTAATGACTTCATACTTTGCCATTTCTACTCCTGTCTGTCGTCCCAATATACTGAACAGGTACAGGCGACATACGGATTCCATATACTCGTTCCGATAACATTCTTATACGATACATGTGATGCACGTTATCCTCAATTGCAATTGACGACCAAGTACGACAATTATAAAAATACTCATACAGTATATCCGATATTGAAAAACATATCAAGCATGTAATATCCTAGAATTAAAAATAACCCCGATAGATAAACTGGTACATCTATCACAGTTCCCCAAGATTACTCATCCATACTGTATCGGTCCCACTATGTATAGTACAATTCAGATAAAATAATGCGAAAAATTCATAGCGAAATTCTAGGATATTACAGATGTATAATACTTTAATTTTTGATATCAAGCAGAAGTTGGTCCTTGTTTTCGCATTCACCAGCACCTTGTCTCAAGTAAGTACTTTAATTTATAATGGAATTTTGCATTCACCAGCATATTTTGTAGGCTTATGTCTTTATCTTTGCTTACTGAGGTCTTGCCCAGCTTCTATTAATTATCATGGAATTTCTAGGAAGAATAAAACAAGAAGGAAGCCTATCTGCTGGTTTGTCAAATTTATACCTAATTACTTAATAACTATAATAAAAGAAAAAAATAGGAAAAGGGGTTCAAATTCTACATTTATGCCAAATATTGTCTATGGCCACATTTTTCCTTATCAACTGCTGAAGCACTAAAATAAGCCTTATCGAGGGATGTAAAAGTGGTGGTAGCCACTGGAAAAGTAATAAATGAAATTTCTTTGTGATTTGATTGGACTTTATATTCCATGCGACTGTAATGTAGTCTTTGGTTGGCACTGATGCTATTTTCTCTCTCATTGGATTGTTTTGTAATGCATACTCGTCCAACTGTATTAAACATTTTCAAGATGGTAAATTTAGCTGGGAAAGATGGCATTATTTTGGAGGTTTCTCCTGATGTATTTGTGCAGGTCTAGTGAATCCCTTCCATTTTATCTATTCCACGTTCTAGCAATTTGTCTCTCCTGAAGTGCAGTGATGAACTGAATAATTTGCTTGGTTTGTATTCTTTTGGCCACAACACAAGATAAATATTTGCATTATTTGCTCAAAAATATCATTGCAAATAATCAGTCATAGATATATGTGATTTTTTTTAGGGAAGACAATGACAGTACACGACTGTATCAGGATTAGCTAATAGAGTTTTTTTCTTCTTTTTATTCAGATGGGAAATCATAACTTATGATGTTAGTATTTACTCTTCTTTTGGTGAAAAAAAGCCTTAAATTAATTGTTTTCATGGATAACTGAAAAATAAAAAACATAAAGATTTAATTGTTTTCAACTTTAAATTGTCTCATACTTGCTGTAAATTATGCATTACAGGGATTGCTCGTCTATGGCAGACAAGGTCGTGAAATATTTAGAAGGAATCTGGATCCAAGTATCTGCAGAGAGGTGGGCCCAATTTTTCTTTCTGTGGGAATTTTAGACTAGTTCTGGCCGTTTTGGAATCATTTTCTAAAACTAGTACTTTTTTCAGAGGCAGTAAAATTTGTATACATTAAGATCAAGCAAGTGTTTCCTGCCTATATCTTTAATTGGCTAGATTAGGCTATATGTTTGGACTGCCAGGAACGATGATAACCGACAGAGGCGGAGGCGTGATTCTGCTTACGATCTATATGATCTGTCTTCTTCAACTAGTATGATCGTCTGATGAAAAGCAATGATGTGCTGAAGAGAGACTTGGTCATTTTAAAGTATATGATCTTTTTTAATCCTTTTTGTCCTATTTGTGGTGTTCATGATGAAATAAATAGAATCTTATTATACATTCTTTGTCTTTGTTTGATATGTATCTGGTTTTGAATTAGTTGGAACGCTTGTTATTTTTTTTATATGGGATGATATGAAATTGTTAGTTCTTATATTATTGAGCTCGTGGTTGATGGTTAGTTATAGGTGAATGTAGATTTTGGCAATGAATTTTAAATTGAAATGTGAAATAATAATATATATTACTACAAAAAATACTAATATATATTATACGATAACTGAAGTAAAAAGTTCTTTTTTTACTACGCCAATTATAAAATAACCAAAGTTAAAGGCATTCTTTTACTTCACTTACCCCCACATTTGGATCATAATTAGAAAAAAAACCGAGATAGACTTCGGTTATTAGGATATTAGACTTCATATAAAAAACGAAGTCTAAAGTATACTTTTTACTACACGAACATAGACTTCGGTAATTATAACGTTTTTACTTCAGATATTATACGAAGTCTTTGACGTTTATTCTTATAGTGTATGACCAAGACAATTCAGTCAGCTAAGTATGGAAGTCAAAATACTTGGACAAGATTCAGCAAGTATTAATCAGTTGTGTCCACGTCAGCAAATGTTGAAAAGTGAACAAAGACAGAAAATCACATGCAGACGTAAATAAATCCAAGGAAACAATCTGAATGATTCCCACAAGTTCAAGAATAAAATATTCCTCGAGATTCGTGCCCTGAAGTCTTCTTATTATAGAAATCAAAGAAACGGCGCGGACAACCATATATCTTCAAAAGGTGAGATTTAAAGAAAGAATCAAGCCATCCCAAATAGGTGAAAAAAAAACAGAGAAGTCCACTCTCCAATGGACCAATTTTTTTAAGGATGCAACGGCTATGAGAGCTCAAAAGAAGTACTATAAATATCTGAAGAACTATTTAGCAGAAGAACGATACGATTAACACCTGCAAGCAAAAAGCAAACAAAAGCAATATACTCTACAAGCATCATGAAGAGCTAAGATAATAAAGATTCAAATCCTAAGAAGCTCTTAGAAGTTGTAGAAAATAAACACTCTTGTCTTAAAGATTTGAGTAGGGATACTTTCTTGAACGAGGTTCTTGGAAGTTGAGGTTGTGCAACATTCACAGGTTCTTTATTGGAAGGTCACAACCAAGGGAAGGAGTTACTGTGGATACGAATTTTCACTGGTTGAAAGCTCCAGTAACTAAATTCATTGTAACCGTCAATAGTTAAAGCGAATTTATCTCCAAGTGGACTGGAGAAAAGTGGACTAGTAGATGACCTGCCCTTAAAAACACTATAAGTGTTGTGTTATTTACTGTTTTAAGCACCATACTTAACTTTTGCATCCATCTTAACTGTTGCATTAAAAATCAATTAAGTCTTCTGCATATTATTTTTCAGCTAACTTCTAAGATGTACCTAGCTGAGATCTCATCTTCAGCTAAGTTTACCTAGCTGCATACATAACAGCTTAGTTTCTTAAACCAGATCATTTAGTAATTTTTTTGAAAGTTTATTCACCCCCTATATACTTTAACCATACGTACTTGTGACCTACATGTATGCATCAAGATAGCTAAAAGAGTACGAGAGGAACTATCCTACACATGACTTCAAACCTGCAGTAGTACTTTTTGCTCTGAAGATCTAGAGACCCTATTTATATGGAAAACGGTGTGAGACAAATTCGAGATAGGATGACAATAGCCCAAAGTCCATATAAAGTTATGCAGACAAATGGAGAAGACCGTTGGAATTTGCAGTATGAGATCAAGTGTTTCTAAGGGTAGCTCCAATGAAAGGTGTAGTATCCTAAATTTCTACTATAGTTGTTTAATCTTATTTTATCCGAGTTATATTGCACAGTGTGGAGTCTGTACAGTATGGATAAAATAATTGAAGGACTGAGAAAACTGAGTTAGTAAAATTGTCGTGGTTGGTCGACAATTATATTTGAGGATATTGTGTATTAGGTTATTGTACTTAATTGTATCGGATGAGAATATTATTGGAACGAGTATATGTATTCAATATATCATATATACATATCTAGTATGTCGAGACGACGGACACGAACAGTTAGAATTAGCCAAGTATAGCCTGATTAATGTACGCTAGTTGAAGGACATAGCGCATGTATGTGCAAGCTTAGAGCACGTTAAAAGTGAACATTAGCACATGCAAGATCATATCAGACCTGATCTGGATAGTGGCCGACAGGTGGGTCCGGTCGTTAATAGCTTGAGGCTTTCATGCTCAATGGTACTTAGCACACGCTAAGAGTAGGGCTTAACATACGGTAATTCTCGATCAGTCAAAAGGAATCCCGGCAATCATCTGTTGCTTTCGGCAAGTGGGACACAGACACCTTTGGCGAAAGTGCAGCAAGGAGTCAATGACGAGATAAATTACGTTATGGTTCAATAATGACGTACGTTAATAGAGCATGATGTTTACGTATGTTGAAGGGGTGTGTTGCGTATGTAAGTCATTGTACAAAATTAGGCAATAGCCTCTGGAACTGGTTTAGCGGACGTTATCTAGTAAGAGTAGAGCATGCTAGAGGGGTTGGATTGAAACTCAGCTTACTACCGAACTGATTTAGCTCACGCTAGTAATGTACAATAAATATATATATATATATATATATATATGTATATATATATATATGTATATATATATATGTGTGTGTGTGTGTGTGTGTGCAGTTGGGTATTATTATTTATTTTCGGACATTCTTTCCTTCTATCCAGTAGAGAGAGTTCTTGGAGATGGTTTTGGGTTCCAAACACTCGATTATTTCTGGAGTTGATCATCTATAATAATATTGAGCTTGAGGGCACGGATTGGAGCTTTGTTCTTAGATTTGATGATGATTCTTGGAAGGAGGTCGATTGTTCTTCACCTTAGTTCATCAATATAAGGTAATATTCGTATTCCTCTGATTGTAGCTCAGTTTCTGGAAGGATGTTTACATGTTAAGAAGAATGTTGGTATATCCTATTATTTATGATGATATTATACATGATTCAATGGAATTGTGACAATAGATTGAAGATATTGGTTAAAGGTTATTCATGTTGTAAGGGTTGTGATTCATTCAAACATGCTCATAAAATGGATTATCGAATCATGATGTTGTTGTTGATATATGGGTATTGACCTGATTCTTGTCGTTTTGGGTTTTGGATTGTATTGTTTATCTTCGAGAGGTATGTTGGTTAAACCCTCTCGTCACTTTTGGATTCTTGATGTTGTTGTCGTTGTTTACTTCGTATGATGATAAAATATGGGAGTGTTGTTGTAGTTCTTGATGTTTCATGGAGCTTGTTGAGAAAGATGATGATATGAGGATATATATATCTTAGAAAATGATTAGTTGTGGTATTGAACAATTTGGATAGTTAAGATTGTTGATTATATTGGTATTATTATTTTACTATGAATTTATGATTATGAACCAGGAGGAATCTTGTTAATTCGTATATGAGGTTGATTCGGAATTGAGTATGTTATGTAATCCTTGTTATCAATTGAAGTGATTGTTGATATGATTATCAAATTATATCCTTGTTATGGAATCTAATTATTATATCTGCTGCATGAGTATTTTTAAAATGGCCTTTTGGTATTTTGTAAACTTGGATTATTTTGGAAAATCATTTTCTAAACTATTTTGTTGGTACGTATAAGCGGTGGCTTAACGTATAATTTTGAAACTGTTGAGTTTTGGCATTTTGGCCTTGTACTTTCAAATGAGATTTTACGACGGTATTTGGTAAATAGATTTTATGTATCTTTGAATATTTTGACATATATACCGTCGTTAGCCTCTTGGGCGTATTTGTTATAATTGCGGATATGTATTTTAGCCTTGTGGGTTCCGGCATGGGGCCCACGGCGATATAATATTTTCGGATGGCTCTGGGGTGTTATAAAAGGTGTCATTCGGTTTGGTAAGAAAGGAAAGCTAACCTCAATGTACATTGGTCCATTCCTTATTGTAGAGATGATTGGTGACGTTGCTCAAGGACTTGACCTACCAACCTCATTGTCTTATATACACAATGTCTTTCATGTTTCAATGCTAAAAACGTATGTTGAAGATCCATCTCATATTTTAAAGAGCAATCCAATAGAAGTAAAAGCTGATTTGAGCTACAAGAAGATACTAGTAGAAAGTCTTCAATTGTAACACCCCAAACTAGACGGATATTACAGTGCCGTGAATCCCCGACTGGGACCCACCAGGCAAATGAAAATGATGAATTAAGTAATATAATTGTAGTACCGAACCACATTACATTACCAAGTACTCCGATGAGGAGTTTAAATACAATACGCCAGGACAACACAAAATACTAGTATATTTTATGTGAAGATAAAATACACCACCCTGAATAAACAAACGTCTGAAACGGAATTTGCAGCGGAAAATACAAATGACGGAAATGACTGAAATGACTGAAATGACTGAAATAAACGGAATGACTGGGGCCCCCTACTAGTATCACTGGGACTCGTCGCCGTCAACATGCTCTTCCCGTGCCTTTGCCTTGCCGTGACCTGAAAACAAAATCCCCCAACGGGGTCAGTTACACAGAACAACAATCCTCAAGGGTTGAAAAGTACACAATCATGATATATCTGAAGTTATGAAATATCCTTAGTTATGAATTACGCTGAAGAGGAGTATCATAGTACGCCCGTAATGTTCTGTGCAAGTGTACAAGACGAATGACCGGACACACCCGTCCTTGTACCTAATTAGTCTCACGGAGTTAAGCTTTACCGTGTGCACGGTCCCATGTATCGGTGAACCCAATACATGACCATCATGTGCCCGGCTAAAAATTCCACACAGCCACACCCGGCCACGCAATATGAACCCAGAAGGTCATATGAACAAGAATGACCGTAATGAATATCAATGAATAAATAATAATCTGACAAAGTCAAGAATGACTCACCGAGATGAGAGTAATAATGAAGTGATTGATAGTTTCAATGGAATGATTGGAACCGCCGTTCCCGTTAATGAAGTGATTGTTCAACAATTACAAGTCTCAATATGATTAATACAATGATGAATGAGTTATGATTATGAATGATCAACAACAAAAGGAATGAATATCCTTTTAACCGAGTAAGAATTAACTTACACAACGCCGGTGACAATTATCCTTCCACGAACAACGTCCAAATTGAGATATCGGTCGCTCGAACAACCTTGAATAAATACAATTACCAACAATTCGTTCAATATACGCATCAAACACGAATATAACGAACTCAAAACGTCGGTACGATAAGACCAAGTTCATTGGGGCATTATATCGAACACTTTGTGGTCAACTTCGATTGTTTATAACCAAACTTCAAAATACCAACACCAGATCCTCAAGAAGTGTTTCAAACCAACAAAACATCTCCAATACGATCAATAATCCATTATGAATATCCAAATTCGTGATTTCAACAACAATTAATCGAAAACCCCCAAATCCAACACAACATTCAAAGTGTTCTTGAATAATCCTTCAATAATCCAATGAATAATCGAACATATCCATAATCATACGTATATCACTTCATACAACATGATCTTAACATCCAAAACATCATATCTCAACACAATTCGAAAATCCAAGAGGTTTGATGAAGATTACCTTTGAAGATTCAAGCACTATGATTCGAAGAACACGTGATAGATCGATGATCCGAGCTTCACAACCGAATGAAAATGATTAAAAACCACACTCAAGTGATAATTGATGAAGAAATATCTCCCTCAAGACCCTCTCTCGCGTATGAAAGTGAAAGAATGAAGAAATGAGCTGAAATGCTAAAAAAAACGAAATTATAGGGGTTTGCTGGTCTGTCGGACACGGCTCGTGCCGATCGGCACGGCCGCGGCGCGCAACTGGCCGGCAGGGACTCGACCGTGTCCGCTTGACACGGTCTCGGCGCTTCGGCATTGACTCGACCGTGTCCTGGAACACGGTCAGGCGTATGGGCAGTCGGTTCTGGCTTATCCGGAAGAGTTCGACTCGGCCGTGCCAGGCGACACGGTCGAGTCCTGTGGCAGAGACTTCGGCATTTCCGGATGAGTACAGCACGGCCGTGTCGGACGACACGGCCGAGTTCGGTCGGCAGTGATCGGCCAATAACTGAAAAATGAGCGGGTGAGCTAAAACGACCATAACTCTCTCGTCCGGACTCCAATTGACTCACCGTTTGAGCCATTGGAAAGCTAACTCGATGCTCTATAATATTGCAAAGATTCAGAATTTGTGGAGTTACCAAAAGTTAATGGTGATCTAACAAAGTCGAACTCATATGTGGAAAGTTGAAACAATGGACAATAACGATACACAACTCGAAGTTTCTCCGAACGGTTAACATGGGTGAATGAACATGATTGATGAATGATTATAAATGAGTGAAAATCCACTGAGTGACAATCACCGAATGAAATTACTGAATGATAATGACTGAATTACAGCCGGGTATTACATACACCCCCCCTTAAAAGATTTTCGTCCCCGAAACTAAGGGTCAAACAACTCGGGATAACTCTCCCGCATACTATCCTCGGTTTCCCAAGTAGCCTCTTCGACTCCGTGTCTAGACCACTGAATCTTGACCAAAGGAATCGAATTATTTCTCAACTGTTTGATTCGCCGCTCTAAGACTCGTATAGGACGCTCCTCATATGAATGGTCGTCGGCGATCTCGATTTCGTCGAACTGAAGTATGTGAATCGGGTTGGCAACATACTTACGTAACTGAGAGACGTGAAACACATTATGAATTCGGCTCAACGCCGGAGGTAAAGCCAGTCGATAGGCTAACTCGCCTACTCGATCCAAAATCTCAAACGGTCCAATGAATCTCGGACTCAACTTACCCCTCTTCCCAAAACGGAAGATACCACGACTCGGGGATACCTTGACCAACACGTGGTCACCTGCCTCGAACTCTAGTGGTCGACGACGGTTATCTGCATATGATTTCTGTCGACTCTGAGCGGTCAACAAACGACTCCTGATCAAAGCTACCTTCTCACGGGCGGCTATAAGCATATCGGGCTCGGTGCCGATTGATTCTGATAGGTCGTCCCAACACAACGGAGATCGACAACGACGACCATACAAGGCCTCGTACGGCGCCATCTTGATCGAAGCATGCCAACTATTATTATACGTGAACTCGATCAATGGTAGTTGGGCTTCCCAATCGTCTTTCCAATCGAGGACACATGCCCTCAACATATCCTCTAATGTCTGAATAGTTCTCTCTGATTGTCCGTCGGACTGAGGATGAAAGGCAGTACTGAGATTAAGCTGAGTTCCCATAGCATGATGAACTGATTTCCAAAAATGTGACACAAACCGTCCGTCACGATCTGAAACGATACTTTTAGGAGTACCGTGCAGTCTCACTATCTCTTTGATGAATAACTGGGCAAGTCTCTCAGGACCCCAAGTATCCTTAATCTCAAGAAAATGAGCTGATTTAGTTAAGCGGTCCACAATCACCCAGATCGTATTCATGCCACGACGACTCGTCGGCAAACTCGTGATGAAATCCATAGAAATGTCTTCCCACTTCCATTCGGGAATAGGAAGAGGTTTCAGCATACCTGCCGGTCGCTGATGTTCAATCTTGACTTGTTGACAGGTTAAGCATCTCGAAACAAATTCTGCGACTTCTCGCTTCATATTATTCCACCAGTAATTTTGTTTCAAGTCCTTATACAGCTTGCTAGACCCCGGATGAACAGAAGAAGGGGTAGCATGAGCTTCTCTCAAAATCGAGTTTTTTAACTCATTATTCGCCGGTACACACATCCGATTCTTAAATCTCAAAAGTCCATCTTCGTGGATCACGAATCCAGGGGCTTTCCCCTGAGCCACATCCTCACGAATGCGCAACAATGCTGGGTCTGAACCCTGATTCTCCCTGATTGCATCCTCAAGAGATGATGAAATATCTAACATACAAAGCTGTCCCTGAACTCGCTGAAGCCAGACCTCGATCTCGGGTCTAAGGAATTCCTGTTGGAGCTCCTTATGAATTGTTAAATGAGCAAGCATCTGCTCCTGAACGGACTTACGACTCAAGGCGTCGGGACAATGTTCGCCTTCCCCGGGTGGTAAAGGATCTCGATATCATAATCTTTGATTAGTTCCAACCACCACCTCTGTCGCATATTTAACTCCTTCTGGGTAAATATATACTTCAAACTCTTATTATCGGTAAAAATCTGACAGGTGACGCCATATAGGTAATGACGCCAGATTTTCAAAGCGAAAACCACGGCTGCTAAGTCCAAGTCGTGGGTCGGATAATTAACCTCGTAAGGTCTCAATTGCCGTGAAGCATAGGCAATAACCTTCCCGTTCTGCATGAGTACACATCCTAGACCCTGTCCGGACGCATCACTATAAACCACAAATCCTTCCGTCCCTTGCGGCAAGGAAAGTACAGGTGCTGACATGAACCGACTCTTGAGTTCCTCAAAACTCCACTGACACGCGTCGGACCACGAGTATTTCTTATCCTTTCGCAAAAGGTTCGTCAATGGTTGAGCAATTTTGGAAAATCCTTCCACAAACCGCCGATAATAACCGGCTAATCCGAGAAAGCTTCGGATTTCCTTAACATTTTTCGGAGGTAACCAATCCTGGATAGCCTCCGTCTTCTGAGGATCAACACGCACTCCATCTGATGAAATTACGTGTCCGAGAAACGTCACTTCGGACATCCAGAACTCACATTTGGAAAACTTTCCATAAAGTTGCTCTCGTCTTAACACGTCGAGAACCTGATGAAGATGAACCTCGTGTTCCTCTCGGTTACGAGAATAAATCAAAATGTCATCGATGAAGACAACAACAAACCGATCCAAAAAGTCGATGAAGACCCGATTCATTAGCTCCATGAATACCGCAGGTGCATTAGTTAGCCCGAACGGCATAACTACGAACTCATAATGACCATAGCGTGTTCGAAACGCCGTCCTCGCGATATCCGACTCTCGAATCCGCAGCTGATGATATCCAGATCTTAAGTCGATCTTGGAAAATACTGAAGCTCCCTGAAGTTGATCCAAAAGGTCATCGATACGGGGTAAAGGATACTTATTCTTGATTGTCACCCTGTTCAACTCCCGATAATCGATACACAAGCGAAAAGAACCATCCTTCTTCTTGACAAACAGCACTGGTGCTCCCCACGGGGACGCACTCGGTCGGATATAACCTTTCTCGAACAATTCCTCAAGTTGATTCTTCAACTCTCGCATTTCGGTCGGGGCCATTCGGTACGGTGCCTTCGATATCGGGGACGTACCAGGCTCCAACTCAATCGTGAATTCCACATCCCTCTGTGGAGGCAAACCAGGTAACTCGTCTGGAAATACATCGGCATATTCTCTCACAACCGGAATATCCGTCAACATTATTGGTGACTTCTCGGTTTTGGTCATATAGCACCAATAACCAACACATCCCTGATTGAGTAACCTCACTGCTTTCATCAAATTAATGACCTTACCAGAACAGCCGGGATTACCTCCCTGAAACACATATTCGACCCCATCGTCTGAAATGATAGTGATCATACGCTTACGGACACTAATGATGGCATCATGACGATCCATCCAATCAATACCCAAGATGACGTCGTCCCTCGACAATTCTACTACGATTAGGTCCGCTGGCCATACACGACCATGAAGCTGAATCGGACAATTCTGAATCTCACGATTACCGATGATTCGTCTACCATCAGGTAGGCCAATGACATGAGGCTCACAACTAGTAGCACTACCCAGACGTAGTCTACTCAAACATGACTCGGAAATGAATGAATGCGATGCACCAGTATCAAAAAGGGTACACACAGGTTGAGATAGAATATCTAGTGTACCTGAGATCATTCGGGCCTCTGGATCATCGGTCTTCTTCATCTCATAAATCCGGGGCTTGCTAGTCTCGGCACCGGACGCTCCCGTCTGCTGGCTATAAGCTCCACCTTTAGTCGCTCCTGTCGTTTTAAACGATGCTGATTAAGTGGCCTGATTCTGAACGGCTGACTGTTTAGGGGCCTGAGATGACGTCTGAGTAGGTTTGGAGTCCCTACGGCAAAAACGGGCCTTATGCCCAGCAATCCCACAATTATGACACGTGATAGTCTGTCTCGGACACTTGGTACTGAGATGACCAAGATCCCCACAGTTAAAACAGGTGATGGCCGAACTGGCCGCTCGAGACTGAGATTCCGCGGGTTTAGCCGTCACAGGAGGTTGCTCAGAAAAAGCAGAGCCCGCACGGGTTTTCTTGAAACTTGTCTGACCGCCTTCAGACTGATTACGATTCTTCGATTTCTTGCTAGCAGATGAAGGTTGCTGCTTAGTAATTTCCTTAGCAGTAAGCTCATAGGTAAGAGCTTTCTCAATGAATTCAGCCAACGTGGTACAATTATGATTAAGCAACTGAAGTCTCAGGGTTTCAGCCTCTTGCTGAAATACTTGATTTTATCCGCCTCTGAATGAATGATGGATGAGGCGAAAGGGAGAAGTTTCTGAAATTTCTCGGCAATGGCGAGAACATCCTCGTCTGCTGAGGGGTCGGGTGTGAGTAATTCTGATAGCTTGGCCTCTCTGAGTGGGGCCAGATAATACCTGTCCATCATGAGAGTCTTGAACTGATCCCAAGTACATGATCCTTCGGTGGGCTTCAACGACAACCACCAAGAATGAGCGCTCTTACCCAGGTAGTAAGCCGCAACAGAAACTTTGTGTCCTTCGGGACACTCTACCATAGCAAACAACTTCTCGAAATGCTCGAGCCAATGAATGATATCCGCCGGCTCAGACGAGCCCTCAAAAGTAGGCGGCCTCTGGCGAGAGATGTCGCCGATGATATTGCTCACATTCCTCTCTTGCCTCTGAGGTGGCGGCGGAGGAGCCTGTTGATTTTGATTGATGGAGTTATGCATCGTCTCCATCAGCTGTGCCATCTGGGTCATTTGGGCCATCATGCCCTGCAAAAAGCGAGTGGGTCAACCCGAACACCTTCTGACTGAGCGGTGTCCCGAGTACGACTCCCCGTTAGTGAATGATCGCGTCCAGGTGAATGAGTGGCAGCGTCGCTGCTCGATGAATTAGCATTGTTCCTCGCATTCGCACGTGTATTCACACGAGCTCTCGGGATTCGGCCCGCTCCACGGCCTCGTCCTCCACGTCTTCTTCTTGCCCCTTCCATACTGAAGGAGGAAAGTCAAATGATGATTAAATCTCCCGCATGAATATCACGTTATGATCACGTCATTAAATGACGAAAATGAGCATACACGTTCTAACACATTGATTATATGAATTATTAACTGAGATGACATGATTATCTGATGAAATTATTGAAATGATTATCTTGTACATGTTAACAAGATTAATGATATGATCTTCCTGATCAACAACTGAGTAATGAAATGAATTGAGTGATTAACGAGCTAACATGTCCGTCCTGGTCAAAATGAAAATGATGACTGAGGATTGTTAACTGATGAATTATGAATGAATGATTATTGCCAGAATTATACCATGGCGTTAGAAATCTTACAGTTCTTGGTCTGATTGGCTCGGCATTTGCACAGGTCACACGTGACGCGAAAGTCCAATGATACTAGTCCGATGACGATGATTTCAAACGAGACATGACTTGGAGGGTAGTATTCAAAACCACGCTCCGATACCAACTCTGTAACACCCCAAACTAGACGGATATTACAGTGCCGTGAATCCCCGACTGGGACCCACCAGGCAAATGAAAAAGATGAATTAAGTAATATAATTGTAGTACCGAACCACATTACATTACCAAGTACTCCGATGAGGAGTTTAAATACAATACGCCAGGACAACACAGAATACTAGTATATTTTATGTGAAGATAAAATACACCACCCTGAATAAACAAACGTCTGAAACGGAATTTGCAGCGGAAAATACAAATGACGGAAATGACTGAAATGACTGAAATGACTGAAATAAACGGAATGACTGGGGCCCCCTACTAGTATCACTGGGACTCGTCGCCGTCAACATGCTCTTCCCGTGCCTTTGCCTTGCCGTGACCTGAAAACAAAATCCCCCAACGGGGTCGATTACAGAACAACAATCCTCAAGGGTTGAAAAGTACACAATCATGATATATCTGAAGTTATGAAATATCCTTAGTTATGAATTACGCTGAAGAGGAGTATCATAGTACGCCCGTAATGTTCTGTGCAAGTGTACAAGACGAATGACCGGACACACCCGTCCTTATACCTAATTAGTCTCACGGAGTTAAGCTTTACCGTGTGCACGGTCCCATGTATCGGTGAACCCAATACATGACCATCATGTGCCCGACTAAAAATTCCACACAGCCACACCCGGCCACGCAATATGAACCCAGAAGGTCATATGAACGAGAATGACCATAATGAATATCAATGAATAAATAATAATCTGACAAAGTCAAGAATGACTCACCGAGATGAGAGTAATAATGAAGTGATTGATAGTTTCAATGGAATGATTGGAACCGCCGTTCCCGTTAATGAAGTGATTGTTCAACAATTACAAGTCTCAATATGATTAATACAATGATGAATGAGTTATGATTATGAATGATCAACAACAAAAGGAATGAATATCCTTTTAACCGAGTAAGAATTAACTTACACAACGCCGGTGACAATTATCCTTCCACGAACAACGTCCAAATTGAGATATCGGTCGCTCGAACAACCTTGAATAAATACAATTACCAACAATTCGTTCAATATACGCATCAAACACGAATATAACGAAGTCAAAACGTCGGTACGATAAGACCAAGTTCATTGGGGCATTATATCAAACACTTTGTGGTCAACTTCGATTGTTTATAACCAAACTTCAAAATACCAACACCAAATCCTCAAGAAGTGTTTCAAACCAACAAAACATCTCCAATACGATCAATAATCCATTATGAATATCCAAATTCGTGATTTCAACAACAATTAATCGAAAACCCCCAAATCCAACACAACATTCAAAGTGTTCTTGAATAATCCTTTAATAATCCAATGAATAATCGAACATATCCATAATCATACGTATATCACTTCATACAACATGATCTTAACATCCAAAACATCATATCTCAACACAATTCGAAAATCCAAGAGGTTTGATGAAGATTACCTTTGAAGATTCAAGCACTATGATTCGAAGAACACGTGATAGATCGATGATCCGAGCTTCAGAACCGAATGAAAATGATTAAAAACCACACGCAAGTGATAATTGATGAAGAAATATCTCCCTCAAGACCCTCTCTTGCGTATGAAGGTGAAAGAATGAAGAAATGAGCTGAAATGCTCAAAAAAAACGAAATTATAGGGGTTTGCTGGTCTGTCGGACACGGACCGTGCCGATCGGCATGGCCGCAGCGCGCAACTGGCCGGCAGGGACTCGACCGTGTCCGCTTGACACGGTCGCGGCGCTTCGGCGTTGACTCGACCGTGTCCTGGAACACGGTCGGGCGTATGGGCAGTCGGTTCTGGCTTATCCGGAAGAGTTCGACTCGGCCATGCCAGACGACACGGTCGAGTCCTGTGGCAGAGACTTCGGCATTTCCGGACGAGTACAGCACAGCCGTGTCGGACGACACGGCCGAGTTCGGTCAGCAGTGATCGGCCAATAACTGAAAAATGAGCGGGTGAGCTAAAACGACCATAACTCTCTCGTCCGGACTCCGATTGACTCACCGTTTGAACCATTGGAAAGATAACTCGATGCTCTATAATATTGCAAAGATTCAGAATTTTTGGAGTTACCAAAAGTTAATGGTGATCTAACAAAGTCGAACTCATATGTGGAAAGTTGAAACAATGGACAATAACGATACACAACTCGAAGTTTCTCCGAACGGTGAACACGGGTGAATGAACATGATTGATGAATGATTATAAATGAGTGAAAATCCACTGAGTGACAATCACCGAATGAAACTACTAAATGATAATGACTGAATTACAACCGGGTATTACATCAATAAGAAGTTAAACAACTCATAAACAAATAAATACCACTATTTAAGGTTTTATGGAGCAATCAGTCTATAGAAGGAGCCACGTGGGAAATAGAAGACGAGATGAGAGCCAAATACCCAAATCTGTTTCGTTAACTTAACTTTTGAGAATTAAATTTTTATGAGGGAAGGATGTGAGACCCGAACCTTACACTACTCATCTAGGTAATTTGATTCATGCATTACTTATTAATTGTGTGCTACTTATGTTCACTGAGGCATTTCATATTTAATCTTATAATACGTTACAAATAAATTCAGTAATATTGAATATCTAAATTTAACTCTCATGACCTCAATCTTTTGTGACAATTATATTTGTATAAAAGACGAAAACACATGTTAAAATATTATACTAAACAAACACGGTAAATCTAAACCAAACCAAACCAAACCAAACATACCCAGTATATCCCGCTCAGATCAGGGTCTGGAGAGGGTAATATGTACGCAGACCATGCCCCTACTTATTACGGTAGGGAGGCTATTTCCGTGAAGACCCCCAGCTTAGTGTACAGCAGAATCTTGTGTGATAAATACAAAGGAAAACATATGATTCGAAAAATCTCGAGACCATACCTGAGCCCTTGGCTTGATCCATATGGGACTTACCTAAGCGGAATTTAGCTACTTCACTCCTGATGAATGCTGCTCTAACAAAATAGAGGTTGGCTCTGCGCACATCTCCCTGTCAAAAATACACCACGCAAAGACAATAGGATAAAATATACATAAAAGTAAAAATGCAATGATCTAGGTCAAAGCTAACCGAGACAACCCAACCCTGAGGCTCTCAACTATAGCACCGCTCCCTACAAAAGAATCCACAACTCTGATCTGGCGCCTCCAAGCGCACCTATCAACAGTCATGGTCTCGGAAAGGTTTAAGACCTTCAAATCTAATATCAGTTGCTCCTCCCACATCCTCCTCGGTCTGCCTCTCCTCCTCTCCCCAACAACCATTAAACTCTCGACCCTCCTCACCGGAGCAGATGTCTGCCTCCTGTGGACGTGGCCAAACCATCTCAATCTCCCTTCCCTAACTTTCGCTGAAATGGGTGCCACTTCCAGCGCATTCCTGAAAACCCCGTTCGCAATTATATCTAACATTGTGCGACCACACGACCAACGTAACATTCTCATTTCAGCCACTTCCAACTTGGTCTCAAGATACTTCTTCATCGCCCAACATTCGGAGCCATACAACATTGCAGGTCGGATTGCCGCTCTATAGAATTTGCCCTTCAACTTTAGAGGGACTTTCTTGTCGCGCAGGACCCCTGACGCTGCTCTCCACCTTAGCCACCCCGCCTTGATGCGATGCGTGACATCATCTTCACACTCACCTTCCTTCTGAATGATCAAACCCAAATACTTGAACTTATCCGTACGGGGTACGATCTGATCTGCAATCATTACCTCAACATCTTCCTCGTTGGCCTCACCACTAAAGTTACACCAGAGATACTCGATCTTAGACCGGCTCACACGCAAGCCCTGTGATTCTAACTTAGCCCTCCAAAGCTCCAACTTCGAGTTCACCTCCCTCCTCGACTCCGCCACTAACACAATGTCGTCAGCAAAAAGCATGCACCACGGGATGCCATCTTGAATCCCTCGCGAAATGACGTCAAGGATTAGAGCGAAGAGAAGAGGACTTAGCGCCGACCCCTGGTGTAGTGCTATCTCAACCGGAAAATACTGGGTGTCACCAACTGGGGTCCTAACGCACGTCCTAGCTTGGGAGTACATGTCTTGGATCGCCCTAACGAACGGCAAAGACACTCTCCTCTCTACTAGGCTTCTCCAAATAACATCGCGCGGAATGCTATCATAAGCCTTCTCTAGATCTATGAACACCATATGGAGGTCCTTACGCCGCTCTCTAAACTTCTCCATAAGGCGTCTGACGAGATGAATGGCCTCAGTCATGGACCTCCCCGGCATGAAGCCAAATTGGTTCTCTGAGATCTCCACTTCTCTTCTAACCCTGCATTCCACCACTCTTTCCCAAAGTTTCATAGTATGACTGAGGAGTTTAATACCCCTATAGTTACTACAACTCTGAGCATCGCCTTTGTTCTTGAAAAAAGGCACGACAATACTATGCCTCCACTCTGTCGGCATCTTAGAGCCTTTGAGGAGGATGTTGAACAGCTCTGCTAGCCACTGAACTCCGACTTCCCCCAGACAAAGCCACACCTCAATAGGGATCTGATCCGGGCCTACAGCCTTAGCTCTACCCATTTTCATTAGGGGACCCTTTACTTCCTCCTTGCTGATGCTCTCACAGGAACTAAACGAATGAGCAGTAGATAGACTAACTCCTTGCACCACCGAGTCACTACCTCTAGCCTCATTGAAAAGTTCGAAAAAATACCTATTCCACCGCTCCTTAATAGCCACATCATTCACTAACACTTGACCCAAATCATCCTTAATAAACTTAACGGGACCCAGGTCGCGCCGCCCTCTTTCCCCAGCTTTCGCCAGTTTAAAAATAGCATTCGCTCCTTCTTTGGTGTCTAGGCGCTTGTACATCTCCTCGTAAGCCTCACATTTAGCCTTAGCCACTGCCTTCTTAGCCTCTCTTTTCGCCACCTTATACGCTACAATCTTCAAGATTCTCTCCTCCCCATCACTAGCCGACAAAATCTCCTTAAATAGCGCTTGTTTTGCCTTAACCTTGTTTTGGACCTCCTCATTCCACCACCAAGCCTCCCTAGGTCCACTAGACCTGCCCGAAGAAACCCCTACCACCTTCTCACCCACTCTCCTAATAGCATTGGCCATGCTAGTCCACATAAGGTTAGCATCGCCCGCACGCAAAAAACCTCCTTTGCGGGTCAGAGACTCCTTGAATACTGTCGCCTTCTCACCCTTCAGTTCCTTCCAGAGAATCCTAGGTCTAGCTTCTCTAACCCTGCTAATAACACGACCTCTCATGGATAAATCCATAGCCAGCAGCCGGTGTTGAGAAGCACATGCCTCGCTCCGGAACACCTTGCAGTCCACGCACGCCCTAGCATCCCGACTGCGCAAAAGAAGGTAGTTAATTTGCGTGATGTGCCCCCTACTACTAAAGGTGATGAGGTGCTCAGTTCTCTTCTGAAAAATAGAGTTAGCAATTACCAACTCATGCGCAGTGGCAAACTCCAACAGTGCGGAACCTCCTGCATTCCTAACTCCGAAGCCGAAACCCCCATGCGCACTATGATAACCATCCACCCCCTCACCAATGTGCCCATTCAAATCGCCCACCAAAATAATAAATTGATCGTCCGGAATACACCCGACCAACTCATCTAAACAGACCCAAAAGGCTTCCTTATCAAGCATACCCAAACCAACATGTGGGGCATACGCATAAACCACATTAACCACCTTCTCTCCAAGCACCACTCTAACGGACATAATCCTATCATTGCACCTCTTCACTTCCATGACGTTGTCCTAAAGCTCCTTAGACAAAAGAATGCCCACACCATTACTCGAGTTAGCAAGGCCTGAATACCACAATTTATAACCGTTCACCTCCCTGGACTGCGCCCCCTTCCACCTAGTCTCCTGAATACAAGCCACGTTAACTATTCTCTTACCCAAAACATCCACAAGCTCCAAAAGCTTACCCGACAAGGTACCCAGATTCCAACTACCAACCCGCAAACAGTGCGACATCGATCAATACAAAACCCAAACGCATTACGAGAAATAAAATGGGGTATTGAAGCCAAAAATGAAAATAAGATGAGAATGACAAAGACAATATAAAAGAAAGCAAACTGCATAAAAATCGCAGTAAATGGGAGATATATGGCAGACAAAAATGAAATTTAACAGAAAAGTACAATGATACCGGACTTCGACATGCCTTGGAGACGAGGGAGGAGAAGCCGCGGAAGCTGGAAACCGATCGACTCCTGAACAGGGAAAAGGCGATCGATAGGCCGACAACACCTGGTAGCAGCACGGGAAACCTACAAAACAGACAGCTAAAATGCAATACTATTGTTAGATTGACGGGGAGGGATGAATGCCGCGGTGTAAAGTTATTCTTCCGGCGATACGTCGGCCAGAGATGACCAGCAGCCCTGGGCGGCGCAAGCGTAAGTTACGGCAAAGCTCAGGGGTTAGTTAAAAATCACACTGTTATCTTACAGAAAAATCAAAAAAACAACCCAAATCGCCAACCAACAGAGACCAGTTCAACATAAACCGAGAACCAAAAACAAAACATGAAAAGCAAAAAAGCAGAAAATGGCAGAAAAAGGAATCGCTGCAGATCTGGGAATCACAAAAGTGAACAAGGAAGCAGATCAGGTGGTAAAACTCAACCCTTGCCAAAGCCCGGTTCATATCGGGAGAAGAACAACCACAAAACGCAGAGTTTGCCAAAGTACTCGGCGGGGAAGAAAAGCAGCGGCAACAGAAACCCCTCGATAGGAATAGACAGATCTGGGTAAGGAGATTCCAAAACCGAATGACAGAGAGATAATTAGTGCAGGGCGGCAGGATAACAACCAAAATTCTGACCAGCCAAAATAAGAGACGAGGATCCTGAATAGAAAATTAAAGCCGTGACACTGTTCCGATTTTAGCAAATATATCAGCTTTTGGAAAAAATAGATGCCGACGGCAGCCGTGAACTCCACTACCATGACGCCCGCTCGGCCTCGCAAACGCCTCCTGTTCGACCGTCATTATGGTCAGAGCGAGAGAGAACTGGTAAAACTAATTAGTCAGTATAAATCTGAATGGTTAAGAAAATCTAAATCTGAATGATTTTTTGTGAGATTTTTAAAAACAAAATCTGCAAACGGAAATATAACTGAGAGTAAATATTTTATTTGCTAAAAAGAAATTTTAAAAACCTAGAAATGATTTAGAGCTGGATCTTGTAACACAAATTAACAAAAAGATAGAAGAAATCGTATCAGGAATGCTACGGTGAGTCACGAAAGCTGCTAGGCGTGTGGTGATGATGTAGATCAAAGTTGTGTAAGCTGCTAGAAGTACTAAATGTGTCAGTGACGTGTCCGTCAGGAGTTGACAATTCTATCTCTGGATTTTAGTCAGCATGTGACCTGAGTCAATTTCAGATTGGTGGTTCAAGTGAGTAACTCGTATTTATTCTAATAACACGTGTCAAACACCTCCACTCTTTTTCTATACTCCATAGATGCAATATGTGGTTGCACCTTATAATGTTTGTTAAATATTGTGATTTGTCTAACCCAATTCGTTCTAAATGCGGTCGGGATCGAACTTGTATTTTAGTTTAGTTTCCTAACTATATCATTTTGATAAATGAGTCTCTTATCTATAGTGTTATATGTATAGAATTTTATAAAGTTTGACAATAAAGTCCTTCACAAATATCTTCAGTACTGTTTGCATAAGTTGTAATATCCGCAATTTTGATTTTCGGTAATTTTATTTTACGGCAGAAGTCCATCTTAGCAACTTACTTGTGACTGTTTCGTCATTCTGAGAATGATTAATTATGCACTTTTTGTCATCCGAGTTCATTTCGGTGTCATTTTGATGAGTTCCGTGTCTCTTAGCGGTTTTTCCGCACTTGAGTTCGATTCTTGTGAATCTCATTCGAAACTGTTGTTTTGAGTTTCTCGTAAGTTTATTAATGTTGTTATACGTTTTGGGAGCTTCATTTTGATTATCCATTGTCGTATCGTAATGTTTCGAGAGTTTGGGCCATTTCGTAATATCCCAAAGTTTTGGGGCATTTGCCTTCGTATCGTCCTTTCAACCTTCGGGTTGTCAGAACCATGCGTTTGTTTAGTGCTTAACTGGTGTTTTGAATGTTATATTATTCGTCGTGGTCATTCCGTATGTTTTTGGGAATTTGAGACGTCGAGTCATGGCGGCTGGGCACTGGCCGGCCAGGTGCGGTAGGGACCGGCGAGGTGCACATGAGCATGGCGCACGAGCTAGGCGACGATTCCGTGTCCATGTGGACCTGACTGCGCGCGCATGAGCATGTGCTCTTGCTCGATGCTCGTGCATCTCAGCAGACGCCTGGCGGTGGCGCACGACCGGTCGCTCGTGCGTGTCTGCTCGTGCGTCGCTGGGCAGTATTAATATGGTCTGAAAGGTTATTTCTTCACTCGTTTTCTCACCCATTTCATCTCCTCCGCGGCCGATACTTGTAGAACACGAGGCCATGATGTTATTCTATCAATCCGCGAAGTTTTTGAGTTTCTAACTTCGATTAATCATCTCATAACCTCCTCCGATCGACCGAATCAAGGTTAGATTTCCTGCAAATCTAGTTTTGGGAAAATTGGGGATTTTGTTTGATTTCATCCGTTTAATTCGAATTAACCTAGATTAGTGATGTATTATTGATTATTAAGTTGTATTCTACCAATTTCCTTGTTGTTCCATGGTTTGATTGCTAAGGATTCGTTGTTTTGTTGAGTTCCTAATCGATGCCATGAAGGTGTCCGGTAGAATATCATAGAGGGGAATTCGGGCGTTCTACGATTATTCATCCTAGTACAATCGTTGATTTATTAATGATATGATGTTAGGGTCGAGTTCCTTGCGAAGAGATAGTGTTGAACCCTTTCGTTCGTCGTCGTCTTCATTTTCTATAACATCAAGGGTTTCGAAGTTTCCCAGTCGAGCCGTGTTCGACGGAGTACTTACGTGCTAATTTCGAGGCAAGTACCTTGTTCATACATTTCTTGTTTTGTGGATATGATGATCGGTGATCGTCTCGGTGTGTTTTTTTGGTTATTAGAAATGAACATTCAAAAGATTTGGTTTAGCCTCGTTAAAGCCTCTCTTTCAAAACCCGTGTGTATTTTGTGATTGGTGTGTTTCGTAAATGATTACATGATTCCTATGGATATGTTTGGTGTTGATGTTGCGCTTGGTAATTCCTGTACATATATTACCTCATTTCGGTGCGTTGGGGTTTGACGTTTGCGTCGTACTAAGTGTTTGTTGCCCCTGGGTGAATTTTTTGGATATCCTTGGTGTACTATTTTATGTGTGTGAATGTGTGTATTGTTAGGAGTATGCCTTCGAATGCCACTCAGAGGATGTTGAGTGAGGTCATTGTACTTGTTATTATATCAATCATTTATATAAGGCAATGGATGTTTCTTTATTTACTGGAAGTTACTAGCGTTCCTGACTCCTAAATATACATATAGAAACTAGTCCGTGTATTTGAGAGAAAAACGTTCCACTCCTTATTGGATAAGGGGTTCGGCACTGGAAAGGTTTATAGCTGAAATACTTAATCGTTCGCAAGTCGATGAAACTTGACTGTGTGTTAAGTTTATGTGAAGATTTGTATGACGTGTTCTTTGACATGGAGAGTGCCTGTCGAACACTAATGGTTAGTGGGAGCACACGTTATAGGTATGCTAATTGTATTAGTTTACTCGAACCGACTCACCCTCGATTCGTCATATGGATTTCACTTCGGGACAGTCAATGACATAATCGAAAGGTTGTGATAGGTATTCGTGAACATTCAACTTGAGGATTTAGTAGGGATGTGCTTGTGACGTCATGATTTTCATTAGAGTAATTTATCCCTATAAACCGGGAGGTGGGGTTCCACCTCAACGTGCATCTTGACGGGCAAGTAGCAGGTCCTACTGAATACCACGATAGAATTATTTTTCCCGTTAGTGAGCGGGTTATATGTCCTATGCGGTTATTGGCAGATGAGATCATAAGTCTTTAGCCAAAGAATTGGAGCTAGTTGTATTAGATGCAAGAGAGCTCGATGATCTCGATTTGCATTAACACATGCATAGCGTCAAGTACATATAGGGTTTGCTGACCGTGACCCTATAACTTGATCGGGATATTTAAAAGAAGGGTTTATACGTATACTGGTATTCACGACTAAATGGTTCTTGAATGATCCCAATCATTCGTTCTCAGTTGGGGTACAGTGTAGGCCGCCAGGGTGGCTAGTTGGTGCTACTACTCTATGGTTCCTCCCATGGCTGACTGAGACGGACCTACCGAGTCGCACAATCGGATTGACGACGGAATGAATGGAGTTTATTCCCTCATTATGAATATTAGATATCTAATTTGGAACATTGGATGTCTAAATTGATTTATTGGATAAATTAATTTACGGCCTAATCAATTAAATAAATTACTGGGTGATTAATTTAATTCATAAATGTAATTATTTCTTGGAGAAATGAATTATGTTATTTTTTATTTGATATGATTAATTAATTGGATTAATTAATTAATATAAATACATCGGAATGGGATCGGATTTTATCTGTTTGGACTCATGGGAGTCTGAAACGGACCGAACTCTTCCTATCATTCATCATGCCCCCCCCCCCACCACCACCACTTATGTGCATGTGTGTTTTGAATTATCCCCAATCATGATGTTTGGAATCTCATGTGTTGAGGGGACAAGTATTATGCACATTATTGCGTTGGGATAATTATATTATGAAATGAAAATAAAAGGAAGACTTGATCATCCCTCCACACTTACTTGATGCTACGGTTGGTGAGGAAATTGAGAGAGAGAAGTTCTTCCTCAGAGTCTTCTTCTTCATTTCATTTTCTTGTTCTTGGTGATTCTTGGTTAAAAATCAAGAAAATAAATAGAGAAAACATTAAAACACTTAGAGTGTTATAATAAATAGCTTCATCACCTAGCTCTAGCCGTATCCTTGGAGGATAGCAAGGTGATCGTCATCCGTTCATTTCTCCGGCACGTGGCAAGTAGAGCCATTGTATTTTCGATGTTGGATCATCCAAGGGCTTGGAGCACATTGGATCGTAGGGATATACAACTAAATCTTGGGAAATAGCTCAAGATAAGGAATCCATTTAATCAACGGAATACAAGGGTGAGTTTCTATATCTCTTGTGATTTCGTTTATATATTCGTATATACGTAGCTCGACCAATCCTCGTAGGGATTCAGATTGAATTAATTTTCATTTAACTGCTTCCGCTGGGCCTTCGATTTAGTCACCGAATCCCAACAGTGGTATCGGAGCCTAGGTCTTGCGATCATATATACGATATTGGCATTTGGAATGCTCTATTAGATGGTAAATAATTTGGAATCATTTTAGTCATAATCGTGGTATATGTTTTTCGTTCGTTATAGTTGTATTTTTTGTAAGTTTATATCTAATAATAAATCTTTAATTTCTAGGAAATGTGATTTATATTGAAGATATGAATCTTGGAAAATATGTATATTGGATATCGGGTCGAAAAACTAGCCCCAAATTGCAGTTGGACGGTCTGGAAGTGGTCCGGAAGAAGGGGGTCGCGGCCCAGGGCTGCTGGGCAGCCCACTTAATGTTTCTGGACTGGGGTCCGTGGCCCAGGGCTCAGGGGGCCGCGGCCCAGGGCTGCTGGGCAGCCCTACATGCTGCCCGGTGTTGTTTCGGGCGCGGTTCATCCCCCTTCGGACCCGTTTCGGGCTTGTTTTCTTCGTGTATTCCTAAAAATTGATTTCCCACATTTTAAATTGGATTTATTATGATTAAAATGATTTGTGGTATTTCATTTTATAAGGGGAAATTGAGTGATCGACCGAATTATTTTGAACGTTTTCATATTACAGATTATGTGAATCGATTGGATCGGTTCGTATTGTTGATTGGATCAATGTATCTCTACGCTTTCCATTTATATAGTATTTATTTGATGAAAGATTTTTGAATGGGGATGTGGTTCGTGGACTTAGTTTTGAATCATTCGGTTTTATTCGATTGGGTTGTAAAAGCCGTTTTGAGCCTATTTTTTTTACTAAAAATATTTGTATCTTAGATGCAATTTTCAATGTAAAATTTATATGTAATGACGAAGACCGGAGGAAGATCCGTTTCGAGAAGACAAAGATTCAAGACGAAGACTTGTAATTAGATTACTAAGTTTTTTATTCTAGGAACGGTCCATGAACTACATGTTGGTAGCAACTAGGTTGTGAATAGATGTTTCATATTGTATGAATGCCACAAACGCGCTTAAATGATTAATGTGCAAAGTGTAACGTTAATCGCGAAAATTCTCCCAGAACAAATTATTAAGTTTATAAGGTTTCGAGGTTTTCCTTCCCTCCATCGAGCTTTCGGGAAATTGAAATCCAAATCGGATGTGCTATGCTTCCGAGTTATCGGGGTAGTCGTTCGGGGAGGATGGATAAATTACCGAGAGCACATTGGATGCCTTCGGTTGGAGCAAATTTTATCCCTAGAAACCTGATAGGTTGTCGGATAAGATTCAATTGTGAAACTGATTTGCGTCGATGGTATAAATGTTAGGAATATGCCCTCGAATGCCACTCAGGGGATGAGAGAGTAGGGGCATTGTACTTGTAATTATGGAATAAATAATAAAAAAGGCAATTCGATTCATTCACTGTTTATTGTATTTCAATTGCATTCTTGACTTGGTAAACATTGAAGTGAAGTCCATGTAAATAAACTGAACATTCCATTCTCGTTATGGGATAAGAGAAAATGCACTGGAAGTGTTTAAAGTTTATTTACGTAAATCGTTCGCAAGTCAATAAACTTAAATGGGCATTAAGTTTTTTTAATAAGATTTGTATAACTAATGCTAGGACATGTGCATGTCTTGATAGCATAGTTATAAGTATATTGGTGGGACCAGTATACTCGAACTCGACTCATACTCGATTCAGTCACACGGTATTCACTCTCAGAGAGTCGATGACGAATCGAAAGGTTGTGATAGTATACGTGGACCTTTGACTTGAGGGTTCAGTAGAAGATGTGCCTGTGACGTTTAGTTTGTCATTAGAGTAGTTAGACTCATTTGCTTAATTGCTGAGTCGACCTCGAAGTGCGGACTATATGGGCAGGTAGCAGTCTTTCAGACGCCAAGAAAGGATTCTATCTCCTGTTAGTGAGCAGGCGAATGTCCTATACGGTTAATGGCAAATAAGATCATAAGTCTTTGGCCAAAGCATTCTGATATAGTAGTATTAGATACACTATTGATCAGTTGGTCTTGATTTGCATTAACACATGTATAGAGTTTAGTCAACAGTAGGGTTTGACTTTACCGTGACCCGAAGACTTGACCGGGACATCTGATGAAGGGTCTATACGTATATATTATTCACGACATAATGGTTCTAGAATGATCCCTTCATTCGTTCTCAGTCGGGGCTTACAGTGCGGCCCGCTAGGCTGGCTAAGTGCTGCTCGCACTCATTGGTTCCTCCCAATGCCGGCTGAGACGGACCTACGGAGTCGCGCATTAGGAGCATTGACGGATAAATGTGAATTTATTATCTCTCTATTAATATTAGATATTGGATATCTAATTATGATTTATTGGATAAATCAAATAGCGGTCTTATGAATTAAAATTAAGTTACCGGGTAATTAATTTAATTCATAAATTATATTTCTTAGAGAAATATATTTGTATTTGATATAATTAATTAATTAGATTAATTAATTAATATAAATACATTGATAATTAAACGGAGTGTATTTAACGGAGTCGTTTGATGAACGTCCGATACACGAGCCGAGTGGCTCGGATCGTTTCTAGGAAACTTCCTAAATGGGCCGCCCCTTCCCTACCTCACATGGTATTATTACTTGCATGTGTGTTGTGGTTGTCTTGATTAAGTCTTCATGTGTTAAGATGCTTGATGATTTTATTATATATACATGTGAGTTGTTTTTGTATATATATAATCATCAACACATCAACTCAAGTGTGGACTTGTGACAACACACACACACACAAATAAAAGCTGACCTGCTGCTCTAAGGATTCCAGCCGAGAGCTTTCTTTGTGAGGAAGGGAGAGAAATTTTTTTTTTTCAATTTTCATCTTAGAGGTGAAAGAAATTCAAGAAAAAAATAGAGAGAAAATTCCTACGGTAACTTCCTAGCCGTGTTCTTGGAGAACGAAGTTACGTCGAATTTTCCGGGCAATTTCCGACGCGTGTGAAGTAGAGGCTTCGAATTTTCGGTGCTTGGAACGAAGGGATTTTGTGTTCGGGACGGGATCGTGATCATCGTCTACATTTTACGAAGATTTATTTCAAAGGCTTCAAGGGTATGAATCTTTATCTTTGTATTTATTTATTTCGTATATACGTTACTTGATCGATCCTGTTTGGGATTCGTATTTATTTCCGCTGCGTATTTCGTTTTATTTTCGGAATCCCAACAGTGGTGTCGGAGCGAGGTCAATGTTTCCGTATATACGATTATTTGTGCATTTTGAATGCTTTTGAATGATGATTATGATTTAGAATCATGTTTGGAATAATTTTAGATTTTAAATTATTCGTTGTAGCATCACGTTTTTGAAACGGGCCGAAAAACGAAGAAACGGGTCGTTTACAGGTGCCGGCAAGATCACTGGCCGCTTACCCCGACTACCGAGCATGATCGGTCTTGATCGGACATGTCTCGCCACGGCCGAGAATGATCGCCACCGCTAAGCTTGGCTCGGCCAGCACTCGAGTTTTGGCCCGATTTTGAATCGGGCCGGGCTGGGCCTAAAACCGGATTATCCGGGACTCCGTTTTAAGTTTATATTTTGTTGTAATTATTTCCCAAAATTTATATTGGATTTTAATTTGACTAAATTAATATTTGGAATATTTTTGTGTTAAGGGAAATAAATTAAACGAGAATATTATTTTGGCTGGATTACTTCGAACGAATTAAAATGACAATTATTAGTATTAATTGGATTAATACTATTAAAATTGAATAGATTAATCTTATATTTATTGGATTAATATATTAATTGATTATTTAATTTTAATGCCACTTTATATTAATTAGATTAATATAGTAGAAATTGAATAGATTAATTTATAGATTAATTAGATTAATTTATATTAATGATTAATTGTTTAATTTCGTTGCCATTACATGTTGTATGGAATCCTTATGTGATGGTGATATAGCTCGTGGACTTAGTTTTTTGATTTGTTCGATTCGATTGGGTTGTAAAGGCCGTTTTGAGCCTATTTATATTTACTAGAAAAACTTGTATAGGATGCAATTTTTCAATGATGTAATTATTATTTTGGGTATGAAGAAGACCGAAGACAACCGACCGAGAAGACGAAGAATCGAAGATTTTTTTTTATTGGGTCATTCGCTTGGCCCAGTACTTAGGAATTAGGTCCATGAGCTATATGTTGGTAGTAACTAGGTTACTGTTTTCTGTTTTTCATTTTGAATGATTGACAAACCAACAAACGCAAGTATAATTGAATTAATGTGCAAAGTGTAACACTAATCGCGAAATTCTCCCGACTACAAACAGACTAAGTTTGAAAAAGGTTACGAGGTTTCCTACCCTCCATCAAACTCGTAGAAAATTGATACCCGAGCTGGTGTGCTATGCTTCCGAGTTATCGGGGTAGTACATTTGGTAGAGGTTGAAAAATTCTTGAGTGCATTAGATGCCTTCGGTTGGTGATAAATTTCGCCCCTAGAAACCTGATAGGTTGCCGGGTGAGATTCAATAGTCAAACTGATAGACGTTGATGGTCAACAACTTAGATAGTCAGGATTGCCAAGAAACCTGATAGATTGAGGGCATAAAGACTAGGGGTAAAAGAAGATCAAATCATCCGTTAGACGGGTTGGTGTTAGACACCACTTTACAGAAATTAATTGGCAAGAAACCTGATAGGTTGCGTCTGTTAAAATCTGTAAAGAACTTGATCACCACTAAGAACTCGATCTAACCATGATTTCCGGATTATAATATGGGAGTGTATAATTCCGATAAAATTAGTGGGAGCCGAGACAAGAATTATACAAGCCCTTAAGTTCTATACTCGGTCATAATTAAACAAGTCACTAATTTAATCTTGTCTAAATCTTTGCAGAAAACGAAATTGAATCTCTCTAAAATGGCTAAAAACCCACTTGCAATACTACTTGAAAAGAATCTCCTAACTGGCCCTAACTTTGTTGACTGGTTGTGGAATCTGATGATTGTACTCAGTATGGAGTCTCTGGGATACGTCTTGGAGGCGGACATTCCACCGACTCCAATCCGGACTAGGGGTAATCAGAAGACATTGACGTCCATGAAAAATGGGTCAAGGATGACGTGCTAGTCCGTGGTTTTATGATGGGCTCAATGACTAATGAGCTGCGGAGAGCGCACGAGAAAATGACTTCGCTGGCATTCTCGCACACTTGACCGAACTTTATGGAGAGCACGTAGACTGCTAGATATGAGATATCGGGCGGTTGTTCGATCTAGGATGAAAGAAGCGGAGAAAGTGGGAGACCACGTCCTCAAGATGATCTCTATGATTGAGAGGCTCGAGGTGCTCAACTTTAATATGGATTTATCCCTTCAAATTGATCTCATCCTTCAATCTCTACCTGACTCTTTCACGCAGTTTGTAATGAATTTCAACTGTAATGAAATTACATGCACATTAGCTGGGCTAATGAATAAACTGGTGACGGCGCAGTCTAACATGAAGACTAAACCGAGAGAGACTGCTCTTGTGATTTCTTCTGGGCCTAAGAGGTCCAAGAACAAGAAGAAAAAGACCTACGAGCAGTACAAACCCAAGAAAGGGGTGCAAAAAGGAAAGGCAAGGCCCGAAAGGTTCAAAAGGTAGGCGGTCCAAAACCTACGGACAAATGCCTTGAATGCGGTGAGCTGGGCCACTGGCGAAGGACTTGTCCCAAGATTAATGGCGCATCAGGTACGGAACTTTTTGTTTTTGAAACTAATTGTTCCGCTACTGTATATTCTGCTTCATGGATTCGGGATTCAGGTGCCACTTCTCACATTTGTACAATGAATCAGGATCTGGAACGAAGTAGAAAACTTGAAGCTGGGGAAATAATGATCACTGTTGGAAGCGGACAAAGTGTCGAGGCAACCGATATTGGATCAATCCTTCTGGGTTTAGAATCTGGTTTTATTTTGACATTAGATGAAGTACTTGTTTTGCCCAAGGGGCATAAAAACATTGTATCCATTCCAGTCTTGGACCGGAAAGGATTTTGTTTCTTCATTGGCAATGGCAGTTGTAAAATTTATTTTCGAAATAAATTGGTTGGAACAGCTACATTGTTGAATGGTTTATATCATCTGAACATGCAAAATAAAACAGCAGTGAACACTATAACTAGGAAACATGGTAGGAAAGATACTAATCAAGCTCTTAAATGGCACCTTAGACTTGGTCATGTTGGTCAGACCAAGGTTCAGAAAATGGAAAAGGATGGACTTTTAAGTCCATTGGGTGTAGAACCCTATCCAACTTGTGAATCTTGCCTTAGAGGCAAAATGACTAAGTTCCCCTTCACAGGGACTTTTGAAGGGGCTGCCGATAAACTTGGATTGGTGCATACCGATGTTTGTGGTGCTTTAGAAGTAGCCCGAGACGGATATCAATATTTCATAACGTTCACAGATGATCATACTATGTATGGGATTGTGTACTTAATGAAACATAAATCTGAAGCCTTTGCTAAATTCAAAGAATTTAAGGCCCTAGTTGAAAAACAAACTGGATGTCATATCAAAGCACTTCGGTCGGACCGAGGTGGTGAATATATGAGCACTGAGTTTGATGAGTTCCTTAAGGAACATGGAATAGTTTCACAATTCACGCCTCCAGGAACCCCACAGTTAAATGGTGTTTCAGAAAGGAGAAATCGGACTTTGTTGGACATGGTTTGCTCCATGTTAAATTACACTGATTTACCTATTTACCTGTGGGGATATGCCTTACTAACCGCTGCCTATATCCTAAATAGATGTCCTTCCAATCTGTTCCTATCACTCCGCATGAGATGTGGAAGGGTAAGAAACTAAGCCTTAATCACATAAGGATTTGGGGATGTCCAGCCTATGTCAAAAAGGCTAAGGTGGACAAACTGGAAGCGAGGTCCATAAAAGGACATTTCATAGGATACCCAGAGGACTTGATGGGTTTTCTATTCTACATGCCAGAAGACCATAGGGTCGTTGTGGCATTACAAGCGCACTTCCTTGAGGATGAATTCATTCAGGGAGGTGGCTCGGGTAGAAATATCTCTTTGGAAGAGCATAATGAAACTCCTAAGGAGACATCTGATCAGGGATCAAGAACCAAACCTATTGTAACACAACCTCCACTTCGAAGGTCTGATAGGGTATCTCACTTACCTGAGAGGTATGGCTATACACATGTCGAGGAACTGGGTCTCCACGACACACCTGATAGCAGTGAAAATGACCCTGTCACCTATGACCAAGCGATAGTGGATGTAGACTCCGATAAATGGCAAGAAGCAATGGAAGCTGAGATAGACTCGATGCATACCAATCAGGTCTGGACTCTAGTAGATCTTCCAACTGGCATGAGGACTATTGGAAATAAATGGATCTATAAGAGAAAGACTGATGGGGATGGCAAGGTCGATGCCTATAAGGTCAGGCTTGTGGCAAAGGGTTATACCCAAAGGGAAGGAATCGATTATCATGATACCTTCTCGCCCGTAGCTATGATAAAGTCGATTCGCATGATGCTTGCCATTGCTGCCTATTATGATTATGAAATATGGCAAATGGACGTCAAAACGGCTTTTCTAAATGGATACCTCGAGGAGGAAATCTATATGGAACAGCCTAAGGGTTTTGTGTCCAAAGATAATATTCATAAAGTGTGTAAGCTGCAACGAGCCAATTATTGTCACAAGCAAGATTCTCGTATTTTGAACATTCGATTTGACTAAGAATTAAAGGACTTTGACATAGTAATAAAAGAGGATGAACCGTGTGTTTACAAAAGGTCAGTGGGAGCAACATTGTGTTCTTAGTACTATATGTAGATGATATTCTACTTATAGGAAATAACATAGCAATGCTCAGCACTGTGAAAGCTTGGCTTTCTAAAACGTTCTCCATGAAAGACTTAGGAGAAGCTTCCTATATTCTAGGGATCCGTCTTTACAGATATAGACCGCGAAGAATGATAGGACTTTCCCAAGCCCTTTATATCGATAAAATCCTGAGAAGATTCAAGATGGATGAATCTAAAAGAGGGTTCCTTCCCATGCGACATGGAATTCATCTCACCACGAAAATGTGTCCTCAAAGTGAGGAAGACAAGAGAGAGATGAGTAAGGTACCCTATGCCTCGGCAGTGGGTAGCCTCATGTACGCTATGTTGTGTACGAGACCAAACTTAGCCTACGCTGTGAGTATGGTAAGTCGATTTCAAGCAAACCCGGGAAGGGAACATTAGACTGCCGTAAAGAACATTCTTAAGTACTTAAGAAGAACTAGAGATTTAGTTCTTACTTATGGTGGTGGAGAACTGAAGGTGATTGGATTCACCGATTCTGATTTTCAAGGAGACAATGACGACTCTAAGTCGACATCTGGGTATTTGTTTACTCTCAATAGAGGAGCAAGATTCTTGAGAAGCTCCA
This sequence comes from Orobanche coerulescens, assembly GCA_033398695.1. Lineage (NCBI taxonomy): Eukaryota > Viridiplantae > Streptophyta > Magnoliopsida > Lamiales > Orobanchaceae > Orobanche > Orobanche coerulescens. The sequence continues at coordinate 54,351,541 of CM065805.1, read as the reverse complement.
AGCAAACCGCTCTGCAGATTCCACCGCCAAGCGAGTATCAAGTCGCCTCGGCAGGCTAGCAAAGAAGCATTTTGGATGCAGAAGTTTATACAAGAACTTCAAGTGGTGCCTAACGCGGAGTTGCCTATATCACTATTCTGTGATAATGATGGAGATGTCGCCCAAGCCAAGGAGCCGAGGGCTCACCACAACACCAAGCATATAGAGAGAAAGTACCACATCGTTCGAGAGATGGTGGAAAAAGGATATGTTTCATTGGAAAGAGTAGACTCAGAAGACAATGTCTCTGATCCGCTGACTAAGCCATTATCTCAGGCCGTCTTGGAAAGACATCTGAAGAACATGGGTATTGGATATCATGATATGTGGCATTGAGTGCAAGTGGGAGATTGTTAGGAATATGCCCTCGAATGCCACTCAGGGGATGAGAGAGTAGGGGCATTGTACTTGTAATTATGGAATAAATAATAAAAAAGGCAATTCGATTCATTCACTGTTTATTGTATTTCAATTGCATTCTTGACTTGGTAAACATTGAAGTGAAGTCCATGTAAATAAACTGAACATTCCATTCTCGTTATGGGATAAGAGAAAATGCACTGGAAGTGTTTAAAGTTTATTTACGTAAATCGTTCGCAAGTCAATAAACTTAAATGGGCATTAAGTTTTTTAATAAGATTTGTATAACTAATGCTAGGACATGTGCATGTCTTGATAGCATAGTTATAAGTATATTGGTGGGACCAGTATACTCGAACTCGACTCATACTCGATTCAGTCACACGGTATTCACTCTCAGAGAGTCGATGACGAATCGAAAGGTTGTGATAGTATACGTGGACCTTTGACTTGAGGGTTCAGTAGAAGATGTGCCTGTGACGTTTAGTTTGTCATTAGAGTAGTTAGACTCATTTGCTTAATTGCTGAGTCGACCTCGAAGTGTGGACTATACGGGCAGGTAGCAGTCTTTACTGTACGCCAAGAAAGGATTCTATCTCCTGTTAGTGAGCAGGCGAATGTCCTATACGGTTAATGGCAAATAAGATCATAAGTTTTTGGCCAAAGCATTCTGATATAGTAGTATTAGATACACTATTGATCAGTTGGTCTTGATTTGCATTAACACATGTATAGAGTTTAGTCAACAGTAGGGTTTGACTTTACCGTGACCCGAAGACTTGACCGGGACATCTAATGAAGGGTCTATACGTATAGTATTCACGACATAATGGTTCTAGAATGATCCCTTCATTCGTTCTCAGTCGGGGCTTACAGTGCGGCCCGCTAGGCTGGCTAAGTGCTGCCCGCAGTCATTGGTTCCTCCCAATGCTGGCTGAGACGGACCTACGGAGTCGCGCATTAGGAGCATTGACGGATAAATGTGAATTTATTATCTCTCTATTAATATTAGATATTGGATATCTAATTATGATTTATTGGATAAATCAAATAGCGGTCTTATGAATTAAAATTAAGTTACCGGGTAATTAATTTAATTCATAAATTATATTTCTTAGAGAAATATATTTGTATTTGATATAATTAATTAATTAGATTAATTAATTAATATAAATACATTGATACTTAAACGGAGTGTATTTAACGGAGTCGTTTGATGAACGTCCGATACACGAGCCGAGTGGCTCGGATCGTTTCTAGGAAACTTCCTAAATGGGCCGCCCCTTCCCTACCTCACATGGTATTATTACTTGCATGTGTGTTGTGGTTGTCTTGATTAAGTCTTCATGTGTTAAGATGCTTGATGATTTTATTATATATACATGTGAGTTGTTTTTGTATATATATAATCATCAACACATCAACTCAAGTGTGGACTTGTGACAACACACACACACACACAAATAAAAGCTGACCTGCTGCTCTAAGGATTCCAGCCGAGAGCTTTCTTTGTGAGGAAGGGAGAGAAATTTTTTTTCAATTTTCATCTTAGAGGTGAAAGAAATTCAAGAAAAAAATAGAGAGAAAATTCCTACGGTAACTTCCTAGCCGTGTTCTTGGAGAACGAAGTTACGTCGAATTTTCCGGGCAACTTCCGACGCGTGTGAAGTAGAGGCTTCGAATTTTCGGTGCTTGGAACGAAGGGATTTCGTGTTCGGGACGGGATCGTGATCACCGTCTACATTTTACGAAGATTTATTTCAAAGGCTTCAAGGGTATGAATCTTTATCTTTGTATTTATTTATTTCGTATATACATTACTTGATCGATCCTGTTTGGGATTCGTATTTATTTCCGCTGCGTATTTCGTTTTATTTTCGGAATCCCAACAATAAACTCAACTTATTCACGAACCATAGAAACCGTATAGGTTGAGGGGAGTGAACAAGGGGAAAAAGAAGACCGAATGATCCATTAGATGGGTTGGTGTTGGACACCACTTTATGAAAATTAATAGACTAGAAACCTGTTCGGTTGCCCTCTATTAAGATTTATAAAGAGCGCGATCACCACTATGAAGTAGAGCGATGATACTTCCGAATTTCACATGGGAGTGTGTTATTACGATAAAAATAGTGGGAGCTAGGTAACAAGAATAGAAAAGACCTTAATTCTATACTCAGATCATAATTGAACGAGTCACTAATTAATCTGTCGTACTTAATGCAAACATAACTCTCAATATGACAATGAATCCACACGCAATTCTAGTCTAAAAGAATACCTTGATGGGACCTAACTTTGTGGATTGGCTCCACAATCTGATGATAGTCCTTAGTATAGAGGCACTAGGATATGTCTTGGAGACGGACATTCTGGCGCCTCCAGTGCGGACAAGAGCCAATCAGGAAGAGATTGAAAACCATGAAAAGTAGGTTAAGGATGATGTGAAAGTCTGTGCTTCTATAGTGGCTTCCATGTCTAATGAGCTTCAGAGAGCTCATGAGAAAATGACTTCTGCTAGGCAAATTCTATCTCACTTAACCGAGCTTTATGGTGAGCACAGTCGAATGGCTAGATATGAGATATCCAACCAACTGTTCGGTGCAAGGATGAAGGAAGGTGAGAAGGTTGGGGAACACGTCCTCAAAATAATTTCCATGATCGAGAGATTGAAGGCTATTGATTTTAAAATGGATACTTCTCTCCAAACCGACCTTATCCTGCAGTCTCTCCCTGATTCCTTCTCACAGATTGTTATGAACTTCAACTACAATGAGATTGTGTGTAACTTAGATGGGATAATGAACAAACTGGTGACCGCTCAGTCTCAGATGAAGACTCCGCGGATGAAGGAGTCTTCCCTTGTGATTTCTTCTGGATCTCGGAGGTCCAAGAACAGGAAGAAAAAGACCAAGAAGTGGACGGGACCACAAGTCGAGGACCTTAAGTGTAAAGGCAAGGCCCCGATGGTTCGAAAAGTCAAGAATAAAAAGGACACATGTATCAAGTGTGGTGAGTTGGGCCACTGGTCAAGAGACTGTCCGATTCTTCATGGCACTTCAGGTACAGAACTTTTAGTTTTGGAAACAAATTGTTCTGCTACTATATTTTCTACTTCCTGGATACTGGATTCTGGTGCTAGTTATCATATTTGTACCGTGAATCAGGATCTGGAACAAAGTATGAAGCTTGGAGCTGGGGAAGTGATGGTCATTGTGGGAAGTAGGCATTGTGTTGAGGCAACCGACATAGGATCACTTCTTTTGGATTTAGAGTCCGGCTTTGTTTTCAGAAGATGTACTTGTTTTGCCCAGGGGTCATAAAAATATTGTATCCATTCCGGTCATGGATCGTAAAGGCTTTTCATTTTTCATTTGTGATGGTTCCTGCAAAATTTATTCCAGAAATAAACTAGTGGGTACTGCTACATTGTTAAATGGACTGTATCATCTAAACCGCAGTAACAAAGTCGTTGTGAATACTATGACTAGAAAGCATGGTAGGGATGAAACCAATCAAGTTTTGAAATGGCATCTTAGACTTGGTCATGTTGGTCAGACCAAGGTTTACAAAATGGAAAAAGATGTTCTTATGGGTCCATTGGGATTGGATCCCTTTCCTACTTGTGAATCTTGCCTTAAAGGGAAAATGACCAAGTCCCCCTTCACAGGGACTTTTGAAAGAGCCGCTGATAAACAGGGATTAATCCATACCGACATATGTGGTGCTTCGTAAGTAGCACATCACGGATATCTGTACTTTATTACGTTTACAGATGATCATACTAGGTATGGTTATGTATACTTACTGAAACGTAAATCCAAGGCCTTTGAGAAATTCCAGGAATTTAAGGCCCTAGTCGAAAAACAAACAAGAAATCATATCAAAACACTTCGGTCGGACCGAGGTGGCGAGTATATGAGTTTGGAGTTTGACAAGTTCCTTAAGGAACATGGAATAATATCACAACTAACACCTCCATGCACTCCTCAGTTAAAAGGTGTGTCATAAATAAGGAACCAGACCTTATTGGACATGGTCCGTTCCATGCTGGGCTATACTTACTTATCGATTTACCTATAGGGGTATACACTCCTGACTTCTGCATAAATCTTGAACAGTTGTCGTTCCAAATCCATTCCTAAAACTCCACATGAGATGTGGGAGGGCAGGAAACCAAGTCATAATCACATTAGGCTTTGGGGATGTCCCGCCTATGTCAAGAAGACTAAGGTGGACAAAATGGGAGCGAGGTCTGTGAGGAGACGTTTAATTGGATTCCCATTTGAGATGATAGGTTATCTATTCTACATGCCCAAAGATCGAAAGATCGTTGTTGCTTTGCATGCACACTTCCTCGAAGATGAGTTCATTCAGGAAGGCGGAGCAGGTAGAAATATTTCTTTGGAAGAATACAATGAAACTCCTCAGGAGACACCTGTGCAAGAAAATGGAACCGAACCTTCTGAAACACAAGTACAACCACCTCGTAGGTCTAGTAGGGTGTCTTATTTACCTAAGAGGTATATTTTTATGCACTTGGAGGAACTGGGTTTTCCACGAGGTTCCAGGTGATAAACAAGAGACCGACCCGCGACCAATGACCTAGCAATGGTGGATGTAGACTCCATAAAATGCACTGTAGCAGTATTCATGTAGTTTGGACCTTCGTTTTGATGAGGCAATCAAAGAGTTTTGACTTCGTGGAAAATGAAGAGGAACCCTGTGTATACAAGAGGGTTAGTGGGAGCAAATTCGCATTCTTAGTACTATATGTAGATGACATTCTACTAATAGGAAATGATGTGGGAATGCTCAGTTCTATGAAAGATTGGCTTTCGAGTAATTTTTCCATGAAAGACTTGGGAGAAGCCATCTATATTCTTGGAATTCGGCTCTACCGGGATAGAGCGAAGAGAACAATAGGTCTTTCCCAAGCCCTCTATATAGATAAAATCTTAAAGCGATTTAAGATGGATGATTCTAAAAGAGGGTTCCGACCGATGCGACATGGAGTAAAACTCACCTTGAAGATGTGTCCTCAAAGTGAGGAACAATGAAAGGAAATGAGTAATATACCATATGATTCGGAATTTGGATAGCCTTATATATACTTTATTGTGTACGAGACCTGACATTGCGCATGCTGGGAGCGTGGTAAGTAGGTTTCGGGCTAACTCAGTTAGGGAACATTAGACTGCCGTAAAAGAATGTTCTTAAGTACTTTAGAAGGACTAGAGACCTGGTTCTTAAATACGACGGTGGAAAAATGAATGTAATGTGATTCACTGTATTGGACTTCCAAGGATAGAAAGACGATTCTATGTCTACTTCTGGCTACATTTACTCTTAATGGAGGAGCAGTATCTTGGAATAGTGCCAAGTATAGCGCGACTGCTGGTTCCACCTGTTAGGCTGAGTATAAAGCGGCTTCGAAGGCCTCTAAAGGAAGGATTTAGAAGTTACTAGGTAAACTTCACGTGACACCTTGCGCTGCGCTGCCAGAGCGGTAGCACAGGACTAGGAGCCGAGGTTTCACAATAGTACCAAACATATTGAGAGAGTATCATCTCGTAAGATAATTTGTTGGCAAATAGATACATTGTACAGCATAGAGTAGAGTCGGCCGACAATGTCACTGATCCACTGGCCAATCCACTTTCTCAGATTAGCTTAGAGCATCATCTGGAGAACATGGGTATTAGATACCATAGTGTGTGGCATTGAGTACAAGTTGGAGATTGTTAGGAGCATGCCCTCGAATGCCACTCAGAGGATGTTGAGTGAGGGCATTGTACTTGTTATTATATCAATTATTTATATAAGGCAATTGATGTTTTTTATTTACTAGAAGTTACTGGTGTTCCTGAATCGTAAATATACGTATAGAAACTAGTCCATCTATTTGAGAGCAAAATATTCCACTCCTTATTGGATAAGGGGATCGACACAGGAAAGGTTCATAGCTCAAATACTTAATCATTCGCAAGTCGATGAAACTTGAATGGGCGTTAAGTTTATGTGAAGACTTGTATGGCGTGTTCTTTGACATGGAGAGTGCCTGCCGAACACTAATGGTTAGTGGGAGCTCACGTTATAGGTATGCTAATTGTATTAGTATACTCGAACTGACTCACCCTCGATTCGTCATACGGATTTCACTCCGGGACAGTCAATGACAGAATCGAAAGGTTGTGATAGGTATTCGTGAACCTTCGACTTGAGGATTTAGTAGGGATGTGCTTGTGATGTCAAGATTTTCATTAGAGTAGTTCGACACTATAAATCGGGAGACGGGGGTCAACCTCGACGTGCATCTTGACGGGCAAGTAGCAGGTCCTACTGAATACCAAGATAGAATTCTTTCTCCCGTTAGTGAGCAGATTATATGTCCTATGCGGTTATTGGCAGATGAGATCATAATTCTTTAGCCAAAGCATTAGAGCTTGTTGTATTAGATACACGAGAGCTCGATGATCTCAATTTACATTAACACATGTATAACATCAAGTACATATAGGGTTTGACTGACCGTGACCCTATAACTTGATCGGGACATTTGAAAGAAGGGTTTATACGTATATTGGTATTCACGACAAAATGGTTCTTGAATGATCCCAATCATTCGTTCTCAGTCGGGGTACAGTGTAGGCCGCCAGGCTGGCTAGGTGGTGCTACTACTCTTTGGTTCCTCCTATTGCTGACTGAGACGGACCTACCGAGTCGCGCAATAGGATTGACAACGGAATGAATCGAGCTTATTTTATCATTATGAATATTAGATATTAGATATCTAATTTGGGACATTGGATGTCTAAATTGATTTATTGGATAAATTAATTTATGGCCTAATGAATTAAATAAATTACTGGGTGATTAATTTAATTCAGAACTGTAATTATTTCTTGGAGAAATTAATTATGTTATTTTGTATTTGATATGATTAATTAATTGGATTAATTAATTTATATAAATACATCGGAACGGAATCGGATTTTATCTGTTTGGACCCATTGGAGTCCGAAACGGACCGAACTCTTCCTATTATTCATCATGCCCCCACCCCCACACCCCCACTTATATGCATGTGTGTTTTGACTTGTCCCCAATCATGATGTTTGGAATCTCATGTGTTGAGGGGACAAGTATCATGCACATTATTGTGTTGGGATAATTATATTATGAAATGAAAATAAAAGGAAGACTTGATCATCCCTCCACACTTACTTGATACTACGGTTGGTGAGGAAATATAGAGAGAAAAGTTCTTCCTCAAATTCTTCTTCGTCATTTCATTTTCTCGTTCTTTGTGATTCTTGGATAAAAATCAAGAAAATAAAGAGAGAAAACATTAAAACACTTAGAGTGTTATAATCAATAGCTTCATCACCTAGCTCTAGCCGTATCCTTTGAGGATAGCAAGGTGATCGTCATCCCGTTCCTTTCTCCGGCGCGTGGCAAGTAGAGGCATTGTATTTTCGACGTTGGATCATCCAAGGGATTGGAGCACATTGGATCGTAGGGATATACAACTAAAGCTTGGGGAATATCTCAAGAGAAGGAATACATTTAGTCAACGGAATACAAGGGTGAGTTTCTATATATTCGTATATACGTAGCTCGATCGGTCCTCGTAGGGATTCAGATCGAATTAATTTTTGTTTAAACGCTTCCGCCGGGTCTTCGATTTAGGCACCGAATTCCAACATGTACATGGGCGGGGTCTACGGTGACACATGACATGTGATCATGTGATCAGGATGCAACAAGCGATTGATCCAACCATGAGAGCCTAAACGGTGACACATGGCTTGTGTTCATATGGTCAGGATGCAACAAGTGATTGATCCAACCGTGAGCGCCTAAGAATACCTACAGTGACACATGGCGTGCGATCATGTGGTCAGGAGACAACAAGTGATTGATCCAACCGTGAGATAACGTGGCATGTGTTCACGGTGTTATGTATATGATTTTGGATGTTTTTTGCCAGGTCGAGTACCTTGGATGTGCTACCGAGATTTTGTATCTTGGATGGTTATGTTTTGTTGATTTTATGTCCGTCGAGGACACGTGACGTGGGATATGAACTCTGTGAATTGTTGTTGGTTTTAATTTGAGAAAGCAAATCTTTGGCCTGTGACCCCTGTTGGTTTTGGAAAGAGAAGGATTCGATAATCCTAAATTGTTTTTTGTTAAAACTCCCGAGGGCATTTTAAACTATTTTACAAACTATTCTCGTGATTTGTGATCTTTTGAATTTGGAAAGTGTTGTTACCCAAAATATTATTAGGGATGATTTGCTGGATAGGGCTATGGGTGAGTAACAAACAAAATGCAAGGGTGATCGGTCAAAAACTTATCCTAAAAAATAGGAGTTTTTGAGTCGCTCGCAAATATATACGAGGTAGAAGTAGTTTGTGGTAAGTTCTACCAAGGTCTTTTCTCTCGAGGATTGTCCAACAGGGCTTCGTATAATATTTTGTTACAAATTGCGAGAAATAAATACTAAAATATTCTAAAATATAATTTTTTGGTTTTTAAATTAACTAAATTAATTGCACTATATTTTAAACCAAACTATTTTATATAAGACTATTTTATATAAGACTATTTTTACTAGACTATTTTTATTAGACTATTTATATTAGACTATTTTTAACTAGTGAAAATGAATAGAATTAAAATGAGTTGGGAATTTATAAAATCTAGGGGATTACGGGTTCATTAAATTAGGTTTTTAATTAAGTATAGGAATTGATTTACACGGATATAAAATAAAAATGAAAGTTTATCGAGTAACCAACTTTTCACCTCATAACTTTCGTATTCAAAGGTGTCTTAATCACTTTCGCAATCTTAAGATGTTGATAACAAGATTAACATTTTATAGATTGAAAAGATATGTTTCCAATTCACTCAACAATCAATCAAGAAGGTTTCATTAGTAAAAATAGGATATGATCAATCTCTATTTAAACCAATTAGTCCTAAAAATTGTTTAAATCAATCAAATACTAAATATATAACCTAATAGAAATCCCCCTTCCCCTAGGAAGAAAGATTAGCTACTCATTGGTTTATACATACTAAAATTATAATAGAAATAATTGATATATATAATATATATATAGAAACTTTTAATTACTAGAACTTAATGACAATAGATAAAACTTACTTGAATATGATGAATCAAAGTGCAAGAAACAAACTTCAAACTATATCTTCAAACTTGTTCAAAGGTTACAAGCTTACAAAAATTGAAAGTAAAATACTAAGTAAAATACTAAGTGCTTATTGATCAAGCACTTTTCAATTACAAACTAAATGAAAGAAAAACTTCAAACCAAAAATGAAATACAAACTAAAATTGAGAGTTCTAAGGAAAATATATTGCTAAAAGAAAGGAGTATTTCTTAGCAAGAAGATGATGATTTTGCAATGGATGAAGATGTCCTTTTATAGGTGATTTTCAAGAATACAATTGATTATTTAATTCAAAATATCTATTGTAATATCATTTTTTTAATTCTTTGTTCACACTTCACCAGTTTGCCCTGTGTTGTGCGCCGTTTTTTGATGACTCGGTCTCTTCCGGAATACGCGTGAGGACACGGCGCTAATTGCCGGCCTTGTGTGAAACGGCCCAAGACACGGCCCTTGTTGCGCCCTATGTGAAACGGCCTACATAACACGGTCCTTTTTGCGCCGTGTTGTATGGTCGTTTTGCCTTGAAAAATTCCCGTCGTTGGATTTGATCTTGTTTTCCGTCCTTTTTGATGCTTCATGTTAGTAATCTGTAAAATAACCATTTTTAGCTCATGTTTGGACATATCTGTAAAATATGTATTTTTAATCACAAATCAGTACGATTATGCCCGGAAAAAAGAATATTTTGTATATGAATTTTAGATCAATTATGCACTAATCAAATACCCCACACTTAAATTATTGCTAGTCCCGAGCAAGACTCTTTATTAATCACACACAAAATAAAAATTAAAATAAGACACAAAATAAAAAAATAAAAAATAATACACAAAAATTTAAAAAATAATTATATATAAAGATGAAAAGAGATCAAAATGCCATTAATACACAATAACCAACTTTATACAGTAGATAGAAATGAATCAAGATTCAAAATAAATCTACTAACGATTTTGAAGTTAAAACACGGTTTTTATTTTTGTAATTCCAAAATGCAAGGTTTTCCCCCCAAAAGGTTGATTATTTCTTTCCCACTCGTGACTCACACGATTCCCTTTAATGATTGCTCTCGATCACTCATTTATTTTTCGACTCAATATGAAGAAGAATTTCATTGGCGTCATCAAATATTTTGATTTTTCACGAAATTGAGTGTATTGAAATTCAGCCGCTAATTAATTCAAGTCTGTTCATAAACTACATCCCTTAGTGATAGCTTTCACACCGTTATTTGCTAACGTGTAGCTCTTTTCACCAACACAATTTTTATCTTTTTTTTTTTAAAAAAGGTGATAGCTTTCACACCGTTATTTGCTAACGTGTAGCTCTTTTGACCAATTTTTCTGTGAGACGGCAGCTACGCACCAACAATGGTTAGTCCTTTATTTTTCGCAAAATTTTAAGACCCCCAAAATTAGGCAGCTGTTGCTGCTCAACACTTCTCCTTTTTGTCATTTTTTTTAGGTGATATCTTTCACACCGTTATTTGCTAACGTGTAGCTCTTTTCACCAATGACTCCTTTTTTTTAGGGAATAGAATTTTTGCAGAAAATCATTTATTAGTTAAGCATGAAAAATCAAAAACTCCACAAATTAAGTAAATTTCAGTTCTATTTTTCATCAACCGACCGATTCTTCTTTTCTCAAGGTAACGAATGACTCGATTTTATATGATAACTACAAGGTTTGGAAAGAGATATGAAGGCTCAAAAATTTTGGAATATACAATTTTTTTACCGGTTAAAATATTTTTAGAAGCTTGTATATAGCTAATTTATTGGTGTTTATGGCCAGATCTAGAAATCTCACAAATCAAAATAATATATATATATATATAAAATAATAATAATAATTAAGGCAAATCACCAAAATAATCAAAACCAACACACCAAAATAATTAAAACATACCACCCCCAAAATTGAAAAAGAAACTGTCCTCAGTTTAAAAAAAAATTAATAATAATAATAATAATAGTAATAAAAAGCAAGAGAAAAAAATACTCCCTGTTATGAAAATTGATGCTTGAGCTATGCCTTTTTGGATCTGCATGAAAAAAATATACGAGGCAAACAACAACAACAACAAAAATATACCCGGAAGTATAACACAATTTTTCAGATGCACTTCAGGAAAGTCCGAAGAGTCGCCTTAAGCTGCCATCAATGCTTTTATTAAAAACAAAAAAAAATTACGGAAATAAAAATAACAATACATAATCGCGAATAGATGCGCGTCAAGAGATCAAAAGAAACTCCTTATGTAACACCCCCAAAACCGTATGGGAATATTACACGCCGTAGACCCTTTCCACAAGGATCTACCAGGCTAAATAAACAACCAAATGCTTGCCCGGCCAGGGTCAAACAATATAATAATACAGACCGTAAGGTCACTTACACATAAACACACAGACCGATGAGGTCACACAACTCTATCAACAGAACTGACTAACAACATTACCCACACAGGGGTCGAAACACAATACAGCGGACTGAATCAATTCTAATAATACAACCAACTCTACCAACTCTCGACTCTTTGATTAGTATCGCAGCTTGTCATCCCCTTGTGCCAATCCTGTGACTGTTTCCCTGAACCTGCATGTACCTGGACGCAGAACAGACATCCACCCCCCGATTACTCGGGGGTTAGTAAAACTCCACTGTTTTACTAGTGCAAGTATAAAACGATACGAAATGCAACAAGTAAATAGCAACTACGAAATTCATATGGAAATAAATTATCAAATGTTCCCGAGAAGTTTTATTAATTTTGAACTCAAGAAAGAGATAATTGAAAAGGAACACATCATCTCAGGGATTTTTAAAACAGAACTTCTTTTGGACCTCGAGTCCCAATTTACAAAGCCTTTTCGAAAACATTAGGGCCTTAGCCCGATTCTCTTTTCAAAACACAATAGATGAGATATCATTATGGGTCCGAGACCCGTATTTAAAATGTTACCCAAACAAGCACTATAACACGATCATTGTTCGTACACATCATGTACCGAACTCCGGAGGCTTTGACGGACCTTACCCGGACCGCACACATTGTTCGTACACATCATGTACCGAACTCCGGAGGCCTCGACGGACCCTACCCGGCCACAAACATCGTTCGTACACACCATGCACCGAACTCCAGAGGCCTCGTCAGACCCTACCTGGATCACACACCTTGTCCGTACACATCATGTACCGAACTCCAGAGGCCTCGTCAGACCCTACCTGGATCACACACCTTGTTCGTACACATCATGTACCGAACTCCAGAGGCCTCGTCAGACCCTACCTGGAACACACACATCATATCGACACGACACAACTCATAATCATCAAATGTCAAGCCATTCCACATTACACCGAAATGTACAATCAAGTATGTAAACCAAGACAACACACACATATGTAAACCAAGACAACACACACATCATAATCAACACAACAACTCAACAATGACCGACCACGCCCGGCACAAACTTAGATGATTTGCACATCCAACACGATTCCCAAAATGTTAACTAAGTGAAGGTATCATCGTTACCATCAATTGTTCAAAATAATCAATTCATACGAAGTATATACAAGAAAGTAAACCAATGCATCACAACCATAATACGACGTCCCTATTCGCAAGACACAAATCGTATAGTAAAATACTTGCCTTAATAACCGCTACCGAATACTCCGAAGAACACGATTCGACCGGGAAGCTCGGACCCCGAAAAAGACAACGAACGGAAGGGTTCCGACTCGAGTTCTTCACAAGAATTTCGTCCCTAAGTCATGCCAATGATAATTAAATAATCGTACGATGGATAATAATCATACAACGCCCAATCCCCCCTCTAAGACCTTTTGTCGGACACCTTCAAGGCGTTGACTAAGAACTCGACCAAAACAACGAATCGAAACGATCCAACCATGGAATAACGAGGGAAATGATAGAATACATCTAAATAATCATCAATACATCACAAATCTAAGTTATTACGGTTAAATCGGACAAAACGAACAAAAACCCCAAATTCACCCAAAAGTAGGGTTTCAAGAATTTACCTTGGATTAATGATGAAGAACAATTGTTGGTGTTATTAATCCACACCAAGAACTTAACGAATATGAAGTTCTCTGGGATTGATGATGCAAAAACGCCCAAAATCGCCCACAAGATCGCCCAAGAGGAGGAGGAATGAAGGAAGGGATGAAATGAGCATTCATCTCACAAAATCCGCACAAATAGGCTGTTCTGGACTGTGTTCCGCGGCCCAGCCTAAGTGTGCCGCGGCTCACGGTACAGGCTGCTCAGCCAAAACTGGAAAATGAGTGTCTGAGCTATTTCGACCATAACTCTCTCGTAGGACTCCGATTGACTCACCGTTTGAACCATTGGAAAGCTAACTTGATGCTCTATAATATTGAAAAGATTCAAAATCTTTGGAGTTTCCAAGAATTTATGGTGATTTTACAAAGTCGAACTCATACTTGGAAAAGTCGTTTAATAACACTGAACTCAAGAAAACGACACCGAAACCCGAACCTGAATACGAATCGAAGATACGGTTACGAAGTACTCGAAAAGACGAATCTAAAAGCTAATAGAACACACGATTCCGACCACTCGAAGGCTCGAAATTCGACAACCGAAGTAATTACCCCAAACTTTGGGAAATTACGAAAACGGCCCAAAACGTCCGAAAATCACGATACGTGATCGAATAACCAAACCGAAGTTCACAACACGTCTAACAAAGTTAAACGGACTTACGGGAAACTCGAAACAGTAATTTAGAATGAGATTCACAGGAATCGAACTCGAGTGCGGTAAAGTCGTTAAGAAACACGGAACTCAACAAAAGAATACCGAAATGAACTCAGATGACAAAAAGTGCAGAATTAATCATTCTCATAATGATGAGACGGTCCCAATAGAGTCGTCGAAACGGACTTCCGCTGAAAAAAGAAAATTACCAGAAATCCGAAATTGCGGATATTACATTCTACCCTCCTTAAAAGAAGTTTCGTCCCGAAACTTAAATCAAGTAGGGAGAAGCAATATCCCACCAGAAAAACTCAACGAGATACACAAGAACCGAAAAAAAATCGCGCCCAACGGCAAAACGTTACAAGCAACGCGAAAGAACATACTGTAATACCCGAGATTTCTGATATGTATTTGGGAACTTGTGATATTGTAATTGTTGCACGTTAATCTGAGTATTATTCTCCGTATCTCATAGTCCGGTGTTGTTGAGCGTATGATTTCATGAATGTGATATAAAAATTGTGATTCTGCGCATGTAGCGCACGTTATCGGCTATGTGTAGCGTACGCTAACATGGATCTATAGCGCACGCTACAAAGGAACGTTAGCACATGTTATGCGTGGTCAATATGATTGAGACGTGTGGTAGGTGAGATCAGGTCGGGGATCTTGGTCGGATTGTGTCGGGATGAACCTGGACGGCTTTCAGGAAGAGCCAAGTCAACGCCTTAGCGCACGCTACTGGCATGTGAATAGCGCACGCTAAGTGCTGAGTACAGTGAAGTCAGTAAGACGTTAGCGCACGCTACGAGTATGGACTAGCGCGCGCTAATAACCATTTTCTATAAATAGGACAGCATCCTTTTCGTATTTTCAGTCTTCTCTCTTCCAACATCCGAATCCTTATACTTAGAGTATTACTCTCTACATCCTAAACACTTCCTATCAGCATCCTAGCTCGTGTTGAAGATTGTAGATCATTGAGGATTGGTGTTCAAGCCTTCGACGTTGGATTGCTTCGATTTCCTCCTTGTTCTTCACTACTTTGAGGTAGGTGATTCTTCACCAATATTAGTAGTGTTCTAAAGGACGTTTGATCATGCTTATCTAGTCAGTTAGATTCGTTAATAGTCGATCATCATGTGTTAGAAGGATATTTTCGACGTTTCGGCACTTATTCATCGTATAATCCTTTGAACCTTTTTAGTGTTGGACTCCTAAACGTATTCATGTATCTTCAAAACTGTTTATGACCAGTATGGGGAGAACATCAAGTTCTTATGTTTTGACATGATAAAATCATACATTTGGGACATGAAATGGATTGGACTTAGGATGTTTCTTGAAGATCAAAGATGAATTATGGTGTTGTGATGATTATACGTACCCTTGTATCTTGTAGTCGTTTAATCAGTAACAAACCGTATGAGCATGATATGCACTGAGATGGCTTGTATTAACACTGAGGATTTCTTGAGTTTTCATCACCTTTAGCTCAAGTTTTACCCAGTAGCGACTGCCATGCACGATTAGCGCACGCTAAGATGTATATATTAACGTGCGCTATCGGGAACGAGTAACGTGCGCTACGTTGGATACGTAACGTACGTTATATCATCGGCGAGGCGATCGGTACATTGAGAGAAACTGTCGATAACAGCTAGCGCATGCTAAACCTGGTCATTTGCGTATGTTAACAGGCAGGCTTAGCGCACGTTACGTATAGTACGTAGCGCGCGCTAAGTAGTTCAGGCAGAATTCATTTTTAGAGCTTGCGGTCGTTAACCGGATTATTAGACATTCGTACGACTTGAGGGGAATTCTTTATTATTTTTTAGGTCTGAGCCTTGCATAGGGGACCATCGAGCGGCGGCGGCATACGGACGCGTGTCATTTGTTGGAGTATTTCCATTCTTGCCATTTTCGAGGCAAGTATCATATGTCGAGTTCGATTTATATTGAAACTTGGATCATGCTTGTGGTTTTGTTCATATTGTCGAATATGATATGTATTTCTGTATTTTCTCGTGGTATTCGTTGTTAATTGTTCGTATTGATGAATATATTGAAATGCATATATGTGTGCATAATTGATTGATTTATGGTATAAATGATCTGAGGGGATCATGAGGATCTATGCTGAGGGCGCTGGATCGAATGTCCACCATGCGTTGGTCCGACGGGATCATCATGGGGATCTATCTTTGAGGGCGCCGGATCGGCTGGGACGGGTTTTCCACCATGCGTTGGTCACGGGATCATCATGGGGATCTATACCAAGGGCGGATCATTTGGATTACCCTGTACTGTGTTGATGGAATCGTGAGGATTCGCATCGTTGGATTCCGATGACGGAAGTCTGTTTTGCATGTTTTATGGTGCACTGATGATTTATGTATTATGATACTTGTACTAGCATTGTTTTGCTAACCCCTTCGGGGGTGGACATTGTTTTGATGTTCAGGTAGCCGAGGAGTGGGGAAGCAACCACGATCTCAAACGGAGACGATGAAATGGCTCGATGATGTGGTTGATGTTTATTGTTATTGTGATTTATGCTTGGTTCATTTAGTACTCGAGTAAATCTGTTTTAATAATGTCATTTCGATATGGTTGTATAAGTTAACTCATTTGATCGGTTGAATCAAATCGTATTTGAACTTGTTATGCGATTGGATTATATTTACAATTCTTTTAAATTAGCCTTGTAAATCCTTACTTAAAGGGTTTACGGCTAATTATTCGAATATCTCGGTGTGTTACGAATATGGTATCGGAGCTAAGATTCATGGATATCTTGGCGGTCGGGTTAGTTGGGTGCATTTACGTTATTTGATTATTGGTCGTTCGTAACATCAACTGCCGAGCCGGCATCGTCGTGTGGACCGTGGTTGTAAGTTTCCTAAATCTCAAATACTACCGTTTTATTTAATTCATGTTTGTGAACATTGATAGATGTACTTTTAGAAAGTTTGCCACTGGATATTGAGTATTTGTGTTTACGGTATGTTGAGAGGAGATCGTGGACGCGGGCCTTGTCGTGGGCCAGCGGACGTGGAAACGTGAGACAAGAAGATTCGGTGTCTACCCCGAAATAACCGCTAGCCGACGGATTCCCATTCCGGAGGGACAACGAGGATCGGCAAATAATAATGCAGATCCTAACGTGCGGGAGTGCTTCACAGTGGTTGCCGAGATAAACCCGGTTTGCTCAAGTTGTGGATCGCATGCGAGACGGCGATGGGACAAAGCATAACGTGGATAATCGAGGAGATAAATGGCTTATTGAGGTGATCAAATTACATCCTCGAAATTTGTGGCTCTCTTGAGACGCTTTCTTGGGATCAGCTGAAGGAATTAGAAAAGATTTTGCGGGATTAAGCTGTCCCAACGCAGAGAAGGTTCGGTCGCCCGGTATCTTCTCGACAGGAGGCTTTCGACTGGTGGGAGGCCATTCGACCGGAGGAGCATAATGTTGACTGGACGGAATTCAAATTAATGATGGAAGCGCAGTATTGTCCTCGCCCAGTTAGAGAGGCCCGAGTTCGGGAGTTTTTCTCACCACAAAATTCAGAAGCATCTGTGACGGACGTGATTAAGACTTTTAATCACCAGCTGACTTATGTGCGCCACTTGGTCAGGACCGAGGCGGAGAGGATTTTCATTTTGACATGCGAATGAAGCCGGAAATTCGGCAATATATGTCCGGATTTGAATGTACCACTTTACGACAGTATCAGGACAAGGCATTGGCCTATGATATGAAGGAGGCAGCAGTAGAGAAATCGACGGAAGCAAAGAAGCAGAGAGTGGCTGGAAACTTCACGGAGAATAAGAGTAGTGGGCCTCGCAAGGGCCAGTCCTCTTTTTATTCATCCAGGAGGCCTCCGCATCCTTCTCGAGGAGGAAAGAAGTTCCGGGCAGCACCAACCGTTTCAGACGCAGGGAAGAAATGTTATAACTGTGGCAAAGCGGGGCATATTCGACGTTACTGTTTCGCGCCTGCTGTGACCTGTTTCGAGTGTGGACAGGAAGGACATCGCGCAACATTTTGTGGGAATGCGACTAGATCTTTTTGCACTCGCTCTCCTGTACCAGTTCCGAAGGACACTAGTGTAAACCAGAGCCTTGTGAGCGGTTTCCCTTGCAGAATGTTGGGAAGAGAGAGGCATCCAGCGCTGGGTCCGTTCCTCCACGTATTTACGAGATGAAGAAGGATGATCAAAACACAACTGTTGCATCAGGTACGATTAAGATCCTTTTGCAACCAGTTAGTGTCTTGTTCGATTTGGGAGCTACGCATTCTTTTATATCTTTAAACTGTGTTAATCGTTTGAAAATCTCGTGCTTGTATAATTGTGAACCTTATGTTGTGGGTTTACCGAGCGGAGAGAAAATTGTGGGAACCCTAGAATCTAGGGATTTTCCAGTATCTATAGGAGGCAGAGATTGGCTATCGAATCTTATTGTAGTTGACATCTACGGTGACGATTTAATTCTCGGAGACGATTGGCTCAACCGTTATGGAGCTATTCTGAATTACCGAAAGAGAGTTATTTCTATCATTGCTGATGACGGATCTGAACACTTATTCCGAGGATGGAGGCCGGGAAGCTCGGGAAAATTTGTCAAAGCAATGAAAGCCGTGAAATTACTGAATCAGGGATGTCATGGACTTTGGTGCTATGCCATGAGGAAAGAGGAAGGAATAGAGCTCTCATCGATTCCAGTTGTGAATGAATTCTCCGACGTATTTCCTGACGAACTACCTGGGTTACCTCCACATAGAGAGGTGGAATTCACTATCGAATTAGAGCCTGGAGCCGCTCCTATTTCCAGAGCACCATACCGCATGGCGCCAACCAAGATGTATGAACTCAAGAAGCAACGGGAGGAATTGTCACAGAAGGGTTATATTCAACCTAGCGTTTCTCCTTGGGGAGCGCCCGTTCTCTTTGTCCGGAAGAAAGACGGATCCCTCCGACTGTGTATTGATTACAGGGAGCTCAACAAGATGACGATCAAGAATAAGCATCCTATACCTCGGATCGACGACTTGTTTGATCAACTGCAAGGGGCAAGGGTATTCTCGAAGATTGACTTGCGATCAGGATACCATCAGTTAAGAATTAAGGAATCGGATGTACCGAAGTCTGCTTTCAGGTCCCGGTACGGGCATTATGAATTTGTAGTGATGCCATTCGGACTTACCAATACTCCTGTGGTATTCATGCAATTGATGAATCGAGTATTCTTAGAATACTTGGATAAATTTGTGGTCGTCTTCATTGATGACATCTTGATATATTCGAAGGACGCAGAGGAGCATGCTGAACATTTGCGTGTGGTTTTGAGCACCTTGAGGAAGGAACAGCTGTATGCAAAGCTTTCCAAATGCGAGTTCTGGCTTAGGGAAGTAACTTTCCTTGGGCATGTGATATCAGCTGACGGAGTTCAGGTGGACCCGAAGAAAGTCGAAGCAATCTTGGAATGGGAAGTTCCTAGTAACATGAAAGAAGTCCGGAGTTTCCTAGGACTTGCTGGATATTATCGCCGCTTTGTAGAGGGATTTTCCAAAATTGCTCGTCCGCTCACTCAGCTGTTGCAGAAAACTCAAAAGTTCACGTGGGATGAGAAGTGCCAGGCTGGTTTTGACGAACTTAAGTGGAAACTGACGACGGCACCTATATTAGCACTACCAGAGGGAACTGATGGATTCATGGTATACAGCGACGCTTCAAATCAGGGTCTGGGATGTGTGTTGATGCAAAAGGATAAGGTGATTGCCTATGCTTCTCGGAAATTGAAACCGTATGAGGTTTATTACCCGACTCATGATCTAGAGCTAGCAGCTGTGGTCTTTGCCTTGAAAATTTGGCGACATTATTTGTACGGCACTCGTTGCCAGATCTTTACAGATCATAAGAGCCTCAAATACATTTTCAATCAGAAAGAATTAAACATGAGGCATAGAAGGTGGCTGGAATTGATCAAGGATTACGACTTGGAGATTCTCTATCATCCGGGGAAAGCAAACGTAGTAGCCGATGCTTTGAGCCGTAAACCTGTTTCTCTTCGAGTGTTGGAAGCACTTACATCGCAAACCAGCATTCAGCGGGAACTGATCCGCGAAGGCATTGAAGTATGGGCACCAGGAATCCAAGGGCAACTATATGTGATGGAACTGACTTCATCACTAGTCGAGGAGATCAAATCTAAGCAGTTGAACGATTCTCTGATCCTTCGGTTATGTGACGAAGTAAAGAAAGGAAAGGCCCCAAGATTCGTGATTCAAGATGATGGAGTTCTGAGATTTCAGAGTCGATTTTGCGTTCCCGGCGATGATGGTTTGAGACGGACAATTCTGAAGGAAGCTCACAGCGCGCCCTATTCTATTCACCTGGGCAGCAGTAAAATGTATAAAGATCTTAAACAAAACTTCTGGTGCGGGAACATGAAGAAGGACGTAGCAGAGTACGTTTCGAAGTGTTTGACTTGTCAGCAGGTTAAGATTGAACATCAGCGACCTGCCGGAATGTTAATGCCACTTCCGATCCCTGAGTGGAAGTGGGAGGATATCTCGATGGATTTCATCACCAGTATGCCAAGGACTAGAACGATAATGAACATGATTTGGGTTATAGTTGATCGACTAACCAAGTCGGCTCATTTCCTAGGAATTAAAGATACATGGGGACCCGAGAGATTGGCGCGAGTATTTATTGCAGAGATAGTCAGATTGCATGGGACGCCGAAGACCATTATTTCGGATCGAGATGGTCGCCGTGTCGCACTTACGGAAGGCGATTCACGTGGCTTTGGGATCGAGCTCAACTTTAGCATGGCTTATCATCCCCAAACGGACGGCCATCCAAAAGACTATACAAATGAGAAGACATGCTTAGAGCACATGCTTTGGATTGGTCAACTGATTGGGAAGTTCATTTGTCATTGATTGAATTCACCTACAATAATAGTTGGCATGCTTCTATCAAGATGGCACCATTTGAAGCTTTGTACGGGAGAAGATGTCGATCACCCCTGTGCTGGGATGATTCTTCGGACTTGATCGGGATAGAACCGGAATTGATAGTTCAGACTCAAGAGAAGATAGCTTTGATTCGGGAAAGACTGTTGACTGCCCAGAGTCGACAGAAGTCTTATGCAGACGTACGTCGTCGCCCTCTAGAGTTCGACGTCGGGGACCATGTACTATTGAAGGTGTCTCCTACACGAGGGATTTTCCATTTTGGGAGGAGAGGTAAGCTAAGTCCGAGATATATCGGGCCATTTGAGGTCCTAGAGAGAGTTGGGGATTTAGCATACAGGTTGGCTTTACCACCATCACTGAGTCACGTTCACAATGTGTTTCACGTATCCCAATTGCGGAAGTATGTACCGGACCCCAGTCACGTCATTGATTTCGACGAGATCGAGATAGCTAATGATGGCACCTTCGAATAGAGACCAATCAAGATACTTGAGAGTCGGATCAAACAATTGAGGAATAAACCAATACACTTGGTTAAAGTACAATGGTCACGACATGGAGCTGAAGAGGCCACTTGGGAAACAGAGGACTGTATGAAGGCCAGATATCCAGAGTTGTTTTCATCTCAAGTTTCGGGACGAAACTTCTTTTTAGGGAGGAAGGATGTAATACCCGAGATTTCTGATATGTATTTGGGAACTTGTGATATTGTAATTGTTGCACTTTAATCTGAGTATTATTCTCCGTATCTCATAGTCCGGTGTTGTTGAGCGTATGACTTCATGAATGTGATATAAAAATTGTGATTCTGCGCATGTAGCGCACGCTATCGGCTATGTGTAGCGTACGCTAACATGGATCCATAGCGCACGCTACAAAGGAACGTTAGCGCACGCTACAAAGGAACGTTAGCGTACGCTATGCGTGGTCAATATGATTGAGACGTGTGGTAGGTGAGATCAGGCTGGGGATCTTGGTTGGATTGTGTCGGGATGAACCTGGACGGCTTTCGGGAAAAGCCAAGTCAACGCTTTAGCGCACGCTACTGGCATGTGAATAGCGCACGCTAAGTGCTGAGTACAGTGAAGTCAGTAAGACGTTAGCGCACGCTACGAGTATGGACTAGCGCGCGCTAATAACCATTTTCTATAAATAGGACAGCATCCTTTTCGTATTTTCAGTCTTTTCTCTTCCAACATCTGAATCCTTATACTTAGAGTATTACTCTCTACATCCTAAACACTTCCTATCAGCATCCTAGCTCGTTTTGAAGATTGTAGATCATTGAGGATTGGTGTTCAAGCCTTGGACGTTGGATTGTTTCGATTTCCTCCTTGTTCTTCACTACTTTGAGGTAGGTGATTCTTCACCAATATTAGTAGTGTTCTAAAGGACGTTTGATCATGCTTATCTAGTCAGTTAGATTCGTTAATAGTCGGTCATCATGTGTTAGAAGGATATTTTCGACGTTTCGGCACTTATTCATCGTATAATCCTTTGAACCTTTTTAGTGTTGGACTCCTAAACGTATTCATGTATCTTCAAAACTGTTTATGACCAGTATGGGGAGAACATCAAGTTCTTATGTTTTGACATGATAGAATCATACATTTGGGACATGAAATGGATTGGACTTAGGATGTTTCTTGAAGATCAAAGATGAATTATGGTGTTGTGATGATTCTACGTACCCTTGTATCTTGTAGTCGTTTAATCAGTAACAAACCGTATGAGCATGATATGCACTGAGATGGCTTGTATTAACACTGAGGATTTCTTGAGTTTTCATCACCTTTAGCTCAAGTTTTACCCAGAAGCGACTGCCATGCACGATTAGCGCACGCGAAGATGTATATATTAACGTGCGCTATCGGGAACGAGTAACGTGCACTACGTTGGATACGTAACGTACGTTATATCATCAGGCAGGGCAATCGGCTGTTCAGAGAAGACTGTCAGTACACAGCTAGCGCACGCTAAACCTGGTCATTTGCGTATGTTAACGGGCAGGCTTAGCGCACGTTACGTATAGTACGTAGCGCGCGCTAAGTAGTTCAGGCAGAATTTATTTTTAGAGCTTGCGGTCGTTAACCGGATTATTAGACGTTCGTACGACTTGAGGGGAATTCTTTGTTATTTCTTAGGTCCAAGCCTTGCATAGGGGCGGCGGCATACGGACGCGTGTCATTTGTTGGAGTATTTCCATTCTTGCCATTTTCGAGGCAAGTATCATATGTCGAGTTCGATTTATATTGAAACTTGGATCATGCTTGTGGTTTTGTTCATATTGTCGAATATGATATGTATTTCTGTATTTTCTCTTGGTATTCGTTGTTAATTGTTCGTATTGATGAATATATTGAAATGCATACATGTGTGTGCATAATTGATTGATTTATGGTATAAATGATCCGAGGGGATCATGAGGATCTATGCTGAGGGCGCTGGATCGAATGTCCACCATGCGTTGGTCCGACGGGATCATCATGGGGATCTATGCTGAGGGCGCTGGATCGCTGGACGGGTTTTCCACCATGCGGTGGTCCGACGGGATCATCATGGGGATCTATACCAAGGGCGCTGGATCGCTGGATTACCCTGTACTGTGTTGATGGAATCGTGAAGATTCGCATCGTTGGATTCCGATGACGGAAGTCCGTTTTGCATGTTTTATGGTGCACTGATGATTTATGTATTATGATACTTGTACTAGCATTGTTTTGCTAACCACTTCGGGGGTGGACATTGTTTTGATGTTCAGGTAGCCGAGGAGCGGGGAAGCAACCACAGTACCGACAGGACGATGAAATGGCTCAGTGATGTGGTTGATGTTTATTGTTATTGTGATTTGTCTTCTTGATTCATTTAGTACTCGAGTACGTCTGTTTTAATAATGTCATTTCGATATGGTTGTATAAGTTAACTCATTTGATCGGTTGAATCAAATTTGTATTTGAACTTCAGTTGTACGATTGGATTATATTTACAATTCTTTTAAATTAGCCTTGTAAATCCTTACTTAAGGGGTTTACGGCGCTGTAATTATTCCGAATATCTCGGGATGTTACACATACAGCGTGAAAATACGCCACACGACGACCATAACAACGCCACCGGCAATGATTCAAAACAATAACGAGCAATTAACGACGCATCACATGCACACATTTAATCAAAGAAACGCACGCGACAACAAGTCGCACCCGACCACAACGACTATGCGGTAGAAACAAATATAGTATTATGATAGAATTCACTCCGATTCTCGTCAACAAGAAAATGTCCGACGTCAAGACACAAACAATTCAAGATAACAGAAAACGAGAATACCGGACATTACATTCTATCCTATTAAAAATAAGTTTCATCCCGAAACTTAAAATAAAACATCATGGTAGAATACAAACAAAACCAAAAAGTTCACGCAACAAATATCAATCTCTACACGAATAACAACACAAAGTACGACCCACAACTACATCACCGGACACCACTGGGTCCTCCAGAAGTAGGAACGGGACTCCGGTCCCCTATCATCTTGGCAACAATCTCGCAGTACTGAACTCGATGCCCCTCGCGTCCACAATTATAACAAGTCACCGACGGTTTCTTAGAATTCGCGCGTTCATGGCCCATAACGTTACAGTTCAAACACCTAGGAGCATTACCAGAACTCAAAGACACCGGCTCGGGTCTTTTAGATTCTCTAGCTGACCGAGAAGGTCCCATACTCGACTGATATGAGGGTCGAGGTTTAGGAATCCCAATTCCCTCACTTCCCGATGCTTCATCGGAAATCTTCTACTTCTTCGCTACCGATACAGACTCTGTAGACATCATAGTCATTTCTAATGCTAAGGCTCGATCTTGATAGTCCTTCAGCGTTGTACACATAAAAGGGGCCATACACTGTCGAACCTGAGGTTTCATACGCATATCAAAGTAACGAACCTTATCTGTCTCACTTCACACTTGATCTCGAACGTAACAAAGTTGTCGATTGTAATCGACTATTGCTTGAGATATCGACACATCTCGGGGCATAGCCGAGAAAAACTCGACAATTCTATGTTCCTTAGCAGGCGGCGGACAATACTCGGCCTCCATAGCAGTCTTGAATTCAGCCCAAGTAGCGGTACGATCACTAGGCGCTATGGCCTCCCACCAGTCTGCAGCTTCCTGTCCGAAAGGTGTATTGAGCAATAGGCACTCTTCTCTCATCGGGACAAGCTATGGCATCAAATGTTATGTCCAATCGAATAAATGGGCTTCTCCCAACCTAACGAGTCCGAAGAACCTACAAAACGGGGCGGGTGCATTCTCATCACACCTCGTAACCACATACTAGCTCCATTATCCTCATCTGGGATCCTATCCCGGTGCATGGTCTGATTCATATGTGTCAACTGGTCAACCACCTGACGAAGGATGGTGGCGGCGCCAATGTCAGCATTTTCCCCAGTTGATTGCCTCTGCTCACGCGATTGGTCATCTCGACCACCTGTACTGAGCTCATTGGCGCTTGACAACGAGCGAGTCGCCCTCTCATGCACCTGATTCCGACCTCTACCACGACCACGCTCTCGACCTCTACCTCTCAGCATACTAAACGTCCACCGATCAGAACAACAAAATAAATATCACATAATCAACATAGGGCAACAAACAGCAACACAGTTAAGTATTCACTCCAAATCATCACACGAGTACTCAGACTAACACTGCAATAGACTTAAATTCATAAGTAACTCGCACGGTTACACCAACAGAGGTGCACGACTTTTACCAAAGTAAACACAGTCAAGACCACATACATGTCATTAAATTCAGGCACTTGTCACATTCTTTAAAAATAAAATTTTTCCCGAGGTATTTGTTCAAATGATAATATTTTAAAATTGGTGAGTTCGAAAAATTTTGCAGAAATGAAATTTTGAAAACACTTTGATTAATACCTCGACCATTTAACCAAATCCATGGACCCAATATCAAAACTGCTCTGATTTGAAATCACTTGCACAACAATACGTTGAAATATTAAGTCCACTCTATAACCGATGTCAAGAAATGACCTTATTAATATCTCACAAAGACACTAATCATTACCATAGATAAGCTATCATGTCCGGGATAACGTCATAGAATAATATAATTAAATTATACTATGCTGTCACAACACTCAAACACATAACATTTAAATTCCGAAAATTAGAGTCGTTTTGCAAAACATAAATTTTCCAAAAATCCTTTCGATCGTAATAAAAATGACGGTAGTATTTTGCAATGTCTGGAGTATTTTAAAACACATTTTCCAAATACTGATTGATGGTGCTATTTGAAAATACATGACCAACTTATCACAATTCAACCGATTTCAAAATCCACACAAACCGTTGTTTAACCGTACCATCAAGATATTTTCAAAAAATATGATTTCCACAAAAATGCTCAAACCAGTAGAGTCTTTCAGGAAAAACGTTTTCAAACCTACCCACAGCGGGCATATTTACAACAATCCAAAATAGTCGAACTTAGAACCACGTGCCCAAACGGCAAATGGGGTCACCAATTCAATCAAATGCATCTAATGGGCATCAAGTTAAACATACAACGAAACCATCTATCTGATTCTCTCACAAACTCTACCGTCGGTACTTTCTTTTCGGAACGATCAAAGTTTACAACTTTCACATTATACCACCCCACACGGTTGTTCAACGTCAAAACGTCAATACGTCCAGTTCAATACACATACAGTGTATCACAAGTATCAAATACAAACTCCATTACACAAAGACTGCAAATTACATCATGCACCACAATTATCACACATATCATGAACACAGATATTATGCATAAAAGAGGAGACTTACGTCTACAGGCCGCATGGAGATGACGGTCGCCCACGATACTAATCTCATCCGACAACATAACCGACACGTTGTGACTAGGCACAACTCAACTTGTCACCCGACATCTCGAATGACAAAACTACACAATACTCGACAAATCACGACTCGACTTGACCCGACAGCCTAGGTTTCCGCAACCTAAGCTCCGATACCATAAATGTAACACCCCCAAAACCGTATGGGAATATTACACGCCGTAGACCCTTTCCACAAGGATCTACCAGGCTAAACATCCATAAACAACCAAATGCTTGCCCGGCCAGGGCCAAACAATATAATAATACAGACCGTAAGGTCACTTACACATAAACACACAGACCGATGAGGTCACACAACTCTATCAACAGAACTGACTAACAACATTACCCACACAGGGGTCGAAACACAATACAGCGGAAGACTGAATCAATTTTAATAATACAACCAACTCTACCAACTCTCGACTCTTTGATTAGTATCGCAGCTTGTCATCCCCTTGTGCCAATCCTGTGACTGCTTCCCTGAACCTGCATGTACCTGGACGCAGAACAGACATCCACCCCCCGATTACTCGAGGGTTAGTAAAACTCCACTGTTTTACTAGTGCAAGTATAAAACGATACGAAATGCAACAAGTAAATAGCAACTACGAATTTAATATGGAAATAAATTATCAAATGTTCCCGAGAAGTTTTATTAATTTTGAACTCAAGAAAGAGATAATTGAAAAGGAACACATCATCTGAGGGATTTTTAAAACAGAACTTCTTTTGGACCTCGAGTCCCAATTTACAAAGCCTTTTCGAAAACATTAGGGCCTTAGCCCGATTCTCTTTTCAAAACACAATAGATGAGATATCATTATGGGTCCGAGACCCGTATTTAAAATTTTACCCAAACAAGCACTATAACACGATCATTGTTTGTACACATCATGTACCGAACTCAGGAGGCCTCGACGGACCTTACCCGGACCGCACACATTGTTCGTACACATCATGTACCGAACTCCGGAGGCCTCGACGGACCCTACCCGGCCACAAACATCGTTCGTACACACCATGCACCGAACTCCAGAGGCCTCGTCAGACCCTACCTGGATCACACACCTTGTCCGTACACATCATGTACCGAACTCCAGAGGACTCGTCAGACCCTACCTGGATCACACACCTTGTTCGTACACATCATGTACCGAACTCCAGAGGCCTCGTCAGACCCTACCTGGAACACACACATCATATCGACACAACACAACTCATAATCATCAAATGTCAAGCCATTCCACATTACACCGAAATGTACAATCAAGTATGTAAACCAAGACAACACACACATATGTAAACCAAGACAACACACACATCATAATCAACACAACAACTCAACAATGACCGACCACGCCCGGCACAAACTTAGATGATTTGCACATCCAACACGATTCCCAAAATGTTAGCTAAGTGAAGGTATCATCGTTACCATCAATTGTTCGTAATAATCAATTCA
The DNA here is from genome assembly GCA_033398695.1 of Orobanche coerulescens. NCBI lineage: Eukaryota > Viridiplantae > Streptophyta > Magnoliopsida > Lamiales > Orobanchaceae > Orobanche > Orobanche coerulescens. The sequence continues at coordinate 54,322,776 of CM065805.1, read as the reverse complement.
TACGAAGTATATACACGAAAGTAAACCAATGCATCACAACCATAATACGACGTCCCTATTCACAAGACACAAATCGTATAGTAAAATACTTGCCTTAATAACCGCTACCGAATACTTCGAAGAACACGATTCGACCGGGAAGCTCAGACCCCGAAAAAGACAACGAACAGAAGGGTTCCGACTCGAGTTCTTCACAAGAATTTCGTCCCTAAGTCATGCCAATGATAAATAAATAATCGTACGATGGATAATAATCATACAACGCCCAATCCCCCCTCTAAGACCTTTTATCGGACACCTTCAAGGCGTTGACTAAGAACTCGACCAAACCAACGAATCGAAACGATCCAACCATGGAATAACAAGGGAAATGATAGAATACATCTAAATAATCATCAATACATCACAAATCTAAGTTATTACGGTTAAATCGGGCAAAATGAACAAAAACCCCAAATTCACCCAAAAGTAGGGTTTCAAGAATTTACTTTGGATTAATGATGAAGAACAATTGTTGGTGTTATTAATCCACACCAAGAACTTGAAGAATATGAAGTTCTCTGGGATTGATGATGCAAAAACGCCCAAAATCGCCCACAAGATCGCCCAAGAGGAGGAGGAATGAAGGAAGGGATGAAATGAGCATTCATCTCACAAAATCCGCACAAATAGGCTGTTCTGGACTGTGTGCCGCGGCCCAGACTAAGTGTGCCGCGGCTCACGGTACAGGCTGCTCGGCCAAAACTGGAAAATGAGTGTCTGAGCTATTTCGACCATAACTCTCTCGTCCGGACTCCGATTGACTCACCGTTTGAACCATTGGAAAGCTAACTTTATGATATATAATATTGAAAAGATTCAAAATCTTTGAAGTTTCCAAGAATTTATGGTGATTTTACAAAGTCGAACTCATACTTGGAAAAGTCGTTTAATAACACTGAACTCAAGAAAACGACACCGAAACCCGAACCTGAATACGAATCGAAGATACGGTTATGAAGTACTCGCAAAAACGAATCTAAAAGCTAAGAGAACACACGATTCCGACCACCCGAAGGCTCTAAATTCGACAACCGAAGTAATTACCCCAAACTTTGGGAAATTACGAAAACGGCCCAAAACGTCCGAAAATCACGATACGTGATCGAATAACCAAACCGAAGTTCAAAACACGTCTAACAAAGTTAAACGGACTTACGGGAAACTCGAAACAGTAATTTCGAACGAGATTCACAGGAATCGAACTCGAGTGCGGTAAAGTCGTTAAGAAACACGGAACTCAACAAAAGAATACCGAAACGAACTCAGATGACAAAAAGTGCAGAATTAATCATTCTCATAATGATGAGACGGTCCCAAGAGAGTCGTCGAAACGGACTTCCGCTAAAAAAAGAAAATTACCAGAAATCCGAAATTGCGGATATTACACCTTAAGCTGCCATCATTTAGCACGATTTTTACACACGACAGAAAGTAAAAATAACAAGAGGTCTGATATGGGGTATCAAAGGGAGAGGAATGAATCCACTTTTCGTTTTCTCACGGTGAGATCTTCCATCCAGACAATATTAGCTAGAGTTGGATCTGGTTGAGGAACAAATTCAGTGAGTTTTTTGATTAGCTCTTCTGGTGTTGTTGCAACGACTATGATTCGTTTAGCACACTCTGAAATAAAACCTTTTTCAGCAGAGTAGTCGATGAAAGATAGTAAACCATCAAAGAAACCATTGACATTAAGCAGACCTATTGGTTTTTGATGAACATTTAGCTGGGCTCTGGTAACCACATGAAAAAGTTCCTCAAGGGTGCCAAAACCACCGGAAAGGGTGATAAAGGCGCCAGAATTATTTATCATGTGAGTTATGCGATCTTTCATATTTACAGATCTAAACTCATCTCCAATAGTTGCCCCGGTGATTTTACTTTCAGCCAGAGGTTTTGGAATTATTCCCAACACTCTTACTCCTTCCATATAGGCAGAAGCTGCAGCTCGTCCCATTAATCCTAGACTTCCTCCTCCGTAAACTACATGAATGCATTTTTCTCCTAAAGTACGACCCAAGTTGTGTGCTGCTTCAGTAAAGCATGCATCTTTTCCATAAATAGCTCCACCAAAAATGCAGACTGAGTTAAATCTTTTTGCGGAAGATGATGATTCCATTTTTGAGAAGAAATTTATTTGAGAGAAAAAGGAAAAAAAAAAGTACAAGTTTGAGGGATGAATAAAAGAAACAAGCACAATGTTTATTTATAGAAGAAAAATGAGGAAAATTGTTTAACAAGTTTGTGATTGCGTTGATTGTGCTTCAACTACTGAATAGAATAATGAATGCATTTATCGCGTATCACATTTTTTATTCAGAAAATCTCACCATACGACAAAAATAAAAGATACTCACGCGTATGCACAGTAGTTGTGATTGTGGCTCACATCTTCCTCTGATTTTACGTTAAGAAACGGCTTAAATGCCTTCTATGAGACGGGGAGAAGCTTCCCATCCAATTTTCTTACAAATTGGCAAACAAGGTCTTTTAACGTCAGATTCCCAAGACGTTGTTCATATTCTGGTTTGAATTTATTCCACAAACATCGAATTCCGTAATGTACGAGTCCACTAGGATGCGTGTCAAGAGAAATTTCGATATTATCTAAATTCTCTTTATTCAGACCATCCTTAATGAACTGAATTTTATCTTCTCTGTTTGTAGATGGAATTCCTAAAGATCGACATTTTAAATTACAGTTCCATCTAGCATATTTATAGCAAACAGCTATTATCTTTGCTCGTCGTTTCTTTGCATATGAACTTTTTCCAAGCCCTGGTAAAAATCTAGTAGGTGTTTCCGTGAATTCACCTGCTATTCTTACTTTGGCTTCAATTATGAACCTAATATCAAAAGGTATGCTTTTATTCATAAGCAACCTCATCCTTTCAATTCTTGCTTTGTAGATTTTTAAAATTACTTTTTTGCTTAGAAAGGGAAATCTTTTTTCAATATTATTCAAAGTTTCATCCATGACAAAAAAAATTAAAATGAAAAACGATAAAATATCTATAAATATCAGTTGTTTGTGGGAAACTGAAAAATCCGACTTTGATAGTCACGGAGTACCGTTATCCGCCACTTGACCGGACAGAAGAATAAAAGATGCAGAAATAAAAAAAGATAAAATAACAAGATATAAACAAAAATATACAAAAAATTATATTTGGCCTAAAACAATCCCCGGCAACGGCGCCAAAATTTGATCGGTCAAAAACTTATCCTAAAAAATAGGAGTTTTTGAGTCGCTCGCAAATATATACGAGGTAGAAGTAGTTTGTGGTAAGTTCTACCAAGGTCTTTTCTCTCAAGGATTGTCCAACAGGGCTTCGTATAATATTTTATTACAAATTACGAGAAATAAATACTAAAATATTCTAAAATATATTTTTTTGGTTTTTAAATTAACTAAATTAATTGCACTATATTTTAAACCAAACTATTTTATATAAGACTATTTTATATAAGACTATTTTTACTAGACTATTTTTATTAGACTATTTATATTAGACTATTTTTAACTAGACTGTTTTTAACTAGACTATTTTTAACTAGTGAAAATGAATAGAATTAAAATGAGTTGAGAATTTATAAAATCTAGGGGATTACGGGTTCATTAAATTAGGTTTTTAATTAAGTATAGGAATTGATTTACACGGATATAAAAGAAAAATGGAAGTTTATCGAGTAACCAACTTTTCACCTCATAACTTTCGTATTCAAAGGTGTCTTAATCACTTTCGCAATCTTAAGATGTTGATAACAAGATTAACATTTGATAGATTGAAAAGATATGTTTCCAATTCACTCAACAATCAATCAAGAAGGTTTCATTAGTAAAAATAGGATATGATCAATCTCTATTTAAACCAATTAGTCCTAAAAATAGTTTAAATCAATCAAATACTCAATATATAACCTAATAGAAATCCCCCTTCCCCTAGGAAGAAAGATTAGCTACTCATTGGTTTATACATACTAAAATTATAATAGAAATAATTGATATATATAATATATATAGAAACTTTTAATTACTAGAACTTAATGATAATAGATAAAACTTACTTGAATATGATGAATCAAAGTGCAAGAAACAAACTTCAAACTATAACTTCAAACTTATTCAAAGGTTACAAGCTTACAAAAATTGAAAGTAAAACACTAAGTAAAATACTAAGTGCTTATTGATCAAGCACTTTTCAATTACAAACTAAATGAAAGAAAAACTTCAAACCAAAAATGAAATACAAACTAAAATTGAGAGTTCTAAGGAAAATATATTGCTAAAAGAAAGGAGTATTTCTTAGCAAGAAGATGATGATTTTGCAATGGATGAAGATGTCCTTTTATAGGTGATTTTCAATAATACAATTGATTATTTAATTCAAAATATCTATTGTAATATCATTTTTTTAATTCTTTGTTCACACTTCACCCATGTCTTTGAATTTTCAGATTTTTGACCAAAAAAATATCTTGTGGTTGAGTTCACAAGTTGGTCAACAGTGGACTAATTTTGTATGGCATCCGCTGAAAAACGGCGATGAAAAACGGCCCAGTTTGCCCCGTGTTGTGCGCCGTTTTTTGGTGACTCGGTCTCTTCCGGAATACGCGCAAGGACACGGCGCTAAATGCCGGCCGTGTGTGAAACGGCCCAAGACACGGCCCTTGTTGCGCCGTATGTGAAACGGCCTACATAACACGGTCCTTTTTGCGCCGTGTTGTATGGTCGTTTTGCCTTGAAAAATTCCTGTCGTTGGATTTGATCTTGTTTTCCGTCCTTTTTGATGCTTCATGTCGCAATCAGAAATAACCATTTTTAGCTCATGTTTGGACATATCTGTAAAATATGTATTTTTAATCACAAATCAGTACGATTATGCCCGGAAAAAGGAATATTTTGTATATGAATTTTAGATCAATTATGCACTAATCAAAGGGCACGAGCGATGGAATGAAAATAACACAAGATTTATCGGGGTTGTTAATCCCGGGCTTGAATGCTCTCGTGAGATATTATTAATGATACTACTACTTTGGAGTACAACTATTAATGTTTTATTGCGATTATAATGAGTATAATAACCCTAGAGGTTAGCCGCTTAAGAGCTGATGATTGCCGGAAGAACCAGAGTTAATACTCCGTGAGTTCCTGTTACAAAGATAAAATATAGTGAGTGTTCGTTTCTACCGAACATCTTTCTTATCTCTGGGATTTCTCGAGGGCAATCCTTCTCTCTTTTTTCTGTCTGAGGGATCCTTTTTGTTAATGCTGGAAGTCTCCTATTTATAGAAGAGGAGTGAGTTGAGATGTCTTAATCCCAAACTGGCGATCGCCTTTCCTGCATTAAATGCTTATTTAATGCTTCTGACACGCCATTAGTGGCGACCGGAGTGATCGTCTCAGCACGTGGGCTGGTTTCCTTAAAATCCGTGGCTGCTATAGGTAGCCAACCGTGCGACCCAATGAAAAAACAACACATGCCCTGCGACTTAGTCTCGTAAGGTCCCACCTAGTCCAACGCGTGACCAGGGTCTGCTCCTATGGCGCTATTTGCGGGTCTTGTCGGTAGGCCACAGGCTATCCTTATCACTAAAAAAAGCCTTCTCCTGCTATGCCGTTTGCGGGTCTGCAGGTGGACTTTCTTCCTGAGATTCAGTCTCCGTAGATTTTGACGGAGGTCGGCTTTATGTGTGGCATAAGACGGTCGTCTTTGAACGAGCACTGAAGGCGATCGCCCTGGATGTCGATCGCTCGTTACTTGATCTTGATCTGACATCTTTGTTTGGTAAGACTGCCTTGGTTTATTTGACACTTAACTTGAGCCGACCGACCTTTGTGCCCGTTGGCGGGCTATTGATGCTTCTTGGCAGCCGATCGCGGTTGAGGCGATAGCCTCTTCCGAGGCGTATTAATCGCCGCACAACAATTGCCCCCCAGCTCGCTTCGATGTTAAAGACGTGGGGTGAGGTGGTTCCTCTGGCGGTCGCTTGACTGGACTATGGGCGACTCATCACTTTATGGAGCAGGCGATCATCTTTCTCGAGCGAATTTCGATTTTGAATTCGGACGACCTACTCGGTCGCTGCAAAGAGCAGGATGCGCGGGTTGATTTGAGACGTCATTGGGGCATGTGGCACGCTCCTGTTGGGGGAGTCCGATGGTTTGTCAGACTTATCCTCTGGCTTGTCCTCGAAACGATGCGCACGCGGGACTCGAGGGTGGCAATAAAGTCGGTCTTTCCCGATTTACGCGCTCCGACCCTCGAGACTTTGCTTATTTTCCCAGAAGCCCCTGCCTTCGCCTATAAAAAGGGGGCTAGGGTTTCTGGGTTAAAACTTCATTCGCACTTTCGTCTGAGAAGAAGATATCGCCGGAAGCTTCGTGTTTGACGAGCATCGTTCGACTTGGACTTCTTAGGTAAGAAAAAACCCTCTCTTTTCCCTTTCTCTTTGAAGATGTCCGGAGGAAAACCAATGGTGTATGAGATGGGTAGCACTTCCGCTGCCGGGACTTCGACCGTCCGGGATGAAGTCTCTGATGAGTTCCACGTGAAGACAGCCGTGGAGGCTATTCGTGCTGGGATTGAACCTGCGGAGGTCGAAGAACTCTTCAACGAAGCAGATGCGTCCAGGGCGGTGAAGGCCAAGCAAATGCGTTCACTGTCCGAAGAGGATATGGAAGTTAAGGCATACTGGGAGCGAAACAGTGCGTTCGGCAAAGCCTTTTCAGACTTTGCCGAACTTAGGGAGAAATTGGCCCGCCCACTTCCCAAGTTTTACTTCCGTGAATAATCGATCACCCATCCCTATCAACCCAAAAGACGGATGCTGTTCCGGGCCGCGCGCCGCTCCCCGTGGTCCCTTGGCCAGATTAGAAGCTCGGCGACCAGGAATGATTTGGACCGTTGGAGGGCGAAGTTCCATGTCCCCTTTGACGTTTGCTTCTATGTGCCCGATGAGATCGAGCGTGCCGATCAACCCCCTGAGGGCATGGTCGCCGTTAATGAGGCGATAATGGAGGACGGGTTGCGGTTTCCACTGCCGTTCGCCGTTTCCTACCTGCTGACCGCCTGGAATGTGGCGCCGCTTCAACTAACGCCGAACGCCTGGCTACAGATCGTCTGCACCCTTAATTTATTCGGCGGTCACCGGCTGTACCGTCTACCCTCGCCGCTGGAGATGAACCATCTCTTCAAACTGACCGCTCAAAATGGCTCCGTTGGCGGCTACCACATCCAAGGTCGTTCAGTCCAGGTGATTCTTGGGGTCCCTAACAAAGTCCGGGGCGATCTGTCGAAGTGGTTCTGGGTCGGCGGTGCATGGAAGTCGGCCGCGAGCGACAATCCTACTGACGAGTTTGATATCCCCATCGGCTTCCGGGAGAGGAATTCGAGTAAGATTTTTGACTCCTCCTTCATTCGGATATATTCTGAAATGATCTAATTTGACCTTTTTGCAGGTGCCCTTGTTCCGGCAGCAGGCGAGCTAGCTTTCGATTTCGCGATCGTATGGTAGCGGATACATAGTCTTCCCAACAACCATATTGATACTCGCCAGATTAACAACGAAGCCTGCTGGTTGGCCGCTCGGCTGTTTCGTTTTCCTCGCCAATTAGGGGTTCCAGGTATGAACTTTCACGATCTTCCTTTGCTCGATGATCGTCTTGAATGAGGAAGTCGACTAACCTTTGTCGATTGCTTTCTTTTCATAAATCCACATCCCTCACTACCAAGAGCCCCCGACCGAGATCGCGATGTCGAATCCCAGGATTATGAGTCGTCTTTGCCAAGGGAAGAAAACAAGCCAAGTTCCTTCTGCGACGCTCCGACCTATCCCGAAGGCGAGGCCTCTCCTGGATCCGGTCGCTGAAGAAGAAGACCCTCGGGAGGAGGGACAACTTCATCTTAATCGCAAGAAATAGAGGACAGAGGAGCCCTCGGCCTCTGCCAATGTTGATGAGCTGCCGATCCCCGCGCCTCCGCTTTCCGCGATTCCCCTAGTGGAGGAGTTCACGCCCTCCTCGGCCTTCCTGGAAGCCATGGCGATCGCCAATGCTGAGACCCCACATGGGTGGCCGTTCTTTGGCCGCGACCCATAGAAGGTCAAAAGGTAAACTTGGTCGCTTTGCTGGGTTATGTTATGTAGGAAATATACCAACTCTTTTGTTATTGGCAAAGGCTCCGTCGCAGCGACCCGAACTGCTCGTCGCTGGTGTTGGATTTCCTTGTGAGCAAAGCCCCTCGCGCAGCTTGTGATGTCCCTCACTATGTCGCTCAGGCTTCCACCGCACTGCCGAAGGCCTGGACGACTGACTTGGACGCGATCGCACGCCGGCGATCTTCTGATGCAATGCAGGCGACCTTCGCTTTGGCCCTTTAGACGGCGACGATGGCTGCACAGGTTGTGAAAGACTCGTCTCCAGGCGAACCTTGAGGCTGCTCGAAAACAGAATGCCGAGTTTGCCGACAGGCTCGTGGCGATGGATAAGAGCTCCATGGAGGCGGTCAACAAGGCGAGCGATGACCTCGAATTGGCCCGGGTGGCGAACGACCGGATGCAGGAGCAGATGACGGATGCCCGCAGGTCGCACGCGGACACACAGAAGGAGGTCGCTGAGCTGAAGGCGATCGTCGACCGGTTGATCAGCGAGCTGATGTTGTCGAAGGAAGAGGTGGCTGCCAAGGTTACCGAGCTCCAGGGCGCGAACCAAATGCTTGCGGGGCTGAGGGAGAAACTGGAGGCGACCGAGGCTGATCCCTACCTAAACATGGAATATGTCAGTGAATTTGCCTATTATATGGCTTATGCTGACGCAATTCGTGCTGCTATGAAGGGAGGGCTCGAGGTCGGCCCTTTGTTTGATAACTTCAAAGCCTACGTGCTTGAGCACCCTCTGCAGACAGCCTTCATCGTGCCGATCCTCGACCTCTCCTCGGATCATGGGGTCGACTTGAGTTAGTATCCGTCGCTGGACAACCTTGTTCACCCGGGTGCCCCAGAGAATGGGGGTGCAGTGCCTGTTGCCGGCGAGGGAGCGAGCGCCGATCTTTGAGTTTTTCTTGCTTTTTTTTTACGTGTAATTTTCCAGGCTTTGGTTGTATTTTGCCCTCGGGAGACCGTGCTTGTACATCAGATCCAAGTGAAATGAAATGAAAAAATGTTTCTTTATCTAATTTCTTGTGTTTGTATGTTCGTCTTTCCAAATCACTCGGATTGACCTGGCATTGATCGTCGTATGTATAGCTCTGCTCTCCCCCTTATTTTGTTTACTTAGTGAAAGTAAGGGAACAAAAATAAATCGTTTAGCAAGCGATCTTTGGTCTAACTCTTGCGATCTTCAATTTTGCAGATCCCTCGAGGAAGGCCGACCATCTCGGCCTAGAGGAACCTTGAACGGTCATGGAGGTCGATGGAACTGACCTCTGTGACCATGTCTTGTGCGCGAGCGACATTCCGTCTGATGATATAAGTCTTGCGACTCACTTAATTGTGAGGGTCCTCTGTAGGCTACATTTTGCCTAGCAATGTAGCGATGGGGCAGACGATCTCAGCCTGGAGGAGTCCTTGCAAGGAGCGCCGTCGGATGAATCGACTTCGCGACCGTGGCTTTGTTAGCATTTTTCTGCATGGGACCGACATGTTTGATGGTGGGCCTTCGAGGTCATATGTTGTGATGGGGGGCGGGACGCGTCGCATTGTCCGGGTTCACCATGTTGGATGATGAACCTTTGAGGGCGGGCGAGCGTGTCCACAGATCTATTTTGGAGGGTCCTTCGGCTACGCCTGCCTCATATTTAAACGAAAGGGCGAGCAATCTCCACCCAAAGGAACCTTGCATGGACGGGCTGTCGGTTCCATCGACCTCCATAGCCATGGCGGCACTTTTCTACCTGGGATCATCATGTTAGATGGCGATCCTCGACGGTATACGTTGTGATGGGGGAGGCGATCGCTTGCCTAGGTCCATCATGTTAGATGACGAACTTTAGAGGGCGATCGAGTCATCCTATTTTTGGAGGCATTGCTCAGGTAGTACTCTTTGGTTTGTTTTGTCGAAGCAAATCACTTGGGGAGAATTGGAAAATCTCGTTAAGAACTTTGCACATTGAGTAAATGAATACAGGGTATTTCTACTGATAGTACTTCTTAAAATGAACGGCGTTCCAGGGATATTGGTCCAGAGTGCCGTCTGGGTGTTGGAGCTCGTAGGATCCTTTGGTTAGCCACTTGGATATCCTGAACGGGCCTTCCCATTTCGGACCAAATACTTGTAATATCCGCAATTTCGAATTTCGGTAATTTTCTTTTTTCAGCGGAAGTCCGTTTTGATGACTCGCTCATGACCGTTTCATCATTTCGAGAATGATTAATTCTTCACTTTTTATCATCCGAGTTCGTTTCGATATCGTTTTGTTGAGTTCCTAGATTTTTAGCGACTTTTCCGCACTTGAGTTCGATTCTTGCGAATCTCGTACGAAACTGTTACTTCAAGTTTCTAGTAAGTTCATTTAATGTTATTATTCATGTTACGAGTTTTGGTTTGGTGTTTCGATCACGTATCGTGTATTTCTGACGTTTTGGGCCATTTTCGTAATTTCCCAAAGTTTGGGGTAATTACTTCCATTGTCGAATTTCGAGCCTTCGGGTGGTCGGAATCGTATGTTCTCATAGCTCTTGGATTCGTCTTGCGAGTACGTCTTAACCGTACCTTTGATTTATACACAGGTTCGGGTTTTGGGGTCGTCCGGGCCGTCGGAGTGGCCACAGCCGAGTCACGGCCGGAGCAGGGCCTGGCCTGGCCGAGTTACGACCGTAAGAGCCGAGAGTTACGGCCGTATGGCGCTTGGCAGCTTCCGGATGAATGCCAGTTACGTCCGTAAGGCGTGATCGGGTACGGACGTACGAGCGCTGGGCATATTCCAAATGAAGGCCGGTTACGGCCGTAATGTGTGCCAGTTACGACCGTAAGTGTCCGACAGGTGCTGGGCAGATTTTTTGACGAATGCCGGTTACGGCCGTAAGACCTGCCGAGTACGGCCGTAAGGGCCGAGTTAAGGCCGTAAGGCACTGCCGGTTACGGACGTAACCCTGCCGGCTATATATAGCCTGGGCTCGGCCAGACTTCATTTCTTACGCATTTTTCTTCCTTTTTCTGCGGCTGGCGACAGGAGGCTCGGGAAATCGAGTTCTTGGCCGATTCTAATCAATTCCAAGATGTTTTGGGAGATTCTTTTTGATTATATCATCATCCAATCCGTGTATTTCGTCGAATCAAGGTATATTTCTTGATTTTCCTTCAAGTTGACTTTTCGGAGAAATTGTTCTTGATTTCGATTCTAGTCTGATTTTGATACATCGGTTGGTGTAGTATGATGTTATTAAACATTTTCTATGGGTTGTATATCCATATTTCGAGTTTGTTCAACTCGATTAGTGATTCGAGTGTTCTTGGGAGTTATCGAACATTGAGTGTTTGATTAAATGTCCCAATGAGTTTCCCTTCGATAGTTGTTGGGATTTCCATTGTTTTTGACCTCGATTCTCGTTGTAATCATGTTTTATTGTTCCTTATAGAGGATTATAGGTGCTCTAGGATTTCCGAGTCGAATCTCATTGGTGTTTGATGATTCGTGTGGTGTTATTCCGTCGTAATTTCGGTGCTATCGCGTTCTAGATAGTGTTCGGGAATTTGAGGGCTACCCGGCCGTATCCGTTCATTTTTCCATTGCTCGTGATATCGAGGCAAGTACCTTGTCCATAAAATTCTTTTTTTGTGTATATGATAATTAGTGACCGTCTCTATATGTTTATTTGATCGTTTGTTTCGAACTTTCAAAAGATTCGGTTTAGCCTTGTTAAAGGCTTGCTTTCAAAATGCGTGTGTTTTGTGAATGGTGTGGTTTGAGAATGACTATGTGAACTCTATGGATATGTTTGGTGTTGATGTTTCACTTGGTATTGCGTGTGGGCGTATATTATTTCATTTCAGTGCGTTGTGGTTGGACGTGGTGTTTTGCTAAGTGTTTGATGCCTCTTGGCGAATTGTTTGAATATCCTTGATGTGGTATGTTATTTGTGTGAATGTGTGGATATGGTTGAAGGTCTACGGTGACACATGGCATGTGATCATGTGGTCAGGATGCAACAAGTGATTGATCCAACCGTGAGAGCCTGAGATAATCTACGGTGGCACATGGCATGCGATCATGTGGCCAGGATGCAACAAGCGATTGATCCAACCGTGAGATGTGTGTGATTTGTTTTGCTAGCCAGCTCGGGAGGGTCCTTCGAGGCCTCGAGTGGGATTTTTGGCTTCGTCCCGGTCCTAGGCGATGCGCGTGTGCAATTATGTTTTGTTGATTTTATGTCCGTCGAGGACACGTGATGTTGGGCTCTGGCCCTGTGAATTATTGTCGGTTTTCTATTTGTGAAAACAAAACCTTTGGGTCATGTGACTGTTGATTTTGGAAAGATAAGGATTTGATAATCCTAAGTTGTTTTCTATCAAAACTCTCGATGGCATTTAAACGGTTTTATAAATTGTTTTCCCTTGATTTGTGACCTTTCGGTTTTAGAATATTTTACCAAACTCTTGCCTCAGGAAGTGCTTTTCGTTACGTTTGGATTTTTGAGGATTCCTGGTTATTGTTATTCGTGGAATGTGAATTGTATGGCTCGTATTTGCACTTTGTTCTTGCACTAGCAAAACAGTGGAGTTTTGCTAACCCCCGAGTATTCGGGGGTGGATGTCTGTTTTTGCATTCAAGTTTGGGAGCATAACACATGGTCGGAACGAAGGATGATGAAAGATGAACGATACTAATCACACGAGGACCCGTTTGATGTCTTATTGGTTTAGTTGTATTTTACTTCCGCTGCAGTATTCTTTCCCCGTGGTACGGGAGTGTGTTGTATTCAACCCCTGCGTGGGCATGTATTGTAATTGAGTTGTATGTATTTATTGAAAGACCAAATCGGTCTACTGAGTCATTTTAGCCTTAAAGGCGTTGTTGAGTTATTCGGTTTTGTTACCAGCCTGGTAGAACCTTGAGGAAAGGTTCTACGGCGTGTAATATCCCTGAGCGGATTGGGGGTGTTACATAAATGGTATCAGAGCTTAGGTTGTGGAAACCTAGGCTGTCGGGTCAGTGGTGTCTGTTGAGTTTTGTCTCGTCGGATTTTGTCTGACTGAGTCGTGTCGCGACGCGTCGTCTGAGTTGGTTGGTCGTGATTAGTATCGTGGGGCGATCATCATCTTCGTGCGACCTATGGATGTAAGTCTCCCTTCTTTGTGTTGTGCCTCGTGTGACAGGAGCTATTTTTATGGTTATTTGTTAAGTGATGGAATCCTCTTATGGATTTTGATTTCTTGATATGTGGTTATTTGACCCTCATATTTCGTTCATATGAGGAGTAGTGTTGCTGGATTGTGCATGTTTGCCTTTATTTCTTTTATCCGCTGCGTGATTTCTTTTGTAATGACTTTCGGTATTTTACCGACGGAGTTTTATTTCGAAAACCGATTCCCTTAACCGAGTTTTTGGCATTATGGCCTTGATCGTTTTGGCGAAATTCTTATGACGGTATTTAGTATTTTGTAAATGGCTTCTGTGAGTTTTTGAAATATTACCGTCATCGGCCTTTTTGGCATTTTTATAAATGGTTTTTAGCCTGGTGGGTTCCGACGCGGGACCCACAGCGCTATGATGTTCCGTGTGATTACCTGAAATTTTTGGGCATTCTAGCCTTTTTGGCATCGTCCTTTTTGGCATTGAATTATTTTCGAAAACTTGAGTATCTTAGAAATAAATTTCGAGACGTACGTTTCAAATGAATTGTTTTCTCGCGGTACTTCTAAGGTGCCACAATATGTTTCAAAATTCTTCTACCTCGAGGACCAAAATGTTTTGAGATATTTTCAATGTTTTATAAACACTTTTACTTAGACCCGAGGGTCGAATATTCTGAAAGCTTTTCACTAAAAGAAAGTGTCCTCATTTTTATCAAATGCGAAATGGTTTTCCAAAGTCTCGATAACGATGTTTCACGTTTTTACTTTTTTGAAAGGTGATACTCAAGATCAACTGGCGTTTTTCCTAAATTATTTTCAAAAGGTGGTTTTCATTTTTTTAAAAACCTATCAATTCCCATTTGCGTTTGGGAATGTATGTATGATGTTCGCGTTGTCGTAATGGTGTTTGCTCCCGAGTATGATTGAATTGGTGGCATGAACGTTGAGGCGTTGCCAAGCATTTGTTGAACTAGCCCTCTGTGAGAGGTGTGAACTGGTATTTACTATTTGTCGCCTCGTGGTGATTTGCGTGTTGTCGCACGAGTGTGAGTTGTTAAAGCTTGGATTTTTGTGCGTTTATGCACATGGGTGATTGTTTCATGAGGTTTGTAATTATGTGCTGGTTATTGTTCGGGCCGTTATGGTTGCCGAACGATACTGTCGTCGCTGTAGTGTTTGTGTGTGTATTACTTTACAATGATAATCATTGTATATGATATGCATTATGATTCCTTGTTGTACTGAGTTGGCATCTCCGCTATGTTGTTTTGCGATGTTATGCCCCATTGTATCTAGCATTTGTATATTCGGTATGCCGAGCTGAGGTGTTTCAACCGTGGTGTGCCGGGGGCATGCACGTACCAATTGTCCTTCTCGTCAGTAACGCATTTCAATTGTGGACCCGAAAGACACAAGATCTAGTTTCGTGAGTTGGGTTCCGAGTCTTTCGGGGCGTGAACTTCAGTACAGATATCAGGATCGGCTCTAAGAGGCCCTTGGGAAATGTTTTCGTCAGCTGCTTTTGTGTTGTTGCCATGTTTCCGTTATTGTGAGTAGCGGGGACGAACTTCTTTTATAAGAGGTCGAATGTAATACCCGTATTGTTTTTGGACTTCTGCATTTCCTCTTTCTCAGGTTGTCATTCGAGTTCGTTTCGGTATCGTTTTGTTGAGTTCCGAGATTTTTAGCGACTTTTCCGCACTTGAGTTCGATTCTTGCGAATCTCGTCCGAAACTGTTGCTTCGAGTTTCTAGTAAGTTCATTTAATGTTATTATTCATGTTACGAGTTTTGGTTTGGTGTTTCGATCACGTATCGTGTATTTCGGACGTTTTGGGCCATTTTCGTAATTTCCCAAAGTTTGGGGTAATTACTTCCGTTGTCGAATTTCGAGCCTTCGGGTGGTCGGAATCGTATGTTCTCATAGCTCTTGGATTCGTCTTTGCGAGTACGTCTTAACCGTACCTTCGATTTATACTCAGGTTCGGGTTTCGGGGTCGTCCGGGCCGTCGGAGTGGCCACAGCCGAGTCACGGCCGGAGCAGGCCTGCTTTGGCGAAGTTACGGCCGTAGAGCCGGAAGTTACGACCGTATGGCGCTGGCGGCTTCCGGACGAATGCGATTCTACGGCCTTAAGGCGTGATCGGAATGCGGCCGTTTGGCCGGGCATATTCTGCACGAAGGCGATTACGGCCGTAATGTGTGCGATTCTGGCCGTAAGTGTCCGCAGTCTTTGGCGATTTTTGGCGAATGCGATTCACGGCCGTAAGACCTGCCGAGTACGGCCGTAAGGGCGAGTTACGGCCGTAAAACCTTGCCGGATTCTGGCCGTAACCCTGCCGGCTATATATAGCCTGGGCTCGGCCAGACTTCATTTCTTACGCGTTTTTCTTCCTTTTTCGGCGGCTGGCGACGGGAGGCTCGGGAAATCGAGTTCTTGGCCAATTATAATCAATTCCAAGATGTTTTGGAAGATTCTTGTTGATTATATCATCATCCAATCCGTGTATCTCGTCGAATCAAGGTATATTTCTTGATTTTCCTTCAAGTTGACTTTTCGGAGAAATTGTTCTTGATTTCGATTCTAGTCCGATTTTGATACATCGGTTGGTGTAGTATGATGTTATTAATCGTTTTCTATGGGTTGTATATCCATATTTCGAGTTTGTTCAACTCGATTAGTGATTCGAGTGTTCTTGGGAGTTATCGCACATTGAGTGTTTGATTAAATGTCCCAATGAGTTTCCCTTCGATAGTTGTTGGGATTTTCGTTGTTTTTTGCCTCGATTCTCGTTGTAATCATGTTTTATTGTTCCTTCCGTAGGATTATAGGTGCTCTAGGATTTCCGAGTCGAATCTCGTTGGTGTTTGATGATTCGTGTGGTGTTATTCCGTCGTAATTTCGGTGCTTTCGCGTTCTAGATAGTGTTCGGGAATTTGAGGGCTACCCGGCCGTATCCGTTCATTTTTCCATTGCTCGTGATATCGAGGCAAGTACCTTGTCCATACAATTCTTGTTTTGTGGATATGATAATTAGTGACCGTCTCTATGTGTTTATTTGATCGTTTGTTTCGAACTTTCAAAAGATTCGGTTTAGCCTTGTTAAAGGCTTGCTTTCAAACCGTGTGTGTTTTGTGAATGGTGTGGTTTGAGAATGACTATGTGAACTCTATGGATATGTTTGGTGTTGATGTTGCACTTGGTATTGCATGTGGGCATATATTATTTCATTTCGGTGCGTTGTGGTTGGACGTGGTGTTTTGCTAAGTGTTTGATGCCTCTTGGCGAATTGTTTGAATATCCTTGATGTGATATGTTATTTGTGTGAATGTGTGGATATGGTTGAAGGTCTACGGTGACACATGGCACGTGATCATGTGGTCAGGATGCAACAAGTGATTGATCCAACCGTGAGAGCCTGAGATAATCTACGGTGGCACATGGCATGCGATCATGTGGCCAGGATGCAACAAGCGATTGATCCAACCGTGAGATGTGTGTGATTTGTTTTGCTAGCCAGCTCGGGAGGGTCCTTCGAGGCCTCGAGTGGGATTTGTGGCTTCGTCCCGGTCCTAGGCGATACGCGTGTGCGATTATGTTTTGTTGATTTTATGTCCGTCGAGGACACGTGATGTTGGGCTCTGGCCCTGTGAATTATTGTCGGTTTTCTATTTGTGAAAACAAAACCTTTGGGCTGTGACCCTGTTGATTTTTGGAAAGATAAGGATTTGATAATCCTAAGTTGTTTTCTATCAAAACTCTCGATGGCATTTAAACGGTTTTATAAATTGTTTTCCCTTGATTTGTGACCTTTCGGTTTTAGAATATTTTACCAAACTCTTGCCTCGGGAAGTGCTTTTCGTTATGTTTGGATTTTTGAGGATTCCTGGTTATTGTTATTCGTGGAATGTGAATTGTATGGCTCGTATTTGCACTTTGTTCTTGCACTAGCAAAACAGTGGAGTTTTGCTAAACCCCGAGTATTTGGGGGTGGATGTCTGTTTTTGCATTCAGGTTTGGGAGCATAACACATGGTCGGCACGAAGGTGATGAAAGATGAACGATACTAATCACACGAGGATCCGTTTGATGTCTTATTGGTTTAGTTGTATTTTACTTCCGCTGCAGTATTCTTTCCCCGTGGTACGGGAGTGTGTTGTATTCGGCCCCTGTGTGGGCATGTATTGTAATTGAGTTGTATGTATTTATTGAAAGACCAAATCGGTCTACTAAGTCATTTTAGCCTTAAAAGCGTTGTTGAGTTGTTCGGTTTTGTTACCAGCCTGGTAGAACCTTGAGGAAAGGTTCTACGGCGTGTAATATCCCTGAGCGGATTGGGGGTGTTACATAAATAGTATCGGAGCTTAGGTTGTGGAAACCTAGGATGTCGGGTCAGTGGTGTCTGTTGAATTTTGTCTCGTCGGATTTTGTCTGACTGAGTCGTGTCGCGACGCGTCGTCTGAGTTGGTTGGTCGTGATTAGTATCGTGGGGCAATCATCATCTTCGTGCGACCTGTGGATGTAAGTCTCCCTTCTTTGTGTTGTGCCTCATGTGACACGAGCTATTTTTATGGTTATTTGTTAAGTGATGGAATCCTCTTATGGATTTTGATTTCTTGATATGTGGTTATTTGACCCTCATATTTCGTTATATGAGGAGTAGTGTTGCTGGATTGTGCATGTTTGACTTTATTTCTTTTATCCGCTGTGTGAGTTCTTTTGTAATGAATTTCGGTATTTTACCGACGGAGTTTTATTTCGAAAACCGATTCCCTTAACCGAGTTTTTGGCATTATGGCCTTGATCGTTTTGGCAAAATTCTTATGACGGTATTAGGCATTTTGTAAATGGCTTCTGTGAGTTTTTGAAATATTACCGTCATCGGCCTTTTTGGCATTTTTGTAAATGGTTTTTAGCCTAGTGGGTTCCGACGCGGGACCCACAGCGCTATGATGTTCCGTGTGATTACCTGAAATTTTTGGGCATTCTAGCCTTTTTGGCATCGTCCTTTTTGGCATTGAATTATTTTCGAAAACTTGAGTATCTTAGAAATAAATTTCGAGACGTACGTTTCAAATGAATTGTTTTCTCGCGGTACTTCTAAGGTGCCACAATATGTTTCAAAATTCTTCTACCTCGAGGACCAAAATGTTTTGAGATATTTTCAAAGTTTTATAAACACTTTTACTTAGACCCGAGGGTCGAATATTCTGAAAGCTTTTCACTAAAAGAAAGTCTCCTCATTTTTATCAAATGCGAAATGGTTTTCCAAAGTCTCGATAACGATGTTTCACGTTTTTACTTTTTTGAAAGGTGATACTCAAGATCAACCGGTGTTTTTCCTAAATTATTTTCAAAAGGTGGTTTTCATTTTTTTAAAAACCTATCAATTCCCATTTGCGTTTGGGAATGTATGTATGATGTTCGCGTTGTCGTAATGGTGTTTGCTCCCGAGTATGATCGAATTGGTAGCATGAACGTTGAGGCGTTGCCACGC
The DNA here is from genome assembly GCA_033398695.1 of Orobanche coerulescens. Classification (NCBI taxonomy): domain Eukaryota; kingdom Viridiplantae; phylum Streptophyta; class Magnoliopsida; order Lamiales; family Orobanchaceae; genus Orobanche; species Orobanche coerulescens. The sequence goes on along the minus strand of CM065805.1, from coordinate 54,303,941 downwards.
ATTTGTTGAACTAGCCCTCTGTGAGAGGTGTGAACTGGTATTTACTATTTGTCGCCTCGTGGTGATTTGCGTGTTGTCGCACGAGTGTGAGTTGTTAAAGCTTGGATTTTTGTGCGTTTATGCACATGGGTGATTGTTTCATGAGGTTTGTAATTATGTGTTGGTTATTGTTCGGGCCGTTAAGGTCGCCGAACGATACCGTCGTCGCTGTAGTGTTTGTGTGTGTATTACTTTACAATGGTAATCGTTGTATATGATATGTGTTATGATTCCTTGTTGTGCTGAGTTGGCATCTTCGCTATGTTGTTTTGCGATGTTAATATCAAGATCGGCTCTAAGAGGCCCTTGGGAAATGTTTTCGTCAGCTGCTTTTGTGTTGTTGCCTTGTTTCCGTTATTGTGAGTAGCGGGGACGACCTTCTTTTATAAGAGGTCGAATGTAATACCCGTATTGTTTTTGGACTTCTGTGTTTCCTCTTTCTCAGGTCTATCGACTCGCTCGTGTTCGTTGATACTTTCTAAACTTGTTCTGTATTTTAGTTTCATCGTTCAAACGAGCTGTAATCTTGTTTTGGGTCGATCTGGTATCGCTGTGACTTTTCCGAGTTCGGTTCGATTCTTGTGAATCTTGTTCGGAAGTAACATCTTTTGGTTCTACTAGTTCTTTTATTCGAAGTGGATCGGACTTGGAACTTTTGTATTTTCGACTCTGTCGACTCGATTATGTTCGTTAACATTTTATGTGAGTGCGCATCTTGTTGTTTTCACCGGATCATGTTTTGTCTCGAGTCGAGATGTGAACCTCGGAGTTGTCAGTTGAACCTTATTGTTCTTCGTGATCCGAACATGATTATTCGATTTTTGTTGTCTCGATCGTTATGGTTCGATCGTTTGATTGTTTGATTTTTGTTGATCTCGTTTCGTGATCGTTGAACATTCAGACTTCTTCGTAATTCCCTTAAGTTCGGGAAATTAGTCTCGTTTTCGATCTTCCAACCCTTGGGCGGTGGAATTCCGTATTTGTTCAGTGTTTGGCTCATGTTTTGATTGATGTACTGTTGGGTTGGTCAATCGTATTGATTTTCGTTGGTTGTGTTTTGTGATTGTTCGAATAATCGACTTGATTGTATTATGTGTTTGATGACACTTCTCACTTGTTGATTTTATTATGTCTCTACCGGTGGCATTGTGTTGGTCGTCCTGGAGCGTGTTTTCACGCCGTATATTCCTTTGCGTTGCTTGTAACTTTTCGCCGATGGGCGTAAGTTACGCATTTCTTGTGTATCTCGTTGAGTTTTCCTGGCGGGGATATTTCTTCTCCCTACTTGTTTTAAGTTTCGGGACGAAACTTCTTTTAAGGAGGGTAGAATGTAATATCTGCAATTTCGAATTTCGGTAATTTTCTTTTTTTCGGCGGAAGTCCGTTTTGACGACTCGCTCATAACCGTTTCGTCATTTCGAGAATGATTAATTCTGCACTTTTTGTCATCCGAGTTCGTTTCGGTATCGTTCTGTTGAGTTCTGAGATTTTTAGCGACTTTTCCGCACTTGAGTTCAATTCTTGCGAATCTCGTCCGAAACTGTTGCTTCGAGTTTGTAGTAAGTTCATTTAATGTTATTATTCATGTTACGAGTTTTTGTTTGGTGTTTCTATCACGTATCGTGTATTTCGGACGTTTTGGGCCATTTTCGTAATTTCCCAAAGTTTGGGTAATTACTTTCGTTGTCGAATTTCGAGCCTTCGGGTGGTCGGAATCGTATGTTCTCATAGCTCTTGGATTCATCTTTGCGAGTACGTCTTAACCGTACCTTCGATTTATACTCAGGTTCGGGTTTCGGGGTCGTCGGGCCGTCGGAGTGGCCACAACCGAGTCACGGCCGGAGCAGGGCCTGGCCTGGCCGAGTTACGGCCATAAGAGCCGAGAGTTACGTCCGTATGGCGCCTGGCAGCTTCCGGAAGAATGCAAGTTACGGCCGTAAGGCGTGATCGGGTACGTCCGTACGAGCGCTGGGTATATTCCAGACGAAGGCCGATTACGGCCGTAATGTGTGCCAGTTACGGCCGTAAGTGTCCGGCAGGTGCTGGGCAGATTTTTTGACGAATGCCGGTTACGGACGTAAGACCTGCCGAGTACGGCCGTAAGGGCCGAGTTACGGCCGTAAGGCACTGCCGGTTACGGCCGTAACCCTGCCGACTATATATAGCCTGGGCTCGGCCAGACTTAATTTCTTACGCGTTTTTCTTCCTTTTTCGGCGGCTGGCGACGGGAGGCTCGGGAAATCAAGTTCTTGGCCGATTCTAATCAATTCCAAGATGTTTTGTAAGATTCTTGTTGATTATATCATCATCCAATCCGTGTATTTCGTCGAATCAAGGTATATTTCTTGATTTTCCTTCAAGTTGACTTTTCGGAGAAATTATTCTTGATTTCGATTCTAGTCCGATTTTGATACATCGGTTGGTGTAGTATGATGTTATTAATCGTGTTCTATGGGTTGTATATCCATATTTCGAGTTTGTTCAACTCGATTAGTGATTCGAGTGTTCTTGGGAGTTATCGAACATTGAGTGTTTGATTAAATGTCCCAATGAGTTTCCCTTCGATAGTTGTTGGGATTTCCGTTGTTTTTGGCCTCGATTCTCGTTGTAATCATGTTTTATTGTTCCTTCTGGAGGATTATAGGTGCTCGAGGATTTCCTAGTCGAATCTCGTTGGTGTTTGATGATTCGTGTGGTGTTATTCCGTCGTAATTTCGGTGCTATCGCGTTCTAGATAGTGTTCGGGAATTTGAGGGCTACCCGGCTGTATCCGTTCATTTTTCCATTGCTCGTGATATCGAGGCAAGTACCTTGTCCATACAATTCTTGTTTTGTGGATATGATAATTAGTGACTGTCTCTATGTGTTTAATTGATCGTTTGTTTCGAACTTTCAAAAGATTCGGTTTAGCCTTGTTAAAGGCTTGCTTTCAAAACGCGTGTGTTTTGTGAATGGTGTGGTTTGAGAATGACTATGTGAACTCTATGGATATGTTTTGTGTTGATGTTGCACTTGGTATTGCGTGTGGGCGTATATTATTTTATTTCGGTGCGTTGTGGTTGGACGTGGTGTTTTGCTAAGTGTTTGATGTCTCTTGGCGAATTGTTTGAATATCCTTGATGTGATATGTTATTTGTGTGAATGTGTGGATATGGTTGAAGGTCTACGGTGACACATGGCACGTGATCATGTGGTCAGGATGCAACAAGTGATTGATCCAACCGTGAGAGCCTGAGATAATCTACGGTGGCACATGGCATGCGATCATGTGGCCAGGATGCAACAAGGGATTGATCCAACCGTGAGATGTGTGTGATTTGTTTTGCTAGCCAGCTCGGGAGGGTCCTTCGAGGCCTCGAGTGGGATTTGTGGCTTCGTCTCGGTCCTAGGCGATGCGCGTGTGCGATTATGTTTTGTTGATTTTATGTCCGTCGAGGACACGTGATGTTGGGCTCTGGCCCTGCGAATTATTGTCGGTTTTCTATTTGTGAAAACAAAACCTTTGGGCTGTGACCCTGTTGATTTTTGGAAAGATAAGGATTTGATAATCCTAAGTTGTTTTCTATCAAAACTCTCGATGGCATTTAAACGGTTTTATAAATTGTTTTCCCTTGATTTGTGACCTTTCGGTTTTAGAATATTTTACCAAACTCTTGCCTCGGGAAGTGCTTTTCGTTACATTTGGATTTTTGAGGATTCTTGGTTATTGTTATTCGTGGAATGTGAATTGTATGGCTCGTATTTGCACTTTGTTCTTGCACTAGCAAAACAGTGGAGTTTTGCTAACCCCCGAGTATTCGGGGGGTGGATGTCTGTTTTTGCATTCAGGTTTGGGAGCATAACACATGGTCGGCACGAAGGATGATGAAAGATGAACGATACTAATCACACGAGGACCCGTTTGATGTCTTATTGGTTTAGTTGTATTTTACTTCCGCTGCAGTATTCTTTCCCCGTTTTACGGGAGTGTGTTGTATTCGACCCCTGTGTGGGCATGTATTGTAATTGAGTTGTATGTATTTATTGAAAGACCAAATCGGTCTACTGAGTCATTTTAGCCGTAAAGGCGTTGTTGAGTTGTTCGGTTTTGTTACCAGCCTGGTAGAACCTTGAGGAAAGGTTCTACGGCGTGTAATATCCCTGAGTTGATTGGGGGTGTTACAATACTCCCGTGTGGGTCTGGATCTTCTTGAGGACTAGGTCGCCCACTTGGAATCGCCTTTCTTTGACCTTTGAATTGAAGAACTTTTCGGATTTCCTTTTGTGGATCGTGTTCTTCATTTTCGAGGTAAATCGTCGTTATTCGAGCATATCCAGGTCTATTCGCCGAGATACATCATTGTCCGCCGTCAGTTGTTGTGAAGTTCGGTGGCTGAGGACGGCGATCGCCGATGGGATCACTACTTCTGTTCCGAAAGCGAGGGCTAATGGGGTTTCGCCGGTTAAATTTCTCGTTGTCATTCGGTAGGACCAAAAAACTTCCGGGAGCTCGTTCGCCCAGCGCCCTTGCTTGGATTCAAGTCTGGTTTTGATCGTGTGCTTGAGGATCTTGTTTACAGCCTCTACCAGCCCATTTATTTAAGGGTGTAAGGGGCCGAGAACAACTTTTTTATTCCACATTTCTCGCAGAATTGCATAACTTCCAAGCCGTCGAACTGCTTTCTATTGTCGGAGATGATTGCCTGAGGTAGACCGAAACGACAGATGATGTTTTTCCAAATGTACTTAATTACTTGCTCTTGGCCGATCTTGTTGAGTGGTTCGGCCTCTGCAGACCCCCACGATGGCGAATTTACATCCCCCCGGTGCTGTTGTCAAAGGACCGATGAGGTCGATGCCCCATTGGGAGAACGGCCACAGACTATACACAGAGGTGAGCTGCTCGGGGGATAGATTGATGTTCGGGCCCATTATTTGACACCTATAACAAGATCGGGCATAGATGATCGCGTACTTTCGCAGGGTAGGCCAGAAAAAACCTTGCTTGGTCGTCTTATGGATGAGGGCTCGCTTTCCACAGATCCCATCATGGATTTCGGCTAAAACAAGTCGGCCTTCCTCCGGCGAAATGCATTTGAGGAGAGGAAGGCTGAAAGCTCGCTGTAAAGCCGATCGTCGAAGATGGTGTATCTGGTCGCTCGAAGCTGAAGCTGGCGAGCCTTGACCCAATCTGTGGGGACCGTTCCGTCCTTTAAGTATTCAATGAACGGAGTCATCCAGTTCTCTTCAGCAATGGCAATTGTTGCGACAAAGCTTTTGTTGATCGCCAATCTTGCCAATTTAGTGATTTGGATGTTAGAGAAATCCGCTGCCCCATCCGACGATGCGAGTTTGGATAGGGCATCGGCCTGGGAGTTGTGCTCTCCCGGTATTTGCTCGATCATCACTTCTTCAAAATTTGTGTACATTTCGGCGATCAACTCTTGATATTTGATCATCTGTTCACAGTGCATCTCATATTCTCCCTTGACTTGTTTCACGACCAAGAGGGAGTCCATGAAGACGTAAAGGCGACGAACGCCCATGGCGAGCGCTAGATCGAGCCCGCCTACTAAGGCTTCATACTCGGCTTCGTTGTTGGTCGCTCAGAAATCGAAATGCAAAGCATTTGTGAAACTCTGGCTATCGGGGCTGATGAGGACAATCCCCGCCCCTGATCGCGAGCTGGTCAACAAGCCATCTACGAATAGTTTCCAGGCGGGACGTCCGACTTGGGTTGGGCTAGGCGGGAAAGTTAATTCCACCACGAAATCTGCCAGCGCTTGGCCCTTGATCGCCGTGCGAGGAGCATACGTGACTTCGTATTGGGCGATCTTCAATGACCACTTGAGGAGTCGCCCGTTGGTGTTTGACCAGTGAAGAACTTGTCTTAGAGGGAGAGTCGTCAGAACCTCCACTTGGTGTTCAAAGAAATAGGCTCTCAGCTTGCGAACACTCATGACAAGTGCGTAGGCGAGCTTCTCCAGAGGCGTGTAATGTGTCTCCGCATCATGTAGAGCTTGACTGACGAAGTATATCGGCAAGTGGGTTTGTCCCTCTGCTCGCACTAATACTGCACTCAGCGCGACCTCCGAGGCTGCTAGGTAAAGGAACAGCTTCTCGCCGGGGATTGGTTTTGCCAAAATTTGGGGGTTGGAAAGATACTCCTTGATTTTTGCGAACGCCATTTGACTTTCTTTAGTCCACACAAATTTTTTACCCTTTATGGTGGCGAAGAAAGGCTTGCTTTTGTCCCCGAGCCGCGAAATGAAATGATTAAGGGCTGCCAAACACCCCGTGAGCCATTGCACCTGATTAACATTCCATGGTTCTTGCATGTCGAGGATTGCCTTGATCTTTGTGGGGTTCACCTTGATCCCCCTTTGGCTCACGATGTGCCCCAGGAATTTTCCGGAGCTTACTCTGAAGTTGCATTTCTTGGGGTTCAGCTTCATGTTGACACTCTCGAGGATGGCGAACGTCTCGACGAGGTCTTTGATGTGATTTTCCTTTTCGAGTCTCTTGACCACAATGTCGTCAATGTAAACCTCCATGGTTTTGCCGATTTGATCGGAGAACATCTCGTTGACTAGGATTTGGTAGGTCGCCCCCGTATTTTTCAGACCGAACGGCATTCGGACCCAAATGAACACGTCTTTTTCCGTGTGGAATGATGTGTGTTTTACATCTTTCTCCGCCATTAGGATCTGATGGTATCTGGTGAAGGCGTCCATAAACGACATCATTTTGTAACATGTCGTGTTATCGACCAAGTGGTTAATGTGAGGCATTGGAAAGTGATCCTTCTGACAAGCTGCATTGAGGTCGGTAAAATCGATGCATAACCTCTAGGAGTCGCTCGCCTTCTTGACGAGCACCGCGTTGGCCACCCACTATGGCTCGTCGGTAGCTACCCCGATCAGTTTATTGTCGAGTAGCTTTTTGACTTCTGCACCTAGTGCAACATACTTTTCTGAACTGAATTTCCTATATTTTTGGTGAACAGGCTTCTTTGCCGGGTCGATCTTCAGATAGTGGCAAGCATGTTCAGGATTGATGCCGACCATATCTAGATGCGACCAGGGAAAGATTCCAATGTTCTTTCGTAGTAAACTGATCAGATCGTCTTTTAGCTCGGGATCGATGCTCGAGCCGATCTGCACTTTCTGCTCCGGGCGATCCGAATAGATTGTTATACTTTCCAACTCTTTAGCGGGGACGGTCGCTTCTCGTTTGGAGCGATCGCCGAACTTGATCCTTGGATCAACATCGAGCATTGGCTCGAAGCTGATCCTCGGTTCGATGTCGTCCGACGATCGATGTGAGATGTCGTCTTCTGAGTTGGGCTGGTATGAGATGCTTGGCTCGTCGATCTCCATTGGTTGGTTGTCGATCGTCCGAGTGTTACAAACAGGACAAGAAATGTTTAAAGGAAAAGCTACAACACAGGAGTTGTTCAAACACTTCTTTGCCATTAGCTAATCTCTTTTTACAGTACTGACTATCCCTTCGGTAGCGGGGAACTTGATACAATAAAAGAAAGAGGAGGCGACCGCCTCAAAGGTTTCTAAAAAGGGGCGACCTAGGAACCCATTATAGATGTTGGGCATGTTTATGATTACAAAGTTCAGGTTCCTAGTGATCTTAACCTTGGGATCGTAACAGCAGACTAGCTCAACGAAGAGCTTGATCCTTCCATAGGCTTTGACCGTGTTGTCGCCGAACTCTTGAAGCACGGTTTTGAATGGCTTGATGAATTTGGTCAGGTTGCCGAGCTGGTCCAGAGCAAACTTGTATATGATGTTGCAAAAGCTCCCATCGTCAACCAGCACGCGGTCGACTGTTTTCCCAAGGATACATGTAGAGATCACCAAGGCATCCCCCTTGGGGCACTGCACTCCCTCCCTATCCTCGTTGGAGAAGGAGATGAGCGCATTTTTGGAGATGGTTGGCTACGGGGGCACCACGACATGGACTCCGGCGAACGCCCTCAGCTTGGCCTTCCGCTTTTTGTTTGACATGGTGGAAACCGGGGAAAGACCTCTAAGATTTCCACCTCCTGATTGAAGCATATTCACCCGACCGCCGGGGTTGACTGGAGGGATCGACTCATCTGAGTCCACCGGCTCATTTCGTTCGATTCTGGAGACCAGATTGGGAGGTTGACGGTCTTTGTTCTGTCGCCTATCGCGGCCCCCGGTCCTTTATGCCCAGGGCTCCGGCTTGGTTACTAAACTGTCCAACTTGCCTTCCACGAACAATCTCCAGAGTTATCTGAGGAGGTCGCGACATTGGCTGGTGTTGTGGCCGGGACTTTTGTGGTAGACACAAAATTTATTGCGGTCCAGATGACTGTTGTCCCTCATCGCCTTTGGCTTGCTTACCCATTCGCGCCCCTTGATGGCGTTGAAGAAATGGGCCGGAGATAGATTGAGGTTGTGGAGGAGGTGGACTTCCACATCCTCGAAGGCCTTGAACTCACGGGGTGGCTTCGCGACCGCCTTTCGGACCCGTTTCGGGCTTGTTTTCTTCGTGTATTCCTAAAAATTGATTTCCCACATTTTAAATTGGATTTAATATGATTAAAATGATTTATGGTATTTCATTTTATAAGGGGAAATTGAGTGATCGACCGAATTATTTTGAACGTTTTCATATTACCGATTATGTGAATCGATTGGATCGGTTCGTATTGTTGATTGGATCAATGTATCTCTACGATTTTCATTTATATAGTACTTATTTGATGAATGCTTTTTGAATGGGGATGTGGTTTGTGGACTTAGTTTTGAATCATTCGGTTTTATTCGAATGGGTTGTAAAAGCCGTTTTGAGCCTATTTTTTTTACTAAAAATATTTGTATCTTGGATGCAATTTTCAATGTAAAATTTATATGTAATGACGAAGACCGGAGGAAGATCCGTTTTGAGAAGACAAAGATTCAAGACGAAGATTTGTAATTAGATTACTAAGTTTTTTATTCTAGGAACGGTCCGTGAACTACATGTTGGTAGCAACTAGGTTGTGAATGGATATTTCATATTGTATGAATGCCACAAATGCGCTTAAATGATTAATGTGCAAAGTGTAACGTTAATCGCGAAAATTCTCCCAGAACAAATTATTAAGTTTATAAGGTTTCGAGGTTTTCCTTCCCTCCATCGATCTTTCGGGAAATTGAAATCTAAATCGGATGTGCTATGCTTCCGAGTTATTGGGGTAGTCGTTCGGGGAGGACGGATAAATTACTGAGAGCAGATTAGATGCCTTCGGTTGGAGCAAATTTTATCCCTAGAAACCTGATAGGTTGTCGGATAAGATTCAATTGTGAAACTGATTTGCTTCGATGGTATAAACTCAACTTATTCACGAACCATAGAAACCGTATAGGTTGAGGGGAGTGAACAAGGGGAAAAAGAAGATCAAATCATCCATTAGATGGGTTGGTGTTGGACACCACTTTATGAAAATTAATAGACTAGAAACCTGTTCGGTTGCCCTCTATTAAGATTTATAAAGAGCGCAATCACCACTATGAAGTAGAGCGACGATACTTCCGAATTTCACATGGGAGTGTGTTATTACGATAAAAATAGTGGGAGCTAGGTAACAAGAATAGAAAAGACCTTAATTCTATACTCAGATCATAATTGAACGAGTCACTAATTAATCTGTCGTACTTAATGCAAACATAACTCTCAATATGACAATGAATCCACTCGCAATTCTAGTCTAAAAGAATACCTTGATGGGACCTAACTTTGTGGATTGGCTCCACAATCTGATGATAGTCCTCAGTATAGAGGCACTAGGATATGTCTTGGAAACGGACATTCTGGCGCCTCCAGTGCGGACAAGAGCCAATCAGGAAGAGATTGAAAACCATGAAAAGTAGGTTAAGGATGATGTGAAAGTCCGTGCTTCTATGGTGGCTTCCATGTCTAATGAGCTTCAGAGAGCTCGTGAGAAAATGACTTCTGCTAGGCAAATTCTATCTCACTTAACCGAGCTTTATGGTGAGCACAGTCGAATGGCTAGATGTGAGATATCCAACCAACTGTTCGGTGCAAGGATGAAGGAAGGTGAGAAGGATGGGGAACACGTCCTCAAAATAATTTCCATGATCGAGAGATTGAAGGCTCTTGATTTTAAAATGGATACTTCTCTCCAAACCGACCTTATCCTGCAGTCTCTCCCTGATTCCTTCTCACAGATTGTTATGAACTTCAACTACAATGAGATTGTGTGTAACTTAGATGGGCTAATGAACAAACCGGTGACCGCTCAGTCACAGATGAAGACTCCGCGGATGAAGGAGTCTGCCCTTGTGATTTCTTCTGGATCTCGGAGGTCCAAGAACAGGAAGAAAAAGACCAAGAAGTGGACGGGACCACAAGTCGAGGACCTTAAGGGTAAAGGCAAGGCCCCGATGGTTCCAAAAGTCAAGAAGAAAAAGGACACATGTATCAAGTGTGGTGAATTGGGCCACTGGTCAAGAGACTGTCCGATTCTTCATGGCACTTCAGGTACAGAACTTTTAGTTTTGGAAACAAATTGTTTTGCTACTGTATTTTCTACTTCCTGGATACTGGATTCTGGTGCTGGTTCTCATATTTATACCGTGAATCAGGATCTGGAACAAAGTATGAAGCTTGGAGTTGGGGAAGTGATGGTCATTGTGGGAAGTAGGCATTGTGTTGAGACAACCGACATAGGATCACTTCTTTTGGATTTAGAATCCGGCTTTGTTTTTAGAAGATGTACTTGTTTTGCCCAAGGGTCATAAAAACATTGTATCCATTCCGGTCATGGATCGAAAAGGCTTTTCATTTTTCATTTGTGATGGTTCCTGCAAAATTTATTCCAGAAATAAACTAGTGGGTACTGCTACATTGTTAAATGGACTGTATCATCTAAACCGCAGTAACAAAGTCGTTGTGAATACTATGACTAGAAAGCATGGTAGGGATCAAACCAATCAAGTTTTGAAATGGCATCTTAGACTTGGTCATGTTGGTCAGACCAAGATTTACAAAATGGAAAAAGATGTTCTTATGGGTCCATTGGGATTGGATCCCTTTCCTACTTGTGAATCTTGCCTTAAAGGGAAAATGACTAAGTCCCCCTTCACAGGGACTTTTGAAAGAGCCACTGATAAACAGGGATTAATCCATACCGACATATGTGGTGCTTCGGAAGTAGTACATCACGGATATCTGTACTTTATTACGTTTACAGATGATCATACTAGTTATGGTTATGTATACTTAATGAAACGTAAATCCGAGGCCTTTGAGAAATTCCAGGAATTTAAGGCCCTAGTCGAAAAACAAACAAGAAATCATATCAAAACACTTCGGTCGGACCGAGGTGGCGAGTATATGAGTTTGGAGTTTGACGAGTTCCTTAAGGAACATGGAATAATATCACAACTAACACCTCCATGCACTCCTCAGTTAAAAGGTGTGTCAGAAATAAGGAACCAGACCTTATTGGACATGGTCCGTTCCATGCTGGGCTATACTTACTTACCGATTTACCTATAGGGGTATATACTCCTGACTTCTGCATAATTCTTGAACATATGTCCTTCCAAATCCATTCCTAAAACTCCACATGAGATGTGGGAGGGCAGGAAACCAAGTCATAATCACATTAGGATTTGGGGATATCCCGCCTATGTCAAGAAAACTAAGGTGGACAAAATGGGAGCGAGGTCTGTGAGGAGACGTTTAATTGGATTCCCATTTGAGAAGATAGGTTATCTATTCTACATGCCCAAAGATTGAAAGATCGTTGTTGCTTTGCATGCACACTTCCTCGAAGATGAGTTCATTCAGGAAGGCGGAGCAGGTAGAAATATTTCTTTGGAAGAATACAATGAAACTCCTCAGGAGACACCTGTGCAAGAAAATGGAACCGAACCTTCTGAAACACAAGTACAACCACCTCATAGGTCTAGTAGGGTGTCTCATTTACCTAAGAGGTATATTTTTATGCACTTGGAGGAACTGGGTTTTCCACGAGGTTCCAGGTGATAAATAAGAGACCGACCCGCGACCAATGACCTAGCAATGGTGGATGTAGACTCCATAAAATGGACTGTAGCAGTATTCATGTAGTTTGGACCTTCGTTTTGATGAGGCAATCAAAGAGTTTTGACTTCGTGGAAAATGAAGAGGAACCTTGTGTATACAAGAGGGTTAGTGGGAGCAAAATCGCATTCTTAGTACTATATGTAGATGACATTCTGTTAATAGGAAATGGTGTGGGAATGCTCAGTTCTATGAAAGATTGGCTTTCGAGTAATTTTTCCATGAAAGACTTGGGAGAAGCCATCTATATTCTTGGAATTCGGCTCTACCAAGATAGAGCGAAGAGAACAATAGGTCTTTCCCAAGCCCTCTATATAGATAAAATCTTAAAGCGATTTAAGATGGATGATTCTAAAAGAGGGTTCCGATCGATGCGACATGGAGTAAAACTCACCTTGAAGATGTGTCCTCAAAGTGAGGAACAATTAAAGGAAATGAGTAATATACCATATGATTCGGAATTTGGGTATCCTTATATATACTTTATTGTGTACGAGACCTGACATTGTGCATGCTAGGAGCGTGGTAAGTAGGTTTCGGGCTAACCCAGTTAGGGAACATTAGACTGCCGTAAAAGAATGTTCTTAAGTACTTTAGAAGGACTAGAGACCTGGTTCTTAAATACGGCGGTGGAAAACTGAATGTAATGTGATTCACTGTATTGGACTTACAAGGACAGAAAGACGATTCTATGTCTACTTCTGGCTACATTTACTCTTAATGGAGGAGCAGTATCTTGGAATAGTTCCAAGTATAGCGCGACTTTTGGTTCCACCTATTAGGCTGAGTATAAAGCGGCCTCGGAGGCCTCTAAAGGAAGGATTTAGAAGTTACTGGGTAAACTTCACGTGACACCTTGCGCTGCGCTGCCAGAGCGGTAGCACAGGACTAGGAGCCGAGGTTTCACAATAGTACCAAACATATTGAGAGAGTATCATCTCGTAAGATAATTTGTTCGCAAAGAGATACATTGTACAACATAGAGTAGAGTCGGCCGACAATGTCGCTGATCCACTGGCCAATCCACTTTCTCAGATTAGCTTAGAGCATCATCTGGAGAACATGGGTATTAGATACCATAGTGTGTGGCATTGAGTACAAGTTGGAGATTGTTAGGAGCATGCCCTCGAATGCCACTCAGAGGATGTTGAGTGAGGGCATTGTACTTGTTATTATATCAATCATTTATATAAGGCAATTGATGTTTTTTATTTACTAGAAGTTACTAGCGTTCCTGAATCGTAAATATACGTATAGAAACTAGTCCATCTATTTGAGAGCAAAATGTTCCACTTCTTATTGGATAAGGGGATCGACACAGGAAAGGTTCATAGCTCAAATACTTAATCATTCGCAAGTCGATGAAACTTGAATGGGCGTTAAGTTTATGTGAAGACTTGTATGGCGTGTTCTTTGACATGGAGAGTGCCTGTCGAACACTAATGGTTAGTGGGAGCACACGTTATAGGTATGCTAATTGTATTAGTATACTCGAACTGACTCACCCTCGATTCGTCATACGGATTTCACTCCGGGACAGTCAATGATAGAATCGAAAGGTTGTGATAGGTATTCGTGAACCTTCGACTTGAGGATTTAGTAGGGATGTGCTTGTGATGTCAAGATTTTCATTAGAGTAGTTCGACACTATAAATCAGGAGGCAGGGGTCAACCTCGACGTGCATCTTGACGGACAAGTAGCAGGTCCTACTGAATACCAAGATAGAATTCTTTCTCCCATTAGTGAGCAGATTATATGTCCTATGCGGTTATTGGCAGATGAGATCATAAGTCTTTAGCCAAAGCATTAGAGCTTGTTGTATTAGATACAGGAGGAGCATACGTGACATCGTATTGGGCGATCTCCACTGACCACTTGAGGAGTCGCCCGTTGGTGTTTGACCGGTGAAGAACTTGTCTTAGAGGGAGAGTCGTCAGAACCTCCACTTGGTGTTCAAAGAAATAGGCTCTCAGCTTGCGAACACTCATGACAAGTGCGTAAGCGAGCTTCTCCAGAGGCGTGTAACGTGTCTCCGCATCATGTAGCGCTTGACTGACGAAGTATATCGGCAAGTGGATTTGTCCCTCTGCTCGCACTAATACTGCACTCAGCGCGACCTCCGAGGCTGCTAGGTAAAGGAACAGCTTCTTGCCGGGGATTGGTTTTGCCAAAATTTGGGGGTTGGAAAGATACTCCTTGATTTTTGCGAACGCCATTTGACTTTCTTTAGTCCACACAAATTTTTTACCCTTTATGGTGGCGAAGAAAGGCTTGCTTTTGTCCCCGAGCCGCGAAATGAAACGATTAAGGGCTGCCAAACACCCCATGAGCCATTGCACCTGATTGACATTCCTTGGTTCTTGCATGTCGAGGATTGACTTGATCTTTGTGGGGTTCACCTCGATCCCCCTTTGGCTCACGATGTGCCCCAGGAATTTTCCGGAGCTTACTCTGAAGTTGCATTTCTTGGGGTTCAGCTTCATGTTGACACTCTCGAGGATGGCGAACGTCTCGACGAGGTCTTTGAGGTGATTTTCCTTTTTGAGTCTCTTGACCACAATGTCGTCAATGTAAACCTCCATGGTTTTGCTGATTTGATCGGAGAACATCTCGTTGACTAGGCTTTGGTAGGTCGCCCCCGTATTTTTCAGACCGAATGGCATTCGGACCCAAATGAACACGTCTCTTTCCGTATGGAATGATGTGTGTTTTACATCTTTCTCCACCATTAGGATCTGATGGTATCTGGTGAAGGTGTCCATAAACGACATCATTTTGTAACATGTCGTGTTATCGACCAAGTGGTTAATGTGAGGCATTGGAAAGTGATCCTTCTGACAAGCTGCATTGAGGTCGGTAAAATCGATGCATAACCTCTAGGAGTCGCTCGCCTTCTTGACGAGCACCGCGTTGGCCACCCACTGTGGCTCGTCGGTAGCTACCCTGATCAGTTTATTTTCGAGTAGCTTTTTGACTTCTGCACCTAGCGCAGCATACTTTTCTGAACTGAATTTCCTACATTTTTGGTGAAAAGGCTTCCTTGCCGGGTCGATGTTCAGATAGTGGCAAGCATGTTCAGGATTGATGCCGACCATATCTTGATGCGACCAGGGAAAGATTCCAATGTTCTTTCGTAGTAAACTGATCAGATCGTCTTTTAGCTCGGGATCGATGCTCGAGCCAATCTGCACTTTCTGCTCCGGGCGATCTGAATAGATTGTTATACTTTCCAACTCTTTAGTGGGGACGGTCGCTTCTCGTTTGGAGCGATCGCCGAACTTGATCCTTGGATCAACATCGAGGTTTGGCTCGAAGCTGATCCTCGGTTCGATGTCGTCCGACAATCGATGTGAGATGCCGTCTTCTGAGTTGGGCTGGTATGAGATGCTTGGCTCATCGATCTCCATTGGTTGGTTGTCGATCGTCCGAGTGTTACAAACAGGACAAGAAATGTTTAAAGGAAAAGCTACAACACAGGAGTTGTTCAAACACTTCTTTGCCATTAGCTATTCTCTTTTTACAGTATTGACTATCCCTTCGGTAGCGGGGAACTTGATACAATAAAAGAAAGAGGAGGCGACCGCCTCAAAGGTTTCTAAAAAGGGGCGACCTAGGAACCCATTATAGATGTTGGGCATGTTTATGATTACAAAGTTCAGGTTCCTAGTGATCTTAACCTTGGGATCGTAACAGCAGACTAGCTCAACGAAGAGCTTGATCCTTCCATAGGATTTGACCGTGTTGTCGCCGAAATCTTGAAGCACGGTTTCGAATGGCTTGATGAATTTGGTCAGGTTGCCGAGCTGGTCCAGAGAAAACTTGTATATGATGTTGCAAAAGCTCCCATTGTCAACCAGCACGCGGTCGACTGTTTTCCCAAGGATACATGCAGAGATCACCAAGGCATCCCCCTTGGGGCACTGCACTCCCTCCCTATCCTCGTTGGAGAAGGAGATGAGCGCATTTTTGGAGATGGTTGGCTCCGGGGGCACCACGACATGGACTCCGGTGAACGCCCTCAGCTTGGCCTTCCGCTTTTTGTTTGACATGGTGGAAACCGGGGAAAGACCTCCAAGATTTCCACCTCCTGATTGAAGCATATTCACCCGACCGCCGGGGTTGACTGGAGAGATCGACTCATCTGAGTCCACCGGCTCATTTCGTTTGATTCTGGCGACCAGATTGGGAGGTTGACGGTCTTTGTTCTGTCGCCGATCGCGGCCCCCGGTCCTTTATGCCCAGGGCTCCGGCTTGGTTACTAAACTGTCCAGCTTGCCTTCCTCGAACAATCTCCAGAGTTATCTGAGGAGGTCGCGACATTGGCTGGTGTTGTGGCCGGGACTTTTGTGGTAGATACAAAATTTATTGCGGTCCAGATGACTGTTGTCCCTCATCGCCTTTCGCTTTCTTAGCCATTCGCGCCCCTTGACGGCGTTGAAGATATGGGCCGGAGATAGATTGAGGTTGTGGAGGAGGTGGACTTCCACATCCTCGAAGGCCTTGAACTCACCGGGTGGCTTCGCGACCGCCTTTATAGGCTTGGCGATCGCCTTCTTTGGGATGGGAGATGGCACCTTCCTCTCTCCGTTTGCCCCCTCGCCTAGGCGAAGGGAGAGCAACCTTTGCCTGGCGAGAAATTTGGCGGCCTTGGCGCGGAAGATTGCGTAGGTTGGGGGGATGTCCTTTGTGAGGTGCCTGAACATGGGAGAAAGACCATTGAATCCCTCCAGGACCGAGTAGGAGGCGAGCTCGTCGCTTATGGGCTCACCGGTGAGGACTATTTCATCTACCCGATTGATGTAATCTTCATCAAACTCGTCTTTCCCCTGTCTGATCTTCATCATGCGGTGGGGACCTTCTGGCCGAGCGACCTTGGCGGCGAAGTATGACGTGAAGTCGTTCGCCAGCTTTTCAAAGGAGTTAATTGAGCGCGGTGGCAATGAGATATACCACTTATGGGCAAGATTTCCCAATGTCAATGGGAACATTCGGCATTTCGTCGCGTCTGACGCCCTGCTTCCAGCATGTAGATCCGGAACTTGCTTAAGTGAGTCTCGGGGTCCGATCTCCCCTCATACAAAGGTGTTTGAGGGGAGATCAATCTTCGGTTGCACGGGGGCAAGCTCAATCTGGACCGCGAGCGGCTCACTTGATCCGGCGACCTTTCTCTTGGCGCCTACCCCAGTTTCTAGGAGCGCTTTCATATCATCATGCTGGTGTTGCATTGCGTCCATCGTCGTAGCCTGGCTACTCGCGGTCTGGCTCTCAGAGTGGGAGACAAGGCGATCGTGTACTGATCTCCTGGCTCCGTTGTAGGCGACGAGGTCTTTGCCGCCGAGCTCGATTTTTCGTCGAGTGGGAGCCAAATGGCTGACCTGTTTTTTCGGAGTTGGGTAGGCCAAACTTCTGGTGATGGATTCGGACTCCGACGTCTCATAGATGGGGCCAGAGTGCCCAGGTTGCCATGAAGGATCACTTCCTAGGCGGTTGAAGACATAACTATCCCGCCTTGCGAGTGCCTTTTCTCGTGAATCGGGGCTTTCTGACGATTGCTCGACATATAACCCCTTGAGCATTCATTTGCCCGCACGGCGGATGGCTGATGGGGTAATAGTGAGCGCATCGCATGCTCTCCGTCGCTCCCTTAGGATGGCCATGGCCTCCTCGATCTGTTCCGCGGTTTGGAATTGATCGAGTCAGAGGCTGGGGACGTCCCTTGAGGGCAGGAGTGAGAGTCTGGCATCACCGCGGCTTCCATCCGTCGTAGGTTGGGACTCGGTTTAGGCCTGAATAAGGTGCCCGATGGACCGTAAGGTGGCTCTCTTCGAGATGGTGGCATACGTCATTATCTCAAGGGTTTTTCTTTGAAGAACAGTGAGTGTTTCTTCAAGTATATGTTCCGGAGAACAGTGAGTGTTCTTCAAAACGGTCCGAGAGAAAATAAGGGTTCAGCCCCTTTCTTCTAGCGCCAATTGTTGTTACCAAAATATTATTCGGGATGATTTGCTGGATAGGGCTATGGGTGAGTAACAAACAAAATGCAAGAGCACGAGCGATGGAATGAATATAACACAAGATTTGCTGGGGTTGTTAATCCTGGGCTTGAATGCTCTCGCGAGATATTATTAATGATAATACTACTTTGGAGTACAACTATTAATGTTTTAGTGCGATTACAATGAGTATAATAACCCTAGAGGTTTAGCCGCTTAAGAGCTGGTAATTGCCGGAAGAACCAGAGTTAATACTCCGTGAGTTCCAGTTACAAAGATAAAATATAGTGAGCGTTCGTTTCTGCCCAATGTCTTTCTTATCTCTTGGATTTCTCGAGGGGAATCCTTCTCTCTTTTTTATGTCTGAGCTATCCTTTTTCTTAATGCTGGAAGTCTCCTATTTATAGAAGATGAGGGAGTTAGGATGTCTTAATCCCAAATTGGCGATCGCCTTTCCTGCATTAAATGCTCATTTAATGCTTCTGACACGCCATTAGTGGCGACCAGAGCGATCGTCTCAGCACGTGGGCCGATTTCCTTAAACTTTGTGGCTGCTATAAGTAGCCAACTATGCGAACCAATGAGAAAACAACATGTTCCCTGCGACTCGGTCTCCTAAGGTCCTACCTAGTCCAACGCGTGACCAGGGTCTGCTCCTACGGCGCTGTTTGCGGGTCTTGTCGGTAGGTCAGAGACTGTCCTTGTCACTAAAAAAGCCTTTTCCTGCTGCGCTGTTTGCAGGTCTGCAGGTGGGCCTTCTTCCCGAGATTCAGTCTCCATATATTTTGACGGAGGTCGGCTTTATGCGCGGCATAAGACGGTCGTCTTTGAATGGGCACTGAAGGCGATCGCCCTGGATATCGATCGCTCGGTACTTGATCTTGATCTGGCATCTTTGTTTGGTAAGACTGCCTTGGTTTATTTGACACATAGCTTGGGCCGACCAACTTTTGTGCCCGTTGGCGGGTCGTTGATGCTTCTTGAGAGCCGATCGCGGTTGAGGCGATCGCCTCTTCCGAGACGTACTAATCGCCGCACAACAGAAAGTTTTACTCAAACTCTTGTCTCGTGAAGTATTTTTCGTTATGTTTCAATATTTTAGGGTTCCTGATTATTATTATTCTTGGAATATGATTTATATGACTCGTGTTTGCACTTTGTGCTTGCACTAGCAAAATAGTGGAATTTTGCTAACCCCCGAGTAATCGGAGGGTGGATGTCTGTATTGTATTCTGGTCCGTGCAGGGCCTTGGGGATCATAAAACAGGGTTGGTACGAAGGATGATGAATGATGATCATTACTAATCACATGAGGATACATACGATATCGTATTAGTTTAGTTGTACTTTATTTCCACTGCAGTATTTTCCCCATTGTACGGGAGTGTGTTATATTTTGACCCATGTGTGGGTATGTATTGAGATTGAGTTGTATCTATTAATTGGAAGACCAAATCGGTCTATTGAGGCATTTTAGCCTTAAAGGCGATGTTGAGATGTTTGATTTTAGTTACCAGCCTGGTAGATCCTTAAGGAAAAGGTCTACGACGTGTAATATCCCTGAGTGGATTGGGGGAGTTACATAAGTAACCAACTTTAATCAATAAAAACACACCCTAAACTTCTACAAAACTCCTAGACAAGACTTCCATACCGTATATATGGTCCATTTATACAATAAATCGGTTCAAACCATCCAAGAACAGATCATAACCACCCGAACCGCTCTGTTGTTTCAAGCCTTTATTTCTAGAAGCTATTCGGGGGGTATTTTGATATTTCACACTCTAAATCAGCTTAAATCATCTTGATAAGGATTAAAACCGATCCTAATTCCTTATACACAGTCTGTACTTCATCCAGAAGCTCATCACTTCGCCAAAAATTCAATGAGAATTCATCAAAACACCAACATCTCATATCTTTTGACAATTAAGGTGAGTTTCTTTTGTTTTCCTACTATTCTTGCAATCTTTCTTGATTATTTCTAAGAAAGTTTGGTTTGTTCAGTCCTTATACATGTTATAATAATGTTAAGAATTCATCCATGGCTTAACCTAGTGTTTAGTGTAGATTTATAGAGCTTAAATCATCACTAGACAACAAAGAACTAAATTTTCCCATTGTTTAGTAACATCTATGAGTTGCATATAGTTCTGGTGATTCAGGGGTAGGAGTTTCCATATATTTGGTATGTTAGGAATATTATATCAGAATTTGGTGCGGATCCAAGACATATTCAATGGAGAATGAGTTATATAAATTCAGGTTCTTGTAAAGGGTTAGGCAACTTCCTCGGTTGAACTTATTGATGCATTAACTTATAGCTAAAGAGTTGTAATGAAGAAGTAAACCATTGAATGGGAATGTATGAAATCCCTTGATATGTTTATGATGTGTGTTAATTGGGTTCATAGGCAGAAACATACCAAAAGTGAGCATAAAACCCAATAGATACTGAATTCGTGCCTATAAGGAAATCAGTAACTTTAGAAGTTTATAAGAGGTGTTGCTATAAATCAAAATAGAAATAACTACTACTAGATATAATTTTTTGGAACACAATTGCAACTAGGTACAATTTTTTTTTGCATTACTACTAGGTACAAAACATGATGCAAAATATCCAAAACACCCTCCAACTCAACTATAATATATCCCCATCTCCCACAAATTGGTTTTAGCTAGAAACGAGGGATATAAAAATCCCTATACATAATGGAAAATTAGTTTCCTCTCTTTCTTCACTTCGCCTCAGTTCTCTCTCTTCCTCTCAGATTTCTCCCTCTCTAAAATCTGAGATTTGTCTCTCTAACACAAGTCACCCACACTCACAACTGAAAAAGAAAACATACATAGAAAATCGATCTCTCTGAATCGCACCTCACCATTCACACGGCCGGAAACAGCAGTGGGTGATGCGGAGTGGCGCAATGGTAGTTGGCAAGACTTTGGGTTTTGGGGTCCTGGTTCAGTGTTCACACTTAGGTTCGGGCCACGGGTTTTTGGATTCTGAACATGGTTGATAGCTTGTCAATATTTTCATAGCTAGTCCAGATCTTCATCGGCGACGTTTTTGGATTCAGATACCACCGACGCCTTCCTCCGTTTCTGCCATTCTACTTTTTCTCAATTTTTTGTTTAAGTTTTATTTTGATTGATCGAGGTTTTAGATTTCAGTGTGTAGATCTGGAGATTATGAATGCAACAAAATAGAGGGACAGAGCAAGTTAACTCTCTGGTTGTATGAACATATGGTGAATGGAGAAGGATACATGTACCTTTTTATTGGATTTTGCTTTCTTTCTTTTGGATTTAATTAGGTTTGATTTTTTGTTTTCGTTTTTTAGTTCATTTGGGGATTGAGGGTTCATGAATTAGTACACCGGTTCATGTATTGGTGCACAGGTGCATGCAGGGGTGTATATTTTTTAGAACATGTGCATGCACATGTTTATACCGGAAGATGGAAGACGAAGAAGATAAAAGTCTGCAATGAAGATAATGAATGTCTGTAACAGATTTTTAAAATTTAAATTTGAAGATGAAGATGAAGGACACGAAGAAGATGGAAGATGAAGTTGGAGAAAAAAAAGTTTTTTATCAATTTTAAATCTGGAACTTTTTTATTATAGATATGTAAGATTCAAATTTCAAATGAATAAATTCAAATTCCAATTTTCAAATGAACATAACAAAAAAGGTGCAGAAGGGTAAAATGGTCTTACCAAATACAACTTTGTATCTAGTAGTAATGCCTCAAAAAAATTGTATCTAGTTGTAATACTTGCTCCTACTTTGTACCTACTTGTAATGGTCTCATCAAAATATATTATAGCCTTTAGATGTCTTTAATGAAACAGGTCTTAAGTTTATAAGGTCAAATTCCATAGGTTTGAGCATTTCCCATCTCAACATAAGTAAAAGTCCATTTGCAACTACAATGCATATATATAGTATTATGTGATATATGTATTTATCCAATATATTTATGTGTGACCAAAGTAGATGTTAAGTGATGCATACTTGTTAAGTAATGTTGAAATATGATGATAATGACATTACATGTCATATATTTCATGAGCACGTGCATGCATATTACATGGTCAATGAAAATGTCTTGTATGCACATCTCTACAATGAGGAAGGAAAAGATT
This sequence comes from Orobanche coerulescens, assembly GCA_033398695.1. Classification (NCBI taxonomy): domain Eukaryota; kingdom Viridiplantae; phylum Streptophyta; class Magnoliopsida; order Lamiales; family Orobanchaceae; genus Orobanche; species Orobanche coerulescens. Next base: position 54,281,676 of record CM065805.1, on the reverse strand, counting down.
TTATTAATTGGCCACTGCTAGTATATCGAGGCATGTGAGACATGCTTATGTGATGTATGATTCAGGTGTCCTTAGAGACATTACCTTGGGTGTATGAAACAATCCGATGTGGCTCTTGATTTTATGCTCAGTGTCCTGTGAGACATTACTTCGGGTGTGGGAGACGGTCGGACTGAGCCATTATAATTATTGATTCCAGTGCCCTGTGAGACATTACTTCGGGAGTGTGAGACAGTCGGACTGTAAGTTATGATTATTGATGATGTATATAGATCTTTTTGGTGTATAGCAGTTGAGTCAAGGGTCCAAAGAAATCAGTGATTTTAAGTGATGAGAATTAAACTACATGTTCATGTCAAGCATCACACTTCATGATGGATTGTATAGAAGTAGTGATATTCTTCCCTTGGCGTGCATGACTTTTACTTGCTCAACATTAGCTCATATACTTTATGCATTGGAGGTGAGCTTGTTGAAACCTAATCACTATTTGGATGGATTGTTGGAATTCCTACTGGTTTTGAGATGTGTTGTACATGGAGGATGACCTGTTGGGAAAACTATGAGCTTATCATGTCTTGATAATATTTCTGAACCTTTTATTGTAGATATATAGTATAATATCTAGTTAGTTTACATATATGTTTTAGTATGGCTAATTGCGTGATTTGCTACTTTATGTAATGTTAATAAGGTTTTGGAACTCAATATAGTATGTTTAAATATGGGATTTATGCAGGTGAGATGATTGGACTTGGGTATCTATTGGTGTTTGCTCTTATTGACACGATTATACTGCTATGTCGAGGAGATGAGTTTGAACCGGGTTGAGACGGTATGTCTCTCAGTGATGGTGATGTTAGATTTGTATTACAGTTCTTATAGATCTTGGGGTAGAAACTATGTTAAAGGAAACTCTGTAAAAAATTCAACCATATTTTATGAATATTAATATGATATTAGGTAGGTTGTGTCAGGAGTTAGAAGTGGATCGTGTCAGGTATTAGCCAAAAGAGGCGGATTGTTGGTTGAACCGCCTCGGTTAATAGAACCATTTGGTTTGCCACTTGTTGTAATATAGTTGAAATGCCAACGTCTGTGTTGTTCCCTGCGGAGTTTCCCTGACCAGCCAACTGGTCCTCATGATCTTCAGTACTTGGCTGGTCCTGAGGACCTTCAGTAGTCGGCTGAACTGAGTTCGACAAAGTAGTGGTAGTCGAACCAGCATTAGAATTGAAGGACATGGCTTTCCCACCGGCTAAGCCATGTCCCTCACCACATCTGTGTCCTCTAACAGAAGATATGCTAAAGAAAGAGAATAAGAAAATATGTAGCATAGTTCAGAATACAAACCGTCAAGAAGATCGGTTCCCGTATTACGAATTCAAAAGGCAACATAATTAAGAAAATAAAGGTACTTTAGCCGCACAACGCACACCTGGGTACCCGCATGCGGGATTGGAATGCGAGGTGATTGCCACAATTCCATATAGTTAGACATGTTCACGGTCTGCTTTATAGGTATTGACAAGGATCCTTCAGCAGGTTCACCTACGGAGACCTTGTTACGACTTCTCTTTCCTCTAAATGATAAGGTTTAGTGACTTTTCATGACGTTGCAGGCAGCGAACCACCCATGTTGCCTCAATCCAAACACTTCACTGGACCATTCAATTAGTAGGAGCGACGGGCGTGTGTACAAAAGGCGGAGACGTAGTCAAAGTGAGCTGGTGACTCACGCTTACTAGGAATCCCTCGTTGAACACCAACAATTGTAATAATCTATTCCCATCATGATGAAATTTCAAAGATTACCCTGACCTGTCGGCCAAGGCTATAAACTCGTTGAATACATCAGTGTAGCGTGTGTGGCCCAGAACATCTAAGGTCATCACGGACCTGTTATTACCTCAAACTTCCACGGCCTAAAAGGTCGTAGTCCCTCTAAGAAGCTGGCCATGGAGGGATACCTCCACATTAGAATTGAAGGACATGGTTGCCCAACCGGGTAGGCCATGTCCCTGACCGCATTCGTGTCCTCTAACATAAGATATTCTAAAGAAAGAGAATTGGAAATACGTCGGCACAGTTCGGAATACACACTGTCAAGAAGATCAGTTCCCGTATTACGAATTCAAAAGGCAAGACAATTAAGAAAAATAAAGGTAGATAAAGAGAACCTACAAGCAGTGGTGGTACTAGAAAGATGGCAACGTAATTATATCATGCATATAAAACTATGCTACTATACCTAGAAAACCGACAGCTTAGGTATCCATAAACCTAAGCTCTTGTACCATACTTTTTAACACCCCGAGATATTCAAAGTATGTCACAGTTCCATGAATTCCCACCTGGGGCTCACTAGGATAAACTCATAGCATTCACATTTCCAACATTCAAGGTCGTAAAATCAATATCTAATAAATGACAGAACGATAACCAACCATTCGGATCATCTGGTAAATACTCCAACAAAATACTCAATATTTCCACAAAACAAATTTAACATATAGGAAAAGAAAGAAAACTCATATAATATTGGAGTACTAACTAAACAAATGTTCGAATCAAACTAAACGGACAAAATCCAAGAGGAATAAGCCAGCACAGTGTCGCAATTGGCCATCATCTTCGTATTGTCATGGTGCCCGCCGCTATGGTAGCTCTAAACCTGAAATACATAAAGTACACTTCCCCCGAGTGGGGTTAACTATGGAATAGCTAGTGCAAGTAAGTATAAATGAATCATCACATCTTACATATTAAAATACGTGCATCAATATTTTTCAAAAGATAAGCTAATGACTCTAGAATGCAATATCAACACATGCCAGAGTAATAAAATTGCTCGTGATTAACCGTGGACCCGACCAAAGGTTACTGATCCCCCTGAGGCCCCGTCGGACCCTTCTAGAGTGGTTAACTAAAATGTTCGTGAATCCGGCAGAGGTTACAAATTTCCCTAAGGCCCCGTTGGACCCTCACGGAATAAACGTATATAATCTCACACACATATGCATTATTTTTCAGGTTTAAGATTGTAAGTTCATAGAAAATACTTGCGTTTGAGACATATCGGGTCCAAATCTAAGCGATTCATAAAATTAACATCAACACTGATATGAAACTAAAATCATAAAGAGATACACCTGAACCCCCTATGGTTCGTAAGATATACAATGAAGTATGTAGAGGGTGGATTTCAACAAAAACCCTCTCGATTTCTCATAACTCAAGAATTTAACCATAAATTCGTAGAGAAAAACCTCTAAATGGAATAGATTAATCATATAAAACATGATTATATGCACAAAATGGATTGAAATGGACAATTTATCACAAAATTCCAAAAATCCCAAAACTAAGGTTCCGGAGAATGTACCTCAATTCGGAAGATAAAGAAGGAATTTGATGACGCTAATCTACATCGGGAACTAGAAGATGATGATGATGCAAGGTGAATTCTTACTGAACTTTTGTGACAAAATCGCCCAGACCCTTAGTTCAATCACGTGAAAATGAAAAGAGGCATAAATTTGTCTTACGAAAACTGATGAGGAGATTATAACAAGCTCGATAATACGGTCGTAATTTGACTACGTTATAGCCGTAACTTAGACCCTGTTGCAATCGTTATATAGATACACTTGCAGTTGTAATGAACTTAATGTTACGGCCATTATATTAGGCGCTTTACTGTAATAAATGACAAGCAAAGACTACTGTTAAACCCAACACATCCTGAAACAACAAGGAAAAATGCAGCTAGAACTAAAATGAGACGAAGCACTTACTGTGACATTCCATAAATGAGTCTAAGTGTTAATCAAACATGCGAGTACGACAACCCGAAGGTGCTGAAAATGAATTCCAAACCAAGTTCCCAAAATATAAAAATTATGAAATAGCCCTAAACGTTCGAAAATCATAACTCACAGCCAAGCGACAACATACAAGTCCACAACATGACGACAAACTCACAAACCTTCAAAAACAACAATTCAATCAATGTATAAATTATTAATGAGAATCAAGCACAAAAGCGGGAAAATTATAATAATTCACGGATTACTCCGGAACAGACTCGGAACTAGCTCGAATGACAAAGAGTGCATAACAAAGTAGGTTAAAAATGAGATAATGAAACAAGTGCGTCGTTAAAAAATGAGAAAATGCAAAAAGAGAAAAATACGGATATTACATTGAGTTCGTGACTAGCGTACTTATGTAAGTGTTGAGTCATTCTGCGTCTAGCATTATCATGTTGCCATTTTGGAGGTTTTCGGTATCTTTTATTTTCTTGTAGTTTGTCGCTTGTTGCCATTTGTACAATTTCATGACTCGTATGTTGCCACTTTCATGCAAGACCATAGCGATTAAGTTCGTACGGTGCATACGTATGCAAGTGCTTCATCAATTTTCTTGTTTTTCACTTTTTGATTATCGTCCGGACCATTCCAAGCTGCTGAAATAAACCTAGTGTTCATCAACAGAATCATGGTTGTAATACACCGTGTGTTACTGCCGTAGAATCTAATTCCTTACAGTCGTAAGTCTCATGTGTTACGGTCGTACTACTTTTCCCTTAGGGTCCTATGCACATTGTTAGGGTCGTAATTATTGGTAGTCTTGAGTCCTCGTGTTCTAATGGCCTGTTTAAGGCTGTATAACCTTCCAGTTACGGTCATAATGTATTGGATTATAGTAGTAAGCCTTACATGTTACAGTCGCATTTTGCATCAGCTTTAAACACCTATCATCGAGCAGATTTTTTTGCTATTTCACAACTTCCTCTTCATTTTCTCCTCACGGGTGATTCCTCGAGGTGATTTTCAAGTGGTTTCTAACACTACTTATGGTCTAAAGAGTTCGTGATTCACACTGATCATGAATTATTGAAGCAACTCAAAGTACAAAATAAGTTGAGTAAAAGACATGCCAAATGGTTAGAGGAGATCGAATCATTTTCTTACATCATCAAGTATAAACAAGGTAAGGAGAATATCTTTGTCGATGCGTTGTCGAGAAGGTATGTATTACTTAATATGTTTTCTTGTAAATTGTTAGGATTTGAGCTCCTAAAAGGATCTTATGTGGGAGATAAAGATTTTGGCGAAGTATTTGTTGCTTGCGAAACAAAAAGTGTGGATAAATTTTATCGGGATGATGAATTTTATTCTGTGAAAATAAACTATGCATTCCTTTTTGTTCGATACGAGAGTTTTCAATAAGGGGAGCACATAGTGGGATTAATGGGAAATTTTGGGATTTCCAAAACTTACGAAATATTGCATGAACACTTCTTTTGGCCTAAAATGAAATATGATGTTTATAAAATTATCAATTCATGCATTATTTGTCGAAGGTCAAAATCACTAGTGTCACTGCATGGTTTGTACATGCCACTTCCAGTTCCCAACGAGCCTTGGGTTGATCTTTCTATGGACTTCGTGTTGGGGTTACTAAAGGTAAAATCTGGTCGTGATTCGATATTTGTCGCCATTTATAGATTTAGCAAAATGGCATATTTCATTGCATGTCGCACAACTGATGATGCCACTCATATTGCAAATTTATGTTTCAATGAAATTGTTCATTTACCTAGAATGCCCAAAAGCATAGTGTCCGATCGGGATACTAAATTTAATAGCCATTTTTGGAAAGTTTTTTGGGCCAAACTGGGAAAAAATTGCTTTATTCGACAACCTATCATCTCCAAGATGATGGCCAAACCGAGGTAGTTAACCGAACACTTGGAGAATTGTTACGAACTGTTGTTAACAAGAATTTGAAAAATTGGGAAACATCTTTACCACTCATTGAATTTGCTTATAATAGAACTGTTCATTCTACCACTACAATTTCTCTATTTGATATGGTTTTAATTTGAAAACTCATTTAGACTTGTTGCCTAGCCCTATAGATGACATGAGCAGTATCGATGGCAAGAAAAAGGCTGTAATGATCAAGCAACTGCATGCAAAGGTTCGAGAATAAATTAAAAAATGCAACGAGCATAATGTATGAATAAAGAATAAGCTGGGACGGAAGTATGTACTTTGAAATAGGTGACTAGATTTGGGTTCACTTGTGTAAGAAGAGGTTTCCCGCAGAAAGGAAATTCGAAATTTATGTCGAGGGGATACGGACCATTCCAAATTTTAGAACGCATCAATAATAATGCCTACAAAGTGGATTTACCTGGTGAGTATAATATCTCTGCTACCTTTAATGTTGCTGACTTAAGCCCTTTTGAATTTTGAGATTAGAGAACGAATCCTTTTGAGGACGGGGGGAATGATGTGAATCAAGAAGCAGTTAGTCACACGGAAGAAGAAGTATACATTTCTGTGGGACCATTAACAAGATCACGAGCAAAAGCGATAAAGAATTCATTAATGGTGCTCGTGCAAGATCTTGCAATCACATCGGTGACCATCAATATAATAACTCATTTATTTGTGTCATTGAAGCCATCACATGTTAGATTAAAAGTGTTGACGTCATCATTCCAAGCCATAAGCCTAACTGAAGCAGCTTTCATAATTCAGATGTATCTACGACATATAATGTCCAATTAGGCTCATATTTACACCATCAGAAAGCTAAAAGAAAGTCCTAAAATTTTTATGATCATAATGACATCAAAATCAGATATTTACAGTAGTGAAAATACGGTACAAATAAAAACAGACGTTGGAACTTTCGGATACAATATATCTTCATACTTTTGTCATAACATTCACGTCTGATATTCTATTGAGACGATTCAAGTGGATTTGGAACTAAGAGGTAGTATTACAATCATCTAGATTATATCAAAATCAAAGTTGGAAGTTTAGGGGCCCTTATGCCACTAAAACGGAAAAAGCATATTTTTTAACTTTGATTTTCAAAACTTAAGTCTTGGTCTTTGATTTCTGTCCCCCTAAAAATATGTTGACTCCTTAACTTATGGATTGATTAGTCATTGATGAGATTTTAGAGGCTTTGAATGTTGAATTTATAATTTCTTACTCTTTATAAACTTTATTTTATATTTTATATTATAATAGTTGTAGGAATTTTGGATAGCCCTCATTTTCATTTATAAGAATACCTTGAAATTTATCAAAATTGTTAGTGTTTGTGTTAACGAACTTTCTTCTTGTTTTGTTGAGTGTGTCTGCAAAATATAAATCGTGATTTCAATTCACTTATCGAGACATTAGAAACCTCGTAGCATGTTTGAGTCGCACCTAACGATTGGCTACGGTGCGTCACATAGAGGGCTTGAAGTAAAACAATAATTTGCTTAATATCTGAATGATTTTGGAAACTAAAATCATGCGAGCGATAGCGAATACCATGGTACGTCGTGTGGGGATCGCATCAATTTAGCATCTTCATATTAGATTATAACACACTAACATTGGTTAAAAATTCATATATATCATCAACAATAGCAAAATACTAGTCTTCTTGCCACTTTTTCTCTTATTTATCTTCTCAAGCAACAATATCAAAGCATTATATTTTGTCTTTATGTCCGGTTTATTTTTAGTTAATAATCATACTAGTTTTTTTTATTTTCATCATCAAGATTTGATATGGATATGAGATGTACACAAATAAACAAAATAGTAACTTTGTCTAATAAAAATAAATTAAAATTAATACTTATGATTATACGCATGTCTATTATAAAATATCTAAATTAGATAATAATAATAATAATGTATTCGCGAATAAATCAAAGTAAGTATATATTAAATATAAAGATGGAGTTATTAGTTAAATATTTATCCTTAATATTACATTTTGATTATATAAATTTAGACTAAAATTATCATTAATTACTAGTATTTGTTTGGGAATAATAATTATCATAATTGTATTATATGTCACGATCTATATATATATATATGTGTGTGTGTGTGTACATATATTATGGATAATGGGAATGGCTTTTTGAGTAAGAAATATGAATAAGTCTGAGTTATTTATTTTTGTCTCATATACGGGCCAGATTAATATATGCATAAAGTATATGCATTTTGCTGCATCAATATACTAGTGCATTAAAATTATGAATTATATGCATAACAATATCGATGTATTAAAACAATACACTTGGTCATTAATTTTTTGTGAGAATAAATATTGATCATCCATTTAATCAAGATATATGGTCAACGTTCATCATATTTTTAAACTTAAATCCCATTCATATTTTTAACTTAATGCCCCAAACACCACAAATTATCATGAACATCTATAAACGAGTATTATAGGATTTCAAAAGCACCGAACTTGTGGTCGAAAGCCGGTCGAAAAGACATCGATGAAAAAACCAACGGTCTAGTGGTCTATGAAGACTTAATTTGAGTGGTTCACCTCCTTCCAAGTCTTCAAATGGAACAATTGTTTCTACACCCTTTCCAATATTACTATTTTATTCCTTTTTTTGGTAAATATATTAATATCACAATGTAGATAATAACTAGGATTTTCGGGCCTAGAATTATTGAGTCAAGCATTTAAATTATCATCGAGCTCATTTATTGTATTTATTTAGGTGGGAATTTATTGCTTATTGTGAATTTAAAATGCTATGTTCACTTGTTATTTGTATGGACACGTTAAACGTTTGTCATATTCAGAATTCGGTTGTACTTAATTATACACACAGAGCCTTTAGGCTAATTACTCATTATCAATTTAGCCTCCGAGCAACCTATGGTATGTATAATATGATGCTTATGCTTTCGTATTAAATTTAGAAAATTTCTTAATTGCTTATTGTCTATTTTAAATGCTCAAAATATAATTGTTAAACGTATGGGCACATTAAATATTGTTAGAATGGCCTCCATGCAAATCATAATGTGTACACAATGATGAATTATGCTTATGTATCTATACTATCTAAAAACTGAATCCCTTAATTTAATGTGCAAGTGTAATGTGCATAAATGGGTGATACGGTACAATATAGTTTATGCAACACCCATCATATATGAATCCCACGCATTAACATCTACAACCTTGAATGTTTATACAGTTATAGAACATGAAAGGGCTTCACTTTTGTAACCTCAAAGAATACAAAAGAAGATACAATTACATTGTTATTAAATAAGCCAGCTGCAATTACATTCCTATTATTAAATGTATGCTGCATAAATGAGGTGTCAGGCCTGTTGGCTTTTCACAAATTGTGAGTGACTCCAAGAGCCACAAGATTGCCTTGATTGGCTTTGTACCTGTGAGGAAATTTTGGAGTTCAGAAGCGTTCCCATAGATCGCCGAGTCGCACTGGCGGCGAAGCACCTCCGCGGACGTGCGTCAGTCTGGTGGAGTTGCCTAAAAAATACATATCTCATCGCCTTAAACCGAAAATCATCGCATGGCAAAAGTTTACAAAACATTTCACACGAAAATTCATCCCCACAAACACACATCTACACCAAAAAGTGCAGAATATCAGCGCCGCCGCCTCGCCCATTGAAAGATGTTCGTACTATTTTGTTTCTCGGAGGAAATTACAGCCCCTTGGCGCCGCCCCACTACCCGATCGGCGGCCACACCGCTTCATCGCTTCCCGTCGTGACGCACCCGCGACGCATTCGATCACCGGACTACTTCGTCCGACGCCTTGAGGAAAAACAGTGGTGCTCTGCATCTTACTGCGGCAGCCCCGGGAAGCAGTTTCGGAAAGTCGGGCGCTAATGCCCTAACCCAAGAGAATGGGCCTTTTCCTTTTGGTGAGCAATTCTTATTTGGGCCTTCTATTGATAATTTTAATAATGTTGAGATGCTACCCCTTATTCTTGATGATGAATGTAGCCAGTGTGGGCCTACGAATTTGAGTGAAGTGAATGGACCTTCACTTGAGTTAATTAATTGAGAACTAGAACAACTTGGGCTTCGAGTTGTTGTACCAATGAATTATTTTGAAGATGTTAATGATACTGGGCCAATTTTTTCTGATGAGTCTGAAGATTATGTCGAAATTTTTGGTTATGATGGGCGACCTATATTTGATGAGGAACATGCCATTAGTGAAATTCATTTTTTGGATAATCCTATTTATGATACTGAGTCCGATGAAGATTTGTGTTCAATTGTTTTTACGGGCTCTAATGAGGTATTTTCAGTTTATGATACGAAATATGAAGATACTTAAATTTAAAAAAAAATGCTTAAACCTTATATTTTTATATGGGGTTAACTTACCTGCTTTACAAAGTAGGTAAATTACCTCATTTCCTTTAAAAAATAAACCAACAATGACTAAACAAAGATAACTATAAAAGAGCAGGGGCCTAATTGTAACTTTATTAAAAAATTTACAACACAAAGCATGTAATTTCCCCTTTTTATTTTTATAAAAAGATCTCATATATAATTAAAATTTTACTACACGCGTAAATAAATAATCAATAATAATCAACCAGCATATGCTGCGTATGCACGAACATAATTATTCAATAATCAGCCCGTGCAACGCACGGGTTGTATAAAACCTCGTTTGTTTTAAACATTGTGGTTCTACTTGCCTATCTTAAATGCTCAAGATATAATTATTATACGTGTGGACACGTTACACAGTGTCACTAAGCCTTTGGACTATTAATCGCCCCTATGCTAAATCAATTATTATGGTATTTAACTTGGACAATTGTGTGCCCCACTGAGTCGTCCCACTCGTCCCATCACTTAACATTTCAGGTTAAGGAATTCGACTCAGTGTGTGGCGGTGGAACGTGATCAAAATATACAATTGCTTGATATTATTTATAGTCAATTTATTACATTTTACGATTTTAGAGACAAACGAATAATGAGTTTATTTTGCTCTGGTATTTTTTTTTAAGAACTTGTGGGTTAATATTTTACTATACTTAATTTTATGAACTTTTGGACAAAAATTACATTATCTTTTAGAATACGTGATGATTTTAATTTTGTTTTCAACTGCACAATATTCCTTTTCCTAAAATTTAGGAAAAACTATTTATAAAAATGGTTCGCTTCATATGTAGCCTGGAGTATGAAGAGAACAGTGAAATAATTTGCATATTTTAAATTAAAAACATTTTAAGATTTATTTGTAGTTTTTAAAATTAGTTTGTATTTTCAGATTTACTTTTGTTCTAGCATTATTAAAATTTTATAATTATATGTGATTTTCTGAATTTATTTATAATCAAGGTTTATTGCATTCTAATAAATATTTATAAATTGAGTAAGTGTTCAATATTTAGAATAGTTATTCTCATCCATTTTATATTCTGTTGTTACCCCAAATATTATCCGGAGATGAATATTGCTGGAATGGTCGAGTAACAAACAAATGCGAGAGCACTTCCGTGGGAAAAGTGAATAACACAAGATTTGCCGGGGTTGTTAGTCCCGGGCTTGAATGCTCTCGCAAGATATTATTAATACGAATACTTTGGAGTACAAATATTAATGTAAGAGTACAATTACAATGAGTATAAAGACCCTAGTTATCTTAGCTATTGAGCGTGAAGAACCAGATGTGATGCTCTGTGAGTTCTTGTAACAACGATGGGGTGCGGTAACGACTGTGAGAAATCGACGGTCTCTCACAGTGTGTATTAGCTGGAAGTCTGAGCTCCTGGGCTTGCAAGTCTCTTCGGATCTGTACTGCAGGGAGTTCTTGCCTCTGCCGATCGTCTTCCAGTTGAGAGGTGCTGAGAGAGAAACCCTGAGATAGATTCAAGAGAGGAAGCCGAGAGCATGAAAGTGTGTACGTTTGTATGTATTTGCCAACGTAGTTGCGAACGTTTGTGAACGTTTTTCAGAACGGATTGGAGAACCCTTCTCCAGTTGCTGGAGGTTTTCTATTTATAGGACTGGGAGTTGCTGGGCGATCGCCTCCGCTGTCTTATAATAAGCGGGCGATCGTCTTTAGCATATGGGTTGGTCTCCTTAAAGTCCGCAGGAGTTGCTGGCTGCCAGAAGTGCGAACCAATGAGAGAGCAACACGCGTCTAAGTCGCTGTCATGGGAGGCCCTACTTAGGACCTTTCGGCGGGTCTGTCGGTAGGTGAAGCCGTCTTTGTCACTGACAGCTGCTGATGGGCTGGAGTCAACGATCGATGTTTTGCGGCGCCTTTTGCGGATCTGCACATGGGCGCTTGCTTCGTGATCCAGTCTTCGTAGACTTTGACGGACGATGGCCTTGTTCGTGGCACAGGTCGGTCGTCCTGGGTCGGGTACCAGAGTCGATCGCTAGGTGTCAAAAGGCGATTGTCTTGAGAGTCGATCGCTAGATACTCAACGGTGGACTGTTACCTTCGTTTTGATAAGTTTATCGTAGCTCGTTTGGTTGTGGACTCGGTCGCTCGGCCTTGTTATCGATCGCCATCGAGGCGTATAAATCGTCGCACAACATTTGCCCCCCAGCTCGCTCCGATGTTGGAAACGTGGGGTGAGGTGGTTCTACTAGCAATCGTTTAACTTTGACGAGTGACTCTGCATTTTACGGGACTGGCGATCGTCTTTGAGCGGAATGACTTTGAATATGGACGACCAGCTCGGTCGCTGAAATGAGCGGGGTATGACAGCGGTCGTGGAAAAGTCTCCTGGGCACGTGTCGTATTCCTATTGGGGGAGACCGACGGTTAGTTATGACTCCTCGTCTGGCGTGTCCTTAAAACGACGCGTACGTGGGTTTCAAGGGAGCATTAATTGCGACGGTTGCACTTCGGCCCCTGAGATTCCCCTTAATTGCATGGAAGCCCCAGCTTTCTCCTATGTTGCTACCCAAAATATTATCCGGAGATAGATATTGCTGGAATGGATGGATAGCAAACAAATGCAAGAGCACTTCCGTGAGAAAGATAAATAACACAAGATTTGCCGGGGTTGTTAGTCCCGGGCTTGAATGCTCTCGCGAGATATTATTAATACTAATATTCGGGGATACAAGTACTAATGTAAGAATACAATTACAATGAGTGTAAAGATTCTTGTTATCTTAGCTAGTGAGCGTGTAGATTGCCGGAAGAACCAGATTTGATGCTCTGTGAGTTCTTGTAACAAAGGAGATGAACAGTCGCGGCGGTGAGAGATCAACAGTCTCTCACGACGAGTATTTAGCTGGATGCTTGGGCTCCTGGGCTTGTGAATCTCTTGGAATCTGTCTAATAGAGACTTGCTGCCTCTGCCGATCGTCTTCTGGATGAGAGATTCGGAGAGTGAAGTCCTGAGATGGATTCCGGCGAGAAAGCAGGGAGCTTGTGTAATACCCGTGATTTTCTCTTTCGGTACTTTTTCGTTTCTGGCATCTTTCTGGTTTCCAGAAGCTCACTTGCGAGCGTTTTGACATTTTGATAATGTTTCGTTCTGCGTGTTTGGTCATCCGAGTTGTTAGAATTTTTTACCCGAATCCGTGTCTTGAGCGACTTTTCCCGCTATTTGATTCATTTCATGTGATAATGGTTCGAAACTACGGTTTCATGTTTTCTATAAGTCCGTTGAGCTTTGTTATACGTGTTGTGAGTTTCGGTTCGGTTGCTTGATGTCATATTGTGATTTGCGGACGTTTTGGGCCGTTTCGTAATTTCCCAAAGTTTGGGGTGATCACTACATTATCGTATTCGAACCTTCGGGTAGTCGGGAATAGGTTTTCCTTCAACACTTAAGTTCGTCGCCTCGAATCCTTTACGTTCGTACCATCGGGAGTTGTTCACCATTGCATATTGATTTTTTTGGTTCCTTTCTTGCCTTCTTGTGCTAGCCGCTGTACTCCCAAATAGGCACCTTACGTCGTAATGCATGTCTCGATTACGTAACGGCCTTTGTAAAATAGTACGAGAATTCTGCGATTTTACGTTACGTGCGTAAGCATGGGAGTCTTACGACGTTAACAAGCTAACGTCGTTAGTGCCTATGGCTAACGTCGTAACACGGCTTGGGTTTATATACCCGAGGAGTTGACCGAATTCGTCATTTCTTCACCTACACTTCGTCTTTCCGTGGTTGGCGACTCGTAGGTGATTGGAAGGTGATTTGGGGTCTTGTAACTCCAAGTTTACATCTTGCTTGAGTTCTTGGTGTTGTTTAACATCCTTAATCCGTGTTCTTCACCTTCGATTCGAGGTAAACATCTTGTAAACCCTTCCTCTAGATTTACGGAATCTTAGAGTTTCGGGTTGTTCTTCTTGATTCTTGTTGTTGTATATCATCAATCGATTATATCGATTCTCTTCCTATGATTTGATTCGTATTTCTTACCGTATTCGGGTCCGGATTATGTTCTTGTTGTTCTTGGGGAAATATTGAACCCCAAGTGTTCGATCTTTTGTTTCTACGAATTCTTGTTGGGAATTTCGTATGTTTTCCATCCCTCTTGTGATTGACTTCGTAGTAATTATATTGTTCTTGTGATTTCGACCTAGTTGAAAGATTCGAGGGTTGCCGGTCAAGCTTTTTCGTCGCTTCGCGTGCTTTGGATTTGAGGCAAGTACCTTTATATACGAATTATAACTATGTGAAATCATTGTTGCCGAAGTGTGTGAATTATATATATTTATATACTAAATATATGTATGTATAAAGTTATACGTGTATATATATATATATATATAAGTATGTATGTATATAGATATACACATACCTATGTCGTGTGATTAATATCGATGATAGTTGACGTACTCAACTTGGATTGATGGATGAACTATACTTATTTTTATATATATATATATTCGGTTGAGTCGCAATATAGCGATATATGTGCGGTGTTGGTTGGTTATGCTTGAAGGCTTATTGTGATTGAGTTTTGATTGACAACGTGCGTGTTATTGTTTATTTGTATGGTTATGGACTGGGGGAGAAATTGTGTGATTTGATGTACTGAGTTGATAATTGTTGTGACGTTTGTCTGTGTGCTTGATGTCCTGAAATAATGTGGATACTTGTTGTGAGAAACGTCGTATCAGGGAACCTCTCGAGGGCGGGCGTGCACTCCGGCACAGTGTATCTTGCAATGTGCGGCTCCATATGGGTGGTGAACGCCGGTGTTACCTAATGCGCGCGCGCAAGGGGCGGCTCTTGCGGGAGTGATTACGGCGCGGTGACATGTTCAAGGAGCGGCCAACATAGTGGAGTGAACGCCGTACACAGTGCGCAAGGGAGGCGCCTGGCAGGCTTATTGGTTGCGGGTATTTGAGTGATAGCTAAGACCCCGTTACCGAACGATGTTCTTATCTCAAATTCTTTCAACTCACTTTTAAATGTTTGTCTTGATATAGACCGTGATTCGTGTTTTTGAAAGTTTGTTTCAACCTGTTTTTAAAGCGTTGGTATCAGGGTTAATTAACCAAGGAGGTTTGACGAAATCTCCGAGGGTTAATTAATCGGGGGTCTTGAGCAGGATATGTCGAATCAGAGATTGTGCCGTTGATTGTATTGTGGTGCTATTCTGTGTATTGGGTCGAGGACCCTGTGAAATGTTGAGATGTTGGTTCTCGTGATGATGTTATTTGGATTGGGTTGAGAACCTTGTGAGATGTTGTAATGATTTTGTTTGTGACAGTGTTCTATAAATTGGGTCAAGGATCCCAAGTAACATTGACATGGTTTTCGTGTAATTGTTTTCCTTATGTTGGGTCAAGGACCCGAGAGCTTTTGAAATTAATTTCTTAAAGTATTCCCATTCAATTTTATAAACCCCAAGACGGCCCGAGTCATTAATAATGTTTTCAAACTATCTTATCAAAATACTTTCCCCTTTATTAAAATGGATTTTCAACTAAATCTTTTGACTTCTTGGGCTCGTTTAAAGTTTAATTGGTGTTATGTTCCATAAAGAGAATATGAATATGTGATTATTTCTCACCTTGTGTATGCGAGTGCTATACTGTGTTGACTATGGGAATGTATGGTTTGTGTTAAGGCTTCGCGGCTGTTGAGTTTTGTGTTGTTATTATTCGTATATCTTGAACATTATGTACTTGCACTAGCAAAATTCCAGTTTGCTAACCCCCGAGTTTTCGGGGGGTGGGTGCCTGTTATGCGCTCAGGTTTTGGCAACTCGGGAGCGATCACGGGATTGGCTTGGAAGGAGATGGAGGACAACGATGCTAATCACACCAGAGTCGAGTCTTTTCTTTTGTTTCATCTTGGTCGGTATTTTTCCCATTTGGTTAAGTATTCACCCTTGCACGGGTGTAGTTTTCATTTATTGAATGGAGTCGTCATCCCCTTTTGTGTGAAAGTTTATTTTTGTCATTGAGATGTAAAATTCATTAGTTTCTGAATTGTTTAATGACCTTGTCGGTCTGCGTTGTATTTAGATTGACCCCGGTCGGTCAATCATTGTGTAGTCTAGTGGAGTTTAGCCTGGTAGATCCTTGTGAGAAGGGCCTACGGCGTGTAACATTTTCGGACGTATTTTGGGGGTGTTACAATTATGGTATCAGAGCTTAGGTTTGCGAAAAACCTAGGTCGTTGGGTCAAGTCCATGTCCTGTGTAAGTCGCGCGCGTCAGAGTTGTGATTAGTATCGTGGTTCCGACATCATCTTCAGGCAATCCGTGATGGTAAGTCTTCCGATCGTAAGTCCCTTTATATATGTATTTGATTATATTGTGATAATGTGTTTAATGTGAACTAGAGATTGTAACTTGTTGGTGATATTATTGATTTAGGATGTAACATGCGTATTCGGTCCGATTGAGAATGGTTATGTAGTATGCTTAGGAAGTCGAGTGTACTTACCAATGTCTACATTTTATTACAATAAATCTTTGAGTGTTAATTTTATCCGCTGCGTGAGTATTTTGAAATGGCTATTGGTATCTTGCAACCGAATTTTATTTCAGAAACCGATTCCCTAAACCGAGTTTTGGCATTTTGTCTTGCATGTTTTGACGGTATTCTTATAACGGTATTTGATATTTTATAAATGACTTTTGTGATTACTTGAAAATACTACCGTCATCGGCCTTTTGGCATTTTGAACGTTTTAAAAATAGTTTTCAGCCTGGTGTGTTCCGGTGTGGGGCCCACGGTGTTGTAATGGCACGAACATTTTAAAGCGGTGCTACTAAATTTTATAATATTGTGAAAACCCGTGATTTAATGTAGTCATGTCAAATGGTCACGTATTTCGGAGAAAAATCCTTTCGATTAGACATTTTGGTAGAAGCGGAAAGATTTTCAAATTGTGGTATTTGGAACTCAACACTTGAAATATTTCAAATTAGTTACGATTCAACTTTCAATTTTCTTTTATGCATTGCTCGAAAATAATTTTTAAAGTCGTATAAACTCCCTCTTCCAAATAAAGGACAGTATTTACAAGCTTTGGGCGTAACGTGACTCGCTCT
This sequence comes from Orobanche coerulescens, assembly GCA_033398695.1. Lineage (NCBI taxonomy): Eukaryota > Viridiplantae > Streptophyta > Magnoliopsida > Lamiales > Orobanchaceae > Orobanche > Orobanche coerulescens. Next base: position 54,264,330 of record CM065805.1, on the reverse strand, counting down.
CTTTTTCAAAAATTTGTTTTCATTAAGAACATATATATAATGATCATTCTAGTCGAAGGACCGGAGTTAACTTCATAAAACTTTGTGCTTTACGATATTACCGTTATTCTATAGATGTTAACTAAACCTTGTGTTGATAAGTGTGGTATAATTGTCATGATTATTTGATAATCTTGAATGGTACTATCTCGTATTAGTATGTCGAGCCTTGGCGGACGTAAGTGTGATGACGGAAGTGGAAACGAAAATGTGGTTCGAACGACAACTATCCATGCTACAGTGAAGGAGTATCGAGATCAAACGATATCCTATGAAATCTCCTCAGTGATCGAGCCCACGAGCGAAGCAAAGAGACCGAGGATATCGGGAAAATTTCGGCGGTGAAGAGACTAAGGCTCCCAAGCCCTCACGTTGTTCGAAAGCGTCATCTTCGCGGTCGGGAGTGAACGCTGAAATCCCAAACCAAAGACGGTGACTCGCGAAGAAGAGAAGATGTTTCAATCAGAATCGCTGGGACATGTTCGTGCAAATTGTCCCTCTCCACTCTTGACTTGTTACCGTGTGGGTGTGAAGGTCATCGGGAGAAACACCGTGAGACAGTCCAATTGGCAAAGAATGCCGCCCGAGAGAGAGCAGAGCTAGTGATCGGGAAGTGTCCCAAACCCTATGTTTCCTTCTCAAGATCCTAGCACAGGAGAATGAAGATTTTGTACTATGTCTTAATCGTTGTTGTTTCAAACAATCGTGACTTCGATCGTATTTCGTTTCATTGCTTTACGTTTCCAACTCTTATTGTTCTAAGTTTCGGGGTCGTAATATCTTTTTAGTATGTGGGAATGTATTACCCGTACTTTTCTTGATATTTTCAGTATTGTGTGACCTTTCATTGTTGGTAATTCAATTGTGATCCCTCGACGATTTTAAACCACCTTGTTTTACTTAGCCTACCGTCCTCCGAACGAATTTGGTTGTTTTGCTAAATCTCGTGGATTCTTGTGGCCTTTTCTCATCCGAATTTGATTCTTGCAAATTTTGTTTGAAATCATTGTTCCATCGCTCTCTATTTTAAGTTTCGGACGAAACTTCTTTTAAGGAGGGTAGAATGTAATACCCGTGATTTTCTCTTCGGTACTTTTCGTTTCTGGCATCTTTCTGGTTTCCAGAAGCTCACTTGCGAGCGTTTTGACATTTTGATAATGTTTCGTTCTGCGTGTTTGGTCATCCGAGTTGTTCCGGGGCTGTTTTACCCGAATCCGTGTCTTGAGCGACTTTTCCCGCTATTTGATTCATTTCATGTGATAATGGTTCGAAACTACGGTTTCATGTTTTCTATAAGTCCGTTGAGCTTTGTTATACGTGTTGTGAGTTTCGGTTCGGTTGCTTGATGTCATATTGTGATTTACGGACGTTTTGGGCCGTTTCGTAATTTCCCAAAGTTTGGGGGTGATCACTTCTGTTATCGTATTCCGAACCTTCGGGTAGTCGGGAATAGGTTTTCCTTCAACACTTAAGTTCGTCGCCTCGAATCCTTTACGTTCGTACCATCGGGAGTTGTTCACCATTGCATATTGATTTTTTTTCGGTTCCTTTCTTGCCTTCTTGTGCTAGCTGCCTGTACTCCCCAAATAGGCACCTTACGTACGTAATGCATGTCTCAGTTACGTACGTAACGGCCTTTGTAAAATAGTACAGAGAATTCTGCGATTTTCGTTACGTACGTAAGCATGGGAGTCTTACGTACGTTAACAAGCTAACGTACGTTAGCTGCCTATGGCTAACGTACGTAACACGGCTTGGGTTTATATACCCAGGAGTTGACCGAATTCGTCATTTCTTCACCTACACTTCGTCTTTCCGTGGCTGGGCGACTCGTAGGTGATTGGAAGGTGATTTGGGGGTCTTGTAACTCCAAGTTTACATCTTGCTTGAGTTCTTGGTGTTGTTTAACATCCTTAATCCGTGTTCTTCACCTTCGATTCGAGGTAAACATCTTGTAAACCCTTCCTCTAGATTTCTGGAATCTTCGAGTTTCGGGTTGTTCTTCTTGATTCTTGTTGTTGTATATCATCAATCGATTATATCGATTCTCTTCCTATGATTTGATTCGTATTTCTTACCGTATTTGGGTCCGGATTATGTTCTTGGGGAAATATTGAACCCCAAGTGTTCGATCTTTTGTTTCTACGAATTCTTGTTGGGAATTTCGTATGTTTTCCATCCCTCTTTTGATTGACTTCGTAGTAATTATATTGTTCTTGTGATTTCGACCTAGTTGAAAGATTCGAGGGTTGCCGGTCAAGCTTTTCGTAAACCGCGTGCTTTGGATTTGAGGCAAGTACCTTTATATACGAATTATAACTATGTGAAATCATTGTTGCCGAAGTGTGTGAATTATATATATTTATATACTAAATATATGTATGTATAAAGTTATACGTGTGTATATATATATATAAGTATGTATGTATATAGATATACACATACCTATGTCGTGTGATTAATATCGATGATAGTTGACGTACTCAACTTGGATTGATGGATGAACTATACTTATTTTTATATATATATATATATATATTCGGTTGAGTCGCAATATAGCGATATATGTGCGGTGTTGGTTGGTTATGCTTGAAGGCTTATTGTGATTGAGTTTTGATTGACAACGTGCGTGTTATTGTTTATTTGTATGGTTATGGACTGGGGGAGAAATTGTGTGATTTGATGTACTGAGTTGATAATTGTTGTGACGTTTGTCTGTGTGCTTGATGTCTGAAATAATGTGGATACTTGTTGTGAGAAACGTCGTATCCGGGAACCTATGAGGGCGGGGCGTGCACTCCGGCTTGGTGTATGCTGCAATGTGCGGCTCCATATGGGTGGTGAACGCCGGTGTTACCTAATGCGCGCGCAAGGGGCGGCTCTTGCGGGAGTGATCGCCGGCGCGGTGACATGTTCAAGGAGCGGCCAACATAGTGGAGTGAACGCGCCGGTACAGTGCGCAAGGGAGGCGCTGGCGGGCTTATTGGTTGCGGGTATTTGAGTGATAGCTAAGACCCGTTCGAACGATGTTCTTATCTCAAATTCTTTCAACTCACTTTTAAATGTTTGTCTTGATATAGACCGCGATTCGTGTTTTTGAAAGTTTGTTTCAACTTTGTTTTTAAAGCGTTGGTATCGGGGTTAATTAACCAAGGAGGTTTGACGAAATCTCCAGGGTTAATTAATCGGGGTCTTGAGCGGGATATGTCGAATCGGAGATTGTGCCGTTGATTGTATTGTGGTGCTATTCATGTATTGGGTCGAGGACCCTGTGAAATGTTGAGATGTTGGTTCTCGTGATGATGTTATTTGGATTGGGTTGAGAACCTTGTGAGATGTTGTAATGATTTTGTTTGTGAGTGTTCTATAAATTGGGTCAAGGATCCCAAGTAACATTGACATGGTTTTCGTGTAATTGTTTTCCTTATGTTGGGTCAAGGACCCGAGAGCTTTGAAATTAATTTCTAAAAGTATTCCCATTCAATTTTATAAACCCCAAGATGGCCCAGTCATTAATAATGTTTTCAAACTATCTTATCAAAATACTTTCCCTTTATTAAAATGGATTTTCAACTAAATCTTTTGACTCCTTGGGCTCGTTTAAAGTTTAATTGGTGTTATGTTCCATAAAGAGAATATGACTATGTGATTATTTCTCACCTTGTGTATGCGAGTGCTATCTTGTGTTGACTATGGGAATGTATGGTTTGTGTTAAGGCTTGGCATGTTGAGTTTTGTGTTGTTATTATTCGTATATCTTGAACATTATGTACTTGCACTAGCAAAATTCCAGGTTGCTAACCCCGAGTTTTCGGGGTGGGTGCTGTTATGCGCTCGGGTTTTGGCAACTCGGGAGCGATCCACAGATTGGCTTGGAAGGAGATGGAGGACAACGATGCTAATCACACCAGAGTCAGAGTCTTTTCTTTTGTTTCATCTTGGTCGGTATTTTTCCCATTTGGTTAAGTATTCACCCTTGCACGGGTGTAGTTTTCATTTATTGAATGGAGTCGTCATCCCCTTTTGTGTGAAAGTTTATTTTTGTCATTGAGATGTAAAATTCATTAGTTTCTGAATTGTTTAATGACCTTGTCGGTCTGCGTTGTATTTAGATTGACCCCGGTCGGTCAATCATTGTGTAGTCTAGTGGAGTTTAGCCTGGTAGATCCTTGTGAGAAGGGCCTACGGCGTGTAACATTTTCGGACGTATTCTGGGGGTGTTACAGCTTGATGGTATGTGTGTTCTACTGTATTTCCGTGAATGTATTCGGAATATAAGTGAATGACTTCTGAACGTAAGTAAGCGAGTTCTGAGCCTTTCGGAACGTAAGTGAACGAGTTCTCAACTGTTGGTGAAATGAATTCCGAACCTTTTTCCAGTAGGAGGAGGTTCTCTATTTATAGGACTTGGATATGCCGGGCGATCGCCTTTTCTGTATTATAATAATCGGGCGATCGTCTTTTAGCACATGGGCTTGTCTCCTTAAAGTCTGCAGGAGTTGCTGGCAGTCAACCGCGCGGTCCAATGAGAAGCCTGCACGCGTCCTGAGTTGCTGTCACGGGTGGTCCCACTGACAACTTTCGGCGCGCCTGCCGGTAGGTGAGGTAGGTGACAGGCTGTGGTCAAAGGTCTTGTCTGTCAGCAAAAGATCTTGTCTGTCAGCGAAGATCTCGTATGTCAGCGCCTTTTGTGGATCTGCACGTGGGTGCTGTTCTGAGACCCAGTCCTTGATGACTTTGACGGGCGATCATCCCTGCTCAGGACGTAGGTCGACCGTCCTTAGCTGGACACTAGAGTCCATCGCCAGATGCCAAAGGGCGATCGCCTTGGGAGTCGATCGCTAGGTACCTGATGGTGGTCTGATATCTTCGATTAGGCGAGCTAGCCAAAGTTTGACTGGAGTTAACTTGGTCGCTCGGCCTTATAGTCGATCGCCTGTCGGGATGAATAAATCTTGACACAACATCCTATAAAAAGGGGTTGGGCTGCAGTGTTAAGAACCTTATGCGATTTCATCGGAGAAGAAGAATATTGTCGAAGAGTTTTCTGAAGCTTTGACTGCCGATCGTCGATCGACCCAACCCTCGGTAAGAAACACTCTGTTTCTCCTCTTCTTGTCGAAAATGTCTGGAGTACCTTCATCATCTGTAATGGACACCGCCTCTGCCGCCGGAACTTCGACTGTCCAGAGAGGATCCTCTGCAGAATTCCATTTGGAGAGGGCCACCGAGGCTATCCGCGCCGCCATTGATCCCGCGGAAGTCGAGGAACTATTCAATGAAGCCGACGCCGCCAGGGAGGCGGCGGTTGAGCAAAAATGCTCGCAGATGGAGAAGGATTTGGCGATGAGGGTGTACTGAGAGCAGCATAGTGCTTTTGGCCAGGCCTATTTGGCCTTTGCTGAAATCATGGAGAGGTTGGCCGTTTTGTCACCTAAATTCGATTAGCGAGAGTACTCGATCGCTCATCCCTACCAATCTGCTAAGCGGTGGCTGTTTCGGGCTGTGCAGCGCTCTCCATGGTCCCTCGGCCAGATAAGGAGCTCGGCGACCAGGAAGGACCTGGGCGTCTGGAGGGCGAGGTATCATATCCCCTCAGATGTGGATCTTTGTGCGCCGGCCGAGAACGAACGAGCCGACCAACCTCCGGAGGGTATGGTCGCTGTGAATGAGGCAATCATGGAGGCTGGGCTGCGGTTCCCCCTATCTTTCGCCGTCTCCCATGTTGGGTACGGGATCGGATATTTGCGCCATTTGTGGAAGCGTAAATATAAGTGCGGAAAATAAGAGCACACACAGATTTATAGAGGTTCGGCTATAAACGAGCCTACGTCCTCTCACGGTATCTTTTTCTATATGATCAAGACAAAAACCTCTACGCCTCTCTTCTATCGGTCGAGGTATAACCGTTACAATCACGTCTTCTACTGGTCCGTGATAAACCACTCGTACTTGTATTTGCGTCGGTCCAAGTTAAACTGTTTTCCTTTTAGTAGGACAAGGAATTAACCTCTCTAGCTTTCTATGGGTACTAGATAAACCTCACGAAGATAGCGATTGCGATTCTAACAATGCCGGATCCTTGATCCTAATATCACCGAATCCAATCGTATCTTTTCTTTTATCGCTCGTGTATGATTTTGTGTATAACACTCAATCACTCAATGTAAGCTCAATATTACAACAACAGTAGTATCAATATGATTCTCAGATGTATGTCTCGTTTGCTTGAGTTGTTGTTCTTGATCAATACCACAAGCATGGTATTTATAGCCTCCATGAACAAACTAGCCGTTAGCTGCCTGTTCTTTCATTATGTACGCTATCTGATCTATATTACGTACGTAGGCTCCTTTACGTACATTAACTATGGCTGGTTACGTACGGTAGCATCTTCATAAAATAGTTCAGGGAGCTTCATCATTTTGATTACGTACGTTAACAATTTCTTCGTTACGTACATTAAGTCGTACATCACTACTGACGTCATATATCCGTTGCATGCTTTTCTGACTTTGACTCCTCCAACGTTCACTTGGTTTGAACTACATTACGTACGTTATATTACTTCCATTACGTACATAAGGCTGCTTCATTTACGTACGTTAATCATGCTGAGTTACGTACGTTAGGCTTGTGCAGAACACTATTTTCCAGGTTCGTTTTCTTCGATTCTTGGCTTCGCCTCTTCGTTGTTTTGTCTTGTTTAGCAACTTTAATCATCAAAACATTATTAATTTATGTATGGAACAAAATGTTCCAACAATTTCCTCCTTTTTGATGATTACAAAACAACATTTCGTCAAAGGGATTTACCTGCAAAAATATAAATATATGTATATGTGTACAGACCAAAGTTTTCGACTTTGTCCGTTCCGTTAGTTCTTCTCCCATTTATTTTTCAACTCCTTCTTTCTTTTCTCCTTTTCTTTTCTCACTTTTAATTTTCCATCGTCTTTTCGACGTCTCCTCATTTTTGTTCAACTCCTTCATTTTTCCAATTCTTTTTGTATGCTATTGATTTTCTTCGATTTTTCTCCCCCTTTCACGGTTAATCATATTTTTCGACTTATTTCTCCATTCTCCTATCTCCCTCTTTTCGTATTCATCAAAAAAATGCAATAAAATATCAATAAATAATGAAATATGCAAAAATAAATATAAGGGTATTAACTCCCTCTGAAAGTATTATCCGTTTTAAAAAATTACTCCCCCTGAGTAAAATACCAAAAATCAATGTTTGGGGATCCAATCTATAGTTGGTTTTTGTTTAGAAACGTAGACGATATTTGAAACGATTGTTACTTTAGGAACCCAAATTTTCTTAATTTTTATCGTCCGTCTCGGGCTTTTGCAACTTGAGATATGATGCCCGATTTTTAAACACTTTTCGCAATGGGGTATTTTGAAATTAACGGATTCATTTTTCAAACGAATTTTGAATCCTAACCCCTCTTTATTCAAAGTAAATTTTTGAACACCAAGCATTTGTTCAAATTTCTCGTTTCCGCACGAGAATTTCTTTGTCAAAGATTTAAGCTCGATTTGGATTTTAGCGAGATCATTCTTCAAAATATTTTCATTTTCAATACACTTTGAATGATCGATTTCAATAAATTTTCCCTTTTCGATAATTTTAGAATTTTCAATTTCCAAAGATTTAATTTTAGACTTAAGGGATTTTATTTCGGATAAAGCGTTTTGAAAATCCGTATGTAATAATTCAAATGCATCAAAAAGTTCATCACGGGAGGATGTACTTACTTGGCTTTCGACGTCGCTGTCGTCGAACGAACTCCGGGCCATGAGAGCGAGATTATTTTGATCGATAAATTCGTCGTCTTCGTCTTCATCGCTCCAAGTAGCCACGAGAACCGCCTTCTTGGGTTTAGTTCGGCAATACTTAGCGAAGTGGCCTGGTTTTCCACATAGTCGACAAGAGTTGTCGAATCTCTTCGTTTCGCTCGAGACATCCTTCTTCCTCCGGTTTAATAAGGTTTGGAATTTATTAATATTCTTGGCATAGTAAGCCGCTTCTTCGTCACTTTCTTCCACCGGGATTTCTTCTTTCTTTTTCAATATCTTAGACTTCATGGCTAATGATCGTTCCTTCGGCTTTGGCTTGACACTTCGTGATTTTAATACAATCTCATAATTGATTAGTGAACCAACAAGGGCACTAAATCGAGCGTGTTGAGATCTTTGGATTCCATAATTGCGGTCACGGTGCCGTCCCATTCGCTACGTAGTGATCGTAAAATTTTCTTGACTTTTTCACTACTAGATAATGGTTTACCGAACGAAGCAAGTCCATTTGTGATGACCGAGAATCGGTCGAGCATATTGGTGATGGACTCGTCACCTTTCATCATGAATAACTCGTAGTCATGGAGAAGCATATTGATCTTCGTATCCTTGACTTGAGTTGTCCCTTCGTGTGTGATTTCAAGAATTTTCCATATTTTTTTCGCACTTTCACACGACGAGATTCGATTGAACTCCTCGGGATTTAAGGCACAAAATAAAAGTTGGGTGGCCTTATAATTTAGATGGTCATTTTTCCAATCGGCATCGTCGTATTCTTCAAAAGATTTGAGCATACCGTCGGATTTGATAGGAACTTTTGGGCCGAGACAAATAATCTTCCAAATCTCTATAACGTAGGCACGAATAAAGATTGACATCTTTTTCTTCCATGTCAAATAATTTGAGCCATCGAAGAATGGTGGTCGGTTGAGAGCAAGGCCATCGACTGGAGAGAATTGAAACGCCATTTTTGGATCTTTTCTCCTCGGATGTTAAGCCGCGTATTGGAGTACTGCTCCGATACCAATTTTTGGGTACGGGATCGTATATTTACGCCGTTTGCGGAAGCGTAAATATAAGTGCGGAAAATAAGAGCACACACAGATTTATAGAGATTCGGCTATAAACGAGCCTACGTCCTCTCACGGTATCTTTTTCTATAGGATCAAGATAAAAACCTCTACGCCTCTCTTCTATCGGTTGAGGTATAACCGTTACAATCACGTCTTCTATTGGTCCGTGATAAACCACTCGTACTTGTCTTTGCGTCGGTCCAAGTTAAACTGTTTTCCTTTTAGTAGGACAAGGGATCAACCTCTCTAGCTTTCTATGGGTACTAGATAAACCTCACGAAGATAGCGATTGCAATTCTAACAATGTCGGATCCTTGATCCTAATTAGGGGTGTGCAGAAAAACCGAATCCGAAAAATCGAACCGAAAATCCGAAAATCTGATCCGAACCAGTCCGATCCGATGTCTTCGGATCGGATTTCGGATTAGAATTTTACAGATCCGAAAATTTTGGATCGGATCGGATTAAATCCACGGATTTTCGGATTAATCCGATTGATCCGAAATATATAAAAAAAAGAATTTTTTTATTATTTTTAGGTAAAACGCCAGAAAAAACTTCGGATCGATCGGATTAACCGCGGATTTTCGAATTCATCCGATCCATCCGAAATATATATATATATATAAAAAAATGAAATTTTTATTATTTTTGGATAATGATTTTTATTATTTTTATTAGTTTTTAAAATTTTCGGATTTTTCGGATTAAATCCGATCCGATCCGATCTGGATTCGGATTGATCCGAATCCGATCCGAACGATCGGTTCGGATTTTGGATTGAGCAAAAGGTGATCTGAAATTTCGGATCAATTCGAATTCGGATCGGATTGATCCGAATGCACACCCCTAATCCTAATAACACCGAATCCAATCGTATCTTTTCTTTTATCGCTCGTGTATGATTTTGTGTATAACACTCAATCACTCAATGTAAGCTCAATATTACAACAACAATAGTATCAATATGATTCTCAGATGTATGTCTCGTTTGCTTGAGTTGCTGTTCTTGATCAATACAATAAGCATGGTATTTATAGCCTCCATGAACAAACTAGCCGTTAGCTGCCTGTTCTTTCATTACGTACGCTATCTGATCTATATTACGTACGTAGGCTCGTTTACGTACGTTAACTATGGCTGGTTACGTACGTTAGCATCTTCATAAAACAGTTGAGGGAGCTTCGTCATTTTGATTACGTACGTTAACAATTTCTTCGTTACGTACGTTAAGCCGTACATCACTACTGACGTCATATATCCGTTGCATGCTTTTCTGACTTTGACTCCTCCAACGTTCACTTGTTTTGAACTACATTACGTACGTTATATTACTTCCATTACATGCGTAAGGCTGCTTCATTTACGTACGTTAATCATGCTGAGTTACGTACGTTAGGCTTGTGCAGAACACTATTTTCCAGCTTCATTTTCTTCGATTCTTGGCTTCGCCTCTCCGTTGTTTTGTTTTGTTTAGCAACTTTAATCATCAAAACATTATTAATTTATGTATGGAACAAAATGTTCCAACATCCCATTTGCTGGTTGCTTGGAACGTGGCGCCGCTCCTGTAACACCCCCAATCCGCTCAGGGATATTACACGCCGTAGAACCTTTCCTCAAGGATCTACCAGGCTGGTACGACATATGACAACTCAACCACTCCTTTCAGGCTAAAATGACTCAGTAGACCGATTTGGTCTTTCAACAAATACATACAACTCAAATACAACTCATGCCCACGCAGGGGTCAAAATACAACCACACCCGTACAACGGGAATATATAGCAGCGGAAAATAGAGTACAACTGAACCAATAAACGAAGTATGGTTCCTCATGTGATTAGTATCGATCATCTTTCATCATCCTTCATGCCGACCCTGTGTTATGCTCCAAAACCTGAATGCAAAAACAGACATCCACCCCCCGAATACTCGGGGGTTAGCAAAACTCCACTGTTTTGCTAGTGCAAGAACAAAGTGCAAATACGAGCCATACAATTCACATTCCACGAATAACAATAACCAGGAATCCTCAAAGATCCAAACAAAACGAAAAGTACTTCCCGAGGCAAGAGTTTGAGAAAGCATTTCAAAATCGAAATATCATAAATCAATGGAAGTAATTTATAAAACGGTTTAGAATGCCATCGAGAGTTTTAATAGAAAACAATTTAGGATTATCAAATCCTACTTTTCAAAATCCAAAAGACAAAAGGGGTCACCGCCCCAAAGGTTTACTTTCCGAAAAATGACATTAACCAAACCGTTGGGATTTTAGCCCCAAATCCGTAAAACGACTTTTACAAAACCATTGGGATTTTAGCCCCAAATCTCATTAACTCACAGTACACAAGAACGACCACAAGGTTCGTCTCCCAACATCAAAATCCACAAATAAAGGATTTAAAACATAAACAACAAAATACTCTAGAGCCATCCGAGCCAAGTAGGCCAAACGAACAACTTACCTCTTACACACTTAGTCAATGCATGCAAATGAAAACCGTTCAAAAGTACTCATTTCCGGAAATGCCATAATCAAATCACGTTTGCAAAATGCACCACAATTAACCGTCGATCCACGTCTCTGTGGACCCCTACCGAGACCCCGTCGGATCTAACCCGTAGTGGTTAAAAGCAAGCTCATCGATCCACGTCTCTGTGGACCCCTACCGAGACCCCGTCGGATCTAACCCATAGTGAGCATACACACACACACACGTTACTCATGCAATACTAATATGCTAAGAATGTAAGTTCATTAAGAATACTCACTAGAGATGGCCATTAACTCGACACCATTATCAAACTCTTCAAAGACACCACAACAATGATTAAATACGGAATACACGATCCCATAACTTTAAACACAGGAGTATCATCATCAAAGACTTCAACGTTCAAAATAATCAAATCATAATCAATTCCCAAAACACAACGTTCACAAAACACACACGCGTTTTTGAAAGAGAGCCTTTAACGAGGCCAAACCGAAATCTTTTGGAAATTCATTTCAAATAACCAAACAAACATATCAAGACGACCACCGATCATCATATCCATAAAACGAGAAAAGTATGGGCAAGGTACTTGCCTCGAATAACCACAACGCGAAGAATCGGCCGAAGTAGGTTGGCACAAACCGACTACGAACTCGCCGACTCCACCGAACGACAATCCACAACAATGAACTACGAACGAAAACAATAACAATGAAAATGAATTCCAAAGTACGACCCAAAGCCGTTGAATTCAAAGAACAAATGACGAAGGTTCAAGGATTTCCCCCAAAACGGCCAAGAACACGATTCGTCCCGTCAAAACCCGAAAACGGAATTCCAAGTTGAAATATGGATATACAATCCATAGAATATGTTTAACAACATCATTTAACCATAATCGATCCATCGAAAACGGATGAAAAACGAGATCGGGGACAAATCCCCCAAAAAGTCAATTCGAAGGAAATCAAGAAATATACTTCGATTCGACGAAGAACAATGGATTAAATGATGTTAAACACAACAATACTACCAAGATTAATCATACCCATCATGAATTAATCAACAACACGGAACGAATCGGACGAAAATGCAAAAATCCCCAAATTCACGAAATTAGGGTTCTAAGGAAGATTACCTTGATTCGCTGGATCAAAGGATGATAACGGACGATTGATTGATGTTATGGACTCAAGAACTTCATGGATTTGTTGTTAAACAACATGGCTTCGTCACCCATGAATCGCCATCCGCGGACGGAGAAGGAAGGAAGTGAAAAACGAAATGAAATGTGACTGCTCAGCCACATTTATACTGGGCCGGACTAGCGCGCGCTAGGCTGCCGAGCTAGCGTGCGCTATCGGCCCAGGCCGCGATCCAGTGGCCTCACTGCCCTACTGACTCGGCCAGGTAGCGTGCGCAGCCTTCCGGCCATGGTGTGCGCTACCTGCCGGCCGTAGCGTACGCAGCGCCCGACAGTAGCGTGCGCTACCTGCCGAGCATGACCGATTCCAGAACCCCCAGGACTCCACTGCCCAGACCCGATAGCGTGCGTTAGGTCGTCCGGTAGCGTGCGCTACACCTGCCGGTTAGCGTGCGCTACGCCGGTTCCTGCCGCACTCGTCCGGCCGGTGCCCGCAATCGGCGATCCCAACCGTCCGGCCGATCCATGGCCGTCGAGGCTCGGCGACCCGATTTCCGAAACGCAGAACGAACACGGCGAAAAGTTCGCGACGACAAAGAACGACCGAAATGAAAACATAATACCATAATTAATCATACGCGACCAAGAAATGGGTCGAGACAACAATTACAGATACGGATACCCGTAACTTTCAAGAAATTACAAAATGGCCCAAAACGCCCGGAAATCACGATACGTGATCGAATAACCAAACCGAAGTTCACAACACGTCTAACAAAGTTAAACGGACTTGCGGGAAACTCGAAACAGTAGTTTCGGACGAGATTCGCAAGAATCGAACTCAAGTGCGGAAAAGTCGCTAAAAAGCACGGAACTCAACAAAACGACACCGAAACGAACTCGGATGTCAAAAAGTGTAGAATTAATCATTCTCAGAATGACGAAACGGTCATGAGCGGGTTGTCAAAACGGACTCCGACCGAAAAAAGAAATTTACCGAAAATCGAAAATTGCGGATATTACATTCTACCCTCCTTAAAAGAAGTTTCGTCCCGAAACTTAAAACAAGTAGGGAGAAAAATATTCCACCAGGAAAAACTCAACGAGATACACAAGAATGCGTAACTAACGCCCAACGGCGAAATGTTACACACAACGCAAAGGAATATACGGCGTGAAAACACGCTCCACGGCGACCAACACAACGTCGCCGTTAGGGATATAATAAAACCAACAAGTGACAAGCGTCATCAAATGGATAATATAGCCAAGTCAATTAACCGACAATCACAAAACACAACGAACGAAAATCAATATGATTGACCAACCCAACGGTACATCAATCAAAACGCGAGTCAACCGCTGAACAAACACGGAATCCCACCGCCTAAGGGCTGGAAGATCGAAAACGAAACTAATTTCCCGAACTGAAGGGAATTACGAAGGAGCCTGAATATTCACCAATCACGGAACGAGGTCAATAAAAACCGAACAATCAAACGATCAAACCACAACGATCGAGACAACAAAAATCGAAGAATCATGTTCGAATCACGAAGAACAATAAAGTTCAAACAACAACTCCCAGGATGATCTGGTGAGAACTACAAGACATGCATTCCCATAAGATCCACAGGAAAGGGAATAGCGATTGAAAAGTCACAACGACAAACGAGTTATTCCGGAATGATACCACACTCATTCGATAAACAAAAACAAGGGGCAGGACAAGCTCAGAAATGTCAAAGAACATAAATGAGTCGACAGAGTCGAAAACATAAGAGTTCCAAATCCGATCCACTTCGAATAAAAGAACTAGTAGAACCAAATGATGTTACTTCCGAACAAGGTTCACAAGAATCGAACCGAACTCGAAACAACGATAACCAGATCGACTCAAAACAAGATCACAGCTCGTTCGTATGATGAAACTGAAATACCGAATAAGTTCATAAAGTATCAACGAACATGAGAGAATCGATAGACTGGAGAAAGAGAAAATACCGAAGTCAAAATAGTACGGGCATTACCTCCGACCTCGTCCACGAAATTCACAAAAACGGGAGCAACGTAACAAGACATTAAACAATCGACACATAACGGAACGATCACCGATGCACACGGTCATACCATACCAAGCTCTAACAGCTCGCACATACGCGACAACGCAGAAATCGCCACGAGGCGACAACATTCAATACCAACATTCCGCCTCTCACAGGGGGCTAGCACAACCAATGTGTGGAAAGCGACTCAACGCTCACACCGCCAATTCGATCATACTCGGGAGAAAGTATCAAAATGACAACGCGAACATCATACATACATACCTGATCGCTGGAATTCGCGTAGTATGGTTTTCAAATCCGATCAATTTTAAAATTTGTAAAACCTCGGAGTATTTCCAAGGTGTCGAACCCAAGGGAATTGATGTGTCGAAAATAAAGGAAGTAACTCTACTCAAAATTTGACTGCTATTTAGGATTCCGAAAATTTTGTTTGTTACTAATTATCTAACTCAAAAATCGAAAAATAAAAATTAAATAAAAGATGAATTATCTAAATTAAGCAAATAAACAAATTAGCAAGATAAATCACAAGTCGAAAGGTAATTGATCCTAGGGTAGTATCATCTAATTGAGTTCACACAATTCGTTCACTTGATTCCTTTTCCCCAAATTTTAATTCAATCCTAGAAATAATCACTCAGCCGATCTAGAATTCCGATCAAGGCAACCTAGAAAGATAGTTAATTAAAACCCTTTTCCCCGCCAGGGCTCAAAGGATTGAAATCACTTAAAAAGCACCAACTTATTTATCTATGATTTATCTTTCTCCGCTAGGTCTCAAGATAAAATCATATTGTGTATCAAGTATTTCCACTAATCAATTACTCCTTCCGGACAAAATTAATTAGCTAACATGCATCAATTAAGGGCCCTTTAATCTAACATGAGATTTAACACAACTTGAACACAACCCTAGGATGAAAGGTCAAAAGGTAATCAAAGGAATATCATGTGAACATCAATTAAAATTACTAACCCTAGAATCAATCAAAGGAATTAGCCAGACATAATTGAAATTAGACAAGAAATAGATGAAGAATGCATATTATTAATATGAAAAGAGAGATTACAACCCTTATGGATGAACTCCGAGTCTTCAATCTCCCAAAAACAATAATAATTCTCCTCCAAAAAGTTCTTGCATCAAAGAAATTAATCTTGCTAAGAAGTGTAAAAATCTGCTTAATATGATAAAAGAGTGATAAAGGCTGATGGAAGATAGATAAAAGATGATGAAACTAGGTCTAAAAACAGGTTTATATAGCCTAAGGGGTTAAAATCCCGATTAGCCCTAATCTAGGAAATAAATAATATCCAAAAGAGTCAAAATCCGTCCAAAAACGAGAGCCACGGGAAGCCTTTCGGCTGGCCTATCGGCCGATAGGTCAGCCGATAGGTGGTTCGCCGATTTCTTCACTCGATAGGCGGAGCTCCTTTGGACGGCCCTATCGGCCGATAGTGGCCGATAGGGTCTTCTCGCTTGGCGCAAAAATCCGTTTCTTCGTCCGTTTGACTCGACTCTCGGTCCTTTGTCTCGTTTTGGGTCCTTTTGGCTCTAAAAACCTGCAAACACACTAAAACCAACCCAAACGCGTAATACGGCTCGACTAATCATAAATAAGCCAAATACGAGCACATTAATCACGAAACGAGATAAAAACCTAGTATAAAATCCTAGAAATAAGTGGTAAAATTACCACTTATCAAACCCCCCCAAACTTAAGCCTTGTTCGTCCCGAACAACAAAAAGAAAAGAAAAAGAAAATCGTGAATCATCGTGCAACTCATAGTGTTCAACCTAATCAATACTACCCTGTAATTCTCTCTAAATAATCCGAGTGTCGTAAAAGCGAGCTGCACTCAGAATAATGATTCCGCAAAGTAGTCAAGTTCAGTCCTAATCATTCGTTCATGAAGAAAATCCAGCTCAAAGATTAACAAAACGTGAGTCAAATCGACCGTCAATATGAAAGGCTAAAATAAACAAGCTAGTTCGTCCCGTTACACAGTCTAAAATAAACAAGCTAGTTTTTCACGAGTTTCATACCAAATAAACCTCGGTCAGTATTCCCTTATATATATGTTCACGAATTTAATTCGAGTTGACCACTAGGTTAGGATCTCGGGATGTTTCATCGGGGTAATCCTAGGGTGGAACTTCCATTCTCATGTATTAGGAAACCGTTTGACGTAAAAGACACTCATGGGGCACATGGATGCTTCTAGTTACTAAGTTCCCGTCTACAGCGGAGAAACAACTCGAATATATAATTTCCGCATGTCCGAATCAAGGTCGCCGTTTTACGCGAGAGTAAACAATGGTCACGCGAATACCCCTGTTACTAGGTTCCCTATCATTGGCACATGTGAAATATCTAAATCACTAGTCTAATCGTAGTCGTGCTTTACGCGAGGGTAAACAACGGGTCACGCGAATGCCCCGGTTACTAGACTTCCCTTCATAGAACAACATTATCTCAACTTTTGGGAGAAACCGGCCGACACTAAACTCAATCTAAGTGCCAACACGATTGACGAAACAAAGACGACTCACTATCCTAAGATGTAACCAAAACGTATTGACGGTGATTTTAAAACAAGTATGTATCGTCTCTTATCCGCCAAGACCTCTACAATCACGAAAAATTTTGGACCTAAATAAATACTATGCAAAACGAAATAATCGACTACAACTCGACTAAAACTCGACCGTTTCTTCAGAGAGAAAACAAGGTCGTAACATCGGTATCACACAATTAGAAGCACGAAAAATTCACTAATAAGGAAAAACTAAAGACAAGCAAGGCTATCTAAAAACAAACAACGAAAAGCAAATAAAAGCATACGAAATCTAATCTAAAAAAAAAAACTACTACGACCTAACGAAAAAAATAGAAACTAGCAAACACACCAAACGAAAATGAACATAAAAATCTAAAAAAAAAACTAAGCAACAAAAAGCCAAAACCACGCAACACCAAAATGATAAGCACAAATAAACACAACGGGCACCAACACAAGCAAATAAAGATACAAGGCAAACACGGTACTCACACGTAAAGAAATTAACAAAGCCGCACTTCTTCCCCCCCCCCAAACTTATTTCACATCCCAAAGGAGGAATAAGTTTGAAAAGAGAAAGGAGTGGCTTTGTTAATGGAGTACCTGATCACTGTGGCGGAAATGGCGGGTTTGTCGGCGAGCTCGTAGTGTATACTGGGCCGGGTATGTCCTATCGGCCAGGCCTATCGGCCGATAGGCTGGGCCGATAGGAACTTCTGTCTCATACCATGCTCATATCGGGCGGGATATCGGTCGATGTGGAATTCCTGTCGACCACTGCTTGCAACAATAAAATTTTTTTATTTTCCTCAGCCTATCGGCCGGGCCTATCGGCCGATATGCTCGCCCGATAGGATTTTCTGTCTCAAAAAATTTTCCAGCTTTTTCTCTTTCGCATAATTGGTCCCGTTTTTGCTTGGGTATGGCGATTAAAGACCTGCGAGTATTTAAAACTCGGCGTGCATGGATTAGAGCTTAACAAAAACTAGCAAAGCTACTACGAAACTAGAAACTGCAAAAATCACGCAAACGAAAAATCGAAAATAAATGAATAAAACGAACTAATATACATACATATGTTGGGTTACCTCCCAACAAGTGCTACGTTTAACGTCTTTAGCTAGACGATACCTCATTCAACCTGGATCTTCAGTGACAACTCCCCCTTGAACGGGTTTGTTGATATCAAGATAGCACACGCTCCTCTCATTAGGTCGAGACTCGTTCGCCTCCAACATTCGAACATACTCCGGCAAATCCTCGGAAATTTCATCAACCTCAGAATGTGAGTAAATGGAGTGTGAAATACAATGCTCCAACAAGTCGGTCGGGGGCGGCATAATAGACTCAATTTCAAAACATTCCTCGGGCGCATCGTCGGGCTTCTTCATCGCGTCATAGATGGAAATTTTCAGATTTTGATCGTTAACCCGGAAAGTAAGATCGCCCTCCTGGACGTCTATAAGTGCTCTCCCCGTTGCTAGAAACGGTCTCCCAAAGATCAATGGTTGATTTTCGTCCTCGGGCATATCAAGAACTACGAAATCGTAGGAAGACCAAGTGTTGGACTCTAACGAGCACATCCTCCACAATTCCCCTCGGATAAGTGATCGACCGGTCCGCCATGAGTAGAGAAATGGTAGTCGGCTTCATCTCCCCAATCTTCAACCTCTTAAAGATGGATAGAGGCATAAGATTGATGCTTGCCCCGAGATCACACAACCCATTACGGAACGTTTGGTCGCCAATCATGCATGTCAAAGTAAAACGTCCCGGATCCTTCTGCTTGAGTGGGAGCTTGTTTTGAATGATAGCGCTACACTCCTCTGTCATATTTATTGTTTCAAACTTCCTCAACTTCCTCTTGCTTGCCACAGCGTCTTTCAAGAATTTCACGTACCCCGGCATGTCTCTCAAAGCATCTAGAAGTGGAATGTTGATATTCACCTTTTGAAACATGTCGATAAATCGTTGAAGCTTTTCATCATGTCTCGACTTGGCCAAACGCTGTGGAAATGGAGCTTTTTCCTCAAAATCATTCACTTTCGAACCTCCAGGGACCTTTCGGCCGATAGGTGGGTCGATAGGCTTCACTGCCGGCATGCTGTGTGGGTATCGGTTGGGCCTATCGGCCGATAGGCTACCCGATAGGTTCTGCTGTATTCCATCTTCTTTCTCGTTTTCTGCTCCCGTTTCTAGTACATCTTTGTTTCCAGGTTTCTCAACTTCAGCCCCATGATTACTGTACCTCGTTCCACTCCGAAGCTCGATTGCGTTGCATTGTTGCGTCTTCGGGTTGGTCTCGGTGCTGCTCGGAAAATGCCCCGGCTTATGAAATCCGGCTTGGGCGTTCGCCATTTGACTCATTTGGGTCTCCACCATCGACATCTGCTTTGTCAAGGCTATCACCGAGTTTCCAATAGATGTCACACTATGCTCGAGAGCCCCGAACCTCTTGTCTACTTTATAAATAAACTCTTTTTGACTCGCCTCCAACCGTTCCAACATCTCTTCCATAGGTGTCTTAGCAATCGGCTCTTGAATAACCCCATTTTTCACGTTAAATCCCGGTGGTGGCTGGAGAGCATTGTTCGGATTGGCATAGGAGAAATTAGGGTGGTTTCGATTGTTCGGATAAGAGTTCCCCCAATTTCCCCCTTGCCGGAAGTTTCCTCCTTGCATGTAGTTCACATCCTCCTTAACTGCAATAGGCTCGTTTAGCTCCTCAAAAACTGAATTGACTCCCAAAGTATTCTTTCTTAGCATCTCAAGCTCTTTTTGTTGTTTTTCAAATTTCGCCTTCAAATCACCGTAGGCGTCCTCGTCACCGGATGGAACCTTTCTTCTCGTCATCTTCCTATCGGTCACCTCCTCGTAATCATTGTTTACCGCTAGCTCAATGAGATTTTTGGCCTCTTCATAATCGTTAGCTAGAAATCCCCCTTTCGATGAGTAGTCCAACTCTCTTCTAGCCTTCCTCGTCAAACCCCGATAAAACCGAATATAGATCTCCTCTTTGTCAATTCCATGCTGTGGGCATTTGCGAAGTAGCTTCTTGAATCGGATCCATGCCTCGTATAAATATTCATCCTCATATTGCTCGAATTGCAAGATATCGTTGATTTGTTTTTGCACCTTCGAGGGAGGATAGAACTGTGCTAAGAACAACCGGGTCATCTCTCTCCAAGTACCAATTTCCTTCCGATCTAGGCTCTTGTACCAATCTAGCGCATCGTCTTCTAAGGAGAATCGGAATAGGCGGAGCTTAATGACATCCGGAGGCACTCCGTTTTGCTTGATGGTGGCACATATGTCCAAAAACGACTCAAGGTGAGCGTTTGGATCTTCATTCACTCCCCCTCCGTATGTTTGAGACTTCACTGTAGCAATGAGGGACGGCTTAAGCTCGAAGTTGTTGGCATCAATCTTTCCCCAACCTCCCTCTTGATAATCGTCCAGCTTAGGTCGAAAGCGGGCATTCAAAGGGATCTTCTCGGGACGAGCGAGTTCTCGTGGTGGGTCAACAATGCCGGCCATGCTATCAACGAAAGGTATAGTAATAGTCTCGGTTCTCGCTTCTTGCTTCTTCCTCCTCAAAGACTTCTCGATTTCCGGGTCCAAAGGAAATAAGTCCTTTCCTTGGGATCTCGTGATCATGCACCGCCTACAAGGAAAAGAAAACAAGATGTGAGGAGACGAGATCGAATATTAATAATAAAAGTAAACTACCTAAGGTAACAATCTCTTCTTTTCGAATTATTCCCTTAAATTTTCTATCAACTCCCCGGCAACGGCGCCAAAAATTGATCGCTTAAATTCGCGTAGTATGGTTTTCAAATCCGATCAATTTTAAAATTTGTAAAACCTCGGAGTATTTCCAAGGTGTCGAACCCAAGGGAATTGATGTGTCGAAAATAAAGGAAGTAACTCTACTCAAAATTTGACTGCTATTTAGGATTCCGAAAATTTTGTTTGTTACTAATTATCTAACTCAAAAATCGAAAAATAAAAATTAAATAAAAGATGAATTATCTAAATTAAGCAAATAAACAAATTAGCAAGATAAATCACAAGTCGAAAGGTAATTGATCCTAGGGTAGTATCATCTAATTGAGTTCACACAATTCGTTCACTTGATTCCTTTTCCCCAAATTTTAATTCAATCCTAGAAATAATCACTCACCGATCTAGAATTCGATCAAGGCAACCTAGAAAGATAGTTAATTAAAACCCTTTTCCCGCTGTGGCTCAAAGGATTGAAATCACTTAAAAGCACCAACTTATTTATCTATGATTTATCTTTCTCCGCTAGGTCTCAAGATAAAATCATATTGTGTATCAAGTATTTCCACTAATCAATTACTCCTTCCGGACAAAATTAATTAGCTAACATGCATCAATTAAGGGCCCTTTAATCTAACATGAGATTTAACACAACTTGAACACAACCCTAGGATGAAAGGTCAAAAGGTAATCAAAGGAATATCATGTGAACATCAATTAAAATTACTAACCCTAGAATCAATCAAAGGAATTAGCCAGACATAATTGAAATTAGACAAGAAATAGATGAAGAATGCATATTATTAATATGAAAAGAGAGATTACAACCCTTATGGATGAACTCCGAGTCTTCAATCTCCCAAAAACAATAATAATTCTCCTCCAAAAAGTTCTTGCATCAAAGAAATTAATCTTGCTAAGAAGTGTAAAAATCTGCTTAATATGATAAAAGAGTGATAAAGGCTGATGGAAGATAGATAAAAGATGATGAAACTAGGTCTAAAAACAGGTTTATATAGCCTAAGGGGTTAAAATCCCGATTAGCCCTAATCTAGGAAATAAATAATATCCAAAAGAGTCAAAATCCGTCAAAAACCAGAGCATTTGGGAAGCCTCGGCTGGCCTATCGGCCGATAGGCTGGCCGATAGGTGGTTCGTCGATTTCTTCACTCGATAGGCAGGAGATCCTTTCGGACGGCCCTATCGGCCGATAGGCTGGCCGATAGGGTCTTCTGTTTGGCGCAAAAATCCGTTTCTTCGTCCGTTTGACTCGACTCTCGGTCCTTTGTCTCGTTTTGGGTCCTTTTGGCTCTAAAAACCTGCAAACACACTAAAACCAACCCAAACGCGTAATACGGCTCGACTAATCATAAATAAGCCAAATACGAGCACATTAATCACGAAACGAGATAAAAACCTAGTATAAAATCCTAGAAATAAGTGGTAAAATTACCACTTATCAATACCCAGCCCTCAAACGGGAATGGATAGGTTTTAAAAACGAAAACCTCATTTTGAAAATAATTTAGAAGAACACCGGTTGATCTTGAGTATCACCTTTCAAAAAGTACAAACGTGAAACATCGTTATCGAGACATTGGAGAACCATTTCGCATTTGATAAAAATGAGGACACTTTCTCTTAGTGAAAACTTTCAGAATAGTCGACCCTCGGGTCTAAATAAAAGTGTTTCTAAAACATTGAAAATATCTCAAAGCATTTTGGTCCTCGAAGTAGAAAATTTTTGAAATATATTGTGGCACCTTGGATGTACCACAAGAAAATAACTCATTTGAAAAGTATGTCTCGAAATTTATTTTTCTAAGATATTCAAGGTTTTCAAAAATCCAATAATCCAGAATGCCCAAAACTCACACATATCGACGTTCACTAAAACAACTCCTAGTACACGCATCAAAACATTTAAAATCAAGACAATACATGTCTTTAAACGGAAATAAACGATAAAATACCACATTCAGAACAAAACCACTGACCCCATTCGAGGCCTCTAAAGACCCTCCCGCACTGGCTAGTGAACAAGTCGAACGTGTATAAGCACAAAGCTCCCACAATAGAACTTGTAAAACGTGCAAATCGATTCGAAAATCATCAACAACGGACAAAAACAACAATAAAAAGACATCACAAGCGACGACACTCCTCTTATAAATCAAATACGAGAGTCGACTAAATACATATCGTGAAATCAAAATTCACATAAGGATTCCACCACTTAGCAAATAATCATAAAAATAGCTCGTGTCACACGAGGCACAACACAAAGAAGGGAGACTTACTTCCACAGGTCGCACGAAGATGATGATCGCCCCACGATACTAATCACGACCAACAAACTCAAACGACGTGTCGCGACACGACTCAGTCAGATAAAATCCGACGAAACAAGACTCAAACAACACGACTTGACCCGACAGCCTAGGTTTTCCTCAACCTAAGCTCCAATACCATTTATGTAACACCCCCAATCCGCTCAGGGATATTACACGCCGTAGAACCTTTCCTCAAGGATCTACCAGGCTGGTACGACATATGACAACTCAACCACGCCTTTCAGGCTAAAATGACTCAGTAGACCAATTTGGTCTTTCAACAAATACATACAACTCAAATACAACTCATGCCCACGCAGGGGTCAAAATACAACCACACCCGTACAACGGGAATATATAGCAGCGGAAAATAGAGTACAACTGAACCAATAAACGAAGTACGGTTCCTCATGTGATTAGTATCGATCATCTTTCATCATCCTTCGTGCCGACCCTGTGTTATGCTCCAAAACCTGAATGCAAAAACAGACATCCACCCCCCGAATACTCGGGGGTTAGCAAAACTCCACTGTTTTGCTAGTGCAAGAACAAAGTGCAAATACGAGCCATACAATTCACATTCCACGAATAACAATAACCAGGAATCCTCAAAGATCCAAACGAAACGAAAAGTACTTCCCGAGGCAAGAGTTTGAGAAAGCATTTCAAAATCGAAATATCATAAATCAATGAAAGTAATTTATAAAACGGTTTAGAATGCCATCGAGAGTTTTAATAGAAAACAATTTAGGATTATCAAATCCTACTTTTCAAAATCCAAAAGACAAAAGGGGTCACCGCCCCAAAGGTTTACTTTCCGAAAAATGACATTAACCAAACCGTTGGGATTTTAGCCCCAAATCCAGAAACGACTTTTACAAAACCATTGGGATTTTAGCCCCAAATCTCATTAACTCACAGTACACAAGAACGACCACAAGGTTCGTCTCCCAACATCAAAATCCACAAATAAAGGATTTAAAACATAAACAACAAAATACTCTAGAGCCATCCTAGCCAAGTAGGCCAAACGAACAACTTACCTCTTACACACTTAGTCAATGCATGCAAATGAAAACCGTTCAAAAGTACTCATTTCCGGAAATGCCATAATCAAATCACGTTTGCAAAATGCACCAACCGCCGATCCACGTCTCTGTGGACCCCTACCGAGACCCCGTCGGATCTAACCCGTAGTGGTTAAAAGCAAGCTCGTCGATCCACGTCTCTGTGGACCCCTACCGAGACCCCGTCGGATCTAACCCGTAGTGAGCATACACACACACACGTTACTCATTCAATACTAATATGCTAAGAATGTAAGTTCATTAAGAATACTCACTAGAGATGGCCATTAACTCGACACCATTATCAAACTCTTCAAAAACACCACAACAATGATTAAATACGGAATACACGATCCCATAACTTTAAACACATGAGTATCATCATCAAAGACTTCAACGTTCAAAATAATCAAATCATAATCAATTTCCAAAACACAACGTTCACAAAACACACACGCGTTTTTGAAAGAGAGCCTTTAACGAGGCCAAACCGAAATCTTTTGGAAATTTATTTCAAATAACCAAACAAACATATCAAGACGACTACCGATCATCATATCCATAAAACGAGAAAAGTATGGGCAAGGTACTTGCCTCGAATAACCACAACGCGGAGAATCGGCCGAAGTAGGTTGGCACGAACCGACTACGAACTCGCCGACTCCACCGAACGACAATCCACAACAATGAACTACGAACGAAAACAATAACAATGAAAATGAATTCCAAAGTACGACCCAAAGCCGTTGAATTCAAAGAACAAATGACGAAGGTTCAAGGATTTCCCCCAAAACGGCCAAGAACACGATTCGTCCCACAAACCCAAACGGAATTCCAAGTTGAAATATGGATATACAATCCATAGAATATGTTTAACAACATCATTTAACCATAATCGATCCATCGAAAACGGATGAAAAACGAGATCGGGGACAAATCCCCCAAAAAGTCAATTCGAAGGAAATCAAGAAATATACTTCGATTCGACGAAGAACAATGGATTAAATGATGTTAAACACAACAATACTACCAAGATTAATCATACCCATCATGAATTAATCAACAACACGGAACAAATCGGACGAAAATGCAATAATCCCCAAATTCACGAAATTAGGGTTCTAAGGAAGATTACCTTGATTCGCTGGATCAAAGGATGATAACGGACGATTGATTGATGTTATGGACTCAAGAACTTCATGGATTTGTTGTTAAACAACATGGCTTCGTCACCCATAAATCGCCATCCGCGGACGGAGAAGGAAGGAAGTGAAAAACGAAATGAAATGTGACTGCTCAGCCACATTTATACTGGGCCGGACTAGCGCGCGCTAGGCTGCCGAGCTAGCGTGCGCTATCGGCCCTGTGCCGCGATCCGATGGCCTCAACGCCCTACCGACTCGGCCAGAAGCGTGCGCAGCCTTTTCCGGCCGTGGCGTGCGCTACTGCCGGCCGTCAGACGCATCGCCCGACAAAGAGCGTGCGCTACCCGCCGAGCATGACCGATTCGTAACCCCCTGTGACTCCACCGCCTGCACTGATGGCGTGCGTTAGGTCGCCCAGAAGCGTGCGCTACACTGCGGTTAGCGCGCAGCCTTTCCGGCCAGAAGCGTGCACTACGCGGTTCTCGCGCACCTGGCCCGGCCGGTGCCTGCAATCGTCCGGCGATCCGCAACCGTCCGTCCGGCCCCCGCAACTGCTGTGGCTCGACCCGATTTCGAAAACGCACTAACGAACACGAAAAGTTCGCGGACGACATCAACGACCCGAAATGAAAACATAATACCATAATTAATCATACGCGACTAAGAAATGGGTCGAGACAACAATTACAGATACGGATACCCGTAACTTTCAAGAAATTACAAAATGGCCCAAAACGCCCAGAAATCACGATACGTGATCGAATAACCAAACCGAAGTTCACAACACGTCTAACAAAGTTAAACGGACTTATGGAAACTCAAACAAATAGCTGACGAGATTCGCAAGAATCGAACTCAAGTGCGGAAAAGTCGCTAAAAAGCACGGAACTCAACAAAACGACACCGAAACGAACTCGGATGTCAAAAAGTGTAGAATTAATCATTCTCAGAATGACGAAACGGTCATAAGAGAGTCGTCAAAACGGACTCCGACCGAAAAAAAGAAATTTACCGAAAATCGAAAATTGCGGATATTACAGCTCCAGCTAACGCCGAATGCCTGGCTCCAGATCGTCTGTGCCCTCACCTTGTTCGGCGGTCACCGACTGTACCGCCTTCCTTCGCCATTAGAGATGAACCACTTTTTCAAGCTGATGGTTCAGAAGGGGTCGGTCGGAGGCTATCATATCCAAGGTCGTTCTGGTCGAGTGATCCTTGGAGTCCCGAACAAGGTGCGGGCGATCTGGCGAAGTGGTTCTGGGTCGCCGGTGCTTGGAAGGCCTCAACGAGTGACAATCCTACGGGCGAGCTGGACATTCCCACATGCTTTCGGGAGAGGAATCTTTGTAAGGGTTTTGACTCTCCCTTTGTTTGGATATTTTCTGAACTGATCTAATTTGGTTTTCATTTTATAGGTTTCCATATTC
This sequence comes from Orobanche coerulescens, assembly GCA_033398695.1. Lineage (NCBI taxonomy): Eukaryota > Viridiplantae > Streptophyta > Magnoliopsida > Lamiales > Orobanchaceae > Orobanche > Orobanche coerulescens. The sequence continues at coordinate 54,237,378 of CM065805.1, read as the reverse complement.
CTTCGGTCGACGAGCTACCTTTCGATTTTCTGGTCATCTGGGAGCGGATACGAAGTCTGCCGGACGACGACTTAGACGCTCGCTGGATTAACAAGGAGAACCGTTGGTTGTCTGCTCAGTTATTCTATTTTCCGCGACATCTTTCGGTTCCAGGTATGAAATTCTACGATGTCCATTGCTCGACGATCGTCCTGCTTTAGAGAATGTGTCTAACCATTGTTTGATTGTTTCTTTATTGCAGAGGTCCGCTTCCCTCGCTTTTTGGAGCCTCCACCGGAGATAGCCATGTCGAACCCCGGAGTTCTGAGCCATCAGCGCCAGAAGAAGTCGTCTTGAGTTCTTCCGGTGGCGCTACCTCTTATTCCGGAGGTGAGGCCTAATGTAGAGCCGATCATAGCGGAGGAGGAGGTTCGGGAGGAGGGACTCTAGTCGAACCACAAACGGCAGAGGTCGGGGGAACCTCCAGTCTCTGCTCCTGCTGGTGAGGTGCCGATCGCCGCGCCTCCACTCACCGCGGTCCCCCCGGTGGATGAGCCTACACCTTCTTCGGCTTTCTTGTAAAAGATAGCGATCGCCGAGGCCGAGACCCCTCGCGGGAAACCGTACTTTGGTCGCGACCCCGAGAAAGCCGAGAGATAAACTTTGTTTGTTTGTTGAGTTTCGTCACTTGCATGGGAGATGTGCTAACTTTTTGTGTTTGATGCAGGATCCGCAGCACTAACCCAGCTTGCCCGCCGCTGGTGTTGGATTTACTCGTGAGCCAATCTCCTCGCGCGGCCTGCGATGTCCCACTATATGTCAGCCGGGCTGTTTCTGCTTTGCCGAAGGCCTGGACGACCGACTTGGATGCAATCGCCCGCCAGCGATCTGGGAACACGATGCAGGCTGCTTTCGCTCTCTCCCTCCAAGCGGCGATGATGGCTGCCCAGACTCTGAAGGAATTCGAGGGGCGTCCTTCTACTTCTCGTCTGCAGGCGAACCTTGAGGCCGCTCGGAAAGAGAACTCCGAGTTCGCCGACAGGATTGTAACTATGGAGGACTCCTTGGATGCAGCTAAACGGGTGAGTCAGGATCTTGAGCTGGCGAGACAGAATTATGAGCGAGCCCGGGCGACGGTCGACCGACTTCGGGATCAGATGACAGATGCCTGTCGGTCGCACGCGGCCGCTCAGAAGGAGGCTAATCAGCTGAAGGTGACTGTCGCTCGGCTGACTAGCGAGCTGGCGTCGTCGAGGGAAGAGACGACCGCTAAAGAGTCTGAGCTTCAGGGTGCGCAACAGGCTGTTGCGGAGTTGAAAGGGAAGCTGGAGGCGACTGAGGCCGATCCCTTTCTCAACGTGGAGTTCGTCAGCGAGTTTGCCTATTATATGGCGTTCTCTGACTCGCTCCGTGCTGCTAAGAAGGGAGGGCTGGAGGTCGGCCCTCTTGCTGAAAACTTCAAGGCATACGCGCTGGAGCACCCTCTTCATACTGCCTTCCCTGTGCCGATCTTGGATCTCTCAGAAATCGGCGTGGACCTAAGCTGGTACCCGACTCCCGGAAATCTTGTTCATCCAAATGCCCCGGAGGACGGGGAGGCAGCTCCGGAAGCTGGCGAAGGGTCGCGGGCCGATCCGGTGGTTGAAGGCAAAGGCCAGGCAGGGGCATCCTGAGGCTCTACGACATTCTTTTGTTTTTGCTTTTACCTTATGATTTTCGTAGATTTCCTTGTAGTACTTAGGCCTTCGGGCGACTGTGTATGTACTCTGATATTCCAAGTAATGAAATGAATATTTATTTCTTCGATTTATTACTTGAATGATTGCTTTTCTGAGTCTTTGCATGACTTTGTACAAATCTGTGAGGAGAGATTGTTGCATGTATAGCTCCAAGTGAATTGATAAACTCATATAGATAACTTTTACAACAAATTCGATCGCTGAACATACATCTGAAAAATGCCGATCTCCGTATGTAATTGAATAGGGACGATCGTCGTATACATAGCTCTGCCCTTCCCCCTTCTTTTTGTTCACTTAGTAAAATTAAGGGGACGAAAATAAATCATTGAGTGAGCGGTCTTCAATTTTGCAGATTCCTCGAGGAAGGCCGTCCATCTCGGTCTTGAGGAACCGTGCACGATCGCGGAGCATTACAAAAAAAACAGTTTTTACCGAAGCCAAACGCCGTTGGTAAAACAGAAAATGGCGTCGGTAAAAAAATTACCGACGTCAATCCGCCATTGAAAAAACGCTCGACGGTAATTTTTTACCGACGCCGCCATTTACCGACGCCATTTTTGGCGTCGTTAAGTTAAAAAAAATCTAAAAAAGTCAGTCGGGACTCGGGTCACGCCCGGCTCAAAGGGCTCAGCGGGTTAGGTCCGGCTCGGAGGGGCTGCCCGGTCGGAGTTCGGGTTCGGGTCCGGGCGGGTCAGGTTCGGGCTCCATTCAATTTCAAATGGTTGAGAAAGATTTTTGTTTATAAACCACAGAAAATACTACTGTTTTTTCGATGTGTGATAGTGTAAAAAATTTACTGACGCCGAAATGGCGTCGGGAATGGCGTAAACGGCGTCCTTAAATTAAAAAAAAATAAAAAAAAAAATAAAAAAATTTACCAACGCCAAAATGGCGTCGGTAATGGCGTCGGTAAACGGCGTCGTTAATTGTGAAAAAAGAAAAAAAGATAATAATAAAAATTTACCAACGCTGAAGTGGCGTCAGTAAATGGCGTCGGTAAACGGCGTCGTTAATTGTGAAAAAAAGAAAAAAAATAAGTCTGTGAATCGGTCGTCGGTAATGGCGTCGGTAAATCAATTAAATAATGGGCGTCGGTAATGGCGTCGGTAAATTATAAGTTTAACAACGGCGGGTAAGGGCGTCGGTAAATGGCGTCGGTAAAAAATGTTTTTTTGTAGTGGAGTTCGATGGACCGACCTCCACGACCGTGTCTTGTGCGCGAGCGACATTCCGTCTGATGGCTAAGTTCTCGCGACTCACTTAATTGTTAGGGTCCTCCGTAGGCTGCGCCTCGCCTCGTATTTAAACGAATGGCATGCGGTGTTGGTCTGGAGGATTCCTTGCGTGGGACGTCGTCGGATTAATCGACTCTACGGCCGCGGCTTGTTAGCACTTTTCTACCTCGGACCGCCATTAAGATGGCGACCCTCGACGGTATACATTGTGACGGGGGAGGTACGCGTCGCATTGTCCGGGAAGGATCCACCATGTTAAGTGTGTTGGGTACCAAATCGGATATTTGCGCCGTTTTATGCGGAAGCGAAAATAAATTGCGGAAAATAAAGGACACGAGGATTTATAGAGGTTCGGCTATTAACGAAGCCTACGTCCTCTCTCGATGTATCTTTTTCCTTAGGCTTAAGATCAAAACCTCTACGCCTCTCTTCTATCGGTCGAGGGATTACCGTTACAAGCTCGTCTTCTATCGGTCCGAGTAAAACCGTTTTTCCTTTTCTATTGGATAAGGAATCAACCACTCTAGCTTTCTATCGGTACTAGATAAACCTCACTAAGATAGCGATTGTGATTCTAACAATGCCGGATCCTTGATCCTAATAACACCGAATCAAATCGTATCTTTTCTTTTTATCGCTCGTATGATCTTGTGTATAACACTCAATCACTATTAATTAAGCTCAAGAACAACAACTATAATGTTTACAAAGATATAACACGTATGTATGCTTTGCTCAATGTTGTTGTATGGAATAATACCAACTCCTGGGTATTTATAGCCTGCTTCCTCCTTACTAGCCGTTGTCGCCGGTTGACTAGCTAGCGTGCGCTAGCCTTCCTTCTTAGCGTGCGCTATCGCACATTTTTGCACTAGCGTACGTAAAGGCTTTCGTGTAGCGTCGTTAATCACTTTATATTTCACCAGTAGCTACTGCCCTTAACAGTTAGCGTGCGCTACCACTTCCTTTGTAGCGTGCGCTAATCCAATATATCCGTTGCATGGATTGTCAAAGTGACCGTTTGATATGCTGACTTTGACCTGCTTTTCCCAACGTTCGGATTGACCAGATTCAAACATCTTAGCGTGCGCTAATCATCCTTTGTAGCGTGCGCTAATAATAGAGTGTAGCGTGCGCTAATAATAGAGTGTAGCGTGCGCTATCTATCTGCTGACTTCACTGCAGCTTACTTCGAAACTTGGCTGGAATGCAGCTGACTCCTCGTTAGCGTGCGCTAACATATATCCCTTAGCGTGCGCTAATGCAGTCCAGTTTGTAACTTTTGCGTCTTTGTCTGCTTCGTTGTTTTGCTTCGCCTCGATGTTGTTTTGTAGTTTAGCAACTTTAATCATCAAAACACAAATTAAATAATGTGTGGAATAAATATTCCAACAATCTCCCCCTTTTTGATGATTACAAAACAACTCTTGAATTGGATAATCTGTAAAAAATAATATATATTTCTACGAATCAAAGTTTTCGGCTTTGATCGTTTCGTTAGTTTCTCCAATCCTTTTCTTTTTCTTCTTTTTCGACTTCTTCATTTTTCAACTCCGTCGTTTCTCGTTTTTCAAATTTTTTCAACTCCCCCTATTTGTATGCTTTTCTTTTCTTTTCGACTTCTTCGATTTTTCTCATTTTTATCTCCTCTGCATCTCCTTCTCATTTTTATCATTTTTATCTCAATTCATATCTTTCTCCCCCTTTTTGTTTTCATCAAAAAAGTAACAAAAAATATAAAGGATACCAAATGAAATAAATATGCATGATACCAATTTATGCATTAATAAGGGTATAAACTCCCCCTGAAAATATTATTTTCCCTAAAAAATATTCATTCTCCCCCTTTGTAAAATGTCATTTGTTAAAATTTATTTTTGGGGATCCAACCGATAGTTGGTTTTTCTTTTGAAACATAGACGATGTTTGAAACGTTTGTTCCTTTAGGAACCCACATCTTTTTAATTTTTATCGTCCGTCTTGGGCTTTTGCAATTAGAAATATGATGCCCAATTTTCAAACATTTTTCACATCGGGGTATTTTGAAATTGACGGATTCATTTTTCGAACGTGATTTGAATCCTAACCCCTCTTTATTTAGAGTATATTTTTGAACACATAACATTTGTTCAAATTTATCGTTGCCGCACGAGAATTTCTTTGTCAAAATTTTTAGTTCATCTTGAACTTTTAAAAGATCATTTTTTAAAATATTTTCATTTTCAAGGCATTTCGAATGATCAATTTCGACAAATTTCCCTTTTTCAAGTATTTTGGAATTTTCAATTTCCAAAGTTTTATATTTAGACTTGAGGGATTTAATTTCATTTAAAGCATTTTGATAGTCCGTATGTAATAATTCGAATGCTTCAAAAAGTTCGTCGTAGGAATTACTTACTTGGCTTTCGACGTCGCTATCGTCGAATGAACTCCGCCATGAGCGAGATTATTTTGTTCGAGAAAATCTTCATCGGGATCTTCGCCGCTCCATGTTGCGATTAGAACCTCCTTTTGCTTTACTCGGCGCTTCTTAGCAAAGTGGCCTGGTTTACCACATAATCGACAAGTGTTGTCGAATTTCTTAGGTTCGCCCGCTTGAATGTCTTTCTTTCTCCGGTTTAATAAGTGTTGGAACTTATTAATATTTTTGGCATAATATGCCGATTCTTCGTCGCTTTCGTCCACCGGGGTTTCTTCTTTCTTTTTCGACATTTTAGCCTTGAAGGCTATCGACCTCTCCTTCGGTTTTGGTTTGGCATTCCGAGATTTTAGAACAATCTCGTAGTTGATAAGAGAACCAACGAGAGCACTAAAATCGAGAGTATTTAAATCTTTGGATTCCATTATTGCCGTAACTGCACTGGCCCCATTCTCGAGGTAGTGATCGGAGAATTTTCTTTACTTTCTCACTACTCGAAAGTGGTTTTCCGTAACATGCTAATCCATTAGTAATAACCGAAAATCGGTCAAGCATAATCGAGATGGATTCGTCGTCCTTCATTAGGAATAATTCATAATCGTGAAGGAGCATGTTTATCTTCGTCTCTTTAACTTGAGACGTACCTTCGTGTGTTACCTCAAGCATTTTCCAGATTTCTTTGGCACTATCACACGATGATATCCGGTTGTGTTCTTCCGGATTTAAGGCACAATAGAGAAGTTGAGTTGCCTTACAATTGTAGTGGTCGTTTTTCCAATCGGAATCGTCATATTCTTCGAAGGTTTTGAGCGTACCGTTGGAATTTGTTGGAATTTTCGGACCAAGACAAATCACCTTCCAAAGCTCGATGTCATATGCTCGGATGAATATAGACATCTTCTTCTTCCAAGTCATGAAGTTTGCGCCATCAAAAAATGGTGGTCGGTTGAGAGCAAGGCCTTCGACTGGAGCCATTTGAAACGCCATTGGATCTTTTCTCCTCGGATGTTAAGTCGCAGATTGAGTACCGCTCCGATACCAATTGTTGGGTACCAAATCGGATATTTGCGCCGTTTTATGCGAAGCGAAAATAAATTATGGAAAATAAAGGACACGAGGATTTATAGAGGTTCGGCTATTAACGAAGCCTACGTCCTCTCTCGATGTATCTTTTTCCTTAGGCTTAAGATCAAAACCTCTACGCCTCTCTTCTATCGGTCGAGGGATTACCGTTACAAGCTCGTCTTCTATCGGTCCGAGTAAAACCGTTTTCCTTTTCTATTGGATAAGGAATCAACCACTCTAGCTTTCTATCGGTACTAGATAAACCTCACTAAGATAGCGATTGTGATTCTAACAATGCCGGATCCTTGATCCTAATAACACCGAATCAAATCGTATCTTTTCTTTTTATCGCTCGTGTATGATCTTGTGTATAACACTCAATCACTCTTAATTAAGCTCAAGAACAACAACTATAATGTTTACAATGATATAACACGTATGTATGCTTTGCTCAATGTTGTTGTATGGAATAATACCAACTCCTTGGTATTTATAGCCTTCTTCCTCCTTACTAGCCGTTGCTGCCAGTTGACTAGCTAGCGTGCGCTAGCCTTCCTTCTTAGCGTGCGCTATCGCACATTTTTGCACTAGCGTATGTAAAGGCTTTCGTGTAGCGTGCGTTAATCACTTTATATTTCAGTCCAGTAGCTACTGCCCTTAACAGTTAGCGTGCGCTACCACTTCCTTTGTAGCGTGCGCTAATCCAATATATCCATTGCATGGATTGTCAAAGTGACCGTTTGATATGCTGACTTTGACCTGCTTTTCCCAACGTTCGGATTGACCAGATTCAAACATCTTAGCGTGCGCTAATCATCCTTTGTAGCGTGCGCTAATAATAGAGTGTAGCGTGCGCTAATAATAGAGTGTAGCGTGCGCTATCTATCTGCTGACTTCACTGCAGCTTACTTCGAAACTTGGCTGGAATGCAGCTGACTCCTCGTTAGCGTGCGCTAACATATATCCCTTAGCGTGCGCTAATGCAGTCCAGTTTGTAACTTTTACGTCTTTGTCTGCTTCGTTGTTTTGCTTCGCCTCGATGTTGTTTTGTAGTTTAGCAACTTTAATCATCAAAACACAAATTAAATAATATGTGGAATAAATATTCCAACAAAGTGATGGACCTTTGAGGGCGGGCGAACGTGTCCACAGATCTATTTTGGAGGGCCCTCAGACTACGCCTGCCTCGTAATTAAACGAAGGGCGGGCGATGGTGGCCCAAAAGGACATTGCATGGGCACAGAGAACGGTTCCATCGTCCTCCACGACCATGTCGACACTCTTCTACCTCGGGCCATCAACTGAGATGACGATCCTCGACGGTATATGTTGTGTAAGGGAAGGCGATCGCTGGCCTAAGTTCTTCATGTTGATGACGAACTTTAGATGGCGAGCGATTCGTCTTCTGATTTGCTTTTGGAGGGTCCTTCGGCTACGCCCGCCTCGTATTTAAACGAAGGGCGAGCGATCGAAGCCCAAAGGAACCTTGCATGGACGGATCGTCGGTTTCGTCGATTTTTGCGACCATGCCGGCACTTTTCTACCTCGAACCATCATGTCAGATGACGATCCTCGACGGTATACGTTGTGCTAGGGGAGGCGATCGCTGCCTAGGTCCATCATGTTTATGACGAACTTTAGAGGGCGAGCGAGTCATCCTCTTTTTCGATGTGTTTGCTCAGGCAGTAGCCTTTGGTTTGACGAGGCGGGAATGGGGGAGAGACTTCCGAAGTTTCCTCCTCTTGATTGAAGCATATGGATTCGGTCGCCGAGGTTGATCGAGGGGTCAGCTCGCATGAGTCTGGCGACCGTATCGGGAGATTGATGGGGCTCCGGTTAAGTCAATAAGCTGTCCAACTTGCCCTCCTCGAACAATCTCCAGAGTTGTCTAAGGAGGTCGCGGCATTGGTTTGTGCTGTGGCCGAGACTCTTATGGTAGGCACAATATTGATTGTGGTCCAGATGACCGTGGTCCCTTATAGCCTTCGGCTTGTTTAGCGGTCCGCGCCCCTTGATGGCGTAAAAAATATGGGCCGGAGTTCGGTTGAACTTGTGGAGGAGATGGGCTTCCACATTCTCGAAGGCCTTGAGATCGTCGGATGGCTTGGCGACCGCCTTTTTGGTTTTGGCGATCGTCGTCTTTCGGACAGGAGGTGGCATTCCCTCGCCTAGGCGGAGGGTGAGCAGCTTCTGCCTGGCCAGAAAGTCGGCAGCCTTAGCGCGGAAGATCGCATAGGTTGGGGGGATGTCCTTTGTGAGATGTCTAAACATGGGCGAATGACTGTAGAATCCCCCTAGGACTGAGTAGAGAGCGAGCTCGTCGCTGATGGGCTCGCCGGTGAGGACTATTTCATCCACCCCGTTGATGTAATCTACGTCGGATTCGTCTTCCACCTGCCTGATTTTCATCATATGGTGGGGGCCTTCTGGTCTGGCAACCTTGGCGGCGAAGTATGACGTGAAGTCACTCGCCAGTTTATCAAAGGAGATGATCGATCGCAGTGGCAGTGAGACGTACCACCTATGGGCCAGCTCGCCCAATGTTAACGGGAAGATTCGGCACTTGGTCGCATATTTTGCCCCACACCCGGTCATGTAGATCCGGAACTTGCTAGGTGGGTCTCGGGGTCCGATCTCCCTTCGTATAAAGGTGTCTTGGGAGGAGTGATCCTTGGTTGCACGGGGGCAAGCTCGATGTGGACCGCGAGTGGCTCGGTCGGTCCGACGATCTTTCTACTGGTGCTTGCCCCAGTATCTAGGAGCACTTTCATCTCGTCGAGTTGGCGTTGCATAGCGGCCATCGCCGCGGCCTGGTTGCTCGCGGCTAGGCGCTCAGATCGGGAGCCGAGGCGATCAAGTACTGACCCTCTGGCATTCGGTGCGGGAGCCAGACGGCTGACTTGTATTCGGTTGGGAGTTGGGTAGGCCGAATTCCTGGTGTCGGACTCGGATCCCGTCGTCTCGTGGTTGGGGCCAGAATGCCCCGGTCGCCATGATGGATCATTTCCCAAGCGACTGAATACGGAATCATCCGGCCTTGCGAGAGCCTTTTCTCGCGAATCGGGGCTTCCTGACGATCGCTCGCCCAGTAACCCCTTGAACTTCTGTTTTCCCACGCGGCGGATGGCCGAGGGAGTTACAGCGGGCGTCGCGCATGCTCTCCGTCGCTCCTTTAGGATGGCCATAGCCTCCTCAATCTATCCCGCAGTTTGGAACTGGTCGAGCGAAAAGCTGGGGCCGTCCCTCAGGTGCGGGATCGAGAGTCTCGCATCGCCGCGGCTGCCCTATGCCGTTGGCTGGGGCTAGGATCGAGCCGGGATATGATGTCCGGCAGTTCGGAGAGTGGCTCTCTTCAATGTGGTGGCAGACGTCATTATTCTGAAGGCTTTCATGGAAGAGCAGTGAGTGTCACTTCAAGTATATGCCCCGAGAACAGTGAGTGTTCTTCGGGACGGTAGGAATAAAAAATGAAGGTTAAGATCTCCTCCTTCTAGCGCCAATTGTTGTTACCCAAAATATTATCTGGAGATGAATATTGCTGGAATGGTCGAGTAACAAACAAATGCGAGAGCACTTCTGTGGGAAAAGTGAATAACACAAGATTTGTCGGGGTTGTTAGTCCCGGGCTTGAATGCTCTCGCGAGATGTTATTAATACGAATACTTTGGATTACAAATATTAATGTTAGAGTACAATTACAATGAGTATAAAGATCCTAGTTATCTTAGCTATTGAGCGTGAAGATTGCCGGAAGAACCATATGTGATGCTCTGTGAGTTCTTGTAACAACGATGGGGTGTTGTGACGACTGTGAGAAATCGACGGTTTCTCACAGTGTGTATTAGCTGGAAGTCTGAGCTCCTGGGCTTTCAAGTCTCTTCGGTTCTGTGCTGTAGGGAGTTCTTGTCTCTGCCGACCGTCTTCGAGTTGAGAGGTGCTGAGAGGGAAACCCTGAGATAGATTCAAGAGAGGAAGCCGAGAGCATGAAAGTGTGTACGTTTGTATATATTCGCCAACGTAGTTGCGAACGTCTGTGAACGTTTTTCAGAACGGATTGGAGAACCCTTCTCCAGTTGCTGGAGGTTCTCTATTTATAGGACTGGGAGTTGCTGGGCGATCGCCTCTGCTGTCTTATAATAAGCGGGCGATCGTCTTTAGCACATGGGTTGGTCTCCTTAAAGTCCGCAGGAGTTGCTGGCTGCCAGAAGTGCGAACCAATGAGAGAGCAACACGCGTCTGAGTCGCTGTCATGGGAGGCCCTACTTAGGACCTTTCAGCGGGTCTGTCGGTAGGTGAAGTCGTCCTTGTCACTGACAGCTGCTGATGGGCTGGAGTCAACGATCCATGTTCTGCGGCGCCTTTTGCGGATCTGGATATGGGCGCTTGCTTCGTGATCCAGTCTTCGTAGACTTTGACGGACGATGGCCTTGTTCGTGGCATAGGTCGGTCGTCCTGGGTCGGGTACCAGAGTCGATCGCTAGGCGATCGCCTTGAGAGTCGATCGCTAGATACTCGACGGTAGACTGTTACCATCGTTTTGATAAGTTCGCCGTAGCTCGTTTAGTTGTGGACTCGATCGCTCGGCCTTATTATCGATCGCCGTCGAGGCGTATAAATCGCCGCACAACATATTCATAATTCACCTTCATTTAATTTAATTTTATCCATGTTGGTCAAAATTGTGAAGGATGCACAAACTACCCAATATTTTATGAACTTAATGATAAAATATTTTTATTTAAAATATAATTGTATTTTTAATATTTTAATCATATTTTTTAGAATTTGTTGTAGTTTTTGGGTTTTCTAAATTTACATATAATTTAGAGTGTATTTATATTTTATTTATGATATTTATATTTAATTGGGGATATTTTTTATTTTTGTTCGTTACTTATTTGTATGTTTCTAGATCTATTAAAATACGTATATTTTAAAGGATTTATATTAATTTTTTAGGATTTATGAGTAGCATTTATCTCTTATTGTTAGGATTTATTTGTAAATTATAAATTAATTTTGATTTTTTTGAATTTTTACAAATATTTGCCATTTATTTGTACTTCTTTAGAATCTATTTATATTTTTATAATATAGGGTTTATTTATATAGATAAAAATTTACTTAAAATTTGAAATAAATTAGTTGTATCTTATTCATAATTTGATGAACTTATTTATATTGTCACAATATTAATTCATATTTATGGTATTTAATATTTATCTGTATTTTTTTGTATTTATTTGCATAATATTTACTCCCTCCGTCCTACCCATCTTGAACATTTGCTTTTCGGCACGGGATTTAAGAAAAGCTGAAAAGTAGTGTATAAAGTGATGGTATGAATATATATTATTTAAAGTTGTGAGAGATAAATGTGTCTTAAAAAAGAAATGACCAAGTATCTTGGGACGGCCCAAAAAAGAATATGAACCAAGATCGGTAGGACCGAGAGAGTATATTTTAAAATTTTATTTATTTTATTATTTTAAGATTTTTCATTTTTTATGACTTATACTGTAGTTATTTGATTGATCATTATTTTTAAGGTTTAATTCTTGTATCTTTAACATTCCCTTGTATTATTCAGAATTTATTTGTAGTTTTTCAAATATTAATTTATTTGATAGGTTTTATTTTGTGAATGTCTCATATTTGGTTGCCAAAATTTAATGTTTATATTCATTTCATTTATAACTTTTTATAATTCAAATAATTTTTTTCTTACTTTATATTATAATATAAAATAAGAACAAATTAAAAAAATCATTCATTTATATAAAGTGATGGTATGAATATATATTATTTAAAGTTGTGAGAGATAAATGTGTCTTAAAAAGGAAATGACCAAGTATCTTGGGACGGCCCAAAAAGGAATATGAACCAAGATCGGTGGGACCGAGAGAGTATATTTTAAAATTTTATTTATTTTATTATTTTAAGATTTTTCATTTTTTATGACTTATACTGTAGTTATTTGATTGATCATTATTTTTAAGGTTTAATTCTTGTATCTTTAACATTCCCTTGTATTTTTCAGAATTTATTTGTAGTTTTTCAAATACTAATTTATTTGATAGGTTTTATTTTGTGAATGCCTCATATTTGGTTGCCAAAATTTAATTTTTATATTCATTTCATTTATAACTTTTTATAATTCAAATGATTTTTTTCTTACTTTATATTATAATATAAAATAAGAACAAATTAAAAAAATCATTCATTTATTTCTCTTCACTTTGTAATACCCCAAGTTATTCAGTATATTACAATACGTGAGCTCCGCCGTGGGGTGCATATGGATATACATAGGCGGAACCATGAACTTTGACCGATGTGGTCTAAACATAATCCAATGAAAGACAATAAAATTGACAACCACGACAATATCCATAAGACCGACATCAGGAATCAATCTCAAGGCACCACAGGCCAAAACATCGAGAAAGCCAGAAACAGTACTCGAGTGCTCATAACCATTTCAAGTACAAAATTAATGAACGGATGAAATACAAAATATAACCAGTGACAAGACATAGCATCACACTTGCCCATCATATTCATGCCGACCCGGTAAATGCATATCCGCTCTCTTGGATCCTGAAATACATGAAAGGTATTCCCCCCAAAAAGGGTTAGCGGTCGAATAGCTAGTACAAGTATATCGAATATGAAACATAATACTTCTCGACAATAAAGTAAATGTAATCATCATTCCATCAAGCTCAAGACTAGTATTCCGGAATAACTAAATCTCATAGCACTTCATTTCAATACATACGTGATTAACCGTGGAACCGCACCAAAGGCAATGGAACCCACAGAGGCCCCGTCGGACCCTCCCAGAGTGATTAACCCAAAATATTCACAGAACTGCACTAAAGGCAACAGAACCCTCAGAGGACCCGTCGGTCCGTCCCAGAGTGTATATATACAATCATACAATTCATATACCTTACTTTCAAAGTCGAGAACGTACAGTCATAAACATATACTTGCCGATGAGACATCGAGAATCAGAAGAAAAAGAATACAAGTTCGGTAGGTCTAAGAATATACTTCCGGCACCTAAACGATTAATAAGGAATATGATAATTAATAATCCATACTCAAATCACACGGAGAAACTCCCGAAACTCGCCTACGATTCACAAAACTCCAAGGATAATCACCTAGAGGTTTGGAAATTCTTCAAACCATCTAAAGTCCAACATAATACATAAACATCCATATAATCGTATGGGAAACGTAGGTACGGGGTAGATACATCATAATCTCAAAGATCTCAAGCTCCAAAATGGATAAATCAGACGAATCTAAGAAAAACCCCAAAATTTTCCCAAATTAGGGTTCTAATGAATTTACCTTGATTTGGAAGGTTAAAACGGATTAGATGTTGTATAATCTTTGTTATTCAATCAAAGATGATGATAGCTGATGAAAGATCGCCGCCAAATCGCCCTCTCATGCTCTCCCGTCGGAAATCAGTAAAAGAGATGAAAAATGACGAAGAACAGGGTTGACCCCCTCTTATATACTGCGCCATATTAGCGCACGCTAAAAATCAATTCTAGCGTACGCTAACGAGGTCATCCGGTAGTCCAGTAGCTTCTGACCTGCGACGTTAGCGTGCGCTACCACATCCTTAGCGTGCGCTAACTGTTACCATGCAAAAATTCCAAACCCACTGCCCATCTCGCTAGCGTGCGCTACATCGGGCACTAGCACGCGCTACGCAATACCTATAGCATGCGCTAGCTCACGTCTTGTGCGCGTTAACTGTTAGTCCAGAAAACAGAATCACCCCACTGCCCCTGCCAACTCAGTCCATTAACATGCGCTACGGGCGCTGCTAGCGGGCGCTACTCAACACAAATAGCGTGCATTAGCTCATGCCTAGTGTGCGCTAACTGTTAGTCCAGAGGGCAGAACCCAGCTACTGCCTCTGCCAAGCCCGGACCATTAGCGTGCGCTACAGGCGAAGCTAGCGCGCACTACTCAACAGAAATAGCGTGTGTTAGCTTAGGCCTAGCGCACGCTACCTGTCTCTCTCAAAACATCGCTGAAAGGCGCAATCAATACGAACATGTCCCGAAAGGTACGAAACTCTAAAATAACAACAACAACTCAAAAAGTGCTTACAAGAGCGATAAAAGTGGAGAAACATCTAAGCCAACAATTCATATAAAGTACGGGTATTACATTCTCCCCCTTTAAAAATAAATTTCGTCCCGAAACTTAAGAAATAAAGAGTTTGGGGTATTCCGATCGCATCTTCTCTTCCATCTCCCAAATCGCCTCCTCAACTCCATGTCTCGACCATTGCATTTTAATAACAGGATAGTTTTGTGCCGAACCTGTTTCTCACGACATTCAAGGATCTTCACCGGTCTCTCTGGAAAGGTAACATCCTCGGCAACATCAATCTCACTATAGTCGATAATATGACTTGGATACGGAACGTACTTCCTCGACTGAGAAACATGAAAAACTCTGAGGACATGACTCAAAGCTGGAGGCAACGCCAAGCGATAAGCTAAATCTCCAAGCTTGTCCAGAATTTCAAACGGCCCGATATACCGAGGACTAAGTTTACCGTTTTTCCCGAAGCGGAAAACTCATTTGGTCGGCGACACCTTTAGTATAACATGGTCTCCCACTTCGAATTCCAAAGGTCGACGATAAGTATCAGCATAAGATTTCTGATGGCTCTGGGCAGTCAACAACCGGTCTCGGATAATAGAAAACTTCTCCTTGGTTTCCATCAACATATCCAGTTCCGTTCCGACTAACTCCGAAGCCTCATCCCAACATAATGGCGATCTACACCGCCTACCATAAAGTGCCTCAAATGGTGCCATTTTGATCGACGCATGCCAACTATTATTGTAGGCAAACTCGATCAACGGAAAATGAAGTTACCAATCGTTACTCCAGTCTAGAGCACAGGCCCGCAACATATATTCCAAATTTTGAATCGTCCGCTCAGTCATCCCGTCTGACTGAGGGTGAAAAGACGTGCTCAATCTCAACTCGGTACCCAAAGCCTGATGAACGGCCTGCCAAAAATGCGATGCAATCTCACGATCTCGGGTATAAACGTTCGAGCCAATCTCGTCGGCCCCCAAGTATCCTTAATACCTAGGAAGTGTGCAGTCTTGGTGAACCGGGCGACGATTACCCAAATCATATTCATTCCGGCTCTAGTTCTCGGCATCCCAGTGATAAAATTCATAGAGATATCTTCCCACTTCCACTCGGGAATGGGAAGCGGCTTCAACAACCCCGCCGGTCGTTGATGCTCAATCTTTACTTGTTGACACGTCAAACATCGTAATACAAACTCTGTGACGTCTTTCTTCATATTATTCCACCAAAAATTTCGCTTCAAGTCCTTGTACATCTTACTCGTTCCGGGGTGGATTGAGTAAGGCGTAGCATGGGCTTCTCGAAGGATTCTCTGCCTCAACTCAATATCATTCAGAACACAAAGTCTGCCCTGAAATCTCAAAATACTATCCTCATGAACCATAAAAGCAGGGGCTTTTCCTTTAGTTACATCTTCCTTCAGTTGAGAGATCATCGGGTCACTCCATTGTTTCCCTTTGATGTCATCAACCAAGGACGAAGTAATTTCGAGAGTACACAACTGTCTATGCACTCTTTGAAGCCAAACTTCTATTCCTTGCTCGATTAAATCCTGACAAATCTTCGTCTGAGATATAAGAACCTCGAGTATTTGAAGTGATGCCGATTTGCGGCTCAAAGCGTCCGCGACGACATTGGCCTTCCCCAGATGGTAAAGAATTTCCAAATCATAATCCTTATCAATTCCAACCAACGTTGCTGCCTCATATTCAACTCTTTCTGACTGAAAATATACTTCAAACTCTTGTGATCGGTAAAAATCCGACACGAAGAGCCATACAATTAATGCCGCCAAATCTTAAGTACGAAAACAATTGCGGCCAATTCCAAATCATGAGTAGGATAGTTCATCTAGGCTATCGTTTTATCGTAATGCATAAGCACACATCCAAGCCCTTGTCCTAAAGCGTCGCTATAATACGCAAATCCTTCACTACCCTATGGTAAATCTAAAATCGATGATGAGGTCAAACGTCTCTTCAGCACACCGAAGCTCTGCTGTCTCTCAGCAGTCCAAACAAACTTTTCTGTCTTCTGAAGTAATTGCGTAAGCGGCCGAGCGAGTTTCGAGAACCCCTCGACAAACAGACGGTAATACCCAGCAAGACCTAAAAAGCTACGAACTTTCTTAACATTACTAGGCGGTGTCCAATCTAGCATTGCCTCAATCTTCTCCGGTCATTGTGTCAAGATTTATTCATCCCGACAGGCGATCGACTATAAGGCCGAGCGACCAAGTCAACACCAGTCAAACTATGGGCAGCTCGCCTAATCGAAGATATCAGACCACCATCAGGTACCTAGCGATCGACTCCCAACGCGATCGCCCTTTGGCATCTGGCGATCGACTCTAGTGTCCGGCTAAGGACGGTCGACCTATGCCCCGAGCAGAGATGATCGCCCGTTAAAGTCATCGAAGACTGGATCTCAGAACAGCACCCACGTGCAGATCCACAAAAGGCGCTGACAGATAAGATCTTTGCTGACAGACAAGACCTTTGACCACAGCCTGTCACCTACCTCACCTACCGACAGGCGCGCCGAAAGTTACGAAGTGGGACCACCTGTGATAAGAATCAGACGCGTGCAGCTCCCCATCGATCAGCATACTGGCCGCCAAAGAAGCCCGCGGACTTTAAGGGAACAAGCCCATGTGCTAAAAGACGATCGCCCGATTATTATAATACAGAAAAGGCAATCGCCCGGCATATAAAAAGTCCTATAAATAGAGAACCTCCTCCGACTGAAAAAAGGTTCCGAATTGGTTCCGAATTCGTTCAGAACTCATTCACTTAGGTTCCGAATTCATTCACGGAAATACAGTGGAACATATATACCACCAAGCTCCCTGCTTTCTCGCCGGAATCCATCTCAGGATTTCTCTCTCCGAATCTCTCGTCCAGAAGACGATCGGTAGAGGCAGCAAGTCTCCACAAGACAGATTCCAAGAGATTCATAAGCCCAGGAGCTCAAGCATCCAGTTAATACTCGTCGTGAGAGACTGTCGATCTCTCACCGCCGCGACTGTTCATCTTCTTTGTTAGAAGAACTCACAGAGCATCACAATTGGTTCTTCCGGCAATCTACACGCTCACTAGCTAAGATAACAAGAATCTTTACACTCATTATAATTGTATTTTTACATTAGTACTTGTATCCCCGAATATTAGTATTAATAATATCTCGCGAGAGCATTCAAGCCCGGGACTAACAACCCCGGCAAATCTTGTGTTATTTATCTTTCTCACGGAAGTGTTCTCGCATTTGTTTGCTATCCATCCATTCCAGCAATATCTATCTCCGGATAATATTTTGGGTAGCAACAATTGGCGCTAGAAGAAGGGGGTAACCCTCAAACTTTCATTCCTACCGTCCCGAAGAACACTCACTGTTCTCGGGGCATATACTTGAAGTGACACTCACTGCGCTTCAAAGAAAACCTTCAGAATCATGACATCCGCCGGTACATCGAAGAAAGCCACTCTCCGAACCGCCGGACACCATATCCCGGCTCAATCCGAACCCCAGCCGACGACAGAGGGAAGCCGCAGCAACGCGAGACTCTCGATCCCGCACCCGAGAGATGGCCCCAACCTCTCACTCGATCAGTTCCAAACCGAGGAACAGATCGAGGAGGCTATGGCCATCCTAGAGGAGCGACGGAGAGCATGCGCGTCGCCCGCGATAACTCCCTCGATCGTCCGCTGCATGGGAAAACGGAAATTCAACGGGCTACTGAGCGAGCGATCGTCAGAAAGCCCCAATTCGCGAGAAAAGGCTCTCACACGATCGGACGTATCCGTATTCAATCGCTTGGGGCGCGACCCATCCTGGCGATCGGGGCATTCTAGTTCCAACCACGAGGAGACGGAATCCGAATTCGTCGCCAGGAGTTCGGCCTATCCAACTCGCAGCCAAACACAGGTCAGCCGTCTGACTCCCGCCCCGATCGCCAGGGGATCAGTACTCAATCGCCTCGGCTCCCGCTCCGAGCGCCGAGCCGCAAGCAGCCAGGCCACGGCGATGGCCGCTATGCAACGCCAGCTCGACGAGATGAAAGCACTCTTGGACACTGGGGCAAGCGCCAGCAAAAAGATCACCGGTCCGATCGAGCCACTCGCGGTCCACATCGAGCTTGCCCCCATACAACCAACGATCGCTCCTCCCAAAACACCTCTGTATGAGGGGAGATCGGACCCCGAAACCCACCTGAGTAAATTCCGAATCTACATGACTGGGTGTGGGGCATCTGATGCAACCAAGTGCCGGATCTTCCCGTTAACATTGGGCGAGCTGGCCCATAGGTGGTACGCCTCACTACCACCACGATCAATCACCTCCTTTAAGAAACTGGCGAATGACTTCACGTCATACTTCGCCAACAAGGTCGCCAGACCAGAAGGCCCCCACCGCGTGATGAAAATCAGGCAGGGGAAAGACGAAACCGACGCAGATTACATCGACCGAGTAGACGAAATCATCCTCACCGGCGAACCCGTCAGTGACGAGCTCGCTCTCTATTCGGTCATGGGGGGTTTCTACGGTCATTCACTCATGTTTAGACATCTTACCAAGGATATTCCCCCAACCTACGCGATCTTCCGCGCTAAGGCTGCCAACTTTCTGGCCAGGCAAAGGCTACTCACCCTCCACCTAGGCGAGGAAACGCCACCTCCTGTCCAGAAGACAGTGATCGCCAAAGTAAAGAAGGCGATCGCCAAGCCACCCGGAGATCTCAAGGCCTTCGAGGACATGGAAGCCCATCTCCTCCATACGTTCAACTGAACTCCGGCACATATTTTCTATGCCATCAAGGGGCACAAAAAGCTCAAAAAGCCAAATGCGATAAGGGCCCACGGTCACCTGGACAACAATCAATATTGTGCCTACCATAAGAGTCCCGGCCACAGCACCAACCAATGCCGCGACCTCCTCAAACAGCTCTGGAGATTGTTCGAGGAGGGCAAGTTGGACAGCTTATTGGCTTAGCCAAAGCCCCTACCAATCTCTATACACGATCGTCCGAGCCGAACACAAAACAGGTTGGAAAGCTCATACGAGCCGACCCGTGGATCAACCTCGGCGACCGTCTCTACATGCTTCAATCAAGAGAAGGGGACCTCGGAAGTCTCCCCGATCTCCCTCCTTATTTAAGAAACTGGAGGACTCGCTCGCCATCTACAGTTCACCATCTAACATGATAGACTAAGGCACGAGATCACCTCCCCCGCACAACGTACACCGTCGAAGGTCGGCATCTACATGGCGATCCAAGGTGGAAGTGTGCAGCCATGGTCCTGGTTGTCGATGGAACCGACTGCTTAGGCCATGCAAGGTCCCTTTGGGCCAAGATCGCCCGCCCTTCGTTTAAATACGAGGCCGGCGTAGTCTGAGGGCCCTCCAAAATTAATCAGTGGACACGATCGCTCGCCCTCAAAGGTTCATCATTTAACGTGGTGAACCCGGACAATGCGACGTGCCACAACCCCCGGCTCAACGTACACCGTCGAGGTTCGCCATCTTCATGCTGGGCCGAGGTGGAAGCAGAGCTAAACAAGTCGCGGGCGTGGAGTTGAATCATCCGACGCTGCCCCGCGCAAGGACTCCTCTAGACCGAGACCGCACGCCCTTCGTTTAAATACGAGGCAAGGCGCAGCCTAACAGAGGACCCTCATAATAAAGTGAGTCACGAGACACTCAATGTCTTCGCGCATCAAGACATGATCAGGGAGTCGGTATCGAACTCCGCGATCGTGCACGGTTCCTCAAGACGGACGACCATCCTCGAGGATTCGACAAAGTTGAAGACCGCTCACTCAACGAATTATTTTCATCCCCTTACTTCCACTAAGTGAATAAAAACAAGGGGGAAGAGTGCGGACTACCTATACGACGATCGCCCCTATTCAACCACATACGGAGATCGTCATTTTTCAGCAAGTTGTGCAGCGATCGAATTTGTTGTAAAAGTTATCTTTATGAGTTTGTCAATTCATTTGGAACTACCCTCGCAACGATTTCTCCTCACACATTTGTACAAAGTCAAACAAAGACTCAAAAATAACAATCATTCAAGTGATAAGTCAGAAATTCAAACGTTCATTTCATTACTTGAAAAGATCAGAGTACATGGTCGCCCGAAGGCCTAAATGCTACAAAAGAAAGCTACGAATTACAAGGAAATAAGCTAAAACATCAAAAATGAAGTGCCTCAGGCCCCTGTCTGGCCTTCGCCATCAGCATCCAGTGCGGTCTCCCCATCTTTCGGAGCGTCGGGATGAGCAAGATTGGCCGGAGTCGGATACCAGCTCAAATCCACGCCGATGTCCGCAAGATCCAAGATCGGCAAGGAGAAAGCTGAATAGAGAGGGTGCTCCAACGCATACGCCTTGAAGTTCTCAGCAAGAGGCCCGACCTCCAAACCTCCCTTCTTAGCTGCTTGGATCGAGTCGGCGAACGCCATATAATAGGCGAACTCGCTGACAAACTCCAAGTTTTGAAAGGGATCAGCCTTGGTCGCCTCTACCTCTCTTTTCAGATCCGCCATCGCCTGTTGCGACCCTTGGAGCTCGGCCTCCCTTGCATCTACCTTCTCCCTCGACTCCGTCAGCTCGCTAGTCAACCGAGCAATCGTCACCTTCTGACGATCGGCCTCCTCTTCAGCAACCTTCTGCGCCCGGACGGCATTCAGCATCTGGTCCCGAAATCGGTCAACCGCCAAACGAGACAACTTGGTTTCCTTCCTCGCCAGCTCAAGCTCATGGCTCGCCCGCTTGGCTGCCTCCAAAGAGTCCTTCTCCATCGCCACGATCTTATCGGCGAACTCGGCGTTCTCTTTCCGAGCCGCCTCGAGATCCGCCTACAGGCGAATAGTGGAAGGTCGCCCCTCAAACTCCTGAGCAGCCTGGACAGGCATGGTCGCCATCTGGAGAGAAAGGGCGAGAACAGCCTGCATCGTACTCCCCGATCGCTGACGAGCGATCGCATCTAGATCGGTCGTCCAGGCCTTCGGTAGAGCAGAAGCGGCCTTGCTGACATATTGTGGGATGTCACATGACTGGCGAGGAGATCGGCTGGCTAAGAAATCCAACACCATCGGCGGGCAAGATGGATCTGTGCGACGGATCCTACATCAAAACAACAAAGTTAACACAACTCCTACGCAATTGCAAGTTTCAACCCAAAAATGCAATCTACCTCTCAGCCCTCTCGGGGTCGCGACCGAAATACGGCTTCCCTCGAGGAGTCTCAGCGTCAGCGATCGCCATCTCCCGCATGAAAGCCGCAGAGGGCGGCTCATTCTCCGAAGCGAGAACGGTGATCGGAGGCGCGGCGATCGGCACCTCATTGGCGGGGGCAGGAACCGGAGTTTCTTTCGGCCTCGGCCTCTTGCGATTCGTTCGAAGCCCCTCTCCCTCCTCAGCCACGATCGGCTCCACGCGAGGTTCCGCCTCCGGAACAATTGGCAACGCAACAGATGGGGCCCGAGACGACTTCTTGTGGCGGAGACGGCCTAGAACTCCAGGATTCGACATGGAGATCTCCGGCGGGGGCTCCAAAAAGCGAGGAAAGCGAACCTCTGCAGTTAAGACGATCGATCAACAATAAGATACTTTCCTCAAGTAAGGCAATCGCCTAGGAAGTGAAGGTCGCGGAAACTCATACCTGGTACTGAGAGATGTCTCGGGAAAAGGAATAGCCAAGCCGACAACCAACGACTCTCCTTATTGATCCGGTTAGCGTCAAGGTCGTCGTCCGACAAGCTCCGTATCCACTCCCAGACAACCAGGAAATCAAAGGGCAGCTCCTCGACCGCCGGAATGTGAAAACCTGCAAAACTGAAATCAAATTAGATCAGTCCAAAATGCATCCGAACGAAGGGAGATTCTAAACCCTTACCGGGATTCCTCTCCCGAAACTCAGTAGGGATCTCCAGCTCGCCCGAAGGATTGTCGCTCGCGGAAGCCCTCCACTTGCCGGCGACCCAGAACCACTTTGTCGGGTCGCCCCACGCCTTATTCGGGACTCCATGGATTACCCGACCAGATCGGCCCTGAATATGGTAACCGCCGACCGACCCTTTCTGAGCCGTCAGCTTGAACAAATGGTTCATCTCCAACGGCGATGGATGGCGGTACAGGCGGTGACCGCCGAAAAGAGTGAGAGTGCAGATAATTTGGAGCCAGGTGTTCGGCGTCAGCTGAAGTGGCGCCACGTTCCAAGCGGCCAGCAGGTGGGAGACAGCAAAAGATAGAGGGAAGCGCAGCCCAGCCTCCATAATCGCCTCATTCACAGCGACCATACCCATCGGAGGCTGATCAGCTCGCTCATTCTCCGCCGGCGCGAACATGTCCACGTCTGAAGGATCATGGAACCTCGTCCTCCAGACGGCCAGATCTTTCCTGGTCGTCGAACTCCGGATTTGGCCAAGCGACCACAAAGATCGCTGCGCAACCCGCATCGCGACCGCTTGGGAAGCCGATAAGGGTAGGCGACCGAGTATCCTGAAATCGACCCTGAGTCGGACCGGCCAACTTCTCCATTATCTCAGCAAAAGCCTTATAGGCCCGGCCGAAAGCGCTATGCTGCTCCCAGTAGGCCCTAATCGCCAGATCTCTCTCTATCTGCGATCGTCTATCTTCAGCAGCCGCTTCCTTAGCGACGTCGGCTTCATTAAATAAAGCCTCGATTTCAGCAGGGTCGATTCCGGCCCGAATAGCCTCAGCGGCCGTCTCCAGGTGGAAGTCAGAAGAAGGTCCTCCCCGGACAGTCGATGTCCCGGCGGCGGAACTGGTACCCACTCCATGTGATGATGACGTTCCGGCCATTCTCAAAGAAAGAAAGGAGAAAAGGATTTTTTTTTTCTTACCCAAAGATGAAATCGAACGACGATCGGCACTAAGATCTTCAGAAAAATCTTCAGCAAGTCCTTCTTTCTCCAGTAAGTGCGCGTGAGGACGAAGACTGCAATGCTGCGCCCTTTTATAGGAGATGGCAGGGACTCGTTTTCAATAAAGGAAAATCTCAGGGGTCGGATCTCAAACGTCGCATTTATTGACTCCCTCGAGACCCGCGTACGCGTCTTTTCAAGGACGCGTCAGCCGAGGAGTCATTAATGACCGTTGATATCCTCCAATAGAATCCCGGCACGTGCGCGGAGACTTTTCCACGCCCATTGCCATTTCCCGCGCAGTTTAGCGCCCAACCAGGTCGTCCAAACTCAGAATCTATCAGCTCAAAGACGATCGCCAGTTCAGTTAAACGCAGAGTCGCTCGTCAAAAGTTCAGCGATCGCCAAGAGAACCATCTCACCCCACGTTTCCAACATAGGAGCGAGCTGGGGGGCAATTGTTGTGTCAAGATTTATTCATCCCGACAGGCGATCGACTATAAGGCCGAGCGACCAAGTCAACACCAGTCAAACTATGGGCAGCTCGCCTAATCGAAGATATCAGACCACCATCAGGTACCTAGCGATCGACTCCCAAGGCGATCGCCCTTTGGCATCTGGCGATCGACTCTAGTGTCCGGCTAAGGACGGTCGACCTACGCCCCGAGCAGAGATGATCGCCCGTCAAAGTAATCGAAGACTGGATCTCAGAACAGCACCCACGTGCAGATCCACAAAAGGCGCCGATGCACAAGATCTTTGCCGATGCACAAGACCTTTGACCACACTGTCACCTACCTCACCTACCGACAAATACGCCGAAAGTTACGAAGTGGGACCGCTGTGATAAAGAATCATGACGCATGCAGTTCTATCGATCAGACAATTGGCCGCCAAAGCAGCCGCGGACTTTAAGGGAACAAGCCCATGTGCTAAAAGACGATCGCCCGATTATTATAATACAGAAAAGGCAATCGCCCGATTATTATAATACAAAATTTAATTTTTATATTCATTTCATTTATAACTTTTTATAATTCAAATGATTTTTTTCTTACTTTATATTATAATATAAAATAAGAACAAATTAAAAAAATCATTCATTTATTTCTCTTCTCAGCTTTGTAATACCCCCAAGTTATTCAGGGTATATTACAGCGCCGTGAGCCCGCCGTGGGGTGCATATGGATATACATAGGCGGAACCATGAACTTTGACCGATGTGGTCTAAACATAATCCAATGAAAGACAATAAAATTGACAACCACGACAATATCCATAAGACCGACATCAGGAATCAATCTCAAGGCACCACAGGCCAAAACATCGAGAAAGCCAGAAACAGTACTCGAGTGCTCATAACCATTTCAAGTACAAAATTAATGAACGGATGAAATACAAAATATAACCAGTGACAAGACATAGCATCACACTTGCCCATCATATTCATGCCGACCCGGTAAATGCATATCCGCTCTCTTGGATCCTGAAATACATGAAAGGTATTCCCCCCAAAAAGGGTTAGCCGTCGAATAGCTAGTACAAGTATATCGAATATGAAACATAATACTTCTCGACAATAAAGTAAATGTAATCATCATTCCATCAAGCTCAAGACTAGTATTCCGGAATAACTAAATCTCATAGCACTTCATTTCAATACATACGTGATTAACCGTGGAACCGCACCAAAGGCAATGGAACCCACAGAGGCCCCGTCGGACCCTCCCAGAGTGATTAACCCAAAATATTCACAGAACTGCACCAAAGGCAACAGAACCCTCAGAGGACCCGTCGGTCCGTCCCAGAGTGTATATATACAATCATACAATTCATATACCTTACTTTCAAAGTCGAGAACGTACAGTCATAAACATATACTTGCCGATGAGACATCGAGAATCAGAAGAAAAAGAATACAAGTTCGGTAGGTCTAAGAATATACTTCCGGCACCTAAACGATTAATAAGGAATATGATAATTAATAATCCATACTCAAATCACACGGAGAAACTCCCGAAACTCGCCTACGATTCACAAAACTCCAAGGATAATCACCTAGAGGTTTGGAAATTCTTCAAACCATCTAAAGTCCAACATAATACATAAACATTCATATAATCGTATGGGAAACGTAGGTACGGGGTAGATACATCATAATCTCAAAGATCTCAAGCTCCAAAATGGATAAATCAGACGAATCTAAGAAAAACCCCAAAATTTTCCCAAATTAGGGTTCTAATGAATTTACCTTGATTTGGAAGGTTAAAACGGATTAGATGTTGTATAATCTTTGTTATTCAATCAAAGATGATGATAGCTGATGAAAGATCGCCGCCAAATCGCCCTCTCGTGCTCTCCCGTCGGAAATCAGTAAAAGAGATGAAAAATGACGAAGAACAGGGTTGACCCCCTCTTATATACTGCGCCATATTAGCGCACGCTAAAAATCAATTCTAGCGTACGCTAACGAGGTCATCCGGTAGTCCAGTAGCTTCTGACCTGCGACGTTAGCGTGCGCTACCACATCCTTAGCGTGCGCTAACTGTTACCATGCAAAAATTCCAAACCCACTGCCCATCTCGCTAGCGTGCGCTACATCGGGCACTAGCACGCGCTACGCAATACCTATAGCATGCGCTAGCTCACGTCTTGTGCGCGTTAACTGTTAGTCCAGAAAACAGAATCACCCCACTGCCTGCCAACTCAGTCCATTAACATGCGCTACGGGCGCTGCTAGCGGGCGCTACTCAACACAAATAGCGTGCATTAGCTCATGCCTAGTGTGCGCTAACTGTTAGTCCAGAGGGCAGAACCCAGCTACTGCCTCTGCCAAGCCCGGACCATTAGCGTGCGCTACAGGCGAAGCTAGCGCGCACTACTCAACAGAAATAGCGTGTGTTAGCTTAGGCCTAGCGCACGCTACCTGTCTCTCTCAAAACATCGCTGAAAGGCGCAATCAATACGAACATGTCCCGAAAGGTACGAAACTCTAAAATAACAACAACAACTCAAAAAGTGCTTACAAGAGCGATAAAAGTGGAGAAACATCTAAGCCAACAATTCATATAAAGTACGGGTATTACATTCTCCCCCTTTAAAAATAAATTTCGTCCCGAAACTTAAGAAATAAAGAGTTTGGGGTATTCCGATCGCATCTTCTCTTCCATCTCCCAAATCGCCTCCTCAACTCCATGTCTCGACCATTGCATTTTAATAACAGGATAGTTTTGTGCCGAACCTGTTTCTCACGACATTCAAGGATCTTCACCGGTCTCTCTGGAAAGGTAACATCCTCGGCAACATCAATCTCACTATAGTCGATAATATGACTTGGATACGGAACGTACTTCCTCGACTGAGAAACATGAAAAACTCTGAGGACATGACTCAAAGCTGGAGGCAACGCCAAGCGATAAGCTAAATCTCCAAGCTTGTCCAGAATTTCAAACGGCCCGATATACCGCGGACTAAGTTTACCGTTTTTCCCGAAGCGGAAAACTCATTTGGTCGGCGACACCTTTAGTATAACATGGTCTCCCACTTCGAATTCCAAAGGTCGACGATAAGTATCAGCATAAGATTTCTGATGGCTCTGGGCAGTCAACAACCGGTCTCGGATAATAGAAAACTTCTCCTTGGTTTCCATCAACATATCCAGTTCCGTTCCGACTAACTCCGAAGCCTCATCCCAACATAATGGCGATCTACACCGCCTACCATAAAGTGCCTCAAATGGTGCCATTTTGATCGACGCATGCCAACTATTATTGTAGGCAAACTCGATCAACGGAAAATGAAGTTACCAATCGTTACTCCAGTCTAGAGCACAGGCCCGCAACATATATTCCAAAGTTTGAATCGTCCGCTCAGTCAGCCCGTCTGACTGAGGGTGAAAAGACGTGCTCAATCTCAACTCGGTACCCAAAGCCTGATGAACGGCCTGCCAAAAATTCGATGCAATCTCACGATCTCGGGTATAAACGTTCGAGCCAATCTCGTCGGCCCCCAAGTATCCTTAATACCTAGGAAGTGTGCAGTCTTGGTGAACCGGGCGACGATTACCCAAATCATATTCATTCCGGCTCTAGTTCTCGGCATCCCAGTGATAAAATTCATAGAGATATCTTCCCACTTCCACTCGGGAATGGGAAGCGGCTTCAACAACCCCGCCGGTCGTTGATGCTCAATCTTTACTTGTTGACACATCAAACATCGTAATACAAACTCTGTGACGTCTTTCTTCATATTATTCCACCAAAAATTTCGCTTCAAGTCCTTGTACATCTTACTCGTTCCGGGGTGGATTGAGTAAGGCGTAGCATGGGCTTCTCGAAGGATTCTCTGCCTCAACTCAATATCATTCAGAACACAAAGTCTGCCCTGAAATCTCAAAATACTATCCTCATGAACCATAAAAGCAGGGGCTTTTCCTTTAGTTACATCTTCCTTCAGTTGAGAGATCATCGGGTCACTCCATTGTTTCCCTTTGATGTCATCAACCAAGGACGAAGTAATTTCGAGAGTACACAACTGTCTATGCACTCTTTGAAGCCAAACTTCTATTCCTTGCTCGATTAAATCCTGACAAATCTTAAATCGAGATATAAGAACCTCGAGTATTTGAAGTGATGCCGATTTGCGGCTCAAAGCGTCATGACGACATTGGCCTTCCCGGATGGTAAAGAATTTCCAAATCATAATCCTTATCAATTCCAACCAACGTTGCTGCCTCATATTCAACTCTTTCTGACTGAAAATATACTTCAAACTCTTGTGATCGGTAAAAATCCGACACGAAGAGCCATACAATTAATGCCGCCAAATCTTAAGTACGAAAACAATTGCGGCCAATTCCAAATCATGAGTAGGATAGTTCATCTAGGCTATCGTTTTATCGTAATGCATAAGCACACATCCAAGCCCTTGTCCTAAAGCGTCGCTATAATACGCAAATCCTTCACTACCCTATGGTAAATCTAAAATCGATGATGAGGTCAAACGTCTCTTCAGCACACCGAAGCTCTGCTGTCTCTCAGCAGTCCAAACAAACTTTTCTGTCTTCTGAAGTAATTGCGTAAGCGGCCGAGCGAGTTTCGAGAACCCCTCGACAAACAGACGGTAATACCCAGCAAGACCTAAAAAGCTACGAACTTTCTTAACATTACTAGGCGGTGTCCAATCTAGCATTGCCTCAATCTTCTCCGGGTCTGTTGTGTCAAGATTTATTCATCCCGACAGGCGATCGACTATAAGGCCGAGCGACCAAGTCAACACCAGTCAAACTATGGGCAGCTCGCCTAATCGAAGATATCAGACCACCATCAGGTACCTAGCGATCGACTCCCAACGCGATCGCCCTTTGGCATCTGGCGATCGACTCTAGTGTCCGGCTAAGTACGGTCGACCTATGCCCCGAGCAGAGATGATCGCCCGTTAAAGTCATCGAAGACTGGATCTCAGAACAGCACCCACGTGCAGATCCACAAAAGGCACTGACAGATAAGATCTTTGCTGACAGACAAGACCTTTGACCACAGCCTGTCACCTACCTCACCTACCGACAGGCGCGCCGAAAGTTACGAAGTGGGACCACCTGTGACAGCAACTCAGGACGCGTGCAGGCTCCCCATTGGACCGTCGGTGTTTGCCAATGGCAGCGGACTTTAAGGGAACAAGCCCATGTGCTAAAAGACGATCGCCCGATTATTATAATACAGAAAAGGCGATCGCCCGGCATATAAAAAGTCCTATAAATAGAGAACCTCGTCCGACTGGAAAAAGGTTCCGAATTGGTTCTGAATTCGTTCAGAACTTATTCACTTAGGTTCCGAATTCATTCACGGAAATACAGTGGAACATATATACCACCACGCTCCCTGCTTTCTCGCCGGAATCCATCTCAGGATTTCTCTCTCCGAATCTCTCGTCCAGAAGACGATCGGCAGAGGCAGCAAGTCTCCACAAGACAGATTCCAAGAGATTCATAAGCCCAGGAGCTCAAGCATCCAGCTAATACTCGCCGTGAGAGACTGTCGATCTCTCACCGCCGCGACTGTTCATCTTCTTTGTTACAAGAACTCACAGAGCATCACATCTGGTTCTTCCGGCAATCTACACGCTCACTAGCTAAGATAACAAGAATCTTTACACTCATTGTAATTGTATTCTTACATTAGTACTTGTATCCCCGAATATTAGTATTAATAATATCTCGCGAGAGCATTCAAGCCTGGGACTAACAACCCCGGCAAATCTTGTGTTATTTATCTTTCTCACGGAAGTGTTCTCGCATTTGTTTGCTATCCATCCATTCCAGCAATATCTATCTCCGGATAATATTTTGGGTAGCAACAGGGTCTACATGAACCCCTTCGACCGAAACCACATGGCCGAGAAACATGACTTCCTTCGGCCAAAATTCACATTTCGAGAATTTTGCATAGAGGCGTTCAGCTCTCAAAACATCTAATATCAAACGCAAGTGTCGGGCATGTTCCTTCTCATCCCGAGAATAAATCAAGATGTCGTCGATAAAGATGACCACACATCTGTCAAGGTATTCAATGAATATCTTATTCATTAGTTGCATGAATACTGCCGGTGAATTAGTCAGTCCAAAAGGCACAACCACAAATTCATAGTGTTTGTATCTCAACCTAAAAGCAGTCTTCGGGACGTCGGACTCTTTCACTCGGAGCTGGTAGTACCCCGATCTCAAGTCAATTTTTGAGAATACTGCGGCTCCCTGCATTTGATCAAATAAATCATCTATACGAGGTAACAAATACTTGTTCTTGATGGTCATTTTGTTTAGCTCACGGTAATCAATGCATAAACGTAGTGAACCAAGGCAAAACGCTCGGTCAAATGTACCCTTTCTCCAATAGTTCTCCCAACTGATTCTTCAATTCTTGCATCTCGGAAGGTGCCATACGATAAGGTGCCTTAGAAATCGAAGGCCTGTCAGGCTCTAAATCAACGGAAAATTCTGTCTCTCGATCTGGCGGTAAACCCGGAAGCTCGTCTGGAAATGTCCGGATACTCATTAACAACTGGAATCGAAGAGAAATCGACCCCATTCCCTCCCGACTTCAAAGCATAACACAAATAGGCCGTGCAACCCTTATTCAAGAGTTTCACGATCTTCATGGCGCTGATAAGCAACTTGGGTTAACCCGATTTATGTCTCCTGAACGAATACTCGGAACCATCTTTAGTCATTATAGTGATAACCTTAGTGCGGTAATTCATAATCGCTTGGTGACTATCAAGCCAGTCCTCACCGAGGATCACATCCTCGTCCTCGATATCAACCACAATCAAATTCGATAACCAATCAATACCAGCTATGCTCACCGGAAAATCTCTAATCTCCTGATTCCCCATGATTCTATCCCCGCTAGGCAGTTTCATAATGAAAGGATCGCAAGCAGTCATACAATTTATATTCAAACAGCGTACACGATCTAAGGAGATGAAATAATGTGTAGCACCCAAATCAAAAAGTACACAAACTGGATGAGATATGATTTGAATGGTACATGAGGCCACCGCCGCATCAGGTTCATCTGCTCAACGCATCTCATAGACTCGTGGGTGTGCCGAACCGATGTTAGAATCTCCCTCTCTAGCATTCTGACTCCGTCCCCAGTCTCTGCCGTAACTCTGCTGTGACTGACTAACTGATTGCCGCTGATTCATACTCTAATCTCTAAGCGCTGGGGCAGAAGCCCGAGTATCCAAAGTCTGATCTTGTTCGGGGCAATAAACTCCCCTGTGTCCCATCCGACCACAAGTGTGACACTTCAGAGGTGGGAAATTGCACTCCAGATTGATGTGGCCTTGACGACCACAATTAAAACAGGTTACCGCGCGAGTTGAGGTTCCCGGAGCAAAATGAAAGCTCTACTTCCCTTTAAAAGAACATGACGACTGCCCGGCATAACGGTTAGCCGTCTGAGGTCTCTGGAAGTTGCCACCTTTAGAGCCAGAAAAATTACCAGTGGTCTTTTGTTTCTTCGGCTCTTCTGTGGTATTATTGTTGGAACTTAACATGTCATATGCCAAAGCCCTATCTTGGTATTCCTTCAGAGTAGTGCAAGCAAACCCGGACATATAACGCCGTAAATCCATATTCATCTGCATGTCGAAGTGGCGGATCTTGTCACCTCATCACGCACTTGATTCTTCACATGAATCAGCTGTTAGTAGGGGTGTTCATAACCGGGTACCCGGTTTTTCGGGTACCCGAATTTACGGGTACCCGGTTATGCGGGTATTGAAAAATTCGGCCCGTGACCCGACCCGAAAAGTCGGGTACCCGAAAAAACGGGTACCCTATTTTTTTGAGTCGGG
Organism: Orobanche coerulescens; assembly: GCA_033398695.1. Taxonomy (NCBI): domain Eukaryota; kingdom Viridiplantae; phylum Streptophyta; class Magnoliopsida; order Lamiales; family Orobanchaceae; genus Orobanche; species Orobanche coerulescens. Next base: position 54,205,542 of record CM065805.1, on the reverse strand, counting down.
TCATAGTGTACCCAGCCCAAAATTTAATACCACTAATTTTAAATTTTTATAAATAATTTAAAATTTTAATATAAATTTATTTTAAAATTTATTATATAAATTAATTCCCTGAGTACTAAATACATTATAAATATTTTCCATACAATAAGTAAATCTCAAAACTGACTAATTTTTTTTATATATATCATTTTTTATTATATAATTATGTTTAATTCAATATTCAATTATATATATGAAAGAATATATTATTTTTTATTTAAAGATTTTATCTTCTTGTAAATTTCCAAACTAGTGAGAAAAAGTACTATTACTGAAAATATAATTAACATGAATTCTCATATCAAATATAATTCATATTATTTGAAAGATAAAGTTTCATATAATTAAAAATTAAATAATTAAATTTATAAAAAAAATAACTATTAAAAAATAATCGGGTTTTCGGGTACCCGAATTTACGCAATAAGTCGGCCCATGACCTAACCCGATTATATGACTTTTTCCGGGTCGGGTACCCGGCCCGAAAAAAATTTAAAATTTTTAAAAATACCCGGAATATTTGTTTCGGGTCATCGGGTAGTTGGGCCGGGTAGTTCAGGTCTGGTATTTTTGAACACCCCTAGCTGTTAGTTGTATTCCACTATCGCCTGCGAGACTGGAATGTTCTGCGGCTTAGCCTCGAAAAAGGCTCGAATTCTGCTTTCTTGCACTGGCCAAGGACAAAACTCAGCCTCCAGTAGCTCTTTAAATTCGTCCCAAGTAACTACACGATCTCGTGGTTTAACAACTTTCCACCAAGTCGCGGCTTCTTTAGTAAGAAAGTACTGAGCAATATGTACCTTCCTCGTTTCGGAACAATCAATAGCCTCGAACACTTTTTCCAACTCGGAGAGCTAATTCTCCCAATCATTCGGGTCGGTAGCACCGCTAAACTGCGAAGGATGCATACGGACCACATTTTGGAGTAGAACGTCCGCCGCCGTATTTGGATTATTCAGCTGAACAGCTTGGGCCAAGATAGTCATCTGATTTGCCAATTGTTGAAGAACATTCGTAGCCCCAACATCTGCATTATTCTCTTAACCGATCGATTGGTCGTGTTGACTCTCGGTATCGGGATACACTAAGTTAGATAAACTATGGTTAGTCGACCCCGCAACGGAACTGAGGGAAGCGGCCGCGCCATGTTTTCATCCGCGTCCATGACCTCGCCTCTGTCCCCTGTCAGCAGATATTCTGATGGACACACAAAGTACGTAAGTACAATTCAAATCGCACGTCATCAAAGTGACCGATTCCCAAGATACCAAATTGAAAGCGAAATGATTAGGAAAAATACAAGAAGAATAAGAGAATTTACTACTACCGTTCACAATGTGATTATGGCAAAGTGGTGATACTATAGACAAACGATGACTCAATCGACCCAAAAGACCGACGACCTAGGTATCCATAAACCTAAGCTCTGATACCATATTCTGTAACACCCCCAAATTATTCAGGGTATATTACAGTGTCGTGAGCCCGTCGTAGGGCCCACAAGGCTATACATACGTGGAACTATGAACTTTGACTGATGAGGTCTAAGCATAATCCAATTAAAGATAATAAAATTCACAACCACGACAATATCCAATAAGACCGAATACAGTACATTAGGAATCAATCCCAAGGCAACAGAGGCCAAAACATCGAGAAAGCCAGAAACAGTACTCGAGTACTCATAACCATTTCAAGTACAACATTATTGAACGGATGAAATACAAAATATGACCAGTGACAAGACACAGCATCACTTGCCCATCATATTCATGCCGACCCGGTACATGGCTATCTGCTCTCCTGGATCCTGAAATACATGAAAGGTATTTCCCCCAAAAAGGGGTTAGCTGTCGAATAGCTAGTACAAGTATATCGAATATGAAACACAATACTTCTCGACAATAAAGTAAATATAATCATCATCCCATCAAACTCAAGACTAGTATTCCGAAATAACTAAATCTCATAGCACTTCATTTCAATACATACGTGATTAACCATGGAACCGCACCAAAGGCAACGAAACCCTCAGAGGCCCCATCGGACCCTCCCAGAGTGGTTAACACAAAATATTCGCAGAACCGCACCAAAGGCAACGGAACCCTCAGAGGACCCGTCGGTCCATCCCAGAGTGAATATATACAATCATACAATTCATATACCTTACTTTCAAAGTTGAGAACGTACAATCATAAACATATACTTGCCTTTGAGACATCGAGAATCGGAAGGAAAAAAATACAAGTTCGGTATGTCCAAGAATGCACTTCTGACACCTAAACGATTCATAAGGAATATGATAATTAATAATTAATAATCCATACTCAAATCACACGAAGAAACTCCCGAAACCCTCCTACGATTCACAAAATTCCAAGAATAATCACCTAGAGGATTGGAAATCCTCCAAACCCTCTCAAGTCCGAACAAAATACATAAACATCCATATAATCGTAGGGAAAACATGGGTACAGGGTAGATACATCATAATCTCAAAGATCTCAAGCTCTAAAACGGATAAATCGGACGAATATAAGAAAAGCCCCAAAAATTTCCCAAATTAGGGTTCTAAGGAATTTACCTTGATTTGGAAGGTAGAAACGGATTAGATATTGTATAATCTTTGTTATTCAATCAAAGATGATGATAGTTGATGAAAGATCGCCGCCAAATCGCCCTCTCGTGCTCTCCCGTCGAAAATGAGTAAAAGAGATGAAAAATGACGAAGAACAGGGTTGACCCCCTCTTATATACTGCGCCAGATTAGCGCGCTAAAACTCAAGGCTAGCGTGCGCTAACGGGGTCACCCGGTAGTCTAGTAGCTTCTGACATATGATGTTAGCGTGCGTTACCACATCCTTAGCTTACCATGCAAAAATTCCAAACTCGCTAGCGTGCACTATATCGGGCACTAGCGCGCTACACAATACCTATAGCGTGCGCTAGCTCATGCCTTGCGTGCGTTAATTGTTAGTCCAGGAAACAAAATCACCCCACTGC